>OX326948.1:2500-2402500 GCA_946800315.1 Misopates orontium | reverse complement strand
TATTAAAATTCAAACTAATGATTAAGAATTAATCGTTTGTCAACCGCACAGTTAAAATGTTAGTCAACAACTTTGATTAAATATAATCCGACTATTAAGATTGTTTAATTAATTCAAAAGCTTAAAAGACAACATCTCCATAATATTATATCTCAACACTGTTTGGCTAAAATAGCCGATGCTTTGGCCAAATCATTTGATGACTTAGGTTTAAGACATAACTTACATGACCCAAATTTAGGAGTTTCTTCTATAAGTCATTAGTCAAAAGCATAAAAAAAACCAACAACGAATAATATAACATCTCGTTTTGCTCATAGAAATAAATAATGTATCATTAGTTATACAGTTGCATTCTGTCTTGAATCTCGGAATCTCAACTTTTTTCGAAAGAAATATTTATGAAATAAAACATCTAAATAAATGACCAAGATTCAATAAGCACCCACATATTGGGACGTGAATATTGTTTTATAAGCTCATGGGACATGGAGCAAATAAATACTCACAGCACCCAGTGCAAGGATCAGTATGTTAACCTTTAATATTTTGTGCCTTCCAAAATTATAAACAATCATCCCATAATAATGAATCAAAGTTTCTCAAAGTTTTCTTGAGAAGTATAACAATATTTTTACTTTTCAATGTGTCGAAGCAAAACATAAAACTATTTTTCAAGTCCATTACAACAATAATTACAATAGATTTCTGAGATATATGTAAGATCTCAAAACATATTTAGCTGACCGAAAAAACACGTACTAAAATCAAAACTTTCATCCATATTATTAATGTTAAAAAATCATTGGAGACTGAGCTACGATGCTTTTAATTCATGGTGATTTTGAGGCCTAAAACTGATATATTATTATGGGAAACCCATAATGAACAATTGGGCAAAGGAAAATTTGTACTTTAAATTTTTTGTGGTCAAAAAGGGAAAAAATAGTAATAAAACTTACTGGGTGCATCGTTGTTCATAATTTAATTTGTAATGGAACCCATTTTAACTTTTAAGAGGTGTATGGGGTACTGTGAACATGCCTGACAGTAACAGTGTCTGATAGTTTTTCAGTAAAAAGAGCTTTCACTATCACACACGAGTCATGTCATCAAGCCCATGCTTAAATTACACTCACAAGTAAGTAAAAAAATGATATAATATATATCAGAAATAAATGTATATTTGGGCCAAGGTTTGGGGCAGAGTCGGCCCAATAAATTTCAATTAGGTTGTACTAATTAGATCCATAAAGCCTGACCTTAGTTAGTAGATTCTAGTTTGGACTTTCGACTGATTCACTCTGCGAGTCAAATTACAAACATCAACTTGCGTTTTCCCCTATTAAAGAATGTCAATTATTTTTTTTGTGTTATCCTAACAAAAACAAATAGTCAAGTCAAGTGATCTATCACTTTTTTGATAAAAAAACATTGAAAGAAGCCTATGCAAACATTAATTTTGTTTGGTACTTGTAATGGAGTTATCAATTTTCGAATGTTTTTAAAAGGTAGAGCAACTGTGTATAACATATGGACTTATTGCAGCATACACATGCGAAGGGAGTCATTTAGGAGGTTTGTCGTACCTTTACAACTTTAGGGGAGTCGTTTAGGAGGTTTGTCGTATCTTAACGACTTTAGGTATATTGGCGCGTGATACGAACCCTACCGTCGTTAAGACCCTAC
The DNA here is from genome assembly GCA_946800315.1 of Misopates orontium. Lineage (NCBI taxonomy): Eukaryota > Viridiplantae > Streptophyta > Magnoliopsida > Lamiales > Plantaginaceae > Misopates > Misopates orontium. The sequence continues at coordinate 2,400,811 of OX326948.1, read as the reverse complement.
CGTCGTTAAGATACGACAAACCTCCCGCACGACTCCCCTTACAAGTGTACAGAATTACAGATGCATATATGAACATGTATATATGGCACCTATAAAAGCACCAATATTCTCAATAAAAGTTCAGAGCGTTATCCACGATGTCCAGAATGATACTAGAAACTATAATTTGCTTCCAAATGAAACTTGACATGAAAAATCAAAACAATTTCAAAAGTAAAAAGAGATGTTATAGCTAATAGAAAAAGATTTTGCAGCAAAAGAAATATTTTTGTTTCAAAAAAAAAAAAAATATCCAACAAAGATCGGGACATAAAGCAAATGAAGTAAAAAGCTAAAAACCAACCATGACCATCTAATGCAAAAGAGACCCATAAAACTACAGATGAAAATAACATATATCTACTTGTAGCTGTAATCTGCCTCTGATCTTCAAAGCTGTAACTTAGATCTCAAACAAGAACAACTCAGGTTATTTTGTCAAGTTCACAAGATTTACAAACCGCCAACAAGAATTCAAATCTAATGCGACAAAACGGAAGACGACAACAGCGAAGAATCTGCGAGGAAAACATAACTATAATAACTGTCACCTTAAAGTTTGCTTTGTCCAGTCTCACATTAGGCATTACAACTATGCCTGCCAAGTCTTAGTCTTCAGGTTAAGAGTTATAAGTGTACATTAAAGAATTCAAAGGGGGCTGCTCTTATATTTGTAACAGGCTACCTGTATTCACATGGGAACGAACGGTACAAACAGGTAATAACAGTAGAGGGCAGCAGTGTTAAGTAGGGATGGGTTCCGATCCAGTCGAGTAGGGTGCAAGGGAATTTGGAGGCAAAGTGATGCCACCTCCTTTGACGGATATGTTAGGACTTCTGGTTGAACTAGCTCTGCTCACAAGATGCGAGTCGAGAAATATCACGACGACAGTGATGTCATCGTGGAAGTGGCGGCGGACCCCACGGTCGATTTTCTTCAGGTCTGAGTATCGCATTTCTCTCTTCTTTGCTGCCTCGTGTAATGCGGTTTTCACTAATCTCTTGGCACTTCCCTGCAAAATACGAGAATGACCTTGTTCAGTTAGAGGACAATATTGTTAGACCAGGAAGGAGATCGAACATAAAGAAAAGGGATAATTACACATATGATACAGTTACGGATACCTCCTAAAGTTTGTATGACTACAGAGATATCCCTTAAGGTTTGAAAAACACTAAAAGCAGGGGTCTTTTGTACTATTTTTTAAACTTCAAGGGAGCCTCTCTATAAGATTTGTTAACTTTCAAGGGATGATTTTGTAAGTCTTCTAACTGTACCCGAAGATATTGTAGCAAGACCAAACCTCATGGAGTGTAAATTTTTTTTCCTTGAAAAACTAAGTTAGAAGTACAACTACTTGCTGGAAGAATTTGCTGAGTTTCTTCTGCTGTAAGCAAAAGTGCAACTTTTGTCCCCTCTTTCTTCTTCTCTGACATTTTTCTTTGGCCAAATAGGAAGGTAACTGTTGCTCCACCCCCCACCCCCTCGCGGCGTGATCATAAATATACATCAGAGTTAACAAACATCGGTTCAAACTTTTTCTGGGAAGGTCACATTTGTTGTCCGGGATGTATAGTATTTCCGTCAAACGTTCACCATTATTCTCTTGAAAATCAACCAAGGTAAAAAGAAAAGCTAATAGAATCATAAACGGTTCTAAATCTTTCAAGAATTGGTCTTTTTCTCACATTTTTTACCGTTTATTTTGAACTATAGTCATAAAATCCTGGGTTCAAGTGTCCATTTCAAACCAGAAACCAACTTAGCTAAGTCCTTGCATCAGCACGACCAACACATACAAGTTCTAATTCAACACCTTGATATTAACAATTCACTATTCTAACATTCCACATAAGAGAAATCAGCTATATATTATGAAAAAGTAGTGAGCAGCTGCAAATAACAACTTGAACATAAAATAATATATTTGGCATCTCGCGTACTGATATAGTTCCAAATAGAAATTTAGTAATGTGTCATAGTATTAAATATCTTACGCAACGTGGATGACTTTGGACTAGATCAACCGCTGCTTGGTTGGTGAAGTGCTCCCAAAGGCCATCTGATGCAAAAATAAGAAACTGATCCTGAGGCAGCAACTGGTGCACTGTAACCGCTGGATCTGCACTTAAAATTGGTCTCTTGAAAGGTTCACGAAGTCGAAATTTTTGATATAATGGCTCCCTATTATACTCAGGCTTTTTCAGATACACGTCTCCAATTGATCTTGAGATCTGAAATAAAAATACCCATATCAAGCACTACTACAAATGAAACTCAAATGCATGCAATTTCGTATGGGGTCGATAAAAAGAGCCAAAAGAGCATAAGTTCAGATTTGCACAATTAAACAGTTGCAAAGCATAAAAGAGCCCACTGCCAAGTTGAATCTTTGAGATATGCACAAGAATATACTTCCTAATGACGCTGAACAGGGAACCTCTTTAAAATAGCACATAGTAGGAGACTAGGAGGTCGTCTTAGAAGAGGGCAAAGGATATACTAAAATAACATATTGTTTAATAATATAACTCTTCAAACAAAGGTGATACTGTAAGAAATTTCTGCATGAAAACAGGGATTCTGCAGAATATTTAACTGACCAACTTTTCCATTCGCATATCCAAAAGCATCAGATTAGGACGCAAGATATAGCAAAATTTCAGAAAACTTTGCATGATTTAGCCTTGGTTTGGATGAATAGGCTAAAAAAGCATGAGTGGCTCAACTAGACCAAACTACAATGCTATGGAGCCTGCACTATTTTGATGACAATCAACAAAAAATCAGAGCTTTTGCAAAATTGATCTATATAGACCTGTGCAGATTTTACCCAAATTGTTGACCCCAATATTTTTAGTAAAGTTTAGATAGGAATAATGCTCATATTGGGCCACTATCATCCAATTGTGCAGCATAAAATGAGCAATACTCTGAAAGTTTCCAGCAAAGAGAAACCAACCTGTATAAGACCCTTCACCCTCCATACATTATGCTTTAGAACTACGATCTGAGGATCATCCGGGTGAAGCGACTGCAGCTCCTGTCTCACAGACTCAATACTAGCGTTATGCTCAGCTGAAAGTTGAACGGCAAGTACTTCCCCCGTAGCCTTGACAAGTCTTCCCAAAACGGCACGCGAATCACCAACATTGGCAACATAAAGAGTTCCACTGCAGATGACTCCAACAAGGCAGCAAGAGCCAACTGCTGCAATCTGTGGCTTTAAGGGCCATTGTCTGCTCACAACTGAGAAAAAACCATCTTCCGTCGCTTGAAATGCCTTTTGAATGACCTCCACCGACATAGATTGATGCTCAGCAGTGAACCCTGCACATTGGGAAATAAATGTTTAATGAAGACTTTGATGATAATAAAAATCAAGGGATTATAACATTTAGACCCCCTCGAAGTTTGGTCTAATCACATAATCTTCCCGACTGTTTGAATAATTACATAAACATCCTTCGGAAGTTAGAAAAACGCTACAGATAGACTCTCCTAATACCTGTGTAATTACAGAGCCACCCCGTAATCTTTGAAAAACATAGACTCCCAATTTTGAGGTGTTTTAGAACTTCCAGAGATTTCTGTAATTATTCAAACCTTAAGGTAGGTTTTGACACTTATTAGACCAAACCTCAGATGGTGTCGACGTAATTATCCCCCAAAACAAACAAAAACAGCCATGTCTACGCAGATAATGATCTGCTATCATCTTTTCAAACTATACCGTTGCCATCCTAGTTTTGGATAAACACTATAAGGAACATTTTCACAAGATAAAAATCCCAAAACTAGCTAGTACACATACATTCATTGCTTCAAAAAAACCTACTAATAATATAGGAGCCGATATCCTAACTAGATCAAACATAGAAACTTTCGACATTCAACAGCAGTTCCAAGTTCTATAAACTTCATTTGACTTACTCTTTAGATGTTGGAAGAGATGCTGGTTGACAAACCGAGCGGTCTCCGGACCACCATGTCCATCATAAACTCCCACAAAAGTACCATATGGTCCTGTTTCATTCGAGCTGAGACAACCAGATTCTAGTTGGCTCTGATCCTCAAGTAGATTATTTGCTTGAACTACAGCCATTGAAAAATCTCCATTAAAATGCTGCCCCGAGTCTTTATACCACAGTAAGCCATCTTGACGACCGCTGGCTTCTGAACCGGAGTTAACATATTGATCTCCCCTCGGTTGAAAACAGGCCCTCAAAAAGTTCATTAACCCTGAAAACATCCCTCATCTCATCCAAACCACCTTCCAAATTATACACGTGTAGCGAGCACGAGCACTCCTACTACCTTTGATCCAAATTAAACTCAGTGGTACGCTATAATTGTTTGTATCTATCTATTCCTCGTCGATAAAGCAGAAAGTATGAGCAGTGGGAGCCTGGCAAAACAGAGCAAAATTTAGCAAAACTAACAATTTGTGTGTTGTGAAATAAATGTATATACATCAAGATGCAAACTTTTTGTTGATCCAGCTGAGAACTAAATAAGACCACCAATGTGAATTAGATCTTTGACCAAGAAGAGTAAAACCCATGAACACAACAGCCGCAAACTAATCCAGAAAATTCAAAACCAGAGAAAAAAGGGACTTTGAAAAAACAGAGTGGTCAAAATCATTTTTTTTCTACACACAACTTGTTTGGGTCAGCTAGTTCAAAAATCCGCACAAAGTCCAAGTTCCAAAAACCCACAAATCAAAACAAAAAAAATACCCAATTTTCAAAATCAAAAAACCCTGAAGCAGAGTATCAACAATTTCAACACAATTCCCAATTAAAAACAACACATATTAAAAAGTGGGGTCGCATTAAAATCATCAACAAAATCACCATTAAGCTGATTGAGCTGAAAAAAAAAAAGATCTAAAGTGAAATAGGTCTAGATCTGAATCAAATTGAAGTTTTTTCACAAGAACCTGAAGTGGGTTTTCGTGTTTTTAGTCCTCCTCTCAATTCTACATGCGCAATTACAGCAAATTACAAAAGGGTGACGATGAAGTGATCGAATCAGCGAAAAAAATTAAGAAAAAAGACACAATTTTTAGAGAGAGAAAAACAGAGTACCACAAAATTGCAAATACAATTCAGTATATTATTTACTCACGGATAATTTGATTGGTAGCACTGAAAAAAACTCAGCAGACAAAACCCATTAAAAACCAACAACGCAGAGCTTCAAAAGCCAGCCGAGCAGAGGACCAGTTTTGGGGCTCCACGCTCACTTGTAGAGAGAGAAAGTGAAGAGAAGAGAGAGAGAGAGAGTAATGAGATTTTTAAATATTATATTTTTTTTGTTGTTGTGAGCTATATATAGTAATATCTCAAAATTGTAAATGGTTATAAAATGGAAAAAAAGGAACACATAAAAAAGAAGAGATAATGAAGTTGGATAGAGATTGATAAGTGTTGTTTTTGCATTTACATGGGTTTTCCATGATATTTGTTAGCTCTTATGCTCACACGTGGCAGCTAGTGGTTTAGTTGATTTTATTTGGAAACTTTAGTCAATTTTAAGTTGTATTCATATTAATTCTATAATTTGTAATACTTTAAAGGGATAATATCACTCACACCCCCTGAGGTTTGGTGTAATATCAGTAACACCCCCTGAGGTTTCAATAATATCAGTGACACCCCCTGAGGTTTGATTTTCAGGGGGTGTCACTTATAAAATGACACTTGTACCCTTTAATTTAATATTACAAAATACCCTCAATTATTAAAAGACACAAGTACCCTTTATTGTTCAAGTAATAAAATTAAACTATAATATAATTAAAAGACACAAGTACTTTTTTGTTTTTTTTGTTGTTCTTTACATTTTGTTAAATCGTTTGTTTTCTTGTTAAATTAAGAATCTTAGTTCTGTTATTAGTAAAATAAATAAATAACATTTTGATTTGAATACGAAACGTATCCCAGTCAAAATTAATTTGTTTTAATTCATAACTACGAAAATATTTTTGCAGATATAATAATTTTTTACAATGATGTTAACTTTATATTCTTGACGTATTATATGGAGTCATTCCTGGAGTTTCGGTAATATATTTCATACTAAGGAAAGGGCCACATAATCTTAAAAATTGAAATCAAGTGACTAGGGTTACAAAGGACTTTCTTTTGTCTTCTTATTATTAAATATAGGAATTGTTTTAATTTATGCAAGATGATCAACGATATTCTTAGTTGATTTTGTTATTTGAACAAGAAATGGTATTTGTGTCTTTTATTTTTGAGAAGTTTTAGGTAATATTAAACTAAAGGGTACAAGTGTCATTTTATAAGTGACACCCCCTGAAAATCAAACCTCAGGGGGTGTCACTGATATTATTGAAACCTCAGGGGGTGTTACTGATATTACACCAAACCTCAGGGGGTGTCTTATCTTGCATCATAAATTAAAGTAGTATGTAATCAAAGCATTAAAGTAGTATAAGTTAGGTCCTCGATAAGTAACTAGCTTTGATATTAGCTGAATTTAATGTAACAAAATAAGCCTAAGTAGTTACTATTAGATTATCGGAAGTTTTTCTTATGAGATATAAACTTGTCAATTATAGAATAATGAATTAGTTAGTCCCATCTAACTTTGAATTTTTCAGTAATATAAAAATCCTATATAAGATAATGACGTTTTATGGACCGTACAAGATCATCCACTTATCATAATTCATAACCTGTCTATGTGCAAAGGATACAAACCTCGGGAATTTGAGTTAATATAACTATTTTTTAGTGGAATGGACAATTATAACTGGCATTGACTTTTAATCTCACAAATAATAAATAAAAAATCGAGAATTTTTTATGCTAAGATGTAGCACGACTCTCTTTTTCATTTCAATGTTGCACGTGGCAATGTGTCAGCCCGATTGCACATAATAATAAATATCAGTGATTGCATGATAAGTTGATAACACATCAATTTAATCTAACTTTAATTGTTAAAACATTTTGGGACTTGTTTGATGTCGGAATTGTCATGTTAAAAATCAATATGTCGAGTGTGTATTTGTGTGTGTCTATATATTTATATCAAGAGAAAATTACATATTTATATAACATATATAATATTATTTTGAACTATTTCCAAGCTATTATAAACTACTTTCATCATAATTTTACAATTCAGTTAATATAATTTTAAAAAGTGGAAAGAGATATGTATGCTTAAAAAGGGGTGGGCTCTAAATACGAAGTGAAGGGCCACCAGCTCATGCTGAGCTTTTTGTGTTTGGACATTTTTTGAAAACTCAGCCGACTTTTAATTACCTTTGGACCTTTCCCCCAACCTCAACGCCTTTAATAAGCTGGTCCTCTATCCCACTTTCCACTTCTCACTTGAAATAAATATTTTTCAAATGAAATTAGTAAAATATTATGCCATTTTAGTTGCCATTGTTAATATATATATTTAATGAAATTTGTCATTAGATAACTTGTTTTGTCCAAAGGAGTGCAATAGATTTTTTCTCGAAAGTGGGATTGTTATTTATTCCCCCCAAACCTCTAATCAGATCTCAAATCACATAATTCTCCATTAAGCATTGATCGCTCTCTTTTCAATTGAGTGTTTGTACTTTGAGACGATTTAAGAATTCTTAGTTCTCGCACTAAGAATTCTTAGTTCTTGTACTGAGAGTTCTTATTTGCACATATTCAAATCTACATTTTGTTTCACATTTCAGCTACTTCATGTGTCTAGTACTTCTCCTTTCACTAGGTTAAAGGAATTATTGGATAAAATAAAATATTTGCAAGAATTTGAGGAAATGACCATTTAACTATTTGTATGTGCATCAATTAACTGGTTGTTCAAAACCTTTGTATGTTTTTATATTGTTTGTCTCAACAATCATTCCTCCAACAAATGACCACCAAATCTGCACTTAATTCGAAGGTTTACTGACTGCATGTCTCCTTCATTTGGAAATTCACCATCCTTTTCGTTCACTCTAGGGACATTCGCATAAAGTGAAGTAATAACTATAACTATATATATATATATATATATATATATATATATATATATATATAGTTATGTGTGTGTGTGTGTGTGTGTTTGGCGTGTATCAGCAAGTTTTCGACTTTTTGTTAATGTTCATCTTTCTAATACTCTTTTGCTACATAAAAAATGTCCAATAGATGATTAATCCTTACAAGATCATTTGGATTAAGTTATTCACTATATAGCATATTGCCTTTTGCTAAAACCTTTTCACGTCAAGCTTACGTGGGGACACAATATTTTGGAGTATTCTTAGGAATTAATATTAATAAAATCTGGCATTTGATTTCCACTTAAGAATATAGTGCTGTGTTTTTTCCTTTGACATACTTCATCTTCCAATAGACATTACTGTACAACATAGGGACAAAAGGCCCAATTATGGGACCTTAGTGCAGTGGAATTTAGTTGGCAATGAAAGTGATCATTCGACATAAGTAAAACCCATGATCAATCATGTTTGGCTTGCATTTAATAACTCATTTACTATACTGTGTTTTAACCGATTGGAGCCTCAAACAATTAACCTAAGGAAGAACTGCATAATAGAAATCATAATGTCATAGTTACACAATTAAATGAGAAATTAAGAATCGTATCAAAAGTCAAAACTATGGTTTTGAGCCTTGTATGTTGTAACTGTTGTTGAAATTAATTGTCACATTCTCTGTCGTGTAATTTAATATGTGTAAACAAAATACACATTGCCGAACCGTGACTAATTGATTTAAGAATTTATGCATAGGCTCCTTTAGTAAGAATACTGCTTGATATGCAAAGATTATTTCTCTCCTTCGTTTTGTGGGAGATTTCTTTAAACTTCTCTCTTATCCCATTATTTTCATTGAAGATGGGAATATTAATTTATTGTAAAATGTTCTAAGCATTATGGAACTACGTGGAACCTTTTGTACAACTTCTTAGTACCTCCCAAAATGTTTCTAAAGCAACTAACCTTTTGTCAAATGTTCTAAACATTACAGTACAATATACAATATTGATCAAAACCCTTCAAGTAAAGGGATCATAATGCTAAATAAGTGACTGCATTTGTATAAATAGTGCCTCCTTTGTCACTTGAATAAAATAAAGCAACCATTTGATATCAACAATTGCCAAATTGAGCAGCCATGTACACTCAAGACCAACCATCAAATGTTGCAATTGAGGATGTCTCAGTCGAGAATACTCATCCTAGTAACCCCGATGCTCCTCTCCAAGTCACTCTCTCGTTCGACAATCGCGTTCTTGTATTTGATGGTGTTCCACCAGAAAAGATCCAAGATGTGACATTACTCTTAGGTGGGTGCGGATTTGATCAGGTGGCTCAAATGGCAAGATTGAGGAGTTTAAGAAACTCAGTGCCACGTAGCAGTGATCCAAAAAGAGAAGAAATTCTGAGTCGATACCGTCAAAAAAGGGAAAGACGGTGTTACGAGAAAAGAACCATGTATGATGTACGCAGAAAAGTTGCACTCAGGATGCAACGTAACAAGGGGCGTTTTGCTTGTAAAAATTTTGTGGAGCCGTCATCTTGTACTGATATGTCTGGCACATCAAAGGAAGAAAACCAACCGGATACAGAATGTATGCATTGTGGAACGAGTTCAAAGGCCACTCCAGCAATGCGTAGAGGTCCTATGGGCCCTAAGACACTTTGTAATGCTTGTGGGTTGTACTGGAGAAACAAAGGAACTTTGCGCGATCTTTCCAAAAAATTGGAGTGTAGCATTGCATTTTTATTTGATGAAGATGAATAAGAAAACTAAACATAATTTCGAGACTCATAGATGGTAGATGGCATGATAGGTTAGGTTAATATTAATTCTTCAGAAAATTATGTACTTAGCTATAAATTTATCTTTTTTTTTTTAATTTTCACTTCGAATTTGAATTTATAATGTTCACTTGTTTTGATCATCTATTATTGTTTTTTTTTTTTTTCAATGTAAATATTTTTGAAAGAGGGTAAACACATGACTACAACTTATTTGAATGACTTGTAAAATGACTATGCGTCTTAAATAGAATGTCAAACAATTATAATTTAATTCACTTTCAAGTTCAATCCAACAAATTTAAGTACTACAGTTTCATTGATCCTTTTAGAAACATGTCAAACTACCGTCTCTATTGCACGAGTAGGAGGGTTTTACTTTTACTTATTAACTATTAGATGTCTCATTCGCATCTTTCAAAAATAATCATGGAGAACATGATATCCGAAATTAAGAGTTAACTACACTTGAAGTGAGAAGATTGAAAAAATTAAATGGACCAAAAGGACTCAATACTCGCATACATTGTATACATATATTTGTATACTGGTTTTCACACCAAAAGGTAAAAAAAATTATTAAAATCAAAACATCAACTAAAAATAGTAACAATTAAACAAAAAACCATAGGTTGATGAAAAAACTATATCTTTTATTTATAAACTAATTTTTAAATAGGTGTGCTTTAGCATTTATTGAAAAAAAACAAAGAGAAACACATAGAAGCCCATTAATATCTTCTTGGCCCAACAGAAGCCCATTAATATCTTCTTGGCCCGTTAATTAACCCATCATTCTCCTATTTCTCAATTATAAAACAAATTGGGGATTTAGGGCTATTCTTCATCACCAATTCAACCTAATTACTCGTTCAATTCCAGTGAATAATGGCGTTTTGGGGTCGATTGAAGCAATCAAAACCTAAATTCGATCTATTGACGAACGAATTAAAGAGATTTTATACTCGTAATCACGCTCCACATATTTATAATCATCATGTTGCTTCACGCAGCTTAATTCCAGCTCAAAATTGCGCCAATGTGGGTGTTCAAAGCATTGAATCGACGTCGTTTTGCCAAATCAGATTCTATGCAGCTCCTGTTCAGGTAATTGTTCGTAATGGTGTGTGCAAATATGAATTTGGTAATAGGAGTTAAGTGTTTTTTTGGTGTTTATGTGTATTAGGTTACTCAGAAGAAGGAGGAGAAGAGCTCGAAGCCGAAATTAAACGAGCAAATCACGACTCCGTTTCTTAGGCTCATTACTGATGAAGGTCTGTTGATGGTCTATTGTCTTTTCGATTTTTAGTTTAGTTTTTATGTTGGATGTATGTATCCCTTCTTACTGTAACTTACGTCGTAATGTTGGATTTTATGTTTGAGTAAGATTATCTCCTTGCGTCATGATTAAGTCGACCTATAGTAGATGGCCTTTTTTGCAAATGCACTAATTGAGGGAACATATGATGCGGCGTTATGGATTGGAAATTGAAGTTTGTTACCAAGTTTTGTTGAGATTTTAAGAAGTAACATTGGGGACGATATATTGCATTAAGATGTTTGCGCTTATGGGGTGCTCTGGTATAGGGATGATGTGGGCAGAAAACCGAGTGATAGCTAGAGAAAGATTTGGACTGTTGTTTTATGTTTGGATGAAGGATTACTAGAATTTGCAATGTATTTAGAGTGCATGGTTCATATATTCTGGTTGTTGTATTTCAACCAAAAATTGTGTTTATTTACCGTGCAGGCCATAGTGTGCTATCAAGGAATGATGCGCTGGCACGTGCAAAAAGCCTTCAGATGGACTTGGTCGAGGTAATATTTTCGTTTACCTTTGTTTTGGAGAAAAAAGAACCTTGAAACAAGTTCTTGGAGGACAGTGTTTACCATCACACCTGTGATGTCCATACTTTTGATAACTTTTTCCATTAAGAATCTAAACAGGACTCCTCTCCAAAACGATTTTATTCTGTTCCAAAAGTGTATTCCCAATCATGTGTTACTTTGAATATGACTCACTCAGCATGGAATAGAACCCATGTAAGACATACATACGATTGGAAATATTGAGGATTGACACTCTGAGAATGGGGAATTATGGATCTAAACATGTAGAAATGAAGGTGAAGGTTCAAAAAGGAGTGGCAGTGATCAAAACTTTGATTTAATTCAGTGTGGTATGGACCTAGCTCACAAAGATTTATAGCTCATCTTCCTTTTCTCATTTACGAGAGAGGAAGTAGTTTGTAAATGAGACCATTCAGGTTGTGTTGTGCCTCGCAATCAGGCTGCATAGAGGGACTTCTCCTATTTTTGATCTTTGATTTACTGCACATGTCAACTATCAAATGTGAAAAGTTGAATGTGACTTATGTCTGGAGATCATAGAGCACAACTGTTTTTAACTGTTGTTTCACTACTTTTCCTTGACTTTGAGATCTTCTATAACTGGATTTCCAAGAATTTCATTGTTGTCAGCTGTCTTCTTTTAAATTTAAGTGACATTTTAAACTTGCTTAACTTTGATTGCTGGGACATCTTTGTCAGTAACTTTCTTCTTTTGTTCTTGTTGCTTTATATTTTGTGCATCTGAATTGTATAAAATTAGAGCTTGCTTTTGTCTTCCTTTTAAAGTTCCTGCTTTTGCATCGTGTAGGTTGATAAAAATGCCAAACCACCTGTTTGCAAAATTATGGACTACAACAAAGAAAAGTATCTTCAAAAATTGAAGGAAAAAGAATCCAAAGACCGTGCAAAAAGCAAGGTCAGTTACTTATTCATGTTGATTATGTCTTCTTTATCCAAGTCCCTACTTGTTTTTTTTTTTTTTTATTTTTTTTTTTAATAAATGAAACAAAAAATTATCTTACTTATTATCGGAAGGTGAAGAACTCTTTTTGAGTATTTTAACGAGTCAATTGCAATAACACTCTTAGATGTGGTCAATTAGAGCAATCCTCACGTTTCAGCAATTATAAAAACTTCCAAATGATTCATAGCATGTGCAGAAACTAATTAATGTCATATTGTTGTGGCCAATGCTATGAGGATATTGCAAGATAAGATTATAATGAAGAAAAATTAGTTTTAAGTCTAGAAAAGAAACTCAAGGTTGAAATATTCATTAGTATTATATACTTCTCAAACAATTTCAATTTATTAAACTTTCTTAAGACCTCAAAATGTTAGGATCAGGATTCTCTTATGATCGTCACTTATAATCAGAGTCCATGTCAGGGAAAAAACTTGTATGGGCTAGGTCTATAACAAATCTATAGACCTTGTGGTCTCAATTTTTCCACCTCATTTATAATATAAAATAACTAAAAACACTTTGAAATACTTAACCCAACTCATCTAAACCTTGGTTAACATAATTATATCAAACGAAAAGACTTCTCTCCTCATTTGATGTCACTCTCCTGCTCCTGTTATAGACAAGAAACAAAAAAATTCCTCCACTCATTAATTGAACAATACTTGTTAAGAATCTTCCCACAAATGGTGCACTTACGTGCAGAAGCTTATTCAGTGAAATCTGCGTATGAGGTACTAATGAAAGGGTGGATGTAGCAAACCTTGCGGAATTGATGAAATTGAGATTACAGTGCTTTATTAAGGTTCAACTAAAGAGCTTTTTGTATTCATTCTCAGATTAGGTATTGAATTGAAAATTTGTGAGGATGGTTCCTGAATTGTTTTTTGAGTACTTCTAATACTCTGTTTTGTCAAATGAATGTTTTGTCCGCTGAGAGAAGAAAAGAAAGGAACAGGGTCTTCTTTGCTTAAAATCCCAACTTTTTAGATAATTTGTACAAATTAATATACAAGTATACGCGTATTTTGAAGACAATTGTAATCATAATAATTTCAGCATTCAAGTTCATATTGTCACCTTGATAGAAAGATGTAGATATGAAAAAGGGTTTGAGCTTGAAAAAATAAAGGAGAACGGGTTTAGTATTACAAACAAATGCCAAAGTCAATTTACAGTCGAAATGCCAAAGTCAATTAATAGATTAAATGACCTTTTGAATGATAATCCCTCGACAAATGCTGACTTAATAAAATAAGAATTGATGATAAATTTCAGACAACAGTTCAAAGGGATGAAATCATGTTATAAATCCAATTATATGAAGATCCACTGTAGTTTCAGATTTAATGAGAACAAGCAACACTGAAGTTTCAAATCTAATGAGAATACCCAATTACATTATCAGTGTACTGATCATAAAAAATACAAAATTCACCTGAACAATTTTTTTCTATTTCTTTTGCTTTTGACGAGAGCAGCACGAGTTTCTTCATCTGGGGAATGGAGAGACTTTTTTTTTTGATTAACCGAGGCTGTAGTTGAGTTGGGTTAAGTATTTCAAAGTGTTTTTAGTTATTTTATATTATGAATGAGGTGGAAAAATTGAGACCACAAGGTCTATAGATTTGTTATAGACCTAGCCCACACAAGTTTTTTCCCATGTCAGAGGCTTTTGGTAATTTCTAAAATATAAGGAAGTGTCATTGTAATTTGACCAAGTATTACAAGGTGTTGTCCTTTCATCAATTTTGATTTATAACTTGTTCTAGGGGACTTCACAAAGTTCTCAATTTGCCTTACGTTGGAAGTACATCTTAATGAAAAGGACACATGCTAAAGCTTTTAAATCCTTACAAGACCTTCATATCAAGAAAAGGAATCAGTTAAACTTAAAACACTTATATACAATAGACCCAAAATAAGAAGAAAAAGACTATCCACAAAGTAGAGGATTTCGTTGTATTGTCCATGCTCAAGTGGGGCCATCTCCAACTTGATGTTTCTCCCATTTTGTTTGGACATGTAATTGTGATCTCATTATATTGCATTAAGTTCAGGATTTTTTGGTGCTTAACAATGAGGCCAACTGGGTTAAAGAAGTGGGCAATTGTTGTAAAAGAACATTGAATGCTTATAATTATTATACATTTTTTGTCTATCCTATCTCTTTCCTATTTTAATCTCTGCAGGGGATTAAGCAAGGAGCTTTTAAAGAAATTCGATTTGCTGCTAAAATTGTATGCTTCTTTACTTTAACCTTTCTCAATTTTCACAGTTAACTTTCAGATCTTTGTTTTGAGATTTAATTGATTGCTTATTCTTTTTCGTACTTTATCAACTATTCCATATTTATGGATTTTGAATTATAGTGTGATGGATAAAATGAATTTAAAGGGATAAAATTTACAACACTAAGTCTGTAATATGAACCAAAGCAAAACATTTTTGGACACAGCCTAAAGGTCGTTGATAGATACAGGGGATAAGAAATATTTCTCTGCAGTGATAGTTTACCCATTTGGAGTGCTTTGAGTTATGGTCTGTAGTTGTACTTGTAGGTTTCTAGCTTCATAGTCATTTTTAAAAGAAGCATCAAGTGTGTTCTCAAAATTTTAGCAGAAATGGTGTAATTTATTGTGAAAGAACAATAGTAATCTTTTTAAGTTCAATCTAAGCTTGTTCGTCTAATTCCATGTAATTCTCATGGTCAATAATTGCCTCTGGCTCCAGGAACAAAATGACCTGCAAATGAAAGCTGATATGGTGAAGAGACTCATGGAAAGTGGTCATCGGGTCAAGGTTCTCTCTCTCTCTCTCTCTCTCTCTCTCTCTCAACATACCTCTCTAACTGGTCAGGATCAATGGGAAGCATTGTGTTTGATTAATTGGAAACTAGTTTAAGAAAAATGAGAGTAGAAGATAAAGGAGATGCCTATTGCTTTTCCACTAATTGGGTTCATGTCTTAAATTACATAGGATTGGTATTGCAAACACAACAAGCATTTACGATCCGCTGCTTAACGTTTAGCAAACTTACTTGTCAAGGTGCATACATCATCTGATCATAGAGCAGCATCTAAGAAAAAGATCAGCAATTGCATTTCTGTTTCCCAAAGCCATTTCTCTGAGTCTGAGTCCCCTTCTCGCTCTTGAGTTTTCGATTTCTTCTTTTATCCTGGATATTGTTAGATTACCTTTATATGTTCCCAGATTGTGTTTTTGCATGATTGCGTAATTTGTATGAAAACTGAATAATGGTAAGTACACTAGCTGCTGATACACTGCATTAAAAATTTATGATGTTGAGTAATTTTCTGAACAAAAAAAAGAAAAGGTTAAGTTGCATGTTTGTCTCGCACTTATCTTATTTCCTTTCTCCTCAATCCAATGTCTAGACAGTCAAGTTATGAATTGTACAAGGAGAGTACTGATACCTATACTTTCCTTATTGGTTTTAGTGCACAGCAGTTGAGCCTACAGACGCGATGGACTTGGAAACACTATTATCTCGTTTTACTGCTCTGGTGAGATTTTACTTCCAGCCTTCTTGTGGTTCTCTCGTTGCCCTAGATATTGTTAATACGTTAGGAACTTTTTGTCCCTCATGCATGGTTATGCAATTCTTATTTTGGCATCAGATTGAAGATGTTGCCTGTCTGGAATGTGCACCGAAGGTTGAAAAAAAACAGGCATATATCGTTGCCAGACACGTGAAATTCGGTCCCTCTAAAAAGGGATCAGGAAAGAAAGCCTCCAAGGCTGCAGAATCAACTTCATTGAATGGCGAGTCCAGTAAAAAACAACCGCTGAATGAAAGTGGAGATGCTATGGTAGCTAACTCCCAAGCTCTAAATGAAGAGTCGTCGGATGAAGATATTCAAACCAGCACATCTGAATGGGATGTATCAAATGGGGATGATGATTTTAATACAGCTTTTGACATTGAAGATGAAGCAAATGAGTCGACCTATTCAAAACAAGGGAAGACACCGTTTTCTGCAGATAGAAGTTCTAGAGCAGCATCATCTACTCCAAATGAGGTTCAGACAAAGCACGTTGCGGCAGTAAATAGATACGCGCGAGATCCTAGGTCTGTGGACCCCTCAAAGGTTCCAACAGATATGAATGAACGCAGTGCAAGAAACAGAATAAATGCTTCGCCTCAACTGAAAACACCTCAGAGATACGAAGTCCCGGCTCGTGATATCCCTGGAGTTTCAAACCGCGGAAGCAATTTGAATCAAACAATGAGACAAAACCCGCAAGCTGAAGTTCCTGCATATGGAGTTAACGGGCAAGATCCTTCTTCTCGTTCGAGTACTCATAATTCGCCAACCAAAAGTTATGGTATTTTTAGTGCACAAGTCGGTACATCGCCCAGTGGTCAAACTGGACCAGCAGAATCAAATAGATACAAGAAAATAGATCCTTCGGAGTCTGCAAGAAGTCAAAGCTCAACCCGTTACTCACCCAACAGACATGCCACTTATCCGGATGAAATGAATAACAGACGGCCTAGTGATAATCCGGAACGAGGGAGATGGGGATCAAATGTGATTCCAAACAAGAACGAAGGCCACGCCGAAACCCAAAGGCGATGATTTATTTTTCATCAGATATCTTACTTATGGCTATATTGATTTTGTAAGGTATTCATTTATACGCAATTGACTGTAATTTTATTTTTAATAAAATCAATTTAACGGGTCTTGTTATGAATAAGTGGAGGAACTAGCACTGTTTTATATCTTTTCTCTGTGTGTGCGTCTTTTTCGAGTTGCATATTGGTAAAAGAAAAGGAAGGGTGGGGGTTCTTTTAATGTGATTTTGAAATAACAGCATATTGTATTGTTACGAGTTTTCCTTCTATTGACAATAAACATATACTCTACAAACTGTTACCTTATTTTACCTCATAATTTCAAACTAACAAGTTAGAAATCATTGCTAAAGCCGTTAGCATTTCTCTCATTCTTAAATAAAAAATATGTAACAAAATACGCTGAAATTATTAATCACGACAAATATACGTTAATTACTTACCCAAGCTTTTCTAAGACATTAAACTTTTAAAAAATGATATTAGTAATTTGTCACATATTAGTCCCTGAAATTCACCATTTTACATTATATTGAAGCCTTATAAATATTTATCTATTATATTTTATTTCTAACCAATCGGTAGTTAGAACTTGAATTTACTCATGTCCAATTCATGTTGTTTCATAGATTTTAGCAGACGTTTTACTTGGTAAAAGGATCCATCTGCATATAGGAAAAACCACCACCATTTTTCAATCCTTAAATCAACATAGCAAAGATGCATGCACCTATTATCACATATGGTTGAAGCATCGATCAATGCGCCAGTGTCTTAGTTTTGAAAGATGATTCGTCGTCTGTAAATTGCATATCGTGCTTTTTATACACCAAACTTTATTTGTGCTCTTATGTCCATAAGTATCTGTGATTTTGTTATGAGATTTTTTTCTCTACTGGAACAAATGGTCTGGTGTTACATACATATACAAAGCTCAAAAATCGAAAAAATGGAGAAACTTGACCACTCTATTCAACCCAACCACGATATTCTTTTAACTACTTAATTCACACAATGAATGACTACAACATTATATATATGACTTAATTTCTTTGTTGTCATGTATATTCGATTTTATAGGAGAAAGATTTGAAGGTAATTTGGTTCAGAAAGTTGCTAGTTCACATTTATTGACATATATACATATATTTGATGCTTGGGGCTGATTAAACACAAAATTTAGACTTGACTTATCACTTATGCAATAAACTTAAGGAATGGGCCTTTCGGCTCGTTATGCTGATTTCCTAGGCAATTGGGCTTTTGAAATAGCCCATTAAACGTCTCTAAATTTGATAATCACCAGCCTACCAAGAAGTATCAATTATTTTGTGTATGCTATTAGTATTTGGATCTTTTCATCAACAACTTAAGAGAATTTGTTATTAGTTCATTTAACGGTACACAAAACTACGAATATAAGTTTTTTTTAATAGATTATAGTAGACAATAGAAGAAGATGCAAAGAGTTTCTTTCACAAATGTGCAGTACCCCACAGAATAGGTTGGTTCACAAGTTATACATAGTAGATTGCAAATTAATTAGAACTATCGAATGTCAAATTCTTTTTTATTTTTTCTTGAGATTTTGTCGATGGCTTGAAGTTATTTTACACAAATATTGAGTTGACATATTCTTAATCCTCCAAAAATCATGTGAGCATGTTTGCAATTTATTGCAATCATCACACGCATAGACGCTCATGCATATAAATCTGTTTTCCATGTCGAACAATTGGTTGCGTAAATAGTTTCCGATAGTTGATAACTAAAAGAAATAAAATAACACAGTGTTGTAAAAACATTATGCATTTCTTATTAAAAATATATAGTTCTGGGTTATAACCGCAGGATATTTATTTATAATTATAGATGCGGTGACTATAGTTTTTTTGTAATTTAGGACAAACAAAATACAGAGTTATAGTATAATATAACATGTTATAAACATATTCCACTTTTTATATTATTCTTTCAAAGGGATAATTAGATATATAGACCTCTAAATTCTCTGACGTTATTAATCACAAGATTCATATATTTAGCGTAGACTCGTAAGTTTAGACAAAATAATTGCGCCGTAATTGTTAGACACGTAGTTGTTAGAAGTGCTATTTTTGTAATTGAGATTTAATTAATGCTCTGTTGTTGCTATTTTTATTTCTCGATGTTATCTTCATGTCGTCATTCCATCTCAAACACAAATTACAAACACTATTATTGAACTTCATATCATATACAGAGCATAATATGCAAAAATTACCAACACAAACCCTATTATTCAACTTCCCAGCATATACAGAGCATAATATGCACAAATCATCAACACAAACACTATTATTCAACTTCACAACACATACAGAGCATAATATGCACAAATCACCAACACCAACACAAACACACCAACACGATCAGATCACAAAACACCAACACCAACACACAACACACAAACTCAGCAGCATCATTGTTCTTCTTAATTTTTGTTTCTCAACCTCCTCGTCTCTCTTCTTCTTCTCAGCGATCGCTGCAGCGATCAGCTTTTCTGTCACGCAGTCCTCGAATTCGCAGCTCGAGTTCACTTCGGCACCGTTCAAATCCAGTAGCTTCTCAAAGGCAGTGTGATGCTTAGTGATTGATTCCTCATTTTTGCGAATGATGATGAAGCTTGCTTGATCTTCAGCCATTTGCATTTTGATCGCAACAAATTTTGAAAATGTTTGTGTTTTGATCGCAGCAAATTGTGAAATTGTGTTTTGGTTTTTTGAAAATAACAGAGGGATTTTATTTATATAGGTGGAGGGTGGGTGGGGGCGGTCCAATGTATTGACCCACTAACTTTTAATTTTGACCCACCAATACCAATAAATCTGCAAATGTGAATATCCGTGCGTAGCCTTGGTGTCATACACCTTTTTTAACCGGTGTAAACTCAAACTCTGTTTTGCTTTGTTCACGTTAGCATCATTCACCTTACTTTTCTTAATTTTTTCTCGGTCTCGTCTCTCTTTTTTTTCTCTACGATCGCTGCTGCTGCAATTATCAAATTTTTTTCATCTCGTCATCGAAACCGCCGCCCAAATTCACCTTCACGTCGGTCAATCACGAGAGTTTGTCAAAGGAATTGTGACGTGGAGTCAAACAACAGTACAAACAACACACAATCTCACATCAAATCACCGATCTAAAAACTGATACACATCATTTTGGAGAATATCCATACGTAGCCTTGGCGTCGTACACCTTTTCACCGGTTTCAACTCAAACTCTTGTTTTGCTTTGTTCATGTTAGCATCATTCACCTTACTTTTCTTCATTTTTTTCTGAGCCTCATCTCTGTTATTTTTCTCCACGATCGCTGCTGCTGCAGCTATCAATTTTTTTTTCTTCATGTCGTCCTCGAAATCGCTGCCCGAATTCACCTTCGCGTCGTTCAAGAGTTTCTCAAATGAATTGTGATGTGGAGTGATTGCTCTATCATTTTTGTGAATGATAAAAACTCTGTGAATTTTCCGCCTTGTGTTTTGATTGCAAATTATGAAACTGTGTTCTGTTTTTCGAGTTACAGATGCATTTATATAGGTGAGGAAAAATTATTAGGTTTAACCTCTTCAGCATGATGTGGTAAAACATCATGCCGTGGATATTAAATATTTATACTAATATATAAACGAAGAGGTCTCTGTGAGACCAGACTTTTGATTTCCAAGTTTAACCTTATAATTTATGTTACACCATAACATTTCATTATTAATTTTCTAATTTAACCCTACGAAGCTAAATGAAATTAATTATACCATTTACTAAGAAGGATGATTTATTTTCCATATAATTAATATTCTTCAATGAAAAATTATTTTTCTTTCCATTCTACTCTAATTATGTTGATTCACTGTCCCATTAATTCAAACTCTTTTCATTTATGCAAATCTTTTTTTCTTGCCTTTTTTTTTCCAGGTTTTATTTTTTTCTTCACACTTGACTATGAACATATAATACTTTACAATATAAAAGAATAATGTGCGCGGGGCTCTGCGTGCCATAGTTTCTAGTAGTTCCTAAATAATAAGGCATTAACTTCTCCACACCTCATCCAACCATACATTTACTCTAATAACCGAGATGTTGTACCACCTCATCGTACAACCGTTGCGCTTTAATAACCTCTCCCAAGGATTAGGGGCGGAAAGAAAAGTTGGGCCTGGAGGCCCAATGTAATGGGCCTCACCCAATTTTTCTTAATTAATTTATTATAATTTTTCCCCAAAATGACTAATAGCAATAAATCTCCAATTCGCGCTTTTCTTCTCATAGGAGTACGAGCTGCTTCACATTTGGTACTTTTCATGTTCTTCTACAATTTTCTTAAACCCTAATTCGTATGTATCTTCTTCAATTATTCCGTTGAATTAGTATCTATTTTTGCTTCGTTTAGCTATTGCGAATCGCTGTGCTTTGTTAATTGTAAGTTTTCATTGATTATTCAATGGTATGCGGGATTAATTGTATATGTGTGATAATTTTGGCGTAGCAATTTTACATAAGTGTTTCTGTAAGTTTTATAATAGTTTTGAGAGCTCAAAGTGATAAATGAGTTGAGGATTTATGGTTAATTCGATGTGTTAATTGTCCGTTTTTTATGTTGGTTTGTTTGATTCTGCAGAAATATACAAATTTTCTGCCCAAATGGATTTTGATGAGTATGAGTATTTAGAGAATCAGGTGGAAAATCCGGGGGTCGAAAAGTTGGAAAGTAAGGCGAATGGGGGTGATGGAGTAGATGAGTCGGAGGAGAAAGGTCGGAGTAGAAGCTCAAAGCATAGAAATGGTGACGATGCGGATCGACCGTCGAAGCGTTTGAGATCCGAGAAAGAGTCTCGTGATAGTGAGAGGGATAGGAGGTCGCATCGCAGTTCGAGGGATAGAGACAGAGGTGAGAAAGACAGGCAACGGAGTACACGGGAGCATAGAGACAGGGACAAGGAGGAAGGTAGGGGAGTGGAGAAAGATAGGGAGAGAGAACGAGCTAGAGATACGGAAAAGGAAAGGGAAAGGGGCAGTGACAAGAAGAGGGACGGTAACAAGGAGAGGGTAGAACGTGAATACGAAAGAGAAAGAGATTGGGACGGAGAGCGAGATAGGCCAAGAAGTGGCAGAAGTCACCCAGAGAGGCACCAAGATGTACGAGGAAGAGAAAATAATAGAGACGTGGAGAATACTGACAATGATTTTAAAGAAAGAAGAAAGGGAAGGGACTTTAGAGACCGGGATCACGATAACAGGTAAGCTCATGCGACTTTTCGTTTTTCCTTGAATTTTGTAAGTATAAATTTCAGAAGTGAGCTAAATGCATGCATCAATCATGAAAATAAGAGCTTGTGTGTTTTCTGTGCTTGAAAACTATTAGATTTGATGTATATCTATGCATAGTGAAATGCCCACTATGATCTTATCTTGAAGAAATTTGTCGAGGATATCTTGAGATGTGAAATGTTTCTGCTTATAAGCTAATATTATTGGTCACAAGAAATGACTTACATAATGTCCTACTAGGTCTAGAAGATGGGGTTACGTAAACTTGGATTTTGTAGATCCTTAGGAACTTGGTAATTTTTATATAGAAAGAGCGAAACTCTTCTTTTCAGGATTGGAACTTATTTGGTAATTCTTAGTTGGCAAGGGCAGTTTTAATATGTTTCTGTTTGAGAACTGCTATAGACTGCAGTTACAAAGTGCTTTCCTAGTCTGCATTTTATCGTAACAGGTAAGTGCGGGACAATGCATGTGTATTTTGAGAGCATATTATCCAGTTTTATATATGAACATGTCATAAAGAATTAACTGTAGCAGTCTCTAGATTCTTCTAGTATTTGGTCACTTCTCGTAGCCACGGTTCTTGTTGTACGATTTATGTTATATGTATCCAGTCTATTTAAAATGACTTGATCAGCGTGCATAAGATCCTCTTTAGCCTATCTAAACCCATTTGTACGTTCCATTTTACTGTTTTAGTTCTGGAGAATTTTTATCAATATCTGTGCGCTTCTATAAGTCTCTAAACTTAGATACACAATCATCCAGTCAACATGACCATGGTGCTGGGTATCCTAACACCATTCGTTTTATTTATCCATTTTGGACTCAACTGAGTATATCTGAGTCTTGCCATGAAAGCTATATTTTTTCCAGTTAGACGCTCTTAACAATGTTGATTACTTGTCATTGCTCTTTTATTCTTTGTTTTGTAAACTGAATTGGTTTATTAGCTGGTGTTAGTCAGTGTTGCTAACGGTGGTAGTTCACAAGCTAGGTTTGTGGGAAATCACTACTTAGTAATAGATGACATTTTCTGTATCTAGGTTATTGTTTTCTATCACAAACTTATTTTCCAAAATATGTGCGGATTTAAGAAATTGACTTGTTTGCCGTCTCCTACACTTAGTGAGTCCACATATTTGTCTATTCAGGTAATTGTTAGTAGGATTTCGGGGCACTTTACAAATTCTCCTTTTCTTGTACTGTTTTCAACCCTCCGCTCCCCCACAAAGCTAGCCATTTTTCCTATCTCTTATAGGTCTGAGGTTTCTCTTATGTTGAGCTAAGATATTTTATGGAGGCAAATTTTTGTGTTTGATATGCTGCTATAGTAGGTAATTTGTACCAGACATGTTCCTCTCACTGAGAGAGTGTCTCTTTGTGCCCCTTAACATTTCTAACTTGTAAAAAATTATGCATGGTTCTCTTTTCAGTTCCATTGTTTTTGGTTGAAGTAGCATACGAAACTGTTTCTGAGTGGGATTCATTTCACACATGTGAAATAAGGGTTTGTTTGTGTTTGATACAGTAGTTCTGTTGTTTCTTCTTTGTTGCTTGAAGACATTGTTGAAGTTGTTCTTTAATTTGGGATGCATAATGTAAAATTAGGTCTGCTATAGAGGGGCCAGCTTGTGTTAGTTCAATGCCTGAAGTTTTTCAGTGTTCACATTTCTGTTAATTGCCACTTTTTACCAGGTTGGTTTCATTACTTTACCATAAAGGTGTTTCTAGTTTTGACAAAATGTAAATCAATAATCATATTGACTCTATGGAGTTGCATGCAGGATTGTGACCAGGGGATTGACTCTTTTAAGCTAGTGGGAGAATTTTTCTTTCTTTGTGGGCATATTCTATATAGTAAATATGGAACTCTTCGCATTACTGATTTATTTCTAAAGAGCAAAGCATTCTGCTCACACTTTACCATCCAAATGGTTGAGGCTGTTGATCATTGCTCAATTAGCAAGATCAATAACTACATTGAACGAAGTAGAGTAGTACTTTAGCTTTCTTTTTTCTTTCTTCTTTTCTACAGAAAAAACAAAGAGAAAAAAGAAGAAGAGTCACCACCTGATCCTGAACGAGATCAGAGGACAGTTTTTGCTTATCAGGTAACTGAACTACATAATGATTTTCTCGATTTTCTGTTTGCTTATGCCTAGAGGTCTCTTGACACGTCTGTTACAATTCCTACAGATCCCCTTGAAAGCAGCTGAAAGAGATATCTACGAGTTCTTCTCTAGGGCTGGCAAGGTTGACTCATCTTTGTTGATTAGACATGACGTGTGTTTTTATATTATTAATAGGTTGACTTGCAGTATTGTTTGAAAAATGAATAATTGCACAATGACAACCATTTTATGGTTCAAAAGAAAAAACGTAAGAGTAGTTGGTTGAAATAATTTGTATACAGTATCTCATTATGAGTAACCTTTTAGAAGTGTGTCAGGTATTCACTGAAGAATAATAACATTATTTTATCATATAGAATCCTCATTGGCATGAATATTTGATATAGTTTCTCGAGATTGAAAAAGAATATAATAAATCAATGCCAATGTTCAATTACATTTTCATCAATTGTTTCCAGGATTATAGTTTTTGGAGTTTGACGGTTCTCCTTGGTAATTGTAGGTCAGAGACGTGCGGCTCATAACAGATCGCAATACTGGACGTTCCAGAGGAGTTGGGTAATTATTATTAGTTAGATTGGAAGCTGCGCTATTTATTCCTCAATTTCTTGTTTTCTTTGTTTTTGGATGCTCTAATAGTCCTTGGAGTGATGTTTTGCTCCTGTGATTTTTCCTCATCTTGTCAAATTCCTACTTGGCGCTAATTGCTTCTGTTATTTTTGTTTAAAATTAATTATGAGTGAATTGTGAGAGAACTTTAACCAATGACAAGACTTAATTATCTCATTCATGAATCTTGCTTGGTCTATCATTGGTCTATCATCATGCTCATAGGTTGTTTGATGTAGTCATAACGTTGCCTTTGAAATTGAAAGAAACAGGTGCAAGTGATTATATAGCATGTAATATTAGATGCGAAAGTAACATTGTTGAAGGTTGTTATTACAAAGTTTTCCTGTGAAAAATTGTTCTGTCTGATTTGAGATTAAACTGGCAAAATTTTGTTATGTGCATTTTATTTGGGCTTCTCAGGCAATTCCATTTACACGTTACATAATCCAAGTATTTGTTGGAGTTGGGTGATTCCACATTGTTACAATTTTCTGCTTTCATATTGTTTCATTAGGTTTGACGCTTGATTGGGTTTGCAACCATCATGTTACGTTCTTGATTTTTTTTTGTTGTTTTTGCAGATATGTAGAATTTGTTGATGTAATGTCAGTTCCTATGGCAATAGCTCTCTCTGGTCAGCCTCTTTGTGGTCATCCATTGATGGTTAAGCCATCAGAAGCTGAAAAGAACCTTGTTCAATCTACTGCTGCTGCCTCTGGTGGAGGTGGAGCGCTGGGTCCATACTCAGGGGGAGCCAGAAGGCTTTATGTTGGTAATCTACCTATCACCATTAAAGAAGATCAGCTCCGCCAGGTGGGAAATTCCCTATGCTTGTGATTGGAGGTATCATGTTGATATTACTTAGGATAAAAGTGTCTTACACATTATGATATCTAGGTATTTGAACCTTTTGGGGCCGTTGAGCTGGTGCAGATGCCGGTTGATCTAGGGACTGGGAATTGCAAGGGTTATGCGTTTGTTCAGGTTTGGATTTCCTACTCCATGAATTACCGTTTATGTTATTTCACATGCAAGAAAAGAATTATCCGAAAAAAGAGTAAAATTGTGACAAACTATTTTGCATTTTATATTTTGTAAAGACTTTGACTTTGGGATTGTAAAATGCTTACAGTTTGCACGTCTTGAAGACTCAAAGCTTGCTCAAAATTTGAATGGTCAATTAGAGATTGGAGGTCGAGTAATCAAGGTAAATACAACTTAATTCTTTTCTCCTTCCGTCCATTGCTAATGGCATCTTTAAGCAAGCATTTCTCAGTGAGATGCATAAAAGGTAATATTGACTTTTTTCTTTCTCTCTCTTCTATTATAAGAGAAAGTGGTGTGGAGTCTTGCCACCTGTTAAGTGGCAATTCTGATTGAAGATGGCTTATTATCATCAGGAAATTATTTGCTCTTCAATTCAGTCAGTCTTTCTCGACGTACAGTTGAGAATGTTTTATCTCATTTTTCTCTCATGTCGAGAATATGTCCATATAGTTTCGTCTATAATAAATTTCTTTGTATTCTGCCTGTAAACATTTATTTGCTGCATGATCTGTGAAAACTTCTGACTCAATCCATAAACTAATTTCAGAAGAAGATGTGCTTTGTTAGATTAATTGCTTCCAGCTAGTTAGCTTGTGCATTCAATGTCCTAAAAAGTGGCACTTGGCTCTATACACGTCTCTCCATGCACGAGCAGCATGATTGTTGCTTTTCTCAGTAGGTTGAAACTTAACATGTTCAGATGGCACATCTGTATAATCGAGTTACTCCTATCTTGACTACGGACTTTTTGTAGCCTGAATCGTTTTCTTCAGAAAACGTGCTTCTCTCTGCTTCCACTAAATTTATGCATTTTCGCAACAAGGAAGCTAGTGAAACCTGATGTCCCAAGTTTAGCAAATTCTCATACCGCCACTCCTTAATTTTATGAATGAAATTTCTTAAGTAAGTTTGAGTTAGTTCTCATTTACTGTTTGAAGTTGCATGCGTTTCTACCATTTCTGTACTTATGTGAGGTCAGATGCGGTGAGCTGATCATACCAGAAATGTTTGTTGTACTCTTTTACATATGATTCATGCTCATATGCTTTTCTCCATGTGTAGGTATCTGCCATCACAGATCAGGCGGGTATGGAAGAGGCTGGGGCTAATCTTGCCGATTTAGATGATGACGAGGGGAATGGCTTGGTTAGTTCTTCTCAGTATATCAGTATTTTGCTTTTTCTCTAGTTTTCTGATGGCTTGCATCTGTACCGTCTTCCTTTCACTTCACTTAGAATTCAGATGCAGAGATCAAATACATTGTTGTTATCATTCTTACTCTTTCCAGCCTAGGTTGAAAGTTTGGAACTTCAGATGTCTAAAGAAATTCTTACTTAAAAGTTTTGAGATATATGTTTATTTATCTTTTATCTCTTGGTCATATTTTGTTGATTTACCTTGCTCATTCTTAGCCATATACTTTTGCATTTATATTCACTCATTTGATGATCTTTTGCATTGCTGGCAGTCCTTGAATGCACACTCTCGAGCACTTCTTATGCAGAAATTGGATCGCACGGGGGCCTCTGCTAGGTCTGATATGCTTCTTTCTTTTATTCTCTAATTGTTTTATGAGTTCTATGCATTTACTTCATTCATATTCTCTTTCACCTTTTGCAGCATTAATGCTTCATTTGGCGCCCCTGGTGTTGATAGCCATGGGATCTCCATGCCACCAACAGCAGTTCCTGGACAGAATTCTGTTCCGTCACTACCTGGGTTGGCAACTGCAGCCTTTTCAGTTTCCACTAGTCCTATGGATACCATAGGCGTTCCCAGTGAATGTTTGTTGTTGAAGAATATGTTTGATCCAAACTCAGAGGTTTGTAGAACACATTAGTTATCGTTGCTTTACCTACTGCTATCTGGATTCAAGATTTTCCGTCATTGTAGGTGGAGCCTGATTTCGAGCTGGACATAAAAGAGGATGTCCAGGAAGAATGTTCAAAGTTCGGAGCAGTAAAGCATATACATGTAGACAAGTAAGTTCATATTCTTTTCAGGCTTTTGAAAATCTGTTTCTTGGTTCCTGTAAATAAAATTTCTGGGTTCTTTGGCTTTGTTTTTGTACCCCTTTTTGGGGTCTCATGTGAATATTCTGATATAAGGAACTTCCAAACGCCAGGTCGTCATTGAATGTCTATTCTAGATGGGAATTTAAGATCTTAATGTTGGATCTTATTTCGCATCTTGCTTCCTCACGTTTTTTATTTGCTTCATTAAGTTGAAACAATTTACTTCTAAGTTTCCTTTTACTCATTCCTTTGCGTGAGAATCCCTTTGTATTGTCTCCATGTTGATTTCTGAAATATGATGCACATAGCAATAGTTCCTTGTATAAGTAGAATCATATAGCTATCCCTCTACAGTCTACATTCATATATCTCGCATGTCTGGTAAAACCTCCTCAGATGTACTTAGTTAAGTGGCTTCTGTTCATTTTTCCTGGATCAGAGCATTACTGTGTCGTCCGTCGAGTGTGCAATTCCGCCTTTTTTGTAATGACTAATGTGCAACATTTTCTTGTGGCGCCTCAATCTTTGCGAGATGGGTTGAATTAGGAACCGATAAGCGATTATCGCATAACGGTTAGCTCAGTGTCTGGATAGGGCTGAGACAATATATTTTCATTAATCGTTCACATTTTGGAGTTAAATGACCGAATTACCAGATTTCGTAAACAGTACATGATTTTTCTTTTTTCTTTTACAATTCATTTTACTATGCACGACCTTTCCCGTTCATTCAGTAGTTGGTGCCACCCAGACCTAGAAATGTTTCTCTTTCTTAGTTCCAATCTCAGTTCTGATTTGTCCTGTCTTTTGATGTTATTCTTTTTTCTCGTGATATAATTAACTCTTGTTTCCCCTTAGATTTGTCCCTTCCATGTGGTTTTGGAAGCCATACCTTTAGTTGGACACTGTTTTTCTCAGTTTGGAGCAGATACTGACTTTGAAACTAAGAACTCTTGACTTTGAAACTAAGAACTCCTGTATATATATATATATATATATATATATTTATCGAAATTTATAGCATGGCTTTCTTTTGCAGTACATTCAAATTCCTCATTTGATTTTGATTTCTAATTATCACACTTAACTTTGGAGTAGTGAATTGACATGAGTTCGGCTAATGACATTAATTTTCAATAGGAATACTGCTGGGTTTGTTTATTTGCGGTTCGAAAATACTCAAGCTGCAATGGCTGCTCAGCGGGCGCTCCATGGTCGATGGTTTGCTGGAAAGATGATCACTGCAACTTTCCTGGTGAACATCGTTTTTAACTCTGTTTAAATCCTGAGAGTTCTTTTTCTGTATCTCTTACCTTAAAGTTTTATTCTTGGTATGCAGCTTCCCCATGATTACGAAGCGAAGTTTCCAAATAGCTGATAGAGTTCACGGTTGATGGAAAATGTGCTGGCCGGCTTCTTGTTGATTTTCAAGGGTGGTGATGTCTCAATTTTGCGTGGATCATACTCTGATTCTGATCTGCATTCGGACCTCGTCGTGATGTAAACCTAAACACTGTAAAATATTGTGATTTGATTTGCTTTTTACTACTGAAGAGATCGATAAGCAGATGAGTTTACGTTTAGATGATATATATTGTACTGTTCCTTGATAATTTACTTTCAAAAGAAGTTCAGCTTCTGAAGCCTGAAGCTAAATATTTGTTGTACTGCGTGCGTGCTCTCGTTTTGTGCGTCTTAATATATGATTATTGGTAGTTAGCAATTTATTGGCTAAAGAGGATTATGAAGCTCACGAAATGGATAGTTTTATAGATTAAATTTCGATTTTGGTTATGATTTGGTTGTTACATGTTAACAGATTTAGCAATTTCTTAAGATGTTCTATAATTATTTTGAGTTCAATTTGAAAATAATTGCTGTAATAATTTAAAAATAATTTTGATATTCATTTTCACAGGGTTTTAAGTAAAAAATGTTTTGATAATTGTTAGGAAAATTGTTTAGAAATTATAACCAATATTTCTGAAGAGCTATCTTCTCCCAAAAGATTTAATTGATCTATATTACTAAGTGATAGTACTTATAGTTCAGTGTTGTTTATAATGTTATTTTCAGTTTTATCTTGTGTTGTTTATAATGTTATTTTCAGTCATAGATAAAAACTTCAATTTCTAACCAGCATACACAAAGCAAAGGAGGGAAAGGTCCCCTTGAAACACTTCTTTTCTTGGTCAAAAAATATCGAAGCGTTTCTATTCAATATCTAAGCGTTGCTATTCTCGGCTCTGCAGAAAGTAGAAGTACCTTTTAGGTTTCGTTTCAATTTATATATTTATATCTTCTTAAAAACATATAAAAAAATTCTTGAAAAGTTAAAATAAATTTCTAATACCTCACTAGATCAAAACCTTGGTCCAAATTTCCAAACAAAATTATATTCTAATTATATCGAAGCTCCTAACGATCTACACTTTATACTTCCTTAATATGTTTTCACTTTTCATCTAAAGTATTATTTTTGTTAATGTTAACACTACCTTACAAATTACTATTTGTGTCTAAACAGTGCTAAAAGACGAAAAAAAAGAAACAAATAATAATCGTAAATAATAATAGAGAATAAGATAGAGTAGCGAAAAAGAAATCTTAGCTAAATGACTAAAACACCCTTGACGATGAGCTAATCAGTCGATCTGTTAAAGCTACTTCATCTTCTCTACTGTTTCAAAATTAGGGTTCTTCGTCAAAATCGATCATCGAATCTCAGATTTTGATCAAAGATGACACAAGACGTTGAAATGAAGGAGCAGCAGCAACCTGCCGTCTCCAATTCGACTCCACCAGCTTCGCCTTCGACTCTACAGAGTAAGCGTTTTAATCTTCACTGTGCGAATGAGATTTTTTTACATAGATTTGTTGTGTTTAATTGATTTTTCGGTGTTTGTTAATGTCAGATTTGAAGGACATAGCGGCGTTGATTGAGACTGGAGCCTATTCGCGTGAGGTTCGGAGGATTGTGAGGGCGATTCGATGGACAATTCAGCTGAGGAACAAGCTGAAGGCTTCTTCGCTTAACGCTTTTTTGAGTTATGTGCTCGTGCCTGGATCTGATGTGCATTCTCGATTGTCGTCGTATGTTCCTAAGGTGAGGGAATCGCGAGTTTCGGCTGATTTTGTCTATTTGAATCTCGAATATTAGTGTTTGGATAGGTTAATTGGCGACGATTGCTTAATTTGTATCTCGTAGTTCATCCTTGTGTCGATTAAGTGGAAGAAATTGTTGCTGAACTCATGGAATATGATTCGCTTTATGTTTTTGATTTATGAAACACTTTAAACTTCATAGTGTGTGTATCGTCCAAGCATTATATTTTGGTACCAAAGCAGAGAAATAAATGTTATAAAACAAAACTTGCGTACGTTCGGAAGAGCTTTGTTTCTGAAAGTGAACCATCTTATGAGTTTAGTTTAGAAGTTCAATACATAAATCTGATTTCATGTGAAAATAGTCTCGATTATTTTCAAGAAAAGTTCGTTTGTTGTTTGGGCAGTTGAGATTTTCTTATTTGTGTAAAAGCAGATTTTTTGAGCTCAAAGGAATGTAAACACTCTGAACCTTTTCATGCACATATTTTCGTAGGAAGATGAGCAAGATATGGAAGTTGACACTGCAACTTCTGCTACCCAAGCACCTCCAAAGCACTCACTGCCCGAGCTTGAGATCTACTGCTATTTGCTTGTTGTCATATTTTTGATTGATCAGAAGAAATACAACGAGGTATGGCTGCACGACCAAACTACCACAAGGTCTTTTATTTCTATTTCAAGTTAAATATGTGTTAAAATATGGATGATTCTTTGTAATTTTCAGGCTAAGGCTTGTTCTTCAGCTAGCATTGCGCGTCTGAAGAACCTCAATAGGAGAACTGTTGATGTCCTAGCGTCCAGGCTTTACTTCTACTACTCTTTGAGCTACGAACTTACTGGGGATCTTGCTGAAATTCGAGGGTATGCCTAAATCTCTGCTACTTTTGCCTGCTTGAATCTCTCAATTGTGAGATAATGCTTGGATGCTGAAATTTCTGACTCGGTGTATATGACGGGAACAAATTGATGTCACATTTCTCAATTCTCTAAAACACATGCTCTGTTGTAAACTTCTTGCGCCACGTCTGACAGAAATATCATCTATTAACAGGAATCTCCTAGCTTTGCACCGGACTGCAACTTTGCGCCATGATGAGTTGGGTCAGGTGAGTTCATTATTACAGGAGCTATTAGTGTTTCGTTTGGTTCTGGTTTGGCATGGTTTATGATGAATGGTATTTACAGGAAACTCTACTGAATCTGTTGCTGAGGAATTACCTCCATTACAACTTATATGATCAAGCGGAGAAACTGAGATCAAAGGCTCCCCGTTTTGAAGCACACTCTAATCAACAGGCAATTTATGGCACTGCTTAAATTTATATTAGTTTAGTTGGAAATTATCTCTATCCATGTTACATTTAAGTTTTCTTAATTCATAAAATTATATGTTAAACCTAATTTTTGTATATAATATGTTCTATTGATAGAACAAATGATAGAAGATCCTATTTGTAACATGATTTTCTTTTATGATCTGTGTGATTTTGTTTTTACAAGACTTTGGGACCCCTATAGAACTTTAGATCTCAGAATTTAGTTGAGATGGATAATCTTCAGCTAGCGTAACAGATGGTCATACTTATATTTCCAGGTTTTGAAAAGAATGGAGCAAATATTGCTGCCTTATTTATGTCCTGAAGTTGAATCATCATAATTTAAAAATATGAGCTGAAAACTAAGTGATAGCCACTATTTAAATATGAACATAATGATATGACTATGAGGATATAAAATATTTTGTTTGATACAATTCTGCGCCATGATATAAGATAAGGTTGTTAGTTGATATGATACTGCAAAATTGTGTCTGGTATTGCTGTTCTAAAATCAAATGTTGTTTGCACTTAATTGAGAAATGGAAAGAATTATATATGGAAACAAGTATAGCTTTACTCCTCTTCATTTATCTTGAAGCATTTTAAATTTCCCAGACATAATTCAACTATGTTTAATTACGTTTACATATTCTGATTGTCTAATGCTGTGTATGTTCTCTGCAGTTCTCCAGGTACCTGTTTTACCTTGGAAAGATAAGGACAATTCAGCTAGAGTACACTGATGCAAAGGAGTCCCTTCTCCAAGCAGCAAGGAAAGCACCTATTTCCGCTCTTGGTTTCCGAGTTCAATGCAACAAGTGGGCTGTGATTGTCCGCTTGCTGCTTGGAGAGATTCCAGAAAGAACTGTTTTTATGCAGAAGGGAATGGAAAAGGCTCTCAGGCCATACTTTGAGCTTACAAATGTGAGTATAAGACTATCCTTACCAATTTATATCTTCCACTGATCAATCAGGAAAAGATCTCATATTTCTGTTCATGTTTAAATCTAGGACACTCTTGTTTCTAGTTCTGTTAGTCAACCTATTTTAAATGGAGAGTAGTAGTAGCAGGATAGTTAGGTATAAGAGCAAGGACCAGGTTACAGTATTCTGCAGCACTATTCTAGAAAAACTAAAAGGTGTAATAATATTCAGGTTTATTTGGATTTATGTACTGGTCTTGTAAATTATTGGATGTACCAATTATTCTCTAGAGTTGGAAATTTCAATTTTTGGCGTTGTTGCGTATGCTAGAAGGATAGTTTTTGCTATTACCTAATCTTTTGGTATATTTCTTTTTATACTGGTTTCAGGCTGTTCGAATTGGAGACTTGGAGTTGTTTAAAACAGTTGCTGAGAAATTTGGCAGCACCTTCAGTTCAGACAGAACCAACAATTTAATTGTTAGGCTACGTCACAATGTCATAAGGACTGGCCTTCGCAACATAAGTATCTCATACTCCAAAATCTCACTTGTTGATGTTGCTAAGAAGTTGAGGTTGGATTCTCCAAACCCCGTTGCTGATGCCGAAAGCATTGTGTCTAAAGCAATTCGGGACGGTGCGATCGACGCCACATTAGATCATGCTAACGGATGTATGGTATCTAAGGAGACGGGAGATATTTACTCTACAAACGAGCCACAGATTGCTTTTAATTCCAGAATTGCTTTTTGCCTAAATATGCACAACGAAGCAGTGCGTGCCCTTCGATATCCTCCAAATTCAGACAAGGAAAAGGAAAGTGCTGAAAAGAGAAGAGAGAGGCAACAGCAAGAGCAAGAGCTGGCTCAACATATAGCTGAGGAAGATGATGATGAGTTTTGATGAAGAGGGGTGCCTGTTTGAGTCTCTCATGTATGTTGCTTTGCTCCTTGATTATCAAATTTCCTTGCAATGACGTTTCTCTTTCTGAGACTGATGAGGGCTACTGGTCCTTAATAGCCTTTTGCGTTTGTTGCATTTTCTGTGAGTTTCCTCTTTGTGGCACAATTATTTATTTATCGTAACTGTTGGATTGAGCAATAGTTGCTGCCCCTCATATTCATTTAACTCAAGGGATTGTCCTTCCAATTAGCTATACCATAGCAGCATTGTAATTGCTTGATGCGGCAATTTAGGCTCAATGACTAATCTTATTGCCTTGTTCTAATATTTTAGTCCTTTTGTTGAAATCAAACTACATCAGAAGCGCTTAGATGCTGGGTTTTTATGTCGTGGTTGCTGATGGTCCCTATAATTCGTGGGTTGTGATTCTTAGTTTACTTTTTAAGCTCTCTACTGCTCAGTTACTGCTGTGGATTTAATCTATCGAGAACCATTAGCTTCCCTTGAAACGGCTCATCTCTGAGTTTGTTTGATGGTTCCAATTTCCGACAGCCAAAACGTTTGTTATGCGCCTCAAAGCCTTTGTCAGACTTTTGGAGCTAAAAGTTGGTAGTGCTTACGCAATTTTGAACA
This sequence comes from Misopates orontium, assembly GCA_946800315.1. Classification (NCBI taxonomy): domain Eukaryota; kingdom Viridiplantae; phylum Streptophyta; class Magnoliopsida; order Lamiales; family Plantaginaceae; genus Misopates; species Misopates orontium. Next base: position 2,365,528 of record OX326948.1, on the reverse strand, counting down.
TATAAACGACATATATGCGATGATTGTTGCAGTCACAACACAGCATGTGAGAGGTGGCGTTTTTGATATACGACAATCTCTAATTACAATCCAGACTCCAATTGCGTGGAGAATTCCACATATTATGCTCGTGAAAAAATGAGGTGTAAATCAAAGGTACAAGCATCAGGAGAATATAGAGCAAAATACATAACTGAAAGCAGCACATCATTTACCACAGAGAACACTTGTGGGAAAAATATATATAGTTAACAAGTAACAAGATTCTCTATGCTCAACACCTTATAGTTTTCAGTTGGATAAAGCAAATCGATGAATGCCTCATTTTGTGTCGAGCGAGACTTTTTTGGGTCGTTCACTTGTCACTGGTACCCAAAATAAGATTAATTTCAAACATAATATAACAAGCAAATGTCGTGGAAAACACAAGATGGCAGTTTAATAGAGCACAGGAAGCGGTAGAAGATTTAACAAGATACGAAGTTTTATCTCATAGTTCTCTTTCACTCAAGACCATCATGCGTTGCCACCAAATTGAAACTACAAAAGCACTACGTTATTTTTAATGAACTCATACCGAAATCACTAAAGAAACACACAATACATCGTAGACACACACTAAATCTAAATCCCCTTATAATGCCTTTGATCTACTGATCAAAACGACGGTTCTTCCCCTCATGGATTTCACGTGCGTCCAAATTTCTTTAACTTTTATATTAAAACAGGGATCTGTGTTCCAACAAGGATCCACCACAAATCGTCGAATCCACCTCATCTACCAAATCCATGCTACCTAGCGAAACTATGCTGCATAAGTGGATTTATTGTGTTGATTCAAAATGAATCCAACTAGGATTGGATCTAGGTCGATCCACAAATCCAAATGCCTTTTCTAGCATGGATCCACCTCATCTATTCACGCCACCGTCATATACTCATCCAATAACAATCACAAATATAGTTTCAACAATAACTAATTACTTTGAAAGTAAATTTTGTATTCCAAGAATTAAACATGAGTTATAGAGCAAGGTCAAATGTCAACATTTCCTGTATATTTGTACACGAATGTTGGTCTTAATGTACAGGGCATAAAATTTTCCCTTTGTATTTGTACCAATGCCTTCGCAAAAGCAATGATGAAAGCCAATTGGTGTACAACAGCAGTAACAACGCCTTCAGAAGCGCTTGCACCTGTTATCGAAGCACTGGCAACTCCATTGTTTCCTGTAGTGATTCGTTTTAAAACCAAAAGAATTATCTTATAGAAATTTCTCTAATCTGCTTATGGTAATCGATTCTCAACAATTTATGTTGGACCTCCAGTGATCATGAACATACATCTCATAACATTGGCATAAATTTGCACTACACAAGATTGATAAATTGCATTGGAATGTATGCTCTTTCAAGTTTCCTTAAAATACACTCATGTACAGATTTCATGCACAATTACAGTGTTATTCAAAAGAATCATGAATTTGTACAACCATCCCGATTTGGCTAGCGATGCACTAACAGACTTCCACTTCTCCAGCTTCGTACCCAGATGCTGAGTCGCTCAGCGAACAGAAGGAGAGAAGCACCATAAGCAAGCCACGAACTCAACTCGAGCCCAAACTCTAGCACCGTGTAAGAAACAATCACATTGCTAAGTAGAAAACTGAAAATCCCAAAATCATCAGAAGCTTTGAACAATAGTAGGTTAGCCACCCATGCCCCCGCGAAGTAGACGAACGCCATTACTTGATCGTATGAAGGTGATGGGAAGAAACTATGGAAACAAATGGTGCACACCATCCCAACTGTGAATTTGTTAACTCTACCATATTCGTGTTGACTGTTCATGAAACTAAAAATAAATGAAACAGAGAAGATAAGTGAAAGAAAGAGAACCACATAAGGGAAGAATATCGTCTTTTTGCCAACTAAGTCGATCGAGGATCTGACAGATAAATGAACAAGGAAACTCAGGAAGAAGAGTTTTAGTTTGTCAGTCAATCTGGGGTTGCAAATCATGACAAAGAAAAGATCGAAATTATTGCAAGTGAAGAGAATGAAGTAAAAATAGGCTAACAATTCAGTACCGGGATTATATAGAAGAGTGAAAACCACGATTACTGAGAAAGAAATTTTCATGTGAAGACGAAAGACGATATGGCTAGTCGACGAGTAGCAGGCGGTGATCGCCAAACAATGCTTAAAGATAGACATAACCACAGGCGAAATTAAATTCGAGACCTCTGTTTTATCTAAAAATATTGAATCCAAGCCTTAGCAAAACGACGATAATTGTCGCGGAAATCATGAAATACATTGGATCCATTCCCTTTCCTCCTCCTCTTCTTCTTCTTCCTATGAAATTCTAAATACTCAAAACTCACCAATTTGTATTGTAAATATATAAGATGGAGATTGACTATTCAGGAGTACTACAACATACAAGAAGAGTTGACAATAGATTGTAATAACAATTTTTCAGGAAAGCATATACAAGAACCTTATATATATAAATATGCAGCTTACTATCTTCTTGTTTTAGATCATTGTAAGTTACTTAGAATGAACTTGTGTTGACCCACACATTAAACAAACCAAAGTCAATAACAAATAATTTGATTATGTTTATAATAATTAATGTACATTGGCTTACGAAAAAGCATTTATATACATACTAAAATAATAACACTCTATGTTAAGTTTTTTCTTAATAGCTTGTGGAAAAAAATTGGAATTAGCTCTTGGTATTGACTTTTATGTAGCTTGAATGACTTGTTCATCGAATGGTGGTGGTGGTTTTAAATTGATTGTTCTACGAGATGTCAATTGTCAAGTCGATTTCCTAAAAAAGCAATCAAGTCGTCTATAAAGGCGCACCGCTGAAACATTACATCGATACCAAACATTTTGTCATAAAAACAAATGGAAAACAAAAATGAGGTGTGTTTATGACATATATATATATATATATATATATATATATATATATATATATATATATATATATATATACACGATCTTTTCATTACAATTCCGATGCCAATCGTGTGGAAAGTTCAAAATACACTGTCCGTAAAAAATGAGGTTAAAATTTTAAAAAATAAGATTAATTTCAGCCAAACTTTTTCGGGTCGTTCACTCGTCACTGGTAAAGATAACACTAAAGTTTCGCAAAATAAGACTAATTTCAGCCATAATATACCAAGCAAATGTCGTGGGCAAACACAAGATGACAGTATAAGAGAGCACAGGAAGCTGGTAAAAGATTTCACAAGATACGAAGTTTTATCACATAGTTCCTCTTTCACTCAAGACCATCATGAGTTGCCACCAAATTGAAACTACATAAACACCACATTCTTTTTAATGAACTCATACCAAAATCACTAAAGAAACACACCATACATCATAGACATACACTAAATCTAAATCCCCTTATAATGCCTTTGGTCTACTGATCAAAATGGTGGTTCTTCCACTCATGGATTTGACGTGCATCCAAATCACTTTTAACTTTTATATTAGAGTATATTTTGTATTCCAAGAATTAAACATGAGTTATGGAGCAAGGTCAAATGTCAATATTTCCTGTATATTTTGTACAGCAATGTTGGCCTTAATGTGCCGGGCATAAAATTTTCCCTTTGTATTTGTACCAATGCCTTCGAAAAAGCAATGATGAAAGTCAATTGGTGTACAACGGCAGTAACAACGCCTTCAGAAGCGCTGTTATCGAAGCACTGGCAACTCCATTGTTTCCTGTAGTGATTCGTTTTAAAACCAAAAGACTTATCTCATAGAAATTTCTCTAATCTGCTTATGGTGATCGATTCTCAACACATTATGTTGGACCTCCAATGATCATGAACATACATCTCATAACATTGTCATAAATTTGTTACATAAGATTGATAAATTGCATTGAAATGTATGCGCTTTCAAATTTCCTTAAATTACACTCATGTAAAGATTTCATGCACAGTTAAGAGTGTTACTCAAAAGAATTTATGAATTTGTACAACCATCTCGATTTAGCTAACAATACGCTAACCGACTTCCACTTCTCTAGTTTGGTAGCCAGATACTGAGTCGCTCAGCGAATAGAAAGAGAGAAGCACCATAAGCAAGCCACGAACTAAACTCGAGCCCAAACTCCAGTACCGTATAAGAAACAATCAAATTGCTAAGAAGAAAACTGAAAATCCCAAAATCATCCGAAGCTTCAAGCAATAACAGGTTAGCCACCCACGCCCCTGAGAAGTAGACGAATGCCATAACTTGATCGTACGAAGGCGACCGAAAGAAACTATGGAAACAAATGGTGCCCACCATCCCACCTGTGAATTTGATCAACTCTACCATATGCGTGTTGGTGATACTAAAAACCAAGGAAACAGAGAAGATAAGTGAAAGAAAGAGAACCACATAAGGGAAGAATATTGTCTTTTCGCCAACTAAATCGATTGAGGATCTGACAGATAAATGAATAAGGAAACTCAGGATGAAGAGGTATAGTTTGTCAGTCCATCTGGGGCGGCAAATCATGACAAAGAAAATAACGAAGTTATTGCAAGTGAAGAGAATGAAGTAAAAATAAGCTAACACTTCATTACCGGGATTATATAGAAGAGTGAAAACCACGATCACCGAAAAAGAAATCTTCGCTGGAAGAAGAAAGACGATATGGCTAGTCGATGAGTAGCAGGCGGTGATCGCCAAACAATGCTTAAAGACGGACATAACCACAGGCGAAACCAAGTTTGAGACCTCTGTTTTATCTAAAACGTTGAATCCAAGCCTTAGCAAAACGACGATAATAGTCGCGGAAATCATGAAATGTATTGGATCCATTCCCTTTCCTCTTCTTCTTCCTCCTCTGAAATTCTAAATACTCAAAAGTCACCTATTTGTGTTGTAAACATATACTATGGAGATTGACTATTGAGGGCTACAACATAAAAGAAGAGTTGACAATAGACTGTAATAACAATTGTTTTTAGGAAAGCATACACAAGAAGCTTACTATCTTATTGAGTTAGATCATTGTAAGTTACTTAGAATGAACTTGTGTTGACCTTTTCCACACAAAAAAAAAAACAAAAACTTGTGTTGACCATATATAGAACAAACCAAAGTCAATAGCAATTAACTAGATTATGTCTACAATGATTAATGGACATTGGCTTACAAAAAAACATTTACATACGTGCTAAAATAATAATTAATAACACATACTCTTTATTTTAAGTTTTTTTCATTAAAAGCTTGTGGGGAAAAAAATAAAACTTGAATTAGCTTTAGGTTTGAACTTTGAAGTAAAATTTTGAATTATTACTATGAGATTTCCTACAATTTTTCAGCCACACAATGTAATGCGAGGCAGGTCTTGACTTTGATGTAGCTTGAATGACTTGTTCATCTAATGGTGGTGGTTTTAAAACAATAGCACATACTCCGTATCTAAAGTTTTTCAATTAATAGCTTGTGGAAAAAAAAAACAAATTAGAAATTAGCTTAATGTTTGAAGTCAAATTTTCTTAACGGCATATACATGTGCGCGAGAGGTATCAAATTTCGTCCACCTCCCATCCCATAAGGTTTCTTCTCTCTCCATCTACCACCCCTCTATCCTCTAGTTAGGCCTAGTTTGGTTGGAGAGATTATGTAAGATAAACATGTAATCAGAACTTTTTATGCGTTTGGTTATGCTGATAACAAACAAGGTCAGATGGGATTATGCTGATGTGGCAAGATAATGTGCCTTTTAGGAATCTGACCTCCCGATACACAATAAATGGATTGAGAAGGCGGCGAAAAGTCCATTCTGCCCTTAATTTTGCCCCAAAAATTCGAAGGCGAATCAGTGGTAATTTTCAGGGCTGAAGGTGGGTTCTCCTTCAATTCTTCTCTAAAACTCGTTTAATTACGTTTTTTTGTCCTTCCATAATGTACTGTTGCAAATTTGATTTTAATTAACTGCCACTAATTGTTTGAGTACTCGAAGAATTTGAACCTTATATGCAATTCTTTGATTTCCACAATTTGATTCTTTTTGTGAATTTGATACGCTGTTGGTTGAATTTTTTTGGTAAATGAGGTGAGATTTGTTGTGTAGTTGATAGATGTGTCCTTTTTTTTGCAAATCCAACAGGAAATCTTTATCATGGTTGAACAACTCATTTGCTTATTGTTAACGCATCAATTGGTTATTCGCAATGCTTGGTACTTTTTTGGAGCGCAACAATGTGGCGATTGAAGTTGTTGCGACACACGTAGTAGCGGCTAAACAAGCTGAAGCAGCTGCATCTGTTGACAAAGACACACTTGTCTTCCAAACTGTTAGCAACCTCAAGACCTCAAAATATTTGCTTCATTCAAGATCATAGAAATGAGGAAAACTGATCTATTCCTGAGTATGGATCAAGAGTCTCAAACAACATTTGTGCAAATTGTGCAAATTTGGAAGTAGTTGCCTCGTGTTTTTTGTAACAATCATGGTCGAACATGACATTTAATATTTTCTATGCCATTGTTATTGATTGGTCGAGGTTGATGGATGAAGTATTGACTGCGTATAGCATGGCAGGAGACAGGGGACCTGGGAAAGTTTATGATGTAAATTGGAATCCTTTATATTTTGTCACTCCTATATATTTTGTACTGCCAAGCAATGCAACTTTTATGCAGTAATTGTTCATTAATTGTTTCTTGTTTTTTAATTGCTATCGGCTATCCTAATACGCCATTCTAATTTCATTTGATAATTGTAATCTTAAATTTAGTTTTATCTTCTTATTTCAAGTATGATAGCTGATTTTCCCAGTGCTTGCATTCTCAAAATTATATTATTATGTAGTCATTTTCCAAGCCTTTATCTAAGTGAAAGCTAAGTTGAATCTGTATTATGTATTCTAATTGCATACAACATTGTAAAATGATAGCAACATTTTCAGCACATTTATATCTCTTGTCTCACGGTTTAGTGTTTTTAAAATATTGGGGGGTAACTCGGTCTTTTAAAAGCAAACCAGATTATAAAACAGACCATCCAAACATTAAAAAGGAAATTATCTCCTGATTATCAACATATGTTATTTTTCAACAAAACATGAAAATTACATAACTCTCATACTATATCACAAGACATGTAATCACAATACTAATTGTGAGACCAACCAAACTAAGCCTTAGAGTTTACTTTATTTTTATCGTGCCTATCAAGAGCACATGGGCCAATTCGCCTATTTCTCATAAATTATATCACTGAGGCCCAGCCCAAATAAACACAAAACGCACGCTAGAGGCCCAGCCCAAAGTGAAAAACAAACCGTTAAATCAAAATTAAAATCACACAATACGACGTCGCATCAACGGTTCCCCCTATCGCAAGTATGCTCTGAAGAAAACTTCATAAACCCTAGCTAGCTCCTCCAAATCTCAATTCACTTCTCTCAAAAATGTTCGGCGGAAGATTAAAGGAGCTGCTGAAAAAGTACGGCAAGGTCGGGATCGGCGTACACGTGTCAGTCTCCGCCGCGTCGATCGCCGGATTATACGTCGCCGTTAACAACAACGTCGACGTCGAATCGGTGCTCGAGAGATTCGGAATGCCTAATTTGTTGTCATCGAAGAAGAAGAGCGGCGAATCTTCTTCTTCTTCGGATTTTGGAGATGATCGGACGGTGGAGAAGGAGATGAATCGGACGGCTGAGATGGCGAAAACGAGCGGCGGTGCTCTGGCGGTGGCGTTTTTGATTAACAAGGCGCTTTTTCCGGTGAGAGTTCCGATCACTCTGGCGCTTACGCCGCCGGTGGCGAGGTTTTTAGCTAGGCGTAATTTGATTAAACACAGTTAATTGTAATTTGTTTATAGATAATAATAATAATAATAATAATAATGTGTACTCTTTTTGTCACATTTTATTTTGATGAAGTATGTGGATTTTGGAATAAATTATTATGGATATTATTTATTGCTCTGTCGAACAATTAATATTTCATTTTCATCTTTTAATTTGATTTGTGTTAATGCTTCTTATGTACTTGTAATTTTTAAAAGTACGTTAAAAATTATATTCATAGTTCGATTTAGATACCTCTTTTGATAGTTAAAATTTAAAAACATATCTACTAAAGAAAAACAGACGAGGAAATTTCTCCATCGATAAAAAAATGCAAAGGAGGTGAATCAAGTTTTATGGACCGAAGTTTTTATTTTGATGTATGTTTTGGTCGGCTTTGAGAAACTTTTCACAAACTTTAGAGGTGGTCGTAAAATTTGAAAAAAAAAAAATAGTTATTACAATAGACATGAAATCCATGTAATGTTTTAATTGTATGCATTTATAGATGCTTGATTGTTTTTTAGGAAATTGACCTGACAATTATTAAAAAAAAAAAAATGACTTGACAATTGACATCTCGTAGAGCAATCATCATTTTAAAACCACCACCATTAGATGAACAAGTCATTCAAGCTACATGAAAGTCAATGCCTACCTCGCATTGTGTGACTGAAATGTTAGGAAATTTCATAGTATAAGCACATTTATGATAATATACCATTAAGAAAAATTGACTTCAAACTAAGGCTAATTCCAATTCTTTTTTCCACAAGCTATTAATTAATAAAACTTAAGATATGGAGTATGCGCTATTGTTTTAGTATGTTCTTTACGTAAGCCAAGTTGCATTGTAAACATAATCTAGTGATTTGCTATTGACTTAAGGTCCTTTTGTACATTGTCAACTCTACTTGTATGTTGTAGCACTCAATAGTAGATCTCCTCTTATATCTTTACAATACAAATTGGTGAAGAGTTTTGACAACTTCATCTGATCATTAGAAGAAGAGGAAACAGAATGGATCCAACACATTTCATAAATTCGGCGTTTGTTATCGTTGTTTTGTTAAGGCTTGGCTTCAATGTTTTAGATAAAACGGAGGTCTCAAATTCGGTTTCGCCTACAGTTATGTCTATCTTTAAACATTGTTTGGCGATCACCGCCTGCTACTCGTCGGCTAGCCATATCGCCTTTCGTCCTCACACGAAGATATCTTTTTGGGTGATACTGGTTTTCACCCTTCTATATAATCCCGGTAATGAGGCGTTAGCCTTTGTTTACTACACTATCTTCAATTTGAATAATTTCATTAACTTCTTTTTCTTGTTTTGCCACCACAAATCAACTGACAGACTAACAATATTCATGCTGAGTTTCACTATTCATTTATCCGTGAGATCATCGGTCGATTTAGCTGGTGATAAGACGATATTTTTTCCTTACGTGGTACTCTTTCTTTCGCTTATGTTCTCCACTTCATGGGTTTTTACCATCATGGGCACGAATATGGTAATGTTGATCAAGTTCACAACTGGGATGGTGTGCACCCTTTGTTTCTATAGTTTCTTTCCGTAACCTTCCCACGATCAAGTAGTTTCGTTTGTCTACTTCGCGGGGGCACGGGTGGTTATCCTGTTTTTTCTTGAAGCTTCCGAAGATTTTGGGATTTACAGTTTTCTACTTACTAATTTGATCGTAAACTATACGGTGTTAGTGTTTGGGCTCGAGTTTCGTTTGTGGCTTGCTTATGGTGCTTCTCTCCTTCTACTCGTTGAGCGACTCAATATCAGGACTTTGAACTAGAGAAGCGGGAATCAATTAGTGTATCTCTACCTCAATCGAGATGGTTGTACAAATTCATGAATTCTTTCGAATGACGCTGTCAAATTGTGCATGAAATTTGTACATGTTTGTGTTTTTGGTGCAACTTGGAAGTGTATACAATGCAGTCCAGCAATCCTATACAGTGCAAATCTCTGCCAATTTTATGAGTTGTATGTTCATGACCATTGAAGGTCTAACATATGTTTTAAGAATTACTTCTAAGCTATTTAGATAACAAGTTTAATGATGAAAGAATATTTGACCAAAAGGTGGATAAGGTTATTCTGTAGTACAACTTCATTTCTACCTATCTAGTGTAAATAATTTAGTACCTTTTTTTTTAGGGATAATATCACTCACACCCCCTGAGGTTTGGTGTAATATCAGTAACACCCCCTGAGGTTTCAATAATATCAGTGACACCCCCTGAGGTTTGATTTTCAGGGGGTGTCGCTTATAAAATGACACTTGTACCCTTTAATTTAATATTACAAAATACCCTCAATAATTAAAAGACACAAGTACCCTTTATTGTTCAAGTAATAAAATTAAACAATAATATAATTAAAAGACACAAGTACTTTTTTGTTTTTTTTTTTGTTGTTCTTTACATTTTGTTAAATCGTTTGTTTTCTTGTTAAATTAAGAATCTTAGTTATGTTATTAGTAAAATAAATAAATAACATTTTGATTTGAATACGAAACGTATCCCAGTCAAAATTAATTTGTTTTAATTCATAACTACGAAAATATTTTTGCAGATATAATAATTTTTTACAATGATGTTAACTTTATATTCTTGACGTATTATATGGAGTCATTCCTGGAGTTTCGGTAATATATTTCATACTAAGGAAAGGGCCACATAATCTTAAAAATTGAAATCAAGTGACTAGGGTTACAAAGGACTTTCTTTTGTCTTCTTATTATTAAATATAGGAATTGTTTTAATTTATGCAAGATGATCAACGATATTCTTAGTTGATTTTATTATTTGAACAAGAAATGGTATTTGTGTCTTTTATTTTTGAGAAGTTTTAGGTAATATTAAACTAAAGGGTACAAGTGTCATTTTATAAGTGACACCCCCTGAAAATCAAACCTCAGGGGGTGTCACTGATATTATTGAAACCTCAGGGGGTGTTACTGATATTACACCAAACCTCAGGGGGTGTGAGTAATATTATCCCTTTTTTTATAATTAATACTTTCATCATTAAGGTTTCTCATTCTGAATCTCTGATATATGGTAGGCTCATGTATTGGGCCACAGTGGCCCGTGGAGCTGCTAAAGGGGTCCAATAAGTTCGGAGGTTTGGGCTATGTTTCTTTTCCAGACCAAGTTATGTTGCCTCTGTAATTAAATTCATTTCATAGAAGGCTGACGTGCTCACAGTCCTATTAGGCTATTACTGAAATAGTAGGCGTATTCAGTAATTACTCTAATTAGTGGCCTAATATGAATAGAAACTGTTTATTTTCTAGTATTTTATTCTACAACAAACAGAGTTAAATAGTTCAAATGATACTTAGTAGATTATTTAGACAACAAAGTGCAATCTGTTCGCAAGAAACTGTGCCTATCTCAGGTTCGAGTCTCCCAAGTCCTAATTCCCAAGTCCTAACTACATGTGTGTAGGTGAGTAACTTACAAAAAAAAAAGAACCTAAGTTATTTGAGATCAAAACTTATTATTCATTAACTACTAATACCAACAATTCCGATAGTAAAGTTAATAATATAGATACGACATGTTTTTAAACACTTCAGGAATTGTTGGTACAGAATTTTTTCTCATTTTTGTATCTTATTCCATATTTTACAAATATGAAGTGGATATACGTACGTTTGATCTTAAAACATTGAGAGTGAATGATTACATGTGATATAAAGTGCGAAAAAAGGATCCATTACCCGAACCAATCCTATATACTCCATGTCACAAGACTCGCAACAGCATGTTCCCATGCCAGTTTAACCACTAATTCCCACTTCCCCCCTCTATTTCTTAATATTTACTTTTTCCTCCCCTACCGTTTCTTGCTTCATTATTCTGAACACTTTAGTTGTATTGGGTGTCGTGAAGTCAAAAGTGGGCAAGCATCTGTCACTCCCCAAATTTCTACAGACCTTTCCAGATTTTCGTTTTTAAGTACCCTATTCTATATACTCATAGATAGAGCATCTTTTTTCCTGATTTCGAGTGACGCGTGTCTTCTTTTTACTGGCTTTTGCGGTGCCCAAGAAAGAAAGGTAAAAAGGTTAACCGGGTCAGGGTCAGTCTTTTGAACAAATTCAGTCCTCACAATCAAACAAACATATATCAACCGTAGAAAAAAAATTTGTTACTAGGGTTGTCATTTGTGAAACGGACAAAACCCTAGCACGAATTTCAAATTTTAACGATATTGAAGTTAATTATCATTTTATCTGCAGTGGAACTTGTTTAACACAAGAAGTTGTAAGCCCTTCTAGTCTTTTTTCTAAGGGAGTTAGATGTAGTAGTCTACATCTATCGTCAATGGGACAAATTATGTTAGAAAAACTCGGCGTGACATATAAACATCTTGAAAGACATAAAATTGAATTGCTTTTCGTAAAAATTAAACTCATAATTACTGTGGCGCATACTGTAAACTCTACTAGCTCAAATCTACTCTAAAAGGGTGAAAGCCAATTTCAAAAACTTGTTTCATGGAAGTTGAGTGTCAACTTCAAGTATTGTTTTCCTAAGTACTAAAAATTTGGAGACGTCTTGTGGCTAGTATTCTAACATATCTTCCCAAAAAATTTTAGCGAACTACATGATGAAATTATAGTGACAAGAAATATAATCTTTTTATAGGACATGTTTGACCTTTTTTTATTAAAATATAATTGCATTTTGGATTTTGAAATTGTTCTAGATTTCGATAAGCACGGTGAGTCTGAGCCACCCCACGAGTTGTATAAACTTAGCATTACTCTCATGTATTAAAATACAAGACACATTATCATAAATTTACATCATCATACAAAGAGGAAGGATCGATTCATGTTGCTTTAAACTACATACTTCAAGTTAATATACAAAGAGGGATCGATTCATGTGAACTGTGGTTGCTCTGGTAAAAATAAGATATCATTTTCTAGCATATATTTTATACTTAACTTTACAAGTTACAATACTTCCACAGTGTTTCATAAACTATTGCAATCTCGAAAACCATTTAATACTCTCATTGACTGTGGAATGTATAGGATATATTTCTTTATCTATAACTTAAGATTATAGTTACTATAATCTTTGAATTTACCTCCCTTATTTCATAAAAGGAACAAAAAAAAATTACATACGCTGATAAATTCAACTGTAAGTTTGACACTTTGAAAGTGTACCGAGAGTGGGAGGTTCCAATAATTGCATTGTTAGGTAAACAAACAGAAGAGGTGCAGAGCTGATACGTACTTCATATAACTTTTGAAGTCATACGTGTGCGTGTGATATATATATATATATATATGTGTGTGTGTGTGTGTGTGTGTGTGTGTGTGTGTGTGTTATTACAGAGAAAGCACTAGAATAACCGGAGGATAATTCATATGGATAATAATTGCATGAGATAAAGATACATGATAGCATAATGTACAAAGAACGAAATAACAAAAACCACCATTCGCCACTAACTTTTTGTTCGCATGCCAAAATAAATACACATCCAAAACCTAACAACCAAATATCCAAAATAGAATAAAGAAAAAAAAGAAGGGGAACCATAAATTAAAGATCATTTTCATGATGATTTATCCCATCCTCCTTTCATTACACACACACAGATCCCATGATTCAACAACAATAACATCATACAAACAGATTAACTTTAAATCTCTCTTCGCTCAACATATCATAATCATTCGATTTAGTTGGTAGGGTTGCTCCTGAATGATCCCAACGCCTTGATTGCTGCAGCCCTCAAGATGTACTGGTGGTACGCCGCTGCGGCCAAAGCTCCGACAAAGGGTCCAACCCAGAAAATCCACTGCACAAATTAAAATTAGAACATCAAACCGAATTGTCGTCTCATCTAAATTAAACTTTCCAATAAGCCTCCTCACATCTAATCTGAATCATTTTGTTATGTTAGCACATGACATTTTTTAATAAATGGGCGCAAAGAAATTCTAACAACGATATATGTAGCTACCGATATCATCTGCTACCATATTGAATTGTAGTCCGGTCGACTCCACAAGCTTAAACTCATTAAGAATATCGTGATTTATTATATATATATAAGTTTCATCGATTTTTCTTATTGCGACTGAATGTAACTATATTCAAATTTAATGCCAACACAAAACTCACGTGGTCATCCCAAACTTTGCCGTTGTTGTAGATGACAGCAGCACCGAAACTCCTAGCAGGGTTGATTCCAGTTCCGGTGATGGGAATAGTCGCCAAATGAACCATGAACACCGCAAATCCAATTGGAAGTGGAGCCAAAACCTATAACACCACAAAACATCACATATAAACATCTCTACTAACACAGAAACAGCTTGAATTCAGCAAAACAGCTAAAATTCTGGAAGATCTGTGCTTACAGGAACGTGCGAGTCTCGTGCGCTCCTCTTAGGATCAGTAGCGGAGAAAACGGTGTACACAAGCACGAATGTACCGATAATCTCAGCACCGAGTGCAGTACCAGTGTTGTACCCATCGGCAACAGAGTTAGCTCCACCTCCAAGCCTGTTGTAGGGGCTCTTCATGAACGCCTTCACAAGACCTACACCGCAAATTGCACCCAAACACTGCGCTACCATGTAGCCAACAGCTCTGATCAACGACACTTTCCTCGCCAGGAACAAACCGAACGTCACAGCAGGGTTGATGTGTCCACCTGACTCACACAAACAAGCAATTAACCACTACTTTTAGCTCAAAAACACGAACAATTCACTATTAGGATGCAAATCAACTAATTAACCACTCTCAGTTGCCTAAAAACACGAGATATTTCGATTAGGTTGTGTTTAGCGGAAAATTCGAGGAAATACTTCCGATCAAGTGAGTAACCACTGTAGTTAGCTAAAAACACATGAAATTTACGATTAAGTCGTGTTTAGAGGAAAATCGAAATAAATACCTCCGATTAACCACTCTAGTAAACTAAAAACACGAGAAATTTCCGGATTACGTTGTGTTTGAAGGAAAATTACAGCAAATAAGTCCGATTAAGTGACTAAACACTTTAGTTAGCTACAAAAACACGAGAAAATTAACGATTAGGCTGTGTTTGATGAAAAACTGCAGCGAAAACCTCCGAATAAGTGATTAACCACTGTGTTAAGCTAAAAACACGACAAAATTTACGATTAAGCACTGTTTGGGTGAAAATCGACGAAATACCTGAGATTCCGGCGGTGCAGTACACTAGAATGAAGATCATGCCGCCAAACGCCCACGCGATACCGAGGAGCCCGACGCCGTCGCATTGATCGGCAGCGTTGAGCTTTTTGTGACCGATCACCGTAGCGACGGTGACGTACAGGAACAGGAGCGTGGCGATGAACTCAGCGATCAAGGCTCTGTAGAACGACCAGAGCTTGAGCTCGGCCAAGTCGAGGAGCGGAGCCGGTGGAGGATCGACGTAGTCCTTGGCGCCGTGGTGCACCTGAGCTTCTTCGCTAACTTCCTTCGTCATTTTTTGTTGGTGAGTTTTGATGGAGAATTGTGTTTGTGTGTGTGTTGTTTTGAGTGAGGTGCAATGAGCTGAGGGGAGTGGTTTATATTGTGAGAGTGGGGGTGGGGGGGGGGGGGGGGGGGTGAAGGATGAGGTGTGATGGAGGCTTGTGGATAAGGTGAGGGTATTTTGGGGATTGTGTTTTTGGGATGTATGTGTACTTTTGAAATTAATGTGGTTTTGGACTTTTGGTTTATTTATTGATTGAATTGAATAAACATTGTGTTAGCTTGTTTTAACTTTTATTTTATTTGTTGTCTTATAGTTTTTTTATTTATGTCTCATATAAACTATATAAATACATTTAGGGTAGCTATGCCACGTCTTATTTGTAGGTGAAATGTTTCACAATAGTTTATATAACATTTGTCATATAATTTTATAATCAATTTACAATACTTAATCTAGCTACCAGTTTTGGACGATACGATATTAAAATATAATACTTGAGTCAAATAAAAAGATGTATAAAATTAGAATCTCATAGTCCTCGTTCATTCATCAAATAAAGTTACTCATGTACAGAGAAAAATTACCGCCTGCGTGTTTTATGCAAAAACCTAATATTTTATAAGTTTTAGCTATTAGATGAGACGCTATTTCAATAAGTCCCTTTGATTATGAGCGAAAAATCGTTCTACTACCTACTTGAATTTATGACTCATGCATCCCCTTGCTTTTAGTTTGTAAAATAATTATGATATATACATTTGTGTTTTTATATGATTATCTCGTACATAGTATTGCTCCTTTTGTTTTTATCAATTTTCTTCACTAACTGATGGCACAAAAACTATATATAACTTTTAGTTTGATTATTGTACCATAATAAATGATTAACTCGTTTAAACGTCTATGCTTCTCAAAACCCCAAACACACATTTTGCACGATTTGTTGAACCGTAAATTATGGGAACTAGAAAAGGCAAATAGATGTGACAAGTTCACTATACATAGTTTTGTGGTTCCAAATTAAAGATTATAAATTCTTAATTACAAAAGGCGGATAATTAATTAAAAACAAAAAGAGAAAAGACAACCAAAAAAAAGGTTTTAGAGAGAGAAAGTGGGAAGTAGGGCCTAAAAGACAGCGAGACCATGTGACTGCTAATCATCTGTGTTCTTCTTGTGTGCTGCGCTGTGGGCTTTACTGTCCTGGGCCCCAATCGCACCCACCACACAACAGCCACAGCCACACCCATAGGCCAAGTTAAAAAACTACCCCTATATTATTTGTAATTAGCAAATAACCCTCATATAATTTTTATTAGCAAATACTCCCTACATAATTTACAAATTAGCTAACTAAATCCTAACATTATATTTCTTTTAGTTTTAGTTTTTTTAACCGGGAAATTTATTCACACCAAACTATGTACAATACAAGAGTTGTCTTACAAAATACATGCAACAAGCCAATCTGGACAAATCGTTCAGTATTTACTGTGGGCAGCAGACTAAACTTTGACATAAAAAATTCCTTAATTAGCTCTCACTTTTGCACACTGTTTGTTTCTTGGTACACAAAAGAGAACCAAGTTTCAACAAACACAGTCATGGTTGTCCATATGTCCTCCAAAGGTGTCTGGAGGTGGATGGGATGGCCCCGCCTCCTCGTCAATATAACCTAATGAAAATAACTAGTATTGTATTTCTATTTTTACAGATTTAAAGAACAACATATTCTTTATTCTTTTTTTGTTAAACGAACAATATATTATTTAGAATTAATTAATTTAGATGTATATAAACTTCAATTTTAAACAAATTAACCCCTTTATGCACCAAATACCGTAAGGATCAAGTTTTGCTATATGTTTTCGTAGGTGCAGATAAATTAATAGTAGGAGGGTATTTGCTAACTTCTTAATTCAACATGGGGGTACGTGCTAATAATAATCACATGAGGGATTATTTGATAATTAAGAATAATATAGGGGTCTTTTTTGCAATTTACTCAAGCTAGCCACAGGCCTCAACCTCAACGGTTACTATGTCTTTTTCTTTTTACATCTTTTTTCTTTAGGAGAAATCATTTTTGCCCGGAGGAGAATTTTTTGCGTCTTTTCTTCTGTTTGCTTTTTCTCTGAATGAATTAAATTCCTATTTTGTCAATGCTTTTTTAACCTTTTGGTTTAAGTATCTCACGTGATGTTCTGGTACATCCTGGAATTTTCACTGTTCTTTTAATGTCCCAGAAAATGATATTTACCTACAAAATTCATTAATAAGGAATTAAGGACTACGTTTTCTCATTTGCTTAAAGTTTGTAGAAAGTGATGTAAAGTTAATCTCCAAATAGCTATGATATCACTTTTGGTACAAAAATAGATAATAAGCAATTATTTCCGTCGGTATACATTTAAGGAACGTTTGGTAGCCAAATAAGAATTAATCATGTATTAATTAGTGTAATTAGAAATTATATTATGACAATTCCAATAATTGTATAGTTTGTATGTCTTTTTAGGCTAAATTTTATAGGATGTAAGAAGTAATTATATGGTACAACTATTGCTAAAATTTTACCACTTCACAAAATTTATAACTCATTCAAGTTCAATGGGCATGAAATATCACTTCATTAATGTTTTTTCTAGTTAGATTAACAAAAGAGGAAATAAAGGTATAAAACCAACATAATTTTATCTGCATTTTTAGGACTAGAAGGTTAGAGATTCTTAATATCATCATTAAGCTCTTAATGACACGAATATGTAAAAATTACAATCATAGGAAACTTAGACTAACCCTTAAATTAAGGAACAAGAAAAGAAAACTTTTTAGCCAAGTGAAAAAGCCTACTCGATTGTAATTTCCACTTTCATGACAAAGGGAAGACTCTTGAAGATAAAACGAATAATAATTACAAATAGTTGTTATTATGTCTCTGTTAAAAAGTGCGCCCGATAAGTATAATATGGTTATTGTTAATAATGTTTTAATTATGTCGAGAGCTTATCTGTAAGGGTAGCCACAAATATATTAACAAAAATATTAGGTAGAATCATCGTCAAAAGATGCTGTCTTCTATCATTTGGAGTTGTCCTTATCCGCTTAATTATCTATTCTAAGTACCGTGTCACTAATGATTTTGCTTTTATTTATATATAAATACACAAAGAACCCATATGGTCTCCACCAATTGATAAATAATATATTGTCATCGCTATCCTTTAATTTTAGTTTTCAACATTGTAAAAATTCGTAGTTATTATTCTTACAGCAGCGTGGGAATAGACTTTCAGCTAGACGCAATATTCTGTAAAAAAAATGTTAGCCTCGTGTAGTAATATAGTTGGTTTCGACAGATAGAGATCTATAAAGACATATAATCAAATTGTTAGGGATCAAATATGAGATAATGGGAAGAAATTCTACCTTTTTACTAACTAAACCACTATTGAGGTCATAGTATAGATAGATCTCTTGAATGTATGATTTTATTGTGGTCATAAACCAATACACAAAATAGCTAGAGCTATAATTTATAAAATATGCACAGACCTAACTTTGAGTAAATTAAAAAATAGTTCCAAAACTATGACCCCTATCTTTTTTCATTCATGTTAAAAAAGAAAGTGTCATGGAGCACAATATATGAATGCATACGGTTTTTAATTTGTGTGGCTCGAGAGTGCAATTTCTTAATATTTCCATAACTAATTTGAATGCAACTTATTATATTTTGTTGAATAATAAAGCAGACACATAATCTAAACATTCTCTGAAGCTCTGTGTCTGTCTAAGATTTGTTGTCATTTAGTGAAGTAATAACAGCTTTTCAAATCATGGGATTTGTTTAGGACCACTTTATTATCTGGACTAATCTGGATTTATCTTCGCCTTTTTCTTACACATTATTTTTTTTTTTTCAATAATTATCTTCATTTTAATTGGGCAATTTAAATTTATCATGTGGCAACCAGCTGGCAGTGTCACGTTTGATAAAGAAAGAAGGAAATTCGGTAGGGTCACTTAAGATTAAAGATATTGCACTTCCGCACCATAACTTATCTTGTACTCGCAAAATAGGTTACGCGCCGCTACACGCATCACGTATCTATCATAAATGTTTTTCCCACTTGTTCTTTTAAATTTAAAATTGATGTTTTAACCATTTCTTATGAAACAAAATAGCAATTTAGTTTTTTGATGTTGCCGGAACTCGCAGCCACTAATTTCGAGGTGTGCATAGGGTAAAACTTCGTACCAAATCAAATTACCAATTTCGAGGTGCGCATAGTAGCATTTAAAAAAAAATGTTAAACGAACAAACTACACCAAGTAAATTTGGTATAATGACACAAACTTAAAGTATATAAAATCAAATTACTCGAGTGGAGATCAACTAAGAATAGTAGAGAGAATTTTTTGTACAGTGGAAACTCAAAATCATTACTCATAAGGTGTGCACTAGATAAAACGCTCACGTACACAAGACGCACCCACCTACAAACAACACAAAATGAACAAATCGCATTAGAAAATTCTAGCTGATATAGACAAACGTAGAATGTATAGAATTAAATTACTCTCGATTCAAATTGAACCACTGACAATTTTATATCTCTCATCTAGTCTATTCACATATTACTCAAAGTCACAAAAACATTGATCAATGGGTAACTTTTTTCACAAGAAATAATTTCAATGGATTAGTACTAATTTTCACAATGAGAGAATATTGCAAGTCAAATTGATCACAACTGAAAAGTAGTAAATGCAAATAACTATAACTTGACAACACCATTAATGATGCTCTTTTTTAAATAGCTCTAAAATGTCCCCACCAAAACTTAGGCATTCTAGCTGAACCACAAGAAACTCGACACGTGTCCTATCATTTTTTTCTTCGGGTGATGTGAAGTAGGTCGAGTGTTCCAGAGGGTTCTTTTGAACCGTTAGGGTTATTTTTTTCTTCTTGTTGGATTTTCAATAAAACGTAACGGTCATATATTTTATATATGTTACCGTTAGTTATGTTTTGTGGCCGTGAGTGAAGTTACACACCACAGGCGCACGTTAACTGCTAGCCCCGCCTAATGACTTTATTTCTAGCTGAAAGTGAAAAGTGAGTCTTGCTTTAGTACTCCCAAACATCGAACTCCTCATATTATTGCAGGATAAAAAAAAATTAATCTTCTAATTTTGTTATTAGATGACAATTGTGACAAAGAGTAATTATTTAATGATGACTTAGTGCATTTGATCTGATTATTTGTGGCAATGCACAATTGTTAAGGGATTGTGGAGAATATAGTGTCTTATTACTAGAAAACATTGTATAATTAGTGGTTTGTTCCAATGTATTATCATTCAATAGTTGCATAAATATGTTTTCCTCTATAGGGTGTTCTTCTACGAAGTTTTGGGGTTTCGGCTTGTGCACGATCCATACCTTACGAATTAAAAGATTTAGTGATTTTACCAGACTAGTTTTTACCTTAGGCAATAAATAGTTAGTAATTGTAATAATTGTGATATTAAATATGAGGTCACAAAGTTTATATTGACTTAGTTAAGATTCTTTAACATCTATTTTGTTAGTATGCCCAAAATCCAGAAAGACAGGTACACATACACACACATACATAAAAAGTTGGTCAAATAATCTCGTAAATTTTTAATATTATAAAAACCCGCATCCACTACTCTTCGAACAAGCACCGAGCAAAGTTCTTGTTATATGCAATAACTAGTCTTCAAATAACGTCAACCATAAAAACTATAATAGACAAAAGTGGTTTAACATGCAAAGACCTAAAAGCATACAATCAAATTATTCCCATGTCAATACTAGTCAAGTAATATAATCCCATCTTTTTGTGTCCTTAAAAACTAAATGCCACAGTATTAACAAACAATATGGCCTGTAAATAGGCAAGTTGTAAGCTTATGTATCTTTCTCCCAAGACATTGAATTAAGTCACATCGACACAGTTAACATTATTATGAGAGACAAATTTAGGCACCGATTTTTTCGAATTAATCCATGTTCAAAGAGGAATATCACTTGTTAATAAGGCGGAATATGAAACTCAAGCAAAATCGTTCACGTTC
Organism: Misopates orontium; assembly: GCA_946800315.1. Taxonomy (NCBI): domain Eukaryota; kingdom Viridiplantae; phylum Streptophyta; class Magnoliopsida; order Lamiales; family Plantaginaceae; genus Misopates; species Misopates orontium. Next base: position 2,344,070 of record OX326948.1, on the reverse strand, counting down.
TCTATAATACGGTCAAATACTGAAAATTTTGTTGTCATCATATCTCAATTATGGGGTTATTTTCAAATTCTTGTACCAATTTTTCTTACTCAAAATAGCTAGACAAGTTATCAACGCATGTGTGTTTATGACCTGCAAGAATTCTAATAATTGCAGACATGACCAGTGGATCTTCGAAGGGCAATTATTCAGGTAATGAACATGCATGTAGAGCAAAAATTAAATCGATAAGAAAATAAACTTAGAAGATATTTGATCGACATCCTCTCCTAGCTAGAGGCATGTAAGACGACTCTTGAATTTTACGCATCACTACGACTATAGAAGAACACATACATATGAAGCAAAAAACAACACACATACTTATTTACCTAGTTCAACGAATCAAATTACAATTATAAATAAGTGCTAGAGAGTCATAATTCAATTTTATGCAAACTATCTAAAGTACCCAAAAATTGGATTGAGAGATATTAACGGCAAACCACTTTATATCTGAAAAACATAATTGGATGCGTTACAAAAGCTATATATAAATTATATAAAGGAACTGATCACTTTTCATATACGTGTAATCTAAAAGTTTTGCTTAGTATGTGTTCCACAGTTTTGGTTAATAAACAGTTAGTGACTTAATTATGTGGAAGAGGGATAATGCTTCTTTAGATTCCTTGTCAATTGCTAATCATGAATTGAGTTCTGGGATATGGATATATAGCTTAGCATATTCCACTTTATAATCTTCATGGTGCCAAATGTAAAATTATTAGTCCTATAGCTAGACTTTAGGGAAATCGTAACAACATTAATCCTTATTTTGTATACGGAAAAAGTCATTTATCTTCGCGTAGTTTGCAATTATAGTCATTTCTTTTTCTTCTAATACTTACAAATATAGTCCTTTATCTTTAATTATTTGCACTTTACAGTATTTTTCTCAAATTTTAGTTCTTAATCTTTTTTCCCTGATTCCTTTTAGTCATCAATAAGCAACTCTTTAAATTCCCTCCCAATAGTTTCAGGTGATGAATTATTATATTTTACAAATGCTAGATAGGAAAATAAATAACTACTGAAATCTGTTCATATAATAAATTATATATATATATATGAACTAAAGTTAAAGCAAAAAAAAAGATCTAAATTCCCAAAAATTAAAGATACATGACAGTATTGACAAGTTATAAAAACTACAGTTGCAGAATGTGAAGATAACTGACTATTCTTGCATATTATAGAAAACGACTATTTTTTTATAATTATTTATAAGTTAAAAGACTAAAATTACGATTTACTCTATTTTCGCGTACCATTGAAATCAATCTATTAGTTTTACTGAGCAGTAACGTAACTATATAGTTCATTCGAGGATAAGTTTGGCTTCAATATGGAAAGGTATGCTTGTTCTTTTTGTTTGTTAAATGTAAATGAAAGGGATGTCAAAGTTTTTTTGATGCTTTAATTATCACATTTCAAGTTCTTTGTGTAATTTAATTAAATTGGCTTAACAAACACATCTTAGTGATTTAGACGTCTATGTCTTTCTCATAAGTATAATGGAATACACTCTTGTTATGCAATTCTTGTCCACAAACCGTCTAATTAATGACATAAATTTATTAGTGATTACATATATCTTGGTTTATTTATAACCTAGCTCATTTATTCTCTTGATGTCATGTTCATTATAGAGTATTGAAGTTTTATAATATGGACGTAGGGCAGCCAGCAATAAGGATAAGGTTTCGACAGTTATTTTAATTTGCGGTTATATTAAGAAGCATAATCATTTTCTAACATGTCACTTAAGGATAATATATCTCTAAGCTCTTTATGATGATTACATCTTTTAATAAAAACATTATGTTCCACTAAAACGAATAGCCCTAAACATTTAATATACTCGACTTAATATACCTTACTCCAACCACTTAGTTTAAGGACTTATTTTATATTTCATTTATTTTCTATGACTAAACTTTTATTTTAATCTATAAGCGACACCATATAGCATGACATATATTGACTTAGAATATTTTTTGTGAGAATCAAAGTTAAGACTAAGGGAAAAAATTTCACCATCATAACCAACTAGTCTACTCTCACGGGTTTTGGACTTAATTTGAATTAATTTATTAAATCATGCATTTCAATGGGCGGTTGTCCCTTAATCATTGAGGTTTAAAAAATTTAGAGACAACTACAACACATTACACGATTATTGATTATATTATCAAGGTACGGCTACGTATTTGTTCTGCTTCTGCTGTCTAATTATTATTATTATAAATGAAGACAACTACAAATTTGTGGTATTATCATTTTTAACCACAAAAAAAATACAAATTGACTTCTGGAGGTCGGTCGTGATTATATGATTTGAGTTGTCAAACGTTATTTCACTTTCATAGATTGTCACTGTTGATAAAATAAAAAGACAAAAAGATAAATGTTCTAAAATATATCCTGCTTAACATTATTAAAACTTATCGCGTGGCCGTCAGTTGAAAAACTTGAATATATCTAGACAAAAAAATGTATATGATTCCATATTGTTTGGTAAAATTAAAAGTTGCACCAAATTGTCACTTTCTATTATTCATACATTCCAATTACTATCTTCTGACTGTTGCTTTTTGAAACAAATGGTAGCCATTAAAGGTGAGGTCATCTAAATTCTTGAAAGATATCTTTGTTTTATACAATGATAGAATAATTCTTCTACAATCACTTTAACAGTCATATACTTCAATAATCTGGTTAAAATTCTATTAAGTTATGAGAAGAAAGCACTAATTAGCATTTACATTCGAAAATTACAAGATAATACCAGTAAAATCAACGAGAAAACGAGCTAATTATCACTAGTGATTTACATCAACTTTCTATTAGCAATAACATTCCCACATCTTGAGAAAAACTCAACTCCATATAAGACATTAAGATATTCTAGTTTCTGCATGAGAATATTACAGAAGGTCCTTATGCTATAAACTAATTGTAAAACGTCACTATGCCTGTTTGGCTGCTACGGTTTGATATGAATACAACACCTTCCTGAAGCCTGAAGTTCAATGAAAATTGCGAAGAACTTAATTCAGAACAATTTTCTGAAAAGAGACAAAAACAAAACTGTTGAAAAGGATGACGCCATAGTAGTATAATAACATTACCTTGGTAAGAACATGATGAGTTAGATTTCTGAAGAAATCTTCGGCTCTCATGAACTATGGATCAGACGAGTCGCTATTTATGCACGAATCTTGATATGATCCAGTGAACCTGTTTAACGCAACAGCAGAAGGCATAACGTCATTATATTATACGGATGCTCAGATGATAAAACTGGCAACATATTGCACGCTTACAATGTTATTTTCAGGAGATTTCAGGTAAAATCCTTGAACCAGTATCACTACTATGTTTGAAGTTACGAGTATAAATAGACTCAGTGAATGTTTTCCCATCCACTCCAACACAAATGTCGGCCGTCTCCAACCATAAACATCAACCTACAGTAAAGCCAATTGAGAAGATAGTTAGCCCATCGTAATATAAACATTACTTCTCTTTTAACTCTACAGAATTACGCAAGATGTGTGATACTACTTAGCAAGCAATAAAACTCAAAGCCGACTGGGATGTAACTTACACGGTAGATATTTAACACATGCCGGACATGCATGAAATGTTTTCATTATTTTCTAGTTTATGAACATGAGAGGATGTTTCAGGAACTTTGAGTATAGATATAATTTAACTTTCTGAAGGCACTCTTCGGATCAAATACAAGTTTGAGTAAAAGGAAATCAGAACAAATTTTTGGGCTTGCAGATAACAAGAACAAAGAGGAAAGAGATAGTCTATTCCCACTTGAGTCGTTTCTTGTCAAGTTTGTATAGAACATGTTAAGTTCATGAATATTTAAAGCTTATTTAGTAGATAATAACCACAAAGTATTTGAGATATACCAGTATGTATAGCAAGCAAAAGGTGATCCCAGCAGATGCTGAGGTAACCATTAAATAACTGATTGTGTACAAAGATTTGTTGAGAGGTATCCCTGAAGACAAAGAAACAATTTTAGTGTTTCTTACGGTGGCAAACATATAAATAACTTAGGGAGAGAAAATATGTCAGAAATAATCAAAGCAGCCTTGAACCCAAACATTAAGCTTCTTTGGACTGTATTAGACGTAGATACAACCTTGTAGATCCAAGTAAACGTACCTAAGAAGACCAGCATTAAGCCAAGACTCATTACTGAAACTGAGAACATGGACCAGTTCCACAGCCGCTCTTTGTGATGCTGAAACACATTTCACCATTTTAGCTCCATAATATTACTGGAAAGTAACTATGTCAGAGAAGGATGTCCCCCCCTCCTGACTACATTGAGTACATAAGGGCGATATGTTATACTTGATAGATCACTAAAGATCATGTCGCTCTTTGATCCCCCATTTCTTGCAACAAGGGAGCAATATCGTGAATTAATTAATTTTTGAAGTGAGCAGAAAAAGAAAGTAAATTCTGCCATTTCACCTCTAGCTGAATTAACATGTGACCATAGTGGAGTCCAATAATGCAGGTCACGGAAGCTGTAAGTGAACTGCAAGCACACACGAATAGTTTAAGGAATTAAATATCAAAAATTGATTCAAGCAGATCATTACAATCAAAGGTTACAGCAACAATTTAATACAACAAGTTTAAGGAATCTCAGGTTAAAATAGGGAGCAGAAAAACTGATGTACTATATTATTTACCTTAAAATACCTTCAGGATCAAAAGGAGCATGACACCATGAGGGTGCAGTAGGTGGAACTTGGCTGTTGCTGGAGATATTGCATTCCTTTATTGGACAGGAAGTTCATGCATAAGTAAATTTCACGATTTAAACCTGAAGTTACAGCAGATAACTTCTGAAGGGAGATACCTTGAGATTCCTGTAAACAGGTTTTGCATAAAGATGATCAACTCCAAGAATGTAACGATCAATCATTCCAGCAGAGTTACATCCGGGCCCAAGATTACCTCTTACAGAACAATTCACCTATGGCAAAGAAAAGGTATGGAAAATCTTAACCAGCTCAAATAACTGAAGCATTTGGGAGCCGAGGTTCTATCTGAATCTAATATACCTTTGTGATACAGAAGTACTAAAATAACTTATATTATACTTCTTTAGGACTTCTATTTATACGTCTTCTTGCCTACAGGACATCAGTTGAGTTCAAAAATTTATATTGGAATCCTGTCAAGCAGAAGTTGTCACAAGTTACCAACTTACTTGGTGAGAATACTCTCGTCTTGAGATAAAACTACCATTCAAATTAATGGCAATATAACGATAGATAATTTCCAGCAACTAAAAAAAATTGTTGTTATGTTATACAGCATAACAAATTATAAATATCATCTATGACAAGAATAAGTAATATAAAAAGAAAACCAAGTACAATAATAGTAGTAGCAATAGTAACCCATTTCGGTACGCCGTAATGCCGTATGATCACTGTGCATAGCATTCAAGTAATTAATTTTTTTAGCAAGTTTCTGAACCTTAAGATATATTTTTAAAGAAAATCAGAACTAAAATGGATGTTTCCTTACTGTATACACATAATTGTTACTTGCAGTCATCAAGGAAGAAGCTGACTGCACCACAGTGACATGCCAATCGGGAACATATAAGCCATATAATAATCCTAAGTATACGACAGAGAGCAGTAATACAGCACACCTACAGAGAGTAAAATTTGAATGGTTTTCAGGAAATGAAATAATTTAGCTTGCGCACAAAGATACATAACTGAATAATTTATGGTGAAAATTCTAGCTGATGCGTACTTTTTCTTTATTATTGAGATGAATTACATAACTGATCAAAGATGCATGAGATTAAAACTTTTAGGCATATGCTTCATACATTTAGAGATTTTCCCAATAACACATGTCGCGTTTAGTATCTGTTTTTATTCCTAATAGAAGTCTGTTCGAGATATACTTAACTCATGAACTATTAGGCTTATTCAAGGAATTACTAGCAAATTATAATATTTATCATAAGGTAACACCTATGCAATTTTATGGGGTGCAGGGAATGTGAAAAAGCCCGAAGTATACAGCCTAAATAATATTACAAGTCTGACTCACCACTGCCAAGTATAAGTTTGAAGAAAACCTCCTTTTCTCCATCTTTGACATGGAAGCCATATTTCACACAAGGCTGCTACAAGATATCCAATGGCTATCCTCTATATTAAGAAAGAAGCTATAAGAGATATTGAATAGAGTAATTTGCTGATGTTGTATATACTTCAACTCTTTATCTTTGAAAAGTAATAAACAAACAAAACTTGTTCAGCTGCCAAAAAGTTGTGCAGAACATTGAATTAATTCACATAGTACATTGGATGTTCTTAAAAACAAAATTGAATTTAGCAATACACTCTATTTCATCGTTTTTCTGCTCCTTTCTGGTAAGAGAACAGTTGGGGAAATATGATACGAGTATCTGATCCATAATAGTTATGAACTGAAAGTCCATCGCTGTTAGTCATCTTTTCACTGGGCCACTCTTCGCAGTTTATTTGTATAAGGGCACTTTTCATAAGATTATGGATTGAGAACCTTGTGAATTTTAAAATGGTAATTATTCCTCCTTTCATTTAAAGTTCTTTCACATGCATCAGGGAAAGCAGGGAATTTTTATTTAATTTTCATCCCTTGACATGCTTTAAAAACACTAGCTTGACTTTTTTCATATTTAGTCAAGTTAAATGGGTATGAAAACATTAGGATATGAATCGCCAACATAACTTCATCGCTGTACTCTGACGGCCGCTATCATTTCCTAGGTAATGAATCGAAGCCATTTACATGACGGACATCTTATTTTCAAATCATCTTATTGTTGAAAATAACACAACCCTAGAATGCTAGGAGCACAAATTACAAGTCACAATAACCTGCAAGATGCCAAGAACTCTAATCTTCTCAATGTCCACTCCATATGTCAAAGAAGGTACACCGTGAAAGTATCCACCTGAATTTTGAGTAAATCTTAGAATCCCTATTAGCAGATCAGCAAAATGAGCAGAAAAAATGAAGTAAAAATTATAAGATGCTGAAGAAAGTTGATCACTTTCAAAACTTTCTCAAAGCTGGACTACATACACAATGAAAGTTCAGAAACTTTTTACGGAATCACCAAAACTGTCTTTTTGAGTGTCTTAACAGGTAGATTTCAAATGATTGCCTACATATGAAACCATCAACTACTGGAGAAGGAATGTTTAGATTTTAAATGGTATAAGCAGACTGTCTTCTCATTGTTGGCAGATTATCACCAGCAGTACAGTCTAGAGTTTATTTTCCTGCTTTAGGGTACAAGCCACGATGGTTTCCAGTACTACAATCACTATTTTCCACTTTTGATTCATAAGTATTCCCTTTCTCCTCATGTTTTATCCTTTTGTGGATAGCACTAAGGTCACCTTAATCCACTCTTGCCGCTAAATATAGGTGCATAACCAAGTTCCTGAAAAATTAATGTCAAATGACCAACTGAAAGACGCAGAGTTAGATATACGTATTATACCCTGAAGAAAAACACCAAGGAGGAAAAGTTCCAATGCTCTAACGAGCGCCATTCTTGTAGCTTCAATTCTGTCCGAAACTTTCTGAACATTTCGGTGACACAACGTGCATGTGAGGGTGAGCCATGATAGATCAGGTCAATACATTCTTCAGGTTGAAAGGACTACAAATAATACCCTACTACGAGCAAAACCGAAATTCCATAGAGTAACAGAAAAATTATACATGGGTAAGTGAAATGAAGAGTCTAATGGTCAGAGTAAGCAGAATTTCCTGGTACGCGTGCATAGTTACCTTGAATGCAATTGCCACAGAAACCCCAGCAACAAAAAGGAAGAAAGGCATCACAAAGTCTGCCAAGTGAACACCATTCCAAGGGACATGAGCAATTACTGGGAAAATCGAGCCAGCATAATCAACAAGCATCATGAGCTGAAAAGAAAAGAACACTTCCGTAACTCCCAAAGAAAGATTTCCAGATTTCAGATATCTGTCGACTTCATCAAAGCCTAAAATCATTTCATAAGCATTAATCCTGAACTTCTACTGCTATTCAATGACCTCAAAAAGTTTCGTAAAATCATCTAGAAAGTTGTGGAGCTGAAAAAAAAAAAAATTCGTATTAGTCAGAGTTTGCAACACTGCCTTGAACTTCACAGGTGAGCTAGGACATCGCTCAGAATTATTACCTCAAATCAAGGAAGGTTTCTCATATAAAGCAAGCAAGCCATGACACCCTTAACATGCTATAACAAGTTTCTAGTCGTTTATCACCATGCCAAACTTGAAAATCCACTCAACGCGTCCCAGAAAATTGACACGAGGAATTTCTTATCATCCTTTGTCCAACTACAAGAGACACAAGTCTTTTGAATAACTCGTAATCACGGCAGTTCCTACTTTCACTAACTTCTCCAATAATGTTTAAGAGTTGACACTGGTAACAGCTGACCTCAATTCTCCATTTCTCAATCTAGAAGCTATTTTAAATCACAGAGAAAACACTAAGGTGGAATCACAACTCAAAAGACAAATGTACGACTCAAAATCGGTACTACAATACAATGCATAAGATTTAGTCATCACTCATCACTAATCAACAAAAGCGGCAAATCATAACAGATTACACAAATGCACAACAATCACACATCAAATCAAAGCTCTACTCAGCTTAAACTTTAAGCTAAAAGGACAAAAAAGGAGAAATTACGAAAACACAGAGGCCTCGAAATACATCGAGCGAAGCAACACGACGATCGCTTCTTCTTTTAACAACATTATTATTGTTGCTGATCATCATTTGTTCCGATTGTTGCTCCTCCTCCTCGGCTCGGTTCTGCAGCAACGGCTCAATTTCCGCCATTTTTTTTCTCTCTCTAAGTCCTCTTTTTTGTCAGACTGTTCACTTTGAAGAGCAGGTGAAGAAGAATTTTAGCTGGATTCTTTGTGCTGTTTGAGTTGCTACAGTTCTATACAATTCCTATAGAAACCGCTAATTTATTCCTTTTTGTCAAGTTGATTGAAGAAGCGATTTCAAGTTGAAAAAACGAATTGGAGAAAAAGAAACTGTAGGGACGCTCTGATGGAACAAAGGCGGGTGCCACGTCAGCGAGATATTCTAGGGCTCTGTCTCTTTTGTTGGACAAATGAGAATTTAGCAACGTTCCAAATTTTTAAAGAAAGAATTTATATGAAGTATTGTATATTATCAAATCAAAGAGAGAAGTTTTGATCTTTTATTCTAAATTATTTAAAAGATTTGAACATTGTTAATTTGTTTTGGTAAAGTATAAAAGGAAAACAAAACTAAATATGTTTTACAAATTTGATAACTTTTTTATGATTTAACCAATTTCTTTCGAAACTTTTTAAGTATCATAATTTTATAAATACATGTTTTGTGTTTAGAGTTGAGGAATACATTCCACCACAAAGTCCAAATATTGTAGAGGTAGCAAAGTAGACCCAAATTCGTGGATCCGTTGAACTCACTTCGAATTAAGATGAATCTAGATCTAAGTTAGACTTGGATCCATAGTGGATCCACATCAGATTAGATCCATCTAGTATTTAAACGAAAAGTGGATCCATGTTGAACCATTGGATCCAAGACTAACTTGGATCCATAGTGGATCCATGCAGAATCATACTTGTGTACTCACGCTTTTGCATCAATTTCCGTTGATGCATTTATATTTAGTTCATATCATCCATTTATAATCGAAAATTGGTATCAAACTTTACTGGTACTTTATGACTATGTTTTGCTTTTGCTAGTTTACTTAAAATTGTTTTTAATTCATCTCCATTTATCTTTAACCCTATCAATCTATGGGTAGGCAACTCAAAGTGTAAAATGATCTAAATACTCAAGTAGTATGATGCATTTATATTGCGGGTAGGTCATAGGTGGATAGATGAGATTTGTTTTAGAAAAATCCTAATTGGACTATCATGAATCCAAAACAATAGTTCCAATTAGGTACGTGGGATGGAATCTTGATAAATATGGTGGGGGCGAGTCGGTTGGGGTTAGAGTGGATAGATGTGGTGGATCCATGGCGGATCCATATTGGATCCATCGTGGAAAAAGGCATTTGATCCACGGATTACCATGGGATCAGTCCAGGCTGATTTTAAGAAAATCTATCTAGTTCCAATTAGGTAGGATAGGTGGATTGATACGATGTGTAGGCAGGGGGAGGTGAGTAGATAAAGTCGATCCATATTGGAACCATGATACAATAAGAGAAGAAAGAAAAGGTATTTAGATATATGTTTTTTTTTTTAAAAAAAAAAGGCATTCGGCTTAGCAAAAAGGCCCGAATCAAATCCAGACCAATCTTAGTTGGATCCATTTTGAATCCAACACAATTAGATAAGGTAGGGTAACAATACATTGTGGGTGGGTATGACAAGTAAATAAGGCCCGGGAGGTGTAGATGGGGTCAATCCATGTCGATTCCATCTTATCGTTGAATAAGAAAACGTTATTTGTATTTAAGTTGAATTCATGACAAAAAAAAAAAAAAAAAAAAAAAAAAACACAGCCACTATGCGTGGATGAACTCGAATTTAATCCTGACCAATCATAGATCCAACACAACGGATTCAATTACGTGGAGTAGGTTAGTCGATATAGTAGAGACGGGGGGAGTGGGATTGGAGATGTGAAGGGTCATGTGGAAGTGGGATTGGAGATGTGAAGGGTCACGTGGGAGTGGGAGTGGGATTGGAGGTCGATGTGAAGGATCCATGATGTATCAATGTTATAATAGGGAAAGAAAATGTGCTTGAATCCGTGTCAAATCCGTAACAAGAAAAAAGGCATTTGAATCACAGGATCGACTCGAATCCAAACCTAGTTAGATCAATCTTGAATAAGGGTGGAGGTGGAGGTGGAGTAAAGTAGGTAGATAATGTGTGGTTGGGTGGGTAATGTAATGTTGTTAAATGGGGTAAGGTATGGACAGTGCTAACATGGACAGATTTGATGGTGGTGAAACTGAAAGGGTAGATGACACTAAAATTACTGTGTTCCATGCAACCAAAAAGAATTAAGGCAAGCGCTAATTCACGCAAAAACAAACAACTGGAAGTTTAACACAAGAACATAACCATCCATACAAACTTTGCCATACAAGCAAAATATATCCCCACAACACAAGTTAAAATTCGATGTCCAGAGTTGAGGAAAGATAAGAAAATGTCTACGAAAACCAGAAACCAAGTTTTTTACCGACACCTAATCAGACCCCATCCGACGGAAAGCATAAACATAAAGACATTGGTGACGCATCACTCGAATACCCATGGCATCTGTCTGCGATGCTCCGCTTCCTCCTCTGGAGTAAAGTCATTCGTCATGTTGAAAGTCCTGCGAATCTCGTCAGGTGTCTTCCCCTTAATCATGTCGGCCACAGCTTGACACGTGATGTCGGTCAAGCTTTTGATGTCCAAATAATGTGCAGCCTAAGAAAGTGAACTGAAGTATTCAGATAAAACTGTTCCAAACAATGGATTACAGTATGTAAAAGAAGGCAACAAAGAGAAAAAAAAATTATGTAAATAGAATGATATAGAAATGTAAACAAGTATATACTTGCCAAGATCTCCTACATAACGGGAACATATGAGTACGAAATCAACATAAACAAGATTGCTTTTGAAAGAAGTATGCAATTCATGGTATTCTAAAGTAACAAATTCCACCAACGGGATGACATAGGCATCGCCAATCCAGGGGTGGTCCGGGGGTATAGACTATAGTCAGTCCGCAGAACCATAAGCACAAAGGTCACACAGAGGCAACATAAGAATATGCCTTCAAATTATAAACTGAAAGAAGGAAGCACCAAGTCAACAAGAAGATAGATTAAGTCACTAATAACAAGAAACTTTCACAAATAACATCCCTCAAATAGCCTGGATACAAGTATATCGCACCCTCTGCAAAAAATAAAGCAGTAAGTAGCAAAAACTATATTTTATAGGTAACAGAAAACCCAGAAGAAACACAATAAATAAACCAAGAAAATCACAAGCTCAAACTACAGGATATGGATTAGCTCCATACGAGCAAACAAAATCATCAGCGATAATTTACGCCACAATGAGTACATGTTGCCACAAATAAAACTTTGACGGACAACTAGTTTGTCATTGATAAGTCAGTTTCAGCAACAGACACTTCATCAGTAAAAAGGAAAATCTTTGTCTCCGTTCTTTATTAAAATGTTTTTTCTACTTGCATGCTAAAATGTTTAACAGTGCATACCACATAATCACACAAAAGACAGTCTTCACAAAGAGAATCATTACAAGATACCAACATAAGTATCCGATATCACAAATCTAACAATACACACAATCAACAATTAAATAAATATAATTTTACCAGCTACAAGAGCAACATTATATGAGCAAATTAAAAGCGGTAGGCAGCAACAAGTCACAAATACATGAGAACCACCCTATTAATAGGGTGTCAAGAAATGCAATTTGTCGAGAAAGGCCATGTCTAATGGAAATGTGCGGTTAGGATAACAAACACATTTTATCTCTTAGTTGGTATAAATTGCAGTTCTATAATTTCAATAGTAAGTTCATAAGTTAAACCAGAAAGAGTTAATTACTAAGTTGGTTCCGTAGATTGGAATTATGATTTTGGCCCTTGTTTGGTCTCGATCGTAACATATCTCAAGAAAACAACAAACCCTAGGGGCAAATTAGTCATAAAAAATAAACAGAAAAGATCTGCTGATTGTACCAAAATTATTTGGATCAGCGTGCCTTGGTCGACCTTTACAAACTCAGCATCAAAGGCCTTCAAATCATCGTTGTTTTCAGATCTGCTGGCTGAGGCATTCGCGGCTGCTTCTACGTGACGCTGGCAGTATTTGACTACCTTCTCTAGAATCTCCGCAGTGACATTAGGCAATGGGATACTGGTGACGGTGCTATTGTCCTTGATCAGGTTTTTTATAGTCTGAGATGCATTGGCCACCGTCTCGTCGACCTCAAAGGTTACGCCATCACAGCTCTTCAGAATAATTTTTCTCTGTGGATCGGCACTTGTGGACGACATCGTTTCACTAGCAAAGAGTTTCTTGGAAATTCCGCAAGAGAGAGAGAGAGAGAGAGGGCGTGCTACTAAAATGAAGCCAAAAGGATTGAATGCAGAGTTAAATGAACCGATATAGGGGCGTGATTTTACTTTGTGTCAGTTACTTTACGCATGCGACTCTTCGTGTACACGTTTTAAAAGCGTGCTCATCTGTAGGATAAAGAGATCCTCGTGTATTTAGCTATACAGCGTCCTTTACTTTTAGGTTCCATATAATTCCAAGGAAAACGAGGAAAAAGTAAAAAGATGAAGTTCATAGAAAGCAAAAAATGAAATTTCATAGAAAAAAAAAAACAAGTCTTGGAAAAGAATGGGAATACTTCCTTACACTAATAGGGTTAAAAAGACGTGAAACCTCTCCATATCATATTTTCACATTCTCTCAGACAAAAAAAGGTTTACAAAATTAAAGAAACTTCAAAATGTATTCATTAAATCGAAAAACTTCAACATTTTAGAGAGTTTACAAAAATAAATTTAAGAAAACCCCAAAGTTATTTAGTTTGTGTAACTTCTTTCTAAATATTATTCTAACCACGTACTTAAAGTTTTCGTAGTGTAATAATATCTTTTTAAAAATCGAACTTGCTAAATGCACAAAGCTTCAAGTATACACATTTTTCTCGAAAATTAACAATGACGTCAAACACATGAAGAAAAAGGAAAACATAGTTCTCTAAAAAAACAATCTTCATATGTTTTTTTCTTTCCCTTATTTATCGAGGGAGCCAAAAAGAGCCTTGTAGTAATTTAAGCATAAGCATAAAGTCCATACAAAGAACACCATATGTATATGTCTCAAAATATTAAAAAAAAAAAACAATGAAGCGAAAAAACGCAAGTGCGGAAGCAGCACTATATCGTGCAATGACCAGTTATATTATGTCGTCAATAACAAGAAACTTTCGTAGATGAAATCCCTCACATAGCCTGTACACCCATACTATGATACCCTCCATTAGCAATAGTAAGGTACTTCATGACTCATAAGTGAAAAGAATAGAAGAAACCCAATAAATAGACCAACAAAAGTCACATGATTACACTACCAGAGATCAAACAGCTCCATGCAAGCAAACCAAACAATTGACAGCAAAATCAAGCAAATTTGATACGGCGTACCACATAATTAGGCAAAAGGATAAAAGCGTTAAACCCCCTATACTATGCCCCAATTGCACTTTGCCCCCTATCCTTTTATTTTTGCCAACTTGCCCCATGTACAATGGATAAATAAACACTTTGCCCCGTGAGTCAAAATCCAACGGCAAAAAATGCTGACAAGTTTCAAAATCTAGCGGTGAAAAAATGACACGGCGGGCAAAGTGCTTATTTATCCAAAGTACATGGGGTAGTAGCCAAAAATAAAAGGATAAGGGGCAAAGTGCAACACGGGGTATAGTAGGGGGTTTGACGCTTTTATCCCTTAGGCAAATAACAGCATTCACATCATCACAACATAAGATTGAAAATAACAAAATCAAATATAACACACACCACCATAACTCAAATAAATACAATTTCAAGAGCTATAACCGCAACATCGTAAAAGCAATAAAACCAATAGCTAACAAAAATAGTCATGGATACAAGAGAACTGCCTCTGGTACTTCGCAATTTTTGCGAGAAAAAAGCCGTATCTTAAGGAAAGCGAGCGATCACCGTAATAAAAACATATCATGTCTCGGTTACTATAAACAAATGAATGTCTAATTCTAATAGTTACTTCTGAGGTTAAACATGAAATAGTTAGCTGATAATTCTCATGTCTACAATTTACTTCACTCTCTTCCTATAACCGATATAACACATCGATAACAAAATCTCGTTCATAACTCATCGATAGCAAAATCTCGAGAAAAACGACAAACCCTAGGATCAAAATTAGTCAAAATTGAGACAAACACAGGAACATAAGAGCTAATATATACCAAAATTAGGTCGAACAGCAAGCTCCGATCAACCTTCACGAGCTCAGCATCAAACGCCTCCAACTCCGCCGTTGTTTTGCAAATTCGTCCACGTGGCGCTTGTAGAACACAATCATTTCAGCTCAATTGAGCTTGATCATGTGCTTTACAGTCTTCGATTTAGCTGCAATCGCCTCGTACACCTCGAAAATCGCGCCATGGGAGCTCCGATTGAGCACGATGATGAACTTTTGCAAATCAGGTGCTTGTATGTGTGTTCTAGTATAAGAACCCCTAATGTGTAATTAGCTAGTATACGTCCTTTGATTTTATCGTATTTTCAATTAAGTCCATTTTCAAAATTATATTATTTTAATAAGTTGTAACTTATACCCTTCACACTTGAGTTACTTTTTCGATTTTATTATTAGAACTAATATTGATTGATTTGAGTAAATTCGATGTTTTCAGCGATAAATTAATAATTAAATGAGTTACAAAATTGGGATGTGATTAAAAGAATCTTTACACCGAGTTACAAAGATCTTGAAAAATTAGTACCCACGAAAGTTTTGAAGATATCTTGAGACTTAAAACTGTAATGAAAACTGGGTTTCTTATTATTGCAGTGGATCGTATGATATGTGGTTTAAGGCATGAATCAAATTTTTCATACGTTCCTCAAAACATTACTGAGAGGTTCCCGTTTTCTTATTTCGTCGAATCGAAACCTAAAAGCATAGGTCAACTTCATTACAACTACGGTTTTAACAAAATTTAAACTTATCGAGAAAAGCCTCAAAAAGTTTCAAAATGTTTTTAATATCTGAAAGATCGAAACATACTTTTGAGTCTGGAACTTTAGTCCATGATTTTAGGAGCCTAAATAGATGTTTTTTTATGCAGGTCAAGTAGTACACATATATTACCTTGAACACAATTGCCACAGAAACTCCGGCTACAAACAGGAAGAAAGGCATAACAAAGTCTGTTTCTGAATGACACATTCCAGTGGACATGAGCAATTACTGGGAAAATCGAGCCAGCTCAATCGAAACAAGCATCTTGGACTCAAAAGAAAGCGATTAACGCAGTTCCAGTTCAAGAGGGTGGAACTTTGAATACCGATAGTTCGAGATATGATAATGGTGGAGTTTGAAAGGGTAAATGAGACTAATCCATGCCGGATTCGTGGTAAATCGTTGAAAGAAAGACATTTGAGTGTCTGAGACTCTGAATTAATGTTGATCTGATCTCCAGAACTGGGATCTACCTAAGCTACATTTTATTGGGACAAATTCGCTGTGCCCCATGCAACAAAGAAAAAGAATTAAAGCAAACACTAATGCACGAAAAAACAAAGAACAACTCAAAGATTAACACAAGAACATAACCATCCAAACGAACCTTGTCATACACAAGCAAAATACATCCCAACAACATAATTAAAAATTTGATGGCCAGAGCTGAACAAAGAAAAGAAAATGTCTTTACGAAATCCAAGAAACCAAGTACCAAACCTAATCAGACCCCATCCAAAGGAGAATGCCGACATACATTGGTGATGCATCACATAAATGCCCATGGCACCTCTCTGCGAATCTCCGCTTCCTCCTCTGGAGTATAGTCGTTCTTTATGTTGAAAATCCTGCGAATTTCCTCGGGGGTCTTCCCCTTCATCATGTTGGCCACAGCTTGACAGGTGAGGTTGACCAAGCTTTTGATGTCCAAATAATGTCCAGCCTAAGAAAAAGAATAAAGTCATCAGATGAAATTGTTCCAGACTATGGATCACCGTATGTAAAAGAAGGCAGCAAAGAGAAAATAAAAAATGTGCAAATCAAGTGATATAGAAATGTAAACAATTATATTCTTAATAAGACTCCTACATATCAGGAACATACGAGCGCAAAATCAACATAGACAAGATTGATTGAAAGTAGTCTGCAATTTAGAACGTAGTGCTCATAGTGCCATGATGTTCTACAGAAACAAATTCCATCAACAGAATGACACAAGCATCCCCAATCCCCAAAGGCAACATAAGTATAAGTCTTAACTTTTAGAACTAAAACAAGGAAACACCAAATCAACAAGAAGATACATCAAATCCTCAATAACAAGAACATTTCATAATAACATCCCTGGATAGCTAAAATATAGGTAATATGATACCCCCCTGCGTTATGCGAAATCAGCAAATTATCCCCTGTAAAAAATGAGTAGGCAAATACACAAGGGTATTTTGATCATTAATATAAAAAAAAAAAAATACACAAAAAAAACTATATGGGGGTGGTGTGCAATTTTTTGAAATCACATGTGAGTAATTTGCCTATTTATTTTTTATAAGGGGTAATTTGCCAATTTGGCATAACACCGGGGGATAAATTGCCCAAAACCCAAAAAATATAGAAGTAATAGCAAAGTCTATATTTTATAGGTAAAAATCCCTGATAGTTAAACCAAAAAAATCACAAGCTCAAACTACCGGATATGGAACAACAGCACCAAGCGAACCAACCAAACAATTGATAATACAAAAATAAGAATTTTGGACAGGGCATATCACATAAACACACAAAAGACGGCCTTCACATACAGGATCATGATAAGATTACAAGAAAAGTTTCCAATATCACAAATCTAAAAATACACACAATCAACAGTTAAAAAATACTATCTAACAGCTACAAAAGTAACATTGTACAAGCAATTAAAACCGGTAGGCAACAACAAAGTCATAAAATACAAGAGAAACCACCCTATTAATTGGGGGTCAAGAACTGTGATTCGTTGAGGAAAACCATGTTTAAAAAGAAATCCATGATTAGGATAACAAACATTTTATCTCTTTGTAGTAAATAACAGTTATATAATTTTATTAGTAAGGTCATAAGTTAAACCAGAAAGGATTAATTACTAATTCTACGGTTTCCTTTTCTTCCTTCTTATATCCCCTTCAATCTTTTAATAAATCGGTTCCGCACATTGGAATTACGATTCTGGCCCTTGTTCAGCCTCGATCATAACGTTATCTAAAGAAAAACAACAAACCCTAGGGGCAAAATAGTAAAATCAAAAAATAAACAGAAAAGATGTGCTGATTATACCAACATCAGATCGAACAGCGTGCCCTGGTCAACATTTACAAACTCAGCATCAAACGCCTTCAGATCATCGTCGTCTTCAGATCCGTCGGCCGAGGCCTTCCCGGCTGCTTCCATGGACAAAGCATCAAACGCCTTCAAATAATCGTCGAATCCAGATTGATCGGCCGAGGTCTTCGCGGCTGCTTTCAAGTGGCGCTCACAATACTTAAGCACCAGCCCTAAAATCTTTCCGGTGACATTAGACAAGGGGACACTGGTAACACTGGGATTGTCCATGATCATGCGCTTTATAGCCGGCGATACAGCGGCAACCATCTCGTCCACCTCAAAAGTTTGGCCATCACAGCTCTTCAGAACAACTGCCTTTCGTGAACCGGAACCTGAGGACGACATCGTTTCACGAGCGAAGAATTTCTTGGAAATTCCGCAAAAAGAGAAAGGGAGTGCTACTAGAAAGAAGTCAAAAGGATTGAATGTGGAGTTAAATGAAGGGATAAAGGCGTGATTTAACTGTGTGTCGTTTACTTACGCGTGCGACTCTTCGTGCATTTGTCTTAAAAGGGTGCTCATTGGTATGATGAGAAACCCTCATGTAATTAGCTATACCGCGTCCTTTACTTTGAGGTTCCGTTTAATTCCAAGGAAGATGGGGGGAAAGCAAAAAGACTAATTTCATAGAAAGAAATATTAAATCTTGGAAAAGAATGGAAAATATTTCCCAAACACTGAAAGGGTTAAAAGGATCCTCAAATCATTTCAGATCATATTTTCATATTCTCCCGTACAAAATAGGTGAAAAAATTTAAATAAACTTCTAAGTGTATTTATTAAATAATATACTACACCATTGTAGAGAATTTACAAAAATAAATTCAAGAAAACCCCCAAACTTAAAAATATTAATTTGTGAATGTCTCTTTAAATATTTACTTAGAGTTTTCATTGTGTAATCATATTTTAAAAAAGAAAATCAAACCGATGCCAAATGCACAAAGCTTCAAGTATAATCAATTTTCTTGGAAAATTAAAATGATGCCACACACATGGAGAAAAAGGGAAACTTTTCTTCAATTTCTTTCTCTTTTCTCTTATTTTTTTGGGGAACCAAAAGAGCCTTAAGCATTAAGTCCATTCAAAGAACACCATATGTATACATCTCAAAATTTAAAAATGAAAGAAGGAAGCAAAAAAAAAAGTATGGGAGCAGCAAATCCTGTAACAACCAGATATTTTATGTCATCAATAACAAGAAACTTTCGTAAATTACATCCCTAAACTAGCCTGTTCAAACATATCATCACACCTTCCACAAAAACGTAAAAATAATAAGGTAACCTATACTTCATACATAATAAGAGCAAAAGCAGCGCAATAAACATACCAACCAAAAACACATAATTCAAACAACTGACAACAAAGATCGAACATCTCCATGCCAGCAAACCAAACAATTGAGAACAAAATTTAAGCAAATTTGACACGGCGAACCACATAATTAGGCAAAAGATAGCGCATTCGCGCAATCACAACATAAGATTGAAAATAACAAATACACACCAACATAACTTAAATAAACACAATATTAACAGCTAGCCGCGGCAAAAGATTGTAAAAAAAGCAATAAAACTAGTAGTTTACAAGAGAAGTAGCCCGTCCCAAACGATACAATCACGTTACATTTCATAGTTAGAATACATAATAGTTGCTGCAATTTTTAACAATTTGTTCATAAGTGAAACATCAAAATTAGTTGATAATTCTCCTTTCTTTATTTCAATTAGTTGATTCCAATGACATTATTCGGTCTCGTTAATAACATAACCGACAAACCCTAGGAGCAAAATTAGTCAAAATTGAAACACACACAGCACAAAAGTGAGCGAATATATACCAAAATTAGCTCCAACAGCGTCAAATATCACCACGAAACTCAGCATCAAACGCCTTCAAATCGTCGTTGTTTAAGATTGGTCCACGTGGCGTTTGTAGAACTCAATCATTTCAGCTCAATTGGCCTCGATCATGTTATACTCTGCGAATTCAGCTGCAATCCACTTCGAAAATCTCGCCATCGGAGCTCCGACTGAACACGATGATTAACTATTGCGAATTTGGTGCTTGTATGTGTGTTTTATGATAAGAACCCTAATGTGTAATTACCTAAACTACGTCCTTCAACTTTTAGAGTAATTTCAATTAAGTCCATTTCTAAATAAAAGCTATTGTTTTATTAAGTTATTATTAGTGTCATGTCATGGATAAAAATCAATGAAAATAAAAAACACAAGTATTTTCTGCCTCAACTGACAATTCATACGAATTTTTTGAAGTATATCGAAAAAATCTCAAAACATTAAAACTTTTTTAAATGTTTAGGGAATTGTAGAGTAGAAACAAATCTTTTATCCAACTCAAGTAATTTTTCTGATTTATTAGAACTAGTATTTGGTATATTTAATGTTTCAACTATAATTAATTGAAATAATGATAAAAATAATGGTATTTCTGAAGCTCAACTTGACATTAGTTTCTCTATATTATTCTAAGGTGTAAGCATATGAAATTTGTATGAAAAAGCCGATTAGGTGATTGCAAAAAGCACAAAAAGATGAAGTATATGCACTGTCAAATCAAAAGGAGAATTTTAATAGTACTATAAAATGATCTTCTACTTTTATGATTTTCCTAATTATTCAGAAAAATCAAAACTTTATCATCAAAAGCATACAACAAAAAATGAAATTAAGTATGTTTTTCAAAGTTAGTTTGATAACTATTTTATGACGTTCAACAAAATATTTCAAATGAAAAAGATGGAAGAACTACAACTTTAGATACTTGAGAGTTGAGAATACCTCCACGACAAAACACAAATCTCTTCTCTCAATAATTTTGATGAAATGTTATGTGACTATCTAATACAGGAGAAAAACTCAGGATAACTATTTCACTTATGACTTTCCATCTCAGAAGATTTCTCAAATTGAAATTGTTTCAATATATTCGCTGTACTTCAGAGACATTTGAGACCGACCAACAACTTGAGATTTTAAAACATACATAGCTATCCTCAAAACAGGGATTTAATTAAAGAGCAAGCTTCATCGCTTGACAAAACTCATTGTCTACTATCCGCCACAAAAAAACTAAAGCAAGCACTGAATCATGAAAAAACGAGAACATAGCCAAGGATTGAGAATTGCCGGAAACAACAGAGAACTTGATTAGACACCGATACCGCATCACTCGAATGCCCATGCATTCTCTCGGCGAATCTTCTCTACTTCCTCCGGGGTAAAGTCGTTTTTTATGTTGAATGTCTTCCGAATTTCTTCAGGCTTCTTCCCTTTCATCATGTCCGCTATAGCTTGACACGTGAGATCAATCAAGCTTCTGATGCTCAAATAGTTTGCAGCCTGAGGAAATGAACAAAACCATCAGATAAGAAGAAAAATGGAAAACTATATCAGCGATGAATTGCAGCAACTCTTACCATATGTAAAAGGAGGCAGCAAACAGAAAAAGGAAATAATGTGTAAATAGGAGATACTGTTATGTTCTTTGTTTTCACAGATGGAAACATTTTTCTGATTTTTCTCAGAAAACATGTAGAAAATTTTGTATTTTTCTCAGAAAACATGTAGAAAATTTTGTTTGTATACATAATACAAAATCGACATAAACAAGATTGGTGTCCAAAAGAAGTCACCCTTTAATAGGGTGTCAAGAACTGCGATTTGTTTAGAAAAGCTGTGTTAAAAGGAAATCCATAATTAAAATAACAAACACAATCAGTTAGCATAAATAACAGTTCTCTAATTTTTATAGTTAGTAAGTAAGTTAGCACTAATTCTACCGTTTCCTTTAATTTATTCCTATATCCCATTAATTTCTTCTAATAAGTTGATTTCATATATCGGAATTACAATACCGGTCTTTCTTCGGCGTCGGTCATAACATATCTTGAGAAAAATGACAAACCGTAGGGGCACATTAGTTAAATAAAAAATACACAGAAAAGGCGTGCAGATTATACCGAAAGTAGGTTGAACAGCATGCTCTTGTCGACCTTCACGAACTCAGCATCAAAGTCGATCAAATCGCCAATGTCTGCAAATTCATCGACTGCGAGCTCAGCAGCTGCTTTCGCATGGCGCTCACAGTACTCAATCACCTTACCAAGAATCTTCGAGGTGACGTTGGGCAATGGGATGCAGGCATCAGCACAATTGTCCTCAATCATGTGCTTGATAGTCTGCATTTCAGTGGCGACCGCCTTGGCCACCTTGAAAATCATGCCATCGGAAGTCTTCAGAACAATTTTCTGTGAATCAGAGCTTGGGGACGACATCGTTTCACGAGTAAAGGATTTCTTGAAAAATCCGCAAGAGAGAGAGAGAGAGAGAGAGAGGTTGCTACTAGAAAGAAGTTAAAAGTATTGAGTGCAGAGTTAAATAAAGGGATTAAGGCGTGATTTTACTGCATGTCTGTTACTTTACACGTGCGACTCTTCGTGTATTCCTTTCAAAAGCGTGCTCATCGATAGGATTAAAAGCCATCACGTGACTAGCCATACTATGCCCTTTAATTTTATGCTCCGTTTAATTCTAAGGAAAATGGAGGAAAACAAAAAATAGATGAAACTTCATAGGAAAAAACAAAGGAAAGATTGGAAAAGACGAAAATATTTTTCCATACACTACAATGGTCAAAAAGATCCTGAAATCTTTTCTTATCATATTTTCTCATATATAACATAGGAGGAAAAAATTAAGCAAACTACAAATGCAGTCTCTAAATATTAAAAGAATCAACATCGTAGAGAAATACTTCAAGAAAAAACCAATAGTTCAAAATATCTAAATAATTTTGTGGAATGTCTTTTTAATTTTTATTTTTACCACACCTTCAAGTTTTCATAGTGTAATCATTTATTTTTAAAAGTCAAACAGATGTTAAATGCACTAGACTTCAAGTATAAACATTTTTCTCCAAAATTAACACTAATGCCATACGCCTGGAGATATTCTTTTTTATTTCCTCTATAAATTTTTCGAACAATCCGATTTCTTTTTTCATCTTCCTTCATTTTGGAGGATCCAAACAGTACAGTAATTTAAGCATAAGCATAAAACCCATACAATGAACATCATAAGTATATGTCTCAAAATTTAAAACTGAAACAAGAAAGCAAAAAAGAAAAGAAAAAGTCGGAGCAGCAAATCGTGCAATGACCAGATATATTATGTCGTCAATAACAAGAAACTTTATCCCTAAAATCGCGTGGACAAACATATAACCAAAATATAGCATAATAAGATAAATTATGCTTCATATGTAAAAAGAACACTAGAAACCCAATAAATAAACCAACAAAGATCACAAGATTCAACTACCAAAGATCGAGCAGCTCCACACCAGCAAACCAAACAACTGAGAACAAACATTAGGCAAATATGAAATGGCATACCACGTAAGTATGCAAAAGACAGCATTTTCATAATCTAAACTTAAGATTGAAAACAACAAATCAAATATATTACACACCATCATAACTTAAATGAATAAAACTTTCACAAACTTATCCCACATTGTTCCGGAATGAACTTGAGTTACTGTTTATAAAAGATTTCACCCACTCCCTCTAACTTGTACATGATTTCAGAGCCTAACCCAAGCCAATGTTGGACCTGCTACCTAAACCACGTGATAGGATCCGATGATCATCCCAGCCTAAACGTGAAAGGGCGTGTTGGAATTTATCCTACATTGTTTGTGAAATGAGCTTGGATTTCTGTTTATAAAAGATTTCCCGCTCTCCCTCTAATAAGGCCTTTTTACGTGGAAATATGAAAGGCTCCTAATTTCTACATGACAAACACGTTTTATCTCATCGTTAGCACAAATAACAGTTCTGTAATTCCAATAGTTAGTCCAGAAGTTTAAAATGAAAGAATTAGTAACTAATTCGCCTCTCCTAGTTTCCACTTCTGTAATTCATTATATAAGCTGATTCCGGTCATCGGAGTTGCAATTCTGGCAATTGTTCGGCCTCGGTATCGTTACGTAACTCATCAACAACAAAAGCTAGAGAAAATCGATAAACCCTAGGAGCAAATTAGTCAAAATTAAACAAACACAAACAAAAAAGGTGAGCTAGTATATACCAAAATTAGGTCGATGCTCAGCATCAAAAGCCTTCAAATCGTCGTTGCTCTCAGATTCGTCCACGTGGCGCTTAAATCACAATTTAGCTCAGTTGTACAGGGCAGTTGCAACAGAATCGCAGACTATAGAGATACAAATCGATCGTGGTGTTTTATAGTCTGCGATTCAGCAGCAACCGCCTCGTACACCTCGAAAAATCTCGCCATCGGAGCTCGATTTTGAACGATGATATGAACTTTTGCGAATTTGGTGGTTGTGTGTTTATGATAAGAACCCTAATGTGTAATTAGCTATATATACTTCTCAAAGATGTAATATATTAGAGTGAAAATCGAGATATTGTTTTAAGAGTTTTTTTAGTGCTCTAAAGTTGCTCTATGAATCTCCTAATTGTTGTTAAAATTGTTGGTCGTAAAAGTCTTTTTTCTTTTTTCACGAAAAAAGTTTGTATTCTTTACAATGTGGAAATCGAAACATATAAGTATTATTTATGTCTAATGCAAGCAACATTTAGCGAATCGCAAACAAACATATGAATTCTCAAAATGGATAATGATATTATGATTTAAGAAATGATCGAGATACATACATATGATTGTGTATTTGTAGGGATGGGAGATGAGGTGGAGCAATGCCAGATTCATGTTTGATCCATGTTGGATCCATTTATAATATAAGAAATAAAATATACAATGACCTTATGTTGAACACATGGGGGAAAGATGCACTACAATTGGAATTCGGGTCAAATCCAATCAACCGATCCCAATCGAATCCATTTTGAATCTCACAATGGATCCAATTAAGTAGTATACAATGTGTAGATATGGTGGCGCGTGTAAGATGGGTAGATGAGGTGGAGGCAATGGATTTCATGATGGAAATACGCATTTACAATAAACCCAGATCCAAACTAGATGGACCATAGTTTGATTCATTTCGAATCTAACACTATGGATCCAGTTAGATAGGTAGATATAGTTGAGTGGTTACGGTAAGTAGCTATGGTGGGGTGGGCGGGTGGACAAGGTCCATCCATGTCCCAGTCCTATCATAATTTACATTTTCTTTCTTAATTCTATTTTATTTTATTTTTTGATTTAGAAAAGACACCGCTAATTCTTCCTCAATGCATTTTTTTGTTTAGTCTATATATATATATATATATATATATATATATATATATATATATATATATATATATATATATATATATATCATAACTTCTTCGACGCCCAAAAAAAAAAAAGAAAAAAGAAGAGAGAAAGTAGTGTTGTCTAATTTATATAAATTAAAGCCTTCATGAGAATCCATGTTTTGATAGAAGGAAAAAGAATATATTCGCATCTACGTCCAATATAATACAGAAAAATGGTATTTGGATCAAATTAATCTGAGTTTCATCTTGGATCCAACATAAATTAATCCATATAGGTGGGGTTGGGGTTGGTGTGGGTAGAGGAGGTAGTTCCATATCCAATTCATAGCAGATCTACACTGTATTGGATTAACATTATGCCAACACCAGGTCGAACGGTTTCAACATGTCAAAATCATGAATCAAAACTAGAGTTCCAAACAACCAATTACGTTGGAATAACATTATGCCACCTCTAAAATCATTCCCCTAAAAATAAAAGTAACTCACCCCTCAAAGTTAGAGAGATTATTAGATGCAACGGCTGTACGATGAGGTGGTACAGTAAAACGATTTTTAGTGTAAATGCATAGTTAATTTGAGAGGTGGAGAAATTAATACCCTATTATTTAAGAATTATGTTTAATCTCCACCACATTGCACCACATCATCATAGCTGCACGGTTGCACCTAATAATTTTGTCAGTACAGTTAGCTAACAAGTATTTTCAAACATGCCCTCATTCTTCAGAAACATTTTAGACCAACCGAAGACTTGGGATTTTAAAATATATAGGTATCTTTCTTCACCTTAGCTAACGTTTCATCACTTCAGAGAATCGCTGCCTACGAAGCAACCAAAAATAACTAAAGCAATCACTTTAGGAGAAACCAAAGAAGATAACAATGAAAACGGACCTTGCCATACATAAGAAAACATATCCCAACATAACAAGTTAAAATTCGACAGCCAGAGTTGAGCAAAGATAAGCAACATGTCTTTACGAAAAACCAGAAACCAAGTATTTACCAACACCTAATTCAGACCATATGCAAAGGAGACTATCAACATCTAGACATCAGTGACGCATCACTCGAATGCCCAAGCATTCTCTCTGCGAACCTCCTCCTCTTCGTCCGGAGTGAAGTCGTTCTTGATGTTAAATGTCTTTCGAATTTCTTCAGGTGTCTTCCCCTTTATCATATCCGCCACGGTTTGACAAGTGAGATCGAGCAGGCTCTTGATGTTCAAATAGTTTGCAGCCTAAGAAAATGAACAAACCCATGAGATAAGAAAAAGATGGAAAACTGTTCCTGATAACGAATTGCAGCAACTCTTAAAATATGTAAATGAAGGCAGCAAAGAAAAAAAGGATATAGAGTGTGTAAACAAGTATATACTTACAAAACACCTCATCAGGTTCATATGAGTGCAATATCAACATAAACAAAATTCTTATAAAAAAAATTAGCAATTCAGCACATAGTGTGTGTAGTTCATTATATCGTACGGTAACCAATTCCATCAACAGAATAACACAAGCGTCACTCAAAGGAGATATAATCAGTCAACAGAAACATAAGCATAAAGTCCACACAAAGAACACCATACCTAAATGTCTCAAGATTTAAAACTGAAACAAGGAAGCAAGAAAAGAAAAAGTGGAAGCTGGAAATCATGCAACAACCAGATATATTAAGTCAGCAATAACAAGAAATTTTCATAAATAAGTAAATAACATCCCTAAAATAACCTGGACAAAATCAACATCACACCCTCCGCGAAAATATAGCAATAATAAGATTAACCTAAATTTATAGGCAAGGACATAAAAACCAAATAAATAAACCATTTAAAATCACAAGATTGAACTACCATTTTTGAAACAGCTCCCCACAAGTTCAACTAAACATTGAGGACAGAAAACTAAGAAACTTTATAAGGGCATACCACATAATCACGCAACAGTGAGCATTAACATATAGAATCATTACAAGGTTACGACCAGTGAGTCCAAAGTCACAAATCCAACAATATATAGCATATTAACTTAAAAAGCACAATTTAAACAGCTACAGGGGCAAAATATAAGAGCAGTAAAACCAGTAGGCGAAAATAAAGTCATAAGTACAAGAGATTCACCCTGTTAATAGGGTGTCAAGAACTAGAATTTCTTGAGCAAACCCATGTTTAAAGGAAATATGTGATTAGGATAACCAACACATTTCATCGCCTAGTTAGTTGTAATAATAGTCCTGCTATTCTACCAATTATTTCATAATTTAAACAAGAAACAGTTAGTCACTAAGTCTATGGTTTCCTTTTCATTCTTCTCCTTATCCCCATCTTTCTTCAATAAGTTGATTCCGTACATCAGAATTACAATTCCACCGTTTGTTCAGTCTCAATCTTTACATATCTCAAGAAAAAATGACAAACCTTAGGGCAAATTAGTCATAAAAAAACTACACAGAAGAGGCGTGTTGATTATACCAAAACTAGCTGAAACAGCGTGTCCTTGTCAAGATTTACAAAATCAGCATCAAAAGCCTTCAAAGCGGCGTCGTCCTCGGCCAAGGCCCTCGCGGCTGCTTGCACATGGCGCTCACAGTACTTAATCACCTTAATTAGAATCTCCGACGTGACGTTCGGCAACGGGATAGTTGTGTCGGCACAACCATCCTCAATCAAGTGCTTTAAGGTCAGCGATTCGGTTGCAACTGCCTTGTCCAGCCTGAAGATCTCGCCATCAGAGGTCCTCACAAAGATTTCCTGTGAACCGGCACCGGTGGACGACATTGTTTCACAAACGAAGAATTTCTTGGAAAAATCACGAGAGAGGCGGCTGCTAGAACTAGGTCAAAAGTATTGAATCAAGAAGTAAATGAACGGATTAAGATGTGATTTTATTGCGTGGTGGCGCTACTTTACACGTGCGACTTTTGGCATATTTGTTTTAAAAGCGTGCTCCTCGGTAGGGTAAGAAACCTCATGTAATTAGCTATACTGCGCCCTTCGCTTTTTGGCTCCATTTAATTCTAAGGAAAATGGGGTAAAAAAGAAAAAAAATTGAAATCTCATAGGGGAAAGAAATGGAATCTTGAAAAAGAGTAGAAAATATTTTCCACACTCCAAAAGGTTTAAAGAGATCCAACAATCTTTTCTTATCATACTTTCCCATACAAATAGGTGGAAAAAATTAAACTAACCTCAACTCTCTCAAATGAAAATATTTCAAAATTGTAGAAAATTTACAAAAATAAATTCAAGAACAAACCCCATAGTTAAAGAGTGTCTAATTAATTTTGTGGAATGTCTCTTTAGATATTATTTTTACACGTACTTTAATTATTCATATGGTTATCGTATCTCCTTAAAAGTGAACCTGATGCTAAATGCACAAAATTTCAAGTATAAGCAATTTTTCTAAAAATTTAACAATAATGCCAGACGCGTGGAGAAGAAGAGAATTTATTTCCCAAAGAAATTTCTCGAGAAAATCTGATTTTTTTCTTTATTTTCCCTTATTTTCAGGGGAACCAAATAGAGGATTAGAGTAATTTAAGCATTAGCATAAAGTCCATACAAAGAACACCAATAACTATATATCTCAAAAATTAAAATCTCCCTCTAAATTCTAATCTCTTTTTAATTCCCCCTCATTAATTATCTTCTCTCCCTCCCCTACATATGATTTCCTATTACAACTATTTTGCTGTTTGATAAAATGATGCTACTATGTCTAGCCGGAAGTATCGAAGTCAGTCGAGAAATGCCCCAGACATTACTCTTTCGTGGTCTCGCTCATAATATATACATAACAAAAGCAGCTCTCCCTCATTAATTCTCTTCTCTCCCTCCCCTGTATATCATATCCTACTACAACTATTTTGCTTTTTTATAAAACGGATGCTACTATGTGCAGCTAGAACTATCAAAGTCAGTCGAGAAATGCCCGGGACACTTCTTGTTTCCGATCTCGTTCGTAACATATCCATAACCAAAAGCCCGAGAAAAACGTTCTCTTCTCTGCCTCCCCTGTACATCATTTCCTATTACACCTATCTTGCGGTTTAATGAAAGGGATGCTATTATGTGTAACTCGAAGTATCAAACTCAGTCAAGAAATGCCACTCATTCGTAATATATCCATAACAAAAGCTCAAGAAAACCTGCTCTCACTCATTTATTCTCTACTCTCCCTCCCCTGTATCATTTCATATTACAAATATTTTGTTGTTTGACAGAATGGTTGCTACTACTACATGTAGCTAGAAGCATCAACGCCAGTAAGAGAAACGCCCCGAACATTACTCGTTTTCGGTCTCCTTCGTAACATACCCATAACAAAACCTCGAGAAAAATGGCTCTCACTCGTTAATTCTCTGTACTTTATAAAAAGGATTCTACTACGTTTAACTGAAACTATCAAAAACCAGTCGAACATTACTACTCATTTTCGGTCTAATTCGTAACATATCCACAACAAAACCACAACAAACAACACCAAACCCTAGGCACAAACTAATCAAACATCACCAACACAAACACACACACAAACAGAAAAAGACAAAAGTAGGCAAAGTTATACCAAAATTAGGTCGAACAGCGTGTTCTGATCAACTTTAACAAACTCAGCATCAAACGCCTTCAAATCGTCGTCGCCGCTCTTCACACCTACACCCTCCGCAACCTTCGCGGCCGATGCCTCCACGTGGCGCTTGCAGAACTCAATCACTTTCGCCAGAATCTTCGACGTAACATTAGGCAACGGAATAACCGTATCGGCACAATCGTCCTCGATCATGTGCTTTATCGTCAGCGATTCGGTCGCAACGGCTACCTCCACCTCGAAAGTCTCGCCATCGGAGCTCTTCAGAGTGATTATCTTCTGCGAATCGCCGCCTGCGGACGACATCGTCTTGATAACAAGAGAGAGAAAGAAGAGAGCTAGAGAGAGAGAGGAGCTAGTTGACATGAAGTAAAATTGATTAGTGCAAAGAGTTAAGTGAAAGGATTAAGGCGCGGTTTTGCGGTGGGTCGGTTAATTTAACAAGAGTGTATGAGAAACTAATATATTAATTAGGTTCAATTGGGCTTCATTAACAAAAAAATTGGGTTAAACTTTGGTTCCAATATCTCTCTTTTTTCTTTTTTAGAGGAAAAGGAACTCTGCCTTCAAATCGAACCTATCAATATGTGCGATTTGTTCTTTAATATATGCTAAAATGTGAGAATTGGCTTCTAAATTTTAAATCTAACGAATAAAAATATAGATAAGTGTTTAAAATGGACTAAATCCATCTAAAATCTTATGTACATTTTGTGACGATTCTTTGTGTAGTTATCCAAATTTGGGTGATTCTTTTGTCATTGAGAATCTATTAATCAAGATCTTTACCCATTTTTTTAAGACTAGCTATAATGCCAAAGCGAAAAGTGTTGTTGCCAAAACAACTTTTCTATGTTCTCTACTTTGCCCCTCCTTTTATAAGTCAATAGCCAAAATTTCCATAACATCTTGTTATCTTAATTAGTTATTCATTAATCATAGCAACTTAATCTTCTCTTATTGATTAGTTATTGTGATTTTTTCTTGTTCATTAGAGATATAAAATATAACTTTACGATTTCTAACAATAAATTATTTAGCAATTTAATCATTGATGCAAAATAAGCATTTACTCCAGTAAAATCCCACTTCAAAATTTGTATCCGTGAGGAATATATTTATTCCCAATTCTTCAATTACTATAAATACAATGTCATTCTTTTTCTAATACTTATTTAAGTAAAGCTATCATTTTTTGCTATATACTATACGAACATATTTAAATACGTCCTTTTTTCTGAACCACTTTATTAATTAGAATTTATATACAGGCATTTTTGAGTTGGGCATTAATTAAGAAGCCAAATTTTATCTTATCTTTTAGGTAATAGGAACTTCTACTTAATTTAATAAAATCTTTTAGTTTTATTGACAAAACAAACCTCTCTTCAAAACTAGCTTATTTGAGTAAATAAAATTTCATATAGAGTTAAACCCATCTACTAATAATTAGTTAATTTCATCAAAATTTATTTTCTACATGCACACCTTTTAATATGTCATTACAAATTCAAACTTGAAACCTAATTATATCTAGCAAATCTAGATTCGCAAAAAGTATTTGTTAAGTGTATATTTAAAAATCGTCTTTCATATGCTAAAATATTCATGATTCATATTTCATAATATTCAAGATGGTTTGATTGGATAATTATAAGTTTTTAATATTGTTTATTGAAATTTAGATAACGAAAAAAAAAACTATAATATTAAGTCATGAATCAGTCCACGTTTTAATTATACTGATTTAATTGTCTTTCAAAACTTATATACACACCAAATCATTTTAACAAGTGAATAGTTTCTTAAATCAACCTATTCAAATAATTCCTTTAGTTTTAATAATTTGTTTTCAAAATATTATGGATAGCCATGGAATGAATGCCGTGTTTCTTTATTTTAAAAAAATTTTGGAGAGAGAAAAATCATTCTGCTGCTACAGTAAGGGATGTTAATAAGGAAAAATATGTTACAAGATTTTTTGATAAACATGATTATTGTATTCTTTATTTAAAAGGGGTAAATTAGAAAATTAAAAAAGATTGCTCTGGCAACAACATTTGGTGCTTTAGCAATATCGCTAGCCGGTTTTTAAGCCCGTCATTATGAGAGAAAATTTGAGAACATATATCATATATCTGGTTCTAGATGGTAGTATTAATTATAAAGATGAGCAAAAGCTAGTTTCCTCTTATAGTTCACTACTCAAAATCAAAAGAGAAAGGAAAAAAACTTGGCATCCAAGCAAACAGAGGTTTTTTTTGGTTATTTATGAATAAGAACAAATTCCATTGCTAGGATCCTATGGAGCCTCTTTATGGAAAATTGATTTTATGCAACGAGAGCATGTATACCATTTAACCCTATAATTTTATGTCAATCGTGTGTTTATATAAATAACCGATGTATGCACTAGCTCATTATGCAGTAGTTGTATGAACTAATTCTTCTTCTTCGTGACAATTTCGCATTATGTTTCTATATCCCCATAATTATCTTTCATTTAGCCTATGCATCAATATGGTTTTGATCTTATAATATAAAAATCAGTTCATTAGACCTTTTGAGGCCACAATTTATAGTTTTAGAGCAACAAGAAAACTGTGTTCATGAAAGGAAGGGTCGTGGCCATTACAAATATCTCAATGATAGAAGCAGGAAAAAAAAAGAACAACAGATCTTATAAGATAATGTAACTGAATTTACAGTGTCCTCAATTAATTTTCTCCAAAGTAAGATGCAAACTATTATTGAAAATACACATTACAACTCATACAATTTGCATTCTTCCTCAGAGGCTTGTTCATACTTCATGCATCCAAAGGTTCACAGCTTTGAAACAGGCAAGCCTAGACAAGTTAAAACAAAGTCATATTTAGGACATTCAAAAATGAAAACAATGTAAGAATTCAGACAACATAGAATAAACAAAAGGACTAACCTAAAGCTTTCGAGTTGACGATACTCGGGCATGCAGCAGGTGGTCTAGAGTTCTCGTCCAAGAATGGTTCCACACGGTTCGGATCAGACCAAATCGGGTAGCCTTTTATTTTACCCTGTAAAATAAACAAGAATAAAATCACGAATGTTGATATTAAGGACTTGAAAATTGTACCTAACTCGTGCGCAGAAAAATAAATAGAATAATTATGAAAATCGTAGTTTGGTTTTGAGGAACTCCTACCAGGACATTCAGGGCAGCCAGTGTCGCCATTCCTTCACGAGTCCACTGCACATTCAACATTGAAAAGATAAGTATTTTAAGCGAATAACGTATATAATATTAATGTTGACGGAACAAAATTATTACCTTAGATGCAGAAGCTATGTGAGGCACAACAATAGCGTTCTTCATATCCCCAAGCCCTGGTTTCATGTATGGCTCATCCTAATCAAGTTATAATGTTACTCTCTATATTGTATCTTAATGTGTTGTATGGCAACATATATAACATTAAGAAAATGAATTCTTCATGTTTAGTTACCTCAAAGACATCAAGACCAACTCGAAACATGGGATTTGCTTTCAAATGCTCGACAAGAGCCACCTCGTCAACAACAGGCCCCCTGCTGCAGTTTATGAGGATGGCTTCCTGCATAAAAATTTGCAGCAGCGTCAAGTTTTCAACACTCGTATTTTTTACCGTTTCACTAAACGAGTATTTCTTTTGAGAATCGCATTACCTTCTTCATCTTTGCAAGCCTTTCTTTATTCACAAGATGAAAAGTTGTTTTATCCAGTACAGGATGAAGGCTTATCTACAAAAGCATTAAGTATAATACAACATTCAACATATAAATCTAAATGCTGTTACATAAACCAACAAGATGTCAAGAACAAAAAATATTTGTAACTCGAACTTGGAATTATGCAAATACTTACAACATCAGCCTCTTGAAGCACCTCATCCATTGATGAGGCCCTTTTCCATGTAACGGGTGGTTCACCATTGGCTTTCAGGAATTGGCCATAAGCTGCGATTTGACAGAAAGCTAAGTACTAGATATCGCCTCGCATATGATTAAACTAGTAGATTTTGAGCAAACACATGCCTGTGACGAACTTTTCAAGACGAGTGGATTGGTAGAGATCATAGTAAATTAAGTTCATTTTGAAACCTTCAACCTATTTCAAAAAACCACAAGTGTGCTCCCATCAGCATCAATGTTATAGCAATAAAATTAGGTGAGTAAATGGTCATAACAGCACATAGACATAAAGAATACAAATAAATGGAGAGGACTCTCATATTTAGCGAATGAGGCAGTGCAAAAAATACCATCATTCTTGCATAAGCAGATCCAATACGACCTGCTCCTATCACACCAACTGTTTGTCCCTTAAGTAAATTGCCTACAAACCTGCAAAAAGAATCAGCTAAATCGTGTCATTTGATCGATAAGAAGTCTCTTTTCTTACAGATACAAGTAGGAACTACAAAGCTGAGTAAAATAGAGAGGGATAATTACAGATGAGGAAGCCATCCATCATATAAGCCAGCTCTCATGAACTCATCAGCTTCAACAATTCTTCTAGCTGCTGCCAAAGAAAGCGAAGCGGCCAATTCAGCTGTAGTCTCTGTGAGCACTCCCTGATCAAAAGATTAAAGTACTTAGTCAAGAAATCATAAACCTTTTACAAGTAAACACGTGTATGAAGATGGATGAAATCTGTTACTAATAAGCACTAATATGAATATGGATATAATTTGGATTATTAAGAAAGAAAGAACTACTTACGTAATTTTAAGCTGTCCTAAATTTAATACTAAAGAAAATAACTACTATTGAACAAACTCACAGGTGTATTCCCAACAGCAACACCATATTTGTTGGCGGCATTGACATCAACATTGTTGTAACCAACAGCCATGTTGCTGAATGCTTTGCCTCCTGCTCTGCTCAAAGCGGAAAACAATGTCTCCCCCCAGTCTTCAGTCAACTAGACACACACCAAAAGACGTAGTAAAAAGCGAAACAAATCATATAGTTGTAATAATCACGTCCATGCTCAAGAGACGAGTGTAGTTGTAATACGCGTGTTGTGTTAGATGTGAGATAGCACGAGGAAAGAGATAAGGTAACATATGATGATAATCGCACAGAAATAGGTCTAGGATAAGAAAAATATGCAAGAAAACCGCTTACTATAGTTTAGTCATGCGAGAGGTAGACTCAATGATGCATCAGTACAACGTGCTAAAACTATCAATCTACGGAGCACAAGGTCGGTTGAAGAAAACATGGATGACGGTCATGCTGAACGATATGCTTATTAGGATACTAATACTATACAAAGATGTTCTACTCAAGTCCAAAATGAGTCCAGAAAGAGAATCCATGTGTGTTCGACTCGACATGATTCGTGGTTTATATAGCTTACTCGGATAAACGAGATTAAAGTTGTAATATAAACATGACCAAAATCCCAACTCACAAAACCTTTAACTCAACCTCAAAGGCCAACTAAAAGGACAAACAATGCAAAAAAACTCATAAAGACAATATTTTTTTGTTAATAACTGAGAAATTTTACCTGTCCAATGACTCCATCACACTTATCACCAATCAAAGAAATGATGTCCTCAACAGACAATATGGTTTTCT
Source organism: Misopates orontium (assembly GCA_946800315.1). Taxonomy (NCBI): domain Eukaryota; kingdom Viridiplantae; phylum Streptophyta; class Magnoliopsida; order Lamiales; family Plantaginaceae; genus Misopates; species Misopates orontium. The sequence goes on along the minus strand of OX326948.1, from coordinate 2,308,290 downwards.
TCTGAGTGCATATCTGAAAACAGAGCAAACAAACATAAAAGTCACACGTAAGTGACCATATACATGCAAATATAAACAAATGATCAAAAAACATAAGTTGATATATTACTTCAAGACGACAATCTTGTTCAATCAAGAGATTAATCCATCGAGTTCCCGGCATAGACTTTGTGCTAATAACTCTGTATTTTCCATTGGGATTGTACACTTCAACTTGCAAAGGCGCCATTAGAGAAGAAATAAAGCTACTTAGCTTCACTCTTCAGTTGGTCTGTTTTAGTTGTGTTTTTTGGCTCATTTGAGGTGTTTTAAATAATTCTTGATCTGCTGCGACGCGGAACATTTTCCAGAGGTGGAGAATCGAGTTGATTGGGGAGCTAACGGTGTGGATATTTTGTTGTTGGTTGGTGTATGTTAGTATGGTGTGGTGGTGATGTAGGGGAGTGGAGTAGAGGGAGGGGTTTTATCACTTTTATGGACCTCTCGTTTATTATGGGATAATGTAGTATATAGGCTCATGCCACGTACGAGTAGAGTTATCTTTTGGCTAAATGACAAGTTTAATAAGTCTTTTGCTATGGTGAATTTTGAGCCACTTCTTCCATTAAGGCCATCTATTGGTGCTAAATGACTCGATCACCCTAGGAAAATGACAAGAGTGTTGAATTTGTAAGACTTAACCTTAACGGGGCTAACCTTTTAAATCGAATAGGCAAGGGGCATCGTGCGGTTAGTTTTTTTTTTTTTTTTTTGGTAAAGTGCGGTTAGTAGTTATTCACACGAATTACGTCTCTTAAAACTCATATTGTACGTTGTATTATCATCCGATGGATATGTTATTAATCCTATCGCATGCTATAGAGTCACAATGAAACTAAATAGTTCTTTTTCTTTTCGTGAAGATAAGTGGTTATAGTAGAAAGTATGCTAAAGTATAAAGAAACCGGTCGTGGAAGTTGAGAATAGTGGTTGGCGAGCTCTATATGCATTGTAGCAATAGAGGGGGCCATCTTACTCTAGATTTTGATTTTCAAACTATGGATTTTCAATATACGATGTTCGGTGTTTCTTAAAAACTGGCGTGTACCCATCTAAATGTCTATGTCACTTTATGTGTCACTTCATATGTTTCATTACATAATAATATATCTTTTGCATGTCATAGAATCACTCATCCTTATATGTTGAGATCGAAAATATGTATCACCATTATAATTATATAACACACAAAATGACACAGAAAACGATGTTGACGATTCGTAAAACTAGTTGTGTTTTGAGTACAAAGTAGAAAGAAGCATACATAGCTTAAGTTAGGAATTAGTTTAGTGCGCTTAAAGTTTTCTCCGTTGTTCGTTTACAATTACAAGTGCAATAGTTGGAATCCATATATTTTATTTATTTTTCTAATCATCAAACACATTTGCTTCAAATATTCAAAGTTCTCTTGTGAGTTGTGACAGAGTAAAGGTTTCACGATAAATTGAAGAAAAAATTGTGGAGTGGGCCTCCATTTTCCGCGTACTAATTTAAATTCGATGGATTCATAAGATATCAAAAATTTGTCACTGGCCCAACTAAAAGTAGGTGACCCACCTCAGGTATTCAATATACAGTTGTCCAACAGAAAGCCTTCTGTGTATTAGCGCTCAAATGAAGCCCACAATTGCTAATCAATTACAATAAAGCCCAAAAATCCAAATCTAGAACTAGAATAGATTCTAGCCTTGACATACTCTATAAACTTTAATGCGATGTCATGTTATATTTCAGTGATTTTAGTTTATTTGTCAAATAAATGAAAGTCACATCAGGTTATGCAAGACAAATTCAAGACTCATATACCCCTTTAATATATCAATATCACATTTATCTTCTTTGACATCTTAGTCATGGAACTTTGAACATTCTATGTCTAAATTTCCCAAGAGTCAAAGACCAAGAGTTGGCTGGCACAAAACACATTCTTCAGTGAATGAAGATGGAGAACATGTAGTGAGTGGACAATTGTGGGGTGTGGACCAAGTGTAACTATAATTCTTACATTTGAACTAGTCTAAATACTGTGAGAAGTTCAAGTATAAAACTTACTCATTATTTTATATAAGCAACTTTTCCTTTTTAACAGCATGAAGCTTATTATTATTTGAGCAAATATGTACAAGAGTTCGCGGAGGTTTTCGAATAACAACTAGCATGAACATGTAATGTATGACTCAACGAAATATAAAAGTTAGATAAGACATTGGTTTCGGTAAATAATCACAACATCCAATTAGGTATCAACAAAGACAGTGACTTGAAGTTACTCAAATTTGGCCAAGACGTCCACATTTTTATTTGTGTTCTTGTAACAAAATAGTGCACTTGCCTTGCATAAACCAGACAATAGCCTCAATATGTCCTCTTAAAGGCTCTAGAGTTGCACCAAAGAGGCTTGGTACCGCTAGGGTTGTAAAACAAGAGTTGTGAATAAATTTCAATAGCAATTATATATTCATTTGTTAAAATATGAATTGAGTATATTGTTTTTTTGAATATAACACAGAAAAATCTCAAGATAAAGCAAACTTTAACTTCAATCGGGTGTGTATTATAAGTTCGACAATTATAATGGAAAACTGCGTTTACTAGTCGTATGAAGCATATAAACCGTGTCGAGCATGAACAAGAATGAAAATTGTAAAATTTGTGGGCTTCATCAGAGTTCTTGGAGGCACAAGAGCCACAAGTGTTGGCCATGATATCAAGTAACGTCACTAAAGTTGCACGCATGATCTTTCTTCTTGGATAGTATACACTATACATATATATTTATTTACTATGCATGCATAGGTAAGATTAACAAAATAAATTATTAACTTTTCAACGTAAAAACAACAAAACATTTATATCTTTACTTAGAGATAATTAGCCTGGATTCGTCTTTAATAATCTAGTTGTTATTTTATGCATTTTCCTTACTTCTTACATAGTATATTGTTTACTATCATATCACTAAATTTATTTCTCAGAACACTTTATAGAAACTCATAGCAAAATACATGGTCTTCAACATATTCTTGTCAGTTGTGATTCAAAAATTGTTGTCCATCTCTTGAAGACTAATATTCTGGACACTCATCCGCACCGGAGTCTTATTGAATCATGCCGTCAACTTAGTTCCCGTTTTCTTTCATGCGAAATCCGCCACGACTTCAGGGAAACTAACATTGTTGCTGACAAGCTCGCCAACTTGGGTCGCTCCTTTGAGTTTGGTCTTCAATCCTTTGCACATCCTCCTGCTTCTATTGCGCATTTCCTTCTCTTTGACATTGTGGGTGGCATAACCCTTCGTCGTATTTGTGTTTGAGTGATTGCTGATCCGGGGTTCCCCCCTCCCATGTATCCAAAAAAAGAATCTTGGATCGATTTGCGAACTAAATCACTCTAATTTAAGAGTTTCACGATTCTGGCGTGTAAGCAATGATCTAAATTCGTCCTTAAATCACTCTAATTTAAGAGTTTCACGATTCTGCCAAATGACGTGTAAGCAGTAATCTAACTTCGTCGTTCTAACGACATTGAAATAAGTAGACCAATACCCATACATTTCAACAGTTTTATGCATAAAAAAAATGTGTCTACACAATCATAAAATGTATTTGACATTATAATTTATAGAAAAATAGTATAAAAATAACAGTTAAAAGTGGCAACCACGTTAGTAATAGTCCAAAAAGAGTAGGAAAACTTTATCCTTTCAACTCTTTCTTCATCTTCCACCTGCAATCAATAATTGGGGGCTGGGCTAGGGTTTCAAATTTTAATGGAGAGGCTAATCAGTACCAAATCAATTCCTCCTTGTAAATTGCAGCTCAATTCGCCATTTCTACCTCGACTCGCCCGATTCGAATCAGCTCGAAAACTCGCTCCCTTCTGTTCCAATTCGCGCCGATTGAATGTACTCTGTTGCAATACACATGACTCTAATTCTGTTCTGCACAAGAAAATTGAGGCTAAAAGTTCTGTGGATTCAGCAAATGGGTCTGATGATAAGCCGCATTTTCTCCAATTGGTTGCTCAGAGATTGTCTCACAAGCAGAAGGTCAAAATTGTGGGGAGTTTTTGTTGAATTAGGTTCAAATTTAATTTGTGTGTGGTTTCGATTTATTGTTGATTAAGATGTGGATGATTGTCTAACAAGTGGTTTTAATGATGACAAATTTGGCTGGCTTTGGTGAATATTTTGTACAAGTAGAAAGTACGCCTTCTTGTGTTTTTGCTTTGAGGTGAACCTGAGTGTTGTTGCTAGTGTATGCGAGCTGGTGCTTTAGGAAGTGTGCGTTAGAGCGTGCGATTTTTTCCTTGGGGTTTCACGGTATCGTATGGTGAAATGCAGCTGTTATGGTTTTACGTGATAATACACTTTGTACGGTTTTCTGTGGTCTCTGGCATTGTCTAGAACTACTTTTTCTCTGGTGAATAACTGAGTGAATACAACAAAGAAATAGAAGATTAGTTGTAAATGTGTCGATCTAGTTGGGAAACCACGTGGTTCTTTGTTCAGTAGCTAATATTGAAGATCCTGTTAGAATGGTTGAGAAAAATCTGCATAAAACAGATTCAGATTAGTGCTGGACTCGCTTAATCTCTGTATTGGTATTGAACATTCAAATGTAGTGGTTTTCCTGGAAAATCTCTATTATAGTTTTATAGCTGGAAAGATTCCTTCAGTTACTTAAATCAGTTTCATGTAAACGCGTATAAAAATTCAAACTCAAGGAAGAGGTTTGTCTAAGCCATTCTTCGAAGTATCACAATTCACATGTTCTCTTCTTAGTTTATAGATCCCGTGTAATAATCTTCATGGATGTGGTGTTAGGTATTTTTTTATTTTATTAAAAGCATGAAGAAAAAGTGGAATCGATATTCAGAACTACTAATTTTGTATTAGAAATGGGCCAGCTTCCAGTCATTATAAACAAAACATGATGTAAGATTGAGTACTAAGCAGTACTGCGGTAGTTTTTCAATGGTTTCTGACTAATTCTCTTCATATATTTCAGGTGGTTAATGCTGGGACTGCAATATTACTGTCTGCAATTTTCTTAACATTACTCAACCCAGTTGTGGTCTCACCAGCTTTCGCTAGTTTCCCAGGTGCAGCAGCAGGAGGTAGTACTCTTATCCGCAGCGAGTTACTGAGCAGTGCATGGACTGGCTTCTTTGCCGGCTGCTTACACACTCTATCAGGTCCCGACCATCTCGCTGCACTAGCTCCCCTCTCAATCGGCCGCACAAGAATGGAAAGTGCTGCAGTCGGTGCCCTATGGGGATGCGGCCACGATGCTGGACAAATGATATTTGGCCTACTTTTTTTACTCCTAAAAGATCGGCTTCACATTGAGGTCATCAGAACATGGGGAACCAGAGTCGTGGGGCTTACTCTTCTTGTAATTGGTGGAATGGGAATCAGAGAAGCTTCAGAAGTCCCAGCTCCATGTGTGGCTTTGGAAAACGGTGAATGTGAAGTTGGTGAACAAGAAGCCATTGCAATTCCTTCGACTGGTAAGAAGAAAATCGGGTTTGCCACTTTTGCGACTGGTATTGTGCATGGATTGCAACCCGATGCTTTAATGATGATCTTGCCTGCACTTGCGCTGCCCTCTAGGTTAGCAGGTGCTGCGTTTCTGTTCATGTTTTTGATTGGGACAGTGATTGCTATGGGGAGTTATACCGTGTTTATAGGGTCATGCAGTGAGGCACTTAAAGATAGGGTCCCTAGAATAACTGAGAAGCTCACTTGGGCTTCTTCGCTTATAGCGATTTCTTTGGGGGTTGCTATTCTGATTAGCCAGTATTTTGGATTTAGCTTGTATTGAGTTGTTTTCAGTTGTGTTTTCTGTTTGTAGCAGTAGTAAAAGATTTTGAGGGCGATGAATTGTGGGCAAGAACGCATTTTTGTAGCTTTACATGTTGAATACGAGTTTTGAAGTTACATATTATGTCTCCTACATCTCCCAGCTTAAAGAGTACCTTAAATGCGTGGAAATTCGTTTGATCTTGTTAGCTGGGTTATACATTGCTAACATGATGAAGTTTGTGGCATTTATGTACAGTTTTGAGACTATGTTGTATCCTAGTGAAATTTTCTCTTGATCTTTGACAATTAGAAAACTCGGGAGGGGGAACCAACCATAGCAACTTTCTCTGGTGTGACAAAAGTTTTCCGTTCCTACGAAATGTGCCGTTTGAGCCATAGCTATCGTTCAAAGGAATGCCCCCCGTGCGCACAAACAGCCCTCTGCTATTTTTTGGTCATGCTTCTTAACTAAGGAGTCACTCATTTACTCCCAGATCGCTTTTTACACACCTATATCACCAGCTTCATCATGCCCAGCCTCAAGCAGTTGGGCTCACCAATTGGGCTGGATTTAGGAGTTCAGTAGTCCCAACATGATGTTAGCTAGCCTGAAATTCCTCTACTATTGAATTTGGAGAAGAAAATTGCATTTTGTTCAATTGCATCATTTTATTTAGATTTTCAATCATCTCAATAGACGAGAATAAGCCACTGTTGGGCTCTGTAATCAGAAGCCCACCTATAGAGAACCAAATAACTTCTATTTATGTTCTAGATAACCAGTGAGCCCTGAACCTAAAGACAAGTGGCCTGAGAACAAAAGGCCATTAAATATCTCTCATGTTGTACTCGTGGAAACACAGTTTGCACCCTTGTTGAGTTCATTGTCAATCCTTATTTGACAACAAGATTCCAAAAATTACACAGAATTAACAGCACATCCCACTACTAGTTCTTAGGGCTTTTGTTACTTGAAAATTAAATCTGTTAACTATTATACCAAATCAACTAAAACCAGAAAATTTTAAATGCGAATTCACTTTTTTGAATAAAGATGATAGATGGAGGAAGAATTCTTTCCTTTTCTCCTCTTAAATCACAGTAATGAATAACTTTCATAGGACCACAAGACAATATAATGCAAGTCAATGCAAAAAGAGGGCTTGGGCTTCAGAACTGAAGCCCAATAAAAGCACTCCATTTTAACTTTTCTTTTTCTCTTTAGTTAAAGGGTCAATGTGCCCACCAATGAAGTAAAAGCCCTACAGTTAGGTGCAGAATAGCATTGTACTTTTATTAACTTTGGGTGAGGCGAGAGTAGAGTCAACTATGCTTTTATCACTCACCATTCAACTAGAACTGATTTTGGCCGCTCAAGGTGAAGGCAATTGAAATGGTCTAATTTCATACCAAAGAAAAATAAGGCCCCATTTCAGGTTTAGCCCCACAGCATATAAGAATTTTTCTTTTGACCCTCTTTGGAATAAATTTAGATTTTGTATATGAATAATCTTTGTCTTTTTCTTATGAATACTTTGAAGAGACTCTAAGCTCTATAGTATTAGAGTTGACACGAGACAATAGAGGGTCTGCGACCTTACTCGCTTAATAAGATTTCATAGTAATTCTATTAGCCTACATGTGAGAAGACGTCTTGAAATGTGTTTTCTCTTCCCCTTAATACGTACTTTTAGGAACAATCTGGGGGACCTAAGTTTCTATAATATTATACTGTAGAAGCAGTGTGGTTTTGCTTGGATTAGATTTATGATTAATTGTCATAATAAAAATAAGTTAAGTTTAATTGCATGATATATAACTTTTGTCACAAAAATATGCATAGATCTAAGTTCAAATTATACTATTTTAACATGTCTGGCCAAGAAACAAATTCAGAGGACTATATTATAAGGATGTAACACGTAGTAGTGCATGATAGATAAACAAAACATCTTAATAAAAGACTATTTTGTTCTGTCAATATAAGTAGTCAAAAAGTTTAGATCAAATCAGCCTCGAAAACAATGGAACAACACCTTGTAGGTAGCAATCAACTCGTCCAAAATCAATACAAGGCCACAAGGCTCAATTTTCATTGATTTTTCTTAGAACTTAGACCTATTACCAACCTAAAAATATGATGGTCAACTATTTGGTATTTGTAAACACAGGTATTATTGCATTTGTCAGACCAAACGGCGCGAGGATTAACATTGTGTTTCACCTAATGACAGGAAACGTAAGAGAATAAGACTTTAATCGGCTTCATCTTTTAATGTGATCTAATTATATTTTATCGACATTAAACACTATTTTTAAAGTTCTTAGAGTCTATTGGTAATCACGATTCAAGTATGAGGTTTTGGTTAGAATTTTCAATTTGGCTTATTGGTAACACACTAACCGAGTCATCGAGAACAACGTGCTTCTTGTGCAAGTTGCTTGTGATAGGTAGTTTTGCCATTTAAAAAGCATGATTTATTTTCCAAACATTGTACCGAATAGAGCTCATATTTTTTTGTTGAAGAGACATAATATATTTAAGTTGATTAGGATTCTTAGCTTAAAGAGTTTGAAATGCTGCTTCAGCACGTTACTGCGGGTGTATATTCTTATTTGATGGGGGTTTTAATGTTAGGAATATAATTTGTTTGCTTTTTTTAGCTTTTACAATACATCAACATAGAATAATATGATATAAATTAATATTAGATAACTTCCCAATTAAATATCTAAAAACTAATTAATTACATCTAAATAAAATAATTAAGTACAGATGCAACTAAATAGCTGTCTTTGAATTAATTAAGTCGACTTGGCCCTGGGTCAGTTTCAAAATTGATGAATTTTTTTTATTCACCCTCTAAAATATTAAAATTCAAGTAGTTTCACTCCCTTTTTCTGAAATTCCATCAAGTCATACTTCACCTCCCAATAAAAAGTCCTTAGCTCTCCATCGATCAATTAAAGTAAAAAATGTTTCCCAAAAGCCAAAGGAGAAAGATCATCACATCAATTACTCAATGCTAATACCTACAAATGAAGAATATCTTAAATTGTAGATCAAAATTTCTTAATATTATTTTAAAAAAAATACCAAAACATTTTCATCTTCGACTCAAAGGAAACAAAACATAAATATATTTGTTACATTCATTGCTAACACTTTCTTTTTTCAAATTTCTTTGCAACATCTCAATAAACTCTAAAAAATTTGAACTTTTGTTCATATCTAGCTTACCGTCACTTGATGGAGACAAACATAAATGTATTTATTACATTCATTACAACAACTATTTTTATTAATTTCTTCGAACCATCTTAGTAACATTTAAACAGTTTGAATCTTTTGTCTACTATTTAGTTGACCGTCATATATATATATGAGAACCGAAACTTAAATCAACACATCAAATTACATACTAAAATCTGTTCATTTTCTCATTCCAACTACTTTCACTCCCTTACTAGAAACTTCTTCAATGATAAAAAAAAAAAAAAAAAACCAAAAAAAAAACCAAAAAGAGAAGAAAAAATATAATTCTATACCAAAACCTCTATGCTACCTTTTTTCACCACTCTACAAACAGGACAAAAATCAAGAAAAGCCTCACAATTCTTACACGAACAAAGATGCCTACATGGCAACATAATCACACACGATTCACGAGCATTACAACACTTACACACCAATTTCTTCCTCCTTTTTTCATCTTCATCATCACAACAAGACTCTGAATCATCAGCTGCATTTTGTAACAAACAAGCAGTTTCTCTTAAGCCTTCAATCGTACTATTCAATGATTGGACTATTGTTTCATTTTCCTTAGCTAATCTTTGCCACGTTTGGTTCTCAATTTCGATTTTTTGGAGATATTGCTCGAGCTCCATTGTTCTGTTTTTGGCTCTTGTGATCTCTTCTTCTTTTTGTCTGAGTAAAAATTGAATCTTTTGCTCGTGTTTTGATATGAATTGAGAGATTTGCTGCTTTCTTTGGTCTTGTAGTGCTATTCTCAATCTCTCATTCTGTTGCAAAATAGAGTAAAAAGATTAAAGCCCAGATCAAATTAAGAATATTAAAAAAATCCCAGATGAATGAAAAACAAGGTGGATCAATGAAAAAAAAAAGATTGGATTTTTATTTGAATTACATAGAGAAAACTGCAAAAAAATGGAAACTTTTTAAATCCCTTTTCAAATTAAGAATGTATTAAATCCCAGATGAAGAAAACAGGGTGGATTGCTGTAAAAAAGGAAAAAGATTCAATTTTTATTTGATATACATAAAGAAAACTGGAAAAAATGAGAAACTTTGTAAATCCCACATCAAATTAAGACTATATAAAAAAAACCCAGATACAAAAATGTGGATCAATGGAAAAAAAAAAAAGAACTTTAATTTTTTTTTGAAATACAAAAGAGTAAACTGCAAAAACCACTCTTGTGCTATAGATAACACCATGAGTAGTTTTCATTGAAAAAATGATCTTTAAGATTTTAGCAAATAAGTACTCCTACTACTCTTTATTGATCCTTACAAGATTGATAGCAAGATTCAATTTTTAGTTTTACTTATTTGATGCAAAAATGATTAACATTATCATCATGAAGTTTATATACATTTTTATCAAAATTTTGGAAGAGAAAAACATAATTTTATATGTACAAAAACAAAAAATACAGTACTGATTCTCTGTTAATTAGAAATAACACGGTACTGATTCATATGTAACAAAAGTCTTAAGTTTTTTTTTTTAAAAAAAAAAGCATTATCTAAAAAAGATGAATGTAGGCTATTCTATGTATATATATATTCATATTCTCACCTGCAAAGTGATGAACCGATCGATTTCCATTCTCTGTTTCTCACTATACTCCGCAATACTCTGAGCAAAAGCTGTTGAAGATTGATCATTCATATGACATTTTTGACCAGATGAGTTTTGAAACTGATCAAACTGCATCAAATATTGCTGCTGCTGATGTTGCGGTTTCTGTTGTTGATGAACGTTGTAAAAATGACTAAATCCACAAGCATTAATATTATTATCCATGACCAATTCTTGAGGAGGAGTACTCATCAATGCAAATCCAAGATTTTCTGAATAAAACTGTTGTGCTTGAATTGCCATTGTAATCTGGAACACTATATAAATATATGTGTACCAATAACACAAAAAGATGAACCAAACAAATAAAAGTGGGGTTCGGTTGAGAAACAAGAAGCTTGATTTGTTCTTGTTGAGTGATGGAGAATATAGAATAGGTATAGGGCCTTTAGGGATTTGTTTGTTTGTCTCTAAGAATTTGAGGAGCTCATGATCTTTTGAGAAATAAAAATGGGATGCCTTGTGTATATATAAATAATAAATATTGGAGGGTGACAAAATATTTTTAGATAGTCTTGAAAATTAATTTAAAAGTAACTGAAAAAAAAGGAAAGAAGAGGTGGGGTGGGGCTGGATTCTTGATTTTCTTTTTATGGCTAACTTTATCTCTCTCCCACTCTCTATTCTTGTGATGCATTAAAGAGGGGATGTTAAGTAAAGGGCCTACACATGCATATTTTGTGACTAAAGAAACGGGTCAGGGATTTTGGGTCATTAAATTAAAACTTTCAATTTTATGGGGCATAAAGTTAGTGCCAATCTTTGGTGATATAAACTAATTTAATAACTATAATGTAAAGATCTGATTCTTTATTTTTGCTAGCTGCAACGACTCAGTACTATATGTATTAAGTTGTGTTACGTACACGTATTGTAAATTTAACAGTGATAGAAAAGACGACACATAATTTGGCACAGAAGAATCGGACTTAGCGTTAAGTAAGGGGTGGGGGTGCATTTTGTGAGGTTTGAGGTTAGAAAAGTGTGTGAATAGGTCAGTTTTTTCTACTTCGATACACGTATATTATTTTTTTGGTGTGGGAGAGAGAAAAGGGAGAGGGAATCATGGATTTGTGTCAGTTTTGGGTCATTTGTGAAAAAAAGTGGAGAATAGGATTCCAACCACTCTCGTAATGCTAAATTTTTCTTTGCCATAAATTCACTATTGATTTTGATTTTTTCCACCACCTTTTAGTGTTCGTGACGTGCGGTTGCCATGTGATATGAATTTGCCTTTTTTCACGTTCCTTGGATTTGGGTCTTCTAGTGGACAATTTCCATTTTTCATAGGACCACTAATTGTTAGTTCATGGGCAATAAGAAGATTATCATTAATTTTCTCGAGAAAAATATTTGCTAATTGCATTTATATAGTCATGATTATGTCGTGATTATCTGAGTCATTTCTTAATTTGAAAAAAAATCTTACTATCTGAATCATTTTTTTAAATTATAGGTCTCATTTACATCATAATTAGTTGTAACACCTTGTCGTACAACTATTGCACCTATTAGTTTCTCATTAATTTGAACATTATTAAGACTTTATCAAATAAGGAATAACATTCTTTTTAGATGGATTTACGTGATTGGTGTTTATGTGTGTAACAAGAATTCTTCAGATTAAGTAGTGAAGATAGGAATATGGAACATAAAATAAATTAGGTGTCATATAGTGTTAATTACAAGGAAGGTGAATGAAACGAGTTGATATAAATACGAAAAAGATTAGGTAGAAATGTGGATAACACCAAACGTTTCATGATCAAGAAATTTCCATCTTTTGGTGAACGCGTTCTTAACGTATCGGTTAGAAGATGCTTTTGAGAAAGGAAAAAAACTACTAGATTTGCTTGAATACCAAGTCAACCTTTATTACAAAGTCTTGTGACTTATCTCTTTCTTTTGAGCTTTTGATACGTGATTTATGCTCTTGTGGGAGTAATCTAGGCCACGTACCCTTTGGGAATTGTGTATTTTTACATGATATAATAAATCAATTGTTTTGGCACGATTTGGAGAATTTCATTTCAGTGTTATGACTCAAATTGGTTAATGTTTTCTCAAAAAAATTAGAAATATTTCTATATTTCTATATTTTTCAAGTTTATACAACAACTATTTGTATAGAATTTTCTGCAAATTTTGAATCGAAAAGTTTAGAAACACTACGAAAAGTTTCTAATATTGATATTTATTTTTGTTTCTATATTTACCCAATTAAGTTGTTTTATTCCCAAGTTTAACAAATTAAAAGCCATGTATCAAATATTATCACATACAATAAATTTATTTATTAGAGGTTATGACAGATTTTAAGAGTGCGACTGTCTTAAATGTTGTAAGGTTCATTGAACTCAGAGTTTTGAAAACATAACTATAAATCTTGAAATTGATTTAGTTTTAGGTCCATGAGCTACATATGATCGTCTTTTGGGATATATATATCGACAATTATTATTTCAATTATCTTTGTTTGGAAATGGCAACCTCAACGAGTCGATATGCGCAAGAATATATGAATCCTGATTTAATAAACCGTAGTATAGGGAAGACTTGAAGATCTAACCAATATTATCTTGCACGATGGAGCTTGGATTCGGATTCCACGATAAGATTCTCAAGCCAACTGCAAATTAAGAGAAATTGTTTAGTCGATCTATAAAAAAAGAAAGAAAGAAAAGAGACAAAAATGAGAACCAATTAGTCCTACCAACTCATGGAGTTAATTTATTTTTAGTTCGTAACTTAATATGTTTCTCTTGCTATAATTAATAATGAACAAATTACTAATTACCTTGTGTGTGTATGTATATATATCCCTCTTCATCTGATTAATTAGTAATTACTAATGATTTCTCACGAGTACTGCATCTGATTTTTCATCATTTCGTTAAAAATATAAATAAAGGCACTGATTGCTTGCTTCTAGTTTTCAAACTTCTTTCCTTTTCTCCGTGGTGGGTTAAAATTTCAACAAGTTGATAATTTTACCTAAAAAAGCATGTAAGATTGATGATGATCATAGTTTATGAAGCATCTAAACGACCAAAAATGTACTATATATCATTATCATAATTTTTAATGATATTATACAACTGCTCATACTCATCATGATGGATGCTTTATATTTAATTAATGTAATTAAGTAGGGCTGATTAAGTAGTAATGTAAATCTAGTAACATTTTGAGTCTTTCTTTTTTAGATCGATGTCTAGGGTTTGAATAGGTACTATATCTCAAGAGTGGTCAAGATTATAAGTCACACGATAATTGCGCTCTTTTCAAGCCTCCCTTTAATTCATAACCAGCCACCCCCGCTTTCAAGTTTCAATAATTAGATAGAAAGTACATTAAATTTAATTATGTATATATATTATTACGATTCATTGTATCTAATAATATCAGAAAAAAGATATGTCTTCCACTTGACCAGAATTAATATTGCTAGAATTAATGATGTAACTAAAATCTCGAGAATAAATTTAAAAATCGAAGGATTGATATAAGAATGTTAGGAAATAACTTTCTCTATATAATAGTATGTAGATTACAATAATATTCATCTCGTAATTATACGTGATAAGCGTGAATCATGCTAATGATATAGACAATTTTGTTTTATAATCATTAATTATGCAGCACACATGTGATATGCCACCTCATGATATGATTCTTAGCCAAAGTAGACCGCAATTGAACACGACATTGTAGAGTGATTTTGACAATATTGGTGGGAATTCAGTGGGAAGAAAAGTCGATCTTCCTCATCTTTTTTTGGTGGCCATTAGTTGTTGAAGCTTAGTAATCGATCATTATTAGGCTACTAATTCGTAATAAAGTAACAAATCAAATGCCGTCAATGATATGACATGATGATTTGTACTCTAATATAAATCAATTAATGGGAATAAATAAACTTCCCCCGCGTGTTGCATTCTATATATATAACAAGAAATCGGTCACTATGCATAAAGAAAAGTGCAAAGTTGACATATGAAAACAATGTTTGGCTTGTCAATAAGCTAAGTTGGTTTAAAAAAATGCATATGGTAAGGGAACTAGTTCATGAAGTAATCAATTTTTTTTTTTATTAATAACATATGGGTTTTTTTTTTGGATGGAAAGTCTATAGTCACTAGTCAGGCATGAATCAGGATTTTAAGCAATTAAAACTAATTGATTTTTTTCTTCATAAATTCCATTTACATTTATATTTTTATTAACGTTTTTGGGTCAACGATCCAAGGGCTTCATTAAATGGATGGATGCATTTTATCTAAGTATGTATCGTTTATGGTGTACCTAAGCCGTCCATGTTTTATAAGTAGCACGTCTATTTTTCTAGTTTCCGAGATTTACATATATATTAAATTACATTACATTTATTTGACGATATTATATGACTTCGCCTTCAACTACTTAGGGACAAATTATCTAAATCAAATACGTGATAATAGTTATTTGTGTTGCCACTTATGAATATTTTATAAGACATGGTTACATAAACAGTTTCTCAAGTAAAATAAGATATAATATATATATATATATATATATATATATACATATATATATATATATATATATATATACATATATATATACATATATATATATATATATATACATACACCCATACTGACTTTTTCCTTCATGTGGAATTTGGGGTTAATTCATGCACTTTTCTAGTGCATTACAAAGTTTACTAATAAAAAAAAGAATATTTTTTTACTTCGATCTATATTTTGTAGCCACTATTACACGTACGGCTAAAGAACCATCTTTTGCTAGACGATAAACGAAGTCGGAGTCCACTTAAGTAGTGGTTTAACAAGAGAAGATTGTCTAGTTTCTGCCAACTTTCCGATTTTTTATCAAACTTAAATACCGACAACTGTTTTAACCATTTTAATCAAATAAAGTAATCGTAATTATTGATTCAAAAGTGAAAGTGAAAACCATATTTTCCTAACGTCTTATCATGAAAAATCATATTTTTTCGCTTATGAAAAGGAAACTTCCTTTGTTGTATAGTTTACTCCGATTAGACCACCACATATTTTGCAATACAAATTTTTGGTGTGGATAGATATATGCAATATTCTTTACAGTACTTCTTGTCATATCTGAGAGTTGTTTTCTGTCCTGTCAATATTCCTTCGCTGGAAATTAATTCTTATTGTGCATAAAAATACAGTTTTTAGTGACACTATAACGGATGACAACCATAATTCATGGTGAAGATGGTCTCTTCTTCATAAATTATTACGTGAAGCAACTACACGATGATGTGGTTTAATATGGATAAATGAATGATTGAGATTTGAGATGTAGTGTAAACAAGTTATTGCCTCTACAATTTACAAAATAGTTGCAATGATAATCTTTAAATATTATCGCGCATGCAAGGGTTGTATGAAATAATTTGTTTCTCCAAAGAATGAATGACCTACCTTTTAACTCTATCTAAAATAAATGGCAACTAGGAAAGTTCAGTTGTCATAACTATTGACAAAAAGAATTTTATATTTTATTTAAATTTTTCCATACTTGTAAAAAGGAATTTTATGCCATCATCATGGTTCTATATAACGGGATGAAATTTATAACTCAAATTGTATTTAAACACCTTATCGCTGACCATAGCTACCTCTTAAAAAAATTGACTTTTGCGATCGATAAAAGGGAACTTGTCTTAATAGTTGTTGTATAATGGGATTATTTATAGATCAAAGGGCTCGTAGCACATCGCATGGTGTGTGAGCTAGTCAAGTGTTTTACTAGACAAACCTTATGTGCATTAGTAGTAGTGCTTTGTACTAGAGATGAGTCATTAATTAGGGGATAACACCATTGTCAACTGATCAACACAATTCAATAATTAGAAGTAGAACATTTTTATTCATTAATTAAATTTATATACGTCACATTAAGTTTGCTTAATGTGATTTAGGATACTTTATCTAACATGACTTACTAGGTGCACATCCAAAGTGTGATAGCTAGCTGCACATTCTCGCAACATGAAAATAAATCAAAATTGTGTTGTTAATAAAATATAATTTTCATGAAACATATCTACTCGTCATGTCATCATCGCATATTTTACGTTCCTTGTTTACACACTTCAGTTCCATCCTCAAATGTCTTGAATAACGCTTTCCTTTTTGACACGGCACATGCGTTAGGGCCAAGCCAGACGTATAGTCATAATTCAAGAATCATGACTGTTTTTGTAAAATGTGGACGGTCACAAAATTGAATTTATTTCAGGAATAGCTTTGTCTATTGATGTAAGATGGTCCAGAGAAACTATATATATACGTCTATCAATTTACTGAAAACAAAAGAAATGGTTCGAAACTAATCTTCATTGCATCTTTCACATGTCTTGTACCTCGTCAATATAGGATCTTAATACCCTACGTAGACAAAAGAAATTCCGGAAACATAGCCACGTATGGAAAGATCCATTTTTATTAATTTTCTTTTCTTTATTTCAGCTGAAATATCCCCAACTTTGTATTTAATATCGTAAAATCATTGATGAAGTGTAAACATAAAGTTAATATATTCAAAGTTTCACTAATGGGGACGTGTAAATTTTGTTGTCACAATTCATTCGGTTTATTTAGTATAATATGATTTTCAGAAAATAGGTTAATTAATCGTAGTTGAAAAGAATGTTTTTCACACCCTGCAGTTGACGCAAATGACCCTTCAATTATGCAGCTAGCCCACGACAATGACGAAAATATGATTCTTAAATAGTCATAAGTCTCCTTTCATAAAAAAGAAGAGGCATAAGTCATGGGGAACATATATAAAACCCCTTGTGGTTTTGAAAACCTGCACGGAATCCCTTTGTGGTTTGATATATAATTACCTAGAATCTCCTTGTGGTTTCAAAAATCCTGCACAAAATCACTAATCCGTTAAACTCCGTCGGATAGTGGCGACCACTCGCTCTATGTGAGAGTGGGTTTAACTTTTGTGTACTTTTTCGAATTAAAAAGTCTATTTCACCCTTAAAAACTGAAAACATGAAACCCCCTTGTAGTTTGACAACCTGCACGAAATTCCATGTGGTTTGAAAACCCTGCACAAAACCCCCCTGTGATTTGAAAACCCAGCATAAAATCCCTATTTTTTCGTTTTTTTTAACATCCAAATTTTTTTTAAGAGAAGTTAAAAATAAATAAGGGCAATTTAGTCATTCTTAAATAAAACTAACGGAGTTATGTTAAATTTAACGGAAGGGAATGTGTGCAGGGTTTTTGAAACCACAAGGGGATTTTAGGTAGTTTTCAAACCACATGAGAATTTTGTGTAGGTTTTCCAAACCACATGGGGGTTTTAGGTTGATAGCCCCATAAGTCATATAACGTTTACTCCATATATGTATATAAAAAAAAGGAAAATAGAATCTGTATTTGCACCACTAAGTCTAGTATATATTGATCCAAATATTGTCTTCATATATTTTTAAGTCAATATAGCCCTCTCTCTCTCACTATCCTAAACATAATATCTATCAGGAGAACATGCCACGTGCCGTGATGCAAGAAAAACAGCGGTGCCTCGACTCATGAATCTAAGATAACGCGATTGATGAATTTAATCTAATGAAGTCTATAGCCTTGTTTTTGCAAACGGACCTTGCAACTATTACAAACATAATTTGATACTTGAAGAGAAACCTAAACACTATTTGAATTGTTTCACAAAACATTCTATTATCTTTCATGTAATCTCATTTAGACATTCTTCAAACATCGGCATCTATATCATTAAATGTACAATATATGATTGTACGTGTTGTAAAATTTTGGTTTTGACCAACGTCGGAACAATTATTTTAAAGAGCTCCAATTAATGAAATTAGAGTTTCTTTGAGATAAAGAGAATTACGTTTTGGGTGGATGAATCTAGTATACATAATTCTCCCAATAAATTTGTGATTAATGAAAAATAAATACTAAAATTAACTAATTTAAAGTAAGTTGTTTTAGAAATAAAATGGGTGAAAATCTTAAAAATTACCACACAAAATCTCGTCTTAAAGATAAAGAGTCCAACTTTTATCTCAACTAATTAATCTTGCCTAATTTTTGAATCCCATTGTCTATTCTATTCCCCTTCTCTCAACCGAAGAGACCCCAATATGCTAGGTTCTTAAAACAAGAAAATCTTATCATTTTCGTCATAATAGTACTCACCAAACCAACTACAAGAACTCAAACAGTTGCACTAAATCCATAAACATAATGACATACGTACACACCCCATATATAATAATAATAATAATAATAGCCATAAAATGTGCTAACAAAACTGTTGCAGTTCTCATAGTGCACAAAACTATACAAATATGTCATCTTTTTTCCTCGAAAAGAGTTGAATTTTTTTCCAGATTTTGCAGTGGAAGTCGATCGAACGTTACACAGAAAATGCATGGGGTCCCATGTGCTGCCCACCTACTAATATTGCATGAACCGTACTTTGCTTGGCCGACGCCCTTGCAATCCATGTGAATGACCTAATACATAGTGTACACATCATAGCATATGCATTTATTTGTATTCATTCGTTTTATTCAACTATGATCGATGATGACAAAATATTTAATAAGTGATAAAAGAAAAAATCGATGAGGACAGAGAAATAGGGAGCAGAGGCATTTGCCCATATTTTCTCGTGTTTGATGATTTAATGTCCAGTGAGTCTGCTTGAATTCTACAGACATATCTTATGCTGCAAACTGTTTTCTTTTATGGTTTTGTTATCTCATTATAACGTGGCGTGATAGAGCTCATTTAGGGCCCATATGGCTTTATTTGGCTACCTATAACACTTCAAGGATTTTGCTTGGGAAGAACTGTTTAAATAGTTATTGGAGCCATTTCATTCATAAATTGACTAAAATATATTTATGAAGAAAAATCATAAACTTTAATGTATTTTCTAAAACTTGCAATAGATTTCCTCGTAATACTAAAAATATATATGTTCCAACTAAGTTCTCTCTTTTTATTAAAAACTCTGCACCAAACATCATCGTCATGTTTTATATCTGCGTGCCTAATCCCTCGTGTTATCCAAAAATCGGGCACCAACCTCCATTCTGTTTATCAGAAATACTTGATTTTAAAACGTAAAAAGGGTACGTATTATCAAGTCATAGTGTTAAACAAGAGGGATTCTATGCAAAAAACTTACATGAAGAAATTTGGTTCAAATCTTAAATTTAATACATAAGGGATGTTTTGCATTTCCCAAACGTCTAGCAAAAAATAAAACGAGACCTATTTCAAATATCAAATTTATTGTCATAACTAATTGCAAAAAGTTAAATGCGAAAGCAAATTAGTCTACCAAACGTAGTTAATTATTGCGAGAGTGTTCTAGCGAGAAAGGATGTGATGAGTGCGATATCAAACCAAACTATATACCACCAAATATATCTTGAGTTCTTTGTCTTTAAGGATGTACTTATTTATAGACCATTATTTCAAGCAAATTAATCCTAATAGTACAATTCATGTGGAGTCCTAGCTTGTAGTGATGATAGACGCATACTACCTTTAGATTGTGCAATGACTAATGAAAGCTGGCCCAACTCTTTGTCTAACATTGAATAATAGAACTGAAATTTGAATGGCTTTTTGACGTTCGATCTTTTTCGTGACTTCCAACTCATTCGTTCATATAAGTCATAACACGTACATCCATGAATTGTAGAATAGTGATGTGAACTTTAATTTACCACATATATGTGGGCACGACGTACATTAAACGTGCTACTCAACCAAAGCTTTTAATTAATTAATAAACTACTTGGAGATGTTTCATATATATATACTATTGATAATGCATAACATACGACCTCTAGACCACGAGGGCACGATGAATCCTTACAACAACCTCCTCACCTTAAACAAATTATTTTTCACATTTGAGAAAATTATACAAACATTCTTGAGGTTATATATGTTAATTTTTACTTTCAAAAATGTTATATTTCTATATTTTTTAACAACGAATAGCTATACGAGTAGTTTACGTAATTTTTCAAACATGAGTGGTGGTTTGTATAACTTACCATAAATTAAATTATGGTCTTATATCACTAAACATTTGATATAATGTTTATTTATAATCTCAAACATCACAAAAATATTATACCCGAAAGTTTATGGAAAGTCAAGTTCATTCGAAAAGTTTTCGAAATTTTGGAGATATTTCGTGCCACATGCTCAAGAACTTGTGACAAAATTGACGAGAGGACGAAAATTGGAAATGAAATTTGGCGTAAATTGAGTGGCACCATTATTGTAAATTGAGGAATACCGATGGATGCACGCCATGCATAGCACGTGATTCCTGCATGCAACTCTACTGTACGAACAATTTTGATATTCTGCGATGATTTAATTACCAAATTTGATGGTTCCAATAACTCGATTGTCTATGCACTACCTGGTCAAATAATTCCAATACGGACTATATCAATATAAATTGTAAGATATTATTTATAAAAAAATGTTAATGTTTCGTGCATGCAATTCGCATCCAGGACAGGGATTTAATTGGGAGCAATTGACAGATATGTCATGCGTAACAAATAAGGTGACGATTTTGATGCTTAATTCTTTAACCACTCACAATTCCGTACATTAAGATATCACTACACGTTATATCCATGAATCGTAAATTTAAATGTGGTGATTTACGATTTTGATACTGAATTTGACATGAGTTCGATCTACTAATCTACCAAGACAACATTACAGGATTAATTTATAATTCAGTCGGAAATCGGAATAAATTGGATCCACTCACTCTCGGCCCACGTAGCAAAGGCCATATGGGCTCAAATTGGGTAGGCATCAAGTACCCTTCAACAATCTCATGGGCCATACTTCTAGATCCAGCATGGTAAACGGGTCTAATTCACCGCTTAACTGTTGATCACAGAAAGTCCAAATTCGGGTCGGTGCAGGTATATCTAATGCATGCATGAACCAATACTAGAGCAACCACTTGTCATTTGTGGGTGAAGCCAATCCTCATCACCGAATATATCCAATTTTAAAATAAACCATTGTTGCATACAGATAATAAAAGATATACCAAAGTTTTGTCCAATCTTTGGCGATAAAGAAGAAATCACAATTCACCTTAAATATAATAGTGAAAGAAACTTCTACCATTAGTGTCACAAAAAGGGAAGAAACTAAAAAAATGGGCGCTTTAGATCATCTTTCAAACATGTTTGATTGCTCCAATGCCCATTCCAAGCACAAGAAACGCAAACAACTCCAGGTTTTGCTTCTCTTATATCTTCTAGTGAAGTAATTTAATATATATAGTTCTATAATATGTATTTATTTGTTTACTTTGTTGTGAACTGTGAGATTATTTATTGAGTTAATAGAAAAAGCCACCTTTTTTAACAGATAGTAGTCAAAAAGGGTTCGTGAGTTGTAAAATGCCAAAAAGGGAGAAAAAAGAACAATTCTACTACACATAACTAGCAAAATATTTATACTATTAAAGAAAAATAGGGAAAAAGTCCTCCTATGATCACAATTGTACGAGAACCTCTCTTATTTTGGTGATATGTGAACATAGATTATAGAGTTCTGAGTTCAATGTTTGTTTCGACTTTCTAAATATTAGAATTCTTTCGCAACTTTTGTATAGATTTATGAAATATTTTTAAAAAATTGTGAACATATGGTAGTTTCAAATGCAATAGACTAATGAAAATAGGCAAGTTTCGCTTTTATTAAGTCAAAATTGAAACGTCTCGATATTTTTCTGGAATATGTTCAAAAGTTTTGATCTATTTGTCTTTCGACGTAGATAAAATCTGTGGTCAAAATGTCTTTATTCGCTCGAAAAATCAACATATTCGATTAGATTAACTCCGTTGTTCAACCAGACAGTGGAGATAAAGATTAAAATCGATTGCGAAGGTTGCGAAAGAAAAGCACGAAAATCCGTCTCAGGAATGAAAGGGGTAACATCAGTAGAGGTGTCACCAAAGCAGAACAAGCTCACAGTGATTGGCTACGTTGATCCTGATAAAGTGGTTGAACGTGTGGCTCATCGCACCGGAAAGAAAGCGGAGCTGTGGCCTTACGTGCCATACGACGTCGTTGAGCATCCATACGCCCCGGGGGTGTACGATAAGAAAGCACCAGCTGGTTACGTCAGAAATGTGGAAGATCCTCAAGTGTCAAAACTTGCTAGAGCTGATTCAACTGAGGTTCGTTATGTAACGGCTTTTAGTGATGAGAATCCAACTGCATGTGTTGTTATGTGAGAATTATTAGGTTGACGTGAATATGGTTTTTTTCTTTTTGGTGCTTTTAGTTGTGTGTGTGGATTGTACGTAATATGTCATATTCATATCGTCATGTGTTGTATTACTCGTTTTAGGAAAAATAATCTTTTAGTTGTTTGGTTAAGGTGTGATTTTTGTAATTGGGATGTGATCGTGTAATGTATATTTTGTAGTATTTTGGCTATATACTCTTTTGTTACTAAACATTACATGGATAACATGAGAGTTGGGACAGATACATGAATACAAGAATGTGTTCCCTCTTGCTCTAATTTTTAGTTTGAGTTGCGATTACAATATCCGTTTATCTTCGTTTAGTTTTTATTCCATTTAATCTCAACTGTTTTCACTTTTATCTCATCTATCTAAATTTGAATTGAGGGTTGAAAGAAACTGAAATGAGACGTTTACACGTTCATTTTTTATTTAATAGATATTAATTAATATGCATATACGTAAATGTAGATATATAACAGTTGAAAAAATTAGCATTTTTTATTGAAAATAACTATTTTATGCATTCATATCATAACAAATGATAAGAAAACATTAGATTTTCATAGCGCGAGAATGAACTAGATCTTTGGTAAACGGTTTTTTTTTTTTTTTTTTTTTTTTTTTTTTTTTTTTTTTAAAAAAACTAAAACCATTCAAATCAAGATCCATATGAACTCGGACAAGAAATAATGTCTAGAGCGGAAATACGATGATGGAGTATAGCTAATTCAATTATTGGTGTTAAGTCAACTGTTAAGATATAGTATTGATGAGTTGATGTTTTATAAGTTAAAAATGTTTGTAACCAAAGTTTTCGATTGGATCACATTATTAGGCATCGTCGTATGAATAATTTTTGCCTAAATAGACTCCAATTGTCTCAACTCGTATGCATGGATCAAAGTTTCGTTCCATGGTACATTTTCGTACGCTAATGGTTCGAGATCTTATCGATATGTTTCGAAAGTTTCGTAAAAATGGTTGTTACAATTGACGTAAAAAATAATGTATGTTTCGTTTTTCATGATGTTGAAAATAGAATCTTTTTCGTGGAAAAGGAAAAAACTTTGATCCATGCTCGCAAGAGATTGGGTCAAAATTTTCTCGGGCCCGTCATTTGGGCGAGTAAGTACTTCTATAGTCACAGGCCCGAGTCTATATTTTTGTTGGGTTTGGTGGACCAAACTTGTTTGGCAGCTGCAGAGTCCGGGCTGGAAGGAACAAACGAGTAGCCAGACCAGAAAATGTAGAAATATTGTACTAGCTAACCTTAAATCTGTTTTTTCAAGAAAAAATGAGAAACTCAAAGCGCGATATTTTCAGTCTCAACTCCGACCTTGATGAATTTGTCGGACTATAACGTAATTGAAATACTATAGATAATCATTCCAAATCGGAAGCAAAGATCAATGTGCCTCCTGTTATTGTTGATCGAATTCGAAATTTTAAATGTCGCGGGATTGTCTTCGTTTTAACATTCCATGTTCTTGTTCTTTTATATCTCTTTTCAAAAGAGAGTGCATGAGTTTATTCTAAAAGTATATTTTATGAGTGAACTCGGAGACCAATACATATATTATATAGTCTGATTTCTTCTCAATCGCTCATCAACCGTGAATATATGTGATTCTCCGTAAGGTTGTTATCCAAATGTTGTAAATATTCAGAAGATCATTTAAGTAATTTATTAAATAAGTATGATTTATTAAAATAAATTAACAGAATTCATATACATATATATAACATTATTACCACTGCAAACTTCATAAAAGTAATAAATACATATGCTAAAAAGCAAAATAGAACGCATGCATAAATTACTCTCGATCGAAAATGCTATGTGCTGAAAAGCAGGGATAAAAAGCACACTTAAAAGTCGATAAAGCATAAAAAAGTTGCATAATGATTATTAAACTGAAAATAGTTGTAAGATATTCAGAAGTGCTGATTTTGATTTTTGATGGAGCCCAATTATATTTCTTTCTTGAATCGTACTAACATAAAACTCTCTCGATTTGCGACAGATCGACTCTTAAAGCGGGATAAGACAAGGCACGTTAAGATGCCTACGTACACTGACTATATGCACCATCAGTTATCAGCGGTTGTGAGTGAAAGCCGGCACAAGTCAAAAGTTAGGTCTTTGGACAGCAGTTCCTATTGGAATGATATTATTTCTTTCACCATATGCATCATGTCTTTTAGTAAATTCGTTAAGTAAGAAATAAATCAACCATAAATATTTAACTTGATAGTTTAAAAAATAAGAAGCGTATACGAGCAATCAAGACGACCATTTTGCAACTGGCTTCCCACTTGTTTAGATACATAATGATACAACCAAAAACAGGTCTCTGTTCCAAAAACAAAACAAAATATCGTTTTGGTAAACTTCCAGCAAAATCTTGAAAATGTGTCCCACTCGGATTGAAAAGAGGGGCGTAAAATGTGGTGACCCTTGGTTACCGTAGAAGGTGAGTAATTTCCGAAGGCCCACCCAGTAGTCTTGTCAAAAAGTACAAAATCCATGTAATACACATGTTACTTCAAGATAGGAAAAATTATCTCACCATGTTCCAAAAGAGCTCAACATTTTTAATAGGACATAGAACTATACTCGCGTCTCACATCTGATCTATTAGACTTTAGATAAGTAAAAGTGTACAACTACACTTTAAAGTTTGAATTGAAATTAAAATCACAAATTCTTCCTTTAGATTTGCAGAATAATAGACACTTCATTGAATTTTAAAAACATAACCAACTCACTTATATCATATCACTTTCTAAGCTTTATATTAGCGTCACAAGATTTTTTTCTACTGAGATCAAATTTAAGAAGTATCATATATCAATTGCACGAGATTTTCTTCAAAGCTCTAGACATTCAGCAGCAAGGTTAGCAGTTTGAAGATGACAAAAGCAAAAATCAGGTTCATGGTTATCTCACCTGAGCAGTTATCATAAGCAAACAACAAACTTGCTCTGAGGCTTGATGATACATTAACATTCAAGACATGACATGATTTCTCTAAATTTCAAATTCGTTCAGCGGCAAAAACGAAAAATATCGGAAGATATACTCAAAAAACATCGCAAAGATAAAGTAACGGTCTCTGGCAATACACTTAAAGGTCTAACAGAGCTTTGCAAAACCAAAATCATCAGCCTCCTCTTCCTTAAGTTCTGCTAGCTATGCTCCATGCCACCCGGTCTTCAACGCAATGAAAATTGAAACTAATATACATGAACCAACTAAATAGCTCTAAACAATACAAACCAAGCTTACTAGTAAGTAAGAGATACTAGACTAATCTCCGATATGAAGTAATATTATTTCTTATTAAGATGCCTCCTGATATGTCTCTTTAACAAGCTGTTGCAGCACGTGCCCCTGCCGACACAGCATATGAAACAAGGTCAATTTTGGATGAAATTTTCAAACATTGCTTACAACTTATTAATTGTCTAAGATCTAACAGATATCTCTGGACTTTTTAGCTATTCAAGCAGTAACTCTATGGACAAAGTATCCTCATGAAAAGCTCAATTTCCCGTTCATATTCTTCATTCTTATCAAATTCCTTATGAACGCGTGCATCTATGCATGTGTAATGTGCATTTGTGCTGAATGCATGTACATACTTATATACGAAGAAGAACAAGCTACAGAATGAGACAACGCCTATACTAAACAGAAACCAAAGCAAGAATCTGAAGAATACTCAAACAATGCCCCATTTCCAGCTACGCCAGTAACAATTCTAGGACTATCAACATGAAAATGGTCATTACTAGTGATCAATCATTCTTCTAGACATAAATAAATACAACTCATGCAACGTGGTTCTGAATTAGTGAAGCCATAGAATGAAGCAGCCACATTTTCACTATAGAAGGTTAACTATCATGTGACTATGTGAGTATACAAAGTAAGCTAAAAGTAAAAGGAAAGATAAACAAGCTAACCTCTTTTCTTCCTGCTGCTGGAAGTAGTGCCAGTAGACATACTATTAACATTGTCAATTCCATAATTGGGGAACTCACTTCGACCAGAATTCTGATCTCCCAAACACTGAACATTGTCAAATCCACAATCACCAAGGCCTTGCCCATTTAATGCGTCCTCTGATCCAGGATGAAGGCAGTGAAGCGGATCAGTCCGCTGCATATTACATGGATTCATTACATAAGTGCCAGGAACATTAGGATTGGATAAGTTTTGATAGACATCTCCCCTCTTCACGGGTTTCTGGTAAGGAAAAGATCCAATCTCTCCTTCAATCCTCCCCCTGATATCCACGAGCAAGCACTTCAACCTAGCGACCTCGGCCTCCAGCAAAGCCTGACCCTGCAACCTCTTCATCAGATGCTGATTCAGTGCCCTCAGTCTAACAACTTCATCCTCCAACGACGCAGTTCTCGCCTTCTTCTTCTCCCGGTACTTGCGTACAGCTTCACGATTACCCAGAGGCCGTTTCTTACCTTTCTTCTCCACCGACTCAGCAGTGTCATCACTGGGATCCTGGCCATCGCTCGCGGTGGGCATAATTTGTGTATGGACATGAATACAAGTATGCGTGTGCGACTGATCAGGGCCCGACGGATTGCAAGCATGGGCATGCGTGCAGGCTTGTGTTCGGCCCAGACCATCAGTACAAGCTTCCGTTCGACCAAGAGACTCGTTACAGGACTGCGTCCGAGCAAGAAACTCTTCTATGTCGAACGAGCAACTGCTCTGAGCGTTAGGCAAGTCCAAGCACGACAACATTTGGTCACTCGGGAAATCAAGGTCACCGTCGTCCATTTTCAACAGATATACAGCTCAAGCTAAATCTTTCGGTTAAACGACAAACCAAATGAGTATTCCTCTGTCTCAGCTCAAAATTCACAACGTCATCTTCCGCTGCTACTTTGATCTAATCTCACAATCAAACAAAACAAAAGAAAAAAACAGACAATTAACCAAATTTGAACTGTACATGATCCTCCAGCTAGTACGTAAACAAACAGAACCACAAATCCGCAAACTCAAAAAGCACAAACAACTAAGTATATGAAATTCAAAATGTCATCTCTCTCTGCTACTCTAACCTAATTTCAAAATTAAACACACACCAATTAACAAAACTAACAGTCAATTTCACAATTCAGCACTTAAAAACACAAATAGAGCTGACAAATTCAAATCATATACAAAAAAAATTGAAAACAGAAAAATCGACTTACAATCAAAATTGAGCCTCTTAGCAGCAAATCGAATCGGCACAAAGGCGAATTTGGAGATTTATGAAAAAGAAGAGAAAAGAAACCCTAGAAATATATATATTAATGGCGGATTAGCATGTGGCGATGCACGGTAGCCATTGGTTCAGCCTTTGAGGATGGATTCCCTTTTTGATTTGATATTGCTAATAACATTTATTTATTTTTTGCTATTTAGGTGAAATAACAAGAATATTATTCGTTTTTTTCTTTATTTAGAATAAATGTTTACTAATTGATATTTATGTATGATTGATTGGAGATGAAGGAATAAACAAGGGTTGTTTGTATTTAACTATTAGTTAATCATTTAAGCAATAATTATGTCAATCGTGACTTTTGGTATATCTCTTGTGCGTGGTTAGGCTTTTTTCACTTTTTTTTTTCTTCTTTTGAAGATTATTAGAAAGATTTGAGGTCAATAATACACGATGGCAATTTAAACATTTCTTATACGAGTAGAGATTATATGGGTTTGATTAACGTATTTATACGGTACACGTGATGATTTATGGACTCTCCACGTGTCACTTCAAGAATTTATCTCTAAGATGCTAAGTGCACGGAGGCATTAGCAAAATAGCATGATTGTATACATGATACAAGTACAATAAAATGATTATATGTCATCTTTGTCGCATGTTACATATTAGCGCAATAATATGGTTTCATACCAACTCAGGGATTGCAACGTAGTACGGGCCAACTAACATGAATTAAACTCATACCCGTGTCATATGAAACTCTTATAAATATTCATTTCAAAGTACTAAAAGGCGCATTATTCGCAATTTGAACTTTTCTTTCTAAAATAAAGTTTTATCTCTCTAGACTTTCTGTCCAATTCATACTCAATTATGCATGGAAAGGTTTTAGTAGGAGAAAAATTGGTTAGCCTAGGTCTGTTGTTAGAGTTTTGATGATCCCAAACCAAGCCAAGAACTTTTTCGTGCGAGCAATAGTTTAATAATTTTCGTTGTGACGTGAAATATCTAAGTAGCCGAGAAAATACCGTGCATCAAATTATATTGTATTTATAATGTGGAATATGTACAACAATAATGTTACATATATAGCATTTGAGAAAAACATGACAAAATTATAGCCATAATACTGTTCTGAGAAAGAAATAAGACTTATCTTCGTGAGCTCCACATACAGACCCCACCAAATTGAAAAATTATCTCACTATTGCTAAAATAATCTCATTGACTTCTCAAATGAAAATTCCTAATAAGTTCATGACTTTGTTAGGCTTAATATTCTAATCACGTATTAAGAAATATTATGATTTTAATTACTGTCACATCATACCTAGTCAACTTGGCTGCATTTATTTGATTTCTACTGTGCTACAACAAGACTATGCAACAGTTATTGAATTCCACTTGAATACGATTGCCTTTAGGCGTAAAGTCGTAAATTTATTCATGACTAAGGAGTCGTAAATTATTTTATCTCGTACCTTATTGCACATTTAACGTTACTAGCACGTTTCAGCTAAATAACTACATGGACGAATTGAAAAAAGTATTTATTGCACTTTTGCAATTAGATTTTGTGCACCACAGTAATTTACTAAAATAAATTAATTAGAGGCATGCAAGGATTTTGTCATGATTCTATATTTATAGTTTGTATTGTCAAAAAATAATCGAATATATTGGACTGCATAAATGCGGATCATATCATACACCAAACAATTACTCCTATAATCTCCAAAGGTTCCTTATGAACACTTTGCACTTCAATTCAAAAAGGATTCCAATTCCAGTCTTGTTTAATAAGGCAATATGAGGAGAAAATTCAAGAATTTGGTTCTTATAATGTATACTACATGAGCCAAATATCTCAGGGAACTGATTATTCAAGCTAAAATCTAAAGCCGGATTAAAATTGGGCCAAAAAGGATTACCGTATATAACACATAATTTCTCCGCCAATTCCTTCTAGTCGAGCCTCATGGTCTAAAATTATACCTTGAGAAACTAATCCACATAGGGAGAAGTGGTTTAAATAATGCCTTGTATCAAATAATGTTACACTCAATATTCCGTGTATTCATGTCGAATACATTTTCAAACGAAAACTTAATCCCTAAAAATTTGGGGATTTTTTTTCAATAAACCACCACCAAGAAAAACCAAAAAAGAAAAAAAAAAAAAAAAGTTCATTTTGATTACATCTGCAAACACCTCTTACTTGGGTGCAGGCTTTCCTCAACTATACAAGAAAAAAGCCACAATCTTTTTGCAGAAAACTATTGTTCTAAACTTGATGTTCTACTCCATCTTTTCTTCAAATACTCTTCAACAGAAAGAGGACTGCTTTGATCAAGGCTGCTGAATGATGTTGAGTCATCGTTCACGTCAAGAAACGCGAGACTCAGATGTGATTCTGCGCTTGAATGCGGATAAACTTCATCATCATTGTTATTGTCGTCCTGGTTTTCTGATCCATCACTGTTTCCATTTTGTAGCTTGTCCCCGGCTCGAATTTCCTCTCCACATAAGATACTTAGTACCTAAAAGCCAAAGAATAGAAAAAACGACAACAATGTGAGGAGCCGTATGGTAAGCATGTAATAATTAAATTTGAACTGTAGGTGCAAACAACATTTGTCATTTCTCTGATCAGAAAGGTGTTTGGTAAGTTCTACGATAATCCGACATACAGGTTGACCGGATTTCATCTAGGAAGCTCGTCTGTCTAATAATAGCTCTACTAAAAACCATAACAGTGTACAGTGGCCAGTACAAGAACCCTTAATATGAGGTTATTAGGGACTCTCTAATGGCCGCCTAAGTATTAGTAGTTATATTAGTATATGAAAAGTGATGACTTGATCGAGTTTTTCCAAGATCTCATTACCTGGAACATCTTGGGACGAAGGCGGGCGGCCTGAGTTAGACAAAGTGCTGCTGCTAGTGCCATTCTTTGCATTTGAGTTTCATCAATATTGTCTTCCAAATTTGGATCCAATATGGTTTTTAAATCCCCACTTTCTAGTTTCGGTTTAGCCTAAATACAAAAACTGTCTTCAGTGAACTTGTCCAATGAACTATTGCAAGAAAGTAAAAGATTTGGTTTCAAATGCATGTTCTTACCCACATAATCAAGCTTTCTTGACCTTTTGCAGTCTCCAAACCAATAGGTTTCTTCCCTGATAGCAGTTCAAGTAGAACTACTCCGAATGCATAAACATCAATCTTATCACTGACTTTACCATACATAAAATACTCAGGCGCGAGATAGCCAAAGGTTCCTACAACATCGCTATCCGTCAGGAAAGATGCCGTTTTAGGTCCCCATATTGCCAACCCAAAGTCCGATAACTGTCGAGCAAATCAATAGAATTTGATTAATACCATGTTCTATTATTCAAAAAGGAAGATAAATTTTATTATTAGAGTACTAGGATTTCTGAGAGTGATGACTACCTGAGGTTCGAATTCATCAGTTAGCAGAATATTTGAAGACTTGACATCTCTATGTATGACAGGCATTGGACATTCAGTGTGTAGGTAATTTAGTGCTTCAGCAATCCCAACTGCTATTTTAAATCTTGCTTCCCATGACAATACAAAGTTTTCCTTTTTATTACCTGCTTCAATAATAAACTCAATATCACTAGGTGCTTCTTTATACTTGAGAAACGAATTGTCTAATTTTCACTTAACCTACCATGAAGGTTTTCTTCCAGATTTCCTTTAGGCAGCAAATCATACACAGACATTAGGCGATTATCTTCTATGCAAACTCCAAGCAAAGGGGTGACTCTTTTGTGCTTCAATGTGGTCATTATGTCGACCTCCCGAATAAAATCCTTCCATGCCTCTTTTGACGATTGCAAAATCTTTACTGCAACTGGTTTGCCTTCAGGAAGAACTCCCTTGAATACAGAATTGCATCCTCCCTTTCCAATCAGATTTACTGCATGGATTAACAATTACTCAGAGGGATGAAAAATGAAATAAAGGCAAACATGAGATACATAGATAAAGAAACTTCTTAGAGATGTATTATCTTAAGATAATAACCTGAGGAAAAACCAGAAGTCGATCGTTTGAGAACTTCACGCCTGAAAACTTTGCATTCTGCTGAATTTTTTATGAGTACAAGTTCTAAATCTTGCGGCAACTCTTGCAGACTAGCTAATTTTCCTTCTTCTTTTTCTACTGAATGCTCGGTTTTACTAGTGGTGAAATATGATTCAGGAACTTCAGACAAGGGTCGATGAGGTAAGCTCATTACCCACTGCACTACAGACATTTTTCTTGCTTCTAATGCCGGTTGAGTTACAGAACTGGCTGTCTGAAGTAGAGGCCAACCTGGCCTCTGCTGCGTAAAATCCTCTGCCGGAAGTGAAATCGAACTCAGAGAACCTCTGTTGAGTCTCCTGAAAGGGCTTACAGCCTCGTCTTTTGAACATATTAAACTGTCTCTTGCATCAAAACTGAACCTGCTCATTTCTGATATCTCAGATTCTCCAAATTCAGATTGACTGTCTTTGAATAAAAGGTTTTCGTTTAATGATAAACTCGGCTTTGGGTCTTTACCAGAACCTGCAATCATTACAATATGTTTCAGTTCCCATTCTAAGTTCTAATTACAACCAAACATAAAGCAAAGTACTTTGCGAAAGATGAACAAACCTGCTAATTGGTGTGTTGAACACCTGCTGAAGACAACCTTCCCATTGTGAATGGCTATAACATCAGTATTTAAAGGCAGTTTCTTTGCACAATACTTGGTAACTGAAGTCCAACTCCTAAAATTAACTGATGTCAAAACTTATGAAACAGACCATATATAGTAAAAAAATCACTTCAAATACTTGTAATTCAAGCTCTACTTACCCCAAGGCACTATGCTTGGTTATCCCCACTATAACAGCTGATGCAGCAAGGCTCTTTGCCTCCCTCACCAAAACTTTTCTGATTGAATTTCCTTTGAAGACTTCAGCCTTTACAGCAACCTAAACACCCCACCACCCCAAATCACACGACAATTAAAAACGACGTCTCGATGCTCCATACTTTCCCATTATCATCACAAAAAGGTGACAAATCATAAAGCAATTATAGAAGAAAAAAGTCACAAAAAGGTAAAAACCACCAACCTGCTTTTGATAGCACAGACCTTGATAATCTTCCAAATAACTTTCCAACACAGCTTTATCTTTCTCAATCCAATCTACACCCAAGAGTTTCAAGTGATGAGAATGACACAAATCCCACATCCCAAAGAGTTTCAATACTACTAAAAGACTAAAGAGTTCATCATATACAAGTAACTAAAAATGGAAAAAAAAAAAAGTGACTTTTACCAGAATTTCGACAAACGTGAATCGCCACGACGATATCACCAGCATCAGCTACTTTCACCAATGCCCAATCCAACAACTCTCTAGCATGGCTATCTAATCTAATCCCCACAAGCACCTTCTTCCTCAAACCTAAATTATTCACCCTCTGTTCAACTGTCATTTTTTTTTTCTTTTTCACTTAACTTCTCAATCAATAAGCTCTAAAAATAAAAACACCCCTTTTGCTCTCTCACACGCATTTGTACAAACACATGGAGGGTTATTCTAATTAAGACAAAAACAAACACAAAATCCAATCTTTTTACGTTCTTAAGGACCCCTTTGAAGAAAAAACTCCCGCTTACACTTATAAAGCAGAACACCAACAAGAATACCACAAACCCTTATTAGTAAACGTTGAATTGTGTAATAAAAGAGGAGAAAACGACAATTTAAGCCTACCTAAAGTTGAACATTTACTTTTTTTCAAAGCCATCGTTTTAAAATCAAAGTAGAATGCCGCCAATTGAGATGATGATCGTAAACAAAACCTACTTTCAGCTAACAAATCTAATTTTTTAATTCAAAATCTTGTATTAAATATATAAATATTTGTTTTTTAATTTATTGTTTATTTGATTAGAAGACAAGAAGACAAAAGGGAAAAAGTTTTTTGGAATCAGATAATGAAATGAATGATGGGAGATAAAAGAGAAGAATCGTAGGTGACTCGGAAAATCACGCGAATATTTGGTTAATTGCAAAAGCTACCTCCCTATGTTATTTATAATTCGTAAATAACCCTCTTTGGGTTTTATTAGCGTATATTATGCGTGAAATCCAAAATTTAGTACATTTATGGTCGCGATCTTTGTGCATTAAAATTTTATATGTGTGTTTATTCAATTACGTATTTGAAGATTTTTGATAACATTTTGAAATTTTACTGGAATCACTTAAAAGACCTAGTGAAAATATTTGTACCATATGATATTTTTACAAATCTATTCATCAAAAAACTATGATACCACTAAGCTTTGCTATCTATTTGTACATGGAGACCAAAGAAGGGATAATTTAAGAGCAGCTAATACACCTTTAATTGTGAATATGTAATACATGATGACAATATTAGTCATTTGGTAAATCTATTATAGTAACGAATTCTGGGATTGAGTCCGTATGACTTGGTACTATGCAGGTAACATGATCAACCTCTCGTAGGTAGATTAATAAGATAAAATATACTGCAGTTGTAGATAAACTGAGTTACCAAATAATCATGCAAATGTTGTATAATAATTTTTAATCATTATAAGCCATAGCAAATTCATTATTGGCTAGCAAACGCTCTATAAGTGTAGGAAGTGGTATTTGCTAACCTTTTAAGATTTCTAAGAAGAGAATTTACTACTAAAATCAATTGGGGTTCTTTTACCAATTATAAATAAAACAGGGGTGCTTTTTGCAGTTTACTCCACTAAACTTGATAATTACTTCATCATGGCTGATATTTTTTCACTTTTGACCGTTAAAACTTGCGGGAAACCCATAATATCCGGTCAGAGGACAACGACCGACAAAAAGAGCGGAGACAACTCCACCGGCTATTACGGGTTAGCGGTTGCTTCAACGGTACACTAACGCCGTTATTTGAAAAGTTAAAATCCTGGGGCTACATGTCCTTTTTGTGATGTGACGGATTTACCCCCTATTGATTTCTTTGTGGACAGTACAGTCCCCATGAGGCATGTCGTGGTTCATCACGCAAATGGGCTAATAGGGAATGGGGGCCCATGTTTGATGTCACAAAAAGAAACGTGGTCCATGGAAAAGTCCACTACGCAAGGTCTAAATCTTTTCAAAATTATATTGTAGGACCCTATCTTTTTTAAGTTAAAGAAAAAAGAATTAAGCAACAAAGTATTTGGAGAAATGAGTCTAATTAAGGGTTTATGGCGAGACTTCCTAAATTTTATGTGTTGCGTTGAAATTAATGGTGTCTAATTTTAAGTCTTGTTTAAGTAGATTGCTTTTTGTGAAAGACAAACAAAGCAATAGATTTTTATATAAAGTTCAAACTTCAAATCATCTTTATTACAATTTTTTTGTACCAATCCAAAATCATATGTAATAAATGTAAGATAAAAATGAGGTGCTTATTTCTCTAATTACTTATCACCGCATGTATTAAGATCTCACTACACATTATATCCTGTCATAAATTTAAAAGTGTATAAAAAATGGTACCTCATTTTGATAGAGAAGATTTGTGTCATCTTCCGTGCAAGCAATGCAATTTGGCTATCTATAATGTTTATCTTAATAACATCATTTATCGTATAGGTGACTTTATTGATCTGTCTCACTAGTGTATATATCAAAAAGTATAACGAATTCGTTAGAATGTATAAGCTCCTTAACTAATTTTGGTAGTGGCAGTTGTTCTTGTGGAGTTAGAATTACGTTGTGTGTGAATCGCGTAAACTGAAAATCTGCCTTGAAGTTATAGAACAATTGGCGATAATAGGAAAATAAAGTTAATTAACTTTTATCTGATTTTCAACACGGCGTGTAAATCGAGTTACCATAGGAGAAGTAGCACAGAAGTTTGTGACACAAAGGAAACAAATAATGGGAATTGAAAAAAAGAGGAAGTACTTTGGTGATTGAACTTCTCAGGTGATTGTGGCTCATATTTCTTCATTTTTTTACTTTTTTTCAAGACGACATAGTTATTAGAGGAAGAACGTAAATGGATGGGAAATCTCTTTTGTTTATACGCTACATAAACTTACATAGATTAAAATGAATCATATGTTTGAATCTCACTTCGTTTTTTGTTTTGTATTTATATTATAATTAAACTACTTTTTACATAAATCTAGCGTATGACATAATTAAGTAGAACCGATTGTTTATCTTACATATATATATATATATATATATATATACATATATATATATATATATGTATACATATATATATATATATATATATGTATGTATGTATGTAACAAAAGCATCAAGAACTTTCGAAATAATTACTCTATTACGTCCCATAATTTAATGTCTGAAGTACTGCTTCTGACTAATTTGAGCTGGAATCATGTATTATATATATAGGCATGGTAACCAAATCCCACTAGTTTCACATAGAATATTAGAAGCACATAAAGAGCGATGTACAACTACATTCCTACCTAATGGAAAATAATAAAAAGAGAATTAGTATTTTAGTACTGCAGCCTACCAAAAGAATTTTATTCCTCTCTACCTTTTTTAATGCGTATTTTACATATTATTTCTTTTAAACAAGAACAAACTCATAACGAATACCAATTAAGATTGCACTGAATTTGACTCGGCTTGCATTGATTATTGAGTCAACCCGGTTTTTAGTTGATGTTTATTTCACAACTAAAACTAAATACGTCCTCTTAAGTTGATCAATTTATTTGATTTAATCGAATTTTACATAGACTAGCTAGGTGCTCAAACTTCTCAATAGTTGTGTGGGAAAACAATTTTAGTGTCATAAAGAAAACAAACAAGCTTGTCAGAATTTTGTTGACCATAACCAAAAAGAGGTGATTGCTATTCGAATTACTTAAAAAAGAAAAGAAAAGCATGTGAGCACTTGTAAGAAGTGTGCCATTGATCGTAAATATGATAACACTCTATAGTTAACTATCAAAAGCTGCCAAGTTTATATGTATTACCGAATTCTATTCTTTTCTCGTTTTTTTCCAACATTTATATATATTGTGGAACTAAATAATAAAATACAATCTCTTTAAATCATATTTCGTTACAGTCAATGGTACTCGTTCACGCCTGATCACCTTACAACAAAATTAGTGAGAGATTATTAAATTGGTGACAACTGATTGACAAGACAATTGTAATCTTCCCAATTACGTCTGGCCAAAAGCAGTTAATTCTGGCAATAACAGAAAGATTTCCTTAATAGTGACTTTATTAATATATTTAGATATTTAAGGACATCAATATGTATTAATTGCAAATATAATATCAACGAATCACTACATTAAAAACCATCAATTTTGATGTATATGCCGCCTTCTTTGGCCCGATAGATACTTCAACGTCATACTGAACTAGTCATTTTAAAACTATATTTTAGCTTAATTTCAGGTTAACCTACACTCGTAAAATTGTATGCGAGACTAAGTTAACCTTTGACCCTTCAATGTCTAAATCAGCAAAGTATATTGTAATCGAGCATGATCACTTTGTGGTCTATGATTATACTCTTCCACGGGCGGTCGAACAAGCTCGTGGATTGATTATGCCAAACTAATATATGTTTTTCCACGCGAAGTACAACGTATTAATAGTTGGTTAGTTTTGAAATTCTTGATGGATGATTCAAGATTACTCTTACATGTATGATACATGTGACACGTATAAGTCAGATTGATCAGATCTTGGGGGATACGAGATCTGAATGACTGATTTGATCGTGATTGATCATCAATTCTTATTTTCCTCGTGAATCATTAAGTTCACACAAGTATCATGATTAATTATAACACATCAAAAAAGCATAAAACTTGTTAATTATGAACATACTTAAAAAGAAAAATTGAATTCAAACACTCGCACAACTTTTATCCTATGGCTGCTTAAATGTATCCGGTGAGAGGTCATTTTCTATGGAACATCATCCAAAAGATCCACCGACAGTAGGCGGGGTTAGTAATACTACGTGTTCGATCCGAAATCTTAAGAATTCAAACAAAAAACATAAATTAATTGCATGTCTTTTTTCATAAGAACAACAATTAATTATGATTTGGCAGGTAATTTCGTTATCTGATTCGATTAGCCAACATTTTGTCCATCTATATACAAACTTAAAACGGGAATTAGTTTACAATTTTCGCACCATGTCCACTTAATTGAGTCATCTATGAAAGCTACCACTTTTTGCATAGGTGAAGTACATAATTTTTAATTATGTCCGAACTCTAATGGCTTGTTGAAAAATTGAGTGAAGCGACTTTTTATATCTTTACACATAATGATCAATTTTTAGCTCAACAAATCAATTATTTTATGGCGTGTGATTTGTTTTTGTGTCCCATAAAATTTGTATTAAAATATTCTCCCAACTTCTTGTATCATTGTACGAACGATTTCTGCCCAAAATTTGGATTATCTGCAACCCGACACCTGGCCTATTATTGAGCATAATATTTTGCAATAACTACTTATACACCCTAAGGTTCGGTGTTATTACACAAGACCTCCCGTGTAGTTTAGAAAACTACGAAGGCATTCCTCAATCTATATGGACATACTAAGACATTTGAAAAATAGCAAATAAACAAATACACTCAAACGAAAAAAGTATTGATTCATATTCCATGGGTTGAATAAATGGGTCAACCCTATTTGATCTGTACATGATTATTTTGAATTTAAATTATAAATCATAAAATTTATTATATGTGAGAATTCAGAGAAATTATATATGTTGTAATGTTAATTTCAAACTTTTGAGATTTATTTTTCCTTTTAACTTTACTATGAAAGTTTTGGAAAGAAGTGTGTAAACTTTGTATTACATATGCACCTCTAGAAACTTATTGCAGATATTAGATACATCCTCTGTTATAAAAATGGTAGTTTGGTCCAAACTCAAAATCAAACTCACCGATTACAAAGTTAGAATTTCTTTATAGTTTAATAGTGACGTGAGCAAATTCAATATTCATTTTTAACGATTAGACCTAACTGTAAAGTTTATGCATCTTTCAAAGGATGTCTCTAGTAATTACACCGAACCTTAGGGGGGTGTAGTTGTAATAATCCCAAGTATTTATTAGGTAGGTCTTTTACCCTTATTACACGGAAGATCATGAACGTTATTGATGTTAAACACTAAAATATTTGTGTGGCGAGTACTGCATGCATTTGCATGGTTTGTTAAGATATTTTGTGAAAGCAATGGGGCCATGCATCCATCATTTCTTTTAATTCGAACTTCTTTAATTGCATGTGCATTGCCACATGCTCTCAACCACCAATTTATCTTTAGGGATGCTGAAATTTATCTGAATGTTCATAAAATTAAACTTTCCACTTCGGGCGTACGTTAAATATGAAAACATATTCGTAATTTCTTAGAATCTCGTTTACATGTTCAAAAAATTCAAAAAAAAAAGTGAGTTGTATGATGTAAAAAAGAAATATTTTAATGCATTTTTTCTATGGAGTCGAAAATACAAACTTTTACTATTTTTCGATTAGCATTTAGAAATTTAATCCATAATCGCAGCATCTCTTGAACAACCGTCACACATTCGATGCAATTATTCGTATAAGAAACTTCTGTAATTTCCCAATAAGATTTTTCATAAACAAAAGCTTTTCTAATTATAATTAATGTCGAACCTTGTGACTAATGTTGCAATGAAGTATTCATTACTCAATTACTATTTAAATCTCTCGTCTTGAACTTGCAAAGTCCTCGAGTGATGTAACACGCAAGGGTGTTTTGCATGATATTCTATTCTTTGAAAAAATTCTTGGTTTAGTATTTATTTACAATAAAGTACTTGACCAGCAAATAAAAACAAATACAACACACTTGACCTACCTGTTCCATGAAACATTTGGATTTACCTATTTGGAAAATACATTTTTGCATAATAAAATGGTGAATATTCCATCTTAAAAAAGCCTGAATACCAGTCAAACACCCAAACTATGTGTTATCCTCAAGCAGCAGAATTGAGAAAAATCAATATTGCAGTTGACAAATCTACAGCAACTTTAAACTATCATACAACAATCACAAATCTTACATCTAGGTTTAAAATGGGAATTATATCGTTATCACAACACATTTCAGTAGGAAATATACATCTCAAACTACACTTAGAATGAGAGAAACATACTATTTGATAGCTTCAAGAGAGTTCCCTATTACAGTCAGTCAAGACTAATTACCTTCAAGGTAATTGAATTCTGGAAGGGGAAATGAAACTAAAGGACAAATCGGAGTAACATGTTAAATGATCGAAATGAACCTCTCCTCTCCTTGTCGTTTTTTTAACCGTTCACAATATACTGCAGGCTTTTTGACCCTTTCTCTTCTTTCTCTTCTTTTGCTTCGGTGGTTGAAGAACAACCTTAATTGCTGCGTCAAAAACCGCCTTCACGTTCTGTAGTATTTGGAAGGAAACAATATGAGAAGATAGAGCTTTAGGCAGAATGGGACGTGAAAGAAATATAGACAGAGAAGAAGGGTAGTTCAGTAAAATTTACACCTGTTGCGTCTTCGCGCTACATTCTATGTAAGCTGCTGCTCCAATCAACTTCTTGAGCTCTTCTCCCTTCAAAATTGAGTTATATTTAGGATGGCAAACAACTTATCTCAAAAATTAATCCAGAAGGCACCACAAAAGGATTCAAACCAAATATGAAATAAAATACCTGCTGGGTTGAGATGGGTACTGCTCCAGGATGGTCTAAAAAGAATTGCTTGTCCTCGCGGAGATCTGGAGGAAAATCAGATAAAGTTACTCCGAAGGAAAACCATATCTTTGTCTAATTATTCTTTCGGCGTTTCATCTCAGAGATTAATAAACCAATACTGCAACGAATGACTAAATTATTATTGCCCTTATCTCCATGGTGTTTGTATGCATGAAAGCATGTGTTATATATTATGTTATTCATGTGCATGCGAAAGGCTGTGTTTCTCCATGCAATAATATTACATAGGATATACAACTCGGAAAATTTATTTTATTGATTCTCTGACCAACAAATAAGATGTTTAT
This sequence comes from Misopates orontium, assembly GCA_946800315.1. Classification (NCBI taxonomy): domain Eukaryota; kingdom Viridiplantae; phylum Streptophyta; class Magnoliopsida; order Lamiales; family Plantaginaceae; genus Misopates; species Misopates orontium. The sequence continues at coordinate 2,266,817 of OX326948.1, read as the reverse complement.
TGTCTTGTAGAAAATGATGTCAATGATTTCCAAGAGTTGAAGCCCGCAGACCATTTTTAGTGACCATCACTCATGTTAATAAAAGATAATCAATGTGCAGGAATGTCATAGCCTCAACTTGAACACAATGCCCAACTTCCACACGCTTTTCCTGAGGGAGGAGAATAGGAGGCAGAGTTGTGCATGAATTGGCAAATACTTCCTCAAAAAGTTCAATAATTTTTTAGACAAATGAGTCTCCCAGTACCAAAAATGTCTGCCAGGTGCACATTGCACCCTGGATATCAGTGCCTCAGTAATGGATTCTACTCAAGAAAATTAGTCAAAAGTTGAAAAACAGAACCAAACGAAATATAAGTCATGATCATCTCGCATGTTACAGTAACCCAACAGAGAAGTTCAAAGGTGTGGAAGGACATTGTCCAACTAAAATAATTTAATTAGTTTTCAATTTAGGAGAGAGAAAATATGGGAATATGAAAGTTGACTACTAAATTCTTATAAGAGATTGAGTGGAAATGAGTAACTGATATGCATCAAAGAAAAGGAGGGATATGTTCCCGGAGCTGATTGATATCATGAAACATGACAAAATGTTTGAAAGTTCTAAATTTGACAAGAAATTCTAGGAGTCTTATTTGAGGCATCTGAATACCAACTTTCCCCATGTAAAGTTCAAGGTCATATCTGTGGTTGTTGGTAATTACACTTTACGCAGAAAAATTATGTACATGGACAATTACATCTTCAATGGCTCAACCCACTGAAAGTAAAAAAAAAAAAAAAAAAAAAGGGAGCTGCTTCATATTACTGGACAGGGATTTCACTTAGGCAGCATAAGACTAGGTCATAGCATACGGTTTATGACAAATAAAAATTGCCTTAGTGTACAATTTTATCCAGAGCTTATCAATCTAGAATACTTAGACAGATTTTTCTCCAGGTCATAGCATAAACGCATGCAACATTGGTATCTCATAAAAGACGGAAAAAGAAATTAGTATTATAGTATCAAGAGAGAAAGAAGGAGATACCCACCTAGCTTTGTACCGACAAGAATTACTGGAACTCCAGGTGCATAGTGCCTCAACTCAGGGATCCACTAGAAATCCAATATAAGAAACAAAAAAACAGTTAGCAAGGTGAAATTCCCAAATTATTTTTCCTTCGAGAGATGGTTAGCTTGCAGGTGCTTAGGCAAATGGGAGGAAACATCAGGCTGTTCGAAACCCTCATCAACCCTTTCAGCACTAAAGTATTTAATTCAATAAATCTCTTCTATTTTCCTTTTACCCTTGTCTTAATTGAGTGATCAGGAAAACGAAAAAACATGAAGAGGCAAGAGCAAAGAAACGAAGAGGGGCAGAATCAGGCACACCGTTGCAAAGGAAGTCTTACCTTCTTGGAGATATTCTCATAACTAGCCTTGCTAATAAGAGAAAATGCCAGTATAAAGACATCAGCCCCCCGGTAGCTTAATGGTCTTAATCTGTTGTAATCCTCCTGGCCTGTTCAACAAAGCACGGGTAACAAGCCTGTTCAGTAAAATAATTTAAAGGTAAAATAGAAGAATATTGACTCGCAATAACTAATCTACCTGCAGTATCCCATAATCCTAGATTAACAGTGCTTCCATCCACCACGACATTGGCGCTAAAATTGTCGAACACAGTTGGAACATAATCCTATTAAAAAAGAAGATATCTGTTACAGACACTATTGTATACCAAGACTTAGCACCAAAAGATAATAAAAACACCATCAAATTGGTTATTAGAGAAAAACACATCAACTAATAGGTCGGATTTCTTTAGAAATAGCATAATGCGCACTTCTAAAGATACCCCAGAAAACAATTGTCTAGGGGAAAAATCGAAATTTACCAGAAATATGTAACCTTTTGCATATTTGCCAGTATTTTCCACATAACCAGCTACAGGATTCTAATGTCATTAAATGTGCATTGAAAAATTAAAAACCATAGTAATTGAAAAAGTACACAGGACAAGGCAAGATGTGCAAGGCCATGTCCTGGTAATTCAAAGAAAAAGATCTCTTATGTGCTCTTCCCAATAAAATTCACAATCCAAAGATAGCCTTATTATTTTCACAAACATGGATCAAAGTTTCTTAACATTTCATTTCACAAACTATATGGAAACAAAACATAAAGATATTTTCCAAATTCGCTGCAACAGCTAGTTCGATGACTTTTCAGAAATAGATTCAAGAAATCTTGAAAATTTCGGAAATATCATTATATTCAGCTGACGGAAACACATTCCGAACCCGAAACTTGATTCTTGAATTCTTGAATTCTTGTTCAGAAACAAAATCAATTCAACACCCAAAATTACCGAAATGTTTCTATTTCCAAGTTCATCACAATATCTCTCAAAAACTTGCGCAAAAAGATTCTAATATTCAGCTGACCTAAACATATTCCGACCCCGAAAAATTCATTCTTGCTCAGAACAAAACCAATTCAACAATAATAAAGAAGAAAACAGAAAAAGAAGAAACACTTACCGTTGGAAATGTGTTACTCGTATACGAAATGAGCAAACAAGTTTTACCCACAGCTCCATCGCCGACGGTCACACACTTTATAAACCTCGACGCACTCATCTCCGTCGCCGGCGACAAACTCTCCGGCGCAACAAAAAACTACTTCAAATTTTCTTCAAAAAACAAAATCAACTACCGCATTAGTTCCCCAACTTAAACCGCCAAAATAGCACGAATTTATTCTCCACAAACACGGCAAAAACAAAAACCCTAATTTTCAAAATTAAAACTCACAAATTGGGGATTAAAACAAAATAATCAATCACAACAACAACAACAACCGCATTAACAATTCGATTAATCATTTCACAAACAAATAGATAATAAAGATTAAAGAGAAGAAGAAGAACAAACGAACCTGTGTTGTTGTTGAGTTGATAATAACAGTACAGTGAGCGATAAAAACGGGTGATGATATTTTTATATTTATATTTATATTTGCCAGCTAAAAGCCAGCTATCGGGTGGTTTATGGTTTCAGATTCCAATTGGAGTGCCTCCAATCATTTGTTGCCACGTAGGTAGATGTTTGGTTTTTTTAATTTTTTTATTTATCCTCTTTATGTAAATGTGCTGCAATGTTTTGATTGTTCTTTAATGGAATTATTTTATGCAATTGATGAATAGAATAGATGTAGTTAACTTGATAGCTCGTGTGGATGAGTGAGGTTATGGAGAAATTAGAACACTAGAATTTAAGAAATATCTGAATTCTGATTGTTCGTCGTGTAATAGTTGTTGTGTCATATGACCAATGGATCAAAGTTTCGGTTTCGATGTGTGTCTCAGTTTGCTAGATATTAGAAACGTTTTGCAATTTTTTTGGAAGATTTTGGGTATGTTTCAAACATTTCGTAAAAACTGTAGTTGTGATAAAATTGGTAAAGATACAGCTAAAAACGAAACGTTTCGCTAGTTTTCGAAAAAACGCATGGAAATTTTGATCCATTGTATCATCATGCAAAGTTGTTGTATGAAATAATGTTTTTGTCGTTTATAAATATATATGAACTTCTAACCGAAATTTCAAAATAAAAGATTTCATATATTAAGGATTACATATTTGTAAATATCAACTTTTTGTAGTAATTGGAATAAATTATCATTAGTGATGTCTCATCATTGAGTCACTAAGTTTAGTGTCTTTAGACAAGGCTAATGTCCCAACAGTTGATTAATTGGTTGTTGTTATGGAGAATGAATTGTAAAGTTGCTTCCATGATAACCAACATAACTAATTATTGTCTCTAGCTTTCGCATTGTCTTGGGTATTCTATTGGGGTTAGTCACAATTCTTTTTTTTATATATATATATTTTCTGTAATTAAACATACGAAAATTACAACTTTTGAATACAACAAATGTCTTATAAAAATATTTACTATTAATATAAAAATGCTTTAACAAAAGTGTTTAGAGGTAGAAACATGAAAAAAAATAATTTATTGCCTATGTATACTATGTAGTTACTATCATTTAGTATTTGTGGTAATAACTACATATCATACGAATTAATAATATCGCTATCGGCAAAATACAGTAGATTTCATCAAGTCTCACAATTGAAGTTTTAGTGATATAGTAATATTCCTTTTGTGTCCTATTTTTTAATCTCTTGCAATCCAAATCAATTTTATTTATTAGAGCCAACTAATTCATTAATTTCCACAATTTTACAAGAATAGTGGCAAGCCCCACATTCCCCTAAATCCCAATTAATTCTCCCTTGACCCTTGACCACAAATTTCAACCTTTACTATTTTAATCAAGTCAAAAATCTCAGTATTTTCACCATTGAATTAGTACTAACTAACTTAAAAAATATCAACCATCACTCACCACAAATTGTTAGACCAAATTCTAAAAAAGGTCAAAGAGAATCTAATTAAGGTCCATAGACCAAAAAAGAACCCGAAAAAAACTCCATGGCTAATATTCAACAATATTCTCTATAAAATGTCATTTTTGCATGGAATCTTCATTAACAGCATATTGGCGCCTCCTCCTCGATCTTTAGCAAAGAGAGAGGAAAGGGGTACCATTTCTGCAGTTCTGCTCTATGCCATTGCATGCAAAATAAAATAAAACAAAAATCTTCGAATTGAGTTGTAAATATCAAAGAGAAAAAAAAAAGAAGAAAAAAGTTTTGATTTAACACTAGGTGAAAATAAAAAACACAATGGCTGAAACTAGCAGAATTCTCTTGTTTTTCCTCCTCACTTTGGCTGCTACGACTGCTTACGCCCAGAAAAAGCAACAACAACCGCAACCACATCAGCAACAATCGGTCGTTGCATACGACTCACGCTCATTAATCATTAATGGGAGCAGGGAATTGCTTTTCTCTGGTTCGATTCATTATCCGCGTAGCCCTCCAGAGGTACGTACAATTTTATGTATTTAATTGTGACGATTCGAGTATTTATTTAAATATTTATTTTGTTACATGGTGTTTTTTTTGTTTTTTTTTTTTTCAGGCATGGCCTGATCTCATTAGAAAAGCTAAACAAGGTGGTTTGAATGTCATCCAAACTTATGTCTTTTGGAATATGCATGAGCCTGTCCAAGGCCAGGTAACAAATACTTTTACTTGGTACCAAATCTTTTCAATGTAATTTTGTTTTATGTTGTAATTTATTAATGAATGATTTTGGTTGTTGCAGTACAATTTTGAAGGCAACAATGACTTGGTGAAATTCATCAAATTAATTGGGGAACAAGGCTTGTGGGTAACCCTCAGGATTGGACCATATGTTGAGGCGGAATGGAATCTGGGGTAATTCGACAAAAAGATCCTTATTTTCATGAATCAAAGTTTGGAATTGATGTTTGTTTCGACCCGCTGAATATTAGAAACAAACGTTTCGACATGCGTAAAAGTATTGTTGAAATGGACGTAAAACATACGTTTATGTTTCGTTCATATAATCGAACATGAAAATGTTTCGATACTTTACAAAAAGAAAAAACGTTAGAAACTTTGTTCCATGCTTATTCTAACTAAAAGTACAAGTTTTAATTGTTCATTTGCTAACGTGCGTTTTTCTTTCATCATAAATTGCAGTGGATTCCCTTACTGGCTAAAAGAGATTCCAAACATCACATTCCGTACCCAGAATGAAGCTTTCATGGTAATTTTGCAATAAAATATTTATTAGAATATAAGTAACTTTTATTCAATACAATCTTTTAAATGCCAACTTTTTTCTAATTTGCAGTTTCACATGAAGAAATTCACTGAAATGGTCCTTAACTTGATTAAAAGAGAAAACCTCTTTGCAGATCAAGGAGGTCCCATTATATTGGCACAGGTAAATATATCTTCATCTTAATTGAATGATAATCAAATAAAAGATCCTTAAATCCAAAAATTAAATAAATTTAGCATCCATTTTTAGGCGAATAATCGTTCATATAACCAAAATTTCATCGGCTGCAGATCGAAAATGAGTACGGTAATGTCCAAGCTGCATATGAAGAAAGCGGCAAAAATTATATTCAATGGGCAGCAGATATGGCTAACAGTCTATACCAAGGCGTTCCATGGATCATGTGCAAGCAAAAAGATGCCCCTGACTCAGTCGTAAGTTTTGCTTCACCTATCGTTTCATCATTTATTTCGCGAGAAGTACAACTTCATAATGTTTCGTATATGTCACATCTAACACGACGTGTTTGGATATTCTTTAATTTTTCAGATTAGTACTTGCAACGGAAGGCACTGTGGAGATACTTTCACTGGTCCAAATGGCAAAGGCAAGCCGTCTCTCTGGACTGAAAACTGGACTGCTCAGTAAGTTATTTGCATGATCTCAATTTGGATGTTCCGTGTTACATATTTATCAAATTGTCATTTGAAGGAAATTTGTATCAGTACTTATGACTTTTTGTTTGCTCTCTTGCAGATACAGAGTATTCGGTGACTCTCCAGCCATGCGCGCAGCAGAAGACATAGCGTTTTCTGTTGCTCGTTTCTTTTCGAGGAATGGTACACTCAACAACTACTACATGGTATGGTGTTAAATTCCATGAATAGTATTGTAATAATTTGATATTTGAGGTTCTTGTTTAGAATAATTCACCTACCTTTTCTTTTCAGTACCACGGTGGAACGAATTTTGGCAGAACAAGCGCATCTTTTGTGACACCTCGTTACTACGATGAAGCTCCCATTGACGAATATGGTACGGAAAACATTACCATAATTTGATCAAAGAAAGAAAATCATTAAAATTAGTAATTTGTGTATTGTTTCTTTTGAAAAGGTTTGTTGAGAGAGCCAAAATATGGTCACTTGAGGGACTTGCACAGAGCTTTGAGATTGATCAAGAAGCCTTTGCTCTGGGGAACTCCTTCAGTGCAAACTATTAATGAGGATTTAGAGGTAAATCACAAAAATCAACGTCTCACGATGTTTCTAATCATGTTTATCATTCATTAACTTGTCGGGCTTCTTTCGTAGATCACTACTTATGAGAACGCTGAGCAAAATGTATGTGGTGCATTCTTGATCAACAACAACACAAAGGACGAAACGACTATTAACTTTAGGGGCATTGATTACTACCTTCCGGCTAAATCCATCAGCATTCTGCCCGACTGCAAAACTGTTGTTTACAACACTAAAGCCATTGTTGCGCAACATAGTTCAAGAAATTACGTCCCCTCAGTTAACGCAAAGGCGACAAAATGGGAGATGTTCACAGAAAAGGTTCCGACCATCCAAGAGTTGCCAGAGAAGAACAATATACCTAAGGAACTTTACAGCCTAACAAAGGATACCACAGATTATGCTTGGTACAGCACCAGGTACACATTTATATACGACCAACTAATAAGATTTCGATTTTTTCAAGTTTTTTGTTGAAAATAGTACAATTTTCTGAAACTTACTTTTGTTCTGCAGCATACACTTTGACAGACAAGACTTGCCAATGCGTCCAGACATTTATCCAGTCCTTCAGATTGCAAGTCTTGGCCATGCTTTGCTTGCTTTCGTCAATGGCGAATACATAGGTAAGAAACACGAAAAAAAAAATGTTTTATAAGCGATAACAATACCGTTATAAATCAAAGTTATTTAGTAGGTGGAAACATACATCAAAATTGAAACTTTAACCCATATCATTTATCAGGTTTCGAGCACGGAAGCAACGTCGAGAAGAGCTTTGTATTCACCAAGTCCATCAACTTGAAGACTGGACCTAACCAAATCTCTATCTTGGCCATGACAGTCGGTTTACCGGTAATTTAAGCTACTTTCGACTTTTCGAACAAACTAACATGTTCTTATTTTTCTCAATTAAGTACTAATTAACACATTAATTTTCCCACATGTAGAATAGTGGAGCTTACATGGAGAAAAGATTTGCCGGTCCTAGGGCCGTCTCAATTCAGGGCTTGATGGATGGAACTATTGATATCACTGCAAATGAATGGGGCCACCAAGTTGGTGTAACAGGTGAAAAATTGCAAGTGTTCACAGAACAAGGATCAAAGAAAGTTAAATGGGTTCCATCTAATGGTAAACCTTCACCTGTGACATGGTACAAGGTAATAATCATAGGAGAAAAAAAATCTCACTGTTGATCAAAATTACAAGAACTTGGACATGTTCTATGTTTTGCCTAGAAATTGAACAAATAATTTCTTGTTTGTTCAGACATACTTTGATGCACCAGAAGGCAATGACCCTGTTGCTATAAGAATGATGAGCATGGCAAAGGGCATGATCTGGGTCAACGGCAGAAGCATCGGACGATACTGGGTTTCTTACCTCTCGCCCCTCGAGAAACCCACTCAAGAAGAGTAAGATGCTAAATTGTCGTCTCATCTAAAAGCTTACGATTTATATATTTCTCAAATACGCTTCCTTACATGCTAAATGTACTTCTTTTGTACATACAATTGGATGATCGTCGAATTTGATGGTATAACATATTTTTGAGCCAGATTCTAATACCGTATTGTCATCTCATCTAAAAGCGTTAATAAGAAGTACTTTTCAAATGTGTCTCTACATATAGACTGTCCTTTGTGTTAAGCTTGTACACGACACTTTTTTATAAATGTCACAAGCGTGATACATGACACTTTTGATAAGTGGGTGACAGTGGAATTCAAACACTTGACGTCTTTTTCCAATCTGATTTTAATACCACGGAATTGTCATTTCCAGATACCACATTCCAAGAGCTTTCTTGAAGCCAAAGGGCAATCTCCTCGTAGTTTTCGAGGAAACCGGCGGTGATCCAGGAAAGATCGAGATCCAGACCGTTAACCGCGACACTATCTGCAGCGTCGTAACCGAATACCACCCACCTAACATCAAGACATGGGAGAGGAAAAACAACCAATTCGGCGCTATCGTCGACCCTGTCGAGGCCGCACAGCTCACTTGCCCCGACAACAAGATCGTCGAGAAGGTGGAATTCGTCAGCTTCGGAGAAGCAGATGGCGCATGCGGCGCATTCAAACCGGGACGCTGCGATTCCAAGAAGGCACACAAGGTTGTCGAACAAGAATGTTTGGGCAAAAACTCATGCACGATCAAGTTTGATAGGGAGCTTTTGATGGATCCTGGCAAAGATTCTTGCCCTGATATTGCAAAAACATTGTCGGTTCAAGTGAAGTGTGGATTTTCGAATTAAGAGTTGTTTTAGATAATATGGTCCGACAGGTTTGATTATGTTTCAGTTGTTTGTTTTTCATATTTCGCAGTAGCATAGAGAAATATTCTATATATTTATTTTAGAACTTTGTAAGTTTGTTGTGGCAGCAAAAGTACGAATGGTTCTGTATTCATTTTTGTTGGTAGTATAGGGCCAGATATTTAAGAACTGTAAAAATTAAATCATTTTTGACATCAATAGCATTTTTTTGGACATTTGCCCAAAAAAACAATCGCCTCTACTGATGAATGGAATAGATACTTATATATTATAATAATAATATCTATTTACTTATTCCGTATGTTCCCTTCTAAATTCTTAGAAAACGAATCATAAGCATAGCTCATCATGTAACGACAGAGAACCATATATTAATTACAAGTTAATTGAGTTAAGTTATATGAGTCAAAAGTCAAGTAAAAATCATCCCAACAAGATCTTTTTATGACTTATATGATAAAAAAAAATCTATTCTTGTTTACGCCAAAATGTGCGAAGGTTTTCTTGATCCCCTCTAACTAATATCATTTGCACGCTTTCTCAATCTGTAACCCAATCATGTTCTAACTTAACTTAGCTTGAAACACAGTAACAAGAAATCTATATAGGATGCTTATGATTTAATAATTAGATGAGTTGAAATGGCTTCAAAGAAAGAAATAGGGGTCCGTGGCAATAACTGTTTTGATCTTTCAATGAATAAAACAGCTACAAAGAACAATACTCGGTTAGAAAAAAACCATGCTTCGATCCGCAACAACTAACAAGTCACTTATTCTGAGCCCTTAAAGTCGTAAACAACCGTCCATTAATGACATAATGCAAAAAATACGATAATATTTGGGTCAATAGCGATCACCCCATATTGTTTGGGGTGATTTGCGATGTCCCCCTATCGTTTCAGAAGTTAGACTTTCCCCCCTAACGTTTCATAAGTTTTGCGAGTTGCCCCTGGACCGTTGACCGGTGGAATATTCCACCGGAGATTCCAAAACGTGTTCAGCACGTGCCCGGCGGAAGGGCATTTTCGTCCGACCACTTTTGACAACACCCCCCTAACCTTTGGTAACCAACGTTTCCCTACCTAACGTTTATGAGTTAGACATTGCCCCCTAACGTTTGCACAAAATGAGCAGAGTGCCCCCTAACGTTCGGCAAAGTTAAGCAGATTGCCCCCTAACTCATAAAGTAATATTTTCTTTATGCAACATATTTATTTTTTTTCTTCTTGTCTTTGTTTGCTCACAAATACTTTTTTAATGATTTTATTTCTTCTAAATTTGAGTTTGGGAGCATCATTCCGTTTAAAAGTATGTATGTGCATATGCAACCTTCTCTTGTATTTTTTAACTAGAATCGATTTAAAAGTATGTAATGGTTTCTTTTCTTTCTAAAAGATAATAATCTTATTATAGTTGGTTGAATTCAATGAGGTGGGTGTTGTGCAAGAGTGGAAGAGGGAAGCATGGTTTTGTTTCTCATGACCTATTTGGCAGAATGTGATTTTAAGGAAAAGGCAAAACTTTTTAGACGCTTGCTTAAATTATAGGAAAATTATTTTACTAACCGTTATACGATGACATGGTGCAATTAACCGTGGAAATGATGGTGACTATTTTAATTGTAGAGCATTATTTTTTCAATGATTTCATGCCAACTGGCCATTTAAATTAGTAACCGAATTGTATATACCATGTACCACTTTACCAATTTTATATAACATCTGAGAGTGCTTCATGTTTTAGAATTGAATAATGTAAAAATATATAAAATATCACTAAGATCACGTCGTTTTGATATTTCAAATAAGATGCTGAATGTGGAAAATAGAAAATTTACACATGTATTTCATACAATTCTAATATACTGAGCTTTTTAAAATCATAAAATGAAATGATAAATCGAATTTCACTATTTTCGTCGATTTGGACAAAGGTTCCATCACAAACTGTAATATCTTTGTACGACTTTTTAAACATTATTATACTTTCAACAAAACTATAGTTGTCATTATAATTCACAAGAATAGTAGCACATATATTTGCACAAAATAGTGTCGCCTTTCTGATTTAACTTCTGCAGAGGTGAGCTTGTAACTTTAGGGCTCCAAGATACAAACCAATATAGTTGTTTACTTAATATACAAACATTCTATTTTTGAAACTAAACTCAGAACTGGAACCCATTTACTATTTTTGTCTATAATTCAATTAAAGAAGCTAAGTAAGGAAGAAAAAAAAAACATTAAAAAAGTATTTGTGAGCAAAAAAAGACAAGAAGAAAAAATAAAATATGTTGCATAAAAAAAATATTACTTTATGAGTTAGGGGGCAATCTGCTTAACTTTGCCAAATGTTAGGGGGCAAAGTTTTACATTGCTGCAAACGTTAGGGGGCACTCTGCTCATTTTGTGCAAACGTTAGGGGGTAATGTCTAACTCATAAACGTTAGGGGGGAAACGTTGGTTACCAAAGATTAGGGGGTTATAGTCCAAAGTGGTCGGATGAAAATACCCTTTCGCCGGACACGTGTTGGGCACGTTTTGGAATCTCTGGTGGAATATTCCACCGGTCAACGGTCCAGGGGGCAACTCGCAAAACTTATGAAACGTTAGGGGGGAAAGTCTAACTTCTGAAACGATAGGGGGACATCGCAAATCACCCCAAACGATAGGGGGTGATCGCTATTGACCCATAATATTTTGCAAAATTGTAAGTATTAGCCTCTTCACGATCTCATTTCAGTCATGCAATACCGATAGTCTAATTGTGCCCTGTTATTGTGCAACTGTAGTGTAACATATTTTCGCATATTCTATGAAACTATTGAATTGGTGCATTGAAGTATTGGACTATCCATAACACGCACTAATTTGACGGAGGTCAGTTCAGGAGATTGATGTTTGCAATTGTTGGATTATTGATGTTTGCGATCACTTTTAAAGAACTAGAAGTTCGTATTTTGATTTAAGATAAAAAAAAGTTAATTCACAAGTTGTTAGTTTCAAAGAAGAATCTAAACACATCCATACCAAATTTGCTAGTTGAAGTTTTTAAGCTACAAAAAAATCTATTACTGCAAAACTCAATTTGCAAGCATTTCAAAAGTCCTTATAAAAGCAAAAAAAAAAAAAAAAAAGAACAATTTTTTTCAAAGAATTTACAGACACCACTGAGAACCTCTTTAAGTCCAGCAAATTTGAAGCGACGTTGGATTATAACAAGTTTTTTACAACTCAATTTGCCTCCCAAATAACCCTCTTTATGGGCATCATTGACTAATTTTTAATAGCCATCAAATTTGAAACAGCGACATCTCAATGAGCACAGCAGTGAACATACGTCAAGTTCACTATAGCATCAATAAATTGAATTATTCACAGAAGTCTTTCTAATAGTGCAAAAACAAGAAGAAAAATCTTTAAATGAATGCTTCATCTTTGGAGTAACAGTCAAAAGAAGTCACCACCAATAACAACAAACTGAAATTGTATAAAAGAGTATCAAGTGTACCCATGCGGAAGACTTATCTACCAAACCTAAGATGAATACATAGGGCAAAAAGGGCTAATTGTTTTTCATTTTCAGAAACTGCCACCTATATACAATCTACCATGAGGTACATCTCGACCATATATCCCTCCTCGTTACTGCTCGCATGCGTCAATCCAACGACCTGAAGGGCGACCAAAAGACGTCCAATATCACATGACCACAGAAAAGTCGGAAAAGGAAACCACCCGCTAAAGAATGTTAAAAGTGTACTACATATGTAATCAAATACGAAAAGTATAAGCGATATATCCGGAAATTGAGCTTGACATACAGCAAGGCCGACTGTCAGCAGAAACATGGCAAAAGAATCTGAAAAATATAATAGTACGTCTTTTTGGGATGAATAAACGAAAATAAAACTTCACCAGTAATATGCTACAAACTTTGACTAACCTTATAACTATGCAACAGGATAAGATTGTCACAGAAGGGGGTACCCCTTTGTAACGCATCAAAGAGCCTCTCCAACCACCATTTTGTATACTGTATATAAAATATTTCTCAAAAGTAAGACTGGTTAAGCCCATGACTCATGACAGATCAAAAGATCCTTGTCCTTCGCTGATGGCGTAGAGTAGCTTCTTGTACATAATTTCCTAAAAAGAGAGACAGAATCAGTACCTAATGAATAATGATTATAAACTCGACAAACACTAAAAACGGGGTTACGAATTCTGTAGGCATAAGACAGGTAGCTGCAGACCCAGTGATGCGATATAAAGCCAAGCAAGAAAAGGAACACAGAATTGTAGTTATATTAACAATGTGTCGACAAAAACAATAAAAGACATAATATCACTAAAGTGTCATTATGTCACCTAACACATACCTTGGTGGAATACGGTGGAAGCTTCAAGTAATTTGCACACGTCATCACACTTGGTAAGTCATCATCCGCAGACTCTGAGGGACCAGAGCCGTTTTGTGTGTTGTTGTTCGTGCTTGAAGAATGCTGTTCCAAATATCCAACGATTATAATATAACTAGAGTAGCATGTAACAAGAGTATTGGTGTATTAGCTAAATACAAAGATCATACCTTTCTAACAATTGTCAACTTAGGATTCAGGACAGCAAGACCACCAGGTGGAAGCCTAGGAGCACCAGTGACAAACTGGCAGAAGGCCCGTTGCTGCTCCGGTGTGAATTCTCCCATAATCTCAAGAAGCTGAAGATATGATAACAAGGCATAACATAAGCATACAAAATCCACAGGAAATAACATTGAGAAAAAATGGGCGAGTACTTTTGAGTGATCAAGCATTTTACAGTAATCTATCCAAATTTTTTTACAATAACATTCGAAGATTACATACATTGACAATAGCAGGACTTTTCGAAGTGTATCCATGATCAAATTTAATGTGATCAGCCAGCGTCTCAGCCTGCATCAGAAAAAATAAATGTTAACCATAAATATGCGGGAATCTAGAGTTTTGCTTGACCTTTAATTCATTCTAATGAAAATATTACCTTCCAAAGTTCTCGGCGTCCACAAAGCAGATAGTCCAACTCATTTGGAGAAAATATTTGTAGTGTCGAGATGTCGAACACCTAAAAATTTATGAACCAATAATGTAAGAAGAGACTTGTACTGCGAAAATTAACAATAATGAACAAAAGTGTACCAGCCAAATTTGAACCAAAAAACTCTAGGACATCCGGCTATACGGCAATAACTAAGTATAGCGGCTGGCTGGCCCTTCACGCCAATGCAAGTGGAAGATGAAGCAAATAAAAAAGAATACAAACTAGTGAAAACTCTCAAAACTATGAACATTACAATATTCTGAGAAGCTTAACTTAGGCAAATAGTTCATTAAGAGAACTCCTGAAAATTTATCGCGCAGGGTTTGGGGAACTCTTTCAGTTACAAAGAAGAGAAACAGCCCAGCTGATGAATTGGGCTGAGGGTGATAATGGGGATAACAAGTAGGGGGGAAGACGAGGGGAGGAGGATGAATGATGGAGAAGCAGATTATAAGTTTGACATAAATGGTAAAATAGTATATATAAGATATGATGTAGCATCTGATACCAGTCCACTCATAATTATGAGTTCCAAGCAGATACCCCATATGAAGCAAATTACAGGCATCAAAAGTCAATGAAAATCATATAAACAGTGAACCTGATTAAAGCCAGATATAAATGCTTCCACTTGCCGCCTGATCCCAGTGCCTACAGTAGCATCAACCACAAGTCTGACATAATCTCCCAAATTACTCGTATCAACCTGTGAATTCCAGCATAATTAAATTAATAGGAAAACTCAAGTAAAATGGAATTTGAGTACACAGGTCTATGCAGGAAGGATTTGAATGATAGGGACGCAGCCAAATAGCATACATTGTCATCGCCTGGTCTCAAAATGTATTCTGGGTAGCCTGGAAGGGAGAAATCTAAACAAAGATCCTCAACTGAAACTCCTCGAAAACGTAAGTCTTCTGGATTACAGCTACCCAAGGATTCCAAATATTGTTTCCTGAAGACGAGGGCTTGCAATTCTTGCAAAGTAGTTCCAAGTTCCGCATCAAAAGAAATGATATCATGCAAATCCAGCTCCTGAAGAAAATGAAAAGTTACGTATGACTTATTAAAGAACCTATATAAAAAATGGTTGGTTGAAGAAAATTCCAAATGTAAATATTCGTTAACTGAACAATGAAAGTGAAATGACTTACTTGTCCAAGTACAAGCTTATAAAAGGCAGCTGACAGTGGCAAATCCAAGAGCCTTCCATCTTGAAGAGCTTTTGCCACAACTCGACCAAGTAATTTGAAGTAATCTATGACTTTGGAAAACTTGCTAGCCTCAGAAGTATCAGCATTGGTGGGCCAAGGCTGAGGGAACAACCCAAGAGGTGCATGAATAGTATCTCTATCATCCGCAGTTGCAGAAAGCCCAGGCATCTTATTAGGTTTGACATCCAATTGCCTATCTACATCAATTTCCATTGCTGGTCCAGCCAATGATGAACTTGACCTCCACATCCCTAATCTAACTTTCTGAAGGTCGCGACTTAAAAGAGTGTAAAACTCTAGAGTAGGCCCCAGCCCTGTGCCAACCTCACCAAAATACTCAACTTCAAGAACAGCCTTTTGACTAGAATACATCTCCATAACTTTTGCAGCAGAATCCAAAATACGGTTCCTAGAAACACGAACTTTTTGGCGCTGCAATCTCCCAATTCTCACCTCTCTCTCACTCATGGATCCATGCCCATCAGCACCTTGCTGCTGCTGGAGCCGATGCAATGCACGAGACAAACCAAAAGCAGTTGAATAGAAGTACTGACGCCGGGTTTCAAAAGGAAACAGAAATGGGCAAGCTTTAGTCAGCTGGTAGCACCATGATGGAAGAGACCCACTGCAAAGTGCAAGTGCGTCCTGCATTTGCCGAGCCAATTTTGGAGTGAGTTTGCTGTTGACAAAATCCTCAAATGGCACATTGACTCCAGAAGTACTCAGCTCATCCAGATCTGAAACTTTACCCTCCGAGAAACTATCAATCCTTGCCTGGACTCGCAAACGAGGCGCAAGCTGATTTAACCCCTCTAATACTCGTAATAGTGCCAATATATTATAAGTCGGATTACTTCTGTCCATATCACAAGGAAGCTCCCCTTGCAAAATGCTATCTAGCAGAGATACACGAGTAGGAGCATCTGAACCCAAACTACCGGAAGCAACTTTTCCAGAGTTCGACATAGGAGTTGAGACCACATTCCCAAGTGAAGACCTCTCAGTTTGACTCTCAGCTCTTTCATACATAATCGTGTAAATATCAGTCCAGAGCCTGCTTCCATCACTAGATACAAGATCGTTCCCAGCATATCTGTCTTCATCATCCTCATCTAGAACAAGTTGTCGTTGGATTGCCTGGTAAATGGTTAAGTTTCTATTGAGTTGCCTCCCCCCTGCAGTAAATACCAGCCTAGGTGGATCATTCAAGCTAAACAAGGGGTCTCCCTGTCTATCTCTGCCTCCCCTCACGCCTCTATTCCCAGATGCAAGTCCAGCCATAGCAGCAGCCGCAAAAGACATTGCACCCTTTGAACCAAATGAACCAGCACTTCTAAACTCGGTAGAGTCCGATCCTCTACCTGAAGCACCTCTGCTACTAGAACTACATGTTGGATTGTTCTGGCCATCAACTGATGTGGGAATAGGATTATCTTCCACTGAGTCGCCTAATTTAACATCATGCACTTTGTCCGCCATGCAAAGAGGAAGAGTATCATCTCCCAGTAGCTGTCAACAAAAGAATATATATCAATAGGAGTCGAATGTTTTCCGATATTAAAAGGGTAGTATATTGCTAGACAAATATTTTACAAAAGGGTAGCATATTACTAGACAAACATTTTACAAGTTGCTCTATTCACTTCTACAGTTACCAAGATGAACCACAAACAAATGCATTTGTAAGATGAGTTTATGTAACAACTAAGAATACAATGCAAGGCTGCCTTCAAAATACTGGTCTCACAAAGATCTCAAGAAAATCTTAGATGACATTGCTTCCCCCAGAGAAACACAAAAGAAAAGATATGCATAAGCAGTCAATGAATAATTGTAACATACATCATCATTCTCATCATCGTCATCATCTGACATATCATCATCCTCGATCACCAAAGCTTCATCAATTTCTGCAGGCGATACATCAAAATCATCATCCTGCAACATAACAAGATAATATTAAATGCATGAAGTCTCATGGCCATAAAAACCAAGGTAATCATCAGAAGTGGTAGCTAAAAATATCATTTGAAAACAAGCAAACATAGGAGAATATTGTACATTATCTCAGCCTTCATATCAAAAGTTTACTTGGTTCAGATCACCTAGGTGATGCGGAGAGAGGCCCAAGGCAAAAACCAAAATATATCAATGAACAACGCATCAGGTATTCAGGAGCCACATGGAACAGAATGCAAACTTCCAAATAAAAATATTGGCTACAAAGCCAAGAAAATAATAAAGACTACACAGGTATACAGGGACATTTGTCTGACCAGAAAAAGAAACTTTTATATGGAGTAATAATTCACTCCTTCAATCTTCACACAGTGACAGAGAGATGGAAAACTAAATCACAAGGAAAATGATACACAGAAATCATATAGTTACAACTTACAAACCATAGCTATAGCCATAGCACGGAGCTGTGTGGTGATGCTCTATTTTAGAAGGCTCATCAAGGCGTGCACATTTGCAAGATCTATTTAAGTCTGCACTATGTTTGTATTATTAGATAGTTTCATTTATTTCTGCGCCTGTTCTCTCCATCTCATTTACAAAGCGCACTCATTCTCTAAAGCAGCTATAACGTATTTATTATAATGTTCTATCTGCAACAAGATGCTTCAAATACGTAAGACCTTTCCAAACAGATGCAAATACTTGCAGACTTTGTGAGCTGAAATTAAGTTTAGTCAGGAACTTGGAATTACTTTCACTTGCTTTCATGTTCTCTTTTTGTCGTTAAACTCGTCATGTTTCTGTTTTCTATACATTAATACTTACTACACAATCTAAGCAATCTTCCTAGTTATTTTGAACTTCAGTTGTTTATGCTTTATAACAGTTGAAATTAATCATCATTTTTCCTATCAAAAAAGAAAAAGTAAATAGTCACCATTTCCTAGATTTAATCACGTGCCTCATTTCAATGAAGTACATTGTTCACTAGCTTGCAATATAGTGGCAATGATGGGTACACAGCAGAATTCAAAACACTACAAAAATACTCCTAGATGTTAGATAATGAAACGAGCCTAGAAAACTCAACTTAACAATCAAGAGGTAGATGATGTTGTGCAAGATGAGTAGTCAGTCACTTCATATGAACCCTCTTAGAAACTGGCGCCTGAACTAAAAGTCAGTATTGTAGTTAACTTATCTATAGTCTGTATACATCCAAATCACACACCCGAAAACCCAAATTTGTTCATACCAGATCAACTCCTTCACAATTATAATCAAGTACTTTACATCTTTTGTTAAGATAAACTATTTTCACAGTAATCTAGCATATAATTAAGTATACTGCGCATGCATTCAGATCAACTGGTATATATGAAAAGAATCCAAACTCAAAGTAAACTTCTAGGGGCATAGTTCTCAGGGCACTAGAAAGCATACCTCAGAACTGGTGTCCCCATCGACTGGCTTCATTTGGTTATCTTTGTCCAGAGCAGCTCTTCTACGGGCAGCATTCCTGGTCTGGGGTCCAGTTCCCTCTTCTTGGGTCCGCTTCAAGACTGCTTTTCCTTTCGCTTTTGACGAGCTTGAACTATTTTCTGGCAGCGAATCATTTTTGATAGGATCGCCAATATTAACAGAAGATCTAGTTCGTGCTGAATGACGTCGTGCAGCTGATGCAGGCGAGGACGTAGATGGTGAAGCAACACCCGCCCCTGAAGGGGTGGTCCTAGATTCAGAGTTCCCAGTAGATGCTGATGGCTTTTGAACAGACTCACTTCGTTGAACCCTGGGCCACAGGAAGTCTTCAACAGCAGCCAAACTTGCTAATGGATCGATCAGTACAACATTTGAAGAGTAATCACGGAGAGATTTTTCTCCCTGTGCTCGACAAAGTCGTAGCTTAAACGGTTGAGATAGAGCGCTTAGACCAGAAGAAAGACGGGCATTGCCACCAGATGACCGGGAAGTGTGGCTCAGCACAACAGGGAAGCGCTCCAACGAGGATAGAGCATTTTGAAGTTTTTGAACCAAAACAGTCATGGGAACTAAGCTCCTGTCATCAGCGCTTAACGGAAGGGCAATAGAAACAAAGGATTTGTATCTTCTGATTGCTTGCTGTCGAAGCTTAGGCAGATTTACTTCAGAAATTCTCTCCTTGGAGAAATACCCACAAGTAAAGTAGTCAAGCAAAGAGGCAATGACTCCACTACCAATAAACTCAAAAGTAGACACACCATCCCCCCTGCTAAGCTCCAACAGCATCTCTTTGATCACCTCAACAAAGAGGTCCTCTTTGTTATCAGCAATATCAGTAAATCTGGTAGAAGTTTTTGATTTTCCCTTTGATTTACTCTTTTGATTATCAACCCCCGAGTTCAACTTCATGCACAGATTCTTTAAGCGAAGTAGATCATCTGTAACAGCTTCATTAGTCTCTGGATCCGAAGGAAAATATTTTTCTCTAAAAGCTTTTGCACATGTACTAACTGCTGCCCGCATAGTAGAATTTGCATTAAGAATTTCGACCAAATTTGATGTTGAACCACCGCTTGGAACTTTAGAATCACCATCTGGGTTTGCATCTGAAAAATTACCACCTCGCCGCCGATTCCGCCTCGAACGTGATGATGATGATCCAAGGATAGAGTCATTTGTCTTCTCACCGGAAGATGGTTGTGAAGCAGAGGTAGATCCAGTCAGTATCAATGCATCCACAGCATGGACAACACCTTCCCTTACAAACATCTTAGAAAAAATACCAGGAAGCTTTTCCATTAAGATTTCTGCTATTTGAAGAGCAGGCACCAAAACTTGAGGATCCTTCCAAGCCAAAACTCCAGCTAAAAAGCTAAGCAACCAAAAACAAATAAATATGGATCTACAGGCCAAAAGTCAAGGAACACATCCTGCAAATACATATGTAGTAAAAGAAAATATACCTTGAGATGTTTGTGACATTTATTAAAGATTGTATCATTTCTGCAGGGCTGAAGTACATGAGTTTTCCGATAACTGAGAGACACTTGTGGCGGACCGGACCATTAACACTGGAACCATATATCTGGATACAAAATCATACAAAATGTTTATTTCTATCTATCAACACATTAAAATTTAAAAATGCTTGGAAAGCCATATTCTGACACTAACCTGAACCAGAGTAGGAAGAAGATCCATCCCAAATTGCTGCAGAAGTTCAGGCTGATCATTCAAAAGCTTCTGACGAGTTGAAGCCTCTTGTGTATTCCCATTTGAATCTTCCTGCTTACTAGAGCTGCCTGCATGACCCTTCTTAGGAAAAGAAACTTTGATAAACAAACTACTGCTTGCTGGAAGAGAGGTTGTTCCTTGCGGAAGTAGTGGCAGAAGCTCATTTGCAAGGTTCACGATCTCAAAGATCTGATGACATGGAAAGGACCAAAAAACATTCACTTAGTTCATAACTGGATTCAGATCTCGCCCTAGCAAGCATCTTTAGTTGAACTAAAGAAAACTCCCCACCTAGAAACTCAATGTCAAAAAGTATGTATTGTACTATCTGAAAGACACTGAAGCAAACAGGAGAAAATAACAGCATTGCAATTCTTTCTTCACTGACAACAACGATCAAATATACCAACGTAAAACACTAGCAAAGAGATGGAACAGCCGGTACCTGCTCTGGTGGCCTATTTAAAGCAGGTGAAACAGTCATGCTTTTCACAAGGCCAGACCCTGATAATATATCTTTCAGGATCCCACTGATCCCGAGGAGGAGTAGGGACTTTGCTCCTAAAGGAGAACCGCTTGCGCAAGTGGAAAGAAGCCGGATCAACCCCTGCCAGAAATACAAGATGAAAAACTGCAGCTTTTTGAGTGAAATAGTAACATTGGAAACCAAGCTTTGACTTACCGTGTATGTAGATGTGCTTAGAGACGCTTGACCACCACCGGAGTGGCTAGATGAAACCAAGGCAGCAGCTTGTGTGACAAGACCGTGATTACATAGTTCATCAAGTTTTTCAGGAGACGAAGCGAAAGCTTCAGCAATCCGGGTCAAGCAAATAGATGCATGTTCTAAAACCTACAGATCACGGAACAAGCTGGTGAATACGAATCTCTGTTAGATCATAAGCTAACAATAAATTTCCTTCAAGCCGTCATTATCAATTCGATCATATCTCACCTTTGCGTCATGGTACTGCAGGAGATTTGTCAACAATGGGACGGCTTCCATTACAAAATCAGCTGCATCAAGAGGTAATTTCTTGCACATATTTGCAGCAGTTGATAAAGCCACTCTCTGAAAGTGAATAAATGAATTATTTTCTTCTAAAATACGAAATCGCAATAGATACAACAGCAGCTCAGTGGATCAACAATTCAAACATGTAGACTACCCCACAAATATATCCACTTTTACACACCTGAACCCCTGTAGAGAAGAAGTCTAGATATGAAAGCACGGCCATAAGTGCACCAGCCCGCAAGCAAGCGGTTGGGTGGTCCTGTGATATCTTCTTCAGTGCTTGCAGTGACTGTTCCAAATGAGTCAAAATCAACATTTTCATCGCAACAATTTAGAAAAAAGTAGCAGAATTTGCCATAGATTTGGTCTTCTTCCTACTGAAGGGTTAAGGTTGATTGATTACATAGTCTATCCTAACATAAAATATTTATAAAATAAAGAACATCACATTATACCAATTAATCATAAACTTCCCCTAATGCATCCGAATATATACAATACAAGATCGACAGACTCACCTGTTCTGCCAAGTCCATGTACTCAATAGTCAGCAGCCTAGCTACAAAACAAGAAACAGCGCCATAATGCACCACAGCAGCACAAGAGGATGGCAACACATCTACCAGATGAGTTAGAGCCCGAGCCGCAAGAAGCATGATATCAGGATTGCTCTCGTGATTAAGTAAGCCCACCAGCACAGGAACAAAAGACTCCACCGAGAAAGTACTCAAAGATTCCTCCGTCCCAATTGATAGCATGTCGCACAGCTGTGTTAGTGCCTCCACTTGCTTCCCTTCCTCGCCATCCGCCCTCAACCCAGACAAAATCTTCTTTAACCGTCCACTTTGATGAGAAGACGAACCCGACCCCATCGCTGAACTCGGGAGCAGATCATCCAACCCAGCACCCAACTTTCTCAACAACCCCTGAAGAGCACTGCTGGCAGAAGTCAAGTTCTGGTGCAATATTCCAACTCCACCCTCGCTATCGTTATCATCATCATCCCCACCATCATGAGAATCAATGTTCAGTCCCAAGCTCCTCTCAGCTTCTCTAAGCCTGAGTTCAGGTTCCTTCTCTTTACCCTTATCCAAATTAGCGCCATCTTTATTGCTACTATTATTACTGGGGTTTTTACCGCGGCGGCTGCGCGTAGTGGAAGCAGAGGCGGTGGAGGATGGTTCCGGGTTGGGGTCCATGGGAGTCGACCGAGGCGCGGCACGACGACTATAGCGAGTAGTCGAGATCGAAGGCGTGCTAGCTGACGTGGCCGCAGCGGCAGAAGAGGACGATGTCGACGTGGCGGATAAACGGGGGCGTTTGGTGGCACGTGTGTTTGGGCCAGAGGATGCTGCTGGTGAGGTGGATGCCTCCGCCCGCTTCCGGCTCCGAGTTTCCATACAAGAACCACTAACAAACCGGCTAAAATCGCCGATTAATCGGCGATCAAACTGTCAATCGATCCCCAATCACGTACCATGTCACTCACCAAACGTAAAACCCTAATTCCTCGACCGAGTAATCAAAATCGAATCTTTTTAACAAATTCGATGAATCAAAACTCTTTACTTCAACAAAGGCTCAAAAGAATCAGTAACCGATTGAATCGAAGAACACAATTTTGAACCCTAAAAAACCTGAGAAATCAATATCAAAATTGAATTCAATTAAGTAACAGAATATGAAAATTAAGATTGTGAGAGCTTTATATATATGCGATTTCGAGAGGAGGACGAGAATAATGAAGATGAAATTGAGGAGAATAAGGCAAGTATAAAGAAAAACTGAAACCCTAATTGCTTTTTCTGTTTTGCCCCAAATGTTGTTATGAATGAAAATTTTGTTGCTTTTGTTTTTTATTAATTAACAATTTCGTCTTGTACTTGTAATAGATGATGATGACAATTGAGAAAATATCAAGGCGGTGCTTCGTATAAGCGGTAATTTAAGAGATATGTTATGGGTTTTATTTAATTTGTGAATTTAGTAGTGCTATTGGTCTTACGTAATATGAAACTAGTAACGGTGACACGCACTACTTTTTGCACCTGCAATTTATTTCATAATAACGTAATTATTTACATTTTAAAGTAAGTAAGCTATCTCAAATACGAATAAGTTATGTTAATAATTTTTTGTACATGCACATAAAACATTGATGATATACTATAGTTCTCGGAAAAAGACGTCCAAAAACTCTAGAAACACTTCTTTTTCAACTTTGACGACTAAATTACGCCTATAAAAAGCATGACACTACCTCTCGAAAGAAAAATAATATCATTTTAGAATTATACTTCAATCCTATGACATTTTAACATTCATTAGTGTTTAAATATTATCATTCATCAAATGGATCTATTAATCTTTTAGTATTGTTATTCTTATCCATCCATCCTCTCATTCATTTTCAATTTTTCAATCTCAAACAATCTGGCCCAACTTCCGGCCCACTTGTCTGGGCCTAAGCCCAGCCCACACAAAAAAGTAACAGAACATATCCTTTTCCACTCGAGTAAACAAAAAGTCACCTCTCACTTCCCTCCTTTACACACATTCCGCAAAAATCTCATGACTGTCGACATACCCCCCCAAACTTAAATGACAATAAAGCCCTCGCATTAAATCCCCCATAACTCAACCGGCTCAGGGGCATTTTCGTCTTTTCACTCCTTGGCGTTTTCTTCGCCTGTAAATCATCGCCCTAAACATTTGGATTCTTCTGACAAAACAAATAGTCGAAGCTTCACTGTCGGCAGATGATTTTGATTTTGACCTAATTTTGAAATTATAGTCAACTTTTTGAGCTGAGAGATTTAGGTTTGTGAAAGCTATGGGGTTTATAAGCACGATTTTGGGGTTTTGCGGATTTGGAGTTGGAGTATCGACTGGTCTTGTGGTTGGGTACTATTTGTTCATCTACTTCCAGCCTAACGATGTTAAGGTGCTTCATTCTGTTTAGTGTTGTTAGAATTGGAATGAAATTTGAAGTGAAAAAAGTGTGATTTGAGATCTGGTGTTTGGTAGTAGTAGTAGTAGGGAGCTTTGATGAAGGTTTTCGGCATTTGTTTTACGGTTAATCGTGTGGTTGTGTTTTGGTGTGGTTGTTGTGTGTAGTGTTTATTTTGCGTTTATAGGTGGTGTGATTTGGATAGTTTCGTATACGATGGGTTTGGGGATTGTTCGTTAAAGTTCGGTAAGGGTTTTGAAAATGTTCGGTTTTTGTTGTTAGTGTTAGATGAGTCGAGCTTTTAGTTAGCATGTGTATTATAGGACCGTGTCTATCGCAAGTAATAAGGCAATCCGTTTCTTCTTAGTTCTTAATCGAGGAGAAGGAACGGAAAGTTGTGCGTACTGCGGTGGTGGTGTTGCTAGTTGTGACTCGTGATGTGGTGTTTGATGAAAAATATGGAGGTTTTTTGGCATTCTTTTACTTTTGGTTTGTATGTTCACATTGTGGTTGTGTGCAATGTCTAATAGCTTTTATTCGTGTTGCAATTTGAGTAGTTTCATATTTGACGGGTTTGGCAGTTGTTCCTGTAGAGTTCAGTGAGGTTGTCAGTTGGTTCTGAAAACCTTCCAGTTATGTTATAAATAAGCATTAGATGGGCGCTTAATTAGCAGTTCATTTATAATGTGTATGATAGAATTGTGTTTATCGCAAACCATTTCTTCTGAATATAGAGTTAGCTAGGAAATTAGTTTACTATGACTGGCTGCACGTGGTAGACAGTAGGAGGCTCTACGAACAAGAGAGTTGCTTACTACATGGTGGTGTAACTCATAATTGAAACTGTTGTTACACACACACATTGGGTAGAGCAAACAATCTTTGGGAGCTTCTATGAAATTGAAAAGGAATGGTGGTCTGGTTAAGTTCAACTTTTTTCTTTTTAACCTTTAGACCACTTCTGTATTTATTATAATCTGGTCAGAGTTGGTTCTGCCCTCTGTGGAGCTACTTATTTTGGATAATACTGTCAATTAAGACATATTGTTTTAATTGCTATATGATGTGTTTATTTTCCATTACTTTGAATTTACTCTCCGTTTTAGATGATTTATTGAGCATGCTTACTTCCTTAATTCTTGTACTGGGGTACCATCTATAATTGCGGTAAATAGGCTTTTAATATATGGTAGGCTATATTACTAAGTTATGCTATTTTATCTTGTTGGATTTTCTCCCAATGCCTTATCAAGCTATGTAGTGGCTTAAGAATGGGAACAATAATAGAACTTATTCCAGATAATTTTGCAAGTTAACGCCAAACATTTGAAAATTTTATATTAAACTTGTCCAGGATCCTGTTATTCGTCCTCTGGTTGAGCAAGACTCTAAAAGTTTGCAAGCATTACTTCCCGAAATACCCCTCTGGGTGAAGAATCCTGATTATGATCGTGTAAGTTCATGATCGCTTAATAACTTCTGTTGTATTTTCTTTTCTTGATTCTGGTGTGTAGTTGTTTAACACATTTATTCTATGCGACATTCTCCACCGGAACAAAGATTGACTGGCTCAACAAGTTCATTGAAATTATGTGGCCTTATCTGGATAAGGTATTGGTTTACATTGAATTTGTGCAGTGTTGTTACTTATAAGATATCTTTGCTTCATCTTCTATGCATGAATCAAATTTCTATGGTTCTTGCAGGCAATTTGCAAAACAGCAAAGAATATTGCTACTCCCATTATTGGCGAGCAAATTCCTAAATATAAACTTGACTCTGTAGAATTTGAATCATTAACCCTGGGATCTCTACCGCCTACTTTTCAAGGTCAGTGAAGTGATTGATATTTGGTTATTCTATTTCAATGTCGTAGCATAAATCAAAGTGATGAATGATTTTAGAGCATCGACAGCCTTTCAGTCTAGAGTTTGGGTTGTTAGATTCATGCTTACAGAGCCATTCAATCACTAATAGCTTTTGGAAACCAAATGAAAGAAATGGCCATTTCAAAAATGGCCATTTCAAATATAGATAAAGATACCATGAGCACATGCGTCATCTGTAAAATTGATTATACACTGTTTTCGTAGCGGCAATAATAGATGTCCTAAGAAAGTGAACAATTTCTGCTTTTATCTCTGGAAAACAACTATATATTGTCATGCTCAATGTCCTTGTTAGCTATTCCAATTGGCTAATTTTTAGTTAGAAGGGGTAAGTGAAGCTATTAGAATTGGCTTTTGTGGAGAAAGTCGCAAGTAATATCAGATTTTTCAGATGCTCTGGCTACCCTTATGTCAAAGGCTCAGTCCTAGTTCAAGAAGGAAATAATACATATCAAATAATAATAGAACCTTAGAAGATTTTGGAATGAGAATCGTTGAAAGTCCATATACCTGTAAATCTTATCAACTACATCCATCTCATGTCCTTGCTAAAGTCTTGAGAGCCAAGCATCACCTTAAGTTTTTGCCAATATATGATGTTATTTATGCAGAAGGAAACAAACAGAAGGAAATGGACAGAACATCCATCAATTTCTTTAAGATAGCTTCGATTGTATTTCCGATTGCAAAGTTGATAAATGGAAGAAGAAATGATGGATTACAAGTTTTATCCTTCTTTAGTGAGAAGTTGGGAACTTCAGAACTATTTGTCATCTTGTTTTTATCATCTTTTCTTGTATCAAATATCCAAGTTAGGCATTGTGGAGACTCTAGCTTTATGGTGTAGTACTAATCCGAATCTGCCAATCTAAATTGATGTGTTTCTGTTGGTAAGAATAATTACATGGCAATTGACCTTTGATTGGTTTCTGATTTATGTACTTTCTTCCGGATTTCATAAGTTTTTGTTGGTGGTGTATTTGATTTGTGCTTTAAGCTAACACTTGCATTTCCATGATTATTTTCTTCTTTTATCCATGTTTCTATTGTGAGTCTCCGTTGATGGGTGGATGTCTGGATGTCTGTGGGTTGGTCGATGCAATATTTGTAGATTAGGAAACCACTGTTTTTCTTCTTCTGATTGGCCTCTTTATTCAATTAAACTATGGGTTTATCTGAAATTATTTTCCTTAGTTTTTTCTATGGCTCATGCTTTCTGGTTGTATTGAAGTTATATAATGTTAAGTAGGAGTGAGAAAGAATGTTGAATAGGTGGGTGCAGCTTTACCAGCCTTCTTCCCAAACTTCAGTTTTCTGGCCTGCCTGCTTGGCTGTTGTTTCTTTCTCATTGCATCAATATTAGAGTCTTTATCACTGGTCTTCTTGGCCTACTCCAGTATTGAAAGTCTTTTTTTGTTACACTGGATTAGAGCTGTTTAATCTTTTCAGGTATGAAGGTCTATCTCACTGACGAGAAGGAATTGATTATGGAACCGTCCTTAAAGTGGGCAGCAAATCCCAATATCACAGTTGCTGTGAGAGCATTTGGACTGAAAGCAACGGTTCAGGTGGTATCCTGTTAGTGTTTTAGGATACTATACTGCTTATGTATCTGAGAATTATCTTTTTCTTGACAACTAATCCTGTTTGAAAAACAATTTTTTATTTGAATATGGCAGGTTGTGGATTTGCAGGTCTTTGCTCAACCCCGTATCACACTAAAGCCTCTCGTCCCCAGCTTTCCATGTTTTGCCAAAATCTTTGTGTCCCTTATGGAGAAGGTTGGTAGTCTCATATTTTAAAGAATCAAATGGAAGGGGCTACAAATTGCCAAGACCTATTTGTACTTCATTATTATTCCTCTTTAGAAGCTGAGATGCATGTGTGTGGTAATATGCTTATCATATTCTTACCCTGCATCTTGCTTAGTTTATTCATTCCCTCATGCTATACTATCTCTGAATTGCAGCCACATGTTGACTTCGGGCTGAAGCTTTTAGGGGCTGATCTCATGTCAATTCCTGGTCTGTACAGATTTGTACAGGTATAACTTCTTTGGAAAAATGAATCTCTTTATCTCTGACATCCATCTTGAAAAATTAGCATTTCTGGTAGTTGGGTACATAATGAAAATAAGCGCTGGATTAGATGTGTTCTCTGGATCAGATGGAGAAGTTTCAGATTTTATTTTGCATGACATTGGTATTCAGAGGTCCCTCCGCTGCTTGCATCTGCAGCTGATGAAGGCTAGGCCAATTATGCCACTCTCCTATTGTATTCAAGTTTTTGTCCCGGAAATTTAACTACTTATATATTATGGCTTGCGATCCATGTTTTCAGTGAAGTATTGTGACATGAGTAACTCAAAGGAAATACAAGGAAAACATAGCCAGTGAACTCAGAAGCACTAAAGTTTTCGTTAAATGTTATATTTGGAACAATGTCTCGTGACCTAGTAATTATTCTTTATTTATTATTATATAATAACGTTAACATGAATTTCTACCTTCATGGGGAATGAAAAAACTACCTGCAGGAGCTTATCAAAGATCAAGTTGCTAATATGTATCTGTGGCCTAAAACCCTTGAAGTGGAAATTCTGGATCCAACAAAGTATGCATCTCTTACAATATTATAGACATCTTATAAGTCGTATGTGCTTGCATCTAATTAGCTTTGTACCTTCAGAGCAATGAAGAAGCCCGTCGGAATTCTTCACGTGAAGGTAATTCGCGCAACAAAGCTGAAGAAGAAAGATCTATTAGGTGCATCAGATCCTTATGTGAAATTGAAGCTCACTGAAACGAAGGCTCCTTCGAAGAAGACTACCGTAAAGCATAAAAATTTGAACCCGGAGTGGAATGAAGAGTTCAGCATGGTTGTTAAAGATCCAGAAACACAAACATTAGAACTAATTGTTTATGACTGGGAGCAGGTATACATTTGTAGCTTGTGTTTGAGATAATGTACCTATATTTTGCCCGGAATCTTATACAATTTTATCTTGGTTCAGGTTAGCAAACATGAGAAGATGGGTATGAATGTAGTTCCTCTGAAAGAACTTCCCCATGATGAACCAAAAGTTTTGACTCTAAATCTTCTTAAGAACATGGATGCAAATGATGTTCAAAATGATAAGATGCGTGGCCAGATTGAGGTAGAGCTGACATACAAACCTTTCAAGGAGGATGATCTCCACAAAAGTTTAGATTCAGTCCAAAAAGCTCCTGAAGGCACACCACCTGGTGGAGGGGTACTAGTGATTAGAGTTCATGAAGCTCAAGATGTTGAAGGAAAGCATCATACTAATCCATATGTGCGCATCCTTTTCAAAGGGGAGGAGCGAAAAACTAAGGTATGCTATGCTCGAGAAGCATTCATCGTAGTATCCTATGCAGTAATTAATTGATGATATCAATCCTGTGATGCCGTCACCCATTTCTGTAATTGATTGCGCATGCTTACTTCCTGCATCACTTTTATATGCAGCAAATTTATCCTTGATTTTACTAAGAATTTAAATGAATTGCGTCCTTATTATGAAAATTCAGCATTGATCTTTAACATGTGATGCTGTAATGTCAGTTCGTTATTTCCCAACTCCCAATTTGTTGGGAACCTCTATGAAATGGAGTTTCACCCCCCACCCCCAGTCTAACTGCTATCTTGAGTTAGGTATCAACTATTGATGAGAATTATGTATGTTCGCTGTCGAATTTGCCGTTTAAAATTTTTGTTTTTTTATACAGCAAATAAAGAAGAACAGAGACCCAAGATGGGACGAGGAGTTCACTTTCATGCTGGAGGAACCTCCTGTGAAAGACAAGGTCCATGTGGAAGTACTCAGTACCTCATCCAGAATAGGCTTGCTGCATCCCAAGGTAATACATCAGAACCCTTCCTGTATCAAAGCACTAACTTGGAATAAATTAAATTACTTTAACAAATTTGGTCTTATTATAGAAATATCCCTTACTATTTGAAATAAAAGCATTACAGAAAGTTTGATGAATTATAAAAGTGTGAAATGAATCATAGAAAGGCTCCCTTTTCTTTTTATGTTTCTAAATCTTTCCGGGGTGTCTTTATAATTCTTAAAATCTTATAGGAAGTTTTTGTAGTATACGAAGGCATGTAGAAGTAAGTATCCATTGATGAATTGCTAAAAGGAGAGGTATTAAGCAGGAAACAATGTTATTAGAAGCTAGCTAAAGCTTATTAATAACATGGGACTCAAAACTTGTACTTCTAAATGACGTCTATTGGCAGAAATCACTTGAGTTGTTTTCGGTTATTTGTGCTGTTACTTTTCTGTTGCCCTCCCTTAACGACTTAAATGTTCCATGGCTTGCCATTTGAAACCAGGAAACGTTGGGCTATATCGACATTAACTTGGCTGATGTCATTAGCAACAAAAGGATAAACGAGAAGTTCCATCTCATTGACTCGAAGAACGGGCGGATTCAAATTGAGTTGCAGTGGCAAACATCTTGATCCTGCTTGCAAATTGTGATAGCCTGCGTAACGACCAAGTAGTTTGGAGCTTGTAATTACCAGAGCAGCTTTTGTGTGATACAATTCTGTATATTACTATTAGTGTGAGTGTTGGCCACGATCAAAATAAGTTGTGCTTGGTGTTAACTTTTCTTGAATCCTTTAATTGTTGTTCTAAATCCAAGGCCATTACTGTGTTTTGTAAACTCCCGGAATGTTTGTTGAGTAAGCCTTGGCTGTATACTAGCGTGTTTTGGACTTAATTTACACGAGTTAAACTTGTAGTCAATAAAAAAGAAATCCGAATTTAGAAATGAACTCTTTCATGTGGTTGACTTGAAATATTGATGCTTAGAATTGGCACCATTTTGTTTTTATTCTGAAGCAAAATTCTAGGTTAGTTGTGTTGATTATGGCCAATTGCTGGTATTGCATGAGGACCCAGTGTAACCAATTTACGAGAGACTCGAGTGAATTTAGTGGATCTTAATATTTAAGAAACATTGCACTTTAGTGATTTTTTCAAGTTCACTTGATATCCTGTTTTAGCTATGAGTTAGAGATAATTTGAGCTCAAGCATTGTGTGTGAGACTAAACCAAGAGCTGACCTCGTGTATAGATCATTTAATGTTTAAGAAGCTAACGCAGAATGAATTACAACAGTCAACAAAGCACGATCAAGTAGAACACGACCGAAATGTCAAATCCATCGAGCATGCTCTGAATTTGGTTGGGTCGAAATAGTGTACCATTAGTAGTGCATATTACGCGATACTTATAGGTTATTCTTAGAAGCCCTTTCGATGATTCGGGGATCTTTCTATTTGCGTGACACACGTCATGTCGACTTGGAGTATCGATCGGTCGCAATTGATAGGCCAAGTTATTGAATTACCATGAGCGACAACCAGTAGCAAATGATCGATTTGGCCATTACGAGGTTCCATTCGTGGTCCTCTTTATCCGGTTGTTGCCCACTTAAGTACCAGAAAATGGCCACACACACAATGATCGTATATAACACATCAAATACAATTAAGAAAATTTAACTAAAAGAAGTTTGTAGGATTGAAGAAAATAGATTCACTTCAATTGCGTAATTTTTTATTTTTACTAAGTTTATTAGATATAATTTTGAGATTTGAATAAACATATTAATAACTTACTATCGTAAACTCATTATATAAATTTATTTTCCAGCTGGCTTTTAGATAATGTCACCACAATACATCAGCCCATACCTAATGGTCCTAATCTCATATCAACAACAGGCTCACTTCCCAAAGCCCACAGTTTCCTCCCATTTTCTCAACCAATCAGAATCCACGCCCCAAAATATCAAAAACAATTTATTTTCCTCACATACTATATAAACACCCAGTCAATATTCAAAACTAAATCTTATCTCATATCATTTCTCATTTTTGCGACTCAGAGGACTTCTTCTTCTTCTTCTCCAATGGCGAAGCCTATCGTCGACGCAGAGTACCTCAAGGAGATCGAAAAAGCTCGCCGTGAACTCCGCGCACTCATCTCTAACAAAAATTGTGCTCCGATTATGCTCCGCCTCGCGTAATTCTCTCTCGATTTTTGCCTATTTTGACTGTTTTTTGACCTATTATCGCTAATTTTAGTCGATTGATTTACGGATTGTGCTTGTTCAGGTGGCATGATGCGGGGACGTACGATGTGAATTCGAAAACTGGAGGTCCGAATGGTTCGATTCGCAACGAAGAGGAGTTCAGCCATGGCGCTAACAGCGGATTGAAAATCGCACTCGATTTCTGCGGTTAGTTTGCTATACGCTTCGCAGAACGTAATATCTCGAATATTGCCTGTTTTTTGTTATGATCTAGCTTAATCGCAAGTCAAAAATGTTTGCATGTGCCTCTTTGCCTGGAGTGTTGCCGGAGAAAACTGTATTCTGCTTAATTTATGATTAGTTTTGGAATTTAGACACCAGAGCTATGTTGAAATCATGTATGTATGATTGTATTAGAGTGAATCGAACATACGGCGAATTCGTACCAGTTCCAGTTGAATAGCTAGGAGTAATATGTACTTACTAGTGGACGGAACTATGACTTCTCGCACTTACGGTCGTGTTTCTGGCATTTTTTATCAGCTGCATCTTTGAGGATGTATATAGTTACCAACAGTTTGTGGTTTGTATCTCGTTGTTATAGTGTCAGTTCCTTGCATGTAGTTATGGACTATCACGAGTTATTCAAGTTGTCTGCTGCAGAGTTTAACTCACATGAATTTGAGTACTATTACTACTTCCTCAACTGAATTTGAATATTTTATTTTGCTTTTTTGACCTCTTTTTATATTAACTGGAGTACATTGCGAAAACCTCTATGTTACTTTATTTGAAGATACCTTCATTTATTTTTATTAGTATCTATTTAGTGAAATCTAATATTTGTAACCAGAGGCTAGCTATTTTTTTCAGACTGTACTTATATTAATCATGTTCATGGATTATATATCATTTTAATTTTTCCGTTATGTTTTTTAATCTACAAAAATTAATTTTTTATGAACCTTATAGAATATTTCAGACCTATCATAAAAATTGTGAAATGATTTCATTTTATTAAACTAAAAATATCAATGTTAATTTCTGGATAAAATATATAGAATCTTTAGTCTACAGTAATCTTACCCCTTTATTTAGAATGATCACTTTTTTCATTAATCTTACTCTCAACTTCAGTCCATTTAGCACCAAATTAGCAAAGACCAGAGAGTTACATTGACCAAAAAAGCTCATAGAGAAATGCTAATAGATACTGCACAGAGTATATGTGACAATCAGAAATGGCACAAGGATGTTCTTTCTTCTGCAATTTACTCATTAATTTCTTGAGCATAGATCTTGTGATTCTATCTTCTGGTATAGTTGCAGAATCTACAAATCTAATTCGGCAATGATTTTAATGAATGATGCGCATAAGAAACTCAGACATCTAGCTTATTTCCTCTGGATTTAAACTCGTACAGTTACAGTACCATTCTGGAATAACAAGATGTGTATCTAGGCTAAATTATGGTCTCACATAGGGGGCTAACCTTAGTGCATTATGGCTAAATTAAATGTGTATTTCAATTATGACTTGGGTTAATTTCATTGCTGAACTTAGTTTTGAGGCATGAAGTAAGTCATATCACTTGAAAGTGAACATATGTATGATGAGTTGGTTTATGTCTGATTATTGCAGAGCAAGTGAAGTCTAAATGTCCAAAAATTACATATGCCGATCTATACCAGGTAATTTTCACATTATTCTGAAAATTTACGGATAGCTGTTCAATGCAACAAGAACATAGACGTTTCTTGATTCATGCATTATTTTTCAACGAACCTGGTTTAATTCTACTTCACAATTTTAATACTTCGATTAATCTTTTTTATTGTTGGAGTTTTAACTGGAAATTGAAATGAAGACTTCTTTAAACTTCAAACATAGATATTTGATTCATGCTGTTTCCTTGTTTTGATAACATTCAAAGGAGCAAATGGTTTAAACTCTGCAGAAACATTTTACGTGTTCAATGTGAAGAAATCTATTGTTTTCATCATCTTCTGGTACATTGTCTTTCATAGAAAGCAAGTTTTAACGCTCATTTATATATCCCACCCATTATCTCTTGCTGCAGCGTTAAGGGCATTACGTGTTGATTGTTTAAAATAGGGATTCAGCAAAAATGAGCTGCATGTGCAATTGGATATATCTATTTGTCTATCACTTGACGTGAAATAGACTGGTACTTGTAAAAGTACAGAATTTGGGCATATGCTTAAATGTATAGTTATGATAAGACGGGGAAGTGCAATCTCACTTTTTAGAATAATAATCTTTTAGAGATTGTGAAACATTTTGACTTTCGGGCAATGCCATTTCCTGTAACCAAATAGTATCTTCAAAGTTCTGGCAGAGATAAATTTACTATACTAAGTCAGTTGGACGGCCTGGGTACAATTTGTTCTTGGGATGAAGCGTTAAAAAAGTTTGTTTTCAGGACAGGAATCATAAGGTTGAGTATAGATATCATTGTAAGAGTATGTTTATTTGCCGGTGACCTATCAAGATTGCGGTTAGAGTGATCATTAAAAACTGAAGGAATAAGAGTCATAACATTTTCTGTTTACAGATAGTTTATTTTCCTGTAAACCAATGGTTTCAAGCTTGCATTCCAATATTTTATTTTATGCTTATTAAATTAAATAGTAGAAAGGAAAAGTTTAACAGATTGAAGCATGTAAAATTGGTCATGCACAGACAACTGGAGCTGGATGAAGCATCGGAGAATCTGTTTGTTCTTGGTTTCTAACACTGTAGGTGTCCCGCAGGCTAGGATAGTTCGTGTTACTAAGCCACATGTCATTGACTAATATCAGACACTTCCTTCACATAATAGATTAAATATTCAAAATATGGTGGATCTTCAAAGATGTGTATTATTGATGCTCAAACTGCAATCAAGCCAATTGAGAAAGGGAAAAATACTAAAAGTTCATGAAACTTTAATTTGGTAGACCTCAGTTATTCCGGCTTTGTGGATGTTTAACGCGTATGGAAGGGAAATAATGATTCACTCTGATTGTAGTTTTGCATATTTCTTTAATGATATTCTAGCCGGTAGAACAATTAAAATTAGAAATCCAAGGTGTGTAATCAATCTAAATAGGTCAAGATTTTCATCTAAAATGTTTGCATAGTCAACTTCTGCCAAGTGTTTGTGCCACAAATACTTAACATGTACTCTTTCAACGGATTTATTGAATTCATTTCTAGTATACTTCTTGAGATCCTTGGCTTGTTTTATTGTGCATTTGTGAACATCTTCTGCTAAAAAGATGCCAAAGAAACGATTAATTTTGAGTAATTCATTTGTGCTGACAAATTCATTTTGCCTATAGCTTGCAGGTGTTGTAGCAGTTGAAGTAACTGGCGGACCCACAATTGATTTTGCTCCTGGTAGAAAGGTAATAGTAATGACTCGGTATAGAGTTAAATGAGACTAATCTTTAGATGTAAGTCATTGCATATCCGTTTGCACTCTGAAGATTAATTTGGATTCACTTAGTTTCCTATTTACCGCAAGATATCTTATGGCACTTGAACAACATTAATGCTAACCGTCTCATGCTTCTTCAGGATTCAGCTGTTTCTCCAAAAGAAGGACGACTTCCAGATGCTAAAAAAGGTCCGAACATTAGAAATACTATAAGCACACATATCACTTGGACATTGTTGCGTGCTACATGTATATGTTAGTTTATCTGTAATGACAACTATATTTCTTATTGCATGTGGTGATCAGTTAAATTTTTTCTTGATTCATTAAACATTTATTTTAATCACACCCTTTCTTTCGTACTCTGCATTTGAAAGAAAGCAATAATCTGCTTAAATAATGCTGGATTATATTATGACCATATGCAATTCTTACATATGTTTCTTTTGAAGTGCATTTCCTTTCATGCTCTTGCCCACATGTTGGCTTTCAATATA
This sequence comes from Misopates orontium, assembly GCA_946800315.1. Classification (NCBI taxonomy): domain Eukaryota; kingdom Viridiplantae; phylum Streptophyta; class Magnoliopsida; order Lamiales; family Plantaginaceae; genus Misopates; species Misopates orontium. The sequence goes on along the minus strand of OX326948.1, from coordinate 2,230,230 downwards.
TAACAGCTGGTTTTTTATGATTCAGAATTGCAGCCGAGCTGATAGTAACTTTAGATTACTGTGCAAGCTATTGAAACATTCTCTGCAGTTTGATATGAATTTCAACTGACATATTCTTTTGTATTTTGATATCAGGTGTGCCACATTTGAGGGATGTGTTTTATCGGATGGGCTTATCTGATAAAGACATTGTAGCACTCTCTGGTGGCCACACCCTGGTAATTTCGATTCAAATACTGTTCATTTGCATCATATGCTAATGAGTTTTAAGAATATATCAACTAAAACACACATGCACACCAAAGAAGAAAAAAGAAAACCGGCTTCTAACATATTTTGCTTGATGTTTGCGTTGCAGGGAAGAGCGCACCCTGAGAGATCGGGCTTTGATGGACCTTGGACTGCAGAGCCTTTGAAATTTGATAATTCATATTTTGTGTAATTCTTTTAAACTTAATGAACCTTTATTTGTAGTGTTATTTATTCTTATACACCTTCCTTTTTTGTTTGTCTGAACTAGTGAACTGCTTAAGGGTGAAAGTGAGGGCCTGCTGAAACTCCCAACTGATATAGCTTTGCTGGATGATCTGGAGTTTCGACGTTATGTTGAACTCTATGCTAAGGTATATATGGTTATTTCCAATGATCAGAACCATTTATTTGTATTAATTAAAGCAATTTGGTTTATAAGTAGCCAAGCTTTTAGGATTTTAGCCTACTCATCAATTTCCAAACCTGTCTGCAAGCTTGTTAATTTCAAGCTGATCTCAGTAAAGAATTGAAAACTAATTAAGCTGAAGCAGTTTCTCTTCTTCATTGTGAAATTACATGTCTTTTCAAGCTGATAGAAGAAAAGTATTGAAACTGAGCAAGCCGAAGCAGTGACTCTTGTACACTGTATCTTCGCATTGTGAACTTATTGGATGAATTGGACAAAAGCATCAAGATCTGGTCAAACCGATTTTTGAGTTTGTAGGAAGTGTTTCTTTAACGTAGATAATTGGTTTTCCTGATTTACTTTTGGATCCTAACTTTCATGTTTCAGTTATGTGCACCATCAACTACTAATTGCCTAACCCACTCATAGAAAAGGTGTACAAGAAAGAATCTGAAGCAAACTACTAAAGAAAGACTAGAGTTATCTTTCTGAATTAAGTTTGTGTGATTGTTGTGCTTCTGTACAAGAACAAGGCACGTGGTGTTATTTTCTTCGTTCGTCTTTCTCTAGGAAGTGAATGAATATGAGAAATTGGGAAATCTGATACTACAATCTACACTAATATGCTGGTCATATTAGGTGTACAATTGGGCTTCATTCATATAATTCTGACTGTACTGCTTTTAGCTTCCTTAGCAGCAAACATGCAGCATAGGAATTCATTAATTAAATACATATAGATTGTAAATTCTGTTAAATCCAAATCAAATGTCTGCCTAGTACAACAAAATTTGCGTAGCTGAAGTATTGATTTAATCAAGAGCAGTTTTTGCTTATTTAATTGTGTAAATGTATATATGTTCCATATTTCTATGGCATTGTTTATTTGCCTTTCCAGTTCAGTTACTTCCCTTTGGCTGCGCCTCACCATTAAGCTGGATTTTTTCTAAGTCATTAACTTTAAATCATATATCCTAACATTTGACATGCAGGATGAAGAAGCCTTCTTCAAGGACTACGCCGAATCACACAAAAAACTCTCAGAACTTGGGTTTACCCCAACTAGTCCCGGTATAAAAGCGATTGTGAAAGATGGGACCGTTCTAGCCCAAAGTGCTGTTGGAGTCGCCGTTGCTGCTGCAGTGGTGGTCCTCAGTTATCTGTATGAAGTTCGGAGAAAGATGAAATAGGTCCGTACATCTTTTCCGTGTCTCTCGTTTGATTCAAGGCTTATTAAGGACAGGAACTCATCCCTTAATTTGTATTGAATACTGTATACCATCTCATGTTCGATACTGTATACCCCATGTTGCAATAATACTGGACCATTACGTGCCAGATATACAAATTAGTTAAAAAAAAAAAAAAGAATAAACTCGTTTGCTTATAATTGGAGTAAGTACTCTTTTGCTGTGATGGATAACTTTTTTCGTCTACTCTTAAAAAAAGAAACATATTTCTTGTTTAAGGAAGTCCTAGTTCAGACAAGAGGAATATGAGTGTAGGGCCAATCTAAAAGATGTTTGCTTGTCTTAATACTGATCCAGATTGCCTAACATGGGAAACATGGACAAACTAACATTATTGAGATGAAAGTAGATCCATGCATGTAGGACGCTTATTTTTTTATACTCCTTCCCTCGTGCAAATAATTGACCTATGGATTTTGCAGTTTACAATTAAAATTTGGATATGATTATAGAATCATTACTTTGCTCTCTTGCTTTGATGGGGTTATTGCATGTGTGTAGGTCTTCTGGTCGCCTCTTCTCATGATATTTTTTTTGCTAAAACAGTTTGGTTGTTGGTTTTCTTGGAAGGCGCATCAGTTTTTGGCATTTTACTCGTATGTTATGTGAAATGGGTACATTACATCTAAAAAAATTAATTGGCATAAATTACCACTTCCTATAATGCTAAATGAATAGATTACAACCCCCCCCCCCCCCCCAATATTACAGGCAAATTAAGGCAGTGACGTTAAAGTTGCACATCACCCTTTAACACTTGCGCATAAGAAGAGTATTTTGTATTGTTTGGAAGTACACGAGTAATTTGCGTATTTGTTTTTCTACAAGGGCAAGGCGGGAATTTGACATAACATATAGGGTATCTTGTTTATTTATTTTTAAAATGGATAATGTACGTATTCACGTACCACCAAAGGGTGTAAAATGCCATGCATTAACTCTTCAGAATTTGACGCCTTGTTTTCATGTTGTCTGGTTAGAATACCAAATAGAACTGCCGTTTAGGCAAAACCGAAATAAGGTACACAGTTGGTGGAGTTTAAGAATTTAGACCAAGACCAAACAAAATTAGGCCAGAGGGATTGATAGTAGTTTGGTAACAATTATCTCTGTCGTATGTCCATTTCGCAAATAAGTATTTAAAATCTTAGTTTGTGTCTATTACGTATGATCAAAATTTAATGATGGTATTAAGAGTGGTAGTGTACTATTTTGATAAAGAAACTTTGAAATGCCTAAAAATGCCCCGTCCCGATATTCGGGCACGCAATTGTGAGTATTATTTAAAGACGTCTCTTTTGCAACATGAAAATACATAGGCACCAACCGTTTCTGCGTATATACATTACTAAAAAGTTCACACTCGATAGTATGAACACCTAACGGATTAATGTAGGTAGGTGCAAAGTGATTTTTATCGACACGATCGTCCGTTTCTTATCAACAAACATTTATTGATGTCAACCACCCTATCAAATCACACAAACCATTTCTATCAATCAACTTATAAAGAATTCCAATTATATTGCTAACTCTAATTAGCCTAAGTGCCACATAATTTCTATAGGGTTGGGGGGCACATGGGAGTTGGTAAAGAGTGTTTAAGGACAACCCCACGAGTTTTGTTCTTGTTCTATACCTAAGCACATGACATACACGAGCAAATGAGTTGGCTGTCATCTTATGCCATATTCCGGGTTACTGCCTACTCTATCAGTTGGACAGGCTTTCGAGTTTCTTAACCAAATCGGTATTATTAAAAACTTTGGCCGATCAATTAATCATTAGTATTTCCCTTTACATCATATTCGGTATGGATTTCTTTTTACCAAGCCCGAAGTCATTTGTTTTGTGACTAACAGTTTTAGTACGAGGTATAGGAGATCGATAAAACGTGTTACAACAAGTAGAAATATCGAATAGTAGTAACAATTGCATTCAAGTTGGGCTGTTGTCTCAAAACTAGTAGTCGTCAATGGGATCGGATGGTGGATCGGGTTGGCCGTTGTATATGCTGACGTTGTCAATGCTCCTAGTTTGCTAGGATGTATGCGGTTGGATTCCAGTAGCAAAAAGATCATGTCACTATAACCAGCTAGGCGTGTCCGAATTTCTCGAAGAATGTTATATACGAGGTGGACGATCATATGTTCCGATAAAACAATTTAACATGAACATAGAGTCTGATTTTACAGACAAATGAGCAATATGTAACGATTGTGTAAGTATAAGTCCTTTACGTAAGGCTTAGAATTTTAATATGATTATTGATTAAGTGACCTACTAAGACAAAGATAATTACTATAGAGTTTTAGTTTGAGCCTGTATACTAATATCTCCGATACTTTGGCCTTTTGTGCGTAAGTTTATGAGGCATCCAAGTTGGGGATTACAAGTACACCCCACCCCTCCCCTAACCCATTATTGAATCGACCTAACCGATGGGTATGAGTGTGACAAGTGCCAATCTTGGTTAAATGCAGGAGAGAAATTTAAAATAATTTGTGTTTTTTTGGTTACTTAATGAATGTGCATGCATTTTAATTGGACAAGATGTGGATAGCTTTGAATATTTGGTAGTTTTGAGTTAATATTTGTGATGGCAATGGAAAACGGATAAGCTTAACGGTGTCTTTCTCTTTATTATTCTTATTTCTTTTTCCATCTTCCTTTTTTTTTGGGTTGGGTTTAATATGAAATAATATCAGAAGCCCTGCCATAATTCAACATCAAAGATGGAGCCATTTTGGTACCATGACATTCAAGAAAAGGTTAAAGTTAGGTGAAATAAGCACATGATATTACACAAGTGGACCTCTCTCTCTCTCTCTCTCTCTCTCTCTCTCTCTCTCTCTCTCTCTTCAAATTGATATGAAAGTGATTCATGGGAACATTTTCAATGTTGTTTTCCAGGGTAGGGTGGGGTGGGGGGCTAGGAAATTATATAAGTGGTGGGTAACAAATGTTTTCGATGTGAAAATTGGCAAGGATATAAGAACAAAAAGGCCAATCAATCTCCTCCTAATACACACCCTACTTTGGTACCTAAACTTGCACCAAAAGCTTTGAAGGAGAAAGGAAAAACTAAAAAGTGGAAGGTGAACCAAAGCCCATATACAACTACAACTACAACCACACTCATTTCCTTTTGATCTTGCACCCAACCTCCAAACCTTCTAGAAGCCTTATAATTACACTCTCTCTCTCTCACTTTCACACACACACATGTAATTATAACTACACCCCTAAGGTTCGGTGTGATTATAGAAACTTCCATATTATTTCAATAATTACAAAAATATGTCATGTAGCTTAAAACATATGAAATTAAGGGGTGCATTTATGTTATTTGTCAAACTTAAGATAACATCTCTTTAATTGTTCAAACCTCAAAAGGGTCCAATTGTGATGTTTTTCTCTCTAAAACTGAAGAGATGCTCATGTAATTATTAATGTCAATTAGACCAAATCTCAAAAGTATAACTGTAATTATCCTTTAAATAAAGTGTGCAGGTTAAATCATTAATTAATTATATATGGTACATCAACTAACTCTCTGTTATATATAAAATCATAAATGCATATTATATATATAATCCCCAATTTCCCAACAAGAAGTAGATAACTAAACGATAAATAATATGGTAGCTTACGCACTCAGAAGTCCACCTTTTCTTCGCATGTGCTTTGTGCATGGGGTATTTGCCGGTTTGATCAACAGCACATTAACTAGAAACCTGAACATATTAACTCTGAAATAATATTTACTTATTCAACAAAAATGACTTATTTTTCCTTTTTAAGAAACGCATCCTAATTACGGAAAAATTACCATATGCATCTATTGCATAATGACATAGTACAACAAATGATTAAAATTACAACATTTTCCTGAATTGTGAGACAACAACCTCATAATTACAATTATCACCGTTCATTTGTACTCATAGCTGAATTGCATATACCACGATATTGTACAGAGACATCGCGAAACAATTTGTCCTAATTGTGTACATTATAGCATGGGATATGGAAAAAAGAATCTCAAATAAATTAAGTAAATTACATGAATTAAACATAAGAAGGTTGGTCAAGTTATTATTAATATAAAGGTAGTTCAGAGTTTGGACAGAAGAAGGGAGAAAGGAGATCGTAACGAACCTTGTCTTAATGTACTTTAATTGTAATCTCCTTACTTTACACCTACCTAAAGGTCACCAATAGTAAAAAATCCCACTTTTTACTTAACTTATTATATGACGTGGCATAGTGTATTATTTGTTTTGGTTTTGACTAATCACATGTTATGCCTAATTGGCAAATCGACCCGATATAATTTAAAAAAGTTGCATAGTGCTTCCTATTCATTTTTGTAGTGTATCTGTAATATTTAAAGACCAAAGTACCTTAAATATTTTTATTATATTTTATATTTAAACATAGTCGTTCTTTGATAAAGAAAAGCATAAAATTTAAACACATATATTACAAATTTATATCTTAATTTAAAATTAAGTATTTATTTTATATTTTTTTATTATTTAAAGTTCAAAACCAAATAATATACATTTTATAGAAAAATAAAAGGGAGTAAATTTTTTCATGCAACGAAACCACCCCACTTTCATATTTAGGTGAATTAATTACACCTCCTTGTAGAAGATGATAATATGCTACTTTTTAAAATTAAAGAGTGATAATTTGCCTAATCACTATTTAGAAGAGGTTAATTTGCCGATGTGAAATAACATAAGGTGTAATTTGCCAAAATCTCCATTTGTTTTCATAAAGTGTAAATAGTATTAAATGCCAATGTATATCTCACCAAGAGAACTGCTACCAGCCTTACCAACTCACATCTAGAAGCAATTAGTGTCCCCCCTACCCCCACCCCCACCCCCACCACCCCACCCCCCCCCCCTAGAGTCAAAAGATTATATATATAACCCCACATCAAGTCCTTAAAGGGCCAGCCTTGATGTTCAAGCACCAACTTCTTCTAAAAACTCCAACCTTTCATATATATAATCCTTAAACACTTTCAAATTGTGATCCAAAAAAAAAACCATAATCCCAAAAGAAGAAAAAAGGGTCAAAAGATTAGATTTTTTTTTAATAATAATAATGGGAAGGTCTCCTTGTTGTGAAAAAGCTCATACTAATAAAGGTGCGTGGACTAAAGAAGAAGATGATCGCCTCGTTGCTTATATTCGCGCACATGGTGAAGGGTGCTGGCGGTCGTTGCCTAAAGCCGCCGGTTTGCTCCGATGTGGGAAGAGTTGCCGCCTCCGGTGGATTAATTATTTGAGGCCTGATCTTAAGAGGGGTAACTTTACGGAAGAAGAAGATGAACTTATTATCAAACTCCATAGCCTTCTTGGGAACAAGTAAGTCTTATTGGATTGTCGTCTCGTCTAAAAGTTTATTTAGATTTGACGGTTATTATGTAATATAATTTTTTAACACATCTTTTACTAGTAGATGGTAAATTATGTTTCGTGTTGCATAATTTTTTGATAAGCGGTCGATAGTCAAATTAGTTAGATTTTTTATCTGATCTATGATACCATATTGAATTTTCGTCGAGACATTTTTTGATAAGTGATTGACGAGAGTTGAATTTTAACACGATATTTATTTTTGATTTGACAATGATACTATATTATATTATTGTGTCATATAAAATTTCAATAGGGGATTAATATTTACTATTTGATTTTTAGTAAGAGATTTTACATGGGTTTTTGTAGTATTATCATGAAAAATTATGGGATTTTTCTTGGTTCTAATCTTTTTATTAACCAATATGCAGGTGGTCACTTATAGCTGGAAGATTGCCAGGGAGAACAGATAACGAGATAAAAAACTATTGGAACACTCACATAAGACGAAAGCTTTTGAGCCGTGGAATTGATCCAACAACTCATAGGTCAATAAATGATCCAACAGGTTCACAAGATCAAGTCACAACAATTTCTTTTTCTAATGCAAACTCAAAAGAAGAAGATACAAAAAACAAAATTGCAGTTCATGATATATTGGTCAAAGAAGAAAATAGTCCGGTACGAGAAAGGTGCCCCGATTTGAATCTGGATCTCAAAATCAGCCCTCCATGTCAGCAACAAATCTATCACCAAGAGAATTTGAAAACAGGTGGAAGAAATGGCAAAGATTGCTTTGTGTGTAGACTTGGGATACAAAATAGCAAAGATTGCAGTTGCAGTGATGTTGGTGTAATTAATGGAAGTGGAAGTAATTCTGGATATGATTTTCTGGGGTTGAACTATAGGAGTTTGGAGATGAAATGAGATTTTAATTAGGCTTAAGTTTTTTTTTTTTTAATCTTGATATCTTTTTTTACTAGTGTATGATATTAAATACAAATTCATGGAATAGTGAATTTCTCTTGATGGTACAAGTTACAGTTGAGTACTATTATTGCATAGAGTTAGTTGTTGTAGTAGCATATAGTAGTATTAGTATGACAATTTATTGCAAAATTTAGAGAGGTTTGGTGAATGTTTCAAATTTATGTCCTAAACTTGCTCTATGTGATGTTGATTTCTTGTAAAAGTTTGGTGAATTTTTCTAGACTCTCTGAGCATTTGCAGGAAGTTGGTGCAAGTCTATTTAAGATGTATAGCTTGTAGTTTTTGGTACTATGTGGGTAGTTAGGTTCTGGAAGTATTGTACAAATGGACTAACATACAGTAAAAGCAGTGGTCCAAGATTTGAATTCTATTATGTTTTGTATAATTCAGCTATTTTTGTATTTATTTATTAATTTATTTTCTTTCAAGAGTAAAAAGAAGTTTGGATAAATCATAGATACAAAGATCAATTGATTCTCTTTTATTTCTTTGGCTGAATTATGGCAAACCATCAATGTCTTAACATTTTTCTTCTTCAATTATGTGGAAATTAAAGCCTTTTATTATTCATCACAAAAGACATTACTAAAAAATGAACAAACATTCTGTATATAGACAATAGAGTGATCCTAATGATATGGAATTATTTAGACACGAAGTTAAACATGAGTCGAATATATTAACTTTAATCTCATCATGTGAATGTAATTTAAAAATATTATTATTTGGTGTACAATAAAATTATGTATAGAGATTGAAGTTTCTTTATTGTAGTTTGTGAAAATGTTATTGTATTTATATCGTGTGAACTCGCACTATCTTTAGGATACACTAGGTAATTAAATTTCGAGATAAGTTGTCGAATATTTTCACTTAGACATATAACACTAGATAAATCTAATGTTATCTACACAAATTTAAAAGATAGAGAATGAAGTTGCTCACTAGGGATCCATATGGGATGTCGTATTTGAGTTATATGTAAAAGACAAAGACTTATATTAACTAAAACAATTTCTACTTAAAGATATAAAAAAAGGGTACTATTTTGATAACAATTATTTTTTTTCTCCATCCTTATCTTCGGTATCTTTTGATATGGAAGGTGTGATGAATCATGTGAGATGGAGAGAATTTTAAGACCTCACTAAGACCGATTTCTGTTCATTACTTTTTCTTTTTCTAATTTTAGATTCCTTTTTCTTTTTTGTCTTCTTTAGAAAAAGATATGAATGAATGAATGAGGCAGCGGATAAGCTGTGAGAGGATGAGAAGAAAAGAAGAAGAAGAGAGTGGGTGACCTATCTCTTCGATCTAATAATAATAAATAATTAAAAAATAAAAAATAACATATCGATATAGATGTATGTTGCAAAAGAACTATACAAAAGGCGTGAAGAAACTAGCAACAGTCTATTTTCGCATTAAATTATACCATCTCTCTACCAACTTAATTTACCAGTTGCCGTATTTATTAGTCGTGATGTACCAACTTCTGAGTATTTTTTTCGTTCTTTCTTTCCATTATCGGTTTTTCTAGGTAGAAATATTGTTTCTTAAAAGGCTGGTTTAGTTTTATTACATATATTTTTAAGTTGTTGCTGTTACATAAGTTTGAATTCCAGTTTATAATATAGTATTAGTAATAGTATGTAACTAGACCGAACTACCAACTCCATATCACCAAAATATTTATGTGGTGTACTAATTTCTGTAGATTTATATTGTGCTTTATATGTTGCTACTAATTACCCTAATTGACATGTATTTAAAGAAAAAAAGATACTAAGTGAATGTAATAATTGTCAGCCGCATGTATCGGTAATTTAACTGACTAGACCATCACAATCTGACAAAACTAAATTATTATGGATAAGTTGTCAATTAAAACGTAGTATGTATGGCGACGACCTTAATACACCAAAAATATTTTTTTCACCAGTTTGGGTCTTTTTCAGTTAGTATATAGAGAAGTTTATACTTAATTATTTAATTCGGGTAAATACTAAATACAATATCCAAAATGTTGTTGGGCGTGATACGACCTAAATTAATAGATTATAAATTTTCCTGCTAAACAAGTTGATCCCCGTCTCTTTCAAAAATTCAAATGGCAAATCTAGGGAGAATATTCAACTCCCATTTATGGAGTTCGAAGCAAAATTTCCACAAGAGATTAATGTCATAAGCAAGTGGTAAATGCTTGATGGAGGCCCGTAAAAGTGCAAGTTGTTTGGTTCTATAGTCAGCTGAAAAAGTTGTCTAGACGACTAAATTGTAATGAGAACTCAAATTGCATTATTTGTAGTTGCTAAACTCACGTCTGGTTTTATTAACTGGTATGTAATCCTTTGTGTGATTGAATCGACAGAATTTAATTTATTATGATACGCAACATCTTCACATGCCAGATGATCAATATCCCACGTTAAATTAAATTAGGTCTGGTAAAAGTCTTTTTGAGTTTAGTTAGAATAATCAGAATACTAAACTAATTAAACTAAGTCGAAGGTTGTTACAGAACACCCTTGTATGAGATAGTAGATAGTCCACAAATATCGATTGATCAACAACCAGTCAAGGTGGTTTGGCGATTAAACGGTCGAGCTCTATATTGATTGGATCAAAGTAACATGCTTTTTCCATAACAAATGCGACAATTACAAGCGAATGACCAATTACTACTCTTAATTGCATGACATTGTCACATAGTTGTAGAGGGTTGATAGAAGCCTAGGACACGATCGACCAATCAAGGAATTGATTTGTCAACTCTGCCTGGTAGCTAAGTGATATGGTCTCAAACCTCGAATAAATTGTGTGATCAATCGTGACTGTAGGTAATCGATCGTCAAGTCATTGATTTGAGAGGCTCATTTTTCTTGTTCCTATTGTTAATTCAGATCTCGCCACATACCATGACCAATTATAGCAGATCTGTTTCAACAAACTTAATGTTTCATTGTATTTGTAAATTTATAAACAAACATATTGTTCAGGTTGAAGCTTTGATGTTTTTCATCCGAAACGCATACTAATTTATTTTCTGATTTAGCTCGAGAAACAGAAAAATAAGGCACTACACATCACCACGTTCTTAAGATATTTCGAAGAATCCTCTAAAGAAATCTAAAATTTTGGTAGGTAAAAGCATACATTTAAAATTAAACTTTTGTACAAAACATCATTCAGTTACGAGTTTAGTCAATTGAAAAGATAATGAACTCCTTTTCTCTGTAATTTTTCCTCCAAAAACCAAGATAAATTTTTACTATTTTATGTAGTTATTGACTCTCTCCACACAAGTCGTAAACTGGCCAGAGAAGAAAAATAAAATGTTGCACCTACAAATATTACTTTAAATAGTGAACCTTGTTTCCCTAGCCATATATTTATAAATAATAATATTATGCTAGTTAATTTAACAATTGACTCTCTCCACATAAGTCGCAATCTAACTAGACAAAGATACTATATTTTATTATTTAACGTCATAGTTAGGAAAAAGAGTAGCTATAGCCGTTGGCTTTTGGCAATATTTTTTTGGTTTCTCTCGTCTTAGAGTTGAAATTTAAGGTAATCATGAAAGCTTATTCGTCTTGAATTTAGTCAACCTGAATTAATTCGGTCAAAACGTTAGTCTGTAGAACTAAATTTATGTTTCGCTCTAACTCTAAATTTATCTAATTCCAAATTTTTATAGGAAGAATTGAACATTTGTCATTTGAGTCGAATCAAGAGTGACCGCCATGTTGTATTGTGAAACTTGAGGTATTTTGTACATTGTTCTTGGCAACCGCAATCCAATTCACTGTAACTAGGATATTATGAGTAGTTTACACAAAATTTAATTAGAGTCCTTATTTAAAAAGGCTGACTACTATTGCAATTGTAATTTGAATTATCCAAAATAATACTAATGGTTTGACAATGCCCAAACTTAGCCTTTTTGATTAATTAAATGGGCAAATAATCTTATGTGGCTATACTGCTCTTCGTGTATACGACTTTATGTCATTGTATATTTGTACAACAAATCCTTGAAATAATAATTTGAAATCTAGGCAACAAATCCTTGAATTAATAATTTGAAATATAACGTAGTAGCTAGGTAGGCTTGTTGAGTGAGACCTATGATGATATGATATAAAAAGAGAAGAGGAGAAAACTCGACCGCCATGAAAAAGGCAATCTAAGACATGCACGTTTCTAAGCAAAAGGACACCACATTTTATCTAAATAAAAATAAAAATAGAGTGGCCCTTTGGCTATTGAAAAAAGGGTTTACTATTTCAACTCCGCCCTTTTTGCTCTTCCCTCCTTTTTTCAATTGCGTTAGGTAGAACTTAGAAACAATAGAACCTTCCGTCAGATATTTTTTCCCCTTTTTCTCCCATCTCCGTGAATCAAATTTTGGTTTTCGTTATATACTTTGGTTGCGTAATATTTAAAACATTAGCACTGATTTTATTCCACATTGCTTGTGATATATCTTGATTTCTATGTATTAATGATCTCTCCTCTCTAATGAGAACTTGGGAAAAATTGACGGAAGCTTAATTTTTACATGGTTAGAGCCACTTTGTCCAAATTAATTATAAGCTTGTCTAAACCCTACGGTGTTATGACTTGATACTCTTTTCGACCTACACGGGGCATGTTGAATTCTATCTTACGTCGTTTGAAATTTATTCTGAGTTTTTCTATATTAATGATCTCTTCCTCTTCCTCTCTCCCTAATAAAACTTTTTAGAGAGACATATGTAACCATAATTTCGACAATTATGTAATTCTTTTTTAAAGCTTTTTTTTCTTATTCCGAAAGGTCGAAACAATAAAATAATTGATGTAAAGAACTTGCAAAAAAATACTTTTATGTTTCATTTCTACGAAGTTAAGAATAAAAATATTTCAATATGTTCCGAAGAAACGTCTTCAGATTTTTTTTCCCATTTTTTTCGCTTTAAAAAGAATGATAAAAAATATTTTGTAAGAGGGTCACCACTCTTCATAAACTAGTTATTGCGTCTATCCCCATCAATGAGCTAATTATTGTTTTCTACTTAATCAGGCAATTGTTTGGTCACAGTTAAGAGTCCATGTCCATTGTCTAACCAACATCACATGCTTAAACCTGATCGCGGACCCGGTCCCACTTATCTAATCTCCAAACATAGCCTAACTACCATATATAGAAAATCAGATTAAAATATAAGCTGTAAAACACTAGAGCAATATCACATGTATGCAAAAGTAAAACAAAGAAAGTTCATAATTATTTTGTTTTGATAAGAGGAAGAAGTATTGGCTTGACCATCGGCAAAATATATATGAATTCTGACTTTATTTTCTTTTTGAGAAAAATTCCAAAAAATATACTTTGGGAACCTATTCGTGTTAAGGTAGAGTACGAAAATTTAGTTAATACAATTACTCTTCTTTTTCAGTAATTACTCAACCAATTAACGTTAGCGATATTTCCCTACACAATTTATAATTTTATGGTTTCATCTAGTTCACGAGCATAGTAGAAGTTGAATAATATCATGAACAATCCTGAACATGGGGACAACAAGAATAAGTATATGAGCGATATAAAGTAGTTAAGTAAATAAAATAGAATTTCTCTAAAACACGAAAATGTCTCAATATTATATTCATTCACTTTTTACACTAACTTAAATCGAGTGATATAACTACTTTGATCATTTTATTTAGACAATTTAGTGCCTAAACTTTAAGGGTCAGAACATTTTTGATTTTTCTATCAAGAAAAAAGTAAGAGAGGGTCAGAACTTTTGAGTTTTGACTCAAAGTGTGGTTGAAATGAGAATTAATAGAGATTACAAGGACTTGTGACCAATTAGAAACGTCATTATCGTACACGCTACCAACTCTAATATTTTGGCGGTAGTTGGCAGCCGCCCAACGTAGGCCTCATGTTTTCTGTTGCGGCGGTGGGCCCCGGCCCAAACTCAACTCTAGGGCCTGGGGCCCACTTGATGTGGCCTTACTCACCTCAGTTATCCAGCTTCTAGAATAACTTCCTGTAAATTTTTAAATTTTGTGCCACAATAATAGTAAAACAATTACTATGCGAAAAAGATCGCGAAAAAAAAAATTGTGAAAATAATAGAGCAAGAAGTCCGTTTGTGACAGATAAATAATATAATAAAAGAACAGGCAAAAGATCCCCTCTTTATGTTGTACGCCATGAGTTTTATTTGTCTGTATATCCATCATAGAATACATGTGATATTGTTATATATGGATGTCCTCAATCTTAAAACGTACAACAAATTTGTACCATATTTAGGAGAAATTTGTCCTTGAAATAATATATAATTAAGCTTTATAGTTAACTCCTCAAATCCATATAATATGCAATTTTCTTCCACCTGCTTTGTTCCATTTAAGTCCAAAACTTGCAAGTTGATAACTGGAAATGGACAGTTCGCAACTTACTTAAGCCATGTTGATAAATACCATGTATTTGTACAAATTGAATCAGGAAAGGGGACACACATTTAATGTAATGACCAACCACTGGCCACACTTAGATTGAGTCAAAATTGATGTATTGGACTTCCAGTTTAAGTTCAATAATGCTTTAAATATGATAATCATAGAGGTTTTGGTGTTTGTTACAATAATGCGTTTTTTGACTCTTCCAAATCATAAAAAATATATGAGGTGTAGCTGCTCGATCGTAAGGAGAAAATGTGAATAACTCTATGTATTTTTTAAAATTGCACCAAATCGTATTATATTTTTCTTTTGTTAGTTTGGCGTAGAATTGCCTCGTATTTTTAGAAAATTTGCGTCAAACTCCTATTTAATTACAATTGTTTGGCAACTACAGTTTGTGATGCGATTATTAACAAATGTGAATTACATGTGAGTTGTCAATTTTAATGTACCCCTCTTATATCTTGAACTTTTTAATAACATGATGGGGTTTAGTACATAAATTGAGTATCATAATGGGATTAGGTACGCAGATTTCACAAAATAGAGGGGGTTCCATTCATTTTCTCTTTTTAAGGCATTTAAGTCTATTTTGTTGATATAAAAGTTTAAAGAACAAAATTAAGTATCATATAATGTGAGTGTAATGCACACTACGTTAAAATAAACAAATTATTATTTGGTGTAGGGTTCTTGGAAACGCAAAATGACGTGTAAAGGAAATTGGTAAAAGATTTTAGAAAATACTAGGTTATTTTATGCATTTTCCAGTTCAAGAAATTCTGATGGCTAATTGGAGCAGCAACTTAGATGTTATGGTCAAGTCTACCAACTTAATTTTATTTTTCTCTTGAATAAATAGGAAAAAGCAAATCCAAATAGATATCCGTATTTATATAATAGTAATTTTCTAAGTAGGCCCCAAAGATGGATGGTCTCCACGATTTTCCATTTCTCCCTATTCCACTACTATAATTGTCAAGTTTTCCTTCATGAGTCAGACTCAACTGCAATATATGTAACAATCATTTGAAAAAGTGCAGTTAAACAATGGATTTTTGAGCCACCTCAGCTAAATCTTTGTCCTAATCTTTAAGCTTCCACATTAAGTTAATGTTAAACGCTAGTGGAGAAGTTAATATATCGCTGTTGGAAGGGGCATAAAGCAGAAAAAAAGGTTAACATTAATAAACATAAACACCTATCTTTGAAATCAAACTTCTAAATTTGCATAAAGAACTCCAATTTTCTTGAGGTCAAATTTGGAGTCTTTAGAAAAAAGAACATTCGTTGGATTAAACGAGGAAACAATTGTAAGAAGATTTTATTAAACTAAATTGGTGATACATATCGGATGACTGCAAGGTTGTATGGGATACAAGAGTATTTTATGTACATCATGTCAGTGTCTTAAATAATTATATAGTGTGAGATTTTGAAAAGAGTGGCGCCTCTATTCAATGACCCTTAACATAAGTACTTAACTAGATTAGATCATGTATTGGCTTGTTTGTCTATACAGTAAACACATCTCACACGACAAGAAGCTTGCCAGCCAAAAATAATAGGCAGAATCATACACACTATCGCATTACTTATTCTTATTCTTAGAATGCTCTCCTTCCATTCTTGAAAGATACGTTTTGTATTGCACGTTTTGTGATCCAGAAGCATGTCCTATTTCCAGTTGATACTACGATTTATCCTCAGGGATCGTGTTGTCACAAGTATTAAGATGTATTAATATGACTATCTTTTAAATAGATCTCTTAATAAACTGAAGGCACTCATTGCATGGTGACGTGGTAGAAGAACCAATGTCTAAGATACCGTTATATTCCAATTTATATGAAACCGACTTTCCTATGATCTTACTTCATCAACGAAAAATTATTTCATGTAATCATTTCATGATGATGCATTGCAACTAAGGATAAAGATTTTATATATTTTCAAAATTATTTATAGTAATTTCTCAAAAATTAATTTCAATCGTTTACACTAAAAATCAAATTGGATGCAGACAATTATCGTGCAAATTGCATCTATTAACTTCTTCTCGAATATGTTTTAAAATAACTAACTAAATAACATGAACTAGTATATCACCGTGCAACAATTGCATGAATACTGAGTAGTTACTCGACGAGAAGACTAGTGCAAGTTATTAAGATGCGCACGGTGCGCAAGTAGCAAAAGCATGGCTGGTGAAAGAAGTTAAAGAGTTTGGTGGGATATGTTGATAGAAAGGTGGGCCTGTGGGCTCCACAAGGTCCAAAAGAGATAAGAATTTGTGAAGCTTTTTTAACTTATCAAAGCCGTTAAGGGCCAAAAAAGCCCAAAAAAATGTGCGGTTGAGGTAAAGATCAGCCCACCGCCCACTGCTCTAAGGGTCGGGTTAGGTAGTTCAGTAGTCTCATGTGTCTCTTGCACCCGTGACCGTGATTTATTGGCCAATCACCTAACAGAATTTTTTGTATGCGGTCAACTTTCTGTCATTTTCATTTGCCCCCCCTAACTTGGCCTAAATTAATATTTGGGACCCTCAATATTGACCCTACCTAGAATTATGCATGTGAGATTTTATGTGCATGGATGGTTGAGACTTGAAAGCTATCACTTAATAATTGTAGATGTCATATTTCTCCAAGGGATATGGATACCAAGAGGTTTGGTGTAGTTTGTAGCTATCCATATCTCGATATGGTGTGCCAATCTTTTTTTCTTTATTGAATTTAAGTTGAGCATGAATAGCAGAAAATGTACAAATTGCATTATGGCATGGTGTGTGTTGAGCAAGTATTTACTAAGTTTGAAATATATTATATATACCACAATCCAACTTATTTTACAAGAGTAGAATTAAAGAATAAATTTTATATATAAAAACACCCTTGTTTGAGACCCCAAGTCTTATCCCACGAAAGGAATCTTTTGTTTAGTAGAAGAAGAATGCCTAAACGAGATGGAGTGGTGGGAATATTTTTGTGATCCTAGCTCGTACATCGCTTATACGTCGTAAGTCTCATAGCACGTGACATAATGTGCTTGCTAAGTGCTACTTCAGACAAGTTATTGAATCCTAAAATAATAACTGATAAACAATAATCTCATCTTATTTATTGGTAAGAAGTAACAATATATGGAGCGATTTTTCGAAATTATTCCTCCCATACGATGTGGTCAGCTAGAAAATATAGTTATGGGGCATTCCAATTTGCAATAGGCTTTTTCCGAAAAGACTTGCAAAATGTACCACTCATTATGTGGATCACTGCGAAAGTGATGGTAGATATTTTTGCAAGTGGCTTCACTTGTCTGCCTTTTCTTCTCTTATTAGTTTGATATGTGAGAATTATTGTCAAGTGTCAACTTTCTTAATTTATACCTTTGAGAATGCCCACTTTATTAGCGAATTAAATGCCAAAACCATCCCTATATAATTTTTGATTTGCAAATAACCACTTTTTTTAGATTAATTTGCAAAAACCTTTTATTATTAAAGAGCAAAGCAAAAAGCCCATTCGTATAAAGTGTAAAGCATTAAACATATAAGTGCAAGTGATTGTTAAGTTCTGCAATGAATAGAGACCATGTTACTTATGAACTTTCAAAGTTCCTGATTCAGTGTTGTATTTGTGAATACGACTTTATCTAATTAATCTAACAAATGAAGTTTTTTATCAATTAATCGAAAAATGGGTTTTTTACATTCAACTCCTTTATTAGCTATAAACATTATAGGAAACAAATGTTCCCATTTCTTCGTGCTACACTTAATTATTATTCAAATCATAGGTACTATACTTAATTAATATTCGAAAGAATATTTTAGAAATATTAATTTCGTAGGTTTTGACTTTTTCATGTATGTCTTAAATGAAATCAAACATTACAAGCAATTCCTAAATGCAAGGCCTACGTACGAACGTGTGAATGCCGAGTGAAGGATGGTTCAATTGAAGGAGAAGATGCACTTCACGAATTCTCATATGAGTTGTCATAATTAGAGTTTAATTCCGAAAAAGATTTTTCGCACTAGCAAATGATACAAAAAGCCCCTTTTAAATAAAAAGATCTCAAATATTCATACAGTTAGACCCCTGGAGTTCAAAAAATTACAATAATAACCTGTGAAATTAAAGACAGTTAAATTATATATAAAATTTGATGAGATAATCATTATATATCATAATGGACTTTCAATATTGCCCTTGCTCAATTAAAAGCTTGAGGGGTATAATACAATGTTATATAACTGTCAACACGAGTGTATTTGATAAATTTATTAAGTTTTAAGGGGTATAGATAGTTAGATACCCTGTTAAATAAAGTTTGTAAAATATAATTCGACATCTCTTGGTAAAACGAAAATTGGAAAGAAATTTGTTAAGAGAAAATTATATTATATTATATATTTTTTTTTTATTTTAGAAAAAGAGCAAATGTGAAGACCCATTTGAAATTTTGAACTATGCCAATAATTGCTCTACAGTAGAATTGAACCACCTCTTTGTCCGTGGGGTCTCTATGCCTATTTCCATCCACACAATTGGGAAGAAGATCTAGTTGGAAGTTTTCTTTTTGATAAATAATCTAGTAGGCATGTTTAGAGCTAACAACACAAAATTTCCCACAAGAAAAAAAAAAACACAAAATAATCTAATCGAGGCCGAAAAGTTAGTTGATTACAAATTAAAGTAATTTAAAAACTTCGACAAATGCACGCGCGCCATATTAGTTTATTAGTTCTGCTGGTGACCAAGATAAGAACAATCTGCCGCCTATAAATGCTGCAAGATTTCTTAGTTATTGAAAAGACATGTATAAATAAATAAACAAAGTGGGTGTTCAAAAAAATAAATATATAAACAAAGTGAGATATAGTTGACAATGAATAATTTGTTATTAAATGAAAAAAAAGCGGCTAGTTTGTTAAAGTCCATCACGCTAAGAACAATATGCCGCCTATATGACATTAGTTGACAATGATTAATTTGTTATTAAAAGAAAAACGAATAAGTTCTAATGTAGTGTCTGAAAACTCTTGTTAAAAAGTGACAAGGTACTTAAATTTGAGTATTAAGATAGTGTTTGTAAACTATTGTAAAAATAAAAGCTCATATTTTAAAGTTTTAGAACAAATTTAGTATATAAGCTGCGACTGTTTTGAAAATCATCTTAAAGCTAAATATCTTAAATTACCTTATTCAATAAACATAAGCAATATGATTCGTACCAACTTTAAATTGTGAAAATTTATAGCTTAAAAAGAAAGCTAACAACAAACTCCATCTCCCAACACTTCAAGACTACATTTTCAAACAAAAGAATTGTTAGCAAGCGCTCAAAAAGTATTTAACTGAAGCGAAAGCTGCCTTTTTTTTTTTTGTTTTTTTTTGTCTTTAGAATTTGCTACAGTACCTAAGTTCGAGATATGTGCCTTTTTCGATTCATTGGGCCTAGACCCAACACTCCTTCCAGAAGTATGAAGCGGCTACAAAATTGTAATTTCTATGTGAATCCCCTAGTAGTTAAGAGGCCCAAGAGGGGACAGCACCCATTATATGAGTAAGCCCAAAAGATGTTTCATAGTAATAACCAACTCTTTTTTTGGTGTCCAAAACTCAGCTTATATATTATACCTGATCCTTTACAAGCGATACGACAATTTAGATTTTAGACATCTATAATTACACTGACAACATTGTATCCACAGTTAATTATGTGCTATGACTTAAGACTTGTGACTACAATTCCATATTTCAATTTTCGGATGATTTAACAAAATTATATCCATAAAATCTAGGCCTGGTTTAGGTCGGAATCACCCATTACATTAGTCTAAACTCATAATGATACCACATTACCAGGCCAACCTACTTAAAAATTCTCCTCAGTTTTTATGAATGTCACTTAAGATTTAAGAATCCATGTTTAGGACCACAAACAAAGATGCAAGATGTAGCTTAAAGCATCTCTGTGAAGATTGCAAAAGGTAAACAATAGAGTAGTCCATCCGTCTAAATTCCTCTTACACCATTGATCATAACAAAGTTCAAATTCTTGACAGGGCAAAAACTGCAATTCGGATACATTCGACAGAATAATAAAGCCAAGCAATTTAAATAATTTAGCTGGACTAGGTTTCCCTGGTTGAAGGAGCTTTCTTGGCAGCTTCTGCAGCGGCTTTCTCTGCTTCTATTTCAGCAGCAATGGCATCTATTTCAGATTCTTCAAGCTGCCTCAATCCATGTTCTTTAGTCATCACGGCAACTTCAATATTCTTCCCACCACTCTCCACAACCTTCAAGGATTTTTTAAAGATCATAAAAAAATGTGTCGACAACGTACTTTCGAAAATAAGTACAAAGAAAATTTAAGTTCGAGGAACTGAGTTGCAAGAAGCATAAACACGTGATGAGCCCATACCCCTCTATAGCCAAGTCACCGGAGATTAAAAATGTGGAGATGTTTAGTATGCTAATGACTGGAATTCTGGAAATTTAATATTTAACTAAGAATAGACAAAGGCAAATCTGTATAATTTTGCAGCTGAAACTTTCATGCCAGATTGTCTCCAAAAGGAAAAACCATTTTCACACATCATATCACAAGTTAAGAAAAACATTCCGATGGTATGATTTAAGCAAGAACACAAACACAAAGAAGAGAGGCAACAAAAAAGATACTAAAACACCATAGGCTGCAAAATATTTTAATCCTTTCACAGCTACGACTGGTATATATTCATGTATACAATCATAACAAAATTTGATTCAAGCACACGTAGCGGTAATTTAAGAGGGCATAAGTAAGCATCAAGTGTTTTAATTGGTACAGTATCCCTTCTCAGAAGTGTCGAGCAGATAAACTAATTCAAAATTTGTTAGTACTTTTGCCTGCTTGGCAAGAAGATGCTGGAATTCTCAAATCAGAAAGAAATTTAATTAGCACAGACTAGGCATGATTATTGTGTTCTACAATGAGAACAAGAATATACATAAAGGGATACCCTCACAACATGGATAGAAAAGATAAAAATTTATGCATTTTCACCTGAAGTGCATTTAGTAACCGCTGTTATATTGTAAGCATTGATTGAACCGACATGTATAATTTACCTCAAGTAAAGCACGAATAGCTAATTTCACAGTTTCTTGGCCAGATGTTTCTTTGTAATTCTTCTCCAAGAACTCCCTGATAGAATTTGAGTTTCTTCCAGTAGCATTTGCTTTCCAAGCGGAAAACGTCCCAGAAGGATCTGTCTGATAGAGCGATGGAGTACCCGTGTGTGGATCAAACCCAATGATCAAAGTGGAGAGACCAAAAGGCCTCACACCTCCACTTTGCGTGTACTTCTGCTGAAGACCAGCAATATAGCGAGTAATGTATTCAACTGTTACAGGATCCTCAACTGTAAGCTTATGACTCTGGCACTCGATGCGTGCCCTATTTATTAAAACACGTGCATCTGCTTTCAACCCAGCACAGGCCAAAGCAATGTGATCATCCAGATTGACAATCTTCCTCACTGATCTGAACGGTAAGATCAATATTAACCGCACAATTTATAAGCTGCTAGTCCAATTGGAAGTGCAGGGATCAAATTCAAGAATGAATAGCAAGAAAGTGTAAGCACCTACTTAACCAAAAACTTAGGTAATAATAGATTTACGGTACACATATGGACTATAATGCTTCAAGTATATTTGGAGAAAGTAACAATTGACAATTGAATCAAAACATCAGTGCTGATAGGACACACACAATAAATCAAATCAAATCAAATCAAAACAAATAACACAAACAGCAAGAAAAAGCTAAAATAACCTAATCCACAAGAGCAAATAATCATAAAACCTAGAGTGTAAATCACCAAAATGCATCGAGTGTTAAAAGTGGAATGTAACAATTACCTAGAGTCTTGTAGCTTAGGAGCTGATTTTTTTTCGACGGCGAGCACAATCGTGTCGGCACCGCGAACACCAACGGCGGCGTTACCTTTGCGTACGGCCTCGAGAGCGTATTCCACCTGAAAGAGATGACCGTCGGGAGAGAACACCGTGATTGCTCTATCGTATCGCGCCATTGTTCGATCTGTGCCTGTTTTGTTGCAGAGTAGTAAAAGGAATTGAAGAGAACTTGGACGACACGACAAGACAAGAAGACGGTACTCAAAGTCGCATTTACGATTCTTTTGTCCACAAAATCGATTTGTCGTTGCTAGCTAAGTTATTGCACGTGTTTGAATTGATGTACCATATTTTGGCTTCAGTCGAGGCTTCAATGGAAGTGCTTTCTCACTCGCAACTCTATATTTTGGTTTTGTTACCAAAGTCTAACTATCGTAATTATTTACCACTGTCTAGTTGTCGTGCATTTGAACATATTCGGTCTAAACCTTAGTTGTTGGTTCAACGCGGCAACAAATTCTACTTAAACCTTAATCACTCGTTGCCTAGACCTCAATCATTAGTTTACAACACATTATACATAATCCTTAGTGATTGATTACACTTGATGATGCATCAATATGTAACACTCACTGAAATTTTAGTAAGGGGCAAAAACAAGTGGCAAAACTTTTGTAAGGGGCAGAAACAAGTAGCTAGGATGGGATATTTCGTTGCACCCTCTTTTGAATTCTTAAACATTATTGTCAAATTCATCTTTTCTTCTTCTTTGAAAGTATATCTGTATTTGGATTTACAATTCCATTTCTTTTTCCAATTAGCATGTCTAGTGCGTCTCCTCTTCTTTCTTTTTGTGCTTTTGTCAATAAAACTTCTTGACATTTAAACGTTATATTGTACATAACCATTCTCCAAACCGTGGACTAGGGGACCAACGGGTTGAGGAAGTCGCACCACAATCCTACATTGCTCTCAACTCAAATTCAGAAAAAAAATTGCACTTCTAATGATTCTTGCAGTACCAGCATCAATAGGCCACCAAAGAAATAGATCGAACGCACAACAAAAACACAAAAATAAGACGAACACAATATATTAATACAACAAAACAGGCTTCATGACTTAAGTTTGAATCGTCGTAGGTTTTGTAACACAATGATATTTTTGACCATGGCTCTAATTTATCTTCAAAAGTTACTCTTAACTCGATAGTTAACATAACCAAAACAATATATCAATGGGCAAATACAGAAAATTTGGTTGAAGAAATGCATTTTCTCCATGCTAGAGAACAATTCAACACATGACCAAAAGATTACCACAAACACCAACTTCCAATCCAATACATGCAGGAAAAAAACGACAAGAAAAAAAAATAGCACATACACAACACAAAAACCTTCACTCATGCCTCAAACATCTATCCACATAAGCGTTAACTTTTCAACACTCAACTGTCGAATTGACTGTATCACCTCAACGCGCTTATGGTAAACATAATAGTTTCTCTGTTCACGCCTCGGACAATCCATCGTCGTCCAGATGAACAATCGTCACATCATACTCATAAATACCATAATTAGGAACACTATACCTAGTTCTCGTAACAACAAACCCTCGTGCCATTCTAAAAGCACCCGTCCCTCCCACAACCGGAACTTCACGCACCTCTTGCAACAGAGGATTCCTTCCCAAAATACTAAGAGTGCTCCCCTTATACTTCCCCGTAGTAAATACAATATTAACCAACATAACCAACGCTGCTTCTTTATAGCCCGCAAGCCCGACAAGCCCCTGCATGCGTCCAATCTCGCCGGAGTTATAATCAGGCGATATCGTAACGAGGTTGTCGAGAATCAACACCTTTCCGAAGCTCGATGGAATATCGTCGGAAAAGTTGAGTTTGGCCACCGGCCACACCGTTCTGTTATCTCCTCCAGTTAAATCTTGGAGGTAGAAACGAAGGTGTGTCATTTTTTCCTTTAGAAAGTAGGGTTTTTGTTGAGTTGATGATAGTTCATGAGCATGGATGAGTAATGAGAAGAAGAGGAGAGATATAGATAACCTTGCCATTGGAGATTTAGTAGTATTATGTTGTGTGGTATTTGTGATATTTCTCTACATATATATGCATGTGTTATATATATTAGAAACAATATTGACATGACGCATAGACTGCTTGAGGTACGCAGTAATTACATGGGACGCTCTTTAGATTAAACTAGTCTTTAAACTAGTCTTTTGTTGAAAGAATAGGCATAATAGCATCAAACCCCCTATACTATGGGGTGTAGCGATTTGCCCCCTGAACTTCTTTTTTGGCAACAAGCCCCCTGTACTATGGATAAACAAGACCTTTTGCCCCCTGGTCGAATTTCCGGCAGATTTTTGTCGGAATTTGAAACGTGAACATGAGGGTTCATTACTATTCAAACCTCAAATTCAATAAAATGCCCTTTTTTAAACTTCGATTCTTGTTATATTTTCTTAATTTTCAAACCTTAGTTTAAATTATCCAAATTTAAGGTTTGGAAATTCAGAAAATATAACAAAAATCGAAGTGAAAAATGGGCATTTTATTGAATTTGAGGTTAAACTGTGATGGAACCATCATGTTCACGTTTCAAATTCCGGCAAAAATTGGCCGGAAATTCAATCAGGGGGCAAATTATTTTTTCAAGTCAATAGTTGAGGGGGCAAAGTGCTTATTTATCTATAGTACAGGGGGCTTGTTGCCAAAAAAAAAAAATAGTTCAGGGGGCAAATCGCTACACCCCCTATAGTATAGGGGGTTTAACGCTTTTATCCCGAAAGAATATGTTGCACTCCACATTTATTTTGTGTATAAATGGAGAATAAAATAAAAATGCTAAAAAGAATAGAAAATATGTTCAATTTATTCTAGATGAGTATTTTGTGAAATATTTAGTAAATGATTTGTCAAATCAGTTTTCGTTAGGATTTGACAATATAAGTTTGACGATATGCTACAATAGGTGTTTGTTTAATGAGATAAATACTATATGAGAGTTTGTATAATTTCCTAAATCTGGAAGGGTGTCTTTGTAATTAGTTCATACCTCATGAGGAATTTGTGTAATTTTCGCAAAATATATATCAACTTACCGACAATGTCACCACATCAATAATATGGATTTGCTAAAATCAACTTGATTGGTTGAAGAGTAGAACACGTAGCTTGTGTCATTTACCTTGAGAGAGACTATATATAATCTTAGTACTTATACAAGACATGCACATGTTCCTTACTCGAACACGGAGCTTGTGTCATTAACCTTGAGAGAGACTAACCTTAGTATTTATACAATACATGCTCACATGCACATGTTCCTTACCAATAAAACAAAATGTCAATTTTGTTCAATATATATGTATATATTACATATAAATTGGAATGACAGTTGGATATTAAACAATGAGAGCGAGAAGTCAGGTTAAACAACCACACGACACATGACGATCTCAAACACCACCACCATACAAAGGAATTGAAGAGAACTTGGACAACATGACAAAGAACAAGACGATGCTCAAAAGTTTAAAAACTACTGAAGAGTACTGAAGTCGCGTTTTGAGAGAATAACGCTTGTTAGTAAACAAAGGCGATGTTTTACTATTCCATATTATTATTTTTCGACGGAGCACCTTAAAAGTCCCTAGACTCATCGGTTCATAGTTGCACAACTACGTGTCAACACGATTGCTTACTGGTTTAGCGCAAATGCTTACCATCACGGTAGCACGATTGCTTACTAGTAGCTTCATCATTGCTAACGAGGATTAATATAGGCCACTTATTATTGGGTGAGCCCAATGTCAATCAATTGTTTTTTGAATATTCTGTTCAGAATGCTAAGAAACACATTATTTTAACTCTAGACTTTCTCGTTTATGTCAATGACACTAGAGGCTTTGTTCTCAAAGAACACATTATCTTGGTTTTGATTATCAAAGTATACCTAAACTTTAGTCATTTGTTACACCGCATCAACATATTCTGTTTAAACCGCGTCCACACATTCTAATATGAACATAAGTCATTGGTTACACTTACACCGTGTTAACACGTATCGACAGCAAAAATTATCTAAGGGGCAAACACAAGTGGGCTGGATTTCTTGTTTCACCCTTTTTTGAATTCTTAGAACATTATTGCATATTCCGCGCTTATTCCTATCATCTTTGAAAGATTCTCTGCATTTCCTATTTGACTGTATAATGTGTCTCGTTTTTCCCTTTGTGTTATTTTTTCAATCTAACTTTTGTATTTTACGCAAACATTCTTTGAATCGCGGACTAGGGGAACAAAGAGTTGCTCTAACCACACCACAATTGTACATTGCTCGCAACACAAATTCGGAAGAAGTCGTATTTCTGATGATTCTTTCAGTACCAGCACCAATAGGCAACTAAAGATCGATAGGTTGAACACACAACGAAGAGACAAAAATAAGGCAAACACACAATATTAGATACTACAAAACAGGTTTCATAACTTCAAGTTTGAATCGTTGCACATTGTGTAACAAGAACATCAAGTGCACTTTGCGACTACTTTAAGAGGAACAAACAGCAAAACATATCAAACTACATTTCTTAATACACAAAGAAGGATCGGAAAATATGGACGCTACTAAGTCTAAGCTGCACCAGACCATGAATACCGTCACTCTGCTAGTGTCACACTCGAAGTTGTAGATATTTTCACAGAACAGAAACGAAATCATTTACTCTTGGACTTCAATTTAGCAGCACTGGCTTCTGCAGCAGCAGCCTTCGCGAGAGTAGTAGGTTTAAAAACACTCTTGGGATTCAGAGCTTTTCTTATCTTAAACACAGCCCAAGCTGTCCCAATGGCGTGCCCTGCTGCACCTAACCCGTCGTGAGTAGCCTCTGCCGCTTCTTCTCCATATCTGCAAAAAACCAAACAAATGTCAGAGATGCTCACAAGAACCCGAAACAAGTTGTGCGACAGAATTATACAAAGCCTGATCCAAATATTAGTATAAGTGCTAACATTGGGGCAAAAGTTACCTGTGTGAAACAAGTCCAGTGGTAACAACTGAAGTAGTTGACATCACATTCCTTCCAGCAACCTCAACAGCATCAAATACCTTGTCTGTCGGACACCAAATTTAAAGAATGTAAGTAACAGATAAAAAATATTTATAGATACTATCATTATGAAATTGAGTTGAGAGGTCAATGAAGAGTACATACTGAATCCATCAAGAGAAGCAAGGACAATTTCTCCAGGGAGTAGACTGAAGAACTTCTGGCCAACTTTAGAGTTTGCAACGGAACTTGTGAAGAACCCAGACACCTTCACAACCCCAGAGAGTATGCCCGTGGCAACTTTCTCCGACATTTTTGTCATCTGCTTTGCCCTGAAAATTTTGGACAAAAAGATCACTTTAAACGTTGATCATCATAATGCAATAGAAAGGCAAAGCTACCAACCCCGCTTATGCCAATTCAGCAAGCTTGTAAGAATTTCATAATGAGTACTCCACATAGAGAACGTAATCTCTAAAGTCTAGCCTTCTCAACTTTCACTTTTCACAACTTGAACCAAGCAGACCACAATGTGCATAGTTTAAAGAAACAGATACTATATGAAGATCTATGTTAGACAAAGGGCTAATTAAGCTTGGTCTGAACCGGAAATTTTGCACTCACATTCCAACAAAGATGCATTTAGCATAAGATATTTGATCATACATTCAAGAAAACCATTCAAGTTTTGTATCAAATACCAAATTCCACTCCTAAGGTATAAATCGAAATCTTTAAACATAGCACACAAACAAGATTGAATGTAATTATAATGATTGACATAATACCAAAACACCGGTTGGACAATTTGAAAGATAATTACAACAAAGTCAAGAACTAAAAGAAAAAAAAAACACACCCTCAAATAAGCATTAAATACTATAGTTAGCCATATAACCCCAAAAAGGCATTCGATACTATAATTAGCCATATAGTCTGAAATGCACAACACTTCAACAAAAAAATCAAAAGAAAATACCTTTTCATCCCCCTCAACGTCGCCGGACTAACATCCGAACTCGACTTCTTCCCCACCCTCTTCTTCAAAAACTCATTCCCCCACTTCAACCTATCCACAGTCAAATCCCCACACCACAATATCCCTCTAATAACCTGCCCCGACCCCGCCGCAATAAACCTCGCAATACTCCCACTATAATCCTCCACATTCGGAGCCAACGTCGTCCAATAAGCCGACGCGCTCTTCTCCACCTCATCCTTCCTAGTCTCCATCTCCTCCTTCGTAACCCCCTTCGACACCGCCCCCCACCATGCTTGATCCACCATCGCCTCCGCTTTCTCAACCTTAAAAGCACTAAACTTCTCCAACACCAAATCCAACTCTCTCAACAAACCCTCCTGCCCTTTAGCAGCTATAGTCAACCCATAGTTCAAAATACTCTCAGAATTAATCTCACCACTCTCATTAGGAACCCTCAAGCTGAAAAAATAATGGGACTCATCTAATTTCACAGCAGCCTCATCTTTAGCTAATGGCCATTGGATCTCATCACCTACTCTAGCTAAAGCGGCCACCACATTATCCCCTTGTTTGAGCTGAACTATCGAGAACACACCATTAGCTAGCTCAATACTGTGTTCTTTGTCAATTAAATGAACTATTGCACCTGGGATTTTGATGATCACTTCCTCAGAGGACTCAAATGGAGCTGCTCGCGATACGGCGTCGTTTTGGGGTTCTTCATCTGGGAAGAGATTTTCAGCTAAATCGTTCATTTCGATCGTTGGGTACAAACTGGAAGATGGGTTTTTTGATGTGTATGCGTATGATGAATCTGGGTTCGTTAGGATCACTTCTGGGTATAAAGATTGAGTCTTTTTGGGATTTTCTGAAGATGACATGGTGGGTTTTTTTTTTGTGTTTTTCTTTTGATGATGTTTTGATTTTTTTTGTTTTTGAGGGTTTTTATTTTGTGTTAAATCTTAGGATTGAAGGAACTGAAAATGGCGTGTGAATGATGATGAATAAAGAAGAAAGTTGAGAATACAGAGGTGTATGTATTTGTACGTGTGTGACACTAGGCAAGATTTGGACAAGACGCGTAGAGAGCGTGGATTGTTGTTGTTTTCTTTGCAATAATTAAGTTATGTTCCGTATAAACTGAGATTTTGTTTATTTTACTTAGATAGTAAGATTCTCATAAGTTGAAAAATGTAGTTAGAGGAAAGTGACATATATGTAAAAGTGTGGAGATTCTATGAATAGATCCATTGCTTAGTAGATTTTGGTTGACCTTAAGGAACAAAGTTTCTATGATTATTTGACCAAAAGAAAGATAATTGAAGAAAAAAAGAGGAAACAGTTGGGAATGAAGTGAATATAATATACATCTTCACGTCCCATGTGGGTTGATTACAAGTGAATTTGATGAGAGAGGCGTCAATAAGTGAATTTAGAAGCCCAAATTCTCATCGTTGCAAATCAGCCCATTTCATTAAGATGTTGCATGGTGTAAACAAACTGTTGGATTGTGGGCGTACAAAGTATTGGATTGGACAAACAAACTGGATTTGCTCAACATACATGTAATATATGTCGTCCAATAAGCTCCTAATTTCTCAACATACATGTAATATAGAAGCCTTATTCCACCATTTCATTCATCCCAAAACAAACAATTCTCTTTTAGCTTTCTTGTATATTTAGAGTGTTAAGTGAGTGTTTTGAGTGAGAGCAAAAAATAGAGAATTTGGTGATTTTACTACAGTAAAAATTCGAGAATTGTAATTCCTATATTTTACCTCATAGTGAAGTTCTTCTACCTTGCCCGTGGTTTTTACCTCAAAGTAATTTGGGGTTTTTCACGTAAATCTGTGAGTCATTTATATTCTCGTTTCAAATTATTACCCGTGCTTACGCTCTAATCCGAGTTTATTTTGTGACAGGTGTGTTATTTTTTCCTTTAGAAAGTAGGGTTTTTGTTGAGTACTTGATAATAGTTCATGAGCATGGATGAGTAATGAGAAGAAGAGGAGAGATATAGATAACCAGGCCACCGGAAACTTTAGTATTATGTTGTGTGGTATTTGTGATGTTTCTCTACATATGCATGTGTTATATATTAGAAACATTCACATGACGCATTTAGTTGGGAGGGGTAGCAAGACTCGTTCAAAATATTTAAACTTTAGTCATTAGTTACACCGCATCAACATGTTCTGCTTAAACTGCGTCCACACATTTTAATATGAATATAAGTCATTGGTTACACCGCGTTAACACATGTAGTTAGCAAAACTTTTCTAAGGGGCAAACACAAGTGGGCTGGATTCTTGTTTCACCCTTTTTTGAATTCTTAGAACATTATTGCATATTCCACCCTTATTCCTATCATCTTTGAAAGATTATCTGCATTTGAATTTATAAATTTTTGTTTTTTTTTCCTATGTACTCTCTAATGTTGTCTCTTTTTTCCTTTTGTGTTACTTTTTCAATCTAACTTTTGTATTTTACGCAAACATTCTTTGAATCGCGGATTAGGGGAACAAAGAGTTGCGCAAACAACACCACAATTGTACATTGCTCGCAACACAAATTCGGAAACAGTCAGTAATTTGATGATTCTTTCAGTACCAGCACCAATAGGCAACTGAAGATCGATAGGTTGCACACACCACGAAGAGACAAAAATTAAGGCAAACACACAATATAGATGCTACAAAACAGGTTTCATAACTTCAAGTTTGAATGGTTGCACATTGTGTAACAAAAACATCAAGTGCACTTCGCGACTACTTTACGAGGAACAAACAGCAAAACATATCGAACTACATTTTTTAATACACAAAGAAGGATCGAAAAATATGGACGCTAGTAAGTTGCGACCATGAATACCGTCACTCTGTATCGAATTATCAATTTGATCACACAAATTGCAGAAAAGAGTCGAATGATTTTATTGAACCGAAAGATTGAGTCAAACGTTACATGAAGAACTTGAGAGAAAACTTAGCATCTAAGCTAACAATCTGAAAATCTTGAAGTGAAAAAGTGAACTGTGTGATGTGAGCCGCTCCTCTTTATATAGAGAGGAGAAATCAGTTGTGTGCGATAACAGACTTTCCTAATAAGGAAAGTGAAGATCCAACGATCACTAACCGTTATTTGAAAACTTACTAAAAATGGAAAAATATAAAATTGCACATAATTTAACATTCCCCCTCAAGATGGGAGTGTATGTTAATCAGGCCCAGCTTGGATATCATCTTGGAAAACGGTTGAAGAGCCAATGGTTTGGTGAACCATTGACCCAACTTGGATAAGCAACTTGATGCTCATTGGAAATATGAATAACTTTGAGCAATCCTTGATGAACCTTTTCTCTAACAAAATAACAGTCAATTTGAATTTGTTTTGTTCTCTCATGATGTACAGGGTTGATGGCTATGCAGTAGGCACTTTTGTTGTTTGTGAAGAGGAGATGTGTTCTGGTTTGAGAGATGTGTAAATCTTTGTGAAATTGAGATAACCAAATGACCTCACATGTAGTGGTAGCTACTGCCATGTACTCGGCTTCAGTGCAAGACCTACTCACTGTAGGTTGTTTCTTTGTACGCCAAGATATTAAAGAATCTCCAAAGTATATAGCATAACCAGTTATGCTTCTTCTTGTGTCATTGCAAGATGCCCAGTCACTGTCAGAAAAGGCCTTTAAATGAGACTCTGTGTGGCTTGGATAGAAAATACCTTTGCCTGAACATGCTTTAATGTATCTTAAAACCCTGTGAGCAACAGCAAGATGATCAGTTGTAGGTTGAGACATGAATTGAGTTAAGATTGTTTGTAGCTCAGGTCTGGTCTCGTTATAGTCAGATAAAGAAGCCTTCTGTAGATGGAAGGATCTGGTAGGAGAGAAGAGTCTTGAGCTTCCAGTCTTGAGAAAGAATCCATAGGAGTATTGCACGGTTTGCAATAAAGATAGTCTGCTTCACTGAGTATGTCTAAGGCATACTTCTCTAACACAAAGTAATACCCTTGGAACTTCTTGCAACCTCAATTCCCAGAATGTATTTAAAAACACCTAAGTCTTTGACGGTGAACTTGTTGTCAAGATGAGCTTTTAAATTGTTGATTTCAGCCATGTCATTACCTGCAAGGATAATATCATCTACATATATACATAAAGCAGTTAGTGAAATACCAACTTTCTTGATAAAAAGAGAACAATCAGAAATAGATTGAGTATAACCAATCTCAATCAAACATGTAAAGAGCTTATTATACCCCTGTCTTGATGCCTGCTTTAGACCATAGATACTTTTTTTCAACAAACAAACCCTTATATCATTTGGTTTGCAATAGCCATGAGAGGTTTCATGTAAATCTCTTCATCTAAGTCCCTATGGAGAAAGGCATTGTTTACATCTAGTTGATGTAAGAACCAATTTTGAGATGCAGCAACAGCTAAAAGAACTTTAACAGTGGTGAGTTTTGCAACAGGGGAAAATGTTTCAAAATAATCTAATCCATCTTCCTGAGTATAGCCCTTGGCAACTAACCGTGCCTTGTACCTCTCAATAGTTCCATCAGCTTTGTGTTTGACCTTAAACACCCACTTACACCCAACACAGTTCTGTCCTTAAGGTAAAGTGGTCATGACCCAAGTATTAGTCTTTTCTAATGCACTGAGCTCCTTTTTCATGGCCTGCTGCCATTC
Source organism: Misopates orontium (assembly GCA_946800315.1). NCBI lineage: Eukaryota > Viridiplantae > Streptophyta > Magnoliopsida > Lamiales > Plantaginaceae > Misopates > Misopates orontium. Next base: position 2,196,813 of record OX326948.1, on the reverse strand, counting down.
TTCAAACTTATTAGCTTGAGCAAAGGATTTTGGTTCCGTGATTTCAGAAATAGCAGCTGTGAAGGCCTTATGTTTAGAGCCAAGTTGATCAGTAGATAGATATCTTTGTATAGGGTACCTGATGACAGGCTTAGTAGAAATAGAAGCATTAGCTTTATGGAGAGAAGCAAGTAATTTATAATCATATGACTATAAATAAGATGGAGGATTAGTGTGTCTGCTTGATCTTCTAACTTCAGGTTCATTAACAAGAGCAATAGAACCAGAATTGTCATGTGGAGGTTGTTGATCAGAAGTAAAGTGATCATTTTGATCTGTAGAAGTATCATTATTCTGATTCTGAAGAGTATCATGAGATAAATGATTGTGTATATACCCAGAGGAAATATGAGATGAGTTCTGCACATTAGTAGTACGAAGAGGAATGAATGTATCTTGTAGAAAACCAATAGGAACAGTAGTATCTGTACTTGCAGTATCAGTATAATCCATGAACTGAAAAACATCAGGAACATGAATGTGAGAGTGAATATCAGCAGATAACTCATCAGGTCCAACAGGGATGACATGATCAACAGGAGGAACAATAGGAACATTATTATGAACCTGAATGAAACTATCTGTTCAAAGTTTAGCAGGTCTGTGAACTAAGATAGAAGGATGAGATGAAACAGAAGAATCCTTGAATGGGAACTGATCTTCATAAAATCTAACATTCCTGGAGATAAATTTTTTAGAGGACTCTAAATTGAGTAAGAGATAACCTTTGGTGCCTATAGGATAACCAAAAAACACACACTTATGTGCTCTAGAATCAAACTTTTGTCTATGAGCTGTCAAAATAGAAGCAAACAACCAAAAACCTTGAGAAAGGAATAATCAGGAGGCCTATTAAAGAGTAACTCAAAAGGAGTTTTGTTCTGCAAAGCTGCAGATGGTAGTCTGTTAATGAGAAAAGCTGCAGTGGAGACACAAAATGACCAATATTTTATAGGTCAATTAGATTGAAACTTAAGAGATTTGGCCATTTGAAGTAAATGTTGATGTTTGCGTTCAACCAAGCTGTTTTGTTGAGGTGTCTCTACACAGCTTGTTTGGTGTAAAATACCTTGTGATGAATAGAAATCTTTATTGAAAAATTCTGTGCCATTATCTGTCCTTATAACCTTGACCTTAATATTGAATTGAGTATGAACTAAATCACAGAAACTAATAAGATGCTGTTGAACTTCAGACTTAGCTTTTAAAAAATAAATCCATGTACATCTAGAATAATCATCAACAATGGTTAAAAAGAATCTAGAATTATCATGACCTAAACCAGAGAAGGGGCCCCATACGTCACAATGTATGAGCTCAAAAGCAGCAGAAGAACTAGTAGTAGTATCAGAAAAAGATAATTTCATTTGCTTAGCATAATGACATACATCACAAGGAATAGTACTTTTATTATGAGATAGAACAATTTGAGGAATACAACTGAGTTTCTGTAATGAATGATGTCCAAGCCTAGCATGCCAATTGTCAGAAACATTAACAGAATTACATGATAAAGACTGAGAAATACAATTGTTTACAGAGAGTTAAGAAACACAGTCTAAAATGTAAAGATCATTGGCAAGCCTAACAGAACCAATCATCTTCTTGGTAATTAGGTCCTGTATAAGACAAACAACAGAAGAGATATATATAGCAACATTAGAGAACTTAGTCAATTTAGAAACAAAAATGAGATTGAAATGAAAATCATGAACAAAGAAAGCATTCTTAAGAAAAAGACCATTACTAAGTTTAATATCACCAAACTTAGTTGCAACAGTAGTCTTAGAATTAGGCAAGGAAATATTGACATTGATAGACTTAGATGAGCTATCAAAATAAGAAGAATCACAAATCATGTGATCAGTGGCGCCAGTATCCAAAATCCAAAGTCTGGTAGAACAATAACTGGATAAAGCTGACAAAGCAAAATGAGAAACAAAATTACCAATGATAGTAGCTGCAAAGTGAAAACCTGATTGTGGAGCAGCTGCAGAATTCTGAGCCTTGAGTATAAGTTAAAAACTACTCAAACAAAGCCTTATTAGCATCAAAAGAGTTAGTATTAACAGAAGTTGTAATAGGAACATCAGAAGAAGACAGAACATGATCATCATTAGTAGCAACCAGATTAGCTGAAGGATTGTTTTTCTTTCCTGTGGGACCATCCCAGCCAAGTGGGTATCCAATCAGCTGAAAGCACCTGTCAACAGTGTGGTCATTGAAGCCACAGTGAGTACACTTCAACTTCTTTTTATCCTTGTTACCACCCTTCTGAAACTTAAACTGATTGCCTTGAGGAGCATTAGAACCACCAGTAGCCTTATAAGAGTTTTCCTGAGATGTTTTAGCTCGAGTAAACAAGGCCAGAGGATCAGAAACCTGAGAATATGGGTGGGACTTTGGGTCGGGTAATTGGGTACCCACCCGACCCAGTCGGGTATTTCCCAATTGGGCCACCCAATTGGGTGAAATCGCCAAACGAGTGGGTACCCATACCCAATTTAAATATTGCAGGTGGGTAGCGGGTAGGTGAATGCGACCCATTTGGGGTTTGGGTACCCATTGGGTATTTAAAAAAATAACAAAAACGATTGCTACATATTTTTACTTTAAGTTTCTAACACGTTTTCTATCATGAAACAACACTTTTATTCTTTTACAAAATAATACACAAAAAAATGGCAAAACTCCCTTGTTTTGAGCACAGCTCGAGCAAAAAAAGCCCTCAAGTTTGGGCATTTTTACCCCTTTTAAGATTGGTGGGTACCCAATACCCAGTTCTTGGGTACCCACAAATTTTGGGTACCCACCCATTGGGTACTTATTATTTTGGGTGGGTATTGGGTAGCAATTTTTGATACCCAAATAATTGGGTACCCACCCAAAACTACCTAATACTCAAATACCCGACCCATTCCCACCCCTACCTGAGAAGAGTTATGCAAAATACGCTGGTCCTGAAGCAATAAGGAATAAACTTTGGACAGAGAAGGCAATGGTGTTTTCAAAAGAATCTGACTCCTGATGGCAGCAAAAGAGTCATTCAATCCAATTAGAAAAGATAGCACACAGTCAGATTGTTGTAGACAAACACATTTGCCACAGGTACAACTCACAACAGGTCTCTGACTAACAAATTCATCCCAGAGAATAGTGAATGAATTGTAGAATGCAGTAACAGTAGAAGAACCCTGAGAGATATATAGTGTATAGTGATTTCTGTAGATGAAACACACGAGAGACATCTGATCGATCATATCTGGTCTTCATTCCAAACATCAAGAGTTGAAGAAAAAAACAGTAAACTATGACGAATCTCCTTAGAAACAGAGTTAAGCAACTAAGAATGCACAAGATTATCAGTTCTTTTCCAGCAAGTACGCAAAACAATGTCATTCTCATCAGGAATAGGAAAAGATCCATCAATAAAAACAATCTTATTCTTGATACTCAATGCCATTTCAATACCCTTAGTCCAGGATATATAATTTTCTCCAGTCAAAACATCTCCTACAATAGAACATCTCCTACAATAGAAGAACCAGTAAAATCCTGTGTACCAAGGAAATAAACCGTATTCGAATCGTTACACGGATTTTTCAAGTAAACTGGAGCAACAGGAACAGTAGAAGCATTACGCTCATTAGAATTGGTGTTTGAATCGGTAGGATTACTCATAATGTCGATCGATCCGAAAAATCAGGGTATAAAACGAAGACGATGCACAAAACACAATCGATCACGATCAATCAACAATTCAGCAACAGAACAACAAATTACACCGATCAAACACACAATCAGATGCAACTAACAGAGAATTACGATTAAACAAACCGTACAGAATCGCGATTATATCAAAAAGAGAATGAGAAATCAAACCAGAGTATCAACAATCGGCGATTAATCGGAGAGTCGGCGATCAACGAGAAGAATTACAGCGGAAGTCGGATCGTAATTTTGGTGAATGATACCATATCGAATTATCAATTTGATCACACAAATTGCAGAAAAGATTCGAATGATTTTATTGAACCGAAAGATTGAGTCACACGTTACATGAAGAATTTGAGAGAAAACATAGCATCTAAGCTAATAATCTGAAAATCTGAAAGTGAAAAAGTGAAGTGTGTGATGTGAGCCGCTCCTCTTTATATAGAGAGAAAAAATCAGCTGTGTGCGATAACAGACTTTCCTAATAAGGAAGTGAAGATCCAACGATCACTAACCGTTATTTGAAAACTTACTAAAAATGGAAAAATATAAAATTGCATATAATTTAACACTCTGCTAGTGTCACACTCGAAGTTGCAGATATTTTCACAAAACAGAACAACGGAATCATTTACTCTTGGACTTCAATTTAGCAGCACTGGCTTCTGCAGCAGCAGCCTTAGCGAGAGTAGTAGGTTTAAAAATACTCTTGGGATCCAGAGCTTTTCCTATCTTAAACACTGCCCAGGCCGTCCCAATAGCGTGCCCTGCTGCACCTAATCCGTCGTGAGTCGCCTCTGCCGCTTCTTCTCCATATCTGCAATAAACCAAACAAATCTCAGAGCTGCCCACCAGAAAACAGAACTATCGTGCCGACAGAAATCTATAACGATGATCCAAATATTTAGTATAAGTGCTAAGATTGGGGGAAAAACTACCTGTGTGAGACAAGTCCAGTAGTAACAACTGATGTAGTAGACATCACATTCCTTCCAGTAACCTCAACAGCATCAAATACCTTGTCTGTGGAAAACAATCCAAATTAAAAGAATGTAAAACACACAAAACAGATTTATAGAATACTATCCTTATGAAATTGAGTTGAGAGGTCAAAGAGGGGTACATACTGAATCCATCGAGGGAAGCAACGACTATTTCTCCAGCGAGTAGGCTGAAGAACTTCTGGCCAACTTTAGAGTTTGCAACGGAACATGTGAAGAACCCAGATACCTTCACAACCCCCGAGAGTACTCCTATCGCAACTTTCTCCGACATTTTTGTCATCTTCTTAGCCCTGAAAAGTTTGGACAAGGGCATTAAGAACAGAAGTTGAAGATCATAAGATAGTGTGAACAAAAAGCGCTATAGATGTCGGTTATCATAGTGCACCAAAAGGGCAACGTTACCACCTTAGTTTATGCCATTGACATTCTAGCAAAAGTTCACAATACGAGTACTCTAGAAAGAGCGGGTAACCTCTTCAGTCTAGCTTGGCCAACTTCCATTTTTCCCAACTTGAACTACAGACTATATGTGTAGAAAATAAAATAAACAGAGAATATATGAAGATCTATGTCAGACCAAGGCCACTAGATTTCCTTAAACAGATAATTTTCCACATGCAAATCCCAGTAAAGATGTGTTTAACATAAGATACTTGACCAACAATCAAGAAATTTCAGGTGTCCCAATTCCACTCCTATGATATAAACCCTAATATAACCTCAAACATAGAGTGAATCAGTGAATGGCTGAATGGTTAATTAATCATTCAGTAGCAAAGTTCCAAACTGGGAATATCACACAAACTAGATTGAATGTAATTATTATGATTAAGGTAATAATGAAACATATTTTAGACACTTTGAGAGATACTTAGTACAAAGCCAAGAACTTAAAGACAAAACAACCTCAAATAAGCATTATATACTATAATTAGCCATAAAACCCAAAAAAACCATTAGATACTATAATTAGCCATAAATGTTGCACGGATACGGATACGGGGACACGGGTACGATACGATACGGATACGGGGATACGGATTTTTCAAAAATATGGGAATACGATACGACATGGATGCGTCTATTTATTTATATAATTGTATAATACAATAATGTGCACTATATAATTATAATAAACAAATTTACAATTTTAGCATTATATTTTAAAATTTAAATAAAGTAAATCTTACGTATGACTCTAATTAATATAAAGAAACATTAAAGAAGGATAATGTAATAACAGAACTTATTTAAAGGTTGAAAAAGCTCTTTAGACCTAAATTAAGAGAATTATATCTAATATAAAAGATTGCAAGTTTCATATTTTCTACTTTCTTTGCTATTCTAAATTTAAGTTACTAAATTTTAATGTATAATAGGAGTTGATGTTATGTCTAAAACAGTTGGATACGTTGTTGATAGGTATCCGATCGATACGGGTATCCGTAATTTTCTTTTATTTTAATTATAAGATACGCCACGTGGCGTGTCCAATAGAAGTATCTGAGGAGTATCGGTATCCGATACTTATCGGATACGGGTACGTGTAAATTTTTTAAGTATCCATAAAATCCAAACTGGACAGAACTCTCATCCAAAGATCAAAAGACAATACCTTTTCATCCTCTTCAACGTAGCTGGACTAACATCCGAACCCGACTTCTTCCCCACCCTCTTCTTCAAAAACTCATTCCCCCACTTCAACCTATCCACAGTCAAATCCCCACACCATAATATCCCTCTAATAACCTGCCCCGACCCCGCCGCAATAAACCTCGCCATACTCCCACTATAATCCTCCACATTCGGAGCTAACGTCGTCCAATAAGCCGACGCGCTCTTCTCCACCTCGTCCTTCTTCGTCTCCATCTCCTCCTTCGTAACCCCCTTCGACACCGCCCCCCACCATGCTTGATCCACCATCGCCTCCGCTTTCACAACCTTAAAAGCACTAAACTTCTCCAACACCAAATCCAACAAACCCTCCTGCCCCTTAGCAGCTATAGTCAACCCATAGTTCAAAATGCTATCAGAATTGATTTCACCACTCTCATTAGGAACCCTCAAGCTAAAAAAATAATGGGACTCATCTAATTTCACAGCAACCTCATCTTTAGCTAATGGCCATTGGATCTCATCACCTACTCTAGCTAAAGCGGCCACCACATTATCCCCTTGTTTGAGCTGAACTATCGAGAACACACCATTAGCTAGCTCAATACTGTGTTCTTTGTCAATTAAATGGACTATTGCACCTGGGATTTTGATGAGCGCTTCTTCAGAGGACTCAAATGGAGCTGCTCGCGATACGGTGTCGTTTTGGGGTATTTCGATTGTTGGGTACAAACTGGAAGATGGGTTTTTTGATGTGTATGCATAAGATGAATCTGGGTTCGTTAGGATCACTTTTGGGTATAAAGATTGAGTCTTTTTGGGATTTTCTGAAGATGACATGATGGGTTGTTTGAGTTTTCTTCTGATGATGTTTGTTTTTTTAGTTTTGAGGGTTAATCTTAGGATTGAAGGAACTGAAAATGGCGTGTGAATGATGAATGAAGAAGAGGTGTATGTATGTATTTATACGTGTGTGACACTAGGCAAAATTTGGACAAGACGCATAGAGACCGTGCATGGACCATTGTTATTGCTGCAATAATTAAGTTATATGTTTCGTAGAAAATGAGATTTTGTTTATTTTACTTAGATTAGATAGTAAGATTCTCACAAGTTGAAAAAATGTAGTTAGAGGAAAGTGACATAGTCACATAGACTATTGTTATTGCTGCAATAATTAAGTTATATGTTTCGTTGAAAATGAGATTTTGTTTATTTTACTTAGATTAGATAATAAGATTCTCACAAGTTGAAAAAAATGTAATTAGAGGAAAGTGACATAGTCACATAGACTATTGTTATTGCTGCAATAATTAAGTTATGTTTCGTAAAAAATGAGATTTTGTTTATTTTACTGAGATTAGATAGTAAGATTCTCACAAGTTGAAAAAATGTAGTTAGAGGAAAGTGACATAGACTATTGTTATTGCTGCAATAATTAAGTTATGTTTTGTAAAAAATGAGATTTTGTTTATTTTACTGAGATTAGATAGTAAGATTCTCACAAGTTGAAAAAATGTAGTTAGAGGAAAGTGACATAGACTATTGTTATTGCTGCAATAATTAAGTTATGTTTTGTAAAAAATGAGATTTTGTTTATTTTACTGAGATTAGATAGTAAAATTCTCACAAGTTGAAAAATGTAGTTAGAGGAAAGTGACATAGACTATTGTTATTGCTGCAATAATTAAGTTATGTTTCGCAAAAAATGAGTTTTTGTTTATTTTACTTAGATTAGATAGTAAGATTCTCACAAGTTGAAAAAAATGTAGTTAGAGGAAAGTGACATATATGTAAAACAATTCGTTTAGCATAACGAGTGTGGAGATCCTCTGAATAGATCCATTGTTTAGTAGATTATGGTTGACCAACTTAGGAATTTCCATATCGTAGTACTATTAAGGAACAAAGTTTCTATATATAATTATTTGACCAAAAGAAAGATACTTGAAGAAAAAAAAAAAAGGAAACACTTGGGAACAATGATGTACTGACACTTCGAAAATTTATTTTATGCACTGTTCGACACCTTGATACGACACCGATACCCCGACGCTCCTCCGGCACTCACTGACACGTGTCGAACATGCAACGTGGCGTGCATTAATAAAAATAAAAGAAAAAGAAAAGGGACACCGTGTCCGACACGTTTTAAGGACGTGTCTGACACGTTTTAAGGACGTGTCCGACACGCCTTGACACTTTTTGAGCTGATTTTGTAGTTTTTAATTATTATTTATAGTTAAAATTTAACTTTCTTAAAATATATAGATAAAGATATTAGAAGATCGAGAATCAAACATTAAACTTTAAAAGTTAAATAATTAAGTAGCAAAAATGTATAAATGATAACTTTTTTCCCAATCAAATCTCACGAATAAGCCTACTCTATTTCTCTTTGCGCAAACAACAAGGACGGGCAAAAAAATATTCGTTCTTTCTTCGAGGCGTGACACTAATATCCTATTTAAAGATTTTATTTGAGTATTGTATAACACTTTGTTTTGTCATTTGATTTGTGTATATGCTTTGTATTTAATGCTTGGAATTTATGACTTAAACTTTAAAGACTATTTTATTTGAACTTGTAGTAGTTGGTTACTTGGTTTTGAGTGTAAATATGATTGATTTGATTCTATATTTGAACGTAATAATATTATTTGTGCAGATTATGATGATGTCTTCTATATTTTAATATAAAAAATAAAGCCGTGTCGCGACCGTGTCGTGTCTTGTAATTTTAAAAAATCTGTGTCGCCGTGTCCGTATCGTGTCGTGTCCGTGTCCGTGCATCATAAGTTGGGAATGAAGTGAATATCCATCTTCACGTCCCATGTGGGTAGATCCAAGTGAATTTGATAACGGGTAATTTTCATCCACCTCCCATGAGGTTTAACACTTTGGCATATAGCCCCCTGAGGTTTCATATTTTGCCACATACCCCCCTGACGTTTAATTCATGGCATACACCCCCTTGAGGAAATTCTTTTGCATATACCTTCCTAAGGTTTTAATTATTTTGCATATACCTCTCTTCCATCCATTGACCATTAGTCAACTATCAAAAGTGAGGGTAAACAAGTATTTTTCTTATACTTTAAAATATGAAAACTTATTTATGGTTATTAATTTGTTAATTAACTTAAACATAATCTATAAGAATACATAATCTATTTATTCTTATAGTCTAAATATCCAAATTAAGTATGAGTTATTTTTAATCATATTGGTCCATTAATATGCATATTTTTCTCTACCAAACAATAATATAATTTAGAGACATATTCTTTTTATTCTATATTTTATTTTACATATGCAACATTTTAATAAGATCGATATTTTAATAAAAAGTCATTTAATCAATATAATCATGAACAATAGTTAGGAATAAAATGTCCAGAATTTCTAGTAGAAATGCTGCAAAATTTTCAATTAATATTAAAAATAAACAAACTACCCCTGAACTATGGACAAATTACACAAACCACCCCTCATCTTTGGAAAATTACACAAACTACCCCTGCATTTAACTTCTGTTAAAAAAACCTAACAGAGTTGATGAAATTCCATATTTGCCCTTGTCATATATAAATTTTAAAAATTATTTCGAATTTTTTTTTTTTTAAAACAAAGAAAAGGAAAGGCAAATCGAAAACCCAGCCCAGTCACCACCCCACCGCCGCCGCCACCCCTATCCATAGTCCTCCATCTCGTCGCTGGTCCCTTCGCAACGAAGCTTCGACCTCCGCACAACCTAATTCAGTTTGCTTGCGGCTGGAATACTTGCACCGAGGCGCAAATCGAAAATGAAATTGGTGGTCACTGGCTCGCCTGGCAGCGACCCACCACCTTTGGTCGCGCGATGGCGCGACCTTCCCCACGTCGCGTCGTTGCGCGACCAATTAACTCCGACGAGTAGGTTATCGGGGAAGAAGACTTCCCCTATTTAGTTTTTTCTTTTTTTTTTAATTTTTGATTCCTAAAATTTGAAAAAAAAAACTTAAAAAATATTTATTAAAATTATATAATTCAAAATAATCTGAAAGTAATAATGTGTAGTTTTTATTAAAGATAATTTGTCTTTTTGTTTTCTTTTTAAAATGTTGAATTTGCATATTTATAATTCTTAAAATTAAAGAGTAAGTTATTTGAGGGTAATTTTGGAATTCCAAGCAAGTTTTTAGTTGATTTGAAATTTTTCTGTTAGTTTTAACACCGTAAGGGGGTGACTGTAATGCCAAACATAAAATAAGGGTAGTTTGTGTAATTTCCCAAAGATGAGGGATGGTGTGTGTAATTTGCCCATAGTTCAGGGGTAGTTTGTGTAATTCTCCCTAATTTTTAACTACTTAAAAGCTTCTAAAAAAAAGAAATTTGTAAATATAAAATTGCTAATTAACTAATATAATAAAAAATCAATCATGCTTAATTTAGATATTTAGATTATAAGAATAAATAGATCATATCTAAATAAACTAACATATTAATAATCATAAATGAGTTTTCATGTTTTAAAGTATAAAAAATTACATATTTACCCCCACTTTTGATAGTTGATTAAGGGTGAACGGATGGAAGGGAAGTATATGCAAAAGAATTGAAACCTCAGGGGTATATGCAAAAGAACTGAAACCTCAGGGGGTATATGCAAAATAATTAAAACCTTAGGGGGGTATATGCCAATGAATGAATCTTCAGGGAGGTATATGCCAAAATATGAAACTTCAGGGAGCTATATGCCAAAGTATGAAACCTTAGGGGAGGTGGATGAACATTACCCATTTGATAAGAGAGGGAGAAAAAATCATTTTTCATACCATAACTTGGCACAATTTTCATTTTGATACCTTAACTTGTCACTCATCAATTTGTATACCATAAGTTGGACAATTTCTTCACAATGGGTACTTCGGCCCCCAAAAAGTACAATTTGCCATCCGATGAAATCAAATTTGGAGATTTAGATTAATTAAGACAAATTCCAACCTTACACCTCAACATATTCCACGTCGATTGCACGTACGTTTTCGGTATCAAAGTACCAAATGTGAAGAAAGTGTTCAACTTATGGTATGCAAATTGATAGGTGCCAAATTAAGGTATGAAAGTGAAAATCGTGCCAAGTTATAATATGAAAAATAATTTTATCTCATAAGAGAGGCATCAATAAGTGAATTTAGAAGCCCATACCCACATCGTTGCAAATCAGCCCATTTCATTAGATGTTGCATGGCTAGTAAGCCAAAATGTAAACAAACTGTTGGATTGTGGGCATACAAAGTATTGGATTGGACGCACAAACTGGATTTGCTCAACATACATGTAATATATGTCTGTCCAATAAGCTCCTAATTCCTCAAATTAAATTTTGATGTTTTAAACTTCTCAGTAAAAAAAGCGGTGATAGTATTCTAATTTGATAAAATTATATAATAGGTCTTAAGTATGATATTTAACCCAAATGCAAGATTTTAATAATATTGAAACTACTTCCGTTCATTCCACTAAAAGTTTTGAACTTTTAATGACATGTAATTAGTCAAACTCAAAATCAAATAAAAGGAGACTATTACTTTCTCTGCAAAAGTAAAAGCAACAGGATGCACTAGAGAGTAAAAGCACCAGAGTAGAATTGACAATAGGCAGGGTAAGACCCTACACTTAGCTTAATTAGAGTGAGGGTCTAGACCTTTATCTTGTCTACAGAGTAAGGACTAAGTCCAGATCTTTACCCTTACTCAAGAAAATTTAGAATTAGGATCTGGGTAGGGTGAGAGTAAGGGTTCGACCCTTACCCCTCTAGATTTTATTTTTTAATTTTTTATGTGTCTGTTTATTTTTCTTAAATTGAAATAATTAAGTACAAAATAACGAACATATAGATGTTAAACTGCAATTTCAAAAAGTATCATTGCAATTAATAAGATTAGAGAATATTAGATTCATTTGAAATTAAAATTTTAAGGACCATATTTATAAATAATTTTTATTCAATTCATGTGACAAATACTTCACTTTACTAGTAAGCTGAAATTTTCTATACTTGGTTTGAAGTCATATTGAGTTTCTTCATTCACATTTAATTTATTTTAATTTAATTAATTTGTTTGAGCGTTAAAAATTTCACTTTTAGCTATATACTATGCTCATTAAAATCAAATGTGGCATCTGACTCGTGTAATCCAACCACAAAAAAATGAAAATAAAATAACCTATTAAGGTAAAGGTAGGGTTGGACCCCTTTCATTTGTGATCGAGTAGGGTAAGGTCTGCATGTTTGGGTTCCAACCGGGTAAGTGTCAGTCTCTTGCCAAAAAAATCCTGTACAATATTGGTAGGATCTGAGCGAAGCTGGTGAAACTCTAGCCATTGTCAACCCCTAAAATAATAAATGAATTAGAAACTGGGGCATACGGAGCCCCGCGCACGTTAATTTTTGTATTGTAAAGTACTATATGTTCATATTTAAGTGTGAAGAAAAAAAATAAAATTTGGAAGGAAAAAAAAAAGACAAGAAAAAAGATTTGCCTAGATGGAAAGAGTTTGAATTAATTGGAGAGTGAATCAACATAGTAGAATGGAAAGAAACGTAATTTCCATAGAAATAATATTAATTATAGGGAAACAAAATCATCCTTCTTAGTAAATGGTATAATTAATTTCATCTAACTTAAATTATAGGGTTAGATTGATAAATTAATAATCAGATGCTATAGTGGAACATAAATTATAAGGTTAAACATGAAAATAAAAATTTTGGTGTCTTAAATACCTCTTCCTCTATATAATAATAATAATAATAATAATAATAATAATAATAATAATAATAATAATAATAATAATAATAATAATAATAATAATAATAATAATAATAATAATAATAATAATAATAATAATAATAATAATAATAATAATAATAATAATAATAATAATAATTCACGAACCCGATTGGCCACATATCTGTACAGACATCGACCACAATATGAATTGTGATGTGGATCTTTGGGCTGTATTGTTTGGTCGTGCTGTACGGACATCGACCACAAAACCACAGTGGATAAGCTCCGAACATTTAAGTGGTGTTTGCAAATGCTTATAAAAGGAGTTTGTTCACTACTTTTGTTTAAACTAACTTTAAGTGACTTCTAATAAAAAGTCGAGAGCGTTTGCAAATCTTTTTAAAAAACTACTTAAATTTAGGTGCTTGCAAAAATTAATGAGAAACAAACTTTCTTTTTAAAGACCTTTTAAAAATAACATAATTTCAAAAGCAGTTGAGGAAGCACCCCTGTGCATGCTTTTGTGACTTGTGTGCTTTTTCTGAATTTTTTTTAGACAAGCAGAAGCAAAAGGCAGTGTTTCCAGGTGTAAAAACGCTTTGTCACGTGTATTTTTCATACCAAAATACGTTTTTATCAAAAGTTATTGGGCATTTTTCACAATTTCACTTAAAATTTTTAAATAAATTCAAAAAAAATTATCTTTTCTCTGAAGAATTGCACAAACACCCTGAACTATGGATAAACTAGCTGAACAAAAAAATTGCAATGTAGGAGTCCTAGATGTGCAACAATAGGATGATAGTTATCTTGGGACACAAAAAGCATGGGGCATATTTAACTGTTCTAACATAATGATTTTGGGACATTTATTTGTGTCCCAAAAGCTTACATATGGGACATATATAAATGTCTTCAAACTTAAGAAGCATAGGGCATATTTATGTGTCCTAACATAAATATTTTGGGACATTTATTTGTGTCCCAAAAGTTCACCTATGGGACATATATAAATGTCCTTAGACAATAGATGTAGGGACACCTAAAAAAGTGACCCATGCACTCTTGGGACATAGGTTTTATGCGACAGATTTTGTAAGTGTCCCAAGGTATAGAAGTGTTGCAATAGATCCATCTTGGGACACATTTCTGTGTCCCAATAGGGGTTTTTTGTTGTCGTGTAGACAAATCTTTTTTTTTTTTTTTTTTTTGTTATGTGGGTGTGTTTCTTATATATTCTTTGAATTATTTGATGGAACTAATCCTTACTGTTTTTTGATTTGTAGTTTAACATGAAAAGTAAAGATTTCGTAAGCAAAGAGAAAATATGAATATTGGAATTACAAAAATCATGATTCATTTAATTTGGTATCGGATTGGAGTTGTAGATTTAACCATTTTTTAGGGGATATTAACGCCTTGGTAAAATTAATACTGGTAGAGAGGAGCGCGAGCAGCGACTACGAGGGTGATGAGCTGGTCTTTGGAGAAAGTACGAGTAGGGTTTGGATTTTGGTCTGCGGGTCGGATTCTGAGTTCGAAATGGAGAAGACTTCTTCTTTCTCTTTCTCCTCTTCTCAATTTTCGAAGCCGAATCGACGACGAATTTGGATTTTTTCTCGAGCTTTTGCCTCTTTACTTTTGATTTTGGCTTCGTCCTCGCCATTGGTAAATTAGGGTTCAATTCAATCTGAAAAATGAGTTTAGTCACTATTTGAAATTTGTAGACTCCGCACTCAAACCCTAAACTGAGACATGAGGGGGCCTGGTTATGATAAAATTGTGAGTGTTGAGTAAATATAGAAGTGAAAGAGAGAGAAAAAGGTCTGGATATCTATTCTGGGAATCGCAGATCGAACGTTCATCGATACGGTTGTCGAGTCGGATATCAGGGAAGCGAATCTCGCCGACGGTGAGGTAGGTGGCGACGAGAAGTGTGAGGAGAAAGAGAGGAAGAGATTTGTTCTTGTTGAGTTTAATTTGTGTAATTTGCATAGTACAGGGGCGTTTGTGCAATAGAGTAAATAAATAATTTTTTTGAATTTATTTAAAATTTTAAGCAAAATTGCAAAAAATTCTCATAACTTTTGATAAAAACGTATTTTGGTGTGAAAAATACACGTGGCAAAGCGTTTCTATGCCTGGACAAGCAATTTAACAGCTTGGCGTTCACGCTGGCAAAAAGTCCGTTTTGAGCCCGATTGAACATATTTTGCAGCGAAACTCGAAACTTACAGGACAAAATCACAGCGCAAGAAATTAAAAGGGAAAAGTGTCAAATCGCCAATGTCAGTGGGATATAAAGGATTTCTGCCATGAATAACACACTGAGACTTTTTGCTATTAGCTTTAATTACTCTTCACTCCAAACAAATCAAAACAGAACATATCAATTCGCAATTACTTAAACTTTGCTACAAGAATGTACTTCATACAAGAGAGCCGTGAGGTACATCTTTCAACACACAAAAAGATTACAACAGTCCAATACACGCCGAAACACCAAAAAAGAAAAAACACATGCATACATAACAAGCTTAACTCTTGCTAAAAAGATATTTCATGATTTATATCTATTACCTTCTCAACACCCCATTTCAATCAGGTATACACACTAATAACCAACTGAATTAGATTTACCGCCTCAACATACAGCCGCTACACGTAATAATTTCTCTATTCACGCTCTAACGACCCATCCTCATCCAAATGAGCAATCGTCACATCATACTCATATATACCATAAACTTTGGGAACCTTATACCAAGTTCTCGTAATGACATACCCTCGTGCCATTCGAAAAGCACCCGTTCCTCCTACAACCGGAACTTCACGCACCTCCTCCAACAAAGGATTCCTTCCCAAAATACTTAACGTGCTCCCTTTATACTTCCCCGTCGTAAAAACAATATTAAGAAGCATTACCAATGCCTTTTCTTCATAACCCGCAAGCCCGACAAGCCCCTGCATGCGTCCAATCTCGCCCGAATCGTACTCTGGTCCCATCGTTACGAGGTTGTCGAGAATCAACACCTTTCCGAAACCTGAATCGAGGTTATCGGAGAAGTTGAGTTTGGCTACTGGCCAAACGGTTCTGTTCTGGCCGCCCACTAAATCTTGGAGGTAGAAATGAAGGTGTGTTATTTTTTCCTTTAGGAGGGAGGGTTTTTGTTGAGTTGATGATAGTTCATCATGTGCATGGATGCATGGAGGGGCAGTTACTATGAGTGATGAGAAGAGGAGGAGAACTATACGAAGTCTTGCCATTGCAGTGTATTTTTGTGTTATGTGTTGTTTTTTTTTTTTGTCGAAGTTATAAATAGGAAAAGATGATGGGGAGGGGTAGTTGAGCTTAGAAGGTGCTAGGATTTTGTTCATTTGTGAAGTTGATGGACCGTACGTCGTGTAAAGAGAAGAGCCACAAGAATAAAAGATATTCTAAAGTTTAAACAATTTGGAGACGTGGAAATGGATAAGGTAAGCATGGGATGCCATGTCGTTATAAGAGAGGGGCATACCATAAATGTAATAGATTACTGTTGTTGGAGTCTTGGAGGGCATACCATAAATGTATATAAATACTTATGTCTACCTTTCATATAATTTAATCTTTTATTTTAGGGATGATTGATGTTAAGAGAAAAGAATCTTGGCTACTGTTTCAGCACCCTTTCCCTTTATGGTCAATGAGGCATTTTAAGCGGAGAAATGAATGATCTTAAATATCTATTATTATGATATTTGAGTCTACTTAAGACGTGTAATGGGTTTGCGATTAATCCACGTGATGGAACGGAAGTTAATATAGACCCACACATGAGAGACATGTTAGGAAGTGTTTCATGTCACTTACCAAGCTACTATATATATATGAAGTGAAAAATTACTTTTGCCCTTTTTGCGCTTTTGACCAGTATTTTTTCGAGCAGGGATCTTGCCATATGTGTACCACTTTTGCATGGTGATTTATGCCTGATGTGGTTGCAAACAGACTTTTTGAGGACATGTATGCCCATGTGTATCGTGGCGTTTCTTAGTGTTTAAAATGGTGCATCTCATGTGTAAAGTGTATAGACTACGAAAAGTACTTATAGGGTATTTTTGCAAATTTTCTTTAAAGTATTAAATCAATTCAGAATTACTATTTTTAAAATCATTTAAATTTTATAAAATATTTAAATTTATTATCCATGTTCAATTTAATTCCATTGTGAAATTAAAAGTTTATTAAAGACTGTAAATATATGACGCATAACGAAAACGTCCAAACGATTCACATACGTGTAATCGACGAAATAAAACTAGAATCCACTAGAATTTGGATGAACTTTCAATTTTTATTTAATAAATAATCAAGAGCTGAATAAAATATAAAGAAGAAGAACTATATATAAGTTTCAAAAACCCTAATAAAGTAGGAAGTAGAATCCTACTAGGAAACCAGTTCTAACAAGATTGCACTAAAAAACTATCTTGCTCCGAAACAGCCTTTGACAGCGTTTGAGAGACTCAAAACTTTATGTATACTAGTATACATATAATTTAAGCTGTAGAGAACAGAAAGACGTTCGCTTTAATATCTTGTGGGCCCCAATCAGAGAATTGGATCAAAAGTTATGGCTATTTTGGTGTAATCTCTTTTTTCCCAGCGGAATTCTTGGAAATCCGGGGTCCTTGTCCTACATTAATATAAGAGTGAAAAATCAACGCAATTTTTTTTCTCCTAAATCTCCTTTATCATGGATTTTCTTATTTTTCATTAGACTTAACCACTTATGTTGCATAGTTAGATTTATTCAACATTCTTTTTATCAACATTTAAATATAATTTTGATTCATATATAATATTAAATAAGAAAAAAAGAAAGAAAGAAGAAACAATTGTCTTCTTCACCCAATCCACCCCGAAGGTACTAGTGGCTACCGTCTTCTTATCGACACCTCGTACCACTGCCACGTCCCCCAACTTCCATTTTCATCTTTCTCTTTTTCTTCCTTTCCCTCCTCCCATTAAGCCATCCGGACGAGCCCAAATCGGACAAACCATATCCCGAAACAAACAAGCCTTAACAACAATCTATCTTTGATTCCCTCCGTGAAATGACACTTTAATTTTCATGGTCTTTCAAATTGTGGTGGATTTTGCAGAAGAGGAGGAAGAGTGTGATGTCGAGATCGTGGAGTTTTATATGTGACAGTGGTGGTGTGGCAGTACTATTGTTGATAAAGTGATAACTGTATAGTGAGAGAGATGAAGAAAGATGTTTGGTGATGAAGGATGAGAAAGATGGACTGGAGGTGGTGGTGGTGGAAAAGTGATGGGGGCAGCACCTTTGCAAAAAATAACTTAAAAGATTTGTATAATAAATAATAAGTTATAACATGTTATCTTAATTAACGTAATCAACGATCTTAGCCCAAACGACCCAATAGGTACGATGCCGCAAGGACTCGTCCTAACGAGTCACATACAAAGATTACGACGCTAATTATCTCAATATTAAGACACGGCGACATATTCCCTATCAAATGTACGAGCACGATGGTTATATATACGACCCCCTATTAACACTAAACACTACACTTAGCGAAACCCAAACCTCCACTTGTCACTCACACCTTCACCACTTGGAACATGCCTTTCAATAAGTGTCACCGTTCACACAAACGTGTCTTGCATGTTTGCACCAAGACCCCTATAAATGGGGTCATCCGACCTCATTAGAGGAGGTTCTCTCTCATCTCTTCTACTAGAACACAAGACCTTACCCTATTCTCTTCTTGTCCATGAAAGAATACTACAACTTCCACTCCACTATAATTCACGATATAAACATAAATACATGAACTAATGTGGATTGATTCCCATTCGTGAGATACGTAGGTAACGTGAAACATTTCCAAAGCCGTACATTGCTCAAACTCTTCCAAATCGGGATTAGCGTTCCGACCATATAAATTTAAGGAAAATGATTTTCTTACAGTCCGTAAGCATACAAACAATTCTAAGCAGCTTAAATTTTTAGTTGGCAAAGGGAAACCGGAACAGCCTGTTCCTCCCACTCTTTTAGGAATTAAATTTTGCCCATGACTTTTTATGATTGCATTTTAGTAATATAATTACACATAACATATATTTTATTTTTCATATATTGGTAACAGATCTTTCTCTTACCAAGTTTTAGTAGTTTGTCGATAAACATATTGTAGATTATCTTAAAATTTCTAGCGCCAAATATATTTACTTTTCTTCTTTATCTTCTTTTTGTTCTAAAATAATCACATAAAATTTCAACAAAAAAAGTAAGTATACAACACTAATATTCCATGGACATATTAATTTGTCGATCGATAATCATAATTTATCATTCTTAACAAATAACTTCATTCATCAACATTATCTATAAAAACACTAAGATTTGAAAAGAAAAGAAAAAACACGAGATTCTTGATTTGCTTGGATTATCGGTAAAAATATGATTTGCTTGGATTTTTCAATTGAAGTTTAATGGAGAAATTTTTTATTGTGAGGATAAAATTATTTCTAATCCAAAGGATTGCATCTATTGAATAAAAGATTGTTGAGATTTTGTTATATCATATATTTCCCTCTTAAATATTTGGTTTTTTTTTTAAATAATTTTTAACTCTTAAAGGAGCAAATTAGAATTACTTATGAAACAAACAGTAATAAAAGCATATTTTGACTTAAAATGTCTGTGAGATAAGCACCACTGTAAATTTAATGGTAACTTTCATAATCTCATATTTCTATCACCTTTACTATTAGGAAAATGATTTCCTCACAGACTGTATGCTTACAGTCCAATTTTATCTTCTAAAAGCGATACGGTGAAATCGGTAACCTGTTTAGCAGGTTGCTAGTTATATTTTGTACAAAATAATAAGGATAAGTATTCACTTAGTTAGATTCATATATTATCCAAACACTTCTCTTAGTATGATATTCACATAGAATTTTAATATTTACTGCATTGATATTTATCAGAGTTTTAGTTACAGAATATGATATTCGTATATAATAGTTACTTGTTTAATATATTTATAATAAGATCCCTTTGATATTTGAAAATTTTATATTTAATTCTTACACCTTGTGATAAATTATAAAGACCATTAATTGTCTTTAAAGAACAATAATTTATTACGTAGTATATTTTTATATACAACAAAGTAAATACTAACATGTTTTTGATTAATAATGTTATAATTTTTGTGGGCTACTCTCATTTTATAGGTTTAAAAAAATAATCAAGATTTATGTAGAAAGCTATACTTTTTTTAAAAATCATCTTAACTTTTTTTTTTTTTTTTTTTGACGAAATCTTAACTTTTTTTTTTTTTTTATTTTGTTGAAAAACATCATCTTTTTTACTTTAATTTCATATATGAATTATATGGTCATTAACATAGCCTGTCGGAAAAACAAAGAAAGTTGTAATTATTTGATCAGTTTATTAACTTTTATTAAACACAAAATTATACCAGATTTTTCTCTAATTTATAAGCGTAATTATCACTTAAAGAAACTAAGAACCGGCTGTAAGGCTAAATCTCACAGTCCGACTGTGAGATAAGTGTAGCCCTTACTATTATACCTTAGTAAATAATAATTTTCGTTGTCAATAAGATTTTTTATGAATTAGAATTGAATATTAACTTTGATTAAAGAGCTAATGGCAAAATCATACCGTGAATTGTACAGTTTTTGCGGATTACACCATGAATTGTAATTACAAGCAAGATACCCCATGAATTGTAACTTTTTTTGTAAGTTGCACCACAATGCGTGTTTGTATGTGTTTTCAAGGGTATTTTTGACATTTCAAGTTAATTGAATTAAGTTTTGCAATTTACACCAAGAAAAATAAAATTACATTCACATTTTTGTTAAACAAACACGTTTTCGACATCAGATCCTTTCCAAAAAAAATAAAAAACTCAAAGCAGCAACCTGAAGGGAAAAAAAGAAGAAAACAATTCAGTCACTTCACCCTTCACTTCATGAACTCCATAGCTGCTCTATTTTCCGGCGACTTTTCGTCAATTATGTTGTTGTATTTCTCAATAATTTGATTTGGGATGCCCAGGATTTGGTGGGTTTTGGTTTTATAAAAACCGTTTCTGTGAGTGAGAAGGGATTTAGATTTGATGGGTATTGACGAAGAGATCATGTTCTAGTGATTCCAAATTCCAATAGACAACACAATTGTTAAAGCCCAAACAATTTATCTTGAAAGTAAGAAATCTAAGACAAGTAAATTCACATTTTAACTGAATCAAACTCAAAATGGCTTTTAACTGTCAATTGCTTAAATGCGTGAAAGTAGGTCTGTACTGTGTCTTTGATTTGAGCAGTGTTTGTCTTTGTTTGGTTTGGTGCAGTGAAATCTGTTCTGTTCTCATTTTGGAGCTAAAACAATGGAAACATTTTGACTCAATGTTGAATTTACTTGTCTTAGATTTCTTACTTTCAAGATAAATTGTTTGGGCTTTAACAATTGTTTTCTTTCTTTCTTTCAGTTTGCTGCTTTGATTTAGTTTTTTTTTTTTTTTTTTTTTTTTTTTTTTAATATAAAAAAAACTAATATTGAAAATTTGGTTTCAAAACAAAAATGTGAATGTACGCTTTTATTTGGTGGTACAAATTGTAAAACTTAATTCAATAAATGAAATGTCAAAAATACCCTTAAAAACACATACAAACACATGTTTTGGTGTAACTTGCAAAAAAAAGTTACAATTCATGGTGTAATCTGTAAAAACTGTACAATTCAAGGTATGATATGGCCATTATCTCTTTGATTAAATCTTTCAATGTCGAAGAAGTGTCCTGTAACTGTTGAATGGCATGTATAGGTAAATAATTACACGTGACAACAAACAATACATTCCTAATATTTCATAATTTTAAAATAGTAACAATCCTCAATCACCAATTTCCAAATAACAATACTATAATTCCCCCAAACATATAAATAAGGAGAAAAATTAGCTAAACAGATAAAGTCAACAAAAGAAATAACAAAGTGAATATTTAAAAGCGTAACAAAATAAACTATTGAAGGTGGTGGGGGGAAGGTACGTAAAGAAATGGATAAAGATGTAAGAATAGCTTATGAAGTGAGAAAAGGCAATTCGTTATCCCTATTGGACAAATAAAAGTGTTTCAGGATGTGCATATCGCAATACTAAATATACTTGGGACACTTAAAATATTTGTCCCATAAAACCTATAACCAAAGAGAGCGTGGGGCCAATTTTTTAAGTACAATAATTGTTTATAGAACATTAATATGTATTCCATTAAATTATTTGTTACGTCACCAAATATCCCATACAAGGTAAAACTTTCAGTATCATGAAGTCTGTAAAGACAGTTATTTGCATCTCTAATTTTATGCGGAGACACGTACATATGCTTCAATCTTTCTCTTTTTGAATACGCAAATTTGTTAAAACGGAAAAAGAGTACAAGGATACTTTAAAAAACTATTACAAAGTTCAGACACCAATACTAATCATTGGTATGTGGAACCAATCAACAAAAGAAAACTGAAAATCCTTGTTATGAGCTTCAATCTACCACCAAGATCTAACTTTTATTGTATCTATCAAGTTTTCAATCTCCAACGAGTTTTGGCTGAACACCATTTTTGTTTCTCAAATTCCAGATAGATATGCCTAAAACTTAATGTTTTATACGCCTCTACATCTGTTTTTTTAAGTCTCACGACTATTACGTGCTTTGGTCTTCAACCGCTAGTTCTCCAATCCTACATTTGTCATATTTTAGTAAAAACGAACGCATCAAAAAGTACATTGTACATCCATAAAATTAATCACATCACATTCAATATTACCATCTATAAACACCATTACATCAAGTAAATATGCAACCAACATATGATTATTATTCATTAAGTATGCGATAGAAGTGTTAAATCAAAAAATACTCCAAATATTCTATAAATCTAACATTATCTCAAGGAGAGTCTACTCGGAAAAGTAATAGACTTCAATATACGAAAGTGAAAAAATTAAAACTATTCCAGATATTAATCATTTTATTCCATAAGCTCATGCAACACTGTTTTTTTTTCTTTTTTCTTTTGAAGAGAAAATGGATATATAACCAAGCCAGAAAACGGCAAATAGGAGTCAGCATGCGGAGCCCAGCATGCAAGCACTACATATTCAAGTTTCCATTCATACTTTGATTAACTTAAGAAACATAATAAATATTGACTTTAACTTATAATCCATAGTTTCTTTTACGTGTGTAACCCTTTTCAAGCTAGAAACCAGGGTCAACTAAAATTATGTATATTTTTTTTCTTTCTAATTATTGATCCTTATTTCTAATTTGAAAAGCGTTACAAGCACATAGACAGAAGATTAAGGAGAATTATAACGTCAACACTTATTTGGTAGGATAAGATTAAAATTACATTATTTACGGTAACTCAGGCAATTACTATTTATACGATTTAACTCAAAATGCAAAATTAAGAAATTCATGAAAAATAATGTGAAAACAACAAATATTGCTTGTGCAAATATTGCTCTCACCACTTAATGTTAAGACTGGTTTAAAAAATTACTTTTTAGCATTTTAATTATAATGTAACAATAAAAATTCAAAACACTACATTTATCCTATCAAAGAGAAAAATTACCGGTCGTTGATAATTATAATTCAAGTGAAGCCTAATAAGGTTAAGTCATTATTCATTTCCATTCTTGTTCAAGTAATATTACTATCAAGAGTTTTGATAGATTTTGTAATTTTCCCTTGATAGTTAAATACTATAAAAGGTAATTAATTGTCTATATATCCTTAATACATCATTCCTCATTAGATTGTACTTCCTATATTATGGAATTCAACGTTTTAGCAGTAAAAAAACATTTTTTTTTCTATATATTCTAGTTCTATTCGTACTTTGATTAACATAAGAAACATAATGAATATTTACTTTATCTTATAATCAATAGTTTCTTTTATGTGTGTAACCCTTTTCAAACTAGAAACAAGGTCAACTAAAATTGAGTATAATCCTTTTCTTTCTTTCTAATTCTTGGTCTTTACTTCTAATTTGAAAAGTTTTACACGCAAAGAGACAAAAGATTATATAGAGTTATAACCTCAACACTTATTTGGTGGGATAAGATTAACATTACATACTATTAAATTGTTCAAATATTAATGCATAGACACCATAATAGAAATAGATTATGTATTAATGGTAGAAAATATTGAGTTCTACTATTTAGGAAATATATATTAATGCAGATTATCGTCTAAGGAAACTCAGGCAATTAATTTTATACTGTTTAACTCAAAAAGCCAAATTAAGAAATTCTTGAAACTTGATGTGAAAACAACAAATCGTGCTTATGGCAATATTGCTTCCACGAATTAATCGATAAGACGGGAGTAAATGCATTAGTATGTCTATATATACATCTATGTAGTGATCACAAACACAAATCATTCCATACTACAACGCATATAATATTATACCTTGGCGAGAAATTCAAGTTATGATGAATACCAAGATCAATTCCCTTGTAATATTTATTATACTTTTCTCAAGTAGTTTCCATGGAGGAAATGGTATTTGCTTTAACTTTAATCCGAAACGTGTAGTTCGTCTTACAAACCATCTTCCTCCACAATCCAAACCATTGGTTTTGCATTGTCAATCTAAAGATAATGATCTTGGATTTCACACATTGTTCGTAAATCAAGATTTTCACTTTGATTTTTGTGTGATACCTATTGTTACTCTTTTCTTTTGCCGCGTCCAATGGGAGAACAAAGACAAAAGTTTCGACGTTTATAGTGCGAAATGGTCAGACAAAAGGTGTGGTGATAATGTATGTGATTGGTCGATAGAAAGTAATGGGATTTATTTAGAAGGTAATCTAGTTGTTCCATGGTGATAGAAGCGGTTGTGCTTATGTATTTGATTTTAAATATGGATTCTTAAATATGTTATCGCCAAATGCATAATTGGTTGTATTTGCCCTGAATAAATGCTCCTGAATGAAAATAAAAGTTTAATAATTTTCATTATTCTCGGTGAAGAACTTTATGTTTTCAACAATTCTCGTGGTTCAAGAACATTACTAGCAATTTCTGTTAGAACAGAAATTAAGTCGTACAACGTATGGAAGCTTATATATAGATTTGTTTCTGTCAAAGTATTTACTTACTTTGTGCTATTATAAGATTTTCAATAACCGTTAAACTGCTATATCACCCATGATACTTATTTAAATCAACATGTACAGTAAACTATTACTTTTTAGCATTTTAATTATAATGAGACGATAAAAATCCAAACAACTAAATAAATCCTTTCGAAGACAAATTACCGGTCGTTGATAATTATATCGAAGACAACTAAACAATGAGTGCTCATGGTTTAAAAATTATCTTCAGTGTTAAATATGTAAATTTTGTAGTTTTCTCTTATCGAGGTTAACAACTTTAATACGTTTCTTCCTACACTTCAATCGAATATTCTTTTTCTGTTTGTCCTTTTTTTTTTTGTTGCACTATTATGTTTTAGACGGGTGTTTTCATGAGTAAAGATTCTTGTGATTCAAGAGTCTTATGGAATTTCTCCAAAAAGACCCCACTTCTGACGTAGGTAGTGAATAAAAGAAGAATTAGTACACAAACCTGTTAGATTTTTATTACAATGTTTATGAGAAGATTAGAAGAACCTATTGGGTTTTTTTTTTTTTTTTTTCTTATGAACAACCAAAATAATAGTCGGTTATGACAGTGGAAGAGCAAAGAGGGGCGTGTGGGGCGCCATTCCCATGCCCACCTCCTACACACACAAACTTTTATCTTAATCTATTTTTAGATTAATATCTTGACCAAGACACACACCATATTTAAAGATGTCCAAGTCAAAATAAATAATAAGAGCATAAACTGCAAAAGCTACTTTTAGGTCATATGTTGTTTCTGTTTATTTTTTGAGTGTTGTATTGAATCATACACAAATATTATCTAAAACTATGTAATTTTAGAGATAAATATATAAATCTTATTTTTATAAATATTAGCTTTTTAAAATAATAACATTTTAAGATGAATTGAAAAATAATCACAATAAAACCTTTATGCTTATAAAACAAAAGTTAACCATTTTTCAATACTGATTCTTGATAGTCATTATTCACTTCGATTCTTGTCCAGGTAATATTACTATCAAGAGTTTTGATAGATTTTGTAATTTTCCCTTGATAGTTAAATACTATCAAAGGTAATTGTCTACATATCCTTACTACATCATTCCTCATTAGATTGTACTTCCTATATTATGGAATTCAACGTTTTAGCAGTTCAAAAACATTTTTTTTTTCTATATATTCTAGTTCTATTTGTACTTTGACTAATTTTAGAAACATAATAAATATTGACTTTATCTTATAATCAATAGTTTCTTTTATGTGTGTAACCCTTTTCAAACTAGAGACAAGGGTCAACTAAAATTTAGTATAATCCTTTTCTTTCTTTCTAATCCTTGGCCTTTACTTCTAATTTGAAAAGTGTTACACGCAAAGAGACAAAAGATTATATAGAGTTATAACCTCAACACTTATTTGGTGGGATAAGATTAACATTACATACTTTTAAATTGTTCAAATATTAATGCATAGACACCATAATAGAAATAGATTATGTATTAATGGTAGAAAATATTGAGTTCTACTATTTAGGAAATATATATTAATGCAGATTATCGTCTAAGGAAACTCAGGCAATTAATTTTATACTGTTTAACTCAAAAAGCCAAATTAAGAAATTCTTGAAACTTGATGTGAAAACAACAAATCGTGCTTATGGCAATATTGCTTCCACGAATTAATCGATAAGACGGGAGTAAATGCATTAGTATGTCTATATATACATCTATGTAGTGATCACAAACACAAATCATTCCATACTACAACGCATATAATATTATACCTTGGCGAGAAATTCAAGTTATGATGAATACCAAGATCAATTCCCTTGTAATATTTATTATACTTTTCTCAAGTAGTTTCCATGGAGGAAATGGTATTTGCTTTAACTTTAATCCGAAACGTGTAGTTCGTCTTACAAACCATCTTCCTCCACAATCCAAACCATTGGTTTTGCATTGTCAATCTAAAGATAATGATCTTGGATTTCACACATTGTTCGTAAATCAAGATTTTCACTTTGATTTTTGTGTGATACCTATTGTTACTCTTTTCTTTTGCCGCGTCCAATGGGAGAACAAAGACAAAAGTTTCGACGTTTATAGTGCGAAATGGTCAGACAAAAGGTGTGGTGATAATGTATGTGATTGGTCGATAGAAAGTAATGGGATTTATTTAGAAGGTAATCTAGTTGTTCCATGGTGATAGAAGCGGTTGTGCTTATGTATTTGATTTTAAATATGAATTCTTAAATATGTTATCGCCAAATGCATAATTGGTTGTATTTGTCCTGAATAAATGCTCCTGAATGAAAATAAAAGTTTAATAATTTTCATTATTCTTGGTGAAGAACTTTATGTTTTCAACAATTCTCGTGGTTCAAGAACATTACTAGCAATTTCTCTTAGAACAGAAATTAAGTCGTACAACGTATGGAAGCTTATATATGGAGGAAATGGTATTTGCTTTAACTTTAATCCGAAATGGAATTTTGTTCGCCTCATTGCTTCCCCTGCATGCATTATGTGTATGTGACGAGAGTGAACTTTTTAGTGTAATGGTTTGACTATCATGAGTCAAGCATGCATGTATGAGGCAGGAACGACAAGTCCAGCGGCACGCATGTGAGTGTAATCTTTCTCTCGACAAGTGTTGCGCAAATAATTTAGACTTTGGTCTGCTTTATTACTAATAAATCCTAACTCCTTGTATATGTTATAGAGAATATGGATTTCAGTGATTAATTGTAAAAATGAGGATTAGAAGAGTATGAACAAAATCCTACCCCTCTAATCTTATCTATACAAGGTAAATCCCCAATTAGAGATATTACAATATTTTACTAAAAATATAAAAGGAATAATAAGTCACGTATTTGAAACTCGAATTGGAATGGAATTTTGAGTCATGTGTATTATATGCGTAACAGTACACATGCATACATTATATGTTCCCAAGCAAACACAAACAACCCATCATCTCTAGGTAAAAGAAAAAGAAACACAGCTTATAAGTTTTCGAAGTAGGAACAACTGCTCAAATAGATGATAGCAGTGGCATTAGTTGTTGCTCAGTTTTTTTGTAGTGGGCGTCATTGACACCATGGAAGACGACTGCATCATACTCATAAAGTCCATAATCTTGAGAAACTCTAACAGTTCTGTCGATAACATAACCGCTTGCCATTCGAAAACCACCCGTTCCTCCAACAATCGTCCACTCATGCTCATCGGCTAAATAGAGGTTCCTTCCGGTGATACTGAGCGTGCTCCCATTATGCTCCCCATTCGTGAAAACAATATTCCCGAAAAAACTCGCCACGATTTCCTTTAAGTCCGAAGGGGTAACAAGCCCTTGAAAGCGACCAACTTCCTCGGAACCGAGTTCGGGTCCGGAAGTTATGGGGTCGTCCAGAACGAACAAGATTCCGAAACCGGTAGGGAAGGGATTGGAGGTATTTGCTCGGGCGACTTCCCATAGAGTTCGGTTTTCGCCGCGTATTGTAGTTCGGACGTAAAAGCGGAGATTGGTTTGTTCGGCATCAATGTATGAATGAGGCGTTGCTATCATGAGAAATAATGAGCAAAGGAGGAAGATTATGTTACTAAGCTTTTCCATTGTTCTTTATACGTACGTAGTTTCTTTTGCTAACAAGTTCTCTTTTTATAAGTATTTTGAGTGTTCGTTGTATCTCTCTTCGTATTAGTGACGTGTATGAACCACTCACTATTGTGTGTATTAAAATCCTTTCAAATCGTTATATATATATATCTTTTAGTAGTAAATCTAGCTATATAGCATTGTCACGGAGAGTGATACTCCATTTTGGTAATCAATGTGAAATTATGTGAAAGCGAATGTAGGGAAAAGATGGTGAACCATCCTTTTATGAAATCTACTTTTATTTTCCAAATGAGTATTTGAGATATATTTTCGATTAACTTCTATTTATCTGTTCAGATTTCAGTTGAAATGAGTATTAAAAAGGATAAGAAAGCTGTAAAGGATATACACATGTAGATTAGGAAGCTTAAGTTTTTGGATTTTCCATATATAGTACTGATCTAATAAAAAACCAAGTGAGTAGGTGGAGTGCCCAGCGATTGAAGTGTTCGTACGTAAACATACATTTAGTAAATTTTCTCATAAAGATCAAGTAGCATTAATTTGTTACCCACGTGGACATGGGATCGGTCACTCCACACTTTGACCGAAGATTCATGTTACTAGTTTACTTTACTGTTGATTAATTCTTTTTATTGGAGAAAATAACCAAGTGCTTTCTTGAGGGGAAAAAAAAAAACTAATTGCTAATGATATTAATGTATTTCGTGAGAAAGGAAAACTCTAAGAAGATAAATTGGACTCTTTGAATTAAGGTCAATTAAATTGGGAGATAAGAAACGTGATTTTACTTTAGGTCCTTATATGTACGTGTTGGTTGTTCATCCAATGACTTTTGCATCTTATATCTGAAAAAAAGAAAGTAATGAACAATATGCTTGAAGGTTCATCCTCTTTTCAACAATCAAAACACGACTTGTGAGAAAGATCACACGGTTTAATTTTATAATGTCATGATCCGAGCAGCCGGTTTTGAGGAGACGGATTATAATATCATGATTAAGCAAGCATGATTTAAGGAATTGATAAATCAATATGGTTTTAAATAAAACAAAATAAAAAGTTTAGTAATCATTTCTTTTCTTCTTGTTGAAACAAATTACTACTAGGCTAGCACCGGTGATATCACCAATTATTTGAACACTAAATTCTTAACTCAAGAACTGCTTCACAAAACGTATTTTGTGAATGGTCGAAGTGAACCTCCCATAGACGATGTAAAGTGGTGGTAGTTTTCACATGATTATGTCTACTTTGTTCTTGCAGTATACTTAAGTAGATAGGAGGTATCGTATGAGATGTTAGTCAAGTATTGTCGTAGACGAGCTATTGAAACTTAGTAAGAGATATTTCGGCAGGGGAGTCTTTGAGACTAGTATCTACGTACTGAGGTGTAGAGAAGAGGCGGGTCTTGGAGATAAGACCCTTGTACGGTTGTACCCGAGACTTGGAGAAAGACCACCGTAGTCGAAATGAGCCTACTTGATGAGAGTCAGGTGGCATGTGAAGATGAAACGAGTTTTAAATTATGATCTCCTGTCAGCTAGGTTGGGCGAAAGAGTTTATATGGTTGAATATTAATTGAGCATGTTTTGTGAGTGTCAGGACACTATTAAGCCGTGTCGTGAGCACTTAAATCTTAAAACTTTATTTTTAATTATATGAGTCACATTATAGAGATTAATTAAATTAATCTTACAAAAGATATTACAATATTTTCGAAGTATGAACAACAATTGAAACTGAGCTCAAATAGATGATAGTAGTGGCACTAGTCACTCGAACTGAATTCCGGCGTCATTGACACCATGGAAGACGACTGCATCATACTCATAAAGTTCATAATCTTGAGAAACACTAATAGTTCTGTCGATAACATAACCGCGGGCCATTCGAAAACCACCTGTTCCTCCAACAATCGCCCACTCATGCTCATCGGCTAAATAAAGGTTCCTTCCGGTGACACTGAGCGTGCTCCCATTATGCTCCCCATTCGTGAAAACAATATTCCCGAAGAAACTGAACGCCGTTTCGTTTAAATCCGAAAGGGCAGTGAGCCCTTGGAAGCGACCAACTTCTTCGGAATCGAGTTCTGGTCCGGAAGTTATTAGGTCGTCGACAACATACACGATACCGAATCTGGAAGGGAGAGTGTCGGAGATATTTGATCGGGCGACTTCCCAGAGAGTTTGATTCTCGCCGCGTTTTGTAGTGTGGACGTAAAAGCGGAGATTGGTTTGTTCGGCATTGATGTATGAATGAGGCGTTGCTATCATGAGAAATAACGAGCAAAAAAGGAGGAAGATTGTGTTACTAAGCTTTTCCATAGTTCTTTGTCGTAGTTTCGTTTGATGACAAGTTCGCTATTTATAAGTATCATGATAGATTTCTGGCCTGGTTAAACCACTCAATATTGCGTGCATTAAAATCCTTTCACGTCTTTACATCTCTCTTTTTAAAATTTCAGCTATATGGCATTGTCATGGAGACTGATATCCATTTTGGTGATATGAATCTGAGTCATTGCGACACGTAAATTGACACTTTAGTTCGTTTGAAAAGAGAACGAATAATAACTCTAGCGTGTGCGTTTTAATCATGAGAAAAAATTTAGTATGCTATATTTTATCTCAGAGCGTAATTCACTCAGCCAAAACAAACGGTACTGAAAATGAGTTATAATATCTTACATATATTAATGCACTTAATATTAAAGCAGATATGTTTCTTATATTTTTAGCTAGACCTTATATTTTGGATAGAGAAATACTGAAATTAAGTTATAACTTATAACCAATAAAAGAAAATGAGAAAAGTTAGAAACACAAACTTATGAGTTCGGTCAATGGACTTAGAATGATATGTACAAAGACATTTTAGTCTTTAAATGTGGACAAAAGATGGTGAACCATCCTTTTGTGAAATCTACTTTTATTTTCCAAATGGAGCCTATTTGGTATTTATTTTCTATAAACTTCTACTTGTCTGTTCAGATTTCAGTTGAAATGAGTACTATAAAAAAGGATAACAAAGCTGCAAAGGTACACATGTAGATTAGGAAGTTTAAGTTTTTGGATATAACTGAACTCAAAACCAAGTGAGTAGGTGGAGTTGGCCATCGATTGAAGTGTTCGTAAACATACATTTAGTAAATTTTCTCGCAAAGATCAAGTAGCATTGATTTGTTACCTCATTTAATTTGGACATGAGATTCTTTTTTTTTTTTGCTTGAAATGAAGATCAAAGATGAAAAGCGGTTAGTTATCCCAACTAGGTTGGCACCACCGCTGAGCTATCCTTAAAACTCAATATTAAAAATAAGGGATAAAATCATTAAACCCCCTATACTTTAACCCATGTTGCACTTTGCCCCTTATCCTTTTATTTTTAGCAACTTGCCCCCTGTACTATGGATAAATAAGCACTTTGCCCCCTGAGTCGTTTTTTTACCATTAGGTTTGAACACGTGTTAGGATATTTTGCCGTTGGATTTGGACTTAGGGGGCAAAGTGCTTATTTATCCATAGTTCAGAGGGCAAGTTGCCAAAATTAAAAAGATAGGGAGCAAAGTGCAATCGGGTGTCTAGCATAGGAGGTTTAATGCTTTTATCCCTAAAAATAAAGAAGAAACAAACAATCATATAAGAGTTCAACAAAAGCGACAATTAGAACAATTACAAATATCATCCCGACAAATTGACTAACCAAGGTGGGATGCGTCGACCACCAAATTTCCCCCGCTAATTAGCCCCATAGTTCGCCAATGCATCCGCCGCTCTATTGCCTTCACTAAATTTGTGCGAGGCCCAAAAATTAATGTCTTTGATAAAGCGTAGACAAGCCAACCACCGGCTTCTAACTTCCCATGGCACTTTCCCTGAATTATTTTGAAGGAGTTGAACCACCAATTTGGACATGGGATCGGTCACTCAACACTTTGACTGAAGCTTCATGAATTACTAGTTTGCTGATGATTCTTTTTCATGAACAAATTAACAAATGTGCTTGTTCTCTAAAAAAGTACTAATTAATTAGTAATGATATTAATGCATATATTTCGTGAGAAAGTAAACTCCAGGAAGATAAATTTGGAGATGCAAAACGGTCTGATTTTTCTTTAGGTCCTTATGTGTTTGTGGATCGAATGACATTTTGCATCTTATATCTAAAAAATAGGGAATGAACAATATGCTTCAGTGTTAATCTTCTTTTCAACAATCGAAACACGACTTTGAGTACGGCTTAATTTTGAACGTCATAAACCGAGCAGTCGATTTTATAGAGAGATTATAAGATCACGATTAAGCAAGCATGATTTAGGGGATTCATATAAATGTTTTAGTAGATAAAACAAAATAATAAGTTTCGTAATCATTTCATCTTGTTGAAACACTACATTCTTAACCCCAAGCAGTGCTCCACAAAAATGTATTTTGTGAATGGTCGGAGTAAACCTCCCGCAAACGATATTATAAAGTGGTTGTAGTTTATACATGATCGTGTCTCCTTTGTTGCTGCAAAGTATACTTAACCACATAGGACGATTGTACGAGGTGTTTTTCAAGTATTGTCGCTACAAGCCATCGGAAACGTGATAAGAGCTCTTTCTGCATAGAGAGGAGGGTCTTTGAGCCAAGATTACCTATTGTACTAAATGCTTTGATTTTACTTCGTGAGCAGTATCTTTTGAAAAATATAATCAAGTATAATTATGTGTATGCGTATAAATTTTGTGAGATTTTCTTAATTAAGAAACTACTCTTGTGTATGTTATGTATATACATCTTTTCAACACTAGTATGGATTAATCGTAGATATGTTATTCATAGATAGTGTATGATGAATTTTTCTGCCGTTTATCAAAGTAATAAATTCCAGAGTTAGCCTCTTGACGTTTTTGCATTTATCCTTTTTAATTATTTTGCTCCTCCCACTACAGCAGCCCATTCTTCTCTATTGCCAGGTTTTACTAATGGGGACAAGTGTAATTATCCTAGTAAGTCCCGTGAGGGATATGACGTGGGAATGGGGTCCCTTTGTTTGTCCAATTAATGTTAAAAAATTGTACCATAACTTTACTGTCATGTTATTATAAAATTATAAATTAAAACAATACAATATATAATCGTGGCCTTAAAGTCTATCTTTTACAGGCTTTAAATCCTCGGATGCCTACTGCCATGCTCATTGCTCGGTCCAAGCCTGAGTGCCTGCTCAATGATGGTTAGCTATGTAGCCTAAATTTAGCTACTACTCATTTGCCTTTTAGCATCCCAAGCTCTATTTGCTCCTCCCCTTAGAAAGCGGCACATTCCACTGATTGCTCCAATCTCAATAATTATTATGTTGTTGATAATGAGTTGACAAGCCATCATCAGATTAAAAAGTTTATTATTCCATGCGGACACTGTAGAAATTATTACATGCATTAACTGTTCACATACATAGCAGAACGGAAAATACAGTTGGAACAAAATGAACAAATACCAAATCTCATTCTATTAACACATAACATAACCGATACATA
This sequence comes from Misopates orontium, assembly GCA_946800315.1. NCBI lineage: Eukaryota > Viridiplantae > Streptophyta > Magnoliopsida > Lamiales > Plantaginaceae > Misopates > Misopates orontium. The sequence goes on along the minus strand of OX326948.1, from coordinate 2,162,278 downwards.
TCAAACCTAAATTCCCAGTGGGAAAAAACAAAACAACACATGAAGCTTAGATTAAAAAGACATGTAAAACTAGTGGAAACAGACTGCAGGACATCTCCCCTGTTTTCTTATCTAACTCTACAATCCAACACTAAAAAGGAAAAACTGATCATGCTACCATTTTCCAGTTTGTTTAAAACTTACTCTAATTTACAATGGATCTATCCGAGTGACCAAAATGGGGCTCCGAACCACATGCTTCCCATCAACCCATGAAAGGGATCCGAATACCGCACCCGAATTATTCAGCACCAGGTTCTTGCTGTCGGCTGTTACAGTTACATAGTACCCTAGTCGTCTTACAGTCTCCGAAAACACAAGCTTCTGAGGTCTCACATTGACCCTCACCCCCTTCGGCGGCTCAATCCTCACCGTATAAACTGCATTCGTCTCGCCCACATTGGTCACCATCCTAAAGAACGTCTTACTAGAAACCCCGGCTGAGCCAGTAGGAAACATAGCCGCAAACGAAGGGTAATTCAAATTCTCCGGCAGGGGCTTCCTCATTGGACAATTTACAGCCGATTTTGTAATAACCTGAATTGTCCTGGGCCCGTACTGAATCGCGCACAAGAAACTAACGTAGTCGTTGTTCGTCAAGTCGTATACTAGACCCGGATCCATGGCCAAGTCGAGATTCAAGTGACCAGCACCGTAATCATAAGGAGTCGCGGGTTTTTTACTCGATTCATCAAGCATTGGTTTGTAAGAGTTGTCGACTAAGTTGGCGGTGGTCATCATCGCTGACCTTATTGCAGCGGGGCTCCAATCAGGGTGCGCGGATTTCAGCAATGCCGCTGCGCCACTCACATGAGGGCAAGCCATCGAAGTACCGGATAAGATATTGAATTCGGTTTTACGCTTATCCAAATCCAAACCCGTCGGACCAACCGCCTCGGTCCAAGCAGCCAAGATATTCACTCCGGGAGCGATCAAATCCGGTTTTAGAATCTCTGGGTTCAAACCGTTTGGTCCCCGACCAGAAAACGACGCCACCACCGGCGCCGGTTTGATCCCAACCACCGTGCCGTGGAAACGAATCGTCGCGGTGGCATTCGGATTCGACGCTAAAAAGGCCTTAATCTGATCACCAGCGTATGACCCAACAGTACAAGCTGGAAGCAAATGAGCATCTCCTACTAACCCCTCACCATTCGAAACTCCATTAGCAAGTATCATCCCTACGCCACCGGCTTTCTTAACAACCAATCCCTTCGCAACACGTGGATTACTTCCACGATCACAAATCACGATTTTACCCCTAACTAAACTAGGATTCAACGAATTCTCCATACATAGTGAAGATGAAAGCTCCCCTGTTTTACCCGGGTAAATCAAAGGATACATTCTGTTACCCAAAGGCCTACCTGCGTACAACGAAACGCCGCTAAATCTCCTCCCGTCGCTCAAAACCACATCCGCAGGAAAATTCCTATCGATCGTCCCCGCTCCAACCGTCGTCAGCCACGGCGCTAGATTAGTCACTGACATTCCGTTCGGACCGTCGTTTCCAGCTGAGGAAGACACGAAAATCCCCCTTGAAACCGCACCGTACGCTCCGATCGCGATTGGATCGAGATAATACGGCGAAGTGACACCGTTTCCTCCTCCGATCGAGATTGAAATCACGTCGACACCGTCGTTCACAGCCGCATCAAACGCAGCCAATATATCCGAATCGAAACAACCGGCATCCTTCCAACACACCTTATAAACCGCCAATCGCGCTTTCGGAGCGACTCCTTTAGCAATTCCTGAGGCGTAACCCTCCATACTCGCTCGGAAAACGTATCTACCGGCGGCGGTGGAGGCAGTGTGGGTCCCGTGCCCGTCTGCATCTCTCGGCGACCTAAACTCAACCGTCTCGTTAATTCCGCCGGCAATTCCACCACCAAACGCCGCCGTCTTCGCACTCGCCGATTGTCCTTTACTAAAAAACCTAGCTCCGATGATTTTGCGGTTGCAATTTTTCGAATTAAACCTCACACCTGCTTCGCACGTGCCTCTCCACCGCCTCGGCACGGGTCCGAGGCTCAGATCGGAGAAGCTCCTCCGCTCCGGCCAGATTCCGGTGTCGAAAACTCCGATGATGACGTCGGAGCCGTAATCGGACTCGGACCAGAGGCCCTGGCGATTCCGCAACCCTAGGAACTGAGGCGATCGCGTCGTGTGGAGATGACGGCGTTTGTCCTCGAACGCCGTTAAGACGGACGGGTGGCTGAGGACCGTGGCGGCTTGCGTCGGCGTGAGCACGGCGGAGAAGCCGTGGAAGACGGTGTCGTACACGTGGAGGATGGTGGTTGGTGCGGTGAACTGTGCGGTGTACCAGTGGTAGTGCGTGGGGAAGACGGACGGTTTGGATGATGCGTCGACGCGGATTATGTAGGTTTTGGCCGTTGGATCAGCTGTGACGTGGAGGAGTGCGATTAAGAGAAGAAAGACCTGAAGATGAGCTGAAGCCATTGTTGCTCAGTGAGTGAGTGTGAAAATGAAGTGTGATTAGTTTATATAAGAAGGAATTAATGTCGTTTGTTAGTTTGTATAATCTGGATTTAATTACCGTTAATTACATGGATTATTTAAAGTTTGTTTGTAGTGTCATTAATATCGATATTTTAAATGAAAAAGAGTTGTCTTTAAGGGCTAGTGAGATGCGTGATGAGTAAGCTAAAGATTACGGATTCTCCTGCGGAAGAAGCGGCGGGAATTAAATAAAATAGAGTAGTTTGTTAGGAAAAAAAACTTGAGACTTTTTTGAAATAATTTTTTGAACTTAATGAAAACAAATGTGGCAATTAAAATATCATTTGAATGCAAGAAACTTGATAAGCTTTTGATGCAAAATGTATAAATTATTTAAAAATGGACATGCAATTGTACATTTTTATCTTATAGTAATGACATGTGTAAACACACACGATTTGAGATACTAATTTACCATTGAAAAAAGGAAGAGTTATTAAATTTATTTAGTATGATACAATATGAAAAAGATTATACGTAACATATTGTATCGTATCTTAAAGATGGTAAAGAGAAAAGGAGTTTGTGTCTTGAAAAGGGCAAAAAAGCATGGTCAAATCCGTTGGTAATATTCGCTTTCTTTAGTCTTTGGGAATTGATAGTGGGTCATAGGTTTTATAACCCCATGTGGTATTGAAAATCAATCGGGAAAAGTAATGGCCTCATACTACGAGTGAAAAAAATCACAAACTCTTTTAATGTCTAATATTATGGTATTTGGGTTCTAAAATCATAAACCTCAAAATTTCAAATGTATCCATAAAAAAACATTCTTGAAACTCCTGATTTTAATTTAAAAAATAGGTAATTTTACTTTTCTAACTATAGAAAGTAATGTTAGGTAGAGAGACCATAAAGTGCTTTTGCTACCATGCATCTGAAGTTTTTCCATTTATATTCCAATGAATGTAACCTTGTACGTGGTAGCCCATTTCTTCACGGGCAAATAGTAAAAACAATTAAAAATATATAGAGAAAAACTTAAATATATAAAAGACGACAATCTCATGATGATATATATTCGACGCGCGGTTAATGCATGTGTTATCTACTAATGCACATTAATGGTGAACCCTACCCACCCAACATTTGAATAAGACTGATCAGGCTCAACTTCTCTTGCCTAATTATAACCGGATCTTTTTCTTTACTTTACTTTCATTTTTAACTATTGCTCAAAATATGCAACAGCAAATGGTTATGTTGGACTAATTAAGTGTAACAAAAGCTCTATTGGATAGACTTGAACTATAAAAGTGCATATCATATTATTGTCACAAACTTCTCATTTATGTTGCGAGGTACTAACAAAAAGTAGGATCATCATGCTTAACTGCTCGGTCTCGTTTGCGAGATCCACCAAAGACACTGACTATGTTCGTGTATGTTGTATAGTTGTTTTGATGTTGTGGGAACTAAATCATCTAGCTTTTTCGTGAAACTTGTTCTATTTAGCTTCACTCTTTTTTCTTTGTGATGTATTGATTGTATAATGTAAAACAAATTCCCCTTAGCCACATACTCCTGACTGTATGTTTGAAATAATATAACGGTATTATGCTTGTTCGAAAACAAAAGCCCGTGAATTTGAAGGACTAGTCATCAACTCACGTTCAATGAAGATAATTTTTTTAGTTTAAACATCAAGTTACTTATTTACTTTGATTTGAATATGTGATGAATACAAGACTTCTTCATCTAAAGTTGCACATGTTTTGCACTCTATCGCAGCTTAGATAACGAAAATGAACTGATTATCTATATGAATCTTCACCATAATTCAGATTCAAGTTCTACCATATAATATTCAACATGTAATTCACTTAAAAATATATATCATACACAATTCTTCATGCGTGGATTGGACAAAATGTTGTGCCTACCTCTATGCAGCAAAGAAGTCAAATACATAGAGTGATGAAATGAAACAACTCAAAGTGCTTCAAATGATTCAACAATATCTCAACTTTTTTAAGGTGACGTTTCCCCTATGCTGGTATATAATGATATCTGGTATCCTGTCGTTTTGCTTCTTAACTACAATTTATTGAAGGTTTTGGAATCTTGATCACCATGTCCAATCGAGTTGTCCCTTCGAGAAGATCCGACAAAATTAGAACGATGCAAAGAAGAATAGAATGGTCTCTGCGCAAGGATGACACGTACAAATGGAGAAATGCACGGTCTCGTGTCTAATCGAGAAATGAATGACTTGCAATTTTTGTAGTACATCTGTTTTTATTTTTTATACAAATCTATAAAGATTTGCTTTCAATTACTATTCTTTGTTTCTTTGTACAATGTCCCTCCATTTCAAACACTTTACTCTTTGTATGTTATGTATTGAAGAAAATAAAGCTTAGTTGTTGTCACCGTACTTATTCTCGCCTTATATCCTCGTAACTTTCTAAGCTTATAGCAGTTCTTCAATTAGTTGTGTTAGCATCACGTTCTTTTAATGTTGATATTCAATTATTTTACTTCAGGTAAACCAAGTTTATATCTTAATCATTGTACTCTTTATATTAGTACTTTATATTGCATCAAAGAAAATGTTAAATGTAGGAAGTAACATTCAAATGTCTTAAGCAAAGTATCTAAAGACCACCGAGATATCAGTTGAGACTTTAAGATATATTGTTGGCCATATTTCGATACCAGCCTCTCGAATGAGTGGCTTAAAAAGACGACTTTCTCAAGTTTCGGAGAATTCTTCAACAAAAACTTTACCAAATGAGGTTCAAGTTTTGCGCCCCTAAAGTAATAAAATATGATTCCTGCTAGATGAGACGACATACAAGATGGAACAGATCCAACATCGTCAAAATTGAAATCTACATCTTTCTGCAAAGCCTGCAAACCAACCTGAAAATATAGATTTTTTAATCAGTTGTTCTTAATTACACAAGACTAAATGGAGTTTTAGATATGGCGCCATGTGAAGTAACTCTAGAAAAGCCTCAGGAACAACGCAATAAGACATCTGCAGCTTTTGCAGCTTATCAAACCTGGGAAGAGAAACTTATGGTTTTAATTGGACATATATACCTCCACAATTAAAAAATAGTCAGTTCATATGATAGAGGGATTATGATGATTTTTACATATTTTTAAACAACAAAAAGGGTAGTCATTAAATATTAAAGTAGTCAAGTTGTGATAAATAAGAGTGACATACGACAGAAGTTATGGACCGAACTTAAATTTAAAATCTGCATCAAATCAAAAACATGAACATTCAGAATTTCCAAATGTTCTATTCCAGAAAGTGACTCACGTATAAATAGGATAAAGCAGAAATACAATGACTTTGTTCAAAATGGTGTTTCACGAACTGAATTAACTCCTAAACCTAAAGCTAGAAGTTGGCGGGCAAAGTTGATATCACATTTAGCAACTTGAGGCCGTTGGTTAGTTAGGGTGAGCTGGTTCTGTTACTGACTTAAAGCGTGTGAAGGGTGCATGCATTTTTTAGATACACACTTGTATATATAGCTAAGATCGGTGTGAAAACAAAGTAGTTACCTACATTCAATTCTCTTGTATAATTTCGGAAAACTCCCTCAAAGCAATAGAAGAAGATCACTCCTTTGGATGTAGGTTAGAGTTCACTTTGAGCTCTAATTCGAACCAAGTAAAACATGTGATGTGTGTGTTGCTTGATTGCGTTTGTTCTTTGTTCTTTTGCCCTGGTTTATCCAATTAATGCAGTCACATTTGATCATCATTGAGTTCTCGACGATTGCTTTGGTGAATGGTTTATGATTGATCATTGATTTGATCGGTTTAGTTTGTGCTTTGATTCACTACCGAATTGAATAATCAAATGCTCCAGTGCCAAATAAAATAGAAACGATACTGAAGCTATTGTCGTTACTAGCAGGGGAAAAAATAATTCTTTCAATGCTAATAATCAACCAATTATATAACGAAGAAACAGAAAGTCGTGAAAAAAAAAAAAAAAAAACTTTCGGAGTAATTGTCTATATATCCTTAATACATCATTCTTCATTCGCTTATAACTCCTATATTATGTTCATACTTTGCTTAATTAAAGAAACATAATAAATATTCACTTCATTTTATAATCAATAGTTTCTTTAATGTCATGTGTAACCCTTTTCAAAGTAGAAACAAGCTCAACTAAAATTATGTGTAAACAGTGTTATTAAAATCAGACAGACCGACCGGCCCGAACAATTCAACTGTTGGTCGATGGTTTGGCCGGTCCGAAATGAGACTCAGAACTAGTTTCAGAAGAAATCGGTAAGGAACCAGTTGGCTGGTTGAACCGGTTTTGTGTGCTATATTTTAAAATTTAAAGTTTTTGTTGAGGAGAAACCTTTAGGTAAAATTGAAATGCTCCAACCAATTGAAACTTTACCATTGTTGATGTTATATACACATATTAATGTATACAATACACAATTAAGATGAACTTATTAAGTATTATAATAGTTATATTCTTTACAAATAAGTACTTCGTATTTTTTATATATTACGTTTTTAAGATGATGTTATATTTTTTCCAAACTTTATAAATTAAAATATATGCTTATGCATCTAATTTTTAAATATAATTTTTTAAAATTTACTTTAATTGTACTATATATATAAAAATCTCATTTCATGTGTAATTTGAACTTTTCTTAATTTGTATAGCACACATGTACTTGTATACAAGGTTGAACCAATCAGTTGAATTCTTTTATTTAAAAATCATAAATCAACTAAATAAAATATATTATAAATTAAAGTTCCATTAACTAAAGTTGAACCAATCAATACACAATTTTATTTTAGTGATACTAATTAATGTATGACTAACTTATTCATATTTTTTTCCTATAATAAATATGAACAAAATTCAATAGATTATATATAAAAGTAATTTTTATAATTATTAATACTATACTGTTTGGGTCAGTGGTTCAGCCGGTTGGACCACTAAAATCAGTAACCAGTTAAGTCGTCATTTTGATGCCCTGTCCGGTTCTGAAAACGGTTCTGAAAACACTTTCTATAATCTCTTCTTTTTCCTTGTAATTTGTTATCCTTATTTCTAGTTTCAAAATGGTTACACGCACATAAAAAGAAGATTATGGAGAGCTATAACGTCAACACTTATTTCTTGTGATAAGATTAACATTACATTTTTTCATCCGTTTATCAAATTGATCAAATAATCCATACAGACCATAATAGAAATAGTTTATGTATTAATGATAGAGAGTATTGAATTCGTCAATCAAAGAATAATATACTAGTGAAGAATATTGTATAAGGAAACTCAGGCAATTACTTTTTTCTACTGTTTAACTAAAAATGCCAAATTATGAAATTCATAAAAATCGACGGGACAACGACAAATAGTGTTATGGCAACATTGCTTGCTCCACTTAATTGTCAAGACCGAGGAAATGCATTTCTCTGTCTATATACACATCCATGAAGTGATTCACAAACACAAATTATTTCATGGTACAACACATCAAAACATTATTTCTTGGCGAGAAATTCAAGTTATGACTACCAAGATCAATTCCCTTTTAATTTATACCTTCTCAAATAGTTCCATGAAGGAAATGGTCTTTGCTGGGACCTTAATTCCAAACATGAAGTTCGTCTTGTAAACAATCTTCGTCCATGAAGGAAATGGTCTTTGTTGGAACCTTAATTCTAAACATGAAGAAGTTCGCCTTGTAAACAATCTTCGATCCTCCAGTACATTACAAACCATTAGTTTTGCATTGTCAATCTAAAGATAACAATCTTGCATATCACGTACACGGTTTGTAAATCGAGATTCACTTTTATTTTTGTGTGATACCTATTGTTACTCTTTTCTTTTGTTGCATCCAATTAATGGAATGGTCAAACCGCATTGACAATGATAAGTATGTTATTGGTCAGTAGAAAGTAGTGGGATTTATTTAGAATGTAAGCTAATTGTTTCATGGTACTAAAAAAATGATTGTGCTTATGAATTAGATTATAAAAAAGAATTATGATACATCTTATTGCCAAATGCATAATTGGTATTTGTTGTATTTCCCATGAATAAATACTTCTAATTGGAAATACCGCTCAATGTTATGCATGAAAGTTTTATAGTTTTCATAATTCTTGGTGAAGAACTTTATATTTCTAATAATTATCATTATACGAGAACATTAGTAATAATTTTGCTAAGAACATTACCTTTGTCTTAACAACCAGATCGACCACATGACATTTGGCCAAATAGAATCCCAATCTCTTCTCTCGGCTTTAAATGGGAAGCATAATGAACTGGGTTAAGAAGATGCACCATTGTCATTGCATGTGCTATTATAAAAAAAGAAAATCACTTTTTTAACATCCAATTCAAGGCAAAAAGATAAAAGAAACGTTTACTTTAGAAAAAGTTTTATATTTTTCATTTCATTTATAAAATTAAAGATGCTTTGGTTTATACTTTATTTTTAAAATAAGTTTTTATTAAATAATGAAATTGGAAAGAAACTGAAATAAAAAGGTTATCTTCATTTACGGACAATTTGTGATATCCAAAATTGACATTTTTAGTTTGGCAGTGCAAAACCAAAGATTTGGAGTTTGGAGAAGGATTGTTTACAATACAAACTTCACGTTTAGGTTGAAGATTATAACAGAGACCATCTCCACCATGGAAATTATTTAAGAAAAGAATAAAAAATATTAAAAAGAAATTGATCTTAGTATTCATAAGTACTTGAATTTCTTGCCAAGAAACAATAATTTATGTATTGTAGTATTAAATAATTTGTGTTTGTGAATCACTTCACATATGTATGTATATATATGTAAAAACTATTTGTTGTTGTCACTCAATTTTTATAAATTTCTTAGTTTGGCCATCTGAGTCGAACGATTTAAAAGGTAATTCTATAAGTTTCCATATAAAACTCTCTTCATTAATCTATTATTCCTAAACTAAGAATTCAATAGTTTGTACTAAATATGTACCAATAATAACCTATTTCTATCATGGAGTACATGGATTATTTAATCAGTTTAGGAAATGTTAAAAAAAATTGTAATGTTAATCTTATCATACCAGATAATATTGACGTTTTAACTCATATTCGAGAATTTTCTTTTTATGTGTGTATAACCCTATTCAAATTAGAAATAAGGATAACAATTGGAAAACAAGGATTGTACATAATTCTAGTTGAACGTTGTTCCTAATTTGAAGAGGGTTATACACATATTAAAAACTAACAATTATTAGTTAAAGTCAATATTTATTTTATTTTTCTTTTAAATTAATCAAAGTATCAATCGAAACTAAAATATATAGTAATAGATTATATATATTTATATTGATGGTAATGTAGAATTAGATAAGTTCAAAAAAGAATGATGTATTTACATGGAAAGTTTTTCTATATGAACACGATGTATTTAGGAAAGTTAGACAATTACCTATTATAGTGATTGACTCTCTAAGGCAAATTAGGAAACCTATAAAAACTGTTGATAGTAATATTACTGGACACAACTAATAAGTTGCCTGATAATGTAATATTCTTTACGAATTAAGGTGCTCAGTGGTTTACTGAATTAGTAATATTCTTTATGATCAATTACTGAACATGAGTTATTGAATGAAAATTTCCATAGCGCATCACTGGTTTTCAGTGTTCTCAGAACCACAATCGGTAGCTAGAATTGCTTACCTTACTAGTAATTGGTTTTATTTGTTCAACCGATTTAATTAATACTGTTGCATTTTCAAGATTCTCAAGCTTAATAATTATTACAAAACATAATATTCTCTCATTCCAAAAATGTTAGTTGCAGATATATAGAGGAAAGCTTAATAATTATACTATCATATGTAAATAACTAAATATTTGGCATTTGGCAATCTAATTGGTATAAATATTGGCCAGATAAGTGTATCAAGTAAAACAAATTCCATATTTCCGCGTACTTCTAACCTTATGTTTGAAATAAGGAGTTTTTGGCAATTTACCTTATATATTATGTCAAATTGGTAAATTACTCTTTATGGAAAAAAAATAGGCAATTAACACTTTTGTGATTTCAAAAAGTTGCATACCGCCCCCTGTAATTTTTTAATGTATTTTTATATTCATTGACCGAAATACCTTTGTTATTACTAATATTTTTCTTTTGTATAGTTTCAAGTTTAGTTAATTATAAGTAAAAGTATAAAAATAATATAAAGACATATATATGAAATTATAAGTTATTTTAAATTCTAGTTTTTATTTTTATATATTTGTTTAACAATTTCAAGTATCAAACCAAAAGGTTTACATATTTTTTGAGACAAATGATATATAATGGTCTTTTTTTGTCCACAAAATACCCCTACTCTAAAATTTTGGAGAGTAAACTACACCTCCCTGCATAGGGGTTAATATGACATTTTTTTTAAATCACAGGAGGTTATTTGCCATTTATTTTTCAAATGGGGTTAATTTGCCAATTTTGAATAACCCATGGGGGGTATATTGCCAAAACCTCTTGAAATAATATACTGGCATTATGCTTGTTCAAAAATAAAAGCTCGAGATTTTGAAGGGGTTGTCATCACTCATCAACTCATGTTAAATGCAGATAATATTTCAATTTAAACATGTAGTTATTTATTTACTTTGATTTGAATATGCAATGAATACAAGATGTCTTAATCAAAAGCTGCACATGTTTTTCACTCTAACTACGTAGCTTGTATAACGAAAATGACCTGATCGATCTAACATGAATATTCAATTATGTTATAATCAACATAGATAAAAAGAAAGAACATGACGGTTAGTTCACTTTTTTTTATGCAAATCACTTTAATATGTATACTATACCCAACTCTTCATATTCTGGTGTGGCCTGGACTAATTGGTGTGCCTACCTCGTTGCGGCAAAGAAGTTAAATACATAGAGTGATGTAATGAAACAATTCGAAGAGCTTCAGAAGATTCAACAATATCTCAACTTTTTTAAGGTAACATTTTCTTTGATATAACCTCTATCAAAATGCAATTACGGTTTAATACTGTATAAAGTACTAGTAAAAAGTGCATTGATCAAGATATAAACTTGGTGTTACCATACAATGAAATCATAAGATATCAAATTATCAATGAACATGATGCTAACACAACTAATTGAAGGCGACAATAATTAGATACGACACCTACACTTATTTATTTTCTTCAATCCATAACATACAAAGAGTAAAGAGTTTGGAATTGAGGGACAAAGTACCAGGACCAGTAATTGAAAGAAAATATTCATAGATTGTATGAGAAGCAACTCATCCATTTCTCGCGACTATACACGAGATCATTTCTTGATTTGTACATGTCATCCTTGCGCAAAGGCCATTCTAATCTCTTTTGTATCGTTCTAAATTTTTTGGATCTTCTCGAAGGGACAACTCGATTAGAAATGGAGATCAAGATTCCAAAACCTTCAATAAATCGTAGACAAGAAGTAAAACGACGGGATACCAGGTATCATTATACACCAGCATACGGGAAAATGCAGAAGTAACACTCAAATGTCTTTAGAGAAAGACGAAAACCTCTCAAGTAAAGTATCTAAAGACCACTGAGATGTCATTTGAGCATTTAAGATATAATGATACCCATTTTTCGACATCAGCCTTTTGAATGAGTGGCTTAAAGAAGATGAGTTTCTCAAGTTTCGGAGAGTTATTCAACAACAACTTCACCAAATGAAGTTCACCTTTCGCGCCCCTAAAGTAATAAAATTCGATTTCTGCTAGGTGAGACAACAAACAATATGGCACCAATCCAACATCGTCAAAATTGAAACCTTTAGAATCAAGATCTTTCTGCAAAGCCTCCAAACCAACCTGAAAATCAGAGATTTTTTAACCAGTTGTTCTTACACAAGACTAAATGGAGACTTTGTGCTATAACTTACACCGTCGAAGACTAGCTGTTTCAGATTTGGCGCCATGTGAAGTAACTCTAGAAAAGCCTCAGGAACAAAGCAATAAGACATTTTCAGCCTTTGCAACTTATCAAACCTGGGAAGAGAAACTCCTGGTTTCAACTGGGCATATGCCTCCACAGATGAAAAAATAGTTAGTTCATTTTATGGAGGGACTATGATGATGTTTATATCTTCTACGAATAAAATGGCAGTCATCAAAGTTTTAAGTAGTAAAGTTGTGATAAATAAGAGTGACAACAGAAGTTAGAGATCGAATCGAAATTTATAATCTGCATCAAATTAAAAAACATGAACATTCACAAGTTCCGAATGTTTTTTTCCAGATATTGACTCACGCATACATAGGATAAAGCAGAAATACATTGAATTACAATCAAATGCTAGCTCTCCAGGGCCAAAAAATAGAAAAGATACTTAAACTATTTTCGTCGTTAACGGGAGAGAATAATTCCTTCAATACAAATAATCAGCCAATTATATAATGGAGACACAGAAAAGCATTAAAAAAAAAAAAAAAAAAAAGGAAAAACCAACCTTGGTGATAGGACCATGAAGCCTCAAGTATTTCAAACTTGAGAATTCTTTGATTGATATTCGAGAATGCGACTCGCTCACTCCAATAAATGGATGTTCGTATCTCCTACTAAAATCTCCAATAGTCGCATAGGCAATTGATGATGCCCTCAGATCAAGATTGTTGAGCAAAGCACCACTAATTTGAAACTTCTCAAGCTTGGATCCACAAATCTTTATTAGGAAATCATTATGGTGAGGTTCACAGGAATTATAATTGAAAGTGGTCAATGCAGTCGAGTTGATCATCACAAACTTCATGCTACCCCAAGTACACGATTCTAGTTCAAGTGATTCGAGTACTGGGAATGTCAATTGCAGTCGGTCAGCACTAGAGAAACACTCGTTCTGGAACTGAACTTTGAAAAGAAACAAGAATTTCAGATTGCAAAGATAATCTTTGACGGGAACTTTCATAATACAGGGCAACGTAAGCTTTAAACTGGTCAGTGCAGTATTGTCCAAAAGGCAAAGCGGTAAGATGAAGCCTGCAGGAGTAAAAGAAGTTATTTCAATATTTGGAACACGACGCCTTGCTATAGTAGATATCCACGTTGTTAAGAGAGTTGGATCACGCATATAAAGACATGAAAGACGGAAACTCTGAATATTTAGAGAATGAAGAAGTATCTTGTCGACGTAGTTGGTGAAACTAGCATGCTTCCTCTCCCAAAGAGCAAAGCTTTTACAAGAACGCCAATCGGCAATGTTTATCCGGGAAACTGAAGCCCACTTGTGCTTCCAATCTTTGGACATAACACTCGTTCGCACTGCATCTTCCATGGGTAAGCGGGACATGATTTGAATAATCACATCTTCCGGTAAATCATTTATGCTAACTCCACGATTGTTGGAGTCGTCAATTTCTCGTCGTGATTTCTTATATTGAGCACTAATCTTTTCACTCATGACTTCAACGATCAACCTAATGCGTACAAAATCGAAAAACTTAATCGCAAAATTTTATGGAAAGTAAAACTTAAATACAAGGAGAACAAATACGTTTGTCAAAACTAAGTCCCTAGAGAAATAGGAATGGAAAATAGAATCATGTATATGCATTTAGCAATTAAATGACTACGAAAACTTGTGATCAGACCAAGAGCAACTATTAAAAAAATATTAATCAAATAGTCGTAGATGTGAATATAAACATGATGAAGGAACAATGAACATACTAATGGAAAATAATTAAAAAAAAAAAAAAACATATAAGATTTGTTTACCCAATTCGTACTGAGAAAGTCCACGTTCGCAAACACTGCAAAGTCAGGGTATATCTTTAGCAAATATTTTTTTGATATTTTCCAACTACAAATAAGTGACAAATTAACTACGACGAAATAGGGCCTGAGTGTAGAAAAGAAAACCTAAAATTAAACGGATCGAGGTGCAAACTGTTATATATACCCCTAAGGCCTTATTTTTAACTTACCATAATAGTTGAGGCCCTAAATAAAATTAAAGAGGCTTTATACAATTTGCTTTTGTTTCATTATATAAGAGGCCCAAATTGTCAAATAAAGTCGGAGAGTTAATGTGATCTTATAATACCACAGGTTGGGCAGCATATATAGCACTATATGCTTCTATGAGTACCAAAAGAAGATCGAGTCATTTTCGTGTAACTACAGTTCGAGTTAAAAGGTGACCGAACTTGTTGAATGTCCGAATTTGTACTGTTCTTTATCTTGTTCATTTATTACATGGAAAAGTCACCATATCATACAAGAACTCTCATGTTAGTTTTGATCAAATGTCATACCAAACTAGAAAAGTTTTTTTCGAATCAATTACAGAGAAGATATTTATATCGCTAGTAGTTCAACTTCTTTAGTATGTAATATAGCATTGAAGATAAACTGAAACAAACAAGACTATGGTTATTGCAAAAATTAAAGATTACAATTGTAAATCAACTTCAAAAGAAAAATCAGAAAGAAACTGTAAACGTTGAGACTTATCACTTAAAACAAAGTTGTTCAAAAGTCTGGTTTTGCAAACATTGTTATTAGATCCCTCTCAACAAAAGTTTCAATTTCGAACGCATGGTGTTGGCCTAATTCAATCCAAATTTGATTTTTTCTTTTATTTATTTTATTGAAACAATCAATTACTTCAAAATGTA
Organism: Misopates orontium; assembly: GCA_946800315.1. Lineage (NCBI taxonomy): Eukaryota > Viridiplantae > Streptophyta > Magnoliopsida > Lamiales > Plantaginaceae > Misopates > Misopates orontium. The sequence continues at coordinate 2,147,037 of OX326948.1, read as the reverse complement.
GTATTAATTATGATTAAAAAAATATCGGTGCATTAATGATTATATTATATTAGAAAATTTACTCAAAGTGGAGAATGGGGATCGATCATCATATAGGTGTGTAACTACTACTTTTTGTAATTACACTTTATTCTTGAGCTGAAAAGAGAAAGCCGTTTTATGGAGTTGCGTAAAGGGGTTTGCTTATAGTGGTCTCCAATATAGTCAACTACTTTTTCAAAGTTACACACACCATAGCAATTCATACTTTCATAGAGTTATTGAGATTTTGAAGAGATTTGATTGTGTCTATGTGTAGTTCATCATTGTCTCTAGAGCTAATAATATTCTCAAAATCCACTAGATAACACAATTCTTTAAATACCAAGATAAAATCGAGAAGTTACGAATTTGTAACACTTGATTTCTGACATGAAGCTCATCTTAAACACTTGATTTAAACACTCATTTCTGACATCAAGTTCATCTTAATAAAAAGTGCTTCATCCTGTGAATGAAGTGAACTTGATCGAAATAAAAAGCGTTTTATCATGTGAACGAAGCGAACTTGATCGAATTGGTGTTGTCCGGTGTGTTTTATGGACGGGGACCTCTTAGTATGTGCCATAATGTTGTGAGGAGATGACTAATCCAAGGGAATAATGTCGTTTCTAAGTGGTCAGCATTCGCAGAGTGACTTAATGGATTAACCTAATATAGTATTAAATTCTCTTAAATGTTTGACGAGAAGAGTTATTTTAAGGATCATGTTGTCATTAGGACCTTGACCTTTGAGGTTGTATGATATTCAATATCCCAATGCTTAACAATATGGATTAAGTACTTATAAATAATAAATTGTCGAATAAAAGACATGGTGATTGGTGAAACATTATTGAAAGGACGAGAAAGAAAGTAAGATGTCACAAACATAAGGGTTAAATTATTCCGATTAGCAGAGAAGGAAATTACAAAGTGCTATTACAAATTACGTAACAAACCTCACCACCGCATCTTAGAGAAATGAGATGGTAGAAACATGACTAACATGGAAGCAAAAGCTTCTCTAAGTGGGAGCCATTATTAAATTAAAAAGTAAAAGTGATTAGATGCCAAAACATAATTATTTAATTTGTCCCAATCATCTTTAACTATTTAGCCCGATCCTTAATGACATCGAATCCCATCTCAGTTGGATCCGTAGCTTGCAACTCGTAGCTGATCCCATCTAATGCTCTCCTTAATCCATCTTTAGATGTTGCGTACAATATTTTTGCTCTTATTCTTGAAGCCGTCGGTGCCCTAAAACATTACCAAAACGAGAATTTAATAATACATGTATCAATCAAAAAGAAGAAGAAAAAAAAAGATAATTATATTTACACCTCCTGAAGTTTGGGGGTTTTTTTCAACTTTGGTCCCTTAATGAGTACTGATTTCATCATTGGTCCCCTATTGAATTTTTTTGCAACTTTAATCCCCTAATAGAAAAAAAGCGTTTCTTTAAACCAACAAAAGAGGGTGCGATTTCAGAATCACGACTTATTTTCCGCATGAAAATAACCCTCATGAGACTACGTGCACGACACATGAATTTTTTGGGCCAAAAGGGACGATTTCGGTGAAAAAAAGGGATCAAGTATGAATTGTGAGACACATTAGAGGACTAAAGTTGCAAAAAAATTCAATAGGGGACCAAAGATGAAATCAATACTCATTAAGGGACCAAAGTTGAAAAAAACCCGTAGTAATAATAAATTCATCTCTTACTATATATATATGGCTAGTAACATGAACAATCCTAAAAATTTAATAAAATGTTAAACATAGACATCTTTGAAGTTTAAATAATTACAAAGACATCTCCAGGGTTTAAAACTATATTATACGTAGACCTCTTAACTTACAGAGATATCAGGGGATGTCTAAACAATTACTCAAATTGTAAAGAGTGTTCTTGTAATTACGCCAAATATAACTACACCTGAAAAAACTAAGCTTTTTTTGTAAACAAAAACGATCTCCAAACACAAAAGGAAAAAAGGATATGTAACAGAAATTATGCTCTTTTATGGGTAAAAAAGATATTTTCAAAAAAAAAAAGGAATACCATAATTATAATTCCAAAAAAAACGGAAAATTATTTCCTAAGAAACTAAACTTTTTTATAATTTCATAGTAACATATGTCATATAATTGCAGTAAAGAATCTTCTTATGTAACGTAACATTTTTGGACAAGACAACTGCAACTTGCATAACACGATCCAAGAAAAAGAAGCTAGTGGCAACAAAAACTAATAAAATTCGGTACAAAATAATTTAATAATGTAATAGTGAACGCACCATGCAATGAAGAAGATCTTGCTCTTGCGGCAATTGTCAACGGTGACAAAGTCGAAATCAAACACCGCATATCGACAGTCATCGTCCGGCAACGCCGCTGCCAGATCGTCGTAGCTTTCTCCGGCACCGCCGACTTTGTCGACAGTCAACAATTTCGACCCTTCGTCGATTTTGAACACTATGTACTTGTGCACCTTTTTCCATTTCATCTCCATGTATGAGTTCTTACATTCATCCGTCACCCACATTCCTGTCGTTGCCTAGACAAAGAAAGACATAGAATAACACAAAATCGATATAAGAAATTAATTAGGAAAATATTGATAGATAAAAAAAATAAAAATAAAAATAAAAATATTTGCATAGTTAGATTAGTGGAATTTACCATCTTGAAAGCCATCGCCATGAGGGTCAATTTTGTTGAGATTTGATAAGTGATTGGTTTTTGTTGAATTTTATGACAAGTGAGTTTGGGAGAAGTGGTGAGTGGTGGTATTTATATGAGATTGGGTTAGTGAAATGACACTAAAGTTGTGGTATTATTACTATTTTGTCCATATCAGATAGATCTATGACCATATAAATAATAGACTAAATTATCCTCAACATGGTGCAAGTGAAAAATGAGAAGTGAAATCTAGCTAGTTACTTTTTCTTGGAAGATGTTGCTGCCTACTAAGCATATGCAGTGCACCCATGGGTTATTCTTTTGGTTCGTGCTTTTCTTCTCACCTTTAATATATAGTAACATTAATCGCAACAACAACAACAATCGAATCTATAATCTCAATAGGGTATACCAAAAGGAGAATGACATTGATTTAATCGTGCGAGATTAAAATGTATGGATACACCTATGCTCTAGTATAATCAACTAAACTGTTACTCTATTGGGATGTGTTAAGAGAAAAAGGAAAAAAATAAGAATTAATGTACTTAACTCAATTTGATTTTCATTTTTTCATGTGATTCATATAGTTGACAATCTGAAGGAGTAAGTAAACAAATATCTGCGTCTTTTATTATATTTTGTGTATAATTTTCTGTCAACGAATATCTACGTACGTCTTTTTTTTTTTCTATATGATCTTTTGTCATCGTGTTATTGTGTGACACGTATAACTTACTTGAACTTGATTGTTGTTCTTGTTTCATGGACAATTTTTGTTGAAATTCAGGCCTATGAACTGGACATACTGCAATGGTCCCATATATTCTCGGATCAAACAACTGAATCCTCTCTTCGGGTTGCTCAAATAGTCTTGGCGTGGAAGCAAAGGAGTAAAAGAAGCTGAGTTCTTCACCTCATGAGCTTTTTTCATTCATTCATTCAACTTGTTACTTCAAATCCCAAACTCGAGTTTTTCAATAAAAGTGCCTCAAGGAATGTAGGTGGAGGCCTTATCCCAATGTTTCTTTTCTTATATCAGTAAAATTGGAGTTAATTGCTGGTTTATTTGTAGGGGATAATTGCAGTTACAACCAGGATCTTTGATCTAATTTATAAGCACAAAACTTTCCCTAATGTTTGAATAATTATAGAACTCCTTGATAGTTAACAGAGTATTACAGATAGATTTTCCTAAAGTTTTATTAAGTATTTAGAGAGACACTTTCATGAGGTTTCTGGAAATATTATCGATAAATTCCATAAATTTTTTTAGTGATTTAAAATTTCAAGAGGTGCAAACATAGTTATTCAAACTCTAATGGAGGCTTTTTGTAATTAGATCAACTTCAGTGGTGTACATGTATCCCGAACTTGATCTTCTGTATTCACAATAGTCAATACAATGTTGGATTGTGGAGCCTGAAGTACTGTACACCGTCACAATATTTGGAGAGTGGTCGATTTATGCCACAACTTACATAAATTTGATAATTAACATTATACATAGGATTCTTTCGCAATGCAACTATCCTACAAAAACAACAATATTTGGTAAGAGAATCAAAAGAAGTTAGGAGTTCACAAACACTAAAGTCTAACAATATCCATCAAATACATATGGCACTCACGAGCAAGGGACGTGTCCCGCGTGTCGATGTCTTGTACCATGCCCACAACTAGTTCGTGTATGTCACATAAATCGCTCGCAATGTCACATAATTTACAATTAAAAACATTGTAAAATTATAGTTCTTGAAGATGCCAGAAAAATTAAGTCTAATCATCGGGCTGAATGCTCTCAGCTTCTTTCTCATGGAATTTACTATTTCTTTTCTTTTTTTTGCACCTGTTTATAGACGTGGACTCTTAAATTGCATTTTAGTTCCACTTTCATGCAATTTCTCTTATTATGTCAACACCTAGTACAGGGGAGATTTAGCATTATGGTCCCTCATTCTATCTCCTTGCTTTTGGCATATATGATATTGGCAAATATTGCCCATCACAAATTGCACACTTACCAGCTAATAAAGTATGAAGAATTTCATGTCACAACTAGCTTTGCTTTGACTCATCTCCACAAAAATAAGAGGGGCCAGTCCATCCACTATATATTTGTTAAATTTTGCACCAAGTTCTTTTTCCTTGATGTCACGGAAATCAACATTCATTATTCTTAGAGTGTGCACTGAAAAACTTCGAGTTAGATACATAGCATGCATACAATCAACGTCATCATGACATTAGACAAATTAATCTGGTATGACATTATAGACCTAGAAGGTACATAATTAGTCAATTTGATGTTCGTAATGATCAAAGTTTAGAGCAGTGAGAAGCGTTCCACCTCTTTAACTGACTAGGACGCCCTTACAGGGTGCACAAGGCTTATATAGAATTATAGATAAGCAAATAGTTCTTAGGCCGTTGAATTGTAGAAGAAATATCTGTCGAAGTATGCATAAATTTCTGCTTGGAAACTTTGCAATCAGCTCTTCAAGTGGTTTTCTAGTGTGATCAATACCTTGACACGCATAGAAGTTTAGCTCTTTCTAATCTCTTTGCAATCTGCTTAACGCTATGAAAGGAATTAAAAATTATTTTATGAATGGGTTAGCAGTAATCGAAATTAGAGATGGATTACAGACCACAATGTCAAACATAAGTAGCCATGGCATGTCGTTGAAAAATGGTTAAGGAAAGTAATCACCCTAACTAACATGTAACTAGGTAATGCATGTTACCTAATTAATATGGCATGTTTTAATAAACTTCATGAACTTATGGCTTACGAAGAACCCCTAAATTCTTTTTGGCACGACACGCCTATGTTCTGGTATTAGCAATTTACCCCTAAATCCTTTTTTTACCCTTACGTATTTCATAAATAGTAAAATATTATTTTTTATACAAAGCGTAACTTGTAAAATAATCGGGAGCGGAGTCGAATTTTAACCCAAGAAACAACATTTTTACCCTTTTCTCGAAAGAAAAAAAAAAGGTAGTTAAAGGCATTCTGCTCATGTATTCCTTGGTCATGCTATGTTACAAATACACAAATAAAATAAAAAAATACATATAAAAAATAAATATTAAAAGAAAAAAAAAAAGAAGAGGATCAGCAAGCAAATTTTTAGAAATAAAGAGGATAATTCAATTGCCATTTTTCATAATAGAATAACTTGTCTATTCAACATAACAAAAAGGTTATAATGAAATTAGCTCTATCTTTGTCATTGGTTAGCCCATAAGAGCAACAAAATATAAGAGCTGACCGGATCGAATCAAACTTCAAAACGGGACCTGGGGTAACGGGCTCGAAGTTGACAATCCAATGGACAGCAAAGACTAGCCCAATAATTCTGAGCAGGCTGTTTGAGCAAAATCAGCACAAACTAATTCAGATTTTCAAGTGTCAAGTGTCTATTTAATTTCTAGATGAATAATTAATAGGCTTTAACATCGGATTTTCAACACATTTCAGCATTATAATTTACCTCAGTCGTGTTATATTTTGCATAAAAGAGAACTTGTTTCCCTTATTTCACCCGCCATAATTGCTGCAAACTTTCTTGGCGCGCATAGATCAAAATTTTCAAATGCTTTCTCAAAAAATATTAAAATGTTTTGGTTTTTGACTTTGTGAAAACAGAACATGAGAGTATTTCTAAGTGCACAACAATAATTAAGTTTTCTGATGTTTTTAGAACAAGTCAAAAAGTTTACGAACAATTTCTAATATTTAGCTCAATGAAACATAAACTTTTGATTCATTTGCGCGAAGTTAGTCATGGCGCTGAATTTCATTTGGGTTTTGGATTTTGGGAATGGTGGTGGTGAACTACTATGTTCTTGACTTTTCTGAGGTATGTCATTATGCATTTAGATGTTAGGTCCAAAGCCAATGCACTACGAGTTCATAAATATACTGAGATTTGGGTTCACATATGATTATATTGGATCAAACTTGAATCGTGGTGAATTTTTGTGTTTAACAATAGGTTTACTTAAACTTATTCGATATAGGGAATTAATAGTATATAACTCGGCTCCAAACTTTTAGATCCAGTTATAAATGAGTAATTATATTCCTAATATCCACAAATATATTCATAGATCAAGATTTATTTAATTATAAAACAAAAAATAGTAATCTATATTCAAACTGTCCATTTGTGGTCTTGCGTGACACTTTGCACTCCAATGTACATGTTACAATTTAGAATAAATAGGGCCCAAAGGCCCAACCTATTCTATTCTGGCGTCTATTGATTATTACACCAATTTTAAGAAAGGTATCTCTCATAATTAAACCCGCCAATCTATACTGCCTTTCACATGTTTTCATCTAAAAAAAATTAACAAATAACTCCGGACCTATTAAAAAAAAGTTTGAACTATCCTCTGGTGCAAATTTATCGAACCAAAAGGCAGAAACGTATCCAAATCTAATGGTTGATCAACGACTCAAGGGGCAATTCGCACGTTTTTCAATAAGTTGGGGTGTTAATTGTAAAAAAAAAATTATATTAGGTTGCAACTGGTAAAAGAGAGTATAGGTTTGAGAATTTGATGCATTGTACCTTTTTAAAAATATAAGAACTAATGTACTCTTAGTCTTGTTATACCAAGTAAATATTAGGCTTTAACTCTTAACCCATTTTTATTTTTTTGGTGTAAGTATAACCCTATACAAATTAGAAATGAGGTTCAACAATTCGAAGACAAGATTTATACATATTTCTAGTTGAACCTCTTATTTCTACTTTGAAAAGGTTATGCACATAAAAAAAAATAAGGATTATCATTTAAAAAGTCAAAAATTTTAGTAACGGTATGACTAACGTTATTCCCACGTACGTATTTTAAATTAGTCAAAGTATATATACAATAGGAACTAGAATATATATGAATAGGTTATGTACTAATGGTAGAGAGCATTGAATTCCATATTTTATGAAAAATAAATTAATGAAGAACGTTGTATTAAGGAAATTCAGAAAATTTAACTTTTATGTTGTTGGACTTTAAAAGGTACGTAAATTAGAAAATCTTTGGAAACTGTTGATAGTGTTATTCTTTTTGGATATTAAGGACATGCCCTGATCATTAGGATGATCGGTCGTAAATCTTTAAGTTTCTTTTCTTCACTCTATAATTTCAGGTTGCTAATGTAATGGTTTTTGTCGTGAGATATTTTTATGTATGAGCTAGACAAAACATGCTAGGCGAGTATTGTTATCCACTTATAACGATTGTGATTCTAAGCCGTTGACGTTTCTATCGTATTAATCAAATATATTATATAGACTATAGTAATTTATAAGTGATACTCTTCAACAAGTGGTTGAGTAATATTTCAAGTACGAAGAGCGTCTCTATATATAACTCAGATTTAAGGTGCATTTGCGTGATTTATTAAAAAAAAAAAAAAAAAAAAAAAAACATTCTGTTACTATAATTTAAAATTTGTAATTTTTTAGCAAAAACTCACTGGATTTGCCCTAAGATTAATTTGACCCTAAAACGCTACAAACCGAATCCATAAACCGGTCTTAATAGTAGGTCTCGTGATTTTGGGCGTATGCAAGCCTTTTACGTCCCAAACTGTTTAGCTTATATCTCAAAAGATAAGCATATTTAGGTTTGTTTGTTTGTCTGCTTATCTACGAACTTGTAAAAGTGGCAACTTCATAAATACATATTTTTATTCTTTTTTTGGTTCTATCCTTTTCTTTACTAATTAATTAGTTTGCATCAGCAGGAAACAAAATGGAATGAGCTACGTACTGGATACCGACTGTTTCCCATACTGAAAACAACAATAGCTGGAAAATTACATTTGTACAAGTCAAAAAACTTTAGCCGAGTAAAAGACATGGTTTTATGTTAATTTGTATACTAAAATATCTTTGTGGCATATATACACAGAATCCAACTCTAATTTGGTTTCTATCAATTGATTGCGATTTGCTGGTAACTTCAAATCTGAAAATGATGACTACAAAAGAAAAAAAGTGGATTGATCTATCCCACTTGCATGCGTCAATATCTCACGTCAAAACATATTGTATCATTCTTTTCCATCATTTATTATCAAATAACTGTATAAAGGGTCAAATTACCCCTAAGACTAAATGTTACAAATTATTTTAATTTTTCTGTAAAATATCCTGACATATTAATGACGAGTCTGATCAAAAACTGCGTGCTCCTAGTTATTATTAGAAAAACAAAACTGCTTTCTTTTTTGAGGAAATTTCAAAACAAAGTAAAAATTATAAAGTGGATGTTTGGCGATGGATTTTTAGTAAATCATCATCGAGAATCATTAAGAAACGTGAGCTATTTATGTATTCTAATATATAATAACTTATATATTTTCTTTACTTTTTTTGATGAATTATACTTCCTTTACTTCAATAGTACATTATATACTAATTTGTTTTAGTACATAAAAGCCGAAGTTTTCAACTACAGTACTGGCACTGTTCGATCAAGTATAATGACCAATGTCGGAAAAAAGGAGGGGGCAAACATACCTCTTTGCGTGCATGTTGATCGTGTTATTACTCTTGATAAGTAATATTTTGTGATAAATATTCAAGGGAAGTAGAATTCGGACTTGTAGCTTTTTCTTTAAAATTTACTAGTTCATACATATTCTCCAACAAACTTTTATACCTTGATTGTTTACAATGCTCTAAATTCCAAAACAAACTCGTAACTTTTTGATTTTTCACTTAATAGTTTTAGGTTGTTCACGTAAAGCAGGCGCGACATGACCTATTTTTTGTCGTGAGATATTTTTATGTACGAGAGGCAAGGAACATGCTAGGCGAAAAATGTTCTCAACTTTCGCAAACATTGGCGATTCTAAGCCGTTGATGTTTCTATCACATTAATTAAATATTTGAAATTGTAGTATGTAGGGTCACGATCTTATATTTATAATGACATGTGAGAAGAATTATTGAGAAGTGGGTCATTACGGACAAACTACCCACATTTATAACATGTCATAATCTTATAATTGGAAATTACTTTTTACTTTATTATCGACATCATCTTTTATGTTAGTGGTCGAAAGTGCTGTTGCCCGTAAGAGATAATCTTGAGGAGAGGGTTGAGTATTATTTTCAAGTACTACAGGCGTTTCTGTAATTTTTCAAAAATTTAATTATACATTTGAAGACTTTATAATATTATCATTTTCAAAGAAAAACTATACGTACCACAAACTTTTTTTCTTCTAAAAGCCTAAACAGAGGTTCACGAATATAATATAAGTAGCTTAAAAAAAATCGATGAAACATTTTAAATAAACATAATTATTCGGCACGGATTTTTATTTTAAATGTGGGATGCATCTTAGCTACCCATAATGTTAATTAGCATCACTCTTCTTCACATGTGTGGTGGACTTCACACGTGTGAGTAAAGTGACTCTACCCATATGGGTAGCCAATTCTCTCCTTCTTTAGTTTTCGCGTTCGAGTATTGATTATTGAATTCTTTACTAAATATTTTTAGTTCCCGAAAGTATATTCGCGCACTGATGTGATCAGAAGTCATAAATAATCTATTACACAACAATATCACGATAGAATAACATACAATGGAAAGTAAAAAAAAAAAGATAGAGAGATTTGTTAATCCAGGTTTTTAGGGAGATTACGTATATAAGGTTTTTGGTTATTTTCAATGAGCAAAACTATAATATAAGTGAGTTATTAATACTAAAGATCCTGTCCTAAAATATTTTACATAAACTAGCCTAAAATATCATCTTGGGGACTCTCGGCGTAGAACCCCCAACCTCCTTCATCTTCCGGCCAACTCAATTTCCCAGTTAGATCGTGTTAATTGGGGTTTTGAGAATTATAATTCAAACTTCATAATCCAACATATAATTAAAGTTCAAAATAGTTGTTATGCGCAAGTTGGTGGTGTATTTTATTAATAGGTACATGAGTACATCTAGTCCACGTAAACTAACTTAATTGAAGGCATGATACAGCGACATGAATCGGTACATTCAATAGTACGGAAATCAAATCCAGGAGGAAAAACTATTTCATGCTTCAACTCCGCTCTCTCACTTTCGATTTCTTTTTGGTTTGCGTACAAAAATGAGCTTCGTACGTGTAGATGTTTGAGTATATATTATACAATTTAAAAAAGTATATTTTAATTTATTTGCTGCAGCAAAAGGTTATATTAGAATATTGATGCATAAAATCTTTCGTAAAGTGACATTTTCCTAAATCGAAATGAAATTTTTCCCGTTTGTCATTTTCGGATTTTTCCTTATTAATAATTAAAGAAGGAACAAGTTGCACCGTCATGGAAAACAGTGGACTATAATCTACAAGTTACTCATTGTCCATAGCGAAAACGATGTGTTGGTGAAGAAAAAGTGAATTTACAGGTCAATTTTTTTGGCATATATATAGTGAAAAATAAAAATATAGAATCCAACTCTAAGTTGCCTTCCTTTCACTGATTGAGATGGCAGGCAACTCAATATCTGAAAATGAACCCAAAAGAAAAGAGTGGACTCATGTAACAAAATATGGTGTTCTTGATCTGTTCAAAAATTCACATAAGATAGACAAACAAATGGAATTGATTTGAATGTGCACAGAATGAAAACTATCCCTGTGTTGTTAATTAGTTAATTACTAACTATTATAAAGTAAACAATGGTTATGAGTTGCGGACTATTTCACGAGTCTTTTACAACATTTTTATTTGCTCTTATAGTTCACAACCAATATACAATAATTAAGGTTCAACACATTAGATTCTAGAGTATAAGAGCTCAACCACAACCTTATGTTTCTTTTTTACTGCATACTTAGTGTAAAGCACAATATGGTCATATTAGAAATTAAAACATTCAAAAAAAATAATAAAAGAGGTAAAGATTTGTTTATTCAGTTCGTCAGAATTCTTCAGAATGACTATCTTTGGGAACACTATCAATCCAGGTCTTTTTAGTATTTTCTATGAGTCAAAGTTATATACGATTACGCATATGCACGCAATTTAAATTAGTGATGCAACTATAATTAAATTTCACCAATATTATTTACATATTACTCTAAAAAGACTTGAGCGTACAGTTTTCAGGTTTCACGACTCAACACTTTGAAAAGAAATTAAATGAAACTCTGCAGAATATCTTTGCTCTTGCTTGTATAAAAATAAAATATATGTATTACGGGCTGGTGAATGATGTAATATATATATATATATATATATATGATTAAAATATATTTGCCTAGTAGAGATATGAAATACTAGTCTCATTTTTTTTCTTCTTTGAAACTGTGTTCTTTCCCCACTCCAAATTTCTCGCGTATATGTCCACGCATGAACATGGAAATAGTCACATGGATTTGCTAATCCGTTGTTTTTTTAAAATTAAAAGGGAAGTGAAGTCTCAATAGCGGTTTTACTACTCCATTAATATGAATTCCCATAAATTTATGCCGATTAAAGGCAGATAATGAGATACGAGAAAAGGCAACGGATATTTGATGTGTCACGTGGCTATATATATTCGTTTAATTATTTTATTAAAAATAATACTGTGAGAAAAAGAGTAAAACAGCCACTTACTCTATTTTATTATTTTAATTAAATATACTCCAACAAAATTTAGATGGAAATTTAATACAAAATGAAGTATAACTACAATTTCACACTTCAAATATATATTTTTAACTTTATTGTGATTTTTTTCTTCATATCTCATTTATTATTTATTCTTGCATTAAAAAAGTTTATTCACATAGAGTACATATACGCAACAAACTACGAGCGACTCTACATGGAGGTACAGGGTCAAATGACCCCTACAATAAATGCTATAACTTTTTCATTTTTGTGTCATTTAGTTTTTTGGATAATTGTCATTTTTGTGTTACTTCGTCCCCATATATTTCAAATGAGTTAACAAGTGCCGTCATGTGGATATAGATCAAGAGCTGCAATATCCTTTGCAGGAACTTTTAATATAATCATAAAAAATAGTGTCTCCGTTAAATGCAGAAAATATGGTATTTATATACTCTATTGCAATATGACTTGTTTTCTTCTTGTCTGAGAGAACAAGAGTGAAATGGAAAGTACATTACTAAATTTGTGATGTATGAATTTGTCAGTCACCACTGCTGTTTAATTATAACAATATATTCCGTTGCTATTATAATGTCATGCGCATTAAACGCATCAATATGTACTTAACCAGTAATTCCGTTACGGACGGACAAGAAGTAAGAGAAAATAAATATAACAGAATTATATCAATATGACATAATATTTTCTTTTTGAAAAGTTAAATTTCTAATTTTGATCCTGCAAAGTTGTATATAGCTTAGTTGTTGCTTTTTTTCTGTTTGAGCGATACACGTCAGTGTGTATAAAGAAGAATACACATACAAGAAAAGCAATAAAAGACAAGATTTATTTGACTAAGTTGTCAGATTTACTACGTCTTAATATGCCACCGAGCCTGGATTATATACTATTTTTTATGCTTGAAATTACAGCAGCTACAAGGAAATTTATGCCAGAGGCAGAGATGCATCCTAATTAAATTTACGAATTGAATCGTGGTTCTCGAACATGATGTACCTCGAATCGTTTTAATAATGTATATCTCGTAGTCATGCTTGCGCTCGTGCTAGAAAAACAAATTAAAAGTTGCAAGTCAAAAAATTGTGCAGTGGTCAATGAAAAATGTATATTCGCATAGCATATTTTTCGCACACACGTGAAAATGGGGTCACTTGTCAATTATTTATAATTTGATATCTAAAATGATAGGAAGAGTTCATGTTGTAATGAAATATTCGGAAGTTAGTCTCTTCTAAAAAATTGAGAAAGTAGTACCTAAACTCCCGCATTCCCCATGCAGTTTAGAGTTATTAATGGCTAACTTTCCTTTTTTACTTCATCATGTATTAATCATTAAAGTTGTAAAATACATAATAATCAAACATTAGTTAGCCACTTTTTGAGGTGATTGGTATTTAATTTAATATAATTAATCCTTCCTGAAAATATATATTATGTTATACATGTAGGCCCAAGAGGCCCAAAAGTCATAGTACGAATGCAATTGAAAATTTGTTAAGCACGTGTAATTGGCAGGCGGCCCACTGAAGCTCACATGTCTCACTCGTTACAGGCTGTAAAATGTCGTACAATTTGTCTTTGAGTACCTACAGCCGTACATGTCTTCATCTTATCACTTGTTGTGATAATTGATAAGTAGCCCAATATGCTAAAATTGTACATCTTTTTACGATTAATAAAATGATACTCTTTAAGTAAGGCCTACTTTTTTATAGGTTTTTCTTTTTGGGGTATTTATGGCCTACTTTTTTTTATAGGTAATGAATATGAGATCTAACAATGACCTTTTATTCACATAATCTTATTTAGGTTCCCATAATGAATATAGTAATTCTACACACGCGGACCGCGTGTAAAATTCTGAATTAATCTAATAAATATTTTAATTTTAAAGAATAAGAAATAGTTGATATATGAGAGAGAAAATAAAACATGAGAGAGAAGTTGAGAAAAAGTGGGATTGGATGAGAACGTATAGATTTTGTTGGTTAGAAAAATCTAGAAAATTACTTTTATGTCCTCCTTTTTATTACATGTCTAGAGAGAAAAATTAGGTAGGTGAACTAATAATTTGATACAACAAATGCCAAAATATGTGAGTGTGGAGGGTTTGCTTTTAATATAGTAATAGATCATACACAATCGTAATAATTAAGTCTATAGTCATAATTAATTGAGGTATATCATTTGAACTTAACGAGTTGAACACATTAACCCTTCTTCTTTCATTCTTTTTAGTTAAGTAAAAAAAAGATTTACTTAAGATAACAAATTTTATATTGTTTCGGGTGACACTTATTCACAAATTTTTCAATTGTTCTCATGCTCTCACCATTACTCGTAAATCAAAAGTTTTGGCGTGTCATAATAGTGTGTCTCGCTCAATTTTTTTACATTTTCTCATAATGAATGTCATTGGTAATTTGTTGCGACGAAGTACACTAGGTTTTTCAAATCGCGAGCGAGAAGAGTAAGAGTACCAACCTAAGATATTTAATGTAATGCATTTTTTAGAAATCGATAATAGTCTAATCAAATAGAGTTGATCAAATTTTGACCATTGGTTACAGCTGCACGAAAACGATTTTCTCACCACTGGCTGCTTATCTAATCTTTATTAAGCCAACCACAGCTACAGTTCTGTAGATGATACGGAAGTAGACATATCATACAGGGTTTATCAATGGCAAAAATGTTTTTTCTTTTTCTTTAACGTGCAATAGCTATTTTATGACTTTGGTTTGATGACACCGAGTTGGCAATATTGTTTTCTGTATTAAATTAAATCAACACGCAAAGAGTAGTATTATTAAATAAAAGATGAATGATTTGATAATCTCACTAAACTTACACCAGACAGAAACTTGGACAGCACAAAAAAAAAAAAAGTTATGCTAAGGAGTTGGGCACACAAAATATACGATGAGATGTTGGTAGTTTTATTTCTAGATTAGAACCAACTTTATATTGATAAAACTTTAAATTGTATTATTCTAATATGCTTACATCATTTCATAAATTTAATACATCTCTTTTACAAATTGTATATTAGTTACAAAAAACTAACATTTATGGCTTAGCAGGGTTGCTGTTTCCTTTTTGACCGACACATATTATGAGCTCTTAAAATAAATAATTTTGTGTTGCTTTTTTTTTTTTTTTTTTAATGCCCAAATGGAGACGTGGCGTATTGACCAAAAAACCATTCTCTTACAAGTTTCTGCCTATATATATCTTTTCTTTGAAGTAAGGTTCTAGACGCACACATAATTGTGTTCCTTGTTTATTTTTAAGATCTAACCTTGTAATCTTTTAATATTTGATTGGCCCGGAAGATTGGTCATGGTTTCGAAAACTAGGAGCTGATCGTCGACCTCCGGGGAGTAGAACGGTTTATTCAATGTTGACTTTTGGTTAAGCATTCATTAATAGGTTGATTTATGTATTTTGTTGATCAAAGTTTATTTCTTATTTCATAATTGAACAACAAATAGAGATACATAAATATTTCATTTTAGAGCATAGTGTCTTGAATCAAATACGGTACATCAATTACATATGTGTCCCAAAAAATTCGAATCAAGCCGCTCTACGGTGGTCGGTGGGTCAAAATGTGAAATAATTTGTCTAATGCCAAGTTGGTTGATATATGGTCGGTCATGGTGCAATTGAAAGAGCACAAACGCTTGTTGCCTTTATTAATTATTTATCTAGTTTGTACTACTAATCTTGGGTTGACGAGTCTTAAAACACGGATCTTTAAGTATTAAGTTCCTAGAAACATACTATTAAATATTAATGGGAAATACATTGTCGATTTGATTCTTTCAATAATTTGTATATATATAAAACCATACTTTTTTTCCTCTATACAACTTTAATCAAAAATGAAAATTAAGTACCTAGTTCAATCCAATACTTCTTATTAGTTTTGCCTGAAATTTACAAAATCTTTCTTAATTTAAAATCTTAAACTGACCAATTCTGGTAGTTAGTTAAACTCCTTTTGGATTATGCATATCTGATCTCCTTTATTTCGCAAAGACAATTTTTGATTTACGTCATTACGTTAAATGCTAACGCACACACTGACATACAACAATCATGTGGGAAAAAACCCGAAAACTTAGCATGAATAACAACTCTAGCAAGTTGTGTCAAAAAATAAATAAAATAAAATGAGGCAAGTTGCATGTCTAAAGTACAAACAGAATGTTACTCCAATTAGTGCTTACGGCGGCACCGTGTTTCTGTTTTGCTTGTTTCAACTTTAAGGTGATTGCATACATAATATTTATGTCTTATAACTTATAAGATTTATCATTTATATTCAAGCAGTCCGCAACTTTTTGTCTTCTTCTACAATTCTTTCGTTTTATTTTATGACTTGTAAGCAATTTACACTATTTTTTCTTCGATTATAGCTCCTAATTTATTCCTATGAACTGAATTCAATCTTCAAGCAAGCATGTGTAGTTTTTTTTTTTTTTTTTTTTTTTTTTTTTTTTTTTTTTTTTATCTAAACCTTTTTTTAAATAAAAAAATCTATTTACCAATTGAAAATATAAAACTAAAATTCAAATAACTGCATTTGACAAAAAACAGATTAAGGAATTAAATTTATAAAAAAACATAAAATTATTACACTAAAATAAATAAAAAACACACAAAAATACTAATTATTAAAGATAAAATACCATATTTACAAGCCACTAAAGAAAAAAATAAGACTAAAACTATAGAGTATACCTAAATATAAAAAACTATTTTTTCTAGTCGTTAAAAAGTAAGAATATTATAGCCTACAGATAAAACATCTCAACACAAATCACACTAGTTAAACTTGTAACGCGTACCTTCCTAAAAGTTTTAGGTAAAAAGTAGTATTCTCTTTTAACAAATCACACTAGTCGAACTTGCAGCAACTTGTAACGCGCACCTCCCTAGAAGGTCCCGGGTAAAAAGTAACCTAATACTAATTTTAAGACATTTTACCAAAATGTGATATATTCCCATTATTTCGAGTGTCTTTCCTATCAAAGAAAAGAAAATTTATTTCGAGTGTCTTATCATACTTCACTAGGAAAAAAAATATAAATACAAAATTATTCAATAAACCTCAAAAATAACACGCTATTAACACACACACACACACACACACAAATAAAAATAAAAAGATTATACGTACATAGAAGAATAACCGCGTCCCCTTCATAAAAGCACACCAAAAGTCTCTATAAATATCACAACACCAATTCACAAAATCTCACAACATTCATTCTAATCAAAACTTCTCACCACCTGTTCGACAAAATTCCCCTTCGAATTATCCACCCCCAAAATGGGCTACAAACTACCCCCCTCGCCGGTGTCTCCCGCCGGAAAGTGGCTGGGATTCGTCACCGCCGTGTGGGTCCAGGCAATCTCCGGCAACAACTACACTTTTTCAAACTACTCCGACGCATTGAAGTCCCTAATGGGTCTCACTCAGCTCCAGCTCAACAGTCTCTCCGTCGCGAAGGACGTCGGAAAAGCGTTCGGAATACTCGCCGGACTCGCCTCCGACCATCTGTCGACGCCGGTGATTCTTCTGATCGGGTCGGTTGAAGGGTTTGTTGGGTACGGGGTGCAGTGGCTGGTCGTGAGCGGGCGTATTCAACCGCTGCCTTATTGGGCTGTAAGTTTTTTTGTTTTTTTTTTGACTGTTTCTTGATTTTGATTTTGATTTAGGAGATAATTGCAAATTAGTCCCTGTTTTTGTGTTGATTTGGGAGTTAATTGTCTATTATTTAGTCCCTTTTTTGTGTTAATTATTATGATATGTGAGGAAAGAAAATGGTGAAATACTTAATGTGGTTCCAAAAAGTAGCATAATTTATAAATTTATTTCTATCTTGTGTTTCTTTCATAAATTATCTAAAGTATAGAAAAAATCTTTTATCGCAAAAAATTACCTTCGTTCGGAATTTGAAAAAGTGAACTACACCTCTCTGGGTAGCGAATTATGTGTAATTTGCTTTAATTATTTTTAATAATGGGTAATTTGTGGAATTAGTATGTAGGGTAATTTGTTAAAAGCTCGTTACTTTTTTATTTTCTCATATTTAAATTTAGCAAATTATCTTATGTGGAGAAAGAAAATAGCAAAATTCTTGATGTGGTTCCAAAGTAACATATTGCTTTCTAATTGTTCTTGTTGTGTATTAGGTAGCTCTACGGACTAAGATATTCTTGTTGTTTTCAACATTTTTTTCCCTTTGTAATTTTTAATTAGTATTTTTTAGCTTTTTATTAAATGTAGAAAAACAAGAAATATACATATATCTCATAGAACTAAAATTTAAATATTATCTTAGTTTACCTTTTTTCAGAGTGTAAAGATTCACCTTCACTCTTGGATTTGAGAGTGAATTACACCCAATATATAAATAAAGGAGTAAAGCACTATTTTCAAAATTTCAAAAGTTAATTTGACAAATTATCATAAAACAAGGGTTGTTTGCCAATAATTAACAAATTGCTTATGCATATATTTCATTTTACTAAACATAGTATATGAATCTATTCTATGGCGTTTGCAGATGTGTATTTTTCTATGCATGGGAGGCAACAGCACAACTTGGATGAACACAGCAATTTTAGTGACTTGCATCCGTAATTTCCGCAAAAACAGAGGACCTGTTTCGGGAATTTTGAAAGGCTACGTGGGTTTAAGCACAGCCATCTTCACTGACGTTTGCACCGCTCTATTCGCCGCCGATCCTGCCAAGTTCTTGTTAATGCTGACAGTAATCCCTATGATCGTCTGCCTCGCCGCAATCTTCTTCCTCCGTGAAATCCCGCCCTCCTCTAGTGTTGCCGAGGAAGGCGAAGAGTCGAAGTACTTCGGTATAATCAATGTGCTCGCGGTGGTGATCGCGCTTTACTTGCTAGCGTTCGACCTCACCGGTGATCATGGCCGTGTGTTCTCGCAAGTGTTCGCAGCCATACTGCTGGTCCTGCTCGCTTCTCCTATGTGCATACCAATTTACCTCGCGGTGAAGAACTTTGTCCGCTCTTCTGGCGAGAAAAGTATTGATGTCGAGGGAAATGTGACCGTGACCGAACCGTTGTTGTTGGAGGCGGCGAAGGAGGAGGAGGAGGAGAAAACGGTTGAAGCAGTGTCGTTGGCGGAGGTGGCAACGGAATCGAGGCGACCGGTGTTGGGAGAGGAGCATACCGTGTTTGAGGCGTTGAGAAGTTTGGACTTTTGGATATTGTTCATGTCGTTTTTGTGTGGAGTTGGAACGGGTCTTGCGGTGATGAATAATATGGGTCAAATGGGTCTCGCACTCGGGTATACGGATGTATCCATGTTCGTTTCTCTTATCAGCATTTGGGGCTTCTTTGGAAGGATTCTATCCGGGACTGTTTCTGAATATTTCATCAAGTAAGTCTACTTCAACTTAAACTACCCACGTTAATTATAATTTACTGCATTTGTCCGGAAGCATGCCAGTATATTTCAAAGATTTAATATGTGTTACTTAGCTTGTTTCAATTGTCTAGTCATCAATGGTAAAGTAAAATGAAGAGTCATCTTGAATATGACAACCCACTCGGCTTAGACTTTAAGGCTGTCACATTAAGTTATTTTTTCCTTTTTTCAGGGTATAAAGCATCAAGCCCCAGTATATACTTGTTTTAGCATCTACCATCTAGAAGTAAAATTTCACCCCAAGTTTTCAATAAATATCCTCCGATCAACTTTTTGTTAATTTCAAAGGAATATTCCTTAGAATTGCAACTAGAAACGGGGACCATTCCGACAAAACCAGCATATTTTAGCTGTTTTTGGCGTAAATTTTTTGTCAAAATGTCATCGAACGGGATATACCCCGTCAAATGAGGACTCATTTTTAAAGGTTAGGGCGCAAACTGAAGCTTTTTAAACGCTAGATAGGACCTCGCAAACGAGGGTTTACATTGGTCTCTTAAAGCTTTTTACACCTTTTTCTTAAAAAATATCTGAGTTGAATTTATTTGGCATGCTACTTTGCCTAAGTTCAAAGTAACACAAAATTAAAGATTGATCGTATCTTAGGCTGTAGGTGAAGATATGGAGGTGATTTTAATTCGTCATCAATGACTCTTACCTAAAATGGTCCTGCATGCTTTGAATAGCACTAGATACTTTAGGTGGTCCTGCGTACTTTTACTATAGGTATATAAACAAAAATATTAAATTCCTCATGTTTTCGCTATTAACTAGGACAAATAAACTAGAAAAAGAATGGACTTTGTAAAGACCCCGCTATTTCTTTGTAGTTGCAGAAAACACTAAGAAAGCATTTTTAATGTGCACATGCGTACAAGAGAAACATGGTGGGTCATGACATTTTTTGGAGATTTAAACTGAGATCCAATCAAAAGATTTAAACAAGGTGTCTTCTTTATGTCTGTTTCATTTTTCATATGTCACATTGAGCTTCTGGTTGCACTACATTGGTTTGTTGTCGCATTATTAACCACATTTTTTACTTAACTTATCTTTACGCTGAAGCACCGTACGGGTCAGAAGATTTATAAAGTAATGAATGATGAATTTCTCTATAAGCTTGAGCTTTAAGATGAAACGACAGATTTAGCTCAAACTATAGAAAGGGTCATGTAAAACAAAAAGATCCGTAGCCAACGCATAAAAGAGCTTATTGAGAAATATATAAAATTAACAAATATCTAATCTCTCAATTAATATTTACTAATATGAGAGATTCTTTTGTTTATTCTGTTTTTATATACTTGGCAATTGGCATGGTTAGTTTACTTTTCCCAAGTGTGAAGTAAGACTTCATTTTTTTAATCAAAAGAATAAGATTTTGGCTGGGGTAGGTGGATCAAGAGATGGAGGTGCTTTTAATTCGTCGTCTATGTCATCTTCGTGGAAACTGAAGTGGTCCTATCATTACTTTTAATGGTCCTTTATACTTTAGTCGGCTTTGCATACTTTTTTCTGCATTTGTTGGTAGTTTAATTTGTTTTAGGCTTTTAGCTCTCATATTCTATTACTTTGGACCACAATTAAAAAATTCCCAGAGAATTGTCAAATAGATAAATTTGCCCTTCTAACCTCGAGTTTTTCCGCATCTTCGACTGATTAATATGTCAACCACTTATTTGATGGTGTGTGATGATATTGTAGAAATTAGCTACTATTTGAGGGATCAAAATGAAAATGGTCATGAGGGATCAAAAATATTATTTGAAAGTTTGTTGTTGACAAGTGAACACGTGATAGAGATACGGATGGTTTTTGTAGAGCCCCACATTGCTTTGTATTTCAATAAAAGAGTAGTGTAACCTTTTATTGTGCACATAGTTACAATAGCAACATGGTGGGTCATGACACTTTTTTGGAGCTTTAAACTAAGATCCAACCAAGAAAATTGAGGCCCCGATCCTTAAACTTGTCAATTTCTTGATTTTTTCCAGTTGTCCCACTGAACTTTTTGTCATGCTACAAGGAAATTTCTTAGAAATTTAACTCAGTTCATATTTTCAAATAGTATGTCGTTTTTTTTGTCAAGTTTAGATTTATGAAATATGTATCTGATATACGATGAGATCTAAATAAATGGGGTAACGGGATTTAACCGTCACATAGAGAATTGCACAAAGAAGATAGATGTAAGATCAATATTAACCATAATTCATTTTCTTATTTATAGGAGGGCTGGAACACCAAGACCTATATGGAATGCCGCATCTCAAATTCTAATGGCTGTGGGGTACATCCTTTTGGCCATGGCCTTGCCTGGATCGCTGTATGTTGGCTCTGTCGTGGTTGGGATTTGCTACGGCGTCCGTCTTGCTGTCACAGTCCCAACTGCCTCCGAACTCTTTGGACTAAAATATTACGGTCTCATTTACAATATTCTCATCCTCAATCTTCCATTAGGTTCGTTCCTCTTCTCCGGTTTGCTTGCTGGGTTTCTGTACGACTCACAGGCAACCAAAACAGCTGGGGGTGGGAACACCTGCGTTGGCGCTCATTGTTACCGGCTAGTGTTCGTTGTTATGGCGATTGCTTGCTTGATTGGGTTCGGGCTTGATGTTTTGTTATCCATTAGGACAAAGAGCGTTTATACAAAGATATATGCTAGCAGAAAATTGAAGAAATCATCGGTGTCGACTGGCCAATGATGGAGACTTTTGATGTTTCCGTAGTTGCAGGAATGTAAGGGACTGAAGGGAAATGATCCCCAGTGATGTCCTGTTTAGTAGTTTTAGTTGCAGTTCAATTGTGGTATAGAAATGTGATAGTTAAGCTGCATTTGTTTGATATAGAATAGGATTATTTGGTATTTGTATTTCTACAAAATTGTAATGTAAGGATTCAATGAATTGGTTTGAAATATGTTGTTTCACTGAATAGTAGATGTCTATCTAACTCGGCTCATATTGTTCTTGCTAGAGTTTAATGCAAATTTTATAATAATTACATATGCTTCCTGATTAAAATAAGTCAAGTGGAATATATGCTGAAATTAAGCTGAAACCTTCGTGGATATGTGTCAACGTTCCTTAATAGGTAAAAGGCCCAATTCAAATATAAGCAAAGGTTGGAGCCTTGGCCCGATTATTCTTCTTGATCCACATTACAGGACCCAGTGATATAAAATTTCATCTATCTTATAGTAAATTAATGGATGTCTGCAAAAATTTATTGAAGTAGTTTTTTCATTAATCTTTTTAAAGTTACTAGTGAGCTACCCTTTAAAAATGCTACTCAAAGTATTAGTTAAATATTTAAAATAATTGATGATAATTGGCTTTCCTTTCAAAAAAGATATTCTTAAAGTATCACCATAAACCACCTTCTATTCATCAAAAAGAAAAAAACTTGAGTTTCTCATCACTCTTTTAGGATTAATAAAAGAAAAAAGAAGCAGAAGTCAGTACAACACACAAAAAGAAGTATTGGTGGGAATTCAAAAACCTGTAAGTCATTTTCTTAAGCATTTGTAAACACCATCCGAGTTTGATGACGGATAATTAACAAAAAAGAGATGCATTCTGAATTTGTTCAAATATTGTATAAGCCCGTAAACAACTTTTGTTTAGTGGATATAAGCCCATATCATTGAGGGCCTTGATATGAACTATGAAGCTTTGAATTTGGGCTCATTGGTTGCAAATATAAAACATTTTTCAATGTTTATGTTAAGAAAAAAATGAATTCCTATATCATAAACTTCTACAAGTTCCAATGAATCAGATATTTAGAAAAGATGCCAGATGATACTAACAAGTGGGAAACTAAACAAAGATCTCACAAACACAAATATAATAATATAAATCTGCATGTATATGTATATATATAGATTGTTCCATCTTCAACATGCAAGCCTATCTGTCACAGATGTACCCTACAATTAACTAAAAAATTATTAATGCTGTCCAAATTGGAAGATCTGTTCAGGTTCTTAAGAGCATCGAATAAATCCAAGTTTCCTTTTTGCATGACCTCAACTATTCAAATTCCAACCAACATAACTTCGGTGCTACTACTGCACCTTCACATGAATTCATTTTTTAATTCAAAATTTTAGATTATAAAATTCATTGGAATATGCGTTTAATCCTGAAAGAAGAGACGTTTTTGTAATATAGTCATTTAATTAAAGTACAGAATAACCACAAAAGTCGTCCCAAAATCCCGATAAGCGGAGCCCTCACACGAATCCATGAAGAAAAAGTGTAAGAACGAGACAAGAAAAAGAACCACAAAATGATGTAGGAACGTTGGATAATTTAAAAATTGCATGCATGCATTTGTAGCTACAAACACGCCGTGTGACTAGCGTCGTACAGTGTTTTCTTCTTTTCTGGTTGAGAGGAGCAAGAATTTATAAAAAAAAAAATCTCATGGGACAAATGGTGTACTAATTCTTTGTTATATCATTGATTTATCATATGTGTAATAATGATAAAGTAAAGATTTAATTAGTTGTTTCTCGGACTACTTACATTCAAGTGCAGTAAGACCCCTTTACGAGTTAAGTACATGTATCACTAAATCTGATAATGATACAAATATCGTCATACAATTTAGTACAAAAGAGTTAGACGAGGAAAGATTGGTGTCTCTAAAATAATTTAATACTTCACGCATTTATTCGTAATTATAAACAAGCCGCACAAGTAGTGATTAGAGAGTGTGTTTTCCTATCAAATTTCTTTCCATGTCAACTCATGTGTCATTTTATGTATATTGTTAAATTTAGATGTATATAACTCTTGATGTAATCTTAATGCACGTGATGGTGAATGGTAAGAGAAATAAAAATTTAAATACCTCTAGCTATCTTATAATTATTACGCATGAAATAAATTTATTGGTGAGGGGAAGATCGGTTTTCTAAGTAGACATTCTCTTAAGGTTTTTTTTTTTTTTTTTTTTTTTTGTGTGTGTGTTGGGGTGGGGTGGGATTTGTGTATCTAATTTTATTTTATTTTGCAATATGTTTGAAAGATTTAATACTTTAGTTAGCCCTACTAGGATTATTTCGTCATGACATCTCATTTTCCTAACGTGCACGATTAATGATAATGATGAGATTTGATATTTTACTTTAAAACAGCTGTGAAAAATTAATGGCGGAATAGTTGCAATGGTGGCTGTAAATTTGCAAATCTTGCATAATTCATGCGATATTTAATGACAAAACGATAACATATTTCTTACTTTGTAAAGTCTATACAATTTTTTTGAAATTCCATAACCATAGTTTTCTCTCGCTAATTACAGTGATCAACATGGACTGAATTTGAACTTCTAAACAAATGTAAATGTGCAGCCAATCACAATAAATTATAGTTTGTACAAGTTAATATTTGCGACATTAATCATCCAAATTTAATTAACTGCAGAATTAGGTGAAACAAACATTCTTAGGGATCTCATCCGTACTAATTGCTTGTTTGAAAAAGCTGTTTTCACCTTTCACGCGATTATGACTCAAAATCTATCTCATTTATCTTTTAAATTTGAAAATACACTATTTTGAAGTAGTTTTAACGAGCATTTACTTTAAATTGATAAATAGGGCCTGAGTTAGTTATCAACTTCTATTTAGATCTATTTCTATACATAGATCAAAATTTCTAAACATTATGTTGAAAAAATATTAAATTTTTTCCTTTTTGGTTTTTATAGAAGAGAAACACAAAATCGCTTTCCAAATACGTTAAAGCTTTGAAAAAATTACGAAAACATATCCAAAATTTAACTGATCAAAACATACATACTTGCTTCTACAATCTCAGTCATTTATTTCTTTTGACACAATAGCAGAAACCATAAAATTATTGTGGCATACACTAAAAAAAAACTACTTCTTTCAACAAACAAAAGGCACTTTCATGTTCTTTTGCAAACACAACA
Source organism: Misopates orontium (assembly GCA_946800315.1). Taxonomy (NCBI): domain Eukaryota; kingdom Viridiplantae; phylum Streptophyta; class Magnoliopsida; order Lamiales; family Plantaginaceae; genus Misopates; species Misopates orontium. The sequence goes on along the minus strand of OX326948.1, from coordinate 2,121,248 downwards.
TAAATAACAAAAATATATTTATATAAAATCATTCACGAATCTTAACTCAAAATCGCAAAGGTTCAACAAAAAAAAAAAAAAAACTCAAAATTGCAAGAGCTATCATTTATTATGAGCGTGACATCCAGCGGTACCTACTTCATCTCCATTATTTAAACCAATCACAGACCGTCCGATCAACACCAAACAAGCATCCACCGTCAGATCAATATTAAATGCTCTCACCAGCTCTCTTTTCCCTCTCTTCTTCGTCTGACTCTCTTCTTCACACACACACAACACACAATGAACAACACTTAGCCAATTTTCAACACTAGCCAAAAAAAAAAACCCAGCTGTAAAATCACATAAACACCCCCAAACATTGCTCAAAATCCAATCTTTGTCCAATGAATCGCCTCTACTCATGGAGTAAGTCCATGTTTTATGTTAAAAATTCAATCTTTTTGCTGTTTTTGTCTTATTTATGTAATGGGGTTTTGAGTTTGGGATCAATGTCATCTATTGCAATATCATACGGTGAAAAGGGCTCTGTTTTTTGTGGCTTAAAGCCTGATGGTTCACATTTGGCTGATTGTTATGGTGCAACTGCAGCTATAGTTCATGCAACACCAAATCATATTCCATTTGTTGGTTTAACTGGTGGCAGTGGCTTCATTTGTGGGCTTCAAATGGGCTCAAACAAGCCGTATTGTTGGGGTGAAACAGGGTATGTTCCAACAGGGGTGAGTTTGCAAATTGGCAGAGCTTCAGAGTATTTAGAAATCAGTGCTGGTGATAACCATTTGTGTGGATTGAGAAAACCCTTGATGGGGAATATGAGGAACACGTCTTTGGTTGATTGTTGGGGTTATAATATGACGAAAAGTTACGATTTTGATGGGCAGATCCAATCTATATCAGCAGGCTCTGTTTTCAACTGTGGGTTGTTTGCTCAGAATAGGAGTGTTTTTTGTTGGGGTGATGAGATTAGTAGTAATGTGAAAGAGAGAGTTCCTAGAGAGTTGAGGTTTAGGACTATTGCGGCGGGGGGTTACCACGTTTGCGGGATTTTGGAAGGGGTTAATGCGAGAGTCTTTTGTTGGGGGCGTAGTTTGGATGAAGAAGAAGAGATTTCTGTTAGTTCTGTTGTGTACTCTGCGCAGGTTAATGTCGAGTTGACGCCCGAGGATCCTATGCTTTCTGTTGTGGGGGGAAAGTTTCATGCTTGTGGGATTAGAAGTTACGACAGAAGGGTCGTTTGTTGGGGGCTTGATGTCGCGAAAAGTACTTCACCTCCTAATGGTGTTAGGCTTTATGAGATTGCGGCGGGGGATTACTTCAGCTGTGGGATCCTTGCGGAGACGTCTCTATTGCCGATTTGTTGGGGTGCTCAATTTCCTTCAGCTCTGCCGTTAGCCGTCGCTCCTGGACTATGTAGGCAAACGCCTTGTTTGCACGATTCTTACGAGTTTAACAATGCGAGTTCACCATGCAAGCCTCCTGGCTCCCACATTTGCTTGCCTTGTAGCAGCGGTTGTCCTAATGAAATGCACGAGGTTGCTGAGTGCAGTTTGATTTCAGATAGGCAATGTAGATATAACTGTTCAAGTTGCAGTTCTAATGAGTGCGTAACGAATTGTTCTAATCCCGGTGTTGGAAAACAGAATGAGAAGTTTTGGTCTTTGCAATTCCCAATTGTCATTGCAGAGATTTCCTTTGCTGTGTTCTTAGTTAGTGCTGTATTTTTGACGTCTGTTCTGTACGTTCGATACAAGTTAAGGAACTGTAGGTGCTCAGGAAAGTCCAAAAGAAGCGGTGGGAACAGTTCTTTCAATAAAGAGAATGGTAAAATTCGACCCGAGTTAGACGACTTAAAGATTAGGAGGGCTCAGGTTTTTGCTTATGACGAACTTGAAAGAGCCACCGGCGGTTTTAAGGAAGAATCATTAGTCGGTAAAGGTAGTTTTTCATGTGTGTTTAAAGGTGTCTTGAAGGATGGCACTATAGCTGCAGTGAAAAGGGCTATTGTCACCGCTGACCTAAAGAAGAACTCAAAGGAATTTCACACAGAATTAGACTTGCTTTCCAGGTTAAATCATGCCCATTTGCTAAATTTGCTCGGCTACTGTGAAGAAGGCGGTGAAAGGCTTCTTGTTTATGAGTTCATGGCTAATGGTTCCTTACACCAACACCTCCATAGCAAGAACACAGAACTTAAAGAACAACTAGATTGGGTAAGAAGAGTTACTATAGCAGTCCAAGCCGCCCGTGGGATTGAATACTTGCATGGCTATGCTTGTCCTCCTGTAATTCACCGCGACATAAAATCGTCTAACATTCTTATAGACGAAGAGCATAATGCACGTGTTGCAGATTTCGGTCTCTCGTTGCTGGGGCCCGCCAATAGTAGCTCCCCATTGGCCGAACTCCCGGCCGGAACACTTGGTTATCTGGACCCTGAGTACTATAGACTTCACTACCTAACAACCAAATCCGACGTTTATAGCTTTGGCGTTTTACTACTAGAAATCCTCAGTGGTCGAAAGGCTATTGACATGCAGTACGAGGAAGGAAACGTTGTCGAATGGGCTGTTCCTTTGATCAAAGCTGGTGAAATAGAAGCCATTTTGGATCCCGTTTTAAAACCTCCTTCAGATATCGAAGCATTGAAGAGGATAGCTAATATAGCGAGCAAATGCGTGAGAATGAGAGGAAAGGAGAGGCCGTCGATGGACAAAGTGACGACAGCTTTGGAGCGTGCACTTGCTTTGTTGATGGGTAGTCCCTCGAACGATCAGCCAATCTTGCCAACCGAGGTGGTTCTGGGAAGTAGTAGATTGCATCAGAAGTCTTCTCAAAGATCAGGGAATCGATCAACCTCGGAAACAGACGGCGGAGATACAATTTATACGGAGGATCAGAGGATTGAGTTCAGAGCTCCCTCATGGATCACATTCCCTAGCGTCGCGTCTTCTCAGAGAAGGAAATCCTCGGTCTCTGAGTCGGATCTTGACGGGAAGAACGTGGAGATGAGAAATGCCGCGAATGGGAACGGTGGTGGTGATGGATTGAGAAGTCTTGTGGAAGAGATAGGTCCAGCTTCTCCTCAAGAACATTTGTACTTGCAGCACAATTTCTAGCTAGAATTTTGAGTAAATGCAGGCACATTTGTCTGTATTATGCATCTTTTGGTGATGGCACAAGTGAGAGAAATGTGTAAAGAATGAAGAGTCTCTGTAATGATCACCAAAAGTGGAGATTTGTTCTTGACTATTTGTAATTTAGCCTTTTTTCAGTTGAGCTGCATGACAACATTAAAGTAAATAGTAAGCTTATTTGTTCATTGCTATTTCCTCTTAACTTTTTGACATAAATGCAAAGTTCCTTAAGTTGTTCTATGTGAGCAAATTGTTCTATGCCTCTTTTAAGATTTTTGGTATAAGATCTTCACCTTAATGATGTCCAAATTCTTGCTTTATTTATTTTTGCCTATTGCGCACAATACGCTAGGTTCTTTTCGCTTTTTCTCTTTCTACATTTATTTTTTGCTAATGACGTATAAAATTTGAGATTGCTTATGACGTATAGTATGCAAATGAAACACTAATAAGCAGGAAGCTTATGCAATGGCTAGCGATATTGCCAGAGCAAAGATTGTTGGAGCCAGAGCAAATTTTTGAATATCTCTAATCTACCCTTTATAACTAAGGAATACATAAATCACAATTTATAATATCTTTGTTTACATAATTACACTCCTTAATTGTAGCAATTAGCATTATCTTTCTTTAATACATATACACATATTATTTATATTAAAAAGGTACAATCTTTTCAACCATTAGGGATGATTAATTAGCTTAATCATAATTATTTGTGTTACATGATACTTACTACGGACTTAAAAATTAACTTCATCGCAGTTAAATATTGTCTATTCAAGTTAGTATAAAAAACAAATTTGAATGTATACAATGTTTAGGATTATACTTCATCTTATTTATTGTCATTTATTCAATAATAGTTAATTAAATATGGTATTTAGCTTAGACAACAATGAAAATGAATAAAACGAAAAACTAAAGTTAAACCATGATCAATAAGTCACATTTTCTTGATATTTATACACAGATGGGGTTATTTATAAAACTAAATTTACATATATTTATAAATATGTGTGTATATATATATATATATATATATATATATATATATATGTGTGTGTGTGTGTGTGTGTGTGTGTGTGTGTGTGTGTGTGTGTGTATCAAAAATAAGTTTTACAAATAACCCCACTCTAGTTTAATAATTGGCTTGACTTAAGGTAATTATACAATTAAGTTTACGACAGATATATTATGAGATTTTAACAAATAAATATTTCGTTTAGCAACATGTTAAATTTGGACATTATTAACTTTTGATTAATATATAGCTTGTGCCAATATATTAAATTATTTGTTTCTTCTTCTATAAAAAGAAATTTAAAAGAGATAAATAGAGTTAGATAGTGTAATAACTGATAAATATAAGTTGCTGAAATTAGTGACTCTAATTAATTAAGATACCGGATTTAAGGGAGGGGATTTTAGATTCCTTAGTTATGAAGGGTAAATTAGAGATAATAAAATTATTGTTCTGGTTCCAACAATTTTCGCTCTGACATTATCGCCACCCTTATGCAATTGGGCAAATTTGGGGAAGTGGGCTTAATTCCCGGCTCTAAACGAATTTTTTGGGCTTCTTAACCAGTTTAGCCCACCACAAATGACATGACATTTGTCCAAAGCCCAAACTCGAATGCCTATATTTTCTAAGAAACCTTTAGACCATAAAATTCTGAAATGTCAGTAAATGTATGAAAACTCTCCGCCGAAACCTAGCTTTGTGGTGTTTGATGTTTCTTTTCCAAGAAGGAAACTTTTAGAGCATGGCAGAGCACAGGGGACCAACAGTAAATAAGTACAAATTTGGGGCTAACAAAAATAAGTGTTTGAGCTATATATATGCTTTTGCTAATTTTAGGAAAAAAACAAAAAACAAAAAAGAGACGCAAAAACTTGTACCTCCAAGTTCAAAAAAGAAAAAAAATCCATAAGTCTTTTGTAACTCATTTGTTTTTTAGGTTCTAGGTTCTCTAACAAGTTAAAGAAGGGCATTTATTGTTTTGATACGACGTAAGTTTAGTTACAAGAGATGACTCTGTAATTTCCGAAACCTCGGGGGTAGTTTTATAATTACACCAAAATTCAGGAGTGTAGCTATAATTATCCCTTAAATATATATCACATGTAATAATTGTTTGATAAAGATATAAGTACCTATTTTCAACCATCTATCCTATAAATAATGGATCGCATCATGGTAGACTATCATCACCCATGACATGGTCGACAACTTTGAGTTAGATGGTGGAGCTATAATAAGAAGTAGCAAAAACCAAAATTCTATGAACATTAAGATCTCACCGCACAATATATACATGTCGTAAATTTACGATAAGTGTATCGCCTAGTAACATACAATAAAGAGCCTTTAACATAGGCATGCCAATCTTGTTATGATTGGTTTCCTCCCACGCCTAACTAGAACTACCACCACTCTACACAAACACATTCTTGAACCTTAAACACCACGGCCACATTTACATGATTTCCTCTTTTCACATTCTATTTTTGGCCAAATTCAGCATTCTTTGAACAACTGACCAGTTTCTGTCTATCTCCCTCAATATTTTTTTATTTATCTTTTTTCTTCATATTTTCGCCGTAATAATTGATATTACACTACAAGTAAAGGAAATATTTTTCTTGGCGTAACACTCTCATGACAGCATGAGTTGATCATCACTTGCCATTTTTCAGAGTATTCTGTCATTGGCTGATAACACCAACAAACGTATTTACCTTAAAAGTAGAACTCTTCGTACTTGAGTCACGGGTTTTCACCTAAGGACACGGGTCACCGTTGTGCACATACCATCGAGTTTCTATAAAACTAACTTCTTTAGTTCTTTGATGATAACTCCCTAAGATTAATTATTTATATTATATATATATATATACACACACATATATTCATAATATATTAAACCATTCATTATACTCAGATGCATTGTCACATAGCATTAGACCATAACGCAAATAAATAAACCGTAATTATGTATATTCTGGAATTAATTTAGCCACGTTTGAAATATATAAATAAATCATATGGGTTGGTGTAAGTATTTGTGGCTGTAACATGTTACCTGCGCAATAAAGAGAATGAAGATGAAACTTTCTTTATGTTGCATGTGAATATATATAGGCACCGTTGCTCCTCAGCAAAACCAACTGTTTCACTTGTGACGCAATTTTTCCTTCTAAATATTTTCTAAATAATAGGTACTGCAAATTCTTTATTCTAAGCTGCAAAACAAAAGAGCATGAGAGGCCTCATACTCTTAAGCCCTCTATTTGTTCTACACTTCATTAGCTCACACCAGGCTTCATCTTACGGTTCTCTCTATTTCTTTTTCTTGTTTTTTCCATATCTGTTTTCTGAATTTTAGTTCTTTATCATAATATTCGAAACATGTTTATCGCAGATGGGCCGCTCTACGATTCTTCTGCTTACACAGAGGTACTTGGGACACATTCTAACGACGTTACCAACAGTTTAAAGATTGGTTCAAGTTTGAAAATTCTAATAATTTAGTTTTCTGAGGATGCATTCACGCTTACTGCTAAACGCTTTACATTGTTTCATCGTCGAAATTTGGAGTCTTAATAAAAGTTCGCTCTATATCCATGTTGCGCAGTGTAAGTTGCAACCAGAGCAGCCACTATATAATGGCGGGATGCTCAAGGATCAGGGGCCAAATTTCCAACAGGCGATTATGGACAACGGGGATCGGGTTAATAGGCCTTCGTTTTCGCTGCAAAACCTGACTCAAGGCACCAAATATTGCTTTTCCAGTTGAGTTCCATCGCTTATCACTTTAGCTAGTATCTTAAACCAGAGAAAGTATGCAGCACTTCGACTCATATCTCAATAAGTGTAAGACTTAAAGTGATCATTGCATAGTACATATTAATGGGTGAGCTATATCTTTTTCTATTAGCTGCTCAATGTGAAAAAAGAAAAAGTGCTGTACTATGGTTTATGAATTGTAAACATCCAGATCAAAGCAAGTTTCCTCTCCCTTTTCACTACTTAGCGTAATTGGGACATACTAATGCACCTCAACTTACTACCTTTGTGATACTAACCCTCGTTCGAATTGTACAACAGTTTGGATCAAGATAAATGAAGCAGATTCAGCTCTCATAAGGGCGAGCCTCATGACAGAAGAAACTACATTAGAATGCATAGGAACCGTTATTGCAAAACAGGGATGCTGGTCGTTTCTCAAGGGAGGATTCGTATTGTCATCATTCTCTAATCAATCAACGCTATCTTTTCAGGTAATTAAACTTCACAAACCGCATTAAGTGATAACTCGGGTTGTATTCAAAACTAACCAAATTTCCACACAACTTAAAAAGAACTACAACTCGCGCTGCCAATTCTACATTCTGCACATTTCGACATTTCCACTGTGTTGTTTGGCAGGGTCCTAAAGACAGAGATATCGAAATAGAACTAGCTAGCGCTTCTTTGCAGCCTTTCACTGAGCAGCAATGGAGATTGAATCAGGACACAAAAATCAATCAGGTTAGCTTTTAAAAGTATAAAATGTTCGAAAAACTTGCCAATTTGATTCTGATCAGCTTTCCTTGAATGAGTTATTGCGTTCTTTTTCTTGTCAAAGCGTGTACATTTCTCCTTCAAATAACTCATTATCCTGTTTTTCTTACGTTATACAATAGAGAAGGAAGCGCACTGTTACAATTCATGTTTCAGACAGACAAGGCATCAAATTGCAAGGTGCAGGGATAACAATAACACAAGTCTCAAAAGATTTTCCATTTGGATCTGCCATTGCAAAAACCATAATTGGAAACTCACTCTATCAGGTTTGTCTGAATTGTGACCGATTGATAATGACTAATCTACGTTGTTGCCATAACTTTTGATTCTTACCCTCACAGAAATGGTTCACCGAGAGATTTAACGCAGCAGTATTCGAAAATGAACTCAAATGGGATGCTACAGAACCCAAACAAGGCCAAGTGAACTACACCATACCCGACCAAATGCTAGAATTCGTTCGTGCAAACCAAATAATAGCGCGAGGCCACAACATTTTCTGGGAGAACATAAACACAACTCCAAGATGGGTACGTAACCTGACAGGATCCCCCTTACACGAAGCTGTCAACTCAAGAATCCAAAGCCTGATGAACAAATACAAAGAAGAATTCATTCATTGGGATGTCAACAACGAAATGTTACATTATGATTTCTACAAGCAGAGGCTCGGGCCTAATGCAACCTTGGAATTCTTTGAAACAGTACATCAGGCAGATCCCTTGGCAACATTGTTCGTGAACGAGTTCAACGTTGTTGAAACTTGCAGTGATGTTAGTTCAACCGTCGATACTTATGTATCGAGAATGAGAGAACTAGAGCTAGGTGGGGTGTCAATGGACGGAGTGGGACTTCAGGGTCATTTTGGTGCGCCAAATCCTCCGCTCATGAGGGGCGTTATTGACAAATTAGCTACTCTTCGACTACCAATTTGGCTAACGGAAGTTGATATCAGTAACAAATTCAGCAAAGAAACACAAGTGAGCAAAACACCAAAACATGTTTCCAATCTACACCTCCCGAAGTTTGATCTAATTACAAAACTCTCATACTGTTTGAATAATTACAAACTCGTTGAAACTTCAAAAACATGTAAAAATAACCGTCCAAAGGGAATTTGGAGCCTCATTCATAATACAGTTATTCAAATAGTAACGGAGATTTATATAACTAGATCAAATGTAAGAAAGTGCGTTTGTTTATGTTTCAGGCCATCTATCTTGAAGAAGTTCTGAGAGAAGGATTTTCGCATCCGGCTGTAAAAGGGATAATACTATGGACGGCCCTGCGGGAAGGTGGTTGCTACCAAATGTGCCTAACAGACGAAGGCTTTAACAACCTTCCGGCAGGAGACACCGTGGATAAGCTCCTAAAAGAGTGGCAAACTGGGAAATTAGAGGGACAAACAGATGAACATGGTTCTTATAGCTTCTTTGGATTCTTGGGTGAATACAAGATTACTACAAAGTATGGTGATAAAGTAGTTGACTCTACGTTTTCCCTCTCACAAGGAATAGAAACTAAACATGTTAATGTTCAATTGTAAAATCATTATTTACCAAGTATGATGACATCTATTAAGTGCAGAACTGAACATCCAAAAAAGAAGTATGTGAGAAAGTAGTGGTACTGGTAATTAGTCATGTTGTTAAGGCATTATTTCCATCTAATATAATTTATACAATATTTGTTCCATAATTACAAAATTATGAAAAGCAAATGAAACAAATTCATGTTGGAAAAATATATTTAGATTAATGAATATCAATCATCTCCCCTAACTTAAAGCTCATATATGAGACAACAATTCAATATGGTATTAGAACTTTTGCCCCGAGTTTGAATCCTAATATCTTACCACCACCTCTTATAAAAAAAATTGTCTCGTGTCAAACGTAATAAAAAGTTACAGTTTGTACATGAGGGAGGCGAGCTAGACAATATAATATATATAAGTCAATCCTCCATATTTGCTCCACTTCGAAAATAGCAAACTTCATAAATAAAAGAGAATACACTTCACCTCAAAATTTTCTGACGATCAAAATAAGACACTAACCAAATCCTCCAGATAATTACAAAAGTTAGATTCAAATAAACCAAAATAAAACACACTTCATTAAAGTTTACTGTAATAGGACAAACATAGCAATAATAAAAACTGAGCAAATACATTGAAGATTGATGGGCAATAAACTTTAGTGGAAGCCCCCATTGCTAAACCAGCCAACCATGATCCATCAGTCAACATTGCTTGAGACCCTGACCCAGAATCCGACCCTGTCCCAGTAACTCCAAACCCGGATCCTGAAACGGACCCACTCATGTCAGCTGAGCCTGACCCTCCCATTGCAGATGGGTCCGACCCGGGTATGGACCCACCAGTATTAGTTGTTCCTGGATCTGTCATTGTTGGAGTTGGATCTTTCGAAGACTTCTGACTGCAAAAACAGCAATAATGCAAAGATAAAAAAAATAAAAATATATATAGTACATTAAATAGGTAGCACTAGCAGCAATTATTACATGATGGATCTTTTGCTAGATTGTTTGGCGAAAAATTAAATGATCTCTTGCAGTTGCATTAACTACATTAAGGTTAATGGACAGCTATACCATAAGGTTTACGTAATTATAAAAAAACTCCCCTATAGTTTAAGAAATCACAAAAACACCACCTGAAACTTCAAACATGCAAAAAAAAATTGAGCTTATGAAATATGAAAAATAGCACTTTTACCTCAAAAACTGGTTTTTAGCTTTTTGCACCTTGTATTCTAAAATTATACACAAATTATTTGGCAATTAAAAAACAAAACTAATGATTTCTGCATTTAACAATCACTTATACAATTAGTCATAATAGCACTTCGTCCCCCCAAAAAATAACTTCTAGCACTTCAACCCCAAAAAAACTAATTTTTAACATTTAACCCCCCACATTCTAACAAATTGCTAATTACTCCGAAACATCAGGCAAAAGACCATCACAACAAACACCAAAACTCCACACATTCCTTACCTTGGCATGGAGGGGCAAAACGTCACCGTATAATCCGCACCGGAACACGTAAACGTACTCGTCGGATCATCGTACGCATAGCTATAAGACCTCGGACAGACCTGCTTAAACATCTGCGCATAAACGGACGGCCTACACGCCGCGGGCGAGTTAAACGCTCCACTACAACAATACTCGGGGCTCCCAAACGCCTCACATGCGCTCCTGCACGCCTCGCCTCCACCGACCCTCAGCTCGTTCGGACAAACACGATTGAGGTCCGACACGCACCCTGTCGTCGCACAAGTGCCCGACCCGCCACTCGCCTCGACTATCATCGGCAAATTGTATCCATCGACTAGACTAACGTCGTAGAAGTCGAGCCCACCCGTCGTGCCAAGGGTGAATTCGGCCAATGTGGCTGGTGGCGCTGCTCCAGATCCATTGCATTCGGGTTGACCTGATCCACAGTCACCGGTTTGACAAGTGGGTGATGTCGAGGAGAATTGGCAGCCGGTTCGGCCCCAGAAGCGGCCAGACCAGCCGGTTGGGGCGGGGAACGCGCGTGAAGAGTCGGGAGGGAGCTCGAATCCGGTGGAGGAGAGTGTAGGGCTACCGGTGTTGGCGAGTATACCGGGCCATACGGTGTGGTCGCATTTGTTGACGAATGTGAATGTGGCTCCAAATGCAGCTGTAGACAGACAGAAAATTGAGAAAGAGTTCATACAAAGAGCTAAATAGGCAAGAACTGCAAAAAAACTCCTAATAAAGATAAAACAAAGACAAATAAAAAAGCTCCATTTTTGCTTAAATTGCAAAATTCCTAGTGTGACAGATACATATGGTCAAGGAAAACTCTTGTAATTCTTCTAAAAAAAATAGCAAAATTCTCCTTATTTTGTACTAAACGAGTAGCAAAAAACCCCTTTTTCTTTTTTCTCTTAAGAAAACATGTATTGCTTAAATTGCAAAAAATCTCCGAGTGACACATAAATAGACTTGAAAAAAAAAAACCTAGTAAATTTTCTTAAATATGTTTTTTCTTTACATAGAAGGTAGTGTTTTTTGCCAATTTATCTACTACATAAAGTTTTTTTGCAACTTACACAAAACAAGAGAGTTTTTGCTTTGTACTCTTAACTTTTTTCACCTCTTATGCACAAGACAGAGTTTTTGCCCAAAACCCTCTTTAAATCATATATTTATTCCTTTAACTCAAAGAATATGGCAAAAATCTAGCTCAAATGTTCTACATTTACTAAAAAAAACACACATTTACTACCATAACCAAGCAAAAAAGCAAATCTTTCAAGAGAAAACATTAGTAAAATCCAGCTCAAACGTTATACATTTGTAAAAATTAACACATTTGCTGCAATAAAAGTAAATCTTCAAGGAAAAAATCCAGCTCAAATGTTGTTACATTACTAAAGATCACATCTTTATCACAAACCAAGCTAAAAAAATCAAATCTTTGATACAAAAACACAAAGTTTTTTACCTTTGGAGAAGATGAGAAGACAAATGTGGAAGCTGAGAACAATATGGGAGCAAGAAAAACAGAGATCCATGGAACTCTGCTGCAAGCAATTAAGCAAAATATACTTTTTATATTTTTATTATTTTGTTAAATCTTCTCCTGATTCTTTTTCCCTTTTGTTAATGTGGTTAAAGGGAAAAAAATGGAGAAGTATGAGGAAGAACAGCTGAAAAGAAGTGTGTTGGAGTGATCTTCTTTGTTGTAATGTGAAAAGGATAAAAGAAAAGAGAACAAACAAAACAATGGCTGTTTGTTTTTTGTTTGTGTCGGTTTTTTAACAGGAGAAGGTGATGTACTAAAATATTAGTTTTAGAGGGTTTTTGGGTCCTATGTTCTGATGAAAGAAAAAAGGATTAATTGCAGAAAACGCCTCGACCATTGTAACGTACCCTCGAATCGACGAAAACGAGCGAAGTGACTTTTAACTTATTAAAAAATATGTGAATTAACTAATGAATTCTTGATCAACAGTTCATTTTGGAAACATTTATGTTAAAAAAAATTGTAAGATTTGGCACAGGAGGTCCATTTGCATGTTTTTTAATAGGATATGAGGCATTTTTGCATATTCTAAAAGGTTAAGGGGGTACATTATAATGAGCTGCATAGATTGAGGTTGTTATTGCAATTAACTCCAAAGAGAAAAAGATAAGTTTGTTTTTGTATTGGGAGTGGAAATTAATTAAAGAAAAGTAACGGAATAGGGGGAAGTGTTCTAGGGTTGATAATAAAATGGGCATTAGATTAGTAATTATTAAACTCTGCAGATTCTTTCTGGCCGTTGTACACTTTCGCCTGTAATCAACTTTGTTGTGTTACTAAAGAATCATAGGATATTTTATTACAACTTTCTCCAGTTTTTGCTATCAAAAAATATTGTCTACAAGATTATGCTGTTATTGTTAGAAAAATATGTTAAAGAGAAATAAATGTCTAATTTCTTGGTGCTTGAGCTAGCTCTCAGATCAGATGTCAATGAGAAAATGGAAAAAGAGATCTGTGTTCGAAACAATTATCACTTATTATTAATCAAAGTGATATGTAGGCATGATAAATAAATAAAACCAATTATTATAAAAAGTATTACATTTTTAGCTTTGAGGGAATGAGATGGCCTATGAGAAAAATAGAGGTGAGGCGTTTTACTACTCCTAATAGAAGCTGTATGGGCATCTGAAAAATCAAAGTTTACCAGTGTTCTTCTCTCTTATCACACAGCAAACACGTTACATACATTAGACATGAGCTACCATAGTGTAGTAGTTGTTGTATCTTCCAAAAGCATTATGGCTCATTCTAATAATTAATCAAGATCAATTTTTAATTAAAAGGGGGACCTATAATTGTATCCAAAGATCAAAGTAGCAAAACAAGACGATAGTTTAGATAGATAGAACCAATTATTGGATGGAAACACGTTAAGACCATATATAAAAGTTTAGGCAAATTTCAGAATGACAAAAAAAGATATGGATTGTTTGAGTATTATATATATTTATAATCCAAGCAATATAGAATTTGTATCATTGTTTGCGATAAAAAGTAATTTTACTATTTAAACTTTTTTTGGAGTTTAGATCATAATATTCTCTGAAGAGATCATAGAACGCTTTTGTCAGATCCAGTTCTTATTTTGAAATGAGATTATGATGATTAGTTAGAGTAACAGTCTGGCTTAAGATGAAATTCTAACTTGAAATACCAATATTTCAAGATTTAATGTTAGAAAATAATATTGCAGTCAATAACAACTTACAAAACTTAGATATCACAATTTAAATACTATGGACGATTGTAAAACATCTTACGAGCATTGAGAACCATATTATGGTGCTTCCCTCCATAATAATAGGTTAAATTTCAAGTCTTCTGTTGACCTTTGCCTTGTTTTTTTTCGTTTTCAGATTTTTTTTTGTTAAACGAGGTTGTGGTTAATTACGAAGGTAAAAGTAAAATACCACAGACTCGGAGAGAACCAAACTCTGGCAACATGGTGACAGTCTAAATATTGATTGTTGTCGCACTCACCTACCAAGATTAGGAGAGATATAAACTATAATTTTTCATTAAAATGTTGGACAACCAACTACAAAACGATATTGATGTTAGCCTTAATTAGTTAATCTTGAAGGAGATTTGAGAAGCAGTTCACTCATCAATGATTCAATTTCAATTAAAGGGAACTAAAATGGGCCCTCAAAATTCTTTTGCTGACATTTAGTAGCTGCTTTACGTGTCACTTTCAAGCAAAACACGTTTGTTAATGATGCTCACACACGTCAGCAATTGAATGTCTTGCTGTATGCCAGCCTGGCCGTAATTGCAACGTCATCAAGATAAAATTGAAGAATATAAGTTCTTTGTGAAAATTAAGGTGCGCATTTTGCTTTCAATCGATATTTAAAATGTTGTATAACTTTTTTTACAAGAGTGAGTGGCTTGGTTGAAAAGAGTTTTCTCTCTTGTTTTAAGTTCGATTCTACGGAAAGCAAATATGTCTTATAGCTTTGTATTTGTCATTTTAAGTTTATAAAGCGTGGTAGTCTCGATTGACATTGTTTTTGTTTATGTTTAGTTTAAAAATTTATCTAATCTGCTCTCTAAAATAGCGACTATAGAACTTATCTCTACAATGGCTTAAATTCATTTACATAACGCTCAAATCACAAAATCATTGTATTTAATCAAATTTAACGCAACCCTCGAATCTGCAACTATATATAGGATAAACAAAGGCAAGCTTCATACTAACGATAGATATTTCACATCTCATATACCAAGAACAGGGTAAAACTGTAATTTAAGATCCATTGGATTCCTTTGGCTCGACTTTTCATGCTCGCCTAAATGCAGTAAACTTTGACCCCCTTGCATCAAATCCTAAACAATGAAAGTTACATAAGAGCCAACAAAAAACCAAGCCCAAAATTTTTTCGGTGGAACAATTATTTATATGTTAAATATTATGAACGCTAGCTAAATCAAAATTAATGCAAATTGCTGAATTGTTTTGGGACGAACTCTATTGTGCTCTCTCCAAGAAAATGTCGGGACATCTGTGTAATAGAAGCACGACGATTATAAGTTACAACATGTAAACTAGTAGAAATGTACTATGTGGCCTTGCGTCACATTCTCAAAATCGCATTTCATTATAAAATTCTTTGATTGAGAATACTGTTTGGAACATTCAACATTCGATATCATCATTACACTCTTTTTTTTATGTCCCCATTATTATAGCAAAAATGCAAACGATAACATTTCTTGCGAAAGATTTTCATCATAAGAAGGCCCACGTCACACGACTGCATAGACCATTCAACCACTTTACAATTAAAAAAGAAATAAAAATTACTTTACCTTAAAAAGTAATGAGCTTTGTGACCTCAAAGAAGTTTTTTAACAAAAAGCTATCAATTCATAAAACTTTGATGTGAAATCTATTGTTTACACAAAAGAGTACTCATTTTTCTTTACCTTTTCACGCTCATTTCAAACCGAAGGGAAAAAAGTATTGGCCTCAACCTCATTAATTAGGAAGGAGTAAATTGATGTATCAGAGGCCTCAATTTACCCGTTATATTGGTTCTCTTTCTCCGCACTCAATGAGCGTATTATTTCAGTGATCCAACATTTTGTTTGAAATAACAAATCGATGTTTATAAATTTATGGAATAATATGTCTCGTCACACTCTACAATAATATCATTGACATCTCCATATACATTTTTAATAGCAAGGTATGAGATACCTTAAATACTATATTGATTATATAGAAAATTTATTTGGAGTTTATATGATTTTGGACCCATCCACCTCAACAGCTAGTTTTTAAGATTGAATTCTTGTCATGTTATATCAGCTAGAATCAAAGTCATTCATTGCTACATCTCTTTTGCAATCATGCGAGTGCTTAGTGATGTCGTTATTGCAATTTTTGCCCATAGTTAGGTCAAGCTCATTTGTGGGGTCTACATGCAACGTGAGAGCAGTATGCATATCCCCGCTACCCCCTAGACACTCTCCTGTTGAGGTTAGTAAATTTTGAAGCGATAACATCTCAAGGTCATGTCATATCCTTACGCCTACGTCATAAACAGAACATTTGATTTAGTGTAAAATGACATTCGTAAAATTATTAAGCTTCACGGCATGTTAGATATACTATCTTATAAAGCTTGCACATTTCCACACTCCACTTTTCCGCATCTGTGTTTTCCAACTAATATATTCTTTGACTATAATTCGATCATTATGTTAATTTCATAATTGTAAATATGAGAATAGAAAGTTCTTTATAATTTATTATATATAATTCAAAGAAGAATGGTCTTTTCAGATTTATAACATCATGATTCGTTGCTCTTCTTCGTTTCTTTTGTTGCTATTTCAGCATGTCACATGCTTCCTTCTCTTTTGGACACAAGTAACAATCTATCTGGCAAAACTGATTCCTTTGTCCTTGACATCCAATGTACTCACTGTCGATCAAGAAGCCTTTGGCAAATTCTCCATAATATTCCTCATAGTACCCATGAAACAGAACCTTCTTTATTTTAATTTTCACTTTAGATCTCAACTAAATTAATTTATTTGATCCACCATTAATTATAATTCCAAATTTTAGTGCTCTAATATGTTGTAGCAAAAGCCATGAAACATGTTTTGCCATGAGATATTGTTTTAAGGAGAATCACTCTTTAATTGCTGAATGGCCGGAATTGCATAATCATTACCTTCCCACTGTAGTTAACTTTTTTAGTTTGGTGCTACTTATAATAAAATTTCTCGTTTCTCCATTACACAAGTGCTACTAATTTGAGCGTTTTAAGGCTGTTAAAGTTGATAAACGAAATATTTAATATCTACCCATAGTTTTTTTGTGTATAAAAATTTACCATTAATATATTACACATTTCGAAGGAAGAAACATGATATATTGAAGTCCAAAAACTCTTCTTCACATGGGAAGACTACTACAAATCTGTTCAAATATATTCAAGAGTTTGTGTGGATTGATTAAGATAACTAGAATAAGTACGCTTAAAATCAGACTCCATGGCAAACTGAAGCCAGTCTCAACACCCTTCTCATATGTGTAACCGTAACATTCGGCTAGGACTCCGACAAAAGTACCGGCTCTAAGAGATTCCGGTTGAGCTGACAATTCCGCAACTCCGTTTGTCTACCTATTATAAAAGTGGACATGTGGGTGGATGAACTCCACCATCATGATCGACTGGATATCGACCCTGAAGGAGCCTGAGTCGTAGTAAGGCTCTAAAACATAGACTGTGAGTTCATCTCAGTATAAAGACATAGTAATTGTAAAGATTTATCAATTAGTAGGCCATGTCCAAGAGCCCAACTTTCAACTTTGTTATTGGTGGTCATGTTCAATAAGTATTATATGCACTTAAGACCTTTCGATCATGGTCACAATAACGCCACCAAAACCGAACGGGCCAACGCCATATATCACCCTTTTTTCGAGTTCAAGACAAAAAATAACGTTTTCGGCTACTCAACTTGGAAGCCACTTACCCTTATTTGGACTTATATTGAATCAGACAAAATCCAATGTGTTGTATGCCTCTATTATGTAATGTCTTGTCAAATTTATTGGCCCGAAATCCGACCCAGATTATTCTTGGCATCAACCCATCCCAGCTCATCAATCGGAACCAAACACGAAGCAACTCGTTTAACAGACCAACCATTTAAACAATTATTGGAACTTAGAAAGCAATATGCTGATTAAATAAAAACAACTATAGAAGGAGAAAGGCAAAAGCTAAAATTGAATAGAACAATAGAAGCATCACTAGTAGCTTTATCTTCCCAAATACTGGCTGTTTGTTAAGCATAATTCCTAGTTTGTATCAAGAACACCACAGCATTCACATGCTAAAGCCGACATCTCAAGAATCTTCATCCACGTTTCAGATCTAACTGGTGTAATAAGCACAACATCCAGAAACTCGTACTCGTAGTTAGGGTGGGATCAGTGGTAGAATCTCTATTTTACAAGTGGGATAACAGTATTACAGAGAGCCATGCTAAACATCATACTATATACAGAGATGCTTGTTTTGTTCATCATCCATGAAGTGTAGATGTCGTCGATTAACCAAATCAAAGTTGCAACATAATGACGGACGGCTACTGCAGCATTTAGAATCCGTAGCAAAATGCTCAGACTTCAGCAGAAGTAGTAAGTAATCAGCCTGAACGAATCGACTAAATGTCAGTAACAAACTAAGAAGAGCAGCCAATTTGTGAAAAATGACAGCAGTAATACAAATGGTAAATATGAAAATAAGCTTTGAAGCCGAACCTGGTGATGACTAGCTCGAGTGATGCCCGAGGTGCATCATGGTTTTGTTAACCAGTGGCAAATCTGCTGAATCTTTGCGTGCTGTCAGCAATTTTTCGCTGCATGGTTTTGTGTTAATAGAAGCACCCAGAATATGAAAACAGCATATAATACAATCAATATTGAATAGAATTAGTTTTGTGTGTGCGCTAATGTGGTAAAGCTAATTAACCTTTAATTGAAACCCTGTTTGATACTAAATCAAGTAGTCGACAACCTTGAACCCGCATAGAACAAAGATTTGTTTTAGTGGAGATCTAGGAAAACTATAAGGAAAATCCAATAAAATAATGTTAAATAACTTTTGGTTTTTTTCGCTTCCTAATGATTAACCCAAAGTAGCAATGCCAAATTATAAGAAATTCAGTAGACGCTCCTATTGCTGAATTGGTACCATTTCTTTTTATAATCGTCTGGTGTATGATTCCTCAATCACCCTTCTTACAACATTACTGAATCATCTAACAGATTACTTTGTTTGAATTCTGCTGGTTAGGAACTATCAGACAAAGAATGTATACTTCCTTACAGACAACTGGGTTAAAATGAATTATACAGGAAACAGTCTAAAGATTACAGGTTTGTCCAATACTAAAACTTACATTTTACACAATTACTTGGAACGTAAACGAAAAGCTTGTAAATCTATATTATCGATGGGAGTGGCCGCTAAGGTAAAAGGAAGAAGGTCAATCATAATATTAAGAGATAAATTCAATAAAAGTCAGCGACTGAAAGAAAATGGCAACATGATTTAAGAGATAAATCTTGGTTAAATCAAAGCAATTATTGTATTTGTTTAGCATTCAATATCGAAATTAAACTAGGGTTATGTTTCAATAATAATGATAATTTGGATGTGAAAAACCAAAGTGTAGCATAGCATAAGAAGATATGTTATCTAACTAACAAAAGATAGAGAAGAAATGTGCTTTCTGAATCCGAGTCTCATCTCCTATTTCTACCTCCAGTTGACGGTCACATGTTCATTTGATCAATATCTTCAATAAAAAGCTAACGGAACTTCAATAGCATAGTCTGCTCTTCCAGTATATCCTAAACTCATGTCTTCAAAGGAAATTTTCTATAGTACACAGAGAGTTATATTGATCAAGAAGTCCTTTTGGCCAGTCAAAAACATTTCCTCGCATCTCCACTTCCATGACTTCAGACACCATAGGATTTCTTTTGGCTAAGATTCGCCTTAAACCGATTTACTTCTTTTCAAGTCAATCTCTTTTTTGTTCTCAATCACCGCCTTCCTTTTCCAACTAAGCATTTCATATCCATCCATGTGATTCTTATTCTTGGATATCTATTATCTGCCACTCCTTTTTATATTCACTCTCATTTAAGCTATTACCTTTTTTTTCCTACTTGAATAGCTACCCATATTTTTCCATTTCACTTTCCACTTCTTTCTTTCTACAAGTCAAATCAGATTCCATAGTTGATATAAAGGCCACAAGACACCAAAGTTTCCATTTTCAGAAAGAACAGCACAATTAACATTCTGTTGACATTAGATAAACAAATTGGTTAAACCAATAAGTGACATCTGCCTAAAACCGGACATAAAATAGGACAAACATTGATTTACCAACTACATAGATCCAAACAGCATAAGAAAACCTTAGACTTGATTAGCAACAAGTCAAAGACAAATAACAATCCACATTCATTACATGCATACTTTTGTCTACGATTAACCAAAAACAAGGAAAGGATCTTGATAAACAACCCAAAAGTAAAATAAAATAAAATCGAAGAGTGTTCTAGTTCGGACTAATTCATCCACACAACATGTCATTATACTGCCTGCTTATTGTGATTACTCATTCTTCTACTACAGCTCAAATGCAATACAATTTCATGCAAAATTTTCTAAGATAGCGACCCAAAATGTTAAATTTACGAAAGAAAGAATATCGTATATTCACCTGGTATAAGGCAGTGGACAAAAGATGATGATATAATCTGCTGAAGCACAGGTGAACGTACTCGTCCTATCATCATACGCATAGCTATACGACCGGGGGCACGCGTGCTTAAAAAACTGCGAGTACACAGACGGACTACACGTATCAGGAGTATTATACGCCTCGCTGCAACAATACATCGGATCCCCAAACGCCTCACACGCACTCTTACATGCCACAGTCTCTCGACTACCATTCCCACGCGCCACGCCGAGCCCCCTCGGACACGCGCCGTTCAAGTCCACCAAACACCCCGTCGCGCTGCATCCCCCTCTTGTACCTCCCTTCGCAATTATCAGCATTGGAAGGTTGTACCTGTTGAAAAAAACATACATAAAACAATACGCACCATTTCTCTCTACAACCTCACAATAACTTTTAAAAGAAGCTGCATTTCAACATGGTATTGGAGCTCGATAGAAACCAAGTTTGGTATTCCAATCCCACCATCGCCCACTTATTCAATAAATATCATTGTGTCAGACGTAACAAAGCGATTTACAACCTATGCAGGACTGATCGGACAAACCATGAATCAAGTTTCTAAACGACTCCTCAAAATGTTACCAGACATTTCCATTTTCGACTACGTGGAAACGAGACATAAAGCGTTTATCATGTCCATTGCAACAAGAACTTGCACGAGTTTCTAAAAACACGTCAAGAAATCTCGAAACACTACTAAAGTTTTCTAATTTTTAGCACAACACTCAACCTTAAACTTTAATCACGTGGCACAACATACACAAACTTTTAGACGAGACGACAATTCAAACATTACCCATCAACGAGGCTAACGTCGTAAAAATCGAGCCCCTGGTCCCCATTCAGCGTAAACTCCGCCAGCGTGGCGGGCGGTATAGCTCCAGCTCCGGCGCACTCCACCCTCCCCGAGGCGCAATCAGCTGTAGCACAAACAAATTTACCACTCGGGTCAGTCTCACAGTGGGTCCGGGCCCATACCCGGCCCGACCACGATCTGGGTACCCTTAAAGTCCTCGACTTTCCGCTTTTCAGCACGAACCCAGTTGGGTTCAGCACGGGCCTGTCGGCGCCCGTTAGTATCCCGGGCCATATCGTGCGCCGGCACTTGTTGACAAGCTTGAACGTGGTTGATTCGACCCCTGTTTGGTTAAATTTTTCAAGAAGATTGTGCAATTAAGAGCAAGAATTTAAAGAAAGAGTGTAAAGATTGGATTTTTATTGAATAAAAAGAGAGTACCTGAGAGGAGAGAGAAAGTGAGGAGGAGGAGAGAGAGAGAGGTGGCGGAGATGAGGAGTCGGTGCATTTGGAAGAGAGCACAAAATTCACAGAATTTTTTCAAAGGATTTTGAAGATCATTTTGTTTTCTCTGTTTTTTTTTTTTTTTTTTCACTTTATTGAAAGAGAGAGTGATAGTGGAGCTTCTTGCACATGATCTTGGAATCTAGTGTTATATTACGTGTATTTACTATTTAACACTTTAGAGCCCAAAAGAGTCCAAATATTTTATTATTATTATTATTATTAATTCTATATTATTATGGGTACATGTTTTAAACGATTACCGAAAATAAAATAAAAAATCAAAGTATATTTTTAAATTTATTTTAGTAACTACAAATAACAATTAAGGTGAAGCAAGGTCACGAACTAAGAATCTCTTTATGATAAACATATCTGTTTTGCAAGTTTGTTATTACGAGTAGTTCCTGCAAAGGATCGAATTAATGACGTATAGAATATTTGAATTCTCGATGTAGATGCTACATAGTTGTTTTTTTTTTTTTTTATGATATTGAAATACATCGAAAAGCTCTAGAAAATTATGATTTTGTTTTTCAGTTTTTGACAAATCGAAACATACTCAGAATTCAAAATCAATAATTTTGATAAGGGTCCAATAATTTGATAAGTCTCGTTCTCATATTCTGCAAAAGCAGCAACAATTAGTTAATTAGATATAATAATTCGTAATTTTGAAAGATTGATAATGAGGTATTTTTGATTGAGTATAACAAGGTTAGATTATAATATTAAGTTTGAGCTATCAAGCTAATATGAAAAATTGTACCATGCACAAACATTTAATGATATTCGGTATTAAGTTAATCTTATAAAGTGAAAATCGTCGCTTGTCTGCATTAGCTGAACCTACTCTCAAGTTACACCAAGATTTGTACTTAACTAAAGTTCTTTGTGAGATCATTAGATGATAATAAAACTCACATAGATAAATGAACCATCTCTGTCTAACAAGAGATAATTATGTCTAACAAAAATTTATTTATCTATATCCATAATTTTACTATATCATTTAATAAGACATTATACTGAAACAATTACCGTGAAACTTAGACATTATGCACAAATCTGGTCACAATTTGGTCTATGCAACAATTTTCAAAATGGAGCCACAATTTGGTCATATTTGTGGTGTCAAAGCAATTACTAGACTATGCTTTAGATGTTATACTAATACCTGCAAAGGTAAAAGCCCACTAACAATATCTTGCTTTTGAGTCTATTTATAGTGAAATCAAGCATCATTTTGAGTAAAGTTATAAGGTAGCATTTCACCAGTTTTTGGTCTGTGTTTCGAGTTTGAATTCATAAGACACTATAAACTTTCTCCTTTTTTGAAATTTATATTGACCATTATTGTTATTAAATTTCCAAAACTGCCTAGATTTGTGTTATGTTCAACAATTGTTGGTGGAAAAGTAGCATGCACTAAATGTAGTTATATAAGTAAAAGACTTTGTTACTATATATTGAAATTTGTATTGATTTCATGTGGTTTCTTAGAAAAAACTTTGGAAAACCGTAGTGTAAAGGAATAAGAAATTTTATATGAAGGATTAGCAGATGAGTCATGAGATGTAAATATATCGGAACTTGAAGTCTTGAATTAGGTTTTCAAAAGATTTATCTATTATTTCATAGAATAAATTTGCGATAAGTTACCGACAAATAACTAACATTGGTTGCAGTTTATTAACTGTGATGGTCGATGCTACAATAACTGCGCAAAATTCAAACTCCATCGCACTTTAAGTGACATCGGGATTGTGACTGATAAACTTCGTACATGAAAAGATCGAGCTAATAAGCTTTTAGCTCAGGAACAATGTCTATTTGGTAATTAACACAATGATGTTATGCTAAATTTGTTCATTTTGTATATCGTAAAATATAGTTAAAATTCAGATTGATTTTCTCTCAAAGATAAACCATAGTTTTCGGTGAGATTTGATATCAAATATTTATAACAATTTACGAGTAAATTCTATGCTCAGTTTGTTATTTGTTAAGCCACAATCACTTCTACTTTTATTGACTTGGTCATGAGATGCAAAGTCGTAACTTGAGTTGATCGAAAAAAGAAACGAATGCTAATGGAGTGCATGAGAGTTATGTAACAATATTTAGATTTTTTTAAATCATAAAATAATATATGTTGGCAACGTAGAAAATAGTGAATATGTGTGAGTGACTAAGCGTTGTGTTTGCGTGTATATCGTTATCTTGAAATCACTATAAATATGTACAAGCTTTGTATATTTAAGCTAAAAAAGATTAATCATATGATTAAGTATGAAGAATCTATATATCTTAAAGCATCTATTTTACATGACATTTGTAGTTGTATTAAAGGTTTAAAGAAATATGGTTGGTGTGTGAGAAGTGATTTTTGCAACAGGACATTTTCTAGAGTAAATCAGTTTTCTATAATAAGAAAACTTTGTTTGATATCTTATTCAAGAAAAATGGTTCTGATGTATTAAGGAGGACTTGAATAAAATTTACTGATTCAATATATTAGATATTTAGAATAAAATTTGAATAGAGAATATTGAAATTACTTGACATCTAACATTTTTTAATAGTTATACTTATGACAACTAAGTTCTTTGAACCTTTATTCACCTACCTAATTTGTTTAGATTTGTTGCATAATTGAATAACAAGAATTTTATAGTTACACTAGGTGGTGAGAATCATTATTGTTGATAATTGCTTGAGCTAAACTATACACGAACTTTTGAATAAGATAAAACTCCTCGTGTAAATGAATAAGACATTTTTGTAGACTTATACTTTATTAATTGCGGAAAGCAGTGTTAAATCTAAATTGCTAGTAAAAGTCTATATTGAGAGAGTTTCTGCGCCGGTAATCCTTTTTCGAAGTAGCGAATTTAGAGCATTACTATAGAATTTAAACTTAATTAGTTGCGTAAAAATACGACAAGCAACTACACATATAGATGATTATCGTTTTTAATTATATATATTATGTAGAGACATAGATAATCCATTTGTAACATAAGAAAATTAGAGCATAACAATAGAACTCAAACTTCAAAAATAGCAAAAAAAATTCGCGAAGGTAACAAATTTGCACATCTCGTTTTTAAAAAGAAAACACCGTATTCTATTTTGTACCTCGTGTTTATAATTCCAGCAAAACGAGACCGTTTGAATACCAGCCTTGTCCCTAAACTTTACCAATAAATTAAAATGTACCCACATAACAACTTTTTATATTATTTGTTTAATTAGGCAAATGATTTATACAAGGCATACAATTCTAACACATGCATAGAAACAAAATATTAGAGAAATTAAAGTGAAATCAAAAATATAAACTAAAGTTGATTGAAAGGCATATATCTCAGCCTTTTTACACAGCATAAGTATTATTATTGGCTAACAGCTAGCACATCAAATATTACAACACTTTATTTTATATAAGATCTCTTCAAAACAATAGATTCTTTCTGCTAACTAATTCGTGTTGCGCTCTTGATGTCTGTTTTCGTACCTCCTCAACCAAATATGTTTGTTGTTCACATGAATTCTTACTACCTCTCTGTTCCCCATTATTGTTGTTGGCAAGAGAGGTGTCCTAAAAATAATTTTTCCAAAAGGCTTTCTCATTTGATCTGGATGTATGTACACATACTCCACGCAATCTCCGAACTCCCTATTTACAAACGAAAAAAGAAAAAAACATAAAGATAATTAGAAAAACATCATTAATAAAAGTCACACATGCAATTTGATTTGTACATATATAGCAAACAGATTTTGCATTTTTTGTATTTGTTTTATTTTTTCTTCTTATTTAAGAGCAAAGCTATTTAATAAACTACAAAACTTTGAATCTCAAGAGCTTACCACGTAAAATATTGGTGAACTTCCCTCCAAGTGAGGGGCAAACCACGAGAAAATGTCATATACAGACATTTTGAGGCATGGAACCTTTCTGCTTGTTCTTGTGCTGCAAGAATACTTGGAGGTACAAAAGGTTGGGCGTTAGCATTCATGGTGGTGGTGAAGAAAATGTAGATGGTAAAATTAGTAGCGCTTAGTGTGTGCAGGTTTGGTTTTAAAGAATACTTACTTTTGAGTCTATTTATAGTGAATAAAGCATCATTTTGAGTAAATTTTTAGGTAGCATTTCACCAATTTTAGGTATGTAGGTGGTGTTTTAAATCCATAAGACAATACAACTTTTCTCCTTTTTTGAAATTTATATTGACCTTTGTTATTAAATTTCCTAAACTGCCTAGATTTGTATTATGTTCAACAATTGTTGGTGGAAAATCAGTATGTACTAAATATAGTTAACAACTAAATAACTTTGTTACTATCTAAACTTTGAAAAACCATAGTGTAAAGGAATACAAAAATTTATATGAAGGATTAGCAAATGAGTCATGAGTTGTAAATATATCAGAACTTGCATTAGATTTTCAAAAGACTTATCTATCATTTCATAGAATAAAATTGCGATAAGTTGACGACAAATAACTTACTTAGGTTGCAATTTATAAACTGTGAAGGTTGATAATACAATAATTGCGCAAAATTTGAACTTCATCGCAACTTAGGTGACATCGGGATTGTGAGTGATGAACTTAGTATAAGAAAATATCGAGCTAATAAGCATTTAGCGCAGGAACAACGTCTATTTGGTAATTAATTGAATGATGTATAGTTAAATTTATCCGTTATTGTATACCGTAAAAAATCACATAGTATGCATTAAAAGTTCAGATTGGTTTTCTGAAAGATAAACTATAATTACCAATGCAATTAAAGATCAAATTATTGTAATAATGTACGTATAAATTCTAAATGAATCGGTCATTTATTAAGCCACAATCAGTTCTACTTTTATTGACTTCGTCATGAGCTGCAAAGTCGTAAGTTTAATTATTCAAAAATTAAATAAAACTGTCCTAATGCTAGTGGAGTGCATGAGAGCTGTTTGTATTTATGTAAATATATTGAATATTTTTAAAATATATAATGATATATGTAGGTCATATTGGATGAAATGATAAATATATGTGTGTACCGTAGCTAGTCTCGAAATCACTTCGTCTTTTTGCGAAAACTCTATGCACCGACTAAAATAAAATTCTTGTTGTCAGCACAAAACTAAATATAAGGTTTGATTAGGAACGAAACAAGAATTATTATTTCTTATTAACTACATACATGAATAACTTTTATAATGAATGCCTTTTTAGTTTATTACAAAGAATATAATACATTGTGAAAACAGGAGTACCTTAATAGTAGATATTAGTATAATCAACAATTCTGAAAGTAAATATAACAATAAATAAAAATAATACATCACAAAAAAATAGTGATATGTATCTACACTCTTAGGGGTTTCTTATTATTTATTTTAATTACAACTATATGTATCTACACTCTTACTTAGTGATATGTTTAATATTATTTTAATAATACTATATATATTTAAATAATACAACTTGTAACGCTTAGTAAGGATATTATACTATTATTAAAATAATGTTAACACATTAATGTTTTTCATTCCTAATGTGTAATTATGATGGAGTAATTTAAGGTATCAGCTTTATCACTTGATCGTCATCAATTTTTCTTTATTTAAAAATACAAGTTTCAATGTTGTAAAGATTTTTAAAAGGAGCGAAAATATGAAATATATACACTCAATATGTCTACAACGATAATCTTAATTTTATTTACAACCTGAAACGTAGAAGCAAAAATGAAAACAATATATGAGAAGGTAATATGCAAAATTATAAATGAAATTAAGCAATTCGGGGACTAAAATTCATGTGAAATCTCATATTATCTAGAAGTATATATATTTAACTATATAAGTAGAGAGATGATATAGACAAAGCAATTTTCTATGAAATTTCATTTTGATCACCCCTCCCTAATCAAAATATCCCACAAAACTGCATATATAGTTTTATTTCCTAATTAGTATGATTTCGTATGATAATTGAAGGAATCTTATAACAAAATTATTAAGGCATGACTGCATTTTACCATTATCGTCCTGCAACATCCATTCCATGAGAATTCAATGTACAACTCTAGAAATTATGTCTTTTCTTTATATGCACAAATGTAATGGTTTGATTATTTTTTAAATTACTTCAACTTTCAATTAAAAAAGTAATAATGGCAGATAATATTATCAAATTTGACATGAGAAAATTACTTACTTTTATTTGAATTATTTCACATTAGAATTTGAAAAACAGGAGAAAAATTCTTATTTACGCAAATCATTTACTCCATAAAAGTTAAAAACTATCACAAAAAAAGAGTGCATGAGATATTGAAGAATCATTAAATAAAAAGTTAAGTTGAATAAAGAAACAAACAATAATATATTTAGGTTCTCGGGTTTTTCTACATATTTTATTTACACATGCATATATGCGTGTGTCTCTTTAATTAGTCCATTCACATATATCATAAATCCTAGTAATTAAATATAAATTAATTATGACAATCTGTTATATTCTTAATTATTCTACTTAAATTGTATTTTTTGATTGATTATATCAGTAGGTGATTTAATATGCCAAGATTTTGGAGAGGGAGAGAGAGAAACCTTTTTAAGGAATAACCATAAAATCAGGAATTTTACAGAATGATAAATTCTTAATTAAAGCCTGCATTACGAGGGTAAAAGAGTAAGATCAATATATTTGCTTTGTAATTAAAAATATTGATGTATCTATATTATTTGCCATATAAGTAGAGGTTGACGGGCCGGCCTACGTGCAACTGGTTATGTTTCTAAAACAACACATTTCTTGTACTCAAAATATGAAAATCGCCTATATTACTATCGATCCCACTATCCTATATACGTTTGCGAAACTTACTCTAAATGCTTGTGGAATAGTTTATATCGACTTCTCATCTGGAAATACCATGATCAAAAGTTTTGGTGCTGAGATGTATTACAATCAGCTAAATATCGATAAGGTTTCGTCTTTTTGAGATTTTTCAAAATGTTTCGAAAAAATTGGAGATATAGTTGTTGAAATGAACTTAAAAATACTCTTAAGTTTTATTTCTACTGAGTCGAGAATGAATTTAATTGACATGAAAACTTAAGAAACTTTAATCCATGAAAAAAACTCATATCTTTGATAACAGTCAAATTCATTTCCCATTTTTCCTGGCAACAGAATGAGCGTTACGCTATGGACTATAATTTGGGGGTTCCATTTTCACAAGCATGCACAAATCACTTGTTTAAAATGATAAATCATATCATGCTATCATTATTTTCAAGAGAGAAAAATGTTCCAGTCATCAGGGGCTAGTGGGTATAGAACATAAAATTGTATAGTTTTTGAATTTCTTTAACTTATTGAGAATATATATATATATATATTACATAATATTATACAACAGGAGGTTTTCCAACTTCTTTTTTTTTTTTTTTTTTACTTTCTGATTATAATACAAGATAACATGCATCACTTAGTGTACCCACACCTGCGATAGTAGAATGGTTTTCTTAATTAGAATTTATCGTGTGTAAAATGTAAATCATATGTACAAAGTGGTTATTGTTACTATTTTTCTTAGAGATGTAACAAGTATATGACATTTTTGTGAGTCACTGCTATTTCACATTATGTGTAGAATTATTACCTATATAATTTCGTGTATTAAGTATTAACATTTAAGCACGTGTAAGCGTCACAACTAAATGACACTCAGAGTCACTCACAAAGTACTATAGATAATTCTTACCGTCTAAATATGAGTGGAATTACAAAAGTAATATATCATTTTGTTGTTATTTCCTTTCTCCTTTTCTATATTTTCATTACACAAAATTTTAGCAAAGCTCGTCCTCCAAAACAAGGGACAACGTGAGTAAATCTTAAAGCAACAAGTAGCTTAAATCCAAAAATGGTTCAACAGAAGTAACAAATACTAACCGTTGAATTGTCTTTTGCTTCAGCCCTATTAATTATATTTAATTTGACAGATAATCATGTGAGTCATCACGTAATTACATGTTAAAACAAAACTTTATTCAAAGCTCGATCTTATAGTTGATTTTGTGCTCCATTTTGTAAAATTTCTACTTGGCTGATCTTTGCAACACAAACTTTTCAAACACAAAACATGAAAAACTGTTTGTTCATTTTATTCTTGGGACTCTTACTTCAATTTGGAACTTCTATAGCTAACTCCGTTTCAGAAGATGGACCCTTCTATGATTATTCTGCATATACTGAGGTAACTAAGTTATATAGCCTTTCAAATTTATCAAATAAGCACAGAATTCACAATGGAATATATTGGTTTTTCATCGATATTGATGAAAAAAATCTATCCTACGTTGCTTGAAAATTATTCTGGACTTTCGTAAGTTAATAATCTTTGTACCTCCTCTTAATAAGGCCGTTTCTATGGAGAACCTGAGGAGTTCTAAGTTCTAAAAGTTATATTTGATCTTATATATTATGATCTCATTTTCTATGTTATTCTTTTATTTGTATCAGTGCAAATCATCACCAGAGGATCCACTCTACAATGGTGGAATCATCAAGGATCAGGCTCCCGTTATCCATAAAAGCTGCCATCGATCTAAAAATGCCGTAAAATCCCCTGCTTTTGTGTTAAATAACCTCACAGGCAACACAATTTACTCTTTCTCCAGTTAAGTCTTGCTAAATACTCTTTGTACAAATTATACAGGCACCAATTTCATGTTTTTAATGTAAAAATTTGTGGTATTGATGTTCGATTTCCTAAAAATTTACAAGTAAATGACGGTGATCAACAGGTTGGGTTAAGATAAGTGGTGCAGCTTCAGCTGTTATACAAGCGAACCTAACTATAGATAATACGACTACCAGTTGCATTGGCAATGTTATAGCGAAAAAGGGATGCTGGTCTTTTCTTAAAGGCGGATTTGTTCTCGATTCGCCTTCAAAGTACGGTCTCATATATTTTCAGGCATGTTATGCTTCAGAAACTATAGTTCACTTAATTTGCTAAAGTTGTATACTTCATACGAAACATGGACTTACTGCTCTTGTTTTCTTGCAGAACTCAGATGAAAAACAGATTGATATATCTGTTTCAAGTGTTTCTCTACAGCCATTCAGTGAGCAGCAATGGAAAATAAATCAAGAAACTATGATCAACTCCGTGAGGACTTAAGATTCTTGGACTAATTAAGCATAATACTTTAGTAATTTTCAAGCAGATATTGAGTTTATTTGACTATACTCAAAAAAATCGATGCAGGCAAGAAAACGAGCTGCCATATTGCATGTAGCAGATGTCGATGGAAAAAGGTTACAAGGAGCTAAAGTTGTCGTGGAGCAAGTTTATCGAGATTTTCCATTTGGATCCGCTATAGCAGATACTATCCTAGAAAACTCGAAGTACCAGGTAACTGCTAAATCATAGGAACTTAAGGATGTGTAATATAAAACTAAACACTTAGTTGTGTATAAAGTAATTCTGTTTCTAGAATTGGTTTGCCGAGAGATTCAATGCTGCGGTCTTTGAGAACGAACTCAAATGGTACGCAACTGAACCTAAACCAGGAGGAGTCAACTACACAATCCCAGATCAGATGTTAGAATTTGTTCGACTCAACCAGATTGTAGTAAGAGGCCACAACATATTCTGGGAGGATCCAAAATTCACGCCTTTGTGGGTTCGTAACCTGACAGGCCCTGAACTAAAATCCGCCGTTCATTCCAGGATACATAGCCTAATGGACAAGTACAAAAACGAATTCATACATTGGGATGTCGACAATGAAATGCTCCACTGGGATTTCTACGAACAAAAGCTCGGTCCTAACGCGAGTTTAGAATTTTTTCAGACAGCACAGAGATTTGATCCATTGGCTAGGTTGTTCATGAATGAGTACAATGTCGTTGAGACTTGCGATGACTTGAATTCGACGGTGGATGGTTATGTTTCGAGATTACGTGAACTCGAGAAAGGTGGGGTGTATATGGATGGAGTTGGGCTTGAAGGACACTTTACAATACCAAATCCTGCATTAATCAGGGGAGTGTTAGATAAACTTGCAACATTGAATATTCCTATTTGGCTCACTGAGGTTGATATCAGCAATACTCTTGGTCAAGAAACACAGGTAAATATACAAAATTTAACTGCTCAAGAATTTTTAGCTTGATCTTTGGATTGGATTTACAGATGGGATTGAGAAAGTATCACACTCTGAACAAAATAAGTTTATATTTGAAGTTTTTGATTATCACATCAAGAATTCTTTGACAAAATGAAGGTATAATTACAAAGACACCCCTTAAGGTTTTGCATAATTACATGAACATCCCATAATATTGTTTGAAAAATCACCGACACCCCATAAAAACTTCAAAATGTAAAATTAATGGATTTATAGATAATACTTTTGAAATTTCAGAGGGTATCAGTGTAATCATCCAAACCTCGGAGGGTTATATTTATAATATATTATAGAATTTTCATGGGGTGTTAAGTAATTATTCATATTCTAAGAGATGTTTTTTGTAGTTAGACCAAACTTCAAAGGTATAAATGTAACCATTCCTAAAATGCATTTGAACTTCTCCAAGTCTTTACTTTCAAGGTAAAATTACATCTTCGCACCCCATCAAGTCTGGTCTACCTAACTAGTCAAATAATTATAAAAGCATTACTTAAAACTTAAAGAAAATACAATTAAGGGTCAATCTGTAACATTTTTTTTTTTTTAACTCGAGCGACTATTTGTGATGTATTTTTTAAGCTTTAAAGACGTTTCTATAAACCAAACTGTAGATAAGTTTTTGCTATCAGACTAAATTTTTGTATCGTACATATAATTATCACCAATAGATCGTCCAAGTTACTTTATGTGCCACTTCATTTGATATATAACAACCTACCTTCCACGTATTGAGATTTAGAATAAATGTCATCATCACAACAAAGTGGCATCGACAACCATGCCGTGGTTGTATAACTTAATGTGTTATTTCGCAGGCCAAATATTTGGAACTAGTGCTGAGAGAAGCTTTTTCGCACCCTTCGGTGAACGGGATCATGCTATGGTCCGCGTTGCATCCTTATGGATGCTACCAAATGTGCCTAACGGATAACAATTTCCGCAACTTGCCAGCCGGAGATGTCGTTGATTCGCTGCTGAAAGAGTGGCGAACTGGAATGGTGGAGGGTGAGACAGATGATCATGGTGCATTTACATTTTCTGGCTTCTTAGGTGAATATAAAGTGAATGTAAATACCAACAACAGAACAGTCAGTTCAATGTTTTCTTTGAGCAGGGGAGATGAAGCCAAACATTGGAACATACATTTGTAGATTAGCATTATTATGTATATAGTTGTGTGCAGTTTGATAGTCAAAAAATAATTAGATATGAATTGAAATAGGCAAATTTCGAATTATTTCAAGCAATGCATTTGTCTTTCACTTTTTTTTTTTTTTTTTTTGTCCTTTTCCATTTTTTGGATTAAAGTAGTAACATTTAAAATCCTAAGAGTATACTACTTTCTAACAAGTTGCAATTATATGAAATGATGCAAAAGTGAAAGTGATCCTCTGTTCAAGAAATGAAAGCTACATATCTTTTGCGTAGACAAGAAAATAAAAAGAAGCATGTGGAAAACATTTTCACAAGACACAACAAAAAGATCACCTGAATCAATTCATAATTATTTTTATTTTTTATTTTTCAAAAGTTTAGCCAATGTGCGACTGTGTCCCTAGGCATGGTATGTTGTCAATGGATTTCAACATAATTCGGTTCCAATTATTGTTAATGATAGTTTGGCTTCAATAGATTTGAGAATGTCAAAAAAATCGTATACTTTTTTTTTCTTTTGTTTGAAGCTTTGCTTGAATTTAATTTTGCATGCTAGATTACACTAAGCTATATTTTGTGGCTTCATGTATAATTAATTATAATCTGTAGCCGCAACTTATAGTTCATAAGTAAAAGTGATTATATTTTTTGGGTTGTGAGTCTAAAATATTATACATTGTTTTATGTCAAGGGCGATAGATCGAGACAAATTTTCAAGAGTATAGGTATAACTAGGATTATTGTACCATTGTATTTTTTATGTAATACATACATACATACATACATATATATATATATATATATATATATATATATATATATATATATATATATATTGAATTAGGTAAATTAACTTTGTCGAGGCTACAGAATTTCATCAGAAATTAAGGGTACGAGCAGACAAAAAGAATAAACAAAGTTTAAAATTTTAAATCAGCAATGTGCTATCTCAGTAGTTAGTCCTCAAAGCAGCAAAGTCAGTCAAAGGGGGACAAAATTCTCAGGGAATGTTTCAGGTCCCATTGTGTTAAAATAATGACATTACAAACAGTAGGGCATCATATCTCCAACAAATTTCATCAATATGTTTTGCTGCACCAAAGAAACACTTTTCAGGCCTGAAATTTCGTTTTCATACACTAATTATTTCAACTATAATTAATGTTATTTCAAAGTATTTATAATTACTACAAATAAGTACTTATCATGTTTTTATAATCATGACAAAATAGCTCTAACTAATAATCACTCTGCTGACATATTCGAATTCAAGAAAGTGCTCACCAGGTAGGATTGTTGGGATGTTATCATAATTAGAGGGTGAAATGGGTAGTATTTTAATTTCAGAAATGTTAATCATGTTGGATTATGGTCTTTATAGAAATTATTTAATGTCGAAGAGTACGTGCATTGGCATAGAAAAATTAAGCTTCACGAACAAGGAGCTTAATTTGGTTTATGATATCAAATTAGACGGAGCAAAATTGGAATTCCACTATTTTCAAACACTTTATTCGAATATCAAGCTCCTCGTAACAAAATGCATCTAATTATTGGTAAAGTAAATCTGCTTTATTTACTAGCTATGTTACGCCATAAGATGTTTAGTGGTGAGACCTCGTGATATAGTGCTATTTTCCAAGAACTATTAAAACAGTTTAATGCGTTAACATGTTGTAACAAATGAGTAGTAAATATCTGATAGATATGAGAAGATCATTCACGAATCGCTCCGACCTGAATGGCCTAGGAGATCGTGTTTATTTTTCACAAAATTCTTAGTTAGGGCAAAAGAGAACCTAACATTTATTTTCTGTATATGTATCCTAGACTAGTTAACATTTTAAGAAGAAACAAAACGTATGTTGTTTCCAAGGCGTATGAGCATGTAAATATTCCAAATTGTGCAATAGCCCCAAGTAGATAGGTCCGTCCATACGAATTAAGAGACTTTTTGGTTTTGGGGCCTTGCAATTTTATTTTTGAGCCCATACGAAGAGGGATTCCCAACTTTGCCCCATGTGATAAAAGCGACTTTCTTCTTCTTATAAAGCGACCACGCCATTTTGGGTGCAATCATTTCGTCTACTTTCTCATTATTCTCCACACTCATTTCATTCCTCACTTTTATTATAAATTCGTGCTTTTTGTCTCCCCTCCAATATCCTCGATCCTCTAAAATACATAACTTTCCTACGCATCAAATTTCAATGGAACTTGGCAAGTATTGAGAAATACTTTATCACTAGATTGGGATAAGAAAATCAAGTAGAAACTAATTGTGGGTTAGAGTAAAATACATGGCAAATTAATGTTACTTAAATATGTTCTATTACGCTTATACATTCCAACATTTTCTTAGATAATAACTGATAAAACAGATCATACGACCTCTTGAGTCAAAAGGACACGATAGGTCATAGAAATAACAGTGTGCCAGGAAGGCATTTAAGAGAATTTAATACTGCAACACGTCCCACATATCAAATTCAACCATCCTTAAAAGTTTTGTGGCTTTGAAATAATCACAACTAATGTAAGAGAAGACCTTAATGAGTTATCGAATACAAAACTTGATGGAAGCTTCGTGCCATGTGCTACGAGAACTTCAAAGATTAATATTAGTTTTACAACCATCAAAATTCGTTTCTCGACTAATGTTGAAGGTTGGTAATGAAGTGTCAAAGTTTTGTGCGATTTACTAATTATACTCTCATAATAACTGAAATTTATTATCAATTACCATATATATCAAAAACTATACCACACTACTTAGATCATAGTCGAATCTTAAAGGGTTTTAAAAAAAATTATTTTATTATTGTCTGATAAAGAAAATATAAGATAACAAATTAAAACATCTAAACAGTCAATTTTTGCCCCAAGTTCAAATCATGTACCACCAACAATTTACTAAAATTAGAAAGAAAGCGTGGAGGCAAACTTAGGCAAAATAATTAATCACCATTAGTGTTGGGAGTCGAGTAAACCCACTCGTGCGGAGAGGCCTCTCACGCTCACATAATTGTCCATTAAAAAACTAATTAAACTGATTTAGTTTAATTAAATATATACTTACTACATGACAAACTATTCGTCAAAACTCGCAAAGACTTGCATTGGACCTCACCAAAAAGCGGATTTTGCTCTTCCCAAAAATCGCACTTCACAATTGTTCCTTTCAGCCACCCTACCCCCACCCCCACCCCCACACCACCCCACCCTACACCCCCACCCCCCACTCTCCCTATATAAATAGAGATATCAATTCATGTTTGTAACTTGTGTTCATATTAACTTATAGAAAGTCCATATTACATTATTACTTACATATTACTACAACAAAAACGCACAAAACACACACTGAAGGTGAAAATGGAATCCTCGGACAAGGTGGTGGAGACTGTAATAGCAGGAAATTACGTAGAAATGGAAACTGAAGGCAAGCGAAGAGACATCAAATCTAAAGTTTCAAACTTGTTTTGGCACGGTGGATCAGCTTACGATGCTTGGTTCAGCTGCGCTTCGAACCAGGTTCGTATAAGTTTTTCAACACGTTCCTCATGTCCAAATTTATTTTTGTTACATTTGGCACGCGACATTTTTTTGGTAAACGAGTAACGAAATAGTTCGAACGCTAGACCTCGTTCTGATCCGCTCTGATATGAGTAATTTAAGCTCCAATAGCGCATATTCAAGTTGTTGCAGCTAAAAGCTCTTAGTAATTGGACTCTAGGTTGGGCCGGCCAGTCCGCCTCTGGTATGCACTGGTCGTCTAGTCTATAGTCCTTTCTGATGCGCTCCTGGACTTACTAGTTCGGGTCATGCTTGCGGCATTGTTACTTTGAAGGATAATTAGAGTGTTCAAAGCAATCCAACGCTATAACTACATTAACGTGAAACAACATTGCATGATTTCGGTTCTATTACGTTGCTTGTGTAACACATTGGACATCTAACATTAATTCTTTTTTTTTTTTTTTTGTAATTTAGGTGGCTCAAGTGCTGTTGACACTACCATACTCATTTTCACAGCTTGGAATGATATCTGGGATCTCATTTCAACTCTTCTATGGTTTGATGGGTAGTTGGACTGCTTATCTAATTAGTAGTCTCTATGTTGAGT
Source organism: Misopates orontium (assembly GCA_946800315.1). NCBI lineage: Eukaryota > Viridiplantae > Streptophyta > Magnoliopsida > Lamiales > Plantaginaceae > Misopates > Misopates orontium. The sequence continues at coordinate 2,083,851 of OX326948.1, read as the reverse complement.
ACAGGACTAGAAAAGAAAGAGAGAAAGTTGATTTCAGAAACCATGTCATTCAGGTTATTTTAATTAATTTAATTAAATTCAATTTTACTTTTTTTTTTTAATTTACATGAATAAGACAATAGTGTCACACCCAATTGTCACATGGGCTTTTTTGTATTTTTCTTTGCTATAGTTTTATTTAATTCATTTTGTTTCAAATTTAGTGGTTTGAAGTTCTTGATGGGCTACTTGGAAAACACTGGAGGAACGTGGGTTTGGCATTTAACTGCACTTTCCTTCTGTTTGGATCCGTGATTCAACTCATAGCCTGTGCAAGGTATATTAAACAAAAAATAAAACTATAACAAAATTTAGAATCTTTTGTTTACTATGTTAATTAGTTCAATATGCACCTCTTCATTAGAATCTTTTGTTTACTATGTTAATTAGTTCAATATGCACCTCTTCATCACTTCATTTAGGCATTCTTTATTGTGAAGTATTATGTATTAACTATAGGGGGTATCTTTTGATGCAGCAATATTTATTACATAAACGACAATTTGGACAAGAGAACTTGGACTTACATCTTCGGAGCATGTTGTGCTACGACAGTGTTCATCCCTTCTTTCCACAATTACAGAATTTGGTCTTTTCTTGGATTAATAATGACCACTTACACAGCTTGGTACCTCACCGTTGCATCTATTCTACACGGACAGGTATTAATAATTTGGTTACAACTTCACGTAATTAATTAATTTATTAAGGTTTTTACATTCATGAATCAAAATATTCGTTACGATGTGTATTTTGGTCTGTTAAATTGGTGAATATCCGAGAACTATTTGACGTGTTATAAAAAGTAGCTATTGCGACTAGAGAAATAATTTTATGTTTCGTTTCTACGTATTTAAAAATGAAATGTTTCATAGTATTAATAATTGTAACTCATCATGTTTAATTTGTGATAATTAAACAGGTGGAGGGTGTTAAGCATTCGGGTCCAACCAAGATGGTTTTATATTTCACAGGCGCTACAAACATTCTCTACACATTTGGTGGACATGCCGTCACAGTGTAAGACATCCTTAAAATATTATACTAGAAAAATATTCGTGTCTTTTACGTTGTAAACACACATTTATTATTAATATTTTTAAAGCTAGCTCATGCTTAGGTCTTTGTTTGTGAAATCCAAAATAAATAGGATATTATATATTCCTTTAACTTGTATATTGAAAGGGACTCAACCTTAGCTTAAATCGACATGACCAGACAATAATATCTAGTGACCAATCTATTAAAATTTCTTGTAAAGTGAAAAAGTTCAATGGCATGTCCTTTTCTTATAAACTTAAATGAGTATGTTTCAAAAACTGCCCTTCACGCGTGCTAGGGTAAAAAAATTATTTTCTTGGGAGCCCCCCAACTTTTTGGAATTATGGGAAAGCCATTGCTCTTTGTCCAATCGCTTTTTGTAGTATTGTTTTTCGCTTTATGCCGTGAGATGAGGTCATTTGATGCATTTGATCTACCAAAATTTGATTGTATTTTTTTCATATTGCTTATGGAAAAAATAGTTCTTATTTTAGGCACAATGGGAGTTTTATAATTAGGTCCTAAGTATTGGAAACAACAATTTTATTTGGTTGAATAAAACTCAATTAATCTCCCTGCAAAGTAAGTAGTGTATTTTTGGCATTTTACCTCCTTTATTATGTGAAAAACAAATTGACAAACGATCCCACTACGTCACGTTAAATAACATATTACTCCCTACAAAAAATTAATAGGCAAATTATCTCATGTGATTTAACAAGTTGCAAAAAACACTTCCCTAAAACTTGCGTATAAAATGCAGTATTTTGCACCGTATGAATATATACAAGAGGAGAAGGATAAATGGCCTATTTATTTTTTCACACAGAGAGCAATGTGCCTATGGCACCTAACATAGGTCTGAAATAGTATTAACTCTTAGCTGCAAGCAATTAAGACTTGGCATGAGTACTTTTGAGGTGACAATTACATCAATTTATATCAAAAGAGTGCCGTTAATGCTGAATTTTTGTTACATAAGTCTCCTCTGCAGCATAAGCTAGCTAGGCACATTTTATCTGCTGAACTAAAAACTCTAATTGAATGCTTCGATTTATTACTTTTCACTTGCAGGGTAAATTAATAATAACTGCATTTACAACTCAGAAGATGCTGCTATTATACTAAAACTACGTATATTTTTATTTTTTTTTTGGGCAGAGAGATCATGCACGCTATGTGGAAGCCACAAAAGTTCAAGGCAATTTACTTGTATGCCACTGTCTATGTGCTGACACTGACCCTGCCCTCAGCCTCAGCAGTGTACTGGGCTTTTGGAGACTTGCTACTCAATCACTCCAATGCTTTCTCTCTCCTACCAAAATCACCCTTCAGGGACATGGCTGTCATTTTGATGCTCATTCACCAGGCAAGACTTTCTCTATCAATAATTATAAAGTTACTCGTGTCTAATTTACTTTATATGATTATTTATTATCATTTTAAAAATGAAACTAGCCTTGCTTTAACAATAAATCTCGTTTAAAAGTGGTAGGGCACTGTCTGCATTTTGTTAATAAATGTCTATCATTTCTATAGATTGAAATTTTAAATTGAGTAGACGTTCAAAGTTGATATATAGATTGGTATAATGGATTGAATCAACCAACTAATAAACAAGAGAACATAAGCATATTATAATCCACAATGATGGACGTGTTAAACATGTTCAATTCTATTCTTCTGTAATATAATATCAAATTTGGTCTAGGATTGCTGAACTTATGACTATAACTTCGATACATCATTAATTAATTCCAAAAAAAATATCATAGACATGGCCTAAGTAATTATTTTTCGTGATAATTCCAAATATGGGTTGTATATATATAGTACGATAAGTGACTATCTTATTGCAAGCTTGAGTTTAATTTAAGTTTTTATGTAGGGTGATTATTTAATAAATAATTTTAAGCTTGAGTTTTGAGTGGCAAAGTAACATTTTTACTTTTAAATGCATGCAGTTTATAACATTTGGGTTCGCATGTACGCCGTTGTATTTTGTGTGGGAGAAGGCGATAGGCATGCATGAATGCAAGAGTTTGTGCAAGAGGGCGGCTGCTAGGTTGCCGGTCGTGGTGCCGATTTGGTTCTTGGCTATAATCTTCCCATTTTTCGGCCCCATTAACTCCACCGTCGGATCACTTCTTGTTAGCTTTACAGTATATATAATCCCAGCTTTGGCTCACATTTTCACCTTCAAATCAGCTGCAGCCCGTGAGGTAACACATTTTATTGCAAAACAAATTTTTGGCGGTCTATAGTAAATAATCGAAATACCCATCAAACTAACTTTTTCACAATACATACATTGTTGTTTTTAAACGCTCAAAATGAAATGTTCCTATTTTGAGATTGTCAAAAAAATATCCAGACTTTTTCTAAAATGATTTGAAGGTGTATTTATTGATACTAGGCTGATGTTTTTTTTTTTTGGGTGCAGAATGCGGTGGACCAGCCTCCGAAGTATTTTGGGAGGTGGATTGGTGCATACGTGATCAACATATTTATAGTTGTGTGGGTTCTAATTGTTGGATTTGGGTTTGGTGGATGGGCTAGCATGATCAACTTTGTCCATCAAATTGACACTTTTGGGCTGTTTACTAAGTGTTATCAATGTCTACCACCACCGCCACACATGGCCAACGTTACCGCTCATGCCCCGTCCCCAGCGGTTAACATGACTCACGCGCCGCCTCGTATGCACCACCTCTGAGGAATTTTACCATTTTTCGTGATTGACTAGTGGCTCCCGAAACATGCCAAGGCGGCCCATTAGTAGAGGAAGGAAAATTGGAAACTAGTGCACTAAAGAGTTTTGCACAAAAAGATTTTGGGAGCCTTTATCGGGGAAGAGATTAGTTTAGAACTGAGTTTAATTTGATTTGTAGTCACAATATGTATGGATCATGGAATGTATGAAGTTGTTGGTGTTTCTTTCAACACCCTCTGATTTGTTTCTCATGTAATATTTATTTAAGCAAATTTATTCCATGTTTTACTTTATCTCCCTTGAAGCCAACCAAAAAAAAATAAAAAAAAATGAGAGATTTGGTTCAAATTCTACATATCCACCAGCTACTTTCATCGTTTTTATAATTACCTTCCGCAGTTTATGTGACATTAGTCTAGTAGTATCATAAAAAATTATCAAAGGTAGGTAAGTGAATGTTCTTAGTTCTATAATCCAAGAACTTTATACAATATATAACCAGAAAAATGCCGAAACCGATTGAAAGCGCATTCTCAATTGTAAGACTTTGTGGACAATATCTTTGTGAGGACTAATATTAAATAATGTTTCGTCTTCATTCATAGATATAAATGGTTAGACACTACATGAAGTGATAAGATTGATCATATTGTAAAAAAAAAAGGATTATGTTGTAACTTTTTGCCATTACCGCTGACTAAACAATCATGTCGTTGTAAATTTATTTGACCAGCTACCACTAAATTTTTAGGAGTAATTACCTCAATATTGTAAAGTCCTAAATATAGAAATTTCTTCGGAAAATAACTGAAAACGGAAAACATTTAAAACATCATTTACATTTTTTCACAGATATTTTGTGTATAATAGACTAAGAACCTCAAAGGGCATAATGTAGTTATAAATTATAATACTCATTAACCATTTAATCTAAATTTGAAAACCGGAGAAGCTGGTTGTAGTTCAAAAGACAGGTTGAATGGAGATGTATATGCTGTTATCTATACTTGAACAAAAATATAAATAGTTTGTCATTTACAACAGTTGGTATTTTGTGCATGCTTTTAATATAAAGTTCATTATGTCTTAAATCAATATATTTAAACTTTGACATCTCTAATCAAATGCCATCTGTTGGGTATTATTTAATTTTTCTTCTGCAGATAATCAAAAAGTGATAGGCTAGCTAGTTTTCTTGAGAAGCACAACAAAGAACAAACTGTAAACAATCCCACAACAACAAAATAAAAAGACTCGAGAGTGACTCAACCGATTAAAGTTCATTTCATTAGCATAGCATCACAACATGTATAGCATATACATGTATACACCATCATCTCATATGAACATAACCAAAACACAAAAAAAGACCCCTAACATTTTCTCACATTCCGTACGTAACAACATAACAAGCCAAAATCCAGTAAACACTTTCACCAACACCCAACACAGCAACAAAAACAAACTACACCAGATCAACGACAACTACTACTACTGATAGACTCCATACTTAAAAAGACCAAATTACCCCCACAGACCTCAACGAGCCGCGTTAGGGCACTCACGAGCAAAATGCCCATCACCACCACAGTTGTAGCATCCACCACCACCGCCGCCGCCTCCACCGCCGGAGTATCTACCTCCACCGCCACCACCGCCGCCCTGCGAACAGTCCCTAGCCATATGCCCAACCTCACCACACTTATAACATCCTCCACCACCACCGCCGCCGCTGCCGCCTCCGTAACCGCCACCACCGCCGGAGTATCTGCCTCCTCCTCCTCCACCGTACGATCCACCACCACCGTACGATCCGCCTCCACTGCGACCTCCTCCGCCGTACGATCCGCCTCCGCCGCGACCTCCGCCTTGAACCGAAGCTCCGTCAGGTCCGGTGACGTTCGCCGCCTTAGCGCGGCCGTCGTCGCCGTACTCGACGGTGAACTCGACCGCTTCTCCCTCAGCAAGGCTGCGAAAACCGTCGGATTTGACGGCGGACTGGTGGACGAAGAGATCCTCGGTGCCGTCGTCGGGGGTGATGAACCCGAAGCCTTTCTGATCGTTGAACCATTTGACGGAGCCTTTTTTCAAATCTGCCATTGTTGTTGTAAAACCCTAGTTTTTTTTGTTACAGTTACAGTGTGCGTGGTTTTGATAAACTGTGCTGTGAGGGTTTATATATATGCGGTGTGGGGTGACACGTCAGCCGGACTTGAAGATGGAAAATTAGCTGACTTTTGAAAAATGTGGTGGGGTCCGGGTTTTGATTTTTTTTTTTTTTTTGAAAAAGAGTGTTGTGTGTGTGTGTGTGTTTATTGTATTTGTTTTGGGAAACGAAAAGGACGGCTGGTGTGTTATCGAGGTGATCGGACGGCTGGAGATTGATTTGGTTGTGGAATTTGTTTGAGAGTTGGATTTTTGTGGATTGGGGGTAGATGGATGGTCAATTTTGTTACCACAAATGAAAATGTTAGCTTTTTCTTAGGTGAATTATTATTTGAATGAGAATAGTAATTTTGTTGGTGGTGAATTTTTTACTTTTTAATCGTTCTTTGTCTTTGTGTTGTTTGTTCTGTAGCCATGAAGAAATGTACTATTTCAAAATGGGTACACTTAATGATGTAAATTATTTGGCTAAAATCATGATTTTAAACGCATTAGATAAAATTTTCTCTTCTTTTTTTTTTTTGTAAAGAGGGAAGAGAATAAAAAAACTCTGTTTCACTAGCAATGGAGGACACAAACATGATTCCAAATATTTAAATAATAAGAAAATAGATATGGATAAATAATAATTAGTAAACGACAGAGTTGACAGTCAAAGCATGTGGGTAGTGTGGATGGGACGTACCAATGCACACTTTGTCCTTTGTGCCTGGTGACCCTGACACAGATAAATATAACCGATAGAAACATTTATTAATTATGTTTTTTAATACATATATATTGAACCAGGTGAAATATCTCGATAATTAAATTAGTTTTGAAAACTTTAGTTAGCAGAAGACAAACTCAATGGAAAATAGATTTTTATTGGATTGGCCGACCGTACAGTGTCAGGTCCCCAAGCAACATAGATTTGGTAAAAATAAGTTTTATGACCCTAATTGAGGTTATCGAAGTGGCAATTTGATATTAGTTTTATGGGATAATTACAGCTACACCCCCTGAGGTTTGGTGTAATTACACATACCTCCCCTATGGTTTGAGAAATTACACATACCTCCCCTGAGATTTGAAACCTTACACATACCTCCCCTCTACAACTTAAGGGTTGTTTGGGTGTAAGTTATGATAAAATTATGATTATTATGCTTACACCCCTAAAGTTTGGTATATTTGTAAAAGTAATCCTTGATGTTAGAAAAATTAAAATTAAATATTCCAAATAATTTTAGAAACTACTATATGACTAACCAAAAATATAAAAAGTATTTAAATTATTTTTAAAATTTAATCTAATCTTAATATTTTTATTATTTTGTAAAAATATTTAATTTCTTGTTTTTGTTTGTTTTTTTATTTCTTAATTTTTGTTTTACTTTTAATAATCTCATAAATTTCATTATAGTTTCATATTAAATACTATTACGCGTGCCCACGGAAATTTCAGTTTATCACAACAAAAAAGAAGCATTTGGTAAAATAATAAATATCTATGCAATCTCCGAAATAAAAAGACAAGAAATAGAAAATTCAATTGTAAAAACTCTCATTTTCAATGAAAATTAACAAATATAACAGAAATAATCAAGATTTTCATAACCCATTTTAAAAAATGAAGAATGATGACGAAATTACCAGCAACAATGACAATAGAATTATCATCCTTGGATCAGACATGGTCACTGGTTTTGGGTAGCAAGTTTTGTTGAACTTTTTGACAAAATAAACAACCTAAATGCACTATATATAGTGAAACCAATTTTCGGTGTTTTATCTTCTTCTATTACTAAAATAGTTGTTAGTTTAAAATTGTAACGAGAACAAAGGCACAAAGATGAGTAGTTAGTTAAGTTTTGACTGAGATTTACGGGAATTGTTTTAAAGAAAAAAACTAAAAGTTACGTGTTTTGGTTCAAAAATATATTTTGGATAGATTAACTTATTTTTAAATTTAAATTTAAATACTTTTTAAATTTTGTAGGTAATAATATAATAGTTTATAAAACCTTTTGGAGTATTTAATTTTAATTTTTGTAACATCAAGGATTACTTTTATAAATATACCAAACTTTAGGGGTGTAAGTATAATAAGCATAATTTTATCATAACTTACACCAAACAACTCTTAAATTGAAGAGGGGAGGTATGTGTAAGGTTTCAAACCTCAGGGGAGGTATGTGTAATTTCTCAAACCACAGGGGAGGTATGTGTAATTACACCAAACCCCAGGGGGTGTAGCTGTAATTATCCCTAGTTTTATAGACGAATCATGATGAGAAAAAGAAAAGAAAATAAAAGAAGAGTTAGCCTATTAATGTTTTGGAGAATGATACTTAAGAAATAACAATTCTTGAGTATTAGAGTATCAAGTACTATTATACGCTATTCATGAATATGTATTAGACTTAGTTTATGTAAAATTTGAACTAAATTACGTCCTAATATAATTATGTTATATACTTATTTGCAATTGTAATTTGAGTCTCTAAAAATAGTGAGAAATCCTGCTTCGATTGTGTTTCCAAAGGTAGTTTTCTCATAAATTGAGTAAATAATTTTTTTGCGTCTTTTATTGATATTTGTGTACAAGTTCTTTAATGATCTTATTATTGCATACCACATATATTACAATTTTGAGGTTTAATTTTGTAAATTCGTTTGTATATTAGATTTCCAAGTGTGAAATCGTAAAAGATTGCATAATTTGTACATTTTGAGTTTGAAAAAACTAACGTACAAATCTTCTTTTTTGCCATACATTTGCGTGGGAGCATGGAGAAAAGATATGTACTGGATGTAGCTACATGCACCAGGCCATCAGAGAATACTTCTCGTTTTTAAAAGAGTGTTATTTGCCAAGGTTCAAAGGAATTGCTCATTGCACAACAACAAAAAAAAAGGAGTTGCTCATTTTTTTATTTGTTTTATATAATAGAAGTTAATAATGTTTGTCAAATATCTTCGAAAAACAATTATCAAAAAATAAAACTTGTTCACAGTACAAAAAACATCACATAATTAGAAACACCGTCTCAAATGTTGAACCCAACTCATGTCCTATTCACTATGCCCCTATCTTCCATATAAAATTAAGTTTATAAGCAATACTCCTTTATTAATTCAATTTCACTAGTTACTAACCATCTTTCTCAATTTTAATTTCCAATTAAGCAAATTACATATATTGAAAATATAACAACAATATAAAATATTGAATTGAAATTTTAGAGTGAACGGATAGGCTTTTACTTTAGGATTCTTCTCACACCCAAACCCAATATTGATGATGGGCTCTTCAACAGAAAAAAGCCCAATATAACATTATTTACTGGGCCTTCTCAAGCCCATTGTCCCCTCATAATCAAACATGCAATCACCATCACCATCACCAACACTGATCACTCTCCCAGTTCTTCATCTCAGCTCCTCCTCTGTACCTCAAATTTGAATTCGATTGCAGATTCTTCATCCTAATCGAAACGACGCCGTTTGATCTGTAACCACCACCGCCTCGCCGCTTAATCAGATCTTCATCGTGCAATTGGCGTTTTCTGAGGATCGTACAGCGTCGAATAATCGGTATGAATCTTCGCAAAATCGTTGTTCGATTTCTGTTTTTGATTCATTGCTACAATATTCGGATGAAATGTTCCTGATGATTTTCTGTACGCGATTTTGATATCGTGCGTCGTTGCGTTCTCTGAAAATACCTAATACTTCGTAGAGAGATGAAATAGTCGCCGTTGTTGTTGGAGATGATTGTGATTTTGGTGAATTTAGAGTTTAAGTGTGTTAATTTTGGAAGTAGATTGTGGAGAAGCTAAATTTGGTGTTCTTATATGCTTAGGAGAGATTGTGTGTTTGTGGTGATTCGTGTGTTAAACTGTGATTTGCATGTGGTTGGGCATAATTTTTGTAATTTTATCCCTAGCGTTGGAATAGAAACACAATGAGGTGTTTTGCTGGATCATAACTTTTGAGGATATGGATAAGCTATCAATTTGTTGTCTGCGTAAATGGTCCCCGAATTGGCCAAAAAAAAGGAAAAAAGTTCACAGCTCGCACATTACGTGAACGGCTTAATCTGTTGTTGCACTTTTTTGACTAATTAGTTAACAGATTAAGAAGGTTCACTGCTATTTTGTTTGTTTAGCGCATAGAATGTGCGCGACTTTTATGAAATTTCAACTCTGCTTCACCCGAAACGAACTATAGTGGAGAAGTTGAATGTGTTTTAATTGGGAAAGGTCTTATTTGATCAAAATAAAGAGGAATATAGTACTTGAATGTTGGACTTGATATTATTGTCATTTTAATTTGTTCAGTGACCGCTTGTAAAGTTTTTTAGTTCGAGGAAGTAGCTCGCCTTGGGTAATTGTTTTTGGCAACTTTAAGTATTCTTTAGTCCGTGTTCCTTTTTCTTCTTTGACTAAAGGCTTATATTAATCAATCTTTGCTGTAAAATGTTTCGTCTTTGTGAACTAATGTCTTGCTTTTTAACTAGGTTGCGGTCAAATTTTGACCATTTGATCAGATATAATAAAATTCTGCTGCATTAAGTATTGATGTACAACCAATAATTTAGTTTTGGGGGTAGTTATCAATTTTACCATCACGCTTAACCGATTCAATTTTTAAGATCACTGCAATTGAAGATCACTTAGAAATTCCCGAGACCAAGGCTGAAGCTGCATGTTACCATCATGAGTAAGAGAATTCTTATTCTACAAAAGACTTTGTAACATTTCCAGTAGTTCCATTCTGCCTTAACATTTTGCTATTAGAGGCTTTCTTAATCTTAATTCAAAGTGTGGATATCATTCTTATTCTACAAAAGACTTTGTAACACTTCTGGTTGGATGAAACATTGCAGGAAAGAGTGAGCTCCATCCAAGGTATCTCACCTTCTTATTTCCTTAAACAAGAAATCTTTCCAGTGACAACTTTGAGCAACAATTACTCTGGGTTTTGGAATTTTTTCTCTAGAAGCTAACTTTAATAGATACTTGACTGAAATATAACATATATATATATATACACACACACACACACACACACACACATATATATGTGTATGTATCTGAGTCCCCATACAACTTTCATGGGGTGAACTTTACGATTTTAAGACCCAGTGCTCAGAAATATCTAACCCAGTGTAATGATGGGCTCTTTGTGTGGGGAACAAACCCATTCAATAATGGCTTCAATGCCATCATAGTAAACTGGCCAACCCACATAATATTTTCTGGACCTACTATATCTCAATGTCTCCTCTTAACTCCAGTATATATTACCAACATTGGTCACTTTCCCAGTTCCTTCTCCCGGGCTCACCATACCTCAACTTTGACATATCTGGAGGATCCACCATCCCGGTGGACACAGCACTGGAGAATCTCTGACCACCACGGTGCCTAAAAAGATCGCGATCGTACGTTGCTCGTTTTTTAGGATCATATAACGTCGAATAAGCCGTATGAATCTTCAAAAAATCGTTGATTGATTTTTCTTTTTGATTCATGGCCAGGACATCCGGATGACATGTTCGGGCCAATTTTCTATATGCCGTTTTGATTTCATGCCTTGTTGCGCTCGTCTGAATCACCAATACTTCGTACAAAGATGGAATACTAGCCATTGTTTGAGAATTTGGAGAAATTGAGATTTTACTGAGAGTTTTAGTGTGTTATACTCTTCGAGAGTGGATTGCAAAACAACTAAATTTGTTTCTGATTTTATACGCGTAGAGATTGTACGGTTTCACTGTATTAACTATGATGGCATGTGGTTAGGCATAATTTTTAATTTTCATCCACTGTTTTGGAAGCGAAATACAATAAGGTTTTCTTTGCTGACTCTGAATTTGTGCTATATCTAGAGATATATATTCGCTGTGTACATTAACAGTCCCCAAATTGTACTAAAAAAGGAAGAAAAAAAAAATCACGGTCCCCACAGAAAGTTCACAGCTTACACATTACGTGAACAGGGTAATCTGTTTTTGCATTGGCTGATTAGTTAACAGATTAAGAAGGTTCACAGCTATTTTGTTAAATGTTAGTTTAAGACGCATGACTTTTATGAAAAGTACACTCTACTTCACCGAAGTGAAAAAGTTTGGCGAACACTTGTTGGTGCTTAACTTTGGAAAGATCTTAATTGGTCAAGGTATAGAAGAAAATAGCCCTCGAATGATGGACTTGATATTATTTCCAATTGAACCTGTTTTACGCCCAATTGTGAAAATTTATTAGGAATAGGTCTTGGCTAATTGGCAAGTCAAGTAAATCCATGTTCCTCTCTGTATTTTTGTATTAAAATCTATAAATCATCATTGCAGTAACGTGTTCATCTTCTGAGCTAACCTCGTGTTTTTTGACTCATTGACAGTTAGTATTTTAGCGGGTGAGCTGGCGTGGTTAAGAGGAACAGAGACAGACGGGTGATCATCCGATAAACAGATACTCCAATAATCCGTCAGATTGTAGGTTGTTGGTCTCTCTTTACTTGAATTTTGTGTTCTATATCTTGTACTCGTGTGATGGCAGGATCCAATATTAATTGAATTTTTTTAACGTGATGGGAAAATTTATAGCGAATACTTACCTTGCTCCTCTATAACCATGACCTCAACTGTTATCCCGATCTCAACCCATTTGGTTGGATATCAAATATTAACCAGCAAAAGTGGATCCCTGATAGGCAGCGCTGCTTAACAGTGCCAAACCGATCAAATGGCATATTATGACTGAAGGTTGTTCCGCTTCATATTTTATTCGTAGCACCATGGCTCACACTGATGTCGCAAAAAGTTTTGATATTGGAGCCGGGCTGAATTGCATTTATCCTTTTAGGTGCATCTGAGAACTCTTACATAAAATTATTATCCACAATTCTTAAGTATATTCAAACTTATAGCCACAATTATACTGTGCATTTAGTATTATTCATTTTTTTAACGACATGACGAAGTTGTGCCACAAGACCTAATGAAGTGGTCTAGACAGGAATCACTCTTTGCATCATCTTCTAGATTGGAAGTTTGCTGGTTATGGTACTTCTACTCTGTTTTGTGTTTACTCCCTCACTGCCAGTGCTTAGTGTCCATCATTCAACTGCCTTCAAGTAAATAGATGATAAGCTTCTATTATTGGAGGTAAACTGGACCTCTGAATCTGGAGCCACCAAGAGAAAACAGAATATGTCTTGGGCAAGACATCAAGGTGGGATCTTGCATGGTTCTTCTTGCTCGTTTCACAGAAAATGATTACGTCTCATGTGGTGGAGAAGAATAATTTATCTTCCTTGCTGCCGGACCGAAAACTCTTTCTGGTAATTCATTGTTATCCTTTAGTTGATTTGAGGTACTTGATGCCTCCAAATTGAGCACTTCATTAGTTCTAACTCGCAAACTCCCAAACTATGATGTTCTACTGGGCTCCCGGCAGTTGGGATGAAGCTGGTACTATTGAGATGATCAATTTTAAATCCTCTTTGGCGAAGGAAATTGTATGTTAAAGCTTCGGCGAGTTATTGAACAGGGGACTAAGTCATAAGTGTATATAATTAGATGAAATACACTAGTTGCAGTACTTTCTTTAATTTTTATGTGGTAATTTATGACTTTTACAACAACAAAGTTGTTGCTGCTTTGTGTATGAGTTATTCCTTTGTTAAAAGTACTGTGGTATGTGAACTTTAGTTATTATTACGATTAAAAGGATCCACCTTTATAACAGATGACGTGTTCCTGACTTCCTGTGGGGACTTTTAAGTCATTTGAGCAAAGGATAAAATAATGAAAATGTTAGAAGTATCAAATCTCCGATGTCTAGCACATGCGGAATATTATTAAAACAAGAATAACAATTACAAACCATTTTGTAAGAGTTTAGAGACACTTAACCGAAGTTTCATGTTATAATTTTTTTTTCCTCGTGTTGTTTGACCTTTTTATTCCTTTTTTTTTTCTTCTTGTCTTAATGACAACATTGGAGTATCCTAAATGAGAAGATGAGGATTAGTTTGACGCAATATGAGGAACCATCATCTTCATTCATTAAAAATAAATCTTCATAACGTTTTCTTTTTTTCGTAAAAGAAAGATCACGTCTATCGTGTCATAAAGAAATATATCATATAAATTTCACCCAAAAAAATAAAAAAAAAAATTATCTCATAATCTTTGAACCAAACAATACAAACAGCGTTCACTCCCAAGTTATATACACACAGTTGAATAAAATACCTCAATTCAATAATACAACAAATCGATCTATATATGAACAACCAATCACATAATTTATACAGATATTAACAGCTTCGACCCGACCCACTATGGATTTATTTACCACACACAAACTGAACGTACCATTGCTGCAAGATAGCACTTCATTTAAGCTTTACCTTCAACCCTGGCGTAGGTTAAGCCAGCACATGCATCCACAAAATCTTCATCAATAAAATCGGTCGAGAAAATCTGCAGCTTATCTGCCACCCCCCTTGCAAAACACTGCGCGATGAACATCCTCGCGTATGGCTGGATCCGACCCGTTACCGGCCTCACGCACAAAACCGGGTTATCCGCCTGAGGCGTCACCGTATTCTCGACACGGTAGAAGTGCTTTCGGTTCACCACTGGTGGTTGTTCTCCTAAATACGTGAATCAAAAATTTATGAACAATTCCACAAAAGATATCAAAACGTTCCTATTTTAGACTAAATAAAATTGAAACTTAGAGATATTTTTGAATCAATCAAAGCTTATAATACCTTCTTGAAAATTATCAAAATTCCAACCATATGAAAATAAATCATAATAGTATTCTCCAAGTTCATTGCGACAACTGTTTTTTAGCTTTTTAAGAAATATGTCAAAAAACTCTCAGAATAACTTCGAAGATACTTATTTATTAGTGGAACGAAATATACACTAAAATCAATACTTTAGTTCATAGTAAACATTTTTTTACTAACTTGTCTAAAATATTTCCAAAGACAAGTCTCCACGAACGCTAGAAAATCTACGAAAAAACTATACTATTTAGTGGATCGAAATCAAGATTTTAGCCAATACCTAAATGCTTCATGTTGCTCTCAAATTTTGTCGACGGTAAATCAGTATCAATCCAATTATCCTTCAAATAACCCGAACTCCATAACGGCCCACCCGCTTTTGGTTGGGCCGTTTTCCTCGGCTTCCACACACAAATAACTCTCTTAGGCAACAACTCCGATATTGTTTTACCGAACACATGATCATCTTGATCAATCAAATACTCCCCCAACTGATCCACCAAATACTTATCAAAATCGGGTGGGTCGTCATGCCCGAATTCTGTCCGAATCTCCAAAATCACAATCTCTGATTTAGTCTCTTCCAAAAACTTCTTGAGGTCATTAATCACAACATCAACATTGTAACTTAGTAAAATTCCGTGACAAACACGACGATCTTCTTGTACCTGTCGGAGAATATACATAAGTTAATAAACGTTAAGCCTCTATACAATTTATTATGGTATATAAAAAAATGACAATTTAATATATTATCACATATATGACAATTCGATATAGCATTAGAGTTGGACGCAAGAAAAAGTCCTAAATTCGAATCCAACAGCTACGCAGTTATCAAAAAGTGTCACGTGTCATGTGTAAAAAAGATAATTCAATATAGTACTAGAGCTCAACGGACTAAAAAGAAAGTCATAGGCTCAATCCAACTGCCACCCAATTATTAGAAAATGTCACACGCATGCGTAAAAAAAGATTTACAGACTGCACGCGAGGGGTAAACGGCAATTATATAGTACCCGAATGTCGAGAACTCGGGCGCCCGTTTTGAGCTGTTCGTAGATCGAAAGAGACTGGCATTGCGCAAAGGGTCGGGTCACGAACGGGATACCGATTTTGTTCGTGGCGGAATCGTGAGTGCCTGGCCATACTATGTGATGGATTCTTGTCTTGTCCGGGTTGAGACCCAACATCCAGTTTGTGCGGTCGGGCGGGCGGTAGTCGGATCCCGGGTACTCGGATCCTGATGTTTGTTTGAGGTCGACTAGAACTTTTTTCTCGGTTGAGATTGTTTTTCTTCGTTCGACTTGCTTCGAGACTTGAGCACCCATTGCAGTAACTCTGAAGAAAAAGAGATAATTGATCAATGAAGAGAATAATAATTAATAATATTCTGTCTAAATATTAGACACAAACTTTTGTTTCTTTTTTATGTCTAAAGGTTAGATAGAACTTAGAAGTCTTGTTTCATCCTCTCCTTGTGTTTCCTTTTTCTATCTTGATTAATACTATTTAGAGATAATTGCATTTTACAGTCCCTAATGTTTGGTCTAGTTATAGAAATACCTCTTGTTGTTTGAATAATTACGGGTCACGCCTTTAAATTTAAAAAAAGAACATTACAAATACATAGTTTTCTTTGAAAGTTTGGATGATTATAGAGACATCCCTTGAAGTTTGAAAAAAATATTACGGCGGTAAAACCTCTTGAGTTTGCATGTGTTTTTTTGAGTTTGGTGGGTGTTTTTGTAAACTTTTGAAGAATAAAAGAGATTCTTTGAGTACGGTGAATCTTAAGGGGTGTAGTTGTAATTATCACTACTAGTTATTTGCTATGCTTTTAGGATAGTTACACTTGTAGCTCTAAGTTTGATCTAGCCATAAAAGTCTTCACATTTATTGAAGTAATTACAAAGGCACCCTTTAAATTTTGTAGACAAGTATTACATGTAAACTTTTTATGATTTGAGTATTATAGAAACGCTTTTGAATTTGAAAAAAACGTTACGAGTAAGTGATAAGCCTTCTACTTTATATCTTTTTTATTCAAATTTGTTTTTATAATTATTCAAAATAGCCGAGAGAATTTTATAGTTATGCAAAACATCAAGTACCGGAAGGTAGTTATTTCTATTCATCATACTTCTTGATCATTTGATTACGAAATGTGGACAGATGTGGTGGCATTTGGTGGTGGTGGGCCGGATTGATTGAATGATTGGTGGGATTTTTTAATAAATTAATTAATTATATACACACACATATGATATATATATATATATATATATATATATATATATATTTATGTTAATTCTTTAGTCCACTTGTATGGTTGTCCAACTCCACGCATTTAATAGAATTTTTCTTGTAGTTTTGTTTTAAGAAAAATAAAATATCACGGACTTTTGTCCTTCATCGGCAAACATAGACAAAGTTGGTGATTCTTTTTATTCTCTTTTATTTCTTTTACTGGGTAATGAGGGAAATACAAAACACATAATTAAACTAATTACAATCCTTCATTAGCCAAAACTCCGTAAAGTGGTGGTGGAGCTTGCCAAACCGCAACTCTTTTAGGTTGTGTATGGCCAACCTTCCCAAGTGAGTCGACCACTATACTAGAAATCGTGCTAACCATTATGTTCCTTATTAAAGACGATAGGTTATTAATTCACATAAACTTAATTATGTACGATAGAGTTCAGTTGTAATATACTGAAATGACCTGTTAGGGCAAAGATATATAGGGAGTTAATGTTACTAGCTAATTAATTTGAGGATAAGGATTTATGTTACACGCTTGAGGATAAGGCGATTTCTTCAACGTAATTGAAACACTATGTTACAAGTCCTCAACTACTAAAGCGATAAGGAGTTATGTCAACTACAACACTATTTTTTTTTTTTTCAATCATGCATGGGGGATATTCCATAAGTTATCCATCGAATATTAATCTAACTTATTTTATGTGTATATATTTTATGGTTGTCTTTGTACTTACTACATGCAACGTTTTGAATACAATTATATTATATATTTAATATCACGAATGTTTTTAATGACATGACAAAATTATTGCCACAAAGTCTAAAATCTTACTTGGGCAAGAACAAAACTATAATCATGATTAACAACTAGACTACTATAAGGATCATGGAGTTTGAGCTGTGAATGGTAGGTAAAGGGAATAGTGATTGATCGCCAGATCAATTGTCAATGTCGGTGGCTAAAATAACAATGATATATTCCTAATCATGTGCGGGTCACTGCTATAAAGTAGAAACTAATGGATTAGTAATGAATTAGTAAACCTAATGGACTAGTAAACCAAATTTGTAGTTCAGTCTCATATAATATCATGCCACACTTAAAATAAGAAAATCAAGAAGAAAGTTAAGAAGAACGAATATTATTCAACAAAAAGCTAATTATTACACCTTTTAGAACTTCTACATGTGCTAAAGAATGGCCATGATGCATGATTTTTGAATGAAAAGTGAGAAAAAAATAACAGATTGAAATAGTGTTAGTATTTAATACGGACCAAAAATTAAGCCCGTGATCTTAGTGCATCGAAGCCCATTTCCCCTCTTAAAGTAAGTTCACAACAATAAGGTTCGGGCTTCTAAATGGGTTTAGATTCAGCCCATAGTTCACTTGCTTATGTTGCCAGAAATAGGCACTGGTCTTAGACTTGATTTGGACCCGTTAAAGGCCCAACCTCAAGATGCCCTGGTTTGACATGAATAAATAGCTTTTACCTTTGTCGCTAAATAGTAACAATTATAGTGGTGTGCGCAAAATATTTGTGAAAAACAATTTGGTTTCCGTTGTCTTTTATTATTATTATTATTATTTTTTTTTTTTATCGAAGTTGAAGTAATAATGATCAATTATTAAAAGCTAGCAGTGAGAAAACACAAGATAATTTGTTAAGTTCGTGCGATTTTGGATAAGACTTAAAGATTTGTTTATCAATCAAAAAGAAAATGACTTAGAGATTTGTTTTCCTTATTCAAGAAAATGTAAATAAATTCAACAAAAACCCCGAACTTGTGTCCAAAGACGAAATGACTTTTCAAGAAACAACAACTGAATAAAACTGTTGAGATAAGGCCCATCAAGTTAGCTGTCTAACTTTTGGTCTACACCACATGCAATATGAGTATTTTTTCTTATTGCAACTTCAACAAGCTAGCTATTGTCTTCTTTGTGTCTTCTAGACTATATATTCCATCGCTATCATCAGCTAATTCCAAGATATATCACTTATATAGTTACCGCCCAATGAAATTATAACTGTACGTACATATAGAAAAAAAATAACTTACTTGTTTCACATATAACTTGATCTTTTTTATGGCGTGGGAACTTGCCAACTAGTTAAGTTCCCGAATTCGAATTTGCAATAAGCAAACGAAGTTAGTAGACATACTAAACTGGGGAAGACTACTGTCAGAAATACAAGTTTAGAAGACATGGATCAAATTAAAGATCGATTGAAAGAATTCCACCTTTTTAACCAACTGAATCATTTTACAGCCACGACATAAGTTACTATGGATTTAACATTACACTTGGTCGGAACTGAATCATTTTACAGCCACGACATAAGTTACTATGGATTTAACATTACACTTGGTCGGATCATGGAGTTTGTAGAATATACAGGTAAAACCTACCAATACGGAGCCTATAACCGGTAGATATTAATCTAAGTCTCGATTCGAGGAATATGGCTCCGAGTTGAACTATTCAAGAATTTGGATTAAACTCTGCCCTTTCCAAGTTAGGGAAATGTCTTGTCCGTACAATTTCACTAAAAGTAAACGAAGAAGAAAAAATTACGAAAGCTCAACCCATTTTTAGGAGGGGACCTTTCATGTGACAAAAGAGAACTTTTGGTTATTTTATTCTCAATGAGAAAATCCTACTTTTTTCTTCTTTTTCTCATAGTTCTATAGCGTAGCACCGCCTAGTATTTAGTGAAGTTAATTTTAATATTTCAACTCGACATGTGCCTCCATTCCCCTAAAAAGTTCAACTTATAAATTGCAAGGCTATAAAATTTAGCATAATGGGTATGTTTCCCAAGGAACCACGTCGATTGGATTTCGATCTCAAACTCCTATTTTATATACAAACAACTTGCAAGATAATATCATTGGGTACAAAAATACAAAAGTTACCTAGATTATACTTATCATGAATGATTGCTTTATGTGATGATTACACATGTAACCATTAAAAAAATCCGTTAAATAAAGTAGTTGAATTCAAGATGAAAAAAATTCAAAAGCTACAATTTCGTCAAAAAAAAAATTCAAAAGCTACAATTACGTATCCATAGTTTGCGCATATCTGTTTCGGGCATGCTTTACTCATCTTTTTTTTTTTTTTTTGCCCCTCTTTTCTTTTTAATATTAAATAAAGAGAGATTTATTGTTATTGAACGACTCATAGTGCCTCTCAATTCACGCCTTACATTTCTTTAACATATCACTTTATTAATTGTGTATAAATTATAATGTATGTCTTAGATGTAGAAGTGTTTTTAAAATGATTTTGATATAGTGAATGTTACGGTTCAATATGATTTTTTTTTAAAGTGATTTAAATGTAACGAGGTAATATACGCACGTATTGTTAGATAATAAATGCAATGTGCGTTTTTACAATGTATTTTGTTATGCAACATGTACTTTTAGGTGATTTCAAACCAGTGTATTTTATGTGTAGTGTTTTGTGTATTTTTAAACGATTAAGTATAGCTTATTTCATGCATATTGCGTATAGTGCATGTTATTTTATGTAATTCTAACGCAATATGTTTTTTTATGTGATTGATGTGTAATATGTTTTCTTTTAGGTGATTGATGTGTAATATGTTTTCTTTTAGGTGATTAACTGTACTGTGTGTTCTTCTAAAATTGATTAGGTGTAGTGTCTTCTTTTCTTCTTCTTCTTTCTTGTATTAATTTGTAGCTCTACAAAATTATTAATATATTGTTAATTCATGAAGGATATATGGAGGAGTCATTATAATTATTATTTAATTCGTGATAAAATTAAGTAAATGGTGATCCAAAGTAGATCTATGAGAATTGCAAGAAAAATGTGTAAAAAAATAAAAATAAAAATAATAATTAAGAAGCTGGTTTCACATATCAAGTCGATGATCTCATCATAGTTGAATCTGTTATATATTACTTATTATGTATCGTATTGGGATTTAGAACTATTAGATTGAATTCTAATGGATCATATCAGGATTGGATCAGGACTAACTCGTTTACCAACCTTATTGTGGTGTTAATTACACATGTATTTTGAATTGGTGTTGCATATGCTTATGAAAATAATTACTTTTTATCTTTTGAAGTCACATAAACACTTTTGATCAATCATTACACACTCTTCATTAATGTTTTAAATAGTGTTTTTTAATAAATTTTGCAAAACACTCCCAACTTTATTTAAATGTAATTTTGAACAAAATACAAGGCACACGAACTATGATTTTTTTATGCACTATAGCAATACTATTTTATATTTTTGGCTAATATTTATATAGTATCTTAACAAAAACACGTGATTTTCCATTTATATAATTTGGCACCCCCACCTGCTCCCTAAAACACCTGAACCTTTTCTCCCCCCCTTTAAAATCGACGTCACCAATCATCAAATTCACGATGAAACCGAGGCCCGTTCTCAGCCGTCCGATCTAAACCCCTAAACCCTTCTCAGCCGTCGATCATCTCTTATCCTCATATTTTTTCACCTACCATAACCGAAGGAAGACCTTCAAAAAAAAAGTTCCCAACTCTTTTTTTTTTTCTACTGCAGAAAAACTCAACGACTGCCACTCTCTCTCTCTAAAATCATCCGTATATTCTGGTTAGTTTCTCTCTCTAAATCTCTCTAAAACCCTAATTTTAGACTTGTTGCGAAGATCTAATTGTTACGCTCTCGTTTTTCAATTGGAATTGAGAATGTTAGGGTTAGTGGTGTGGATAATTGTTTTTTTTTGATTAATCTTTAGTTAGTTTAAGTGGTGCTGATTATGATCAAATAATTGAAACGAATGGTGTTGGAGTTATTTGAGAAGATTATGATTGTGTTGTTGATATGGAATTGAATTGTTTGGTTATTTTTGTGTGTGTTTTTTATGATTATATTTAGTTCATTTATTTTGTTTGTTATTGTTGTTGGACGTGGTTTCAGTGGATCTAGGGTGTAGAAGAATTGGTGTTATTTGTGATGGAAAATGGCACTAGCATTGCAAAAAATGCTGAGTTAGGGGAGCTAAGTTACAAGGATGTTCTTGAGTCGAATTTGGACGGGGTTAAAGAGTCTTATGGGGAGGAGGTGGTTGAGAAGGCTGTTGAGGCGGAACGTCCAGCGGTTAACTCTGAGGACAGTACGTTGATTGGAGATGGAAACGTCGAAGGAGTTGGGTCGTTGGAGAATGGTGAGGAGGATTCACATTTAGCTACCGAAATTCAGAAGTTTGAAGAGTTCATTTCAGCACCCGGTGGAGCTGAGGATTTAGAGGGTTCTGGTGCAAAGGCTGAAATTTTGATTAACGAGGAGATTCCTGGCGAGACTCCAATTGCTTCCGGGACAGTAGCGAGGGATGAAACTAATGGATTTCTTGACGAAAGCAATGGCGACGACAGTAAGGTTGATGTTGTGGAAGTATTTGAGTCGGCTGCTGCTGGTGATGGAACTGGTAGTATGAATGATGGATATGAGGTGAATAAAGAGTTGGATACCTCCCCTCAGAAGGCCGAGGGTGGTCTATCATATAATGAAAGTTCTGCTGCAAGTTTCGCTTCTGAAGAAGCAACGCTTGTGATTGAAGACACCGAAAATGAATCGGCTAATGAGATGTCAGAATCATTAAAAGACGACAAGTTAAGTGGAGCAGAGACTGATCATTCAGAGATGGACAAAATTGTAGATGTCATTTCAATGAATGGAGGTGATATTGGCTCTAAGGAGCCTGAGAATGGGACTATTGATCTGGTGACCTCGATTGGCGCTATAAACCAAGAGAAGGCAAGGATTACAGATGATGACACCATAGAAGAACAGTCTCACACGAAACCGCCCGAAGTTGAACATGACAGTGGGTTAAAACTTAATGAAGATGGTCCCAGGATAGAATCTGCCTCCAATGGAGATGTAATACATAACGATGAGAAGAATTTCGATGAAGCCAATGCAATTCAAGGTTCTGGACATCAGCAGGAAACAATAAACAGCTCGAGTAATCAGCATCTTGAACTCAAAGAGGATCAAGTTGGGGAGCAGGTGGAAATTTCATCGACTTCTGGTGCCAATCTGAAAGATGATGAGAACAATGAGCCAAACGAACTAGACTCAGGAGTGCAACCTCTGGAAGTTGACAGCCAGGTTTTTGACAAAGAGGAGAACATGGGAATAGCGGCTTCAGATACCTCTGATATTGAACATGCCAAAGAATCTTCTGGACTCCAAACTAACTTACCTCCTGTAGTGGAAGATGGCACAGCTAACCTAGAGATTGAGAAAGTTGAGAAGCCCCATTTCAGCTCATCTGAATTGGTAGCAGACAGTTTAAGATCCTCTCAGCCACGGTCTATGGATGCAGGTATTGAAGTTTCGGCAGTTGTTGCCGAGGGGCCAGAAAAGGGAAGCGTGAAAGATGACATGGTGGAAAAAAATGTTTCACGGAACAGAGCACAAGAAGATGGACCTAGCACCGTTATCTCAACATCTTCTGGCGATTCTTCCACCTCTGCTACCTATCCTGCAGCTCCTAAGGTGCAAGCACCTATTTCTGAGGACAGATCAGTCAATGGAGAGCAAGTAATGAAACCTGCAGCAAACATCTCCGCTGCTAACTCTGTAGCTCGTCCTGCTGGCCTGGGGCATACTTCCCCACTGTTGGAACCTGTTCCGCAGAATACCTCTGGAAGTAAAGTGAGTGGACCCAGGTCTGCTAATAGTATTCCATCTACCAACGTTGCCCCTGCTGCCCCTGCTCGTCCTGCAGGACTAGGGAATGCTGCACCGCTACTTGAACCCGCCTCTCGTGTGGCCCAGCAACCTCGAGTGAATGGAGCTACTTCCCCACATAACCAGCTTGTAGAAGATAACACAAATGGAGAGTCTGAGGAGTATGACGAGACCCGTGAAAAACTCCAAATGATTCGAGTAAAATTTCTCCGACTTGCTCATAGACTCGGTCAGACTCCACATAATGTTGTTGTGGCACAAGTCCTGTACAGATTGGGTTTGGCTGAACAGCTACGGGGGAGAAGTGGAGGCCGTGTTGGTGCATTTAGTTTCGATCGTGCAAGTGCAATGGCTGAGCAGCTTGAGGCAGCTGGGCAAGAACCCTTGGACTTCACCTGCACAATCATGGTTCTTGGGAAATCAGGGGTGGGTAAAAGTGCAACTATAAATTCCATCTTTGATGAAGTGATGTTTGGTACTGATGCTTTTCAGTTGGGCACAAAAAAGGTTCAGGATATTGTGGGGACTGTGCAGGGGATAAGAGTTCGTGTAATTGACACGCCAGGGCTTTTACCTTCTTGGTCAGATCAAAGACAGAATGAGAAAATCCTTCACTCCGTCAAAAGGTTTATTAAGAAAACACCACCAGATATTATTTTGTATCTTGATAGATTGGACATGCAGAGCAGAGATTTTGGTGACATGCCACTATTGCGAACCATCACTGATATCTTTGGACCATCTATTTGGTTCAATGCCATTGTAGTTCTGACCCATGCTGCATCTGCCCCACCTGAAGGTCCGAATGGCACCGTGACAAGCTATGATATGTTTGTGACCCAGAGATCCCATGTTGTTCAGCAGGCTATACGCCAGGCAGCCGGAGATATGCGGCTAATGAACCCAGTTTCTTTGGTGGAAAACCATTCAGCATGTAGAACAAAT
The DNA here is from genome assembly GCA_946800315.1 of Misopates orontium. Classification (NCBI taxonomy): domain Eukaryota; kingdom Viridiplantae; phylum Streptophyta; class Magnoliopsida; order Lamiales; family Plantaginaceae; genus Misopates; species Misopates orontium. Next base: position 2,059,144 of record OX326948.1, on the reverse strand, counting down.
AGAGCTGGTCAGAGAGTGTTGCCAAATGGTCAGGTTTGGAAACCGCACTTGTTGCTACTGTCTTTTGCTTCTAAAATTTTGGCCGAAGCAAATACATTACTGAAATTGCAAGATAGCCCACCTGGAAGACCTTTTGCCCCTCGGACTAGATCGCCTCCTTTACCTTTCCTTCTATCATCTCTTCTACAATCAAGACCTGAAGTTAAACTTCCATCGGAGCAGTTTGGTGATGATGATGATACTATGGACGACGATCTGGATGAGTGCTCGGACTCAGATGATGATGCAGAGTATGATGAACTGCCACCCTTTAAATCATTGAATAAAGCTCAGCTAGAAAAGCTTACTAAAGCACAAAGGAAGGGTTACTATGACGAGCTAGAGTATAGGGAAAAACTTTTGATGAAGAAGCAGCTGAAGGAAGAGAAAAGGCGGCGAAAGATGATGAAGAAAATGCAGGAAGCAGCTAAGAATTTGCCTGTTGAATATGGCGAAAATGCTGAAGAAGACACAACTGGTGCTGCATCTGTACCAGTTCCTATGCCAGACATGGCCCTACCTGCTTCTTTTGATTCTGATAATCCAACTCATCGGTATCGTTCTCTTGATTCGTCTAATCAATGGCTTGTTAGAGCCGTCCTAGAACCAAACGGTTGGGACCATGACATTGGGTATGATGGAATAAATGTTGAAAGATTGTTTGTGGTCAAGGAGAAGGTACCAATTTCGTTCTCTGGCCACGTTTCCAAAGACAAAAAGGACGCCAACCTTCAAATGGAAGTTGCAAGCTCAGTGAAGCATGGCAAAGGGAAATCGACCTCTTTAGGTTTTGATATGCAGTCAGTTGGAAAGGATATGGCTTATACAATACGAAGCGAGACAAGACTTAGCAACCATAGAATAAATAAAGCAGCCGCTGGCTTCTCAGCTACACTTTTAGGGGATGTTTTAACTGGAGGAGTTAAAGTAGAGGACAAGTTAATTGTTGGTAAAAGAGCTCAGATAGTTGTTGCTGGTGGTGCTATTTATGGTCGTGGGGATGCTGCTTATGGCGGTAGTCTGGAAGCTACCCTCAGGGACAAAGACTATCCTTTGGGACGCTTTTTATCAACACTGGGGGTCTCTGTCATGGACTGGCACGGGGATCTTGCAATTGGGTGCAACTCCCAAACTCAGATACCTGTTGGTCGACATACAAACTTGGTTGGCCGTTTTAATATTAATAACAAGGGGTCTGGACAAGTTAGCGTCAGAATCAACAGTTCTGAGCAGCTTCAAATAGTATTGATTGGCTTAATACCTCTTGTTAAAAAGATCCTTGGTTAGGTTGCAGCATCCATAACGATATATGAGGAACAGCTATTATGTAACAGACCTTGGAATATCGCAAATTGCTGCACTAATGACCATCATTGTGTGACCAGACCAACAGAGGTATTGATCTTCATTCTTCATACTGCATGACATGCCTGACTTGAGTTACTTTGGTTACCTAAAGCAGTAATAGTAGTGTTGAGGTTGTTTATCTCTCAGTTCTAAATTACGGTTTAGCTTCATAAGTTGTTGAACAGTAGTGAGTAACTATGGCGAAGTTTGGGGAATCGAATCTGCTTCCTACCAGTTTTTCGTCTCTAATTAATTTCTTTTGCTTTACTGCTTTATCGACATACTTTTTGAGAAATTATATGTCTTTTTTTTCTTTTGCATCATTATACTTATAGAGTTTAGTTAGTTTGAGATTCTGTAATTGGTCCCTTTACTTCTTGATTTTACAATTAAAAGTTGGTCCTGATTTGGTAAGTTTCTTAATGTTTCATCTCTATATATCCTGATGTTCTCGTCTCTTGTTTTGTTCATCAGTATGCATTTTCTTCGAGATTGATCTGGATTTTTATCTTGTTCTCCTCGTATGCTGGACTATAAAAGCTTCTTCGTTTTCTGAATTGGAGGCGATCTTCTCGTGTTTTTTTCACTATTTACCCATCATTTATCCTTTTCAATTTGACCTACACCTCATGATACTATCTCGATTTAATCCTTATTATCTTTTCTCTTCCTTCCTTGTCCAGTGCGTTGGTAGAAGGATTTTTGGACAAAATATCAGGTGGCCGGCCATAGAAGAGGCTTGCATGTTCAGATCAGAAGACATTCCCATATTTAGTTACTTGAAGGAACTTGACTTTTAATGTATTATCTTAGCACTTATTTTGAGCATGTAATATTCTTGAGATTTCTTTTTCGGACAGAATTTTGGAGAACGAAGGTTTAATGTTACTTAAAAGTGAGTTTTTGTGCAAATGTTGCACTGGTAACTATGCTGTATTTTAGAAATTTCAGGTTGCTGTAGCCCTCAGAGTAGCATAGATTCGTTTTCCTTTAGGGATAATTATAACTACACCTCTAGAGAAAGTGTGAGTAATACCAAAGACAGGCACTCTTTGAAGCCTTGATTATACTAGGAACTAGAAGATTTGTTTGTACCATTTCTCAAACTTGCTCGGGCAACTTGTAATTATTCACGCATCAGGGTAGAGTAGAATCGAGAAGCTGAGTGTTTATTTGACTTTCAAGCATAGATCAAAGTTTTAGTTTCGATGTATGTTTTGGTTTTCTTAAAATTGAAGATTATATATGTTTAGAGATTTTCTCGACATGCTTTGAAAAGTTTGCAAAAGTTCAATGATCGAAAAATACTTTTATAATTTGTTTACACTAAGTGTAAAATGAAAATGTTTTCTTTTGAAGAAACGGTTAGAAATCTTCGGTCAGTTCCATTGACTTGCCTTCAAACTGGAGTAAGGAGCTACCTTCTGAGTTAAGAGCACTTAATGAATGCAGCTATTGGCGCCCTTTCGCAGATTTTGATTCGCACTTTCAGAGAGTGATTCTATTATTATCCATAGTACAAAAAACTGGAGTAGTTTGACCAAACTTAGAGAATTTGAATGTGACTATTCCGTAGATTTACATAGAAGAGTGCAAATTTAACAATGTTTGCTTTCCAAATACTATGCTTCAAGTTTCTGTTTCCCTCTAATAATGTAATACCATAACATTGTATTCTACAACAGCATTACCCGAGGTGCTATTATTCGTTACAGTATTTAAAAGGGCGGAACCACGAGCTAGTCGAAAAACACCAGTGCCTCCAACTATCGGCAACTCACGGAACTCGTTAAAGAAAGGGTTGTGCCCGACCAAACTGAGTGAGCTCCCGTTGAACTTCCCTGCAGTGAACACAAAACTGAATGTCATGTGATAACTTATCTCCTCAAAAGAGGTCGAGCCTAGCACCCCTTGGGCTCGTCCGACAATCTCGGAATCAGGGCTTGGGCCTGCCGTCAATAGATCATCCATTGCTCCAATGAGGCCAAAAAATGTAGGCGATCGTGTAGTAAAATTTGCGATAACAACCGGAATATTCGTTGGATTCGGGCCACCTACAATGTCATGAAGGTAGAAATGAAGCTGAGTTACTCTTTGCTTCATCTGTGGAAGTTTCTGATACCAGTTTTTCAATGCTTTAGGCCCTTTGCTCTGTCCATGTGCCACCGGCGAAGCCAGTAGTACAATTGTACAAAGCATGAAGACTATGCATTGCTTTTTCATCCTTTTTCTGTTTCGAATGTATGATGAATATGTTTAACAAAAAATGTATGATGAATATGACTTAAAGAGAGATTAGTAAGTACATTTTATAAGCATGTGGTGACAATACAATATTAAAAAAATTGCCATGCTCCATGTAATATTCTGTTTCTTAATATAATAAAACAGCAGACATGAGCCAACATTATGGGAAAATTCTTTGTTATTAGAGAGAACATAACGGTCAAAAAGGAATGATGATAAAAGATATGCAGTCGCCTTAAATTTATATGACACGATTTGAAGGACAGTTATTTTTGACTTTGTTTTTGCCGCCATATGCTTGGCTAGAAAATTATTTTCCTTAGTTGTTATATTGAATCATGAATACTATTTTCAAGAAGGTTTACTTCCTATCACGTTTAATCAGAAGGACTTGTCCATTTCCTTTGTTTAAATTAATTTAGAGTTACCGTCAACTTAAAGTTGGAGTGTTTGAGAATCTTTATAAAAGTAATTAGTCAAGAAATTGATTAGGTCCTTGAAATAATTAACATAAAATGTTTTTTTTTTAATTTTTTTTAGAACATCATATTTAAAAGGCAAGTTGAGAAACACCATAAATACATCTTCCTGACATTTTTTTATCCTTTTTACAAGATTGGCAAAAGTAAAAAGTAATGATGCAAAACTCATAAAAACACTTATGTGGAGACCTAGACGTTAATAGTAAAGGCTTCTCATCAACATTTGCAAATACTATAGAACTACAGTCAAGTGAAACAATGTAAACTTTAATATTGCTTAGGGGTGGCAAAATGGATCCGGATCCATGGATCCAACCGGATCCGTTGTGGATCCATCGGATCCGATCCACCATGGATCCACCATGGATCCGAAACCAAGTTGATCCGGTGGATCCAAGGTGGACCTGGATCCATTGTGGATCCGTGCGGATCCAAACGTGGATCCAGGTTGATTTGGGTGGATCCGTGAGTGGATCCGGATGGATCCACATTTGGATCCGTGTGGATCCATCCAAGTCCATGTCTAGATCTAACTCAATTTAAAGCAATTTTTGGCATTTAGCTTTTTATTTGCGCCACTATCTCATTGTCTTTATGCATTTGTATACTTTTAAAATATAACTTTAGTTTACTATGATTTTTATTTTTTAATTACGTAAAATAATTTGACAACGTAACTATTCATTATGAGAAGAAGATCTCGTGTTTTAATTTGGTAACTATCAATTAAAGTTAAAGATATGTACAATATATGGTTGATTGGCATTTTTATTCTCATTATTAAGTTTTATAACTTTGTAATCTTTAACCTCAATTTGTAAAGAGGCAAAAATTATTCTCAATCATATATAAAAAGAATCTAAATAATAATTCTAATCCTTAATCAAAAGCTCGAGAAAGTCTTCCAAATTCCAAAACTCAACTTCATTAAAAACATTACAAAAAATAATATTACTTTTGTTATAGAAGTATTCATGATTTCTATATTTTTCTCAAATACACACATATATATATAAAATGTTTTATGTGTATACATATATATTTTTAGTAAATACATCTCAAAAGAGCATTGCATATTTTAAAATTAAAAGAAAAAGTTAAATTATGTGAAACACTAGCTTGCACATTTATATCGTGATGTAGTTGAGTGTTAAATTACAATTTTTTTTTTCTTTCTAAGCGTCCAATATCTTGTTAATTAAGAATTAAGAATAATGATATATATTATTAAATTTAAGGTGGTGGGACAGATTGGTGGATGTGAAAATTGGGTTGAGTAGAGGTTGATTTGGTGGATTAGATGGATCTACCAAGATGGATCCACTTGGATCCGACAATGGATCCACATGGATCCGACTATGGATCCGCGGTGAATCCACAAATGGATCCGTTCGGATCCATGATTGGATCCAAAAATAGTACTACTTGGATCCGCGGATCCACATGGATCCGGACCCGGATCCGATCCAAGTTGAATCCATTTGAGATCCACCCCTATGGATCCAGTTGGATCCAAATCCTAATGGATCGGATCCACATGGGTTTAGACTTGGATCCGGTCCGGTTGATCCATTCTGCGTTATTTTATATGGCCAGCTCAATTTGAAGATACTTACAACGTTTGGGGCATTTTCCTGAGTACATGTCTATGTTGGGTTCATGGGTACCTAATTAAGTTAATCAAGACATAATTTTCGCAATTTTAGTAATTTGTACTATACTGTTTAAAGTTTTATGATAAGAATGCTGTTAATAGGAGTTTAAAGAGGTAAAATTTTCATGCTTTGGCTCATTGTTACTATTAATTGCTTAAAAGTACTAGTACGTAGTGTTTGTAAAGTGTCTTAAAAAACTACTTAAAGTAAGAAAATAATATTTTTGGGGCGTTTGGCAATATTTTAGAAATTACTTATTAGGTCACAACTATTCTTAATCGATATAACAAATCAACGTCTAATCTGAGAAGTACCAGAGATAGTTTATTGGGCTATTGCTTTGCATGCTCTTTTTTCTTCTTAATATAAACAAATATATGTACATGTCAATGATGTCAACATTCTAAAAATATTTATATATACATGGATACAAAAGCAAGTAAGTACTTTTTTGTTAAGGTAATGCAACAACTCCTCAATAATCTTGACATAAAAAATAATATTTAATTCTCTCTCTCAAAAGTCAACCCAACTTCCAATCAAACAATGTTTTTTTTGATAGGACAATCTAACATTAATGTTAAATTGAATGAACTCCGGCTGTTTTTGAGATTAGAGCGTTATTGGACTGAGCACTGTATTTGCAATGTCTCGTTGGACTGATTAACCATAGACAAAAGAAAAATGTATGGCCCATATCCGGAGCCCATGATGGCTCCGACCCGGTGTGTGTTGCATGTGAACTCAATTGCTTAAGTTCGTCAAAACTTCGTGGTACAATTTTTCTAAATAATATAAAACTTGTACTGCATTTGTTTTTAGTTCTATTTGACACGACAGTATCTCAAAATCATCTAATAAGTTTAGTCACAAATTATGTATATTGAATAAAAACAAGAATTATTTGAGTATTAGTCTAACAAATTAGATAAGTAATCTTCATATTTATAAGAATAATCAAAGAGTACGATTGCGTGTTCTTTTTCAGTTCTGTCATTGAAATTTCTATAGCTTGATAGCGATCGAGAACTGTGGGTTTAGAATTTTAAGTGGCAAATTAAGACTTGAGTAAGCTTGACGTGTTAAAGCATGCCGTAGTTTACTAGCTAATTAGATATGGTTTTAAGCATGTAGGCTGCATGCCGTAACCTTTGAAAAACAATGCAATCAAACCTAAATACAAACATGAAATTATTTTGTTCAATAATGATGTGTCAATTCGTGTGACATTTTTCATTTACAATGCTTTAGGGCATGTCGTTTGGGCCTTTGCGAAAGAAAATCAAACCTTACAATAATCATCATACGAAGCGTAATTAAATCTTACTATATATACACAACAAAGAATAACATTTCGTCTGGGATGAAAGTTAGAGATGAAATAAAATTCAATGGTCTTCACAAGAAGTTTTAAGCACGTTATTATTCGAGCCGACTTTGTTTACGATATTGCATAAACAAAGACCCGTGTCAAGAATAGGTAAAGTATGCATGCACAGTTTATAATATATACCCATGAAAGATAAGGTACATAAATTTACTACAGCTAAACATGAAACGAAGAAGGACAAGAAATTGATCCAATGCAGCCAGTCACATATTTAATTATTTACTCAAACTTAATTAACATGATCTAATAATCATCACGGCCGCCTTCATTTACTTTTTCTAGATCTCATCGGTCCAAACCACTTTAATTGTGTCTCACTCTATGTACCAAGTAGTTGTGATGATTCACTCGTATTTCACATTTTAACATACGAAAGTTATAGTTGTTTAGCTTATGGAGTGGCGTAGACCATATTTCAGTTGTGAACTCATTCATCAGACCGCTTAATCACGTCGGATCCATCGACATACGCAACATATAGCGTATACTCCACAACACCATGATCTTTCACAGGGTCATACGAATAAGTGTTGGTTAACACATAGCCATGCGCCCCACGGAACATTCCGGTGCCACCAACCACCGCCAACTCGCGACTAGCATCACCTATTTGATTCCTTCCCAAGATACTAATCGTGCTTCCATTATATATACTCTCCCACCATGAAAACGGCCAGGACCGTGATTCCCAAATCTAACGAAGTAACAAGCCCTTGAACCCGACCCACTTTCTCCGAATCGTATTCGGGTCCAGCCGTGAGTAGGTCATCCAGGACTCGAATTTGACCAAACGTTGTCGGACAATTTGAGGTGATGGAAGCTCGGGCAACCTCGTACACTCTCGGTTTGTCTCCACCTAGTACGTCTTGTACGAAAAATTGTACCCTAGCTACCTTTTCCTTACCTCTGCAGAGCCTCTTGAGCCATGTCTTGTCTTGTTTTTGAGCGTTATAATAAGGTTCTGGCACTGGTGAAAACAATATGGATATGATCGTAATGGCACCAATAATTAGTAGTACCACCTTTTCCATTGTTTAATTTCTCTTGACGTAAGTAAAAGTTTATAGAGAAACTTTCACCTAATGGGAGTTGGCATGAGATTGAATAATTATATAAGGAACTGGGTATGTGATACTAATTATTTAACTCAAGTGGGTTTAGGTTAAGGTAATTCTTTAAATTTCATGCTAGTTGACGAAGAAATTTTGAACTAATCCGCGCTCTTTCGTTCTAGGCATCCGGTGGCTTTTCACGTAAAAAAAATGCGATTTTCCAAAAAATTGTCCTCTAAGTGGACGTAACTTAAAACTGGTCATCAAAGTGACAATGATCAATTTTGGTCTTATATTAGGTATTTTGTTTTTCAATTTTGGTCATCCAGTGTTAAAATATTCAAAATTTGGTTGGGTTTTTAGCAAATGAATTACAAGTGACCCCTCAATTTTGTGATTTTGTTTTTTTAATTTTCTTTCCAGACCTTTTAAATAACTACATTTACACCATAAATTTTAGAATAGTTATCTACAGTCACAAAAAAATAAAGTTTAGTTTGGTCGGAGGGCTAAAATTTTAAACATGCAAACTATAGAATCAAAATTGGACTAAGGACAATATAAAGGATCTTAAATAGTCAAAAGATGACAACTTTTAATAAATTCTTCACAAGATTTTTTGTTAATTCACGCGACATCGTTTGATTTAGAGTGCGTGTATCTAAAATATTATGTGATTTTAATCCATGATGCAGTGGATGACTAAAAAATAAATATATTCATCTTAATTTACCTTATCATCATCATACGTACGTAACGTAATTTAAATACACAACAGAGAATAACTAGTCTTTTGGGATGAAAACTCAAATGAAACAAAAAATTAATTCAATGGTCTTCAAAAAAAGTTTAAACACGTTACTAGTCGAGCCGAGTTTGTTTACGATATTGCATACAAAGACCCTTGTCATGTCATTTGACATTTGCAAAGCAACGCATATCTAGATAGTAGATACAATAGGTAAGTATGCATGCAATATTGTTATCCCGAACATAAATTTACAACATGGCTAAACATGAAACGAAGAAGTACAAGAAATTAATCCAATGCAGCCAGCCACATATTTAATTATTAACTCAGACTTAATTAACATGATTTAATCACGGCCTCCAGTTATTTAATTTTCCAAATTTCAGTGGTAAGAATATCTTTTATGCCACTTTCTGTACCACTTTATATCAATTAGTTGTGATATGACAAGTGTTCCACACCTTAATACATGAACAATATATAATTAAGTAGTTATTTAGCATATGAAGTGGCTTAGACGATTAATTGTGAATTCTTATTCATCTGCCATCCTAATCACGTCGGATCCATCAACATACGTAACATAGAGCATATACTCCAAAACTCCGTAATTTGTCATAGGATCATATGAATAAGTGTTAGTTATAGCATAGCCGCGTGCTCCACGGAACATTCCGGTACCACCAACCACCGCCAACTCACGAGTAGCATCGCCAATTTGGTTTCTTCCCAAGATACTAATCGTGCTCCCATTATACTCTCCCGCTGTGAAAACAAAATTTAGGTTCATAGCCAGGGCCGTGATGCCCAAATCTGACGAAGTTATAAGCCCTTGAATCCGACCTACTTTTTCTGAATTGTAGTCTGGTTCAGCCGTGAGGAGATCATCTAGGACACGAATTTGACCGAACGTTGTCGGAGAATTTGAGGTGATGGAAGCTCGGGCAACCTCGTACACGGTTGGGTTGTCTCCACCTAGTACGTCTTGTACGTAGAAGTGAACCCTGGCTACATTTTCCTTACCTTCGCAGATGTTTTGGAACCATACATTTTCTTGGTTTTGTGCATTATAAGCTTTTGGCATGGCTAAGAACAATAAGGATATGATGGAAATTGTAGCAATTACTAGCTTGGCCATAATTTAATTTCTCTATGAATGTGCGAAAATTCTGCTGGAAAATGAAAGTTTGTGTAGTAATTTTTGACCTAATGGGATAGATTATATATAGAAGGAGTAAATGTATAAATGCGAATAATTTAGTTAACTCAAGCGGTCAAGGTTAAGGTAATTATTTCTTTATTTTCATGCTATTTGACGAAGAATTTTTCTTTCTTCTTAATCTATACCTAAGCATCCGATGTCTTGTTAGGTAAAGAATTTTGAAACTTTGAATATATCCAATTGTAATGTAAAAATACCGGGAAAAAAGGTCACTAGCTTGTCACGAGATTATTAATGGTGTCGGCTTTTATAAGTTATAATGATGTGTACAAATTAAAAAAAAAATCAATTATATACCACATATATAGTATATATTATAGGGTTTCTAAAATAGTCAATTTAATTAGATTATAACTATATATATGAGAAGAGTTCATTTACATGGTATCAAAGTTAAGCGAATCATTCTCAGCAAAGTTTGTTTGTTTGTTTGTTTTTTTTTTTTTTTTTTTTTTAAGTGAATCATGTTTATAAGATCAGATTTTGTTGTCATCTATAACTTGTTCAGCGCAAACAGGGACTTCCAAATTGAAAACAATATATAGCATAAGACGATACATTAGCTTTACAGTTACACCCGGCCACATAATATCACTTATCAGCAATTTATAATAATGGATGAGCGGTTTTGAATGATTGTAGGATTTTGTCATCAACTTTAGTAATATGGAAAAATGGGGACACGTTTAACATGTACGTCCTCGTGATTTTTTGCTAGTGTTCTTACTTTCGTATACTAGGTTTCAACTGCACGTTTTTATGATTTGTCGTTTCGGTTTTTAGTAAACGACATCACGATTCAAAGAATCAAGAGATTATATCAAAGAAATTTTTTTTGAACAAGAAGGCAAGAATAGTCGCCATGCATGCACCTTGTTTTTTTTGTTTTTGTTTTTGTTTTTTTAGTACTAAGGTCGAATTTCTATTTTTAAAAGAACATTGTTTTTACCTAGAATTACCTTATTGAGATTACAAGTAAAAGTAATGGATGCATGTAAAGTAATTTAAATCGTTAAAAACGCTTGGGGTATGAAAAAAAAGCATCTATAAGTGCTTGGATATATCTTTTTGGTTTTTTTCTTACTGGACTACGAGTATACAACATTACTACTAGTTAATTAATCACATAATTGGGAGTATAAATCTTCTACAATAAATTCCATTTCATAACAAAAAGCCTACACATTCAGGAAGCGCTCAAAATCCTACTCTGTTTTCACTTTTCTTTATGTCTACTTTTTTAAATTAACAAAAATACAAACAAGTTGATGACTATTTATATAGCCTAAAAAATATAAATCTAACTCTAGAGGCACCACATGAAACTTATTTCTTGTGTCGCGAGTTTCCATTTAAAAGATTTGGTTAACAATTAAACCAATACTGTTTACAAACATAATATCTAAAGCTAGTAAGAAAAACCAAGAACTGAAATTGAATGGAGGCTAGCTAACAAAATCAAAATCGAACTATAAGTATTTAAAAATTAGTTTCACCTTCTCTCTCACCCCCGGCCACCCTATCACCTTTTACTTTCTTTTTCTACTTATACGAGTAATTAGATAACAAATTGTATATATTAATAATTAATTGGTAAAAGAGACGCATACCTAACCTATAATAGTTACATGGATGCACATAGTTGACATTACAACTGGTAATTAAGAACGTTAGCAGCCCTCAAACCTTTGAAGTAGAAATTAGGCAGAAAAAGATGTAGTCAATATCTACTACTCTGCCAGTATATATATATATATATATATATATATATATATATATATATATATATATATATATATATATATATATATATATATATATATATATATATATATATATATATATATATATATATATAAGCAAGAAAATGGGCTTGAGTCAAACATAATTAAGCAAAAATAGGGATGTCACACATTAGATCACTAGTGATAGCTAAATCGAAAGAATTGGCACTAGTAAATAAAGGACCATTGTTTTCGAAAATAAATATCAAACAGTAAAATAAAGTATAAAAAATAATGCATAAGCTATAATATTCGGGAGACCCTAACTGTTAATTACCACATAAAATGTAGGGCTCTGCTAGTCTAACAGACATCTTTAGGTGTCTGTGACACAGACGGCGGTGGGAACAAAGTATTAGTGCAGTTTGGTATCTAAAACAATTTGATTAGAAATCAAATTGTCCCTCTAAAATCAAGAAATTATAATGAAGGCTCCAATATTTAAGAATCTTTCCAATAATTTGAATTCTACTTAAGTGTCCCTTTAATATTCAGAAATCTATAAAGGACATCAATATTTAAGGATCAAATTCCTTGCAAAATACGAACAAACAAGCTATCACCTACAAGGCTACAAGCAACAATAAACTTATTTATTTAATACAACTTCTTCTTTGTGTATATTATTTGATTAATTAGGTTAGTTTTTTAAATCAAATTTGGTAATTGTTTTTCAGATGAAAGACGTAGAGAGTAGTAATTAATGGTGATACTCCAATTCTTTTTTTTTTTTTTTAAATACTAGTTGCTCCATCTGTAGGTATCACATTTTTTAGTTACTAGAATGCATATGACTTTTATAATCTTTATACAATTTTATTTAGGTTTAGATTGGAAATTAATGATAACGGGAGAAATAATAAGAGAAACAAGGTGCAATATTTTGTTCTACTCATGAAAGACATAAAAGTAAGTGATCATAGACCTGAAAAAAGAATTGGTTGTTATTCTTGTATGCTTACGTATATTGAAACTTTGTATTATTATTTTTTGAATAAAAAAAACAAAAAGAGAAGTGAATGTTATTTAGCTATGAAACACAAATAAAAAGTATTTAGTTGTAACTTGTAAACATTAAAAAGAACAGGATGTATTAGCGCCACGATTTCTAGGAGGAAGGAACAAATGCAATAATAAAAGATTATGGGCCAAACTTATTGTAAAGAAGCTAGTGGAACCTTTTACACCGGTAGCGTGTTTACGGATAGAGATTAAGTGCTAAAAATATTGTCTGTAACATATGTAATGTTACAGACTGTGAGGAAATCCTTTTCCTAAAATGTATTAAACTAATCTGTGTTCTTAATTAGGTCCTAAACAAATTTTGATATGGACATCGATTGTATTTCTGGTTTGAGTGCCGAATCAATAATGAACTGTTCCATTTTCAGGTTGTTGACGGATATACAGCACGAGTTAGCCATTTTAAGGACCACAACAATTACAAAAGTCACTGATTTGGCTAAAATAGTGAAACTAATCTGAAAGATATGTGGCAATGGACAATGGCCACATTATCCAAGATTTGATTCACGGCCAACACTACTTCAAAACTACCAAATCAGCCATTAGCTTTGCCACCGTTGAGCGTTTGCTCCACAACTACTTGTTTGCAGGTTGTATCAACAACGAAAATCGAAAGGGCTATGCTTTAGTTGTGCGAAGTATTCGGGCCATGACAAATTGTGCGAAAACCTACGAACGTACTTTACGAGATCAACAAAAAAAAAAGAGAACCTAAAATTGTGGCACTCAATACTAGGATAAAAGGCTACTCTATTCTACTCTTAGAACTAAAGGGGAAATAAAAGGCTACTCTATTTAACACTATAGACAGTCATAAATTTATGAAATAACATGTGGTTGGATCTTAATTCACTCGCTTGTGTGTGATTAAAGAAATAAATATCTATATATTTGCATTTCAAGTAAGATGACTTAAATATTGTTGTACATAAAGTCCTATATTGGAATAAAATCCAATATTGTTGAAAACTCAAAGACGTTTAATTTGATATCTTATGGGCTCAAAACGGATCACCGAATCAAAAGTTATAGTGGTTTTCGTGCATCATTTTTTTTACTAAAAAATTTCAGAATTTGGGGTATCTTGTCCTATATCACCTTTGAATTAGAATTTAGGTAGAAAAAGATAGCTTCCATATCTACAAGTCTGCCAGTATATATATAAAGCAAGAAAATCAACAAGCGTCTAGGTGTATTAGCTAGTAATTGAGCATTTCAAATCTTTTGTGTCAAAATAGTATGTTAACTGTTGTATGTATTACCACTATATTACAATATAAGTAATAGTTATAAAATAAATACTAGTATGTTTATTTCTGTAATCATCTATCATCAAGCCTGCGCGCGCGCGCGCACACACACATATATATATACTCTTATGAACCACCCTCATAAGATATCTATGAAGTCGTATGCAATTCCTCTTGTTCAACATAGCGAACATACACGTTATATTCGAGAACCAGGTGATTTGCCACGGTGTCATATAAATAAGTGTTGGTTATCGCATAGCCACGCGCTTCACGGAATTTTCCGGTGCCACCAACCACTGCCACCTCACGAGATTCATTGTAGAATTGATTCCTCGCCGTGATGCAAATCGTGCTTCCGTTGTACTCCCTGGCTGTGAAGTATAAGATCATATTCATTGCAAAGGCTGTGACTTCCAAATCCGAAAAAGCTGCAAGCCCTTGAAGACGACCCAATTTCTCCGAATTTATGTCGGGTTCAGCCGTGAGGATAGAATCCACTACTAGGACCTGACCGAACATTGTCGGAGAATTGGAGGTGATGGAAGCTCGAGCCACCTCGTACACGGTCATGTTTTCCCCACCTAGGAATTCTTGAATGTAAAAATGGAGCTCGGCTACTTTTTCGTTTCCTAGGGTTTGAGACCATGTTTTGTCTTGACTTTGAGCATTATGAGCTTTTGGCATGGCCATGAACAATAAGAAAAATAGTGTAATAGCATAAAATATTATCTTTGTCATCCTTGAATAATTTCTTTTCGTAGCATATGGAATGAATTTGTATCCAGGATATGATACTTAAAGTGTTGGGGTATATATAATAGTAAATATAAAGCTAATTGTATCTTATCCATGTGTCCTAGGAACAACTTGCGTGAATAAATAAAACTTTTTTTTTCCAAAAAAATCTGAAGTTGCACTGTTAAATCAAGATTATCAGGGTACAAAACACACATGCAAAACACGTATGGTTTTAAAAAGTATATTGCCCCCATGTGTTATGTTAAATTGTTAATTAGGGCATATTATCCTCGTGTCATAAAATATATAGGCAAATTATTCGTTATGGTTTTAAAAAGTTGCACACCACTTGATAACATGTGGGAATAAGATGGTGTACGTAGTTGCAACATATAAAAATACAAAGAAAGATAATGTGCCAATTTAACAAAAATGTGGGATAATTTGCTTATTTATTTTTATAGAGGATAATGTGCATATTTTTCACGGCATATCGAGATAACTATGAATGTAATTTTTTACATGAAAGTGATATGCCTATTTTCCACTCATAAGAGAGGTTGTCTGTGTCAAAAAACCAAAAAATAGTACAAGTTAATTTCGTGGGTATACTTAACTTTGCGCGTGATGAGAGAAATTTCGCACGGAATCGAGTATAACAGGAGCTCTTGTAAATATGCTAACTATTAACTCAATTTAGGATGAACTTCCCTTTAATTTTTAGACATTTTATGGGGCGAAGGGCGCACGTCACGCACAAAGTCGTGAAAAAATTAAAATCTTGCTAAAAATTTTTGCTACGAAATATTTCCGTAAATTATATTGAGGCGTTTGGCAGACTTCATAGTTATTAGATTTAGTAGCAAATAACTCATGTGGGAAAAAGATGCAAATATTCTCCTGTGATTAATTCGAAATGTGGAAGTATATTCCCCCCCGCCCCCTCTTTATGTTCATGTATTTTTGCTTGAGAAGACTAAGACATCAATAGTTAAATAGTATAAAGAAAATAGAATATAAGTTTTTAATAATTTTAATTAGCTGGTGTTTTTAAATTTCGCTAAATTTATGATAATGATGTTATTGCATCAACATCCACCAGAATTCGAACCACCTCATGTATCACGATCATCTTCTCGAGTGCTACGCCAAAGTTTCACCATATTTTTCTGAACATGCCACAACTAACCCCTTGTTTTATACCCAGAAATCTTGAAGTAGATCTTGCCATTAGATCGGTTTTTTCAAGGCGAGCAGTTTATTTTGCATTTTATAATATTCTTCTCAACCAACGGCTTTCTATAACACAATTTCATGTGCAAGGCGAGTTGACGCAAATGGATGTCGATGCACCTTAATTTGTAGTTAGATTTACGGGAGATATTCGTTTGTCATTTGTCCACTCGATTTGGGCATCTTTTATGCAAAAGGTATCAACGTAAACTGTTCACATTACAGTAATACGGACCGTTGATTAATTTTAGAAAGATTTCAAGATTGTATGTTAATTGTAATACCGTTGTATTTTCGATATAAGTAATAATTGTATAATAAAAATTTTAAATAATTATTTCTTTAATCATCCATCGTCATGCACGTACATTCAGATGTATTTTACACTCGACATTTAATCAAGGGAAAGAAGTTCAAGAACGAACAACACTCGACATATAATCTATGAAGTCGCATGTAGCTCCTCTTGTTCGACGTAGCGAACATACATGTTATATTCTAGAATAGCGTAATTTACCACAGTATCATAGGAATAAGTGTTGGTTATCGCATAGCCACGTGCCTCACGGAATTTTCCGGTGCCACCAACAACCGCCAGCTCACGAGATTCATTGAAAAATTGATTCCTGCCCGACATGCAAATTGTGCTTCCGTTATACTCCCCCGCCGTGAAGTAAAAGATTACATTCATTGCAAAAGCTGTGACTTCCAAATCCGACAAAGCCACAAGCCCTTGCAGACGACCTAATTTTTGTGAATTCATGTCGGGTGTAGCCGTGAGGAGACAATCCACCACCCTGACTAGGCCGAACATTGTCGGAGAATCGGAGGTGATGGAAGCTCGGGCAACCTCGTATACGGTCCTGTTTTCCCCACCTATTACATCTTGAACATAAAAATGGAGCTTGGCTACTTTTTCGTTTCCTAGGTTTTGGGACCATGTTTTGTCTTGATTTTGAGCATTATAAGCTTTTGGCATGGCTATGAACAATAAGGAAAAGATTGCGATAGCAAAAAGTATTAACTTCGACATCCTTTAATTTCTTATCGTAGTATATGTAATGAAATTTTATCCAAGATATGATACTTGAAGTTTATAGGTATGATCTATATATATAGAGAGAATATATAAAGCTAATGGTATCCCTTTGTTACGTGAAATAGCTCCACATATTATCTCATATATAGGTGCTTATTTTAATATAACATATGAAGATAGTTTTGCATATTTATGTTTTATAAAGAGATGATGTTCTATTTTCTACATCACATGAGAGGCCACGTGTTGTGCCAAAAAACCCAAAAAACAAACTCATAGAAGTTAATTACTTGGTAGTTAACTTTGGGTATGAAAGAAATTTTGGACGGAATCGATTATAAGAGGAGCTGTTGCAAAAAGGCTAACTATTAACTCAATTTGGGATGAAGTTCCCTTTAACTTTTAGACATTTTATGCACAAAGTCGTAAGTAAATAAAATGTTGCTAAATAAATTTGCCATAAAGTCTTTACGTTAACTATACTGAAGGTGTTTGACAGACTTCATAGTCATATATGAGAATTACAAGTAGCAAATAACTCATTTGGGAAGAAGAAGGAAAATAATTTTCTGGTGTTTAATTCAAAATACTGAAGTATATGTCCCCCTCTTTATGTTGCTTGAGTAGACTAATCAGGATACCAATAGTTAAATAGTTTAAGGCAATAAATTTACATGCTTTTATTAATTGTAGAGGGTGTTTTGAAATTTTGTTGTTTTCATAATTTGAGCTTTATTTTGGGGAAAATGCGTAGAACTCCTATGTGGTTTGATAATTGTCTAGAACCCCCTTGTGATTTCAAAATCCCTGCACATAATTTCCTTGTGGTTTCAGAAACCCTGGACGAAATCCCCTTTCCGTCCAACTTCGTTAGAGCGTGGTGTACACTCGCTCTATGTGAGAGTAGGCTTGATTTTTGTGGACTTTTTTCTTTTCAAAAAGTCAATTTTACCCTTTAGAACTTTAGCATAAAACTCCCTTGTTGTCTAGAAACCTGCACAAAACCCCCTTGTGGTTTAGAAACCTGCACAAAACCCCCATGTGGTTTGAAGAACCTACACGGAATCCCTATTTTTAAATTATTTATTTTAAAAATAATATATATAGTTATTTTTATTTTATCTTATAATTCCAAAAAGAAATATGCTTGAATGTTTTTTTATATATATTTTTTTTTTGAAATTTAGATAATATATATTTATAAATAATGAAGTAGGCATTATGGTCACTTAATAAAAGAACTAATGGAGTTACATCAAACTTAACGGAGGGGATTTTATGCAGAGTTTATGAAACCACAACAGGGTTCCAGACTATTGACAAACCACAAGAGGGTTTTTGTGCAGGTTTTTGAAACCACAAGAGGGTTTTATGTAGATATCCCCTTTAATTTAGCAATTTATAATTTTTATTTTTTGGTAAGAGTAAAAATGAAACATATATATACCTATACATACACATGATATTTATAAGGATGCAACATGATATTTTTCTCTCTAATTTCACATGAATTCTTTTGCCTAATTAATCACTTACAATGACTTAATACGTAAGAGTTTACTGCAAAAGTCCATTATTTTGCTGCATATCATATGAGAATAGGTGTTTATATTGTATTACCGTTTCATCCACTACATATGTGTGTTACACGATCAAATTATACTGACGTATAAAATTAAATGTAAATATTGACCTATAGAATAAATGAATGATTAAATTGTCCAAGTGTTGGTCGATCGTTTATGGTTGGGTTAAATGAACTTTAATTAAAAAGAGTTTTATTCACTTATGCGTAACATCAAATAAACGAAATAAGGCAAGAACCGTAACTTCTCTCTTTCGAAGTGATATAATTGGGTATCTAATTTTCATATAGAGAAAATATACATGCATGGAAGTTACGTGGGTACAGTTAATTTCATGCATGAAAGAAGTTTCAGACTGAATTGAGTATCTAAGAAGCGTCTGTAAAAATGCTAAACATTAACTCAATTTTGGTTGAAATTCCATTTGTTTTTTAAACATTTTACGGAAAATATCTCAGAAAACGACTCCAAACATGCTCATTAATTTTCAGTTTAATTATTGACTTTTCTTGCTTTATTTGCTACCCAATAACTTGAATATCGTGCTAAATGAGTCTAATAGGCCCAAATGACTCGTGTGAGGGGAAAAAATGACAGATAAGCTTTTTGTGATTTTAAATTTTTAGCACTACGGGCTTCCGTTCACCTAGCCCCACCCATATAAAATGACCATCACATTGGGCCAGCGATTGCATAACTTGAGTTCAGCTTGGTGCCTTGTTGTTGATCCAGTCCGTTATCTTTTTCAATTTCTCTTAATATAATTAAATCCCTATTAATGTAAATCTTTAATATTTTAAGCTTTAGTGACTTACTGGGTCGTTATTTGCAAATTGCAATTAATACCAATGAATATGCTTATATAATCAATTGATGAAAGTCATTAGGCACACTTGAATGAGTGATTAGACGGTCAGAGACCAATTTCACTCAATCAAGACCAGGCTCCGACCAGCTATTGTCGTTCTCACTAAATTCACTTACTTTGTCGTTGATATATATTTAATTTAAACATTATTGTGGTCAAAATTATCAGAAAAATCCTAACTTAACTATGAAAACAATTACGTAATTAAAAAATTAATAATTGGTTTCAGCAAAACCAGTGATGTAATGAATTAATTTGTCAACTAACTATTGAAAAAAGTGAATAATTAATTTTTCAGTTGAATATAAATAAATGTGGATAATTACATTAAACACAACATTTATATTTTAGTTAATTTGAAAAGAAAAATTTACATTCTAGAATAATTAGAATCCCTCGTCACAAAATACATGATAAAGATTGTAAATTAAATATACAAAGCAATCAAATACCACAGTAATATAAACGAATTAGAGCCTCCATTATTGTCATTCTTCCAACACAACTATAGTTCTGCATGGCACACTTGTAAGTTCTTTCCTCAAGTCATATTTTACTAGCACGTCTTTAAAGTTTGCTAGCTCGTAAAGTTCGCTTCTTAATCTGCACTTGAGCTCTTCATATGTATGCATATATGAAGTATTATTTGTGAGAAAATGGTACAAAGATGAAAGAAGAAGAGTGGTCCAATAACACGAGCTTGAAGCCTTGAAGATGAGATGCATATACACATAGTGTTCGACCGAACTTTTCAAGAATAAGTTTTTTGTCCCAGAAAGTAATTCACGTAAAATAGAAATTTTGAAATCCCCGCTCAAATTGGAGGGTCAAGGATAACTTGTTGTTGATGATACTTCTGCAATTCATACTCGCGCTATTTTGGAAGTATAACTGTATTTAATATTCAAATTTACTTAATAATCTCCCTTGATATTATTTATGTATAATAGTAAATTTATCCACTTAGTATCATCTTTTATATATATATATATATATAGATTCTAACAAGTGAAGAAATCTTTTGGTTTAATACATATGTGATGAATAGTAAACTTTTAGAAATTGTATCATATGCGCATGTCTTACTTATAGTTACTTGATCATTCCATAGAGTATAAGATCTGGTAACGTAATGAGGAGCACGCATGACGTATGTACTATTGTTATGTTATTTATAATCACCACACTCATACACACACACACACATAATAAAATTTACATAATTACTATTTCATTAATATTTAAGAAATTCAAGCATACATCCATTGCTTACAGCCACAATACAGTTTTATTTATTCCAACTTATAACATTTTATTTGTCATGGGAACTGATCTTGTCACTGATCATTTGGCCCGTTACCAACGTACGTAATATAAACCCAATATTCCACGATTGCATTATTCCCCACCGGGTCATAGAAATAATTCCTAGATATGGCGTAACCATGCGCCCCACGGAGTCGTCCCGTTCCAGCGACCACCGCATGCTCATGATACTCCTCAGCCGTCGGAGTCCTTCCCAAGATGCTGATCGTGCTTCCGTCGTTGAAAACAATGTTTACGCTCTCAAATATGCTTGTCTCGTTCAGGTCCGCCGATGCTAAAATACCTTGAAGCCTTCCAATCTCCGTGGAGTTGATGTCGGGTTCGACCGTGAGGGGATCATCCACGATTTGGACAAGACCAAACAACGTGGCGGAGACGTTGGTGATGGAGGACCGAGCCACCTCGTAGGCGGTTATGTTGTCACCACTCGATGTGTAGTGAGAGTAGAAATGAATCTCGATTGAATTTTCATTTCCTTCGCGGAGGTTCCGGACCCATGTTTTGTCTTCTTTTTGAGCGTTACAAGATATGAACAATAAGGAAAAGATTGTAAAAGCAGAAAATTTTATTAGCTTTGCCATCGTTTAATTTATTAAGCTAGAGTTGGTAAGGAAATTTTACTCCAAGATATATGAAAGTTTGTAAACTAGTGTGATATTTATAGAGAAAATCTATGGAAATTACGTACGTGCGTAGCTTTAATTAAGTTCAATTTTCAAGTAATATACCATTTTTATGCTTCTACATACTTTGAGATTAATGGGTTACGTGTTTCATTTTTTTTTACAAAGAAATGATAATCGTAGAGTAGTTATCATGTCTTGTTATTGCATACACTACATTAAGGACCCGGAGAGTAACATCATGTGTTGACAATTTATGATTATAATAAAATAATGCTTGTTTATTGTAGCTTCTTTTGTAATCATGAACCAAATATATACATGGAATTTATATCATGTGTAACTTTCTCGAAGTAAGCCATTTCACTTGTTTTGTTTGGTGTACTTAATAACTTAAATATACTAGTTTACGTGGGCGTGTTATCTATGATTTGTCATTTTTGGCTATGTGAAAGACCGTACGATTCAAAGACCACGAACTATACATGTACGCATTTTAGGATTTGCTTTTTTAGGAAGATCTTTCAAGGGACTTGGAAAAATAATCTCTGTGAACTATACTGAGTTATCGTCTCATCCGAAAATTTAAGGTTGGAGAGAGAACTGATATATATATATATATTCTCTAACACGTCCGCCAATGCAGACTACAATTCTTTTGTTCCGATAAAAAAAAACTACAATTATATATATATGTATATATACATTCTCTAACACGTCCGCCAATGCAGACTACAATTCTTTTGTTCCGATCAATATCACAAATCATAGATAATACGCCCATGAAACCTATCGCACAAGTACTTTTTTTTTTTTTTTTTTTTTACAAGTAAGGGGAATCTTTTATTAAAGTATATATAGTACAAGTAATTAAGTACTACACTATCCAAAACAAATTGCATGAGTTGCTTCTAGAAATCAACACATGACCGATATTTTTCATGCATGTATAATAATTAATTGTAGCGTATTTACTATGTATAGCTAGAGGTGTGGTGTCCTGCAATTGACTTCCAATGGATGTAGTTCCACAAGCCACAACAGTTCAACCAACACTACCACAGAAATTAGTATTAGGATTAGCGAAATCACTTCATGAAAGTTCAAATTCTGCCGGTGAATACTTTTAGATTCAAAAAGTTTGTTTCTAAAAAAGTAGATATTATTTTGTTGATCCGCATACTATTTTTCAAATATTTGGCTATAGTTTGTCAACCGATATATCATGTATAAAATTCCCATGAATATGAAAGTATCCTAAAATCCAAAACGGACAACTTTATGCCAACTCAATATTTGCCAAAAAATGCAAAGGGGTTAGCATTTGAAAATGTTTGAATCATTTCACCTTTTTAAATTTGAAGTATTTGTCATGGTTTGTTAGGTAATAGATTAAAATTGGCTTCTCAATTATAGAAAAACAGAATAAAAATAGTATTCTCTTAATATTAAAGTATCTCATGGTAATTTACGAGTGTTTTTCAATGTTTTGTTCATTTAAAAAAAATTCAAGGGGCGAGCATTGAGATTTTGTCACTGTATAAACTTCATCAGTTTTTCAAATATTTGGCTATAGTTTTTCAACCGATATATCATGCATAGAATTTCCATGAATATGAAAGTATTCTGAAATCCAAAACGGACAGTTTTATGCCAACACATTATTTGCCAAAAAATGCAAAGGGGCACCTTTTTAAATTTGAAGTATTTTCTATGGTTTGTTAAGTATAAATAGATCAAAATCGGATTCTCAATTATAGAAAAATAGAATAAAAATAGTATTCTCTCAGTATTAAAGTATTTCATGGTAATTACGAGTGTTTTTTTTAATGTTTTGTTCGTTTAAAAAAAATTCAAGGGGGGAGCGTTGGGATGTTGACACTGTATAAAATTCACAAATATTTGGCTATAGTTTGTCAACCGATATATCATGCATAGAATTCCCATGAATATGAAAGTATTCTTAAATCAAAAATGAACAATTTTATGCCAACTCATTATTTGCCAAAAAATGCAAAGGGGTTAGCCTTTGAAAATATTTGATTCATTTCACCTTTTTAAATTTGAAGTATTTGCTATGGTTTGTTAGGTAAATAGATCAAAATTGGCTTCTCGGTTATATAAAAACAGAATAAAAATAATATTCTCTCAGTATTAAAGTATTTCATGATAATTTACGAGTGTTTTTGAATTTTTTGTTCATATAAAAAAAAATTCAAGGGCGCAGCGTTGGAATGTTGACACTGTATAAACTTCATTTGTTTTTCAAATATTTTGCTATAGTTTATCAACCGATATATCATGCATAGAACTTCCATTAATATGAAAGTATTCTGAAATAAAAAATGGACAATTTTATGCCAACCCATTATTTGCCAAAAAATGCAAAGGGTTAGCCTTTAAAAATATTTGATTCATTTCACCATTTTAAATTTGAAGTATTTGTTATGGTTTGTTAGATAAATAGGTCAAAATTGGCTTCTCAGTCACAGCAAAACCGAATAAAAATAGTATTATCTCAGTATTAAAGTATTTCATGGTAGTTACGAGTATTTTTCAATGTTTTGTTTATTTAAATAAAATCAAGGGGGGAGCGTTGGGATTTTTACACTGTATAAACTTCATTTGTTTTTCAAATATTTGGTTATAGTTTATCAACCGATATATTATGCATAGAATTCCCATGAATATGAAAGTATTCTGATATCCAAAACGGACAATTTTATGCCAACTAATTATTTGCCAAAAAATGCAAAGGGGTTAGCCTTTGAAAATATTTGAATGATTTCACCTTTTTAAATTTGAAGTATTTGTTATGGTTTGTTAGGTAAATAGTTTAAAATTGGCTTCTCAATTATAGAAAAGCAGAATAAAAATAGTATTCTCTTAATTATATTAAAGTATTTCATGGTAATTTAAAAGTGTTTTTCAATGTTTGTTCATTTAAAAAAAATCAAGGGGCGAGCATTGGGATTTTGTCACTGTATAAACTTCATTTGTTTTTCAAATATTTAGCTATAGTTTGTCAACCGATATATCATGCATAGAATTCCCATGAACATGAAAGTATTCTTAAATCCAAAACGTACAATTTTATGCCAACTCATTATTTGCCAAAAAATGCAAAGGGGTTAACCTTTGAAAATATTTGATTCAAATCACTTTTTTAAATCTGAAGTATTTGGTATGGTTTGTTAGGTAAATAGATCAAAATTGGCTTCTTAGTTGTAGAAAAACAGAATAAAAATAGTATTCTTTCAGTATTAAAGTATTTCATGGTAATTTACGAGTGTTTTTCAATGTTTTGTTCATTTGAAAAAAAAAAATCAAGGGGTGAGCGTTGGGATGTTGACACTGTATAAAATTCAAAAATATTTTCTATAGTTTGTCAACCGATATATCATGCATAGAATTCCCATGAATATGAAAGTATTCTGAAATTAGAAACGAACAATTTTATGCCAACTCATTTTTTGCCAAAAAATGCAAAGGGGTTAGTCTTTGAAAATATTTGATTCATTTCACCATTTTAAATTTAAAGTATTTGTTATGGTTTGTTAGGTAAATGGGTCAAAATTGGCCTCTCAGTCATAGAAAAACCGAAAAAAAAAATAGTAAGTATTTCGTGGTAATTACGAGTGTTTTTTTTAATGTTTTGTTCATTTAAAAAAAAATCAAGGGGGAGCGTTGAGATTTTGTCATCCCTAATTTAATTAAGGAAGAGTTAGATGTCATCCCTAATTAAATTCAACGACAAGTACTCTTTTGTTACATACTAATTTTAAGCGACAAAAAGTTCATCTCTGAAAATAAGACACATGATTATTCTTTCTTTAAAAGATATTTCATTTATTTCTGGGTTCTAAATTGCGCGTACTAGTGATTAACACTATTTTGAGGAAATGATTGGTGAATATGATAGTACATATGTTGAGTGTTTAATAAAAATTCTTTTCCTTTTTTTTTTTAGTTTTGGATGGCAATTGAACGCATTATATCACACTTTTTCTTCAACATTAAAAAAATGAAATAAAGAATATCACACCCGAACAGACTCGATTTGCACCGGATCAGATCGACTCTCTCGATGCAATTTTTTGTTATAGTTCTTACACAAGTGAAACTTAATATATACCCTCATTTCATTTGGTCGGTATAATCTAATTTAAGCATATTGAACGGGCTAGTTGTGTGTGTTTAGGTGAGTATGTATAGTGTTTTAGGTGAAGTGTGAGATTATCTAAGTAATTGAGATGTTGTGTATGATTTCTAGGTGTAGTATCTATTTTTTGATGCGATTACATGTAGTGTGAGTTTGTTATTTAATTCTAGTGAAATGTGAATTTCTTTAGGTGATATAGGTTGATGGTGTCTTTTTAGATGATTTATGTATAGTGTGTGCTTTTAAGGTGATTTAGGTAAAAGTTTTTATTTTTTAGGTGATTAATTAAGGTGGAGGGTGTACTTTCTAGATGATTTAGGTGGGGTTTTTTGTGCATCTCTTTAGGTGAATTGTTTGTCATATTAGGTGAGTTAAGTGAAGTGTGTTTTTGTGTGTTATTTTTTTAGGTGGATTGTTTGTTAAATTAGGTGATTCAGATATTATCTTTTTTTGTATCCATTAAGGGTTGGGTGGGTGGGTAGGAGAGGGACGAGGGTGCTTTTGGGTAAGTTTTGTCAATAGGTGGATTAAGGCTCCAATTGGTTTTACGGAAAAAGGAGGAAAAGAAAAAAAAAATCCAGGAGAAAATTCATGAAAAATAAAATCTTCCTATATTTTTCATGCGACTGGTGTTACTTAAGTTACCGGGAAAATATTGTTCTTAGTCTGTTTACTTATCATTCAACATTGTAAAAAGTGTTATTAACTTAAAGTATATGAAAACATTATTATATAAATAAAATGAAATTATAGATTGAATTAGAATAGTGAAAAATTAAATAAGATAATAAGTAACTAGAATAAATATTAAAAATGCATTAATTAAAACGTGGTACCTCACAGTTCAAAAAGATGTGTAAAACACATATATTAATCTTAGAAGTGTTTATATAGTTTTTGAGTTGAGGAGAATATGTAAAGTACAATGAATGCAATGTATTAAAAAAAAGTCTCATATATCTTAGCAATTTTTCAATCACAAATAGATATATAAATTAATTCAATAATACACCAAAATCTTAAATGCAAACACAAAAAGAAACATAAGATTTCTCTTTCGAGTTCATATAAATCTTGTCCAACAAGCCTAGCCATAATTCAAGGATGAACAACCTCAATATCATACTCAAGAACAGCATCACCATTAGTTAAATTCAAATAATGTGTCTTCACTAAAACAAACCCCTTAGCATACCTAAACTTCCCCCTTCCACCAACCACCGCCATTTCACGAGGATGCTCCGTTATCGGATTCCTCGAAAAAACACTTAGCGAACTCCCATTAAACCTACCACTTGTAAACCCTAGATCGATGTACATGACCAACGCTGGAACCTTGCCTTGACTAGCCGACACGTAGATTCCACGAGCGTTACCAATGAGTTTCGACGTTATTTCAGGGCCTTCAGTCAGTGGATCGTCGATAACATAAGTCGTACCAAACGAGAGTGGATCGTTAGGGTTTAAGGTTGTGTTAGGACGAGCTATAGGGACGGCACTTGGTTTTGTGCCACTCAATGTATCGTGAATGTAGAATTTGAGATTGGTCTTGTGTTCTTGAACTGGTTTAATTGGTCGGCTTCTAGAGTAGTATCCGCATTGAACTGATGATAGAAAACATATGTTTAATAGCAAAACAAATACAAAGAACACGCTCTTCTCCATTTCTATCTGTGATAAACAAAAAAAGCTTGGTCGGTAGTAACTAGTGTGAGTTGATGTGGAATATATAGCAATGGGAACTTGTGTTCAAGAAAAGTTATTTTACGCAGACGCTTCATGATAAAAATGGTGCAACCAACGGTAAGATTATGATTTTATTTCTTAAATTATATTAACTTCCTAATATACTTTTTCCAACTATAAATTTACACAATAATCGAATTTAATTGCACCACCTTATGGTGCAACCGCTGCATCTAATAATTTCTACATAAGTTGTCTAATTGAGACCGTTGGATATTCTGCATAGCAGCGCATAAAATCTCTGGCTATTGATTTTCTCCTGATTTGGTGATTAATGATTTTCCATACAAAGGAGAGGAGTATTTAATTTGGCATTATCGGGGTTGTATGATATGGCTGGATTGAGAGTGAAAATCTAATCATTTTGGTAAGTAATTATATTTGATAATTGGATTAAGATAGTGTATTTACTATTAATTAGGAATTTAGGATTAATTGGCAGCAAAATTTTTCTATTCCATAATTGTGTTACAAAGCCTGTTCCTTCAATAAGCAAGTGACATGTGATGTGTGGGCCATGATATGCACTAACATTAAAATTCATAAGTCAATTAACGTTCAAACAGAGAAATTAATAAAATTAATTGTAATTAAGGAAACCAACTAACCACTTCTTCTCTCTCCTAGTTTACACACGTGACAATTGAAAAAACAAAACCCTTCTTCTCTCTTTCCCAACTAAACACTCCTTCTTTCACTAAACCACTCCTCCACTCTCTTTATATACTATTATACGTGAGAATTTGGGAAAAAATAAAACCCCTAATTCTTTTTACTTCTTTCACAAACCATTGAAAGCATCACAAAAATCAATCTACAGAATACAATCCCTTGTTCACACAAAAACAAAATTCTATATTTTACTACTAGTGTTGGATTGGACTATTGACTCATCTTGAGGGTTAAAGGTGATTTTTAGCTTCTATATTTTCTTTTTGATTCCCACTGTTATCTTTCAATAATTACTTTTTATTTATGCATGAACTTAATTCTCAAGTTGTCATTAATAAGTAAGTAATATTATCATAGTAAATATATATTTTGCTTGACTTCATGATGGTTGTTTACTTGAAACAAGTTTCATTAATGTTTAGAATTTAATAAATTTAAGTTTGACGTCCAAGTTTAGTGCTTAATCTTTTTCTTTGATACTAATTATATATCTTTAATCTACATAATATAAGATAGACGTAATTTTTTTCTTGCCAGAAGAGTTGTATATCAACCACTGAAAGAGAAAGATGTGAATTTTCATTTATATAACATGTAAATTTAGGAGTTGCAATAGTCGGTACAACCATTAATGTGTACTTCTGGTCCAGAATTGATATATTCAAAAACAAAAAAAGAAAAAAAAACAGTCTTTGCGTGGCAATATCTGTTCTTTTTTATGCTTAACTAAATTTGTTGAACAAAATATAGTGTGTTGCGAGGGATAACTATTATGCCGAAGCATCCTAGTTGTGTTAAACTAATATGCATATTGTTGTAATCTATGACTACGATGTTTTGCTCTTAAAATTGCGATTCACTCATTTTCTACAGACAGGAAGACCAAAACACTTGCACCAGTAAATAGAATTTCTAGTTGACACAATGTAAGAATCTCTTAGATTTCTCAATAAAATAAAATAAAAAATACAATGTCTCATTAAACTACATAAACTGAAAGTCATCTTGCACAAATTTGTCAATATGTACTTACAATATGCACTTTTAACATACACTGAGATAATGTGATGAATGGCTAAACAAATTGCCATATGCTTAGTACAAGCATTCGAGTATGTTACTCTTGACATGCCACTTTTCTTTGAGCTTTTTGATCTATGATCTCGGAAAGTATGTTTCCCTTGCATTACTAAATACCCATATGGGCATTCTTGAAATCCATCTTCTTTGAGTTTCTTCTTGATCAATGACTCCAGAAAGTGTAAGTAAAACAAACTTGAGTACTTTGATATGCAATCTTGAAATCCATCTCTCCTTTTAAATAACATAAACATCGAATTTCAACTCGATCATAATAACATGGATTTGTTCAATCTAGTATTCATTACAAAATACTAGAACTCTACAAAATTGTCATGTTTCTGCATAATGAGAAGTAACCTGTAATTAAATTGTAGACTATTGTCATTAGTTCTTGCCACAAGCTAATAATTAAAAAAAGCTAATAACTAACTGTAGAATAATTACACATATTCACAAATAACCCATCATCACAATCTCCAAGAAATTATTATAAGTGTTGGCTTACCTGATAATCAATGTTATGAATGTTATGATTGTGACATTACATGTACTGTTACTATTTTATGTTCACATGCTTAGCTTAAATCAACTTTTTACACTAGCAACTAATTTTGACATAGTTCTTTTATTTAACAGTTGTACTATGTTGCAAGAGGCTAATAATCAACAAAAGAGTAATTAATTCATGCACGTACGGATTGTGCGCCTCAGGCCTGAACTTGTAATTAATTCCTCCTCTTCATCATCAATCACAAAATACGGATTGTGCACCTCAGGCCTGAACTTGTACCCTGTAAAAACATAGAACGCCAGCGTAGCCAACTCCCCAACCACACCTGCTTCCAAGTAATCCAATCCTGACCATACGGCTCAGTCTCGTCAATCACAACCTGAGCTATATTCGCAAAAACTTGAAGCGGAATCACAATCATCAACACCTTCTTCTCCTTGTCCTGCAAATACGGCTTCAGAAACGACCACCCCGTCCCAATCAAAACAATCAACGTAAACAGAGTAATCCCCTTCAAAAAGCTAAATATATAATATATAAAACAACATATCCCAACCGTGCGCAGACCCCGTCCGCTTAATAAACGACTTATCCACGAATTGGATCCCAAATTTCATACCAAACACAGACAACACACTACCTCAAAATTGGATCTTCACCTCGATTGATGATGGAGCATCAAGATATTTTTGCAATCAAAAATAAAGCTGGAGAAAGGGATTGTCCATTTAGCCTCCTTCTTGAACATTTTTCCATTTTGTTACTTCTTTCTACATTCAATGGATTAGTGAAGAGAGAGAAAATGAAATGAGAAGAAGGGTTTTGTTTTTTCAATTGTCACGTGTGTAAACTAGGAGAGAGAAGAAGTGGTTAGTTGATTTTCTTAATTACAATTAATTTTATTAATTTCTTTGTTTTAATGTTAATTGACTGATGAATTTTAACGTTAGTGCATATCATGGCCCACACGCCACATGTCATTTTCTTATTGAAGGAACATGCTTTGGAACACAATTATGGAACAGAAAAATTTTGCTGATTGATTGGAGGACTAATAATTGTTGGCTTGGAGAAAAAGTTCAGAATTTGGAGAATTAACGGTACCATATTGGGAAAATATTAAATACGTTTACATTAGTTAGTAACAATTCTCTTTCTTGGTACTTTAATTAGTGACATGCAAGAATTATTTCTACCGAAAGTAAAAAAGCAAGTGATGAAATTACAATTGTTAATTATTTGATGATGGAAATCACTAAATGAAAGCCTAAAATTCAATTATATCGAGTCCTTTAAAAAAAAAAATCAAATATCGAGTTTACTTTTTTAACGTTACCACTAAACAAAACCCCATTTGAATCATTATGTTTATAGCTTGGTGCTACACAAGACTAGTTTTTTTCTTTGCGGAGTCTAATTTCTCACGCTTCCACTCCATATACATTTGTTCCTTCGTAATAAAAGCACCTTATTTCTATGGTTGGCGATATTACCCTGCCCAAAACAATTTTCAAAAATAAATTTCTAGTTTGGCATTTTTAATAAAGAAATGGTTATAAAAAAATTATCTCAATTTTCGTGGGATATAATTTTCGTAATTACTTATTATTAAATTATAACAACTCAATCTCGTATGTCGTAAAACAATATTAGTTATTCCTTTTT
This sequence comes from Misopates orontium, assembly GCA_946800315.1. Classification (NCBI taxonomy): domain Eukaryota; kingdom Viridiplantae; phylum Streptophyta; class Magnoliopsida; order Lamiales; family Plantaginaceae; genus Misopates; species Misopates orontium. The sequence continues at coordinate 2,027,644 of OX326948.1, read as the reverse complement.
TGTCATCTCTATGAAGCAACTAAACTTGTCTATAATTCATATTTACGGATGTGTAGATTTAAAAAGGTAAAATGCTACATGTTTTGCAGAAACTTTTTCTCATAATTCATTTATTATGTAAAACACTCTTATCCTCGTGATTTCAGAATCTCCATATAAGATTACGTTCGTTCTCTTTGAAAAGGAAAAAGTTACTCTTGAGTGTAAAATACTATATGAAGCATTATCTTTCCCTTTTATGAATCTTCATCAAATATATGAATTACATGACGGAGAAAACTATCACGCGTAAAATACTAATATCTTCTTATCCATCGTACGTAATAAAGTAGCAAATATAAGGATAATTTTATCATCAAACGACAATATAACAAGGTGTTGTGCAAATACAAGGATATTTTTATCATTAAACGACAAATATAACAAGGTCCTGTTCAAATTGTCGGAGGACGAAGAAACAAACATTAGGAGCATGGGAGTGGATTGAAGGAGAGTGGACATGGCGCTGGAGATGGAGAAGGCGATTGTTTGAGTGGGAACAACAATCACTAGCTGAAATTCAGCAAGTTATTCAAGATTTTCAGCCTATGCCAAACTCGGTTGATCGATGGGCTTCGCTCAGGAATTTATTCGGTTAAATCAATGTATTAAGGAATCATTAATGAACAGATGGGGGAAAATGAATCATTTTTTAAATTTTTCTGGGATCATCAGTCAGCACCGTTCAAAATGACGGCGTTCTCTTGGCGTTTGCTTCTCCGCAGAATCTCAACGAAGGAAAATTTGATCCGTCGAGGGGTCTTGGGAAGAGGAGATGCGATAAATGTAGTTTATGTGGTCTTGTGGCTGAAGATACAAAACATTTATTTTTCACTTCTGGTTTCTCCTCTAAGGTGTGGATGAGAGTCTGTGAATGCATCGGTGTGTTCACTGCTTTATCGAATTACCTGATGTTCATTTTCAGCAGTTTGTGAGTCTCGTTCCTAAGGTAGAGGCGTAGTAATCTGGAAGGGGTTTGGTATATGTGTGTCTGGACGATTTGGAGCACTCGAAATAACGGTATTTATAAGAGTGAAGAAGCGAGCGTTTGTAAAACAATTGATCTTTTCAAGGCAAGGACGTAGGCATGGACCAAAGCAAGACCCAAGAATTTTTCTTATTCCTTTGTTGATTAGTATTCTTCACATTTGGTTTGTCTGGAGCTGTGACTCTTTGTGTGTTGTGTGTCCGAATTTATTGATTGAGCTCTCTTGTGCTGGGATGAGCACCCCTTGTACTCATCGTAATTTATTAATTTCTTTGTTCGATAAGAAAAAAAAAAAAAAGAAAAACAAGACTCCGATTGGTTTACAAAGGAGGAAAAAAAAATAGGGAAAACATAGGAATTCCTAGGAATTTTTTTATGAAAAATAAAATCTTTCTGTAGTTTACATGCGAGCGTGACTTTAATTTCCAGAAAAATGTTATCATAGTTTGTTTACTTATTATCATTTTAGAATTGTAAAAAGTATTGTTATACGTTAAAACTTAAAGTATATGAAAATATTATTATATAAATAAAACGAAATTATAGATTCAATTAATAAAATAGTGGTACATTAAGGAAGATAATAAATAACTATAATAAATACTAAGAAATGTATTAATTGATAAGTAGTATCTCACAGTTCAAAAGGATGTGCAAAACACATATATTGATCTTAGAAATGCTTATATAGTTTTTGAATTTATGAGAATATGAAAATTTTGAGAACTCGAATTTTTGTAAAGACTACTTTCCCACATTTTGTATTTAAAAGAAATTGATTTTTTTGAAAATAATATTCTTTGATAACATTTGGGTGTTTGGCACTTCTTATATGAATTGTCATAGAGTTAAAAAATGATGGGATTTTTGCTGTACAAACTTTAGTTATGAAGTATTCGATAAATTTTAGAGAAAAATTAAAACATTGAGAAACGTAAAAGTTTTGAGTGAAAATCCACAAGAAATTTTCCAATTTTTTTTTTTATCTTATCCAATAAAATTTGTGCTTCCAATCGTTTAGAAAATAAAATTTCCAATTTTTTTCCCTCGATTTCCGTAGAACTAATAGGAACCTAAAGAAATTATTAATAGATTGACGGGTTTACTCAACCCATTAATTATTCATGATATTTGAGTTGTTAAATGGATCTTTTTATCCATGACTTGATTATGACCTGTCAATTCGAAAACCGATTTAATCATTTGCTCAAAACATGATCTTTCACGAGTCATGATCGACGATGCCCAAAGGTTAATTAGTTGAAAAGTGGTGTCCATTATAAATTTATAACTTGGTAAAACGAAATAGTGTTGTCGAGGATTATAGATTTGTGGTTACAATTTTGAGCAATTCTCACATCAGTTGGATTCACTCACTTAGATGAGGTTTATAGTAAGTAATAGGTAGACGTTGTAATTAATATGCTTTATGTATTAAAGTTTGTGACAATAATTATACCCGCATTTGATTTGACAACTTTTGCAAGAGTAAGCTCTAGCAAAAATGGGATGAAATCTGCGAATCGCCTTCATTTGCTATTACTCTGTACCTAACGGCTAGAATAAACTGATTTCCAGAATTTTAGACTTTGAATTTGAACTGATGATTCCTTGCAACATTTTGATCCTTAATGAGCCTAACCAAAAAAGACGAACAAAATAAAAGTTGATTGAAATTCGCAACTCATTATTATTATACCTCTTTTGATTTTTCTTACCGAAATTGCTCCTGTATAATCATCCGACATGTGATCTAGTTGACGAGTATTAGAGAATAACAATTGCAGCAAATTAAGGTTATAGCTAGTCATGTTCTCAAAACTAAAAAAAAAGAAAAAAAAAGAAAAAAAAAAGAAAAAAGAAAGGTTATAGCTAGTCACACACAAGGCTATTGTCTTATTCTTGCATCAATTAATATACTAATTTGATGACATCGGTTATATTATATTTTTACTTATCAAATTGATCATGATAAAGCTTAAAGCATCATTTGCTGTAAAGTACTATGAATGCAATTTATGAACAAAAAAGAAGTCTCATGTATCACTTAGCAATTTTTTCAGTCACAAACAAATATAAAAATTATGACAATAATAAACCAAAATCTTAAATGCACACAAAAAGAAACATAAGATTTCCCTTTTAAATCCCCATTACAATACATAAATCTTTTCCAACAAGGCTAACCCTGATTAAGGATGAATAACTTCAATATCATACTCAAGAACAGCATCACCATTTGTTACATTCAAATAATGAGTCTTCACCTTAACAAACCCCTTGGCATACCTAAACTTCCCCCTTCCACCAACCACCGCCATTTCACGAGGATTCTCCGTTATCGGATTCCTCGAAAAAACACTTAGCGAACTTCCGTTAAACCTACCACTCGTGAACCCTAGATCAATATACATGACCAACGTCGCAAACTTGTCTTGACTGGCTGACACGTAGATTCCACGAGCATTACCAATGAGTTTCGACGTTATTTCAGGGCCTTCAGTCAACGGATCGTCGATGGCTAATGTCGTGCCAAAGGGCGTCGGGTCGTTAGAGCTTAAGGTGGTGTTTGGACGAGCTATTAGGACAGCTGTCGGTTTTGTGCCACTCAAAATATCATGAATGTAGAATTTGAGATGAGTCTTTTTTTCTTGAACTGGTTTAATAGGTCGGCTTCTAGAGTAGTATCCGCCTTGAACTGATGATAGAAAACATATGGTTAGTATCAAAATACATGCAAAGAACACGTTTTTCGCCATCTCTATTTGCTTTGGAACTATATCCAGAAAGTTTTTATTGTATAGTATGAGTGTGAGTTGATTGGTATTTATAGCAATAGGCAATTGAATTGAAGGAAAAATTATTTCATGTAGACTCTCCATGATGAAAATGGTGCAACTAAGGTAAGGTTATGATTATTTCTTAAATTATAACTTTTTAATATTTCATTTCAACTATAAATTTATACCAATAACTGAATTAGCTGGACCACCTCATAATGCAGCTGCTACACCAAATAATTTCTCTTTTTGAAGGACATTGCATATGTTCTCCTGATTTGGTGATTAATAATTTTCCATACGAAAGAGAGGAGTATTTAATTTGGCTTTATCGGGTTTGGTATGATACAACTTCATGAACAGCAAAAATCTAATCACTTTTGGTAAATCATGTTTCGAAATTGGATTAAAGTATATATTGATTAGGATTTGGAAGTACTAATAATTGTTGGCTTGGAGAAAATTTAGAATTCAGAGAATTAACGGTACCATATTGGGAAAATAGTAAAGAGTTTTACATGAAGTAATAACATTTCTCTCTTTGTATTTTAGTGAGAAAAAGCAAGTGATAAAATTGCAAATGTTAATTATTGGGTGATGGAAACTACTAAATCAAAGCACAAAAAGCCAAAAATACGCATTGTTTTTTATTTTATTTTTCATTTCTTGAACAAAATAAATGGGACTTGTTTTCTATTATTGTTAGCAATTGTGGTTTGTTATTTACAAAATAAATGAGAGGCGCAAGTTTACATTCAACAATATTTAATAAATTCCAAACAAAATTTAACCACAAGGGGTGTTTGAGTAATTTCTCAAAAATTATAGGGTGCTCCTATAATTAACCCATACCTCAGGGGCTATTTGTGTAATTCACCCTAAAAGAATTGTCTCAATTTTCGTAGGATATAATTTTCTTAATTACTTAATAAATAAATTATAACGACTCAATCTTGTATGTTGTAAAACAATATTAGTTATTTCTTTTTTTGTCATCTCTACCGAACAATTGCAAACTATTATAATTCATATTTTAAATTGTCCGAATTACCCTCTCATAAAAGTCAGTCAAAATTCATATTATATAAGATTTATTAATTACCTAAATTATCTCCTAAAGTTTTGCTTGTTAGTGATTTTCTATATGACAGGAGTTGTCAACTTGGAAAGCAATCATAATTAATTACTTTTAAAAGGAAAACACACTAGTCCAAAGTTGTGCTTTTTCCCGAATTCATATTTCATTTTTTAATTTAATATCTTTGGATTCCATTCAGCTTCCCTGTTTCTTTTGTTTATAAAATTGTTGTTGCATTGTAGCTTCTAAGTAAAATTTTCTTCTTATATTTATTTCAGATGTACTATTATATTTTCAAAGACACTTTTTTTATTCATCAAAAACTATTTTATATTTTTTAATATAATACAACGACAAGCATAACTCTTTACATAAATAAGTTGAACTTCAATAAATTTCGATAAAAATATATTATAAGCAAAACAAATTGGTTGTTTATATTTATTTAGCTGTCATAACATGATAACATAAATAGTACACTGTAACTTATTAAGCCAACGAACGTGTACTTTAAAATTATATAAAAAATAATATATCTAGTTATCATAAAAACTATCCTTAGAGCAAGATAATTTGTTGACTGCAGAAATATTGTCATTGACTTTTCCATTTGAAGTGTAATAAAAATAAAAATTCAGTGCCAGTACGAAAAACTTTTAGATTCCTATATAATTATCAATTATCTTATAATCAAAAAATTTCAAACTTTTATTGTTAGGTATGTTTAAAGTAGCTAATAGTGTATATACGATAAAGTTTTAACTCCAAATATGATAATTCGGAAAATAAAGCTACAAATTGTAAATTTAAAGACCAAACAAACACCAACTTGAATTAGATACAAGGAGAATAAAATAAATTACATTAATATTGATATACTATGGACGAGTAAGGAAACAAGTAATTACTATCGAATATTAAGGAGGTTCTTTTGGTTTAACCAAAGAACCTTGCATAATTATAGAGAAACTAAAGTTAAATTCCAAAATTAGAAGTTTGATATATCTTTAGGTGTGGGCAATTTGAACAACTAAAAATATTGCTCGGGAAGCAACATTATTTGCTTTGGTAATATCGTCAGTCATAACCTTAATTTGCAACAATTTGCAATTGTTGTTCTCAACTAGGTCGTACATCCGTTATATTATAGTTTTACTCATCAAATTGATGATAAAGCTAAAAGCATCATTTGCAGTTATGTAAAGTACAATGAACGCAATGTATTAACAAAAAAGGAGTCTCATATCACTTAGCAATCTTTCACTCACATAAATATATAAACTAATACAATAATAAACCAAAATCTTAAATGCAAACAGAAAAAGAAACATAAGATTTCTCTTTCAAGTTCACATTACCACACATAAATCTTTTCCATCCAGCCTAGCCATAATTCAAGGATGAACAACCTCAATATTATACTCAAGAACAGCATCACCATTAGTTAAATTCAAATATTGAGTCCTCACTAGAACAAACCCCTTCGCATACCTAAACCTCCCTCTTCCACCAACCACCGCCATCTCACGAGGATTCTCCGTTATCGGGTTCCTCGAAAAAACACTTAGCGAACTTCCGTTAAACAAACCACTCGTAAACCCTAGATCGATGTACATGACCAACGCTGGAGTCTTGTCTTGACTAGCCAACACGTAGAGTCCACGAGCGCTACCTATGAGATTCGACGTTATTTCAGGTCCTTCAGTCAACGGATCATCGATAGCGTAAGTCGTACCAAACGCGAGCGGATCGTTAGGGTTTGCCGTGCTTGGACGAGCTATGGGGACTGCACTTGGTTTTGTGCCACTCAAAATATCGTGAATGTAGAATTTGAGATTGGTCTTTTGTTCTTGAACTGGTTTAATTGGTTGGCTTGTATAGTATGCGCAATGAACTGATGATAGAAAACATGTGTTTAGCAAAACGAATGCAAAGAACACGGTCTTCTCCATTGCTATCTGCTATTGATAAAACAAAAAAGAAAGTTTATAGTAAGGTACGAGTGTGAGTTGATGTGGTATATATAGCCATGAAAATATGTTTATACCGTGCTATGCAAGACTAGTTTTTTCCTTCTTATTTTTTTCCTTGCGGAGTCTAAGTTCTATTTGTTTCCTTTCGTAATAAACATATATTTGTTTCCTTCGTAATAAAAAGCACCTTATTTCTATGGTTGGCGATATTACCCTGCCAAAAGCAATTTCCAAAAATATATTTCTAGTTTGGAAGTTTTAATAAGAAAAAATGGATATAAAAAACTTCTCAATATTCGTGGGACATAATTTCCTTAATTACTTATTATGAAATTATATTATTATAACAACTCAATCTTGTATGTCGTAAAACAATATTAGTTATTCCTTTTTTTGTCATCTCTATGGAGCAAGTAAACTTTTATATAATTCATATTTACGGATGTGTAGATTTAAAAAGGTAAAATGCTACATGTTGTACAGAAACTTTTTCTCATAATTCCTTTATTATGTAAAACACTCTCATCCTCGTGATTTCAGGATCTCCATATAAAATCGTGTTTTATTCTCTTTGAAAGGCAAAAATATAGACAGAGCTTAAAAACAAAACAGAGAAAAATTCCTTAAAATTTCACTTTTACCCTTACCTAATTTGAATCCCACAAAATCTTACTGTTTAATTCCTAAGTGGTATAACGGTGTCCATAATTCAAGATATATGTTGCATAATTAAGGCATCACTTTATTAACCATCATTCCATCAATTATCCGGCAACTTATTTCCATGAGAATTCAATGTGAGTTCCGATTTTTAAAATTTAGAAAACTTTGTGTAAGCACAAATTTTACTTACCGAGTGATTATTTTTCTAAAGGGATAAAAGCTAGCGTCAAACCCCCTGAACTATGGGGGTGTTGCGACTTGCCCCCTATACTTTTTTTTTTGGCAACGTGCCCCATGTACTATGGATAAATATGCACTTTGCCCTCTGAGTTCAAATCCAACGACAAAAAATGCTGACATGTGTTCAAATCCAACGGTGGAAAAACGACTCAGGGGGCAAAGTGCATATTTATCCATAGTACAGGGGGCACGTTGCCAAAAAAAAAGTATAGGGGGCAAGTCGCAACACCCCCCATAGTTCAGGGGGTTTGACGCTTTTATCCCTTTTCTAAATTACTAAAATCTAATATTAACGCTGGCAATGAATAAATTCAAATTTTTCATGCGAGAAATACAATAATCACTTTGAAAAAAATTCAGATTCAAATATTACAACACGAAAAAGGAGTCCAGTGTTATATGTAAATAATTTAGTTCATACGAAAGCATGAAACTCCTAGATTTATATTAAAGTTAAAACTATTAATTAGGAAAAAGAGTGCATTATATGTAAAAGAATTTTCAGGTAAAATTATAGCAATTTGAATAAACAAAAACTAATAATTAATAAACTACTCATATTTTTGAACAGTTCTTCATTTTTTATTTATATATAAGTAAATGTGGATGCATATATGTGGTCTTCATCACGATATTATACACTTTTCGTTATTAAAAATAAATTTATTATGGCAATTGTTATTCTTCTTTAATTTTTGATTTACTCAAATTGTATTTCTGATGGGTTATATCGTTTGGTGATTAGATTTCTCAATATATATTTGTAAAAGATTCTGGTGAGAGAGAGAGACGAATTTTCATGAAACTTATTTATGGTTAAGCACAAAATCAATAATTAACATAAATAATTAGGGCATTAGATAGAAGGTAAAAGATGAATATCAATATTTTCTCTCTGTTTTTAAGGAAATTGCTCTGCCTATGTGCCTCTTTGAAAAAGAAAAAGTTACTCTTTAGTGTAAAATAATATATGAAGCCATTATCTTTCCCTTTTATGAATCTTCGTCAACTATAGTTCACTGGATTTAGTTAGACTGTTAATTATAATTTTAGTTTGACGAAAACATATCACGCAAAAAATACTAATATCTTCTCATTCCACCGTAATAAAGTAGCAAATAAAAGGACAATTTTATCATTTAACAAGAAATATAACTAGGTTGTGTTAAAATTTGACGGAGGATAATGTATAGAAAACGTAAAACATGCAAAAAAAAAGATAAAAAAAAATTACAATAAACAAGCCAGATGAGAACTTCAAACAAGTTTTCCAAATTACACGAGAGATTCATTTTGATAGCCCATTTCAAAATAATAGCAACACAATCTAACATTAGTAGTTATCACTTTCAACATTACATGAGAATTAGAGGACTGCTATCAGTTACCATTCCTTACATTAGAAAGAAAAAAGATTACCATTGGTACTCCTTCCTAGCTATGACGGAGAACAGGCGGTCGACGCGCCTTTGTAGCTTGTTCAAATGCATATGAAATTTCAATCAGCTTAGGCTCAGTCCACCTTAATCCTCCAAAACAAATCCCAAACGGCATTCCATCGGTCTCGTAGCCAGACGGGACAGTAATCGCAGGGTACCCTCCAATAGCTAAAACAGGACAAGCACGCGACCCTGGCGTCACTATTGCATCCAACTCGTGCTCTTTCATTAATTTCTCAAAACCATTGCTAGAAAGTTCATCTAGTTTGGACACTATAGCCTCCTCGTGTTCTCCAAATCCGTCCGTCTCCTCAGCTGCTATGAAAGTTTGTTGATCATACTCTGTAAGCTTCTCCTAAGAATGAATAAAATAGAGACAAGGAAAATGTCATCATTTGAAGATATTTAAAATTATGGAATTATTGGACTGGAAATTGAAGTGCATACCAACTCGGCATGGCTTTCGTTGAAGGCGATAACCTCTGCTAATGAGCGAACGGGCGAATCTATTAGCTCTTTCAGGTAAATGTTTATAGATGTCTTGAAATCGGCCATCATTATAGAAATTTCACCGCTATCGTTGGGCTCCAGAATCTTATCGATATGATCTATCTTCAAGTTGTCTAGTACTACTGCACCTCTTTGCCTTTTATCACAGAACAAACATGTTTTTGCATTATAAAACTACCTTTTGATGTAATGAACTCGCACCAACCTCGAGCATAGTTTATGCGTGGCTCATCAAATTTATCTGAAGACGAGATTAAGTGGAACAAAGAAGAATTAGAGTGCAGTGATCATACCTCAATATGTCTATGTGAAGCTCAAAAGCGGCAAGTTCAGCAGTATCATGCATTTTTTCCACAAAGGGGTGACGAACTATACCGAGCCTCTTTCTTTCCAGGCCGTCTTCCTTAAGAAACTGTTTGTACCCACCTTCGGGAATAAACTTAGCTGCATCACTTGTTGTTTCATCTCTTGGGTCAAAACCTGCAATCACATCAAGCACAAAGACCGCATCTGATACCGTCCTGCATATGGGCCTGCAAATCATTCATGCAAAATCCATGTCAACCTCTACTCCCATGTCCTCTACAGCCGATTTACGTAATTCATAAAAGGACTATCTATTATATTCTTAAGCATTGTAACTCATTTTGTACAATAAGGATAAGCCTATATATAAGTACAAAGTCCGCCACAAAACACATAAATAGGTGTATAATTGTATGAGATCCATGTGCCTCATAACAATAAGGTTTGCCATACCTCTTTTATACTTGATTTATAAAAGATATTACGACTATGAAAGAGTTAAAAAGCACAGCCTAACTCTATCACAGTGGTACATATGTCACAGAACTTTCTTCTCTGTTTGAGTCATTAACAAAACAGTGACTATTTGATAAAGTTGCAGGAGTTACCCAACTGTGTCCCAACGAGGTGTCATAGGTATAATCCCAGCTCGACTTGTGAGGCCGACTGTTGGCTTGAGCCCCACAACCGAGTTATGATCTGCAGGACAGATGATAGAGCTGTGAGTTTCGGTTCCAAGGGCGACCGAAACCATGTTTGCTGCAACTGATATTGCGGATCCACTGCTTGATCCACATGGTGTTCCTGAAGGTGCATATGGATTCTGCATTTGTTGAAAAAAGATCAAATCTTCAACTTACATGATAATATGATTAAGAGCTTATAAAGCAAATTAATTTAAGAGACTTTAAGTCTTAAACCAAACTCCTTCAAACAGAGAGTTTCTATAGTTAAATGTTCATTAAACTCTCCTATTGTTTTCTTCAAAATTCATAATCCAAACAGATTCTAGCTTTAGCACCACTGAGGGAAACTTTCAACTGTAGCTAGCATTTGTTTTAACCACCGGTATAAACTCATTACTGGCCTTAAATCTCAGTACGAGATATACAACTTAACCTTGCCAACAGAGAGTGATACAAAATATATACAGGGATTATTTGTGGGTTTTTAAAGTGAGTAAATAGCAGAAACTACCCCTGTAATATCTTAAATTGGTCACGTAATTTTTATTAGCAAATACTTCCATGTGAAATTAGAAAGGTAGCAAATAACAACCCAACACGATATTAAGCCTTTTTATGCATCAAAACTTTATATTGAATGTGTGTTTATCCAACAACCAATTATAAGTACTTCATAACTTTTTCAGCTTCTCTTTTAAATACTATAAAAATAAACAGTACCATATTGTTGTTTTTATAAATCTAAGAATCTATGTCGCACGTACACGGATACAACAACACAGGTAGAACGACACTATTTTTTGAAAATGGTGGATACGGTATCGGTACGACACGGTTACTATAGTGAATCTAACACAAGCTAATCTGATCATATTTATGATTGATCACACACAATTCACTGATGCAATCTTACCTAACTTAATCGCAATTTAATGAACCAAAAGTCACTGAATAAACCATGGCAAACTAAACGAATAACAACGCTATCAATCAACACATACAGCACGAGATTTACTTAGTTCGAATTAGAGTTTAATGTGAACTCTAACCTACATCCAAGGGAGAGCACTTTCTGATTTTATCTGAGAGATGAATGTCAATGTTTACAAGAGAATGAATCTATTTGCAATTGCTCTGTTAATCGACTGATTTAACCCTCACTGCCTAACCGCTTCTCCCACCAGTCTTTCAAAATTCAGCTAAGTTTTTTTTTTTTTATCAGAACAGCTAAGTTGGTTGGACCATCTACTCTAAAAGTTCAAATATTAATATTGATATAAATATTAATAGTATGCATTAATATAGATAATCAAATCAAGAAATACATCAATGCGTAATCCATATATATGATGCACCAAAAATTAACCTATAATGCATTACTAAAATCTAAACATACATTTTAACTAATCATTCACAAAAAGTCTCGTGCAACATAGAAACATAGAAGTATCAGACTGCCAGATATAGATATTGATATAAAGATACCACACGACACGACAAGACAGTGACACGATTTTACGTACCACTCCTTGTCCAGCTCGAGCACACCACCCATTAGGTACCCCACTAAGCGACCGGAACTTATACCACTCACTCATACTACTCTTCCCCAACACCAACGCACCCGCTTCCCTTAACCTACCCACCACCTCCGCATCTCTTACAACCTTCGACCCCACCAAAGCATACGACCCTGCCGTCGTACTCAACTTATCATTAGTCCCAATCGTGTCCTTCAGGAGCACCGGAATACCGTGCAATGCACCCAATCCGGTTCCATTAATTCTAGCCATCTCCCTCTCATTGTCGCATTGTTGAGCTAGTTTTTGTGCGTCCGGGTTTAGTTCTACTACGGCGCGAAGCAGGGGATTGAGAGTGGAGATTTGGTGGACGTAGAAGTTGACTAGTTGGGTTGTGGTGAGCTTTTTGAGGCTAAAAGCTTGTTGGATTTGTTGGATTGTGGCTTCTTCTATTTTGAAATCCATTTTTGGGCGGTGTTTTCTTTTTTTGAAGAATTTAAGATTGTTGTTGAAGATGGAGAAAGTGAAACCTCGTACTGATCAGGATGATGTTGTGATTTGAAAGAAGTTGGGTTTTAGGTTCCAGCTGATTTCGCTTTGTTAAGAGACAAAAGCACCGACAAGAGCAGAGCAAAATATGTTGCTTTACGCCATGGCCGCCGAATGCGGCATTGCCATGGTAGGCTGTGGTTGGCTCTCACGTGACAAAACGCCAAGTTGTTTCAATTTCGTTTTAGGAATAATTACACAAAGACACAAATACTCTCCATGTTTGAAATATTACACTAACACCTTTACGTCCCTTCCTCATTTATTTCAGGACTAAAATAAGAATTTGATATTGCTTTCTGGGTGAAATTGAGCTTTTCCATTATATTCAGCAGTGAATTTAGTAATTCGAGATTAAAATGAGAATTTCATAAAGCTTTTGTGGCGAAATTCAATTTTTTGAAGTTTTGAACTACAAGTTAAGTATATAACATTATTACGTGTAGTAGTCTGTATAAATAACTAGTACAGATGGTACATCGAGTTTTTAGGCTACAATTAGAACTTGAGACGGTAGTAAAGTCAAAACTATTACTAAATACATCACCTGATTTCTTTAAGATCTACATCAAATGATTTTAAGGAAGGTGGCTTTCTGCACAATGTAGCTTGTTCGAAGGCATAAGCAATCTCGATAAGTGTAGGCTCTGTGCCTCTTAAGCCACCAAATAAAATGCCGAATGGCATACCACTTGAATCATATCCGGCCGGAACAGTGATTGCCGGATATCCTCCAATTGCCAGCACACTCGAAGCACCAACACCCAACGTCACCATTGCGTCTAACTTATTCTCCAACATCAACTTCTCAAACCCTTTTCGAGACAGTTTTTCCATCGTCTCAATAGCCTGCCTCTCTTTCTCTCCAATTCCATTTGTGGAGTCTGCAAAAAGGAATATGTCCTGACCAAATTCTTCAGTTCTTTCCTGCACAAACCAATGCATTTTATTGTGAATGAAAAGTTAAATGCCGCAGCAGACAACAAGAAAATATACTAGTTTAATGCTAACATACCAATTCAGGATTCTTTTGGTTGAAGAGTATAACATCGGATAATGACTTCACCGGAGAACTAACCAGTTCTTTTAGGTATTCATTTATGGTAACCTTGAATTCAGCCGCCATGGCTAATTCTTCACCACTTTGATAAGGATCTAAGATGGCATCAATGTTTGGTATCTCTAAGTTATCCAGTATGGTTGCACCTTTCTGCCTTTATATCCAACAATCAGAAAAGGGCCAGAATTTATGAAGTTTGTTTGTTTGTTATGCAAAGGTTAGAGTTTACCTTAATGTCTGAAGATGTGCCTCAAAAACTGAACTTCCTGACGATATGCCTGAAAGGGCCAGAAAAGGATTTCTGACCACCCCCAATCTCTTACCCTTTAGTCCATCTTTCTTGAGAAACTGTGTGTAGCCACCTGCAGGAATGAACTTGGCTGCAGCCTTTGTCGCTTCAGAGTCTCTCGGATCAAACCCGACGATTACATCCAGAACATACGCAGCATCAGATACCGTTCGGCAAATTGGCCTGAATTCATTATTTTGAATAGCTAATTCAGTGATGGTAATTAGGATAGCTACACCTATACTCCGTAAGGTCCAGTTTAGTTACTAGTCTCCTGAGGATTGAAGTATTACAGACACCGTTTAGTGTTTGCACAAACATCACAGATAGGTCCAACCCCGAGGAGTGTCTTTGTAATGTTTGTGTCAACTTAAGGATGTGTAAGCTTTAGGAAGTCCCTCTAATAATTCAAAATTTAAGTAAAGTTTCTCTAAGTAGATCAGACCTCAGAGGTCTAGATGTAATTAATTACCTCAGACAGTTAACATATCATAAGTTTTTCATGATCCAGATTTTAAGAGTAAGATACAATTCATAAATTTACAATGCTTCCTAACGGAAATCAGGTGCTGAAAATGTAATTACCCAATTGTATCTTGTCGAGGTGAGATGGGTATAACACCAGCTCGACTAGTAAGACCGACAGTAGGCTTGATAGCTACAACCGAATTATGATTGCCAGGGCATATGAGGGAACCGTCCGTCTCAGTGCCTAGAGATACCATGACCATGTTTGCTGCTACTGATATTGCAGATCCACTACTTGATCCACATGGACTTCCCCCTTTCACATAAGGATTCTGAATGTTTGAAAAAAAAACAATTATGTCATGAAAGATAGAGGCATGATTATAAACCATAATACTCGTGCAAAGAACCTATAACAGAGCATGGCGCCCAATCAAAGTCTAACCAAATACATTGAAAATATTTTGTTCTTTTAGTCATAGTCAAACATGAGGTACATGGCTATAATATGATTCTCTTTTGACAAGTAACAGCGAGGAAAACTCTAATAATTACGGGAAACAATGAAATCCGATTGCAGACCAAAAAAGTGAACTAATAACCATATTAAATTTGGTAGTTTGAGATGCATGCAACTTTTACCATAGTTACGGAATATGATTCCAAGTTTTGAATGTACTGTTAATTAACATAGTACCACGTTAACTATGTATCAGTGAAGTCGTATTTGTTGTCCAATAAGCTTAGTCGTTGCCTGTAAGTGCTTCACTTCGCGTTTCTAAAGGATCCTAATCCATGATACAACAATCAGGATGGACCACCTGCACCATCATGCAATACTAAAATTCTCCTATTTGATGAACTTGACCAAGGAAATAGTCCTCTTAAGATAGAATTACAAGGCAGCACTGATTCGATTATTCGGAATGTACCAACATATCACTCACGCACCATCGAATATAAGAACGATTCCTTAATTTCCCTTATCTGAGAATACTTTCAACATCTTTTACCGCCCTCTTATTGACTTAGACATTAAAATTTCTAACCAACGACACAAAGGACACAAATCACGTCTCCAGTCAAAGCTTGCAAACTTTAGAATGAATAATTTCTAGTGGATAACTACGACTCGACCAAGCCCAGTCTACACAAAAACAAATTCCACCTACTAGTCATCAATGAATCTAATATCTAAACATGCAATGTACCTACCAATTGATCACAAAAACGAGATTAGGCGACATTTATTTAAAAAAACATATAACAACAAAACTTAATTAAACCAGAATGGCAAAGTCAATTTCAACAACTAGTTTCCTGAGTCTTCTGTAACATCTCGAAAAGCTCTCAAAATTTTGCGGAAACTTTTCACCATTTAGTTGACCGAAACATACATCGTAACCGAGAAACCAATACTCCAATCCATGAATGTACTCACTAATCGACCACGAAAACGAGGTGAAGCTCCAATTACTGAAAAACACAACGTACTACCTAATCAATCACGTCCAATAAAACACATGAATTCTCCTTCCCCACACGTTCTGGTCGACCAGAACGTTTTCATTCAGACTTCTAAGCTTACTAATCGATCATAAAAAAAAACGAGATTAGGCGCCAATGATTCAAAAAAAAAACACACAAACAAAACAACAAAAACACAATCAAAACCAACTAACCACACCCTGACCACCTCGAGCACACCATCCATCAGGCACACTCCACATCGCCCGAAAATTCGCCCACTCGCTCATACTCGCCTTCCCCAATATCACCGCCCCCGCCTCCCTCAGCCTCTCCACCACCCCCGCATCGCGTGGCACCACGCTCCGTAGAAGCGCGTACGATCCGCCGGTCGTGTTCATCTCATCCTTAGTAGCTATGCTGTCCTTTAATAGAACAGGAATGCCGTGCAGAAGCGACGGACGGTTGAGATCGTTTTCTCGCTCGCGATCGGCGCGATCGGCTTGGTGCACGGCGTCGGGGTTGAGTTCTATTACGCCGCGAAGCAGGGGATTTAAGCTCGCGATGCGGGTCAAGTAGTGGTCAACGAGCTGGCGGGAGGTGAGTTTTTTCTCGGTGAATGCGCGGCGCACGGCGGCGATTGTGGCTTCTTCGAACGCGAAATCGTGGCCGTTGATCGTGGTTGAGAGTGAGAGAAGTAGAGTAATGAGGAGTGCTGGGGACAAGAGAGATTTTGCCATTTCTGTTTTGGTTTTTTTTGTGTGTGTGTGTGTGTGTGCCATTTTTTCAGTTTTGACTTGATTTGAATTTGATTGTGTGTTTTGTTGAGGTGAGTTGACTTCAAAATGGATAGTGAAAAGACACATTTGATCTTTTTATGTGAATCTCTCAACTTATGTTCCGACTTCCTACTTATAGCAAGATTTTAAGTACATTTGAAGAGTCACACTAGTTATCTCGTGTTTTACTCATATATCGAGTTCGTAACTCTTTCATGGTCCTCACATTAGTCGAGCCATCGGCTCTAATACCCCTTCAGAACTGAGAGAGTCGACACATGGAGATATATATAATATATATTAATCCATGAGTAAGTGTAAGAATATGCATTAGTGAGACTAACACCATATTTTTTACTAAAAACCTTACGTCATTTTCGCTAATATGGCACATACTAATCTCGTTTCAATGTGAGATACTCTACATTTAACTTTTTCAGTACTTACGTCATCTATTCAGTATTCCTATTATATTAACAAAAAGAAAAGATTTTTACATATAAATTGTATGTTGTCGAAAAAGTTTGCCACAACCTCCCAAATGTCTCATTTTGTGATGGAGGTTTTCCTATTTCGAACATTTGTAACTCTTTTATTCCGTAATTTTATTTATTCTGATTCTTATAAAAAAAAAAGAAAAAGTTTGCCACAAGTTTTAACAATAAAATATAGCCACTAAGTTCAACAAATACCTATCTTAAGTTTCAAGAATTTGTCCCTTTACTCCTTACTTTTTGTGTTGGATTATCTCTAAATACTGCACCATGTTGGTTTATTTTGAGTATCATCAAAGTAGCAGACTATATATAGGTGCTGCGGTTGTTAAATAACGAGGTAAAGGCAAAAGATCATTAAAAGTTGGCCTCAAGTCTTAAGTCTTAACCCATATCGATAAGATGCATATAAATTATAATGTAGAGTTTATAAATACTTGGTTTTCAGCTTCTGCGATGTAATAACTTTTGTATCTCAAGTCGTGAGCGTGAATAAAGCTCCAAAACTTAATATAGTAGCGCATTAATTTCTATATGTAAAAGATTCAATACTAATTTAACGTTCATAATAGCTCAATGTATGTATTGGAAGACTTCTTCAAAAAGAAACCTTTACCCACAAACTCATTCAATACACATTCCAACACTTTAACTAGTAACAAACAACAATGAACAAACATACATATAAATATATCATGATCCTAAAAAAGGAAGTACAGTATATAGAATAAATCACTTGCAAGGTGTGAAGTTGCAAGTGGCATTACTAGATGTCCCTGAATTAGCTCTCATGAAGTTCAAAGCGGTGCGAAGAACATGCCGAGTCGAACCCACAAGCGCCCAATCCATGCGCGCAATGACACCAATAGGGTGATACGGAAACTGAATGCTATTGTAAGAGTTGAGTAGTGCAGTTGTCCCTTCTCTAAGGAGCGTTCTATAAGGGTCCCCTCTCCCACTCATGCCTTGGCCAAGAGTCATGTCTGTCCCGTATCTACGGGCCGCGATTAGGCCGAATGCGACGGCTACTTTCGTGTCAGGGGTCACGACTTTCCAGTAGCATCGGTATTCCGGCATCATCCACCTCCTACACAAGAATATGCAACTAGTATATTAGAAAAGGACTTTCACTATTAGTAGGACTATTTACATTAGAAACGAAGCCATGTGTCGTGGAATAGTGTGATTGCTACATTTACAAATTTTCCAAAATATTTCGAATAGCATTCAAAATATTACGAGAAATTTCTAATATTTAGTTGATCGACATATACCTCACGACCGAGACTCTGATCAATGTGTAAAATGATAAACTTACTGGTGTGGACAAGCTGAAGCTTCCAAGAAAGGCGTTGGAGGCATAGGCGGAAACCCTGGCAGTGGCGGATGCTGCGGTGGTTGCGGCAGCACAACTGGCGGCGCGATGACAGGGGCCACCGGCGGCCTTACTGGG
This sequence comes from Misopates orontium, assembly GCA_946800315.1. Classification (NCBI taxonomy): domain Eukaryota; kingdom Viridiplantae; phylum Streptophyta; class Magnoliopsida; order Lamiales; family Plantaginaceae; genus Misopates; species Misopates orontium. Next base: position 2,008,863 of record OX326948.1, on the reverse strand, counting down.
GCTACCGGTACTGCGGGTGGCGTGTATCTCGGGCAAAATGGCATTGCATCTGCCGGCTGAGCAAGGAGTGGATCAACAGAGTACATTTCCATATCAAACATGCTGAACATTAGTCTTAAGTACCTAGGCTGACCGGCTACCGCCCCGCAACCGGATGATCCGCTGGCAACTTGAGCATAGCAGCCATTCAAATTCGGCATGCCGTCGAATCTCATGCCGTAGTTTCCTAACCAATTTGTGGTTTCTTCTCTTGTGACTTGGCCGTCACTGCCCGGACAGGTCATTGTCACTTTGGCACCTGAGAGAAATGACTTCCGGCTTAGACCTTAGAACATTGGCTTAAATAATATATTATTTAAATTGGCAAATAATTTCTATATCCATTTGATACATGGAAATTAGCAAATGCCCTTTATTACTTTTACATAATCTGCACATTTATAGCAAAACTTAATCATTTGGTATGTTTTTAATGTATAAAGGATTAATATTGTCTAAATTAAAGTTTGTACATATTTTATCAATAAAAAGTACTTCTTGAACTCTAACCGCAAAAATACGACGTAATTATTTCATTGATGTACTTAAAAGATTTCAAAGAAAAACAATATAAAGAAAATAAAAAAAAAAACTTATAATATTTAGTTGAACAGACAACAAAAGTTTTAAGAAGGGAACTGCCAAGTTTCACTCATCTCAATCCTTGACTTTTCTGGCCTTTTCAATTAAAAATAACAAAGAGTGATTTTTGTAATTTTACTCCAGAAATAAAGAAATCGACAATGGGCTCTATCAACTTGCAAAATCTTCCTCATTTAGTTTAAAGGATTAAATTTGACTAAAATTATGATAATACTAGGTCGCCTATATCATTATGCAATCGTTGAAATGATAATTGATACAAACGAATAACAAGCTATCAATTCTTTTTCCAGATTAGAATCTTTGAAAGAAGTCAATGGGGGGGTCTTATGGACGTTTGTCCCTATTTCGACTCTTGTATTAAAAATCACATTAGGTCCACAAGTAATCATAAATAAATAAATAACATATCGGACCCGAATATGCCGGGCCTTTGAGGATTCTTCAAGTTCCGGCACATGGTACAAAACTACGTACTTTTCGAGAAGAATCAAGAATGCGTACCGTTTAGCGGGTAATCGAAGAGCGAAATCTGCCCATCTTTGCACTGATCACAAAACACAGTCCCACTAACCATAGCATACCCATGAGCCCCATCAAATCCAAATGCAGCTGCAACAATGACAAAAGCTGCAAACCAAAACATCCTCCAAAAACTTCCCATGGAGTACAATGCTGAGAAGCTAAAAGCACAAAAGCAAAAGCTTTTAATAGAAAACAAAAAATTAAGCACTAAAGGCTGTAAAGTGTGGACGAATGTGAACAATCATTTATCACAAGAAGAAAAAAGTGTACACTGATATTGAGCACTGTTTTATGATACAACTCTCAACTGCCTCCATTTATGAGATTGGAAGATTTTTGTGTGTTTTGAAATGAGAGTACGGATCTGCATTTATTAGGTGTAGGAAGTTTTAGGATTGATCTACCATTATTAAGGGGAAAAGCATGTACACATTAATTGAAAAAGGTACATTTGATCAGCTAAAGTCTAGTGATAATTTTTGGAACGTTTTTATGTGTATCATGATTAGCAAAAGGGACATGGAGTTAAATGTTGGCCATCAACTTTTGCTTGCTTATTAATGAATCTAACATGCACAACTAAACTATTCTATAGCAAAAGAATGTCTCATTTTGTTAGAAAATTATGGGCTCTTTGACGAAACTTTTAATAAGGGAAAAAATTGCATAAAAACTCTCGTGTATGTTTTAAAAGCCGCACAATACCCATTTTTGTCATGTCTTTTATTTTATCTTATTATTTGCATAAAACACTCTTGTGTTATCAAAAAACCTGCACCAAACCTATTTTGTATACTGAATTCGAGAGTGCTTAAAGTCCGTTAAACGGTTCTGTTTAAAGGGGTCTTTGGTGTAGATTTTAAAAGATCTATAGAACTTGGTGAAGGTTTTGAGAAACACAGGGGTTCTAGTGCAGATTTTGAAAAGACGCAAGGGGAATTTATGCACTTTTGGAGGCAAAATGATAATAACAAGCAAAGGGTTCTACAGCAAAAAGCTGTCTGATCATTTTATTGAGAAGTTATATGCTCTTCCATCATGTCATTTAAAAATAGAAATTATGCAAAAACAATGTCTGAAAATCTGATTAATTAGTTAAGAGACTTGGCGCACGATGGAATGCGTCATGCATGATGGCATGTGGAGAAGGTAGTTCTACCGTGTAAATAATGTGCTACGAGGTTGTATGTGCATGAGATACACAGAAGACTTTAAAGTTCAAACATTATTCACCTATCTATGGAGGCTAATAATAGTTTTCACGAATGTATAAATCAGGTCACTCGACTCACTACAACAAAATCAAATGGACATTAGCTTTTATTTAAAATCATAGAGAGGTATTAGCCCGGAGGAGTGAATGAGACTTTTAAATAATTGGAATAAAAGGGGAAAATTATTAAGGTACTTGATGCAATGCTTTTCGGCTCATAAAGATCACCTGGTTGGTTAAGAATATAGAATGATCTTTCACTTGGTTTTAAATTCGATCTCTATGGGGTAGGAGTGTGCACTTCCCAAGTGCGCGCTGCTTAACGGCCGGTGAACAACCCCATTATGAGGAGCAATTTGCTTTTATATCTTTTAGATTTGAGATAGACACTTCACCTTTGCCTAGTGTGATTGCCACCTTTTTTGGTGTTTATAGACTACTCTTTCTAGCCTAAGGTTTACTGAATGATATCGGGAAAAAAATCTGGTTCTCGCTTTATTCTGTCTTATTTTGGCGTTTGTTTGTCTTCTGTTTCTTTTACATGGTAAGAGTAGATACTCCTGATAAAATGCCAGCACCCAGGGCGAAAATTCTGAAGAATTCTTGTTGCCTCTATTTTATATGTAAAAGCATTACGAAAAAAGTCATTTCAACTACTCTAAACTCGGAGACGAGAGTAGCAAACTTCTATTCCACTATTGAACATGAGTATAAGCATGAGCAGCTTCCCTTAACGTTCTGTCTCACACAATCCGAACATAACCATACGGGTTCTAGTTCTCAAATAGTACATACGTTGCCTCAAATCAAACATGGCTGCCAAAAAACTTTGCATTTACTTTAGTAAACCGGTTACCACTTCAGATTTCACAAGTAATACAATACAAACTCCAGAAAAAAAAAAAAATCCGACAATAACTAGTACAAACATGTAAGAAACTTAACTGTCAATCGCCACACAAATATAAGATCGCATTTTTACTACACATGCATATAATTGTTGCAAAAAAGCAACTCCGGAGCAATTTATCCCTGAAAACCGCTGATGAGCTATAACAGTTACAATTCAAAGTATATAAAGCACCGTATCGGAAAACTTCATGCACTTTATCCTTGTAGAACTTGTTCTCAAATCACAAAACTTTAAGAAACAAAAGAAACTAATCATACAACTACAAAGTGCACACTGGACACGTACTTGTAACAAGGTCTCTTATAATGTATTCGAGTCCAACACTTGTGCATTATGCTCTAATAAATAAAAAGACTTTGACAATGAAAGACAGAAACGTCACCACACCAAGTACAAACAAGCCATATAGGCCTAAGAAACCTAGGCGTCTATCAAAAATGCTCTATATCGTGCAAAGTAATAACATTAGCTAAGAAACCATAAATAAGTTAATTGGACAAAATCTTATCATTTCACCACATCAATTCTTTACGCCGTAACCAATCTGTGTTCACTCTCAAAAACCCCTAGCTGAGCATCAAATCTGAGAATCTGTCTCTTCAGCTACTTCAGCATGTCCAGATTCAGTGTTCTCAGGGTGGCCATTTTCAGATTCACCAGCAGCACTAAATAAAAGAAAAGTAGAGATATATTAATGACTGCAGACATATCTCCAAGAACAAGATCCAAAGTGAAAACAAGCAGGTGAGGTTCAAAGAGTTATTGATTTGCTTCAAGTCCTAAAGGTTTACAGACAAAACCTGCAGGGCTACAATCCAGAGTTATCAATGCGCCAGACATCACATTATAACATAAATGTCCTCTGACATGTTTTCGGGTATATGACAAAGAATAAGTAGTCTCGTAATTATTCAGGTAACAAAAAACTCTGAAACTAATGCAACCCTAATTGGACACTTAGACCAAGTAATCAATAAAATTTTAGCACTACTCACAAATCAAAGATAATCTACAAAGAGAAAACATGATGCATGCACTAGCAGATAACAGAGCTCACCGATGAGCTAGAGTAGCATCACTCAGTTGAACACAGAAGAGATGTCAAAGGGCTGTTAGCCCGTACAACCATGTAGCAAAGCACCATATATCAATGCCTTAATAGGACCTGGACTATTACTTGCTTACTACCAAAAAATTGCAGAGAAAGCTCAATGGCTCCTGGAACCATTAATACATACAAAACAAAAAAAGACTTGGGAGGAATTGATTTGAAAAAAAAATTAAGAACCAGTATCAAGAACTATTTCACCAAGAAAGAGGCATCTACAACAATAAATTCTTTCGCTAAGCAAAAAATGATGTACAGCTACTATTAAGGAGCCACAAATTGTCATTTGAAAAAAAGAATGCAGAGTCTTAGAGTACTGCAGCAGCTGCAGATTCTGAACAGATAAATATTGAACTACATGCATAGTGTCTATCTGTCTATACACATAAAAGAAGAAAAAAGAAGGCAAATGGTTATGCTCAATTTCTGCAGTCTTACTACATCGACATCTCCAAATCCTATCAAAAGCACATATACCAAGCAACATTCTAGCAATGATGACCAAGCAAACTACTGTAAACATCTCCAAGATTACTACATATGATAAGGACGCTTAGTTTGATCAGTCAAAGTGTTACCTTATACTAACATACAGATTACGCAAGCAACAAACTGCCAAACGTCTCAAACCAGACATAAACAAGCAAGTCACAAGAACTATTTCAATCAAGCAATTAATATTACTAAACTTTCAGAAGAAGCAAACCCTCAATATTCCAAAAAAAAAAAAAAACATGTGCCATTCGTAACCTATATTACCAACCTCTGCGGGCGAGGCTCAACAATATCCGGTTTCCTCCAAGCTCTCTCAGCCTTATCTTCCCGCTGCAACCTATCTCTTCCATTCCCACTCCAAAACCCCTTCTTAGCAGCTGCTGCCCCGTCGGTGGGAACAACCTCCTTAATCTTAGTAGACTCGAGTTTCTCATCAATCTCCTTCCAATCTTGCCCCTTCTCCTTCAACACCTCCTCCCTCGGCCTCGCTTCACCAAACGGGTTACTTGTCCTAGGCTTCACTACAATATCTATCACACTCTTTTGCTCTTCAACCTCAGGCTTCACCACAGTCTCGCTCACACTCTTTTGCTCTTCCACCACCACCGGTAGAGTTCGCGGCTGCAAATTCAGCCTCGGCCTACCACCACCACCACCACCACTTCCAACACTCACCTCCTCTCTTCTCCTCCCCCAACTCTCGCCATCCGCCCCATTCATCCCAGAACCACCACCCCTCCTATTCTCCAAACTATCAAAAGCTCCACCAGTCTTCCTCGCCCCATCCTCTTCCCTCCTCTTCGACCAATTACCCGAATCCGCACCGCTGTTGTTCGAATCAAACCCAAAGCTCCCCCTCCTCTCGACCCTCCGCGTCTCAGACGGAACAAAACTCTTCTTCGACCCCCAATTATCGACCTCGTCCGCCCTAGACTGCGAATCACCAAAGAATCCTCCTCTCTCCCCCCTCTCTCTCCTCTCAAATCCACCCCCAACAGACGCCTTCTTCCCCGCCCCCCAATTATCAACCTCGTCAGCCCTAGACGTCACAAATTCGCGATCCGAATCGCGATTAAAGCTCCCCTGACGCCTCGGCTGCTCGTCTCTCATGCCACCGCCGTAAGATCTGAATCCTCCGCCCAATTTACTCCGATCGAGCTCCTCCGCGGACCTCTCGCGCGGTCCGGTCGGCAAAGCCAGAAGCTCATCCGTCGTTAATCCTTTAACCTGATTCGATGCCGCTTTTGCGGCGCTGTAGGTCGAAAATTCGTGAAGCGAGAGCGTCTGCGCCTTCTTCTTTTTCGTCTTCGTGGTGGCGGCGGCGGATAGCGACGGAAAATCGGACGCATCTCCGCCGTTGGATTTTCCACCGTTGACCGCGGCGATCGGAGGCTGCTGCTGAAAGAGCTCAGCCTCGTTCTCCTCCGAATCGAGAGCCCACGCGCCTGGTTTGCCCCACGCGCTCACTGTTGCCGCCATGTTTGCCGCTTAATTTGTGTGTTTTTCTGATGGTGTGTTAGTGTGTGTAAAAAGATAGGTTTTTGGGGAGATTTTGCGTCTGTTATAAGCCAAGTCATCGGTTATATGTAAATGATGAGTATTGGACGGTGGAGATTCATTGTTCTTGTTTTACTAGGAATAAGAATCGGATTAACGGGTCGGATTGAGTTTATGTATTTTATGGTCTTTGATTAATAATTTTTATTTATTGGGAAAAAAGGGGAATTGGAATTAGACACGTAGGTTAATACATAAAAAAAAAAAAGAATAAAATTGTGAGCTGGCGTGTACGTTATGCTTGGTGGTGGTTTTTTGTAACTTAGAAACTATATACGCCACATATTTTATATATTTATTAAAGACTTATGTATTGTGATTTTGTCATTATTTCATTATAACTCTCAATTAATGTATTGATTTATGAAATGTTCGCGACTAGTCTCTTCCTTAAAACCAAATAAGACTTAGTTTCAAAAAAAAAAAAAAACAAATAAGACTTTTGAGCTAATGACCTTTCTTAGCTGATACGTTGGTAAGTTCGAGTTCAACTTGTGGTATGTTCAAGCTGAGTATGTTAAACAACAATGACACAAATACTACAACCTCAAAACTATCATCATGAATAAAACAAACAAGAAAGAATGCATAGGAACAACACGTATGTACAAACTCACACTGGTGGAGATCCCTCCAAAATTTAATAGAACCAACATCTCTCCGAGTAAAAATGGTTATCAGTGAATCAGGCTGCATTTGCCCCCAGTGCCATCTAAGCAAAGGCGGAGCAAGCGGCTCGACCAACTTTGCCACCCTTAATTTTTTCAAAAGAAGTGATAAACTCCGTTAGTGAATCTCTCGAGCAGATATTGGGGCCGATGCCAGTATAGAGTCTTCTCCAAAAATTTGATGATCAATTGAAGTAGTCTGAGTTGTTCAATGTGATGAAGTGAGTGACTATTAGACCTTTCGACGGGTCTCCGTCGTACCAAGTTATGGATCCTGCAAATACATGGATACATATTATTAGTTCAAGTTAAATCCAAGGGCAGGGAGTAAACAGACTCCTCTAAGAGAAAGTATCAAACTAGTTCACTAGAGCACTCTTTGTATTTCGAAATATTGAGTAGTAAAAACTTTTTTATCGGAAATACGCACAAGGAATACTTTTGAACTTCTGCTACTACTAACAACTTGAGATTCCTAAATGCATTCAAATCAAAATTTCAAATTTATCTATAATGGAAGGCTCCAAAGAATTTCAGATTTCACCATCCCTGTTGTATTTGATGGCTCCTCTTCTCTTGTTACATGAAGTATGACTGTTCCTGTAAGAACAATTATGAATCCACATATCTCAGAGGTTATGCTGCTCACATCCTGACCTGACCAGTTCTGAAAAAAGAGTGCACCCAGATGTAGCTCGGTCGAGTGAACTGGATAATGAACCACTTCAAGAGAAAACATGTTACCTTGAACATTATGGTGCTTGCCACAATAGTAAGTGTTGTGACCATTACGTAATAAATAGGAGAAACAATCGCGGCATTGAGGTTGTATGTGTATGAGATACAGAACACTCTAAAGTTCAAACATTATTCACCTATATATGGAGGCTAATAATAGTTTTCATGAATGTATAAATCAGGTCAATCGACTCACTACAACAAAGTCACATGTACATTAGCTTTTATTTAAAAACATAGAGAGGTATTAGCCCGGAGAACTGAGTGAGACTTTTAAATAATTGGAAGACAAGGGAAAGATAATTAAGGAACTGACTGAGGCTTTTCGGCTCATAAAGATCATCTGGTTGGTTGAAAATATAGAATTCTTTCACTTGGTTTTGGATTCGATCCTTATAGGGTAGGAGTCTGCAATTCCCAGTGTGTGCCGGTTACCGACCGATGAACAGCCCCATTACGGGGAGAAACTTTGCTTTAGATTTGAGATAGACGCTTCACCTTTGCGTAGTGTAATTGCCACTTTTTGTAGTTTATAGACTACTCTTTCTAACCTAAGGCTTACTCAATGTCAATGATATCGGGGAAAAAATCTGGTTGTCACTTCATTCGTCGTATTCTTGGCGTTCATTTGTCTTTCGTATCTTTAACATGGTAAGAGTAGATACTCCTGATAAAATGCCAGCACCTGGGGCGAAAATTCTGAAGAATTCCCGTTGCATCTATTTTATATGTCAAAGCATTACGAAAAAGTCATTTCAATTACTCTAAACTCAGAGACGAGAGTAGCAAACTTCTATTTCAATATTGAACATGAGTATAAGCATGAGCGGCTTCCATTAATGTTCCGTCTCACACAATCCGAACATGACCATACAGGTTCGGGTTCTCAAATAGTACGTATAGTTGCCTCAAATCAAACATGGCTGCCAAAAAACTTTGCATTTACTTTAGTAAACCGGTTACCCCTCCAGAATTCACAAGTAATACAATACAAACTCAAGAAAAGAATTCCGACAATAACTAGTGCAAACATGTAAGAAACTTAACTGTCAATTGCCACACAAATATAAGATCACATTTTTAGTATAAGTGCATAGAATTGTTGAAAAAAAGCAACAACTCCGGAGTTTGAACTCCAATTTATCCCCGAAGCTAATGAGCTGTAACAGTTGCAATTCAAAGTATATAAAGCACCGTATCAGAAAACTTCATGCACTGTTGTGGAACTTGTTCTCAAATCACAAAACTTGCTCAACAAAGTTGTAAGAAACAAAAGAAACTAATCATACAACTACAAAGTGCATATTGGACACGTACTGGTAACAAGGTCTCTTGTAATGTATTTGAGTCCCAACACTTATGCATTATGCTCTAATAAATAAAAAGACTTTGCCATTGAAAGACAGAAACATCACCACACCAAGTACAAACAAGCCATATAGGCCTAAGAAACCTAGGCGTCTATCAAAAATGCTCTATATCGTGCAAAGTAATAACATTAGCTAAGAAATCATAAATAAGTTAATTGGACAAAATCTTATCATTTCCCCACATCAATTCTTTACGCCATAACCAATCTGTGTTCACTCTCAAAACCCCCTAGCTGAGCATCAAATCTGAGAATCTGTCTCTTCAGCTTCTTCAGCATGTCCAGTTTCAGTGTTCTCAGGGTGTCCATTTTCAGATTCACCAGCAGCACTAAATAAAAGAAAAGTTGAGATATATTAATGACGCCAGATATATCTTCAAGAACAAGAATTCAGAGCAAAAACTAGAAGGTGGGGTTCAATAAGCTATCAGTTTGCTTCAAGTTTTAAAGGTTTACAGACAAAAATGCATCAAAGACAAAGACAAAACCTGCAGGGCCACAATCCAGAGTTGTCAATCGCAAGAATCACGTTATAACATAAATGTTCTCTGACATATTTCCAGGTATATGACAAGAATAAGTTGTCTCCTAATTATTCAAGTAACAAGAAACTCCGAAACTAATGCAACCCTAATTGGACACCTAGACCAAGTAGTCAATAAATTTTAGTACTACTCACAAACCCAAGATAATCTACAAAGAGAAAACATGATCCATGCACTAGCAGATAACAGAGCTCACCGATGAGCTAGATTACATCACTCAGTTGAACACAGAAGAGACGTCACAGGGCTGTTAGCCCGTACAACCATGTAGCAAAGCACCATATATCAATGCCTTAATAGGACCTGGACTATTACTTGCTTACTACCAAAAAATTGCAGAGAAAGCTCAATGGCTCCTGGAACCATTAATACATACAATATAAAAAGACTTGGGAGGAATTGATTTGAAAAAAATTAAGAACCATTATCAAGAACTATTTCACCAAGGAAGAGGCATCTACAACATTAAATTCTTTCGCTAAGCAAAAAATGATGTACAGCTACTATTAAGGAGCCACAAATTGTCATTTGAAAGAAAGAATGCAGAGTCTTAGAGTATTGCAGCAGCTGCAGATTCTGAACAGATAAATATTGAACTACATGCATAGTGTTTATCTGTCCATACACATAAAAGAAGAAAAAAGACGGCAAATGGTTATGCTCAATTTCTGCAGTCTTACTACATCGACATCTCCAAATCCTGTCAAAAGCACGTATACCAAGCAACATTCTAGCAATGATGACCAAGCAAACTACTGTAAACATCTCCTAGATTACTACATATGATAAGGACGCTTAGTTTGATCAGTCAAAGTGTTACCTTATACTAACATACAGATACGCAAGCAACAAACAGCCAAACGCCGCACAATTTCTCAAACCAGACATAAACAAGCAAGTCACAAGAACTATTTCAATCAAGCAATTAATATTACTAAACTTTCAGCAGAAGTAAACCCTCAATATTCCAAAAAAAAACATGTGCCATTCGTAACCTATACTACCAACCTCTGCGGGCGAGGCTCAACAACATCCGGTTTCCTCCAGGCTCTCTCAGCCTTATCTTCCCGCTGCAACCTATCTCTTCCATTCCCACTCCAAAACCCCTTCTTAGCAGCTGCTGCCCCGTCGGTGGGAACAGCCTCCTTAATCTTAGTAGACTCGAGTTTCTCCTCAATCTCCTTCCAATCTTGCCCCTTCTCCTTCAACACCTCCTCCCTCGGCCTCGCTTCACCAAACGGGTTACTTGTCCTAGGCTTCACTACAATATCTATCACACTCTTTTGCTCTTCAACCTCAGGCTTCACCACAGTCTCGCTCGCACTCTTTTGCTCTTCCACCACCACCGGTAGAGTTCGCGGCTGCAAATTCAGCCTCGGCCTACCACCACCACTTCCAACACTCACCTCCTCTCTTCTCCTCCCCCAACTCTCGCCATCCGCCCCATTCATCCCAGAACCACCACCCCTCCTATTCTCCAAACTATCAAACGCTCCACCGGTCTTCCTCGCCCCATCCTCTTCCCTCCTCTTCGACCAATTACCCGAATCCGCACCGCTGTTGTTCGAATCAAACCCAAAGCTCCCCCTCCTCTCGACCCTCCGCGTCTCAGACGGAACAAAACTCTTCTTCGACCCCCAATTATCGACCTCGTCCGCCCTAGACTGCGAATCACCAAAGAATCCTCCTCTCTCCCCCCTCTCTCTCCTCTCAAATCCACCCCCAACAGACGCCTTCTTCCCCGCCCCCCAATTATCAACCTCGTCAGCCCTAGACGTCACAAATTCGCGATCCGAATCGCGATTAAAGCTCCCCTGACGCCTCGGCTGCTCGTCTCTCATGCCACCGCCGTAAGATCTGAATCCTCCGCCCAATTTACTCCGATCGAGCTCCTCCGCGGACCTCTCGCGCGGTCCGGTCGGCAAAGCCAGAAGCTCATCCGTCGTTAATCCTTTAACCTGATTCGATGCCGCTTTTGCGGCGCTGTAGGTCGAAAATTCGTGAAGCGAGAGCGTCTGCGCCTTCTTCTTCTTCGTCTTCGTGGTGGCGGCGGCGGATAGCGACGGAAAATCGGACGCATCTCCGCCGTTGGATTTTCCACCGTTGACCGCGGCGATCGGAGGCTGCTGCTGAAAGAGCTCAGCCTCGTTCTCCTCCGAATCGAGAGCCCACGCGCCTGGTTTGCCCCACGCGCTCACTGTTGCCGCCATGTTTGCCGCTTAATTTGTGTGTTTTTCTGATGGTGTGTTAGTGTGTGTAAAAAGATAGGTTTTTGGGGAGATTTTGCGTCTGTTATAAGCCAAGCCATCGGTTATATGTAAATGATGAGTATTGGACGGTGGAGATTGATTGTTCTTGTTTTACTAGGAATAAGAATTAGATTAACGGGTGGGATTGAGTTTATGTATTTATGGTCTTTGATTAATGATTTTATTTATACTTTTTTTTGGGGAAAAAGGGAATTGGAACTAGACACGTAAGTTATTACATAAAAAGAAAACAACGATGCTAGCCTCACAGTAGGGACATTGGACTGTTACACAGTCCTGAAGGAATTAAATTGCACTAAACATCTATTAGTACTTTAGTTCTACTAAAAGACTCCCTTATATTTAAAAACTAATAGCAGACCCACTTTGAGAAATAAAATTAACATATAGATCCACTAGGACTCTTATTTACGGTGGAAACTTGACAGAGACCAATACTTATAAAACTCGTTTTTGTACATATCATGAAAATATATGTTGCATCAATACGTTTTCCCTTTGAAGAAAAATTTAATAGCCATATTAAAAGCAAGAACATCTACTAAATTTCAAAGTAAGTTCTCAATCAACTATTTTTTTTTCAATACATGATGTAATTTGTAGTATTTATTATTTGATTAACCTGATTGATGTTTAATTCAAAAGTTATAATGTTTTTTATTTTTATTTTTGTGAAAGTTGCTTTATTTTCTTTTTAATTGTTAGTTTGTCTTACAATAACCAATAATGATGATTACTTTTTGATAGGATTATTTCAGATTTTACGTAAAGCAAAATTTTGTAATTATAAAATCTTGGAACTATGTGGTTTTATTGTTTAAACTTTGTATTGTTATTTTCAAAAGGTTAAAACAACTCATATGGTTAGTTGTGTACTCAATAAAGAATAATAAGCTTAATTATTAGTATATGACAAAAGTGGGGCTAAATTTTATAATAATAGAAATATGAGTCAAAATCTAAATATCACTTACATTGAAGCTGACTTGTAGAACCGTTGCCATCTATGTTTAAAACCTATCAAAGGTTGAGATTGGGCTGTAAACTTACAGCCTGTTAGGATGGCATTTTCCAAAAGAAAAAGAATAAAATTGTGAGCTGGCGTGCACGTTATGCTTGGTGGTGGTTTTTTGTAAATTATGAAATTATATACGCCACATATTTTATGTTTATTAAAGATTTTGTTATGTGATTTTGTCATTATTTCATTAAAATTCTCAATTAACCTATTGATTTCTGAAATGTTCGACTAATCTTTTCCTTAAAACCAAATAAGACTTTTGACTTTCGAGCTAATGAGCTTTCTTAGCTGATATGTTGGTAAGTTGAATTCAAACTTGTCTCTTCTATGTTTCATGAAAAGTTTGGTTAAGGAATCTTATGCTTCATGATATATATTTTCACTCATTTCATAAGAAATACAAAATAAAGCACGAACAAAATTATCCATAATCCCACTTTGTCACAAATTTATATAAGTAAAATTAGAACTTTGAGTATTGAACATCAATTGCTTATAAGAATTCATCTCCGGGAGGAGTTACGAATATTTCTTGCTACTATTTTTCCCATTCCTTTTCTTTTAAACACATCAATCACTCCAATCTATACTTTTTTTCCCAACTTGCTACTTAACGAATAAAATTATGTGAACTGCGAACCAACCTATTCAAAAATGTGTGAATTGCAACATGAGTCGTTGATCACTATTTAACATGTAAACTTTTCTGCACTTTCGACATTTAAAGTCGACCTTAGGGTGCAATTCATACATTTTTGAAAGGCCAATGTGCAGTTCGCACAGTTTCAAAAGCTAGGTAGCAAGTTGAACGAGACAAAATCAGAAACGAAACCAATCCACTGATACGCGGCCTAAGCAACTAGGTCGTGGGCTGTCATTTTCACGTTGAGTCGCACGCATGGATTAATCATTAGATTAGCAACTGCTCCTCAGGCTTAAAGTGCCGTTTTCACAAAATTGATGAATGGGGAAAGGTCACCATTATGAAATGGTAATGCACTTGAAAAGGGGAAAAATTAATATATAGCAATTTCTATATTTGATCCTTTACACTCATGTGGTATGTTCAAACTGAGTATGTTAGAACAACAAATGACATAAATACTACAACCTCAAAACTATCATCATGAATAAAACAAACAAGAAAGAATGCAAATGAACAACATGTATGTACAAACTCACATTGGTGGAGATCCCTCCAAAATTTAATAGAGCCAACATCTCTCCCAGAAAAAATGGTTATCAGTGAATCAGGCTGCATTTGCCCCCAGTGCCATCTAAGCAAAGGTGGAGCAAGCGGCTCGACCAACTTTGCCACCCTTAATTTTTTCAAAAGAAGTGATAAACTCCGTTAGTGAATCTCTCGAACATATATTGGGGCCGATGCCAGTATAGAGTCTTCTCCAAAAATTTGATGATCAATTGAAGTAGTCTGAGTTGTTCAATGTGATGAAGTGAGTGTCTATTAGACCTTTCGACGGGTCTCCATCGTACCAAGTTATGGATCCTGCACAAATACATGGATACATATTATTAGTTCAAGCTAAATACAGGGGCAGTGAGTAAAAAGACTCATCTAAGAGAAAGTATCAAACTAGTTCACTCGAGCACTCTTTGTATTTCGAAATATTGAGTAGTAAAAACTTTTTTTTCGGAATCTAAGTAAATAAACAGAAATACGCACAAGGGATACTTTGAACTTCTGCTACTAATAACAACTTTGAGGTTCCTAAATGCATTCAAATCAAAAGTTCAGATTTATCTATATTGGAAGGCTCCAAAAAATTTCTCACTATACCTGTTGTATTTGATGGCTCCTCTTCTCTTGTTACATGAAGTATGACTGTTCCTGTAAGAACAATTATGAATCCACATATCTCAGAGGTTATGCTGCTCACATCCTGACCTGACCAGTCCTGCAAAAAGAGTGCACCCAGATGTAGCTCGGTCGAGTGAACTGGATAATGAACCACTCCAATAGAAAACATGTTTACCTTGAACATTATGGCACTTGCTACAATAGTAAGTGTCGTGAACATTACATAATAAATAGGAGAAACAATCGCGGCATTGAAGGTGTCAAGTGCCTGGAGAAACATATAGCGGAACAACAGGGTTGAGAAAGCGTATAATAGAAAAGAAATATGTTAAGCAGTCTCTCCGAAAACAAGTTACACTGCTTCACTACAACAAAGACAACAGATGGTACTATAGATGGCATGCAAATAACTCGCTTCAGTAAACAAATGAAAAACATTAGATGAGAATGCATAAATTGTTTTATCTTAGCAATTATGACGCGTGGTAAAGTTGACACACATAAATACACAGCGGGACAATTTTTACTTTTCCGATCATATGCAGTAATTTGTCAAATCAACACAATCAAGGGAGTTTGATGCCAAAAACCCACAAATTAATCATGATGTGTTATGACTACCTTGTTAAGATAATTCAATTGTGTGATCACACAGATAACTGCAACTGAAACGAAAAACCAAGTCTGGGCATATCTAAATTGATTGATCCCCTCCAGAGTAAGTTTTATTGCAATTCCAATTGCCTTTATGCTCACAACCTGCATGAATTCATAATTATACTAAGCTAAGAAGATAGATTCTTACTATCAAAATGTATAGAATGAAATTTTAAATTACATATAGATTGTTCTGTTTTCATTTCCAGGATATGAAAGAAAGCAATTACCGTAAGCGCCCCCATTAAGGAGCAAATTCCCAGGTAAACAAGTACATTAGTCAAGCCATAGAGAGGCTCAAAATGCAGAACCAGAACTAGCACCAAAGACAATGTAACTGCAACGTATATCATAAATGCTGCAGATAAAAGCAAGTAGCAGAAATAAGCAATAGTTGATTAAAAACATTGAACACGACAAGAAGATAAAAAGAAGAAAGAAAGAGTACCAGGTTGGGTAGCCAAAATCCAGACTTCTTCGACAGAACTTGGAGTATGTTCTTGAGGAGCATGAATAACAATTATTATAGATCCTACAATGCAAGATACACATCCCAATACACCCATCTGTCGCAACCGTTCCTTCAACATAAAGTGGGCCAGGACCGCACTTTTCAAAGTTATGAAATATGTTAGTTCAGTAAAAATTTCAAGAAGTCCTGTGAATAATGTTCTATCACAGGTAAGATTTGGAAATGTACCTAACAATAATACTCAATGCACCAAGAGGGGTTACAAGAACAGCTGGAGCATAAATATAAGCAACAAAATTTGCCACCTCTCCGACAATCACTGTAGAAAAAGATTAGCAGTTAACGACACAAAGATAAGTAGGCCTCTGGAAATTCTTAGCTGAAAGGGGGAAGAAACAGTATATCCGAAACTTACTGGTAGTCATGCCTGCCCACCATAGAGGTTGTAATAAGTATGTATAACCCCCAACACCTGAAATACTAAATACATGATGGTTATTATGCAAACACAAACTGGCTGAGACAGAATATAGTGTGAGAGATACAAATAGGTAAAAATGCATTTTAAAATGTTGCATGTCGGCCAAAACGCAGCAAAATTTAGCACAAACATGGTTTAGTCAACTCCAAGTAATCATAAAAGGCGAGTACTTTTGTACTTAATCAGGATCGATAACTCTGTATCGAATGCTAAACCAATGGTATTACACTTATGTTTCTGATAAACATGGTTGTTTCCACACAATGCTTGATAAAATATCCCCTAGGGGGAATGTAACATAAAGATTAACTTTGTCGAAATGAGCTTATTTCCCTCCTCGTGGCATCATAGAAGTAGTGTCCTAAGTTCAGACTCTGCCAGGTCCCGTCTCACCGCTGTAGTTACGCAAGTTTATAAGCACAAGGCTAACCACAAAAGTCCAGCGACAAGAAACAGCGCACTCTGGTAGTACTAGTATACACCATTTTTCTCTAATTCCAATCTTGCAAACATAGATATAAATCCAATCCCATTACTTTCTGAACCAAATCTAACTTAAACATGGACCTAAATCATTCAAACCACACGATAGAATTAGCAGGATCTATGTTGACCTTCATCCGGAACCAGTCAAATACTTGTTTTTCCTAAATACAGTGATTCAATTTCCAGTTTTACAAAACTCCGTAATATCAGAAACAACAAAACAGCCACACGGAATTGAATAACGACGCAAGCTAGGCAACAATGAAAATCAAGACACGGCACGGTCAAACATTAGTCTCGCCACGTACTTTCTTTCTATTCACAGTTCAGAATCGAGCCACAAATCGGTATTCACGCCTTTCGTACAGATAAAACAGAATCTCCACACATAAATTAAATCAAGAGATACTAATTGTAACGAACTAAGACTGCTCTGCTCTGTATATACATAAATCTTCAAAGCTCGAATCGAATCAGAATTACGCATACCTGCTCGCATACCGGCAGCAGCAGCTCGCCGCAAGCCTTTCTTCTTCAAGATGAAGCTCGTTCCGATGAACAAACCTGACATCATCGCCAACACTAGTCCCCTCGTATTATCCGATACCCCCATTGATCTCTCTCTCTCTAAAGCTCTATCTATGTATCTATATATCAACAAAATCTGTATCTATAATTACACACACTTAGATCTACAATTCAACTATAACAAAATTCAACTAAAAAACACAAATCAACAAAGCGAAATAATCAAAATTCCCGCCAATCAATGAAAGACGAGGCGGAGGAGAAATGTTTTTTGAGCTGATTTCAAAATCAGAAAAAGCCAAAAGCATAAGAGATATCAGCAATCGAGATTTGCCGGCGGATTTTTAACTGTGTTATGATGAATGTGGACAAAAACTTTTCATTTGTGAAGTGAAATGAAATAGAATTGACTGTCAACGGCTTAACTGTTGTAGTTGTTAGTGCACAGATGGATGTTTGTTTGAGCTGTAAATTTCAATTCTTTATTTCGTCAATTATTGTTCTCTACTCATTATAAAATTAATATTATACATATATATATATATATGTATAATTATTAATTATTCATTATATATATATGTTTGTGTGTATATATCATTATATTGTTATGTACTGTTACTGCGGCAGACATTTGAGCTCGTGGCTTGGCTGGACCCCATGGTGTAGTTGAGGTTATTAAGCAACCATTTTTGTACACTTGGCCTAATAAATTTGGTCGACCCAAATTTTGTTTATAATTATTTGTATATATTTGTTTCTAATGTAATGTTTTACATTTATGTCTTACTTATTGCGTTAACACTTCGAAATATCACTTCATATCATATTACATGCATCTCGTTTCGTATTATATTTTGGTATATTATATTTTCTTTTTTACCAAACTAAGATGATTAAATTTGTTGGGGTTTTCAACTAATAATACCAATTGTGAGACAAAAAAGAAATTTAATACCAATAGTAGAATGGGTGTAACTCTAGCCGGCTCAATTCGAACATCTAATTATTTTAAACTAATCTAGCCCCGTCCATATTAATAATGCCGAGAATAATTTCTTTGTTAATATTTGATAAACAAAATTCATTTAAGTAATTCATTTAAAATATATTATTGGAAAACCGTATTTAAAAACAAATCAAAATGTATAATTTTTGTCCACTGGTGCCAGCTTGGTTTCAGATTCGCAGCCTTTTTAGTTTTTGTCTAGTTGAGGGTGCGTGGGTCTCACGGGTTAGTATGGTTGGTGAGAGAAAAAGTAAACATATTCAATAATTGATTTTCGGAATTGGATCTAAGATTCAAAAAAGTTGATAATTTATAAAGAATACAAAAAGAAACTCAATTCGGGCGGGTAGGTGAATGATATTAAACATTGTCTTCACTCGGATTCACATTGAAAATAAAAGTTTAATTCGAGCTGAGAATATAGATTAAGAAAGCTCAGTAGTTAGTTATTCATCCAAAAATAGGTTTTTTGACAAATTACTCTTATTTTACTCTTGTTTGGCTAATCACCCCACGTAAAAGAATAAATAGACAAGTTATGCATATGATTTCAGAAAGTATTGTATTTGATATAATTAATTACCAAAGTACTTTTAATATTTTTAATATTTTCTTTTGTGTAATTTCATATTTAGTTTTAGTATCTTCCAAAAAAAATGTGCAGACTAAATCAGAATATAAACTAATATACATAAAATAAACAACTAAGGAAAAAAAATATATAAAGTAATCAAAAGTATAAAAGAAGATTAAGAGAGAAATTCAAAAGACAATATATAAAAGCAACCGATACACGTCCTAATTAAGAAGAAAGAGACCCTTGCCTAAATTGTCTCAACAAAAACATTACGTGTCAATAATTCTATGATATAGTTATAATAAGTGGGTATAATAATTAATAATTAATTAAGGAGGCATAAAACCGACATTAAAGAAGAGCATACATTCTACTATTTCAATGTGAAACTACGAGAAACCATATGATTCAAATATTGTTCGCTATTAATCTTATCCTCCAAAACCTTATGTTTACCTTTTTCCTGAACTAACTAAAATAGAGTTTGGAACTTTATTTTTCTGAATTAAAGTTTCAGTTTTGATGTAAGTTTCAATTCCTTAGATATTATTAAGATATCGTGATTTTCAAAAAAAAAAATTGATTGCTGTTATAATATAGTAAAAATATACTTGTAATAAAATAGAAAAATACTTCACAATTTTATCTTAAAAACAAAAAAACGATACGTTTTGATATTTCTCGAGGGAATATTAATTTGACCATGCGGTCGGTCATGCTTTGGCAATTTGTTACTTTCTTATATAGCATTGGACTATTGATAAGGTTGTTACGGAAACTGATTCCTTGTTATGTAATCTTTCATGAGAAATTATGGAGACTGATTTTCTTTTATGATCTGCAAATAGAAAGGCTAATAATAATTAAATTTCAACACATACTCTACAACGGCAAGCCCAAGACCGAAGCTTAAGTCCACATTAAAAATTCAAGCCCGACTCAAGCAGGCCCGGACCCAGCACGCACATGACTTTTCGGTGAAGACTAGTTGGATCTAAATCTCTACCAATTTGATAGCTACGATACCCATTGGGCCAACACAAATGAGTTTTCATTATTAAATTCTAGTCCTTCCCGTGACTCCTATAATATGATTTTGATTTAGCTCTTTTCTCCATTTTGTCCTTTGAACTACATATTCCTCTATGTACCTTAACATCATTGATAAGTTTTGTAAGATAATTGACCTCCTTTCAAAAAGAGAAAAAGAAAAGTAGCTATGTAAAAGGGTTTAAACAATCGCATAGAACCGGAGAGGATTGAAGAAAACATGGGTGAAAGTCAATACGAAGCAATTGAAGAATAAGGATTCTTGTGTTTGACTAGGTGTCACTCTGTTTTCATTTGTATCTTGCCTTAATTGATTGAGATCTCATGTTTGATTGTTGCTTATATGACTCACGTCTAGCAAAGGAATATTACAAGTATAATACTCTAGGCAAACAATTACTTTGACAAAGAAGAATGAAACTTGTTTTTCTTCTATTATCGGTTTAAGAAAAAAAAATATTTCACATAATACATAATTATTTCTTTATGACATAACGCAATTGAATGTTAAGAAAATAGTATTATTTTCTATACATTAAAAATTATTCTAAAATCCTTTTGTTTATTTTCTTTCTTTGGGTCAATCTAAGAGACAGTCCTAGTGGTTAGACGGCCCCATAAAACATGGATCAGATGCCGAAGAAAAAGTACACCGGGCCCAATTTTCATTATCACGACAAATGTGTGAATAAATATACTCCGCCACAAAACAATCGGAGGTGGCGCGCCACATCCTTTTTACGGTGGGGCCTCGCACGTGATTCGTTATTCACACTCTTTTTTTCTTTTAATTATTTTATTCTATAGTGAGCAAAAGGACAACTTAGATTAATGCATTTAATTTAGGGGACCTCCAATTCAGAATCAGATTCTCCGGAGCATAGGCCTAATTTTTATTGGCAGATGTAGGTTTCGTATTAATAAATTTGTACTGCAGATCTCGACTTTGTTTATAGGAAAATTGTTGTAGTGATTAGTGAAGCTTTATGGATCTAAAAGGGATTATATAATAATTATATGGGGAAGATATGTTCTATTAAAGCAACGGGTAGCTTGTTACCCAAAGGCCAAAGGAGTTAAACATGAATTGTAATATCTAGATATTGTAAAATGATGATAATATGATTACATGGTCCTTTGTGAAATTGTTCATCTTCTTGTATAATCACTCCCGCCTTATTATTTCATATTTATAAAACTTGAATGATGTGGGTTAGTTTTTGTTCTGTTACGAGTCATTGTTTTTTAAGTGAAATAGAATATATCTCACCTAATATACGAGATTAAGATCATTCATTTTAGTAACGAGTTTTATAGATAAAAAGCACGGAACATCTATGGCTGCTAATTTTCATATGAAATTTTAATACTACGTATCAGTACAAATAATTTAATCATAGTAAGTGAACAACTAAGTCGAGATCTTTCGACCGCCTTCATCCATAGCTCCTCATCCACGAATTAAATTACGGTTTACAAAACTCAAATTAAAACCAAATTCACTATTGTATAAATATAATATTGCATGTCGTATTAATAATCCAATTGCACCTCGAAACAAACGCAAATTCAACTCTTCTGATACTCGATGATGATGGGACGAAGGACTCAGTCAAAACCAAAATAAATATCTCAACAACTACACACAATATCCACATTTTAATAGGGAGAATCTAAGCACGTAGTCCAAGCTAAAGAGCATTCATTGAATTTTTAATTCAAATTATAAATTTGATTCCGCAGTTCTGTTAGTCTAATTTCAAAGTTATTTGAAATATTTCAATATCACTCTAATAATGATATTAACAAATGTATTAAAAAGTAATCAATATAATAAGGTAACACAGATATTATTTTAGGAAAAAAACAGATTAATAATCGTGAAGATTGGGTTACTCGAGATCCAACCTTCCTTTAGGTTAGCTAAATCAGATCCAAACCAAATTGTACTACTCAAACTCAGCTGAATATCAAATCAATGGTAAAATTAGATACATTATATCTGCCAAAAACATCAAACAGTATAATCGCAGCAGCTCAAACAGAACACAGTAATTCAACTGGCTGAAAATGGAGATATTTCACAAAGTAGCTAACACTGAAAACAAGTACGAAAATAAGCAACTGAAAACAAAGCCGATTTAAACGAAATAGTTCTTATTCATAACGACGAAAAACTCTCGATAACAGCAGAGAACCGACACCAACACTAAACACATAACGACGACGACGACTCCAAATCCAAAAACAACGAAGATTAAACCTAAACAAAGTAACACCACCACAGATCATCCATCATCAGATCCATAACACCAACAGATGTGTTAACAGATCATCACCAGAGTAGATCCACTCACAGCTGACCGCAATCCGCCACCACAACAGGCTTCGAGCACCTTCCACTACCAGATCCGACCTTCTCGATCGCCTTCACCACATCCATCCCCTCCACAACCTGACCGAACACGACGTGCTTACCGTCGAGCCACTCGGTCTTCGCGGTGCAGATGAAGAACTGCGATCCGTTCGTTCCAGGTCCTGCGTTCGCCATGGATAAGATTCCAGGTCCGGTGTGCTTCTTCGCGAAGTTCTCGTCGGCGAACTTCGATCCGTAGATCGATTCGCCTCCGGTACCGTTGCCGGCGGTGAAATCGCCGCCCTGGCACATGAATCCGGGGATCACGCGGTGGAACGAGGAGCCTTTGTAGTGGAGAGGCTTGCCGGATTTGCCGGTGCCTTTCTCGCCGGTGCAGAGAGCGCGGAAGTTCTCGGCGGTTTTCGGAACGACGTCGTTGTAGAGCTCCATCACGATACGGCCGGCAGGTTGGCCGCCGACGGTCATGTCGAAGAAGACTCTAGGGTTCGCCATTTTGTTGTTGATTTGATTTTTTGGATCTGGAGTGTTGTAGAGAGAGAGTTTTTTGGAGTGTTGATTGATTTAGGGTTTTGAGTGAGGGGGTGAGAGGTTTATATAGGGAGGTGTGGTGGTGATTATCCGTTTGGAGGTGTGATCGTGGCCGTTGGAGGAGGGACACGTGGTTGGATCTGGGGTGTGTGGTGTGAGAGAAAGTAACTGTGGTTTGGGTTGGGGTTTAGTGAGTTTTGACTAGGGTTGAGTTTGACGTGGGATATGCGTTTTAATATGCGGTGGAGTTGTTGTGAAGGGGTTTTTTTAGGTGTTGGCATAATATTTTGACACGAGTAAAAGAGAACTTGGCTTTTGATATTAATATTTATGGTTGAAATTTAATGAAATCTATCAATTGCAATAGTTTCAATGTGTTATTACTTATTTGTTATCGCTTACTAATAAGTAATCGGTTGAATAATAATTATATTATGGACATTGTGCATAGTTTCTTATCCATCATCTAATTTGAATCTTATAGCAAAATCTACCAAATTATATAAAGGCTTTCTCTCTCATAGAGCCTCTATATAATCTATTACGTTGCTTAACCCACGTACCCAAAAAGGGAATATTTGCAATCATTGAATGCCATGGTATTGTTACCTAAACGACAAATATTTTTTTGAATTATAGCTTCCAACCTTTCCATAATCTCATTTTATTTTCGTGAATCTACAATGATAAACCAACTTGATGCACCACTTCATCGTGCAATGGATGAATTGAATTAGAACAACCGTACATGCTATGCTCTTTGAGAAATCTAAGAAGGTAGAAGAATCTCGTTTCATAATTATGTAAGTTGCGAGGTTAGGTTTAAACTTAGTTGATACTTGATATATTGAAATTGGTTCCAACTAATTTAATAGTTGAATTTTTTATCACAAACAAAATCATTTAAAAGAACCGAAATCTTGGCAAAGGATTACACGCACAAACGAGTGCTTATGAAAGAAAAATGGCCACACAATAAGAAATAACTACAATTAAAAGAAAAAGAAAAAAAAGAGATGAACACAACACGATCGCAGAAAAGGCAAAAAGCTAATATAAGAAACTAAATAATCTTCAACTGTCTACACAAGAGTAATAATTTTACAACAAAAAATTGTAGCACTGCATAATTACACCCACAGCCACTATATCAAAACAAGGCTTCTGCCTGTAATAACTCGGGATACACAAACGATACAATCTCCTTCAAGTCCTCCAATGGCTCTTTTAGGAAGGCATGCCCCTTCGTTGCTGCAAAATCAAGCAAGGAATCAAACTTTTAATATTCTTCAGCACGCTCTAAAACGTTAAACCAAAACCTGAAATCTCTACACAAGCTGTGAATAAATAGTCTATGCTACCTCTAATTAGCAATCGAAGCTCTTTGGCGAACGTCTCAGTGTGACCCATCACGGGCCTTATGGCACAAATTTGTATGACGGAGAACTCCAAATACAATGCCATGATTGTGATGTGTAATAGTAAGAGACATACATCTTGGAGTTCACTTGAAAGCTGTTTCGTCTTGTTGGCTTCACACAATTCGGTGACAATGGCCATACCCTGATCCTAATGGACCAAAACCCCGCACAATTCAAAGATGATTAGATGATCAAAGGTCAAAGAACCCGACTCAACATACACACAGATGCAGGACAGGAAACACAATAGCTTTGCTATGAGATAGCAGATCAAAATAATTTCAAGGATAATTAGACCTAACCCCATAATTATTGATCTAATTACAGAAAATTTCCCCAAGTTAGAATAATTACATACACTCTCTAAAACTTTGAAAAATACGAGGCATATCTGTAATGGTATTTAAACTTCAAATGGAATTGCTGTCACTATTCAAACTTTAGAGCAGTCCTTACATAATATTCATTTAAACTCGGGGGTGTTTTATTAATCATTAAAACAGAAAGAGAATTATTTGACCAAACTTTAGAGGATGCAAATGTAATTATCCCAGGCCTCACCAAGAGAAAGTACAAGAACTAGAAAGCAATTATAGTATTTGTTTGTTTGCTAGCACAGGTAGTGGAGGCATTATCCACTCCAGCAGTAGCAGATGTAAAATGTGAAACCCGGTTGATTGGATGCCTCCTAATTAAAATCATGAGAATATCCAGGTAGTGACAGCTAACCATCTCAAATGCCATAATCATGATCAGTTCAAAAGAGAAAAAGGCACGAAAACAGAAAAACAATATAACTCACCTGCAAGCCATGTAAGATATCAGGCATTGGCAGCTCAGGAAAATGTGCAAGGTCAACAATACCAACCTCCTCTCCTTTTCTGGCAGCACATTCAGCTTGTATACATAAGAACTTTAACAGAAAAAACGCAACCTTGTACATTTCCATTGCAACTATGTCTGAAAAATGTGTCTGAGGGGAGTTAGCATTGCCATTTGATTGATCTCTGATGACAAGAGCCATTGATCTGGACGGCAAGGAGGCAAAATTTGGGTTGGACCTGCAACCAAGAGCTGACAGAGCAAACCAACCGTTTTTGCTTTTTACGAAGGATGGCTGCTCATGCCATTCAAACTCTTCTTTGAGCACGGGATGACACAAAAGCGGGGCATCTCTCCAATTAGATTCTCCAGGTCGCTGAGTTGCTCGGCTTATGAATGACAACCAATGGATACATTTTTCCCTTATCTGGGAATCTACATCTTTCAAGACTTTATTCCATGAATTCCAGTGTCTTGCCAAGACACTGATTAGAACCAAGGTATTTTGCGTTTCTTTGAGCTCACTTAAGGAATTAGTTGACTTCAGTGCACGAGGTCTTTTCTTTTCATGACCATCGGATGGAAAATCAGGTGCACTCAGGTAATATGAAACTAAAGGAGCATTCTCAATTAATATGCAAACCATCACATATTCCACAGTACTAGCGGAAGAATTAGTATGTCCTAAAGATTGAATAATTGCTGTAAGCAAAGCCAAACTGAGTCCCCAAATAGGTTGAGGCTTTTCAGTTTTGTCAGATATGTTGGAGAAACTTCTCTCGCTTTGAATCACAGAGAAAGACCCACCTTCAGAAAAGTCGCACCACAACTTTTGTAACGATGGAATTAGACCGGCATTTAAAAGCATCTCAGCTCCCTGTCTCACACGTGCAAGGTTCAAAAGAAATTTTAATAGAACTGAAATCGTGTCGGCCAAAGTTATATCTCGAACCTTTTGAACAATGTGATGCAACGGGAGATGTTTCTGTACAATTGGGAACCAAGTAGAAGTTGATAAACCTTTTAATATAAGGTCAATAGCAGTCAAGGACAGGGTACAGTGATCAGGGTGGTCAATGCAGTTGCAAAGAATTGGTACAATCCCCAAACTTGCATTTGTTGCCTCAGCAGAGACCTCAACAGATTCAACCCTACTTACAACACCTGAATGCAAATCCTTGCAAGGCAACTTGACTGAACTAATTATCAACATAAGAAAAAATCTCTTTGCTGTTGCAACACCAACTGATAACCTACAGCCACACAATACTTTGAGACCGTAGCCCGAGGTCCTTAAGACAGTATGTTGAGAAGAACTATTCCTTATGGATCTTTGCAGTAGCAGAAGTAGCTCTGCCTGAGTGGTTAGGATATTAAGAATATTTTCACTGGCATCAGGGTTAGGAGTCAAAGATTCTATCGTGGCTTGAAGACATTGGCACACATGGTCGATGCACACTGAAACTACTTGCTCAGAGAGTTTCAGCCCAGTTGAAGCTTCATTATTGGTTAACTGCAAACGAAAGTTTCAAGTCAATGAGAGGTAAATTCCTTTGTACATAATGGAAGACTACTTGGAAAATATCCAAAAGCATAAGATTAAGAAAGCATGAATATGATGCTTTACGCAGCTAATATGATGATCAATACTTCATGCATTTCTAAACTAAATTACACAATATCCTGCAAAAAGAAGTAGAAGAAACTCTGCGTCCATTAGAAAATACCCAGTCACTCAGTAAAATCAAGAAGTGTGGAACTCACATTGTCATCATGCATATACAAGAGAGTAATTAGCCCTCTTAAAGCTGAAAGCTTGGATCCAGAGTGCACCATTACTAAATTCACGTTTTCCAAGCGAAGGAGCATAGATTCCGCAACTTGTTTAGATGCTTTCCAATCTAACAAGTCCCACATTTCTAAACCCATATCTGCTCGAAGTCGGGTACAATCATAATACTGGGTCTCCACAGTGTTAGCTAAAAGATCATCATTTCGCTCACACTTGTAGGTTTCCAGAAACTCTGAGTCTAGCAAAAACTGGAACAGCTCCTTAAACAATCTGTTGTCAATCTGACGACCTTCAAACTCTCCTTCAATCTGGTAAAGTAGATCGCTGAGTACTAAACTCTCCAACTCTTGTCCTCCACTAAAATTCCAAAAAGAGAAAGTATGAGGGAAAAAGGAACAAGTGAAGACTATCAAAGACACTGAAAAGTACATCTTGGATGAGAACAGCATAAACTGAAGCAATCATCTGTCATCTTTTATTTTTAAATTATAACTGATTGCTAAAATTTCATATCTTCAATAATTTAGCAACAACCCTAAGTGTCATACTAAGAATACACTGGAAGCACGACACATAACAAAGTAGCTGTTCAAGTAAACATGCAATCATGCTTATGTAGATTTTGCCTCTTGACCTTGAAAAAGGGACCAAATCTGAAATTTAGCCCCTGTAAGCACAATCCACGAGTAAAAAGGTTCATCAGACATTAATGTTCGTGTAAGATATACAGTGTGAACGCTTGGGACCAAGTGGATGAAATTCCAAAATCAAATGAAAAGTTCAGAATAAGGATGCAAATGCAAAACCAAGTCACTCTTTTTTCTTCAGAACCAGTTACTATAGCATGAAGAAGCAGGAGAAGGATTTCAATAGTTAATTAATGATTTCATGCATGCAAATACATACTGCCCGGAACATTTAAAAGTAGTCTTTTAATCCAATGTAGGTGCTGGAACAGAAAGATAACATGTTCTGCACCTGTAACCGCGCTCTGCGTATTGCGTTAGCAATTCAGAAAATGCAGGCAACTTGCACAACTGCATGAAAAACATAAAAGTAAAGAAGTGATTCTAACAAGGATATAAAATATCAATAAAATGTTAAATAACGTGGATTAGTCATGCATTTCTAGCAGCAGATGGTGCATAGCCTCAACGCATAAGTATAGTGCAACAAATTCTACCATGAGAAACTTGCCAAAATGATCCTAATGCGCACATTTTATTTGAAAAAAGGAGAATGAGCTGGCCTCACACAATAACAAAATGACCAAAAATTCAATCAAACTCTCCCAAACGTCGCATTATTCTTTCGCTAATTAACTTGCTAATTCTGGTATAAAAACAAAACATCACCAGTTAAGCAATTAGAATAATACACAGAAGGAGGAAAAAACCTTATTTGACAATGTAGCAATTCTCTCAATCAGCGACACAGATAAACTTCCTGAGTCACCACTTCTTAGTTTCACCATGACATGCACAGCAAATAAACAACCAGCAACCTATGAAGTCCAACATTAAAGATACAGATCTTGGTTACTAAAACCATATTTGCATTAGTATATTGGTAAAATACTTGAAGAATGGACCAGATATGCAGCTGATCTTGCACAAAGCAATGGACGAAAAGCTGCAGCAATAGGAGGGAGAGCATGAATAGCTCACCTTAGCACGCAAGTGGCTGCTGCTATCATATTCACAAGAAACACAGGCCTTGATCAGGTCACCTAATGATGAACTCTTACACCAGGTTGATATAATCTCCTTAAGGGAAGTAAAACTTTCATCTCTTGCCACTTTGGAATTCTCTTTTTTCTCAGTTTGGTTTACGAGTAGCTCAGCGTGCATCAATTTCTTTTGCAGGAAGATCTCATAACCCAGAATATCCAATACATTCGACAGAAACTGATACCTATAAGCTAGGCTTTGAAGCTCCTTCTGGGGCTTCTCGGGATTATCTTGATTACTAGTAATGAGCATAACGGACTTGGTCAACTGCTTCCAGAAGTTGTCAGATATTTTAAGCAGTTCCAAGATTTTCCTGAACTGAGGACCACTTTGCCACAAAGCCTTCAGGAAATTCAAACTCCTTAAGAGTATATCTGGTTTGCTGAAAGATAATCAAAAGAATCATATATTTGTCATGTTTCAGAGTATTAGACATCCAGTAACAAATAAACGAGGAACAAAACGGGAACCCACCTGTCCAGTAAATCTTCAGATTTTTTGACATACTGCAAAATTTCATCCAAAATACTCTTTTCAATGGAACCCAAAAAGTTGTTCTCAGTTTTACTGGCCTGCTGCTCACTGTCAGCAACGTGCAACTGAGAGCTCAAATACTCCTTGGATGCTATGAGAGTGATAACAAACCCAGGCTGCAAATTAGAAACTTCATACATCAAAAGAAAACCCAGTGAAAGTTAAAATAAAGTTCTAATTACAATCTGATAAACAAAAGGAGCATTGCAAATTGGTTTTAGGTCCTTAAGCCTTATCAAGCATGTGATTAGAAATCAGCAAAGCTTAAGGCAACGCGTTGATGCAGAAAAAACATTTTGTCGCGGTGTTAGGGCTGTGGATTGTCTACAAAGAGTACTTTACGGGAACAACAATCTCATACATTAAAGGGGTAAAG
Organism: Misopates orontium; assembly: GCA_946800315.1. Lineage (NCBI taxonomy): Eukaryota > Viridiplantae > Streptophyta > Magnoliopsida > Lamiales > Plantaginaceae > Misopates > Misopates orontium. The sequence continues at coordinate 1,979,143 of OX326948.1, read as the reverse complement.
AAAGTACATCATACCTCATTAAGTGCAGCTGATGTTAAGAGATTCAGCGTAGCAGAAATGAGATCTTCATTCCAAGGTGATTGATCAGAAAGAATGCTGCAAATGGATCTCCTAAAACTGGCCACCTGCAAAATGACTATGTCCATTAAAGCAAAATAGATAGCTACCAAGAGAGAATAGGAAAATACTCTGTAGCCTAGGTCATACCTGCTTATCATCTAAACCAAAACATGCATTGCTGTAGGTACAAGATTGTGACGAATCTGCTTTAAATATCATAGACAGAAACTTCGCGGCGCCTATCTGTATCTTCTGGAGAAACACACCCAAAAAAAGGAATCAGAAACCATGAGAAAAAAGAAAATAATCCACGTGATTAACAATCCACGCAGCGAGTGAAGATTTCTCAGGCAATAATCTTGAGAAGCAAACAAAATATAGTGCACCCAATACATGATGCATGTCGAGAGAGGGACGACTGCAACATTTTATATTTATGTATCTATATAAGTCAATTAGAATGATCAATATACCAATATTATCAAAGATAGTTATAAACACGATATAGTAACGTATTTAAAAACAAAACTCTAGCATTCAACTTCTTAAACTTTCTCCTTTTCTCTCGTGGTTTGGGGCAGGGGAGCATGTAGCAATACTTTAGTCGTGCACAAAACATAAATATACCAGAATTAAGGAAAAGCATAATTGGACAAGCCCCGATTGACTATGATGAGATAAAACTTACGGGATAGCGGAAATATGACATCAATGATATGGCGGCGTTGATCACGGGTATTGGTTTTGTCGTCAGTGAAAGTATTGCTTGATGAAAAACTGAAAGACTTGATGAATCCTGAACAAAGAAATTTTACAATTGAAACAAGGATTGGAGCACAGCTGTGACATAAGCAGATAAATCAACAACTGGGAAATGGAATGCAATTCAAAAACTGTTAAGACAGGATACTGGATGAGGAAGATAAAGATAGAGATTCTCTTCACGCATATGATTCATTGATCACAAATATCATCAAGATCCATAGTCATCAGAATGCATATTCACTCTATATATTATAAATATTCAGCAGGAGAAGCACAAGCAACAGGCTACGCTTTTATGTGGGGAAGCCACATTGAATGAGAAGAGAGAGATCATAGCATTATATTTACAGTATTCTAGTCCAGTCGAGACATTATGATGTTATGCATATAAATACATACATACATATACACACAAATGTACATACATTTGTAGATGCAAAGATGTATAACAAGGCAGAGATAAATATATATATATATATATATATATATATATATATATATATATATATATATATACGCAGACATATTAGAGTATCACAACACTAAGATCATGATGAGGATAAACATAGATATAAAAACATAATAGCATAGAAGGAAAAAAGAAAATCTACAACAGATAACTATTAAAAGCGCATGCACACACACATTTAGAGACAATGCACATTGTGGTGCTAAGAATTGCACCAAGTAGATAGGACTATCTGCTAGATCTTGAATGAAAAGTCACATTTTCCTAAAAAAAACCAGGAATATGAACACATTATTCATCAGATTAGAATAATATAACACCGGCAAATAATCTAAACTGAAAGTTTATCAATTAGGTCAACTATAGAGGAACAGTTTCAAAATAAATAAAACAATTGAGCAACAGGAGAAACAAACTCACTTCATACCTTTGAGAGGGCAGATACCATACTGACGAGGACATCCAACCCATATGATATGGCTAGTTGTAGCCCCTCAATGTCCAGTATCTCGAAAAGACGAGAGGCGTGAAGTTTCTGTTGACAAATGGCAGAAGGGATGAGTTATGGAGATGGAAATGGAAGAACCAATGTCAAATTTGGAGGCTAAAGATTTAATTCTCATGTAGGAGAGAAGGAAGATTACTCAACCTCCAAACTCTCTGAAGTCGTACAAACAATTCGAAAAAGTGCAGAATGGATGGATCCATCACTAAGCAATATATCATGAACAATTTTCCCCAGCTTTCTGTAGCACGAAATTGAGCAAATACATTTCTTCACGACTTCAAGCACCTATCAATGAACAATCGGACTAGTAATCAGCAGCCATACAGAAGTATAAAAAGAGAGCAGGAGGTCCAGCAGTGGGATCCCCATGTAACTGAGTAAATACAAAAAATTCCCAATTCAGGAAAAAATGGCTAGCTAGTGGTAGATCGCTCCAAAGGTCAGCAAAATGAATGTTTCTACAGATGGCTACCAAATAAAAAGGAATCATACAACTCGAGGACGGAGAATAAGACAACATGAATTTCTTAACCAAACATTGGTTAAAGCATAAAAGGGGGAAAATGGAAATCATTGCTATCCTATAGTTCTCATGCTGTCTTGGGAAGCACATATATGCACATTAAGAAAGCGAGTTAAATAAGAAAACTTCACACCCTTTTCACAATAACATAAACTGATACCTTCACTGTCACCTTCCAACGAGCATGCTTCACTTTATACTTCCAGAATTCATGATTAACAAGAACATATTGAAGGGAGAAAACAACGAGGGCAACAACTGGGTCAGTTTCCAGTCCAGTCTCCACGAGCTTCATAGTGTAATCCAGCACTGTAAAATTGGTACAAGTGTTCTCTCAAAATACTGAACAGAAATTGCAAAGGTATTCAATAACAATCAACTGATTAAGCTTTAGATAACTAAATAAGATTTTCTAAACAACACCAAGCAAAAAAAGTTTCTTATTGTAACTCAGAGGAATAATATAGAGACTGAAGAGAAAGAAAGCAAAAGATGAATTGTAGGTAAATAAAAGATCAACCGCAAGACTAGAACCTTAATTGCAACATGGACATGGTATAAAAGATCCATCTCTAAATGAAGATAATCCATGTTCTAAAAGATCGCCCAATCAGAAACTGAACATTTTGTTTGTTATACTACCAAAGCTGTACCCATAGAAACAGTACTCATATGATACAATGAGAATACCTCAAAAAGTGTAAATTTAAAGATTTAGATCCAATGAGCTAGATCAGTACATAAAATGACACATATATCAATGATTTTGTGACAGTGCAGTGCACTCCAATTAAAGAAAATCAAACATCACATGTCAATATATACACCCAAGAACCAAAAACTAGTAATTAAATAACATGCCTGAAAGCGTCATTGAGCAATCACTCTGCTCAGTATCAATCAAAAGCATTTTGGCAAGTCTTCCGGAGAGCAGCCAGGTTTCACTACAATCCACAAAAGCTACTGTCAGTGAAAAATTAGGGTTGCATTGCCAAAGATTAGAAAATATAGTTAGCAATCAGTCTCCTCTTTTTCAAATATTGCATAAATATACACACACACACATGTATATAAAATACTTTCTTTGACTCCCAGTTCACACTATTCAACTGTCTCATGCTGATTACAATAAGGTATAAAATTAACATGAGGACATAAACCACGAGATGTAATAGGCAAAACACCTCCTTCCTCCTCGGGAAAATCAAGTAACATGATTGAATCTAAGTAACTGAAATCAAACCGACTGCATCAAGAGTTATTAACTCACTCTTCCCATGGTTATCCCCTTCTAGGATTAGGAAAAGAAAGAATAACATGGTGGGATGTAAAGAAAGAGAAATGCATGTGTTTACATCGTTGATATTAATAGATTATCAGAGGGAAAAGAAAAAAAAGCATCCTGCAGGCAAGAGGATAGATCACATTGGAAAGACACATTCCTGAATTGAATACAATATCAACTAATAAATTCGGAAAATCAAATTTCTCACTATAGACTTAAATCTCAAATCTTGAGATTGTACAACATCTTAAAAGTTTAACCAACTGAAATCAAACCGACTACATCAGTTATCAACTCACTCTTCCCATGGTTATTCCCTTCTAGGATAGGGAAAAGAATAAATATCATGGTGGGATGTGAACAAAGATCTTGGTCGTCTAACTTTACAGCCTATAACCTTCCTTTGTCTTGTTTTTGTGATGGAGGTTATCTTGTAACAAACTATTGCGATCTTTTTGATCGTGCATTTTGTCTTTAACAAATTGTTCCGTTTTATTTCACACACAAAAAAAAAAAAAATGTGCATGTGTCTACATCGTTAATGTTAATAGATTATCAGAGGGGTGGAAGAAAAAAAGGCATCCTGCGGGCAAGAGCATAGATCACATTGCAAAGACACATTCCGAATTGTATACAATATCAACAAATAAATTTGGAAAATCAAATTTCTTATTATAGACTTAAGTCTCAAATCCGGAGATTATACAACATCTCAAAAGCTTAACCTTGATAAATTGTTGGAGCCAGCATCAAGTGGGTTTGCCCCAACGGCAACATCAAATATATTGCTCTTCATGGCTATTGAAGCAACTCGAGATGGCAAGCTGCAGGAAATGTAAAAAGAATTAGACAATATAATTAACAAAATTGTTATGAAGTAACCACATAAATTAACTGCAGAAGGCCAGTGGTGAATTGCATGATTACTTGAAAAGCCTTAAACAAAATTATTCGACAGATGTCTGGTCATGAACACAATACAAGTAAATAAAAGGTGTATGCCTCATATCAGAAGAATTATTATCACATTAAGCCAGATCTTTTGTCAAATAATTTCAACTCCATAAGAAAGAGCCAATTACAGCAAAAAGACAATTAAGTTGCACTTACATGGAACGAGAAGAAAGAAATATAAAAGATTACCATTTCAACATTTTTGCCAAAATATTAACCACCATGGACATCAACACTACACCATCCACGGTAGGAGAGAAGCTTTTGATCAGAGCACAAATAATCTCAGCCACATCAATGCTGCAATCAGAGCCAGTGACTCAAAAATCAATTACTTAAGGAAAACTATCTTGCAATAAGAATTTCAATTCACGCAGAACATATTAAATCTCAGAGTCATACCGAACATATTGTTCCGTGTGCATTATGGCAGCCACATCATCGCGGGAGGAATTCCAAGTGTCCAAAAGAGAATAACATACAGCCTAAGGTCACAAAGTCTGTAAGTAGCCAACATAAATATCTAATTTGGCAAGGTAGAGCATATTGTTCGTATGACACCAATATTCAGAAGCCAAAAGCATTTAATAGACTATCTTTACTGCAGATTGCTCATCCAAAACCTCAGCAAAAGATGCACAATTACCTCCTAACATCAACAAGTGCTCTTGCACGCAACACTCTGAAACAGGCATTGATATACAATGTCATCATATGATATTTTCAGGGAACTTTAACCTACCCAAATCAACAGCCCCCACCTCCATTCTATCAACCTGATACATAAATTTGAGATAGGAAGTACTTATGTAGTTCCTACCTAGACGCAACTTTTGGCAAATTATTAAGTGATAGCTTTCCTGGATTTAAGCAAAGTAAGGGTAACACAACTAATTACCATAAATACTATAAGAACAGTTCTTAACTGTTCCAATGTCATCAAATGATATACAGGTACACTCTGACAACCCAGTGTTACTCATTTGTCCTAACTCCTAACACACGTTCCACCTGTTTCCAGCCTTGTACTTAAATAAGCATGGAACGTCAACAGTGGATTCAGTACATTTTCAACAACACTATTAAGCTAATTAATCAAGGCAATTTTAGCTTTCAGCATGACACATGCAAGTTCAAAAATCATCAACTTTATTGAATACCGCAAGGGTATTAAGATAAAATGATATGAGAAGTTTGTATTTCGTATATTCTCTCAGATTATCTCTTAAACAAAGCATGCAAGAGAAAATAATATAAGATGCAAAAGGTCCAATCCCATTTCTGAAAGTTGAATTTTAATAAAGAGAGCCACTGGAACCTTATCAAACCAAAGCAAGTATACGAAAGGTGCACATGGAGAGTAGAAATTGAATTCAATACTTATCAACGAGAGCTCATGCACAACAGAGCGTACAAACTTAGGACATCAGCGGCAAAATCAGCAGACAAATGTAGCCAACTAAAAAAGATTACCGTATTGAAGGTCACTAATCGACTGAACAAATCGAGAATAACATGGATCTCTTCAGTGTTTTTTTGATACAGTTCTTGAGCCAAACGCAAAAGCAGCACAAGCACTCCTGATTCAGAATACTGCACAGAATATACTTATATGCATCTGAGCTAGCAAAACACATAACAGATTCATAGAAAAATATTTAGCATGCTATACGCATGCTGAAGAATAGAGTGCAAAAAAAAGAATGCATCAGAAGTTCAGCTTGCACAGAACCAAACAACACTTACACAGAAGATGCTCTGGCATAGAACTTAGGGTGGGGCAGAGGGAAAAGAGAACAAGAGACAAGAGGAGTTGTTCAAACATTTAAAATACTTTTTGAATGAGAGGATAACACAATAAACTTCTTATGCGGAGAGTTTCAGGAACAAAAGTCATAACCAGTGATCAAACAAACATGAGAAAAAGATGAACTGAATTAATGACATCAAGGACAGCACTATGAAAATAAATTTTGTAAAGCAAAATGTGTGATGCTTCTGCGATAAATGCAAATCAACTTGACTGCCAAATACTGACATGATATTATGGAAAAAATCAAATTATGCACTTGCCATAAATAAAGACATATCATTCATATATACCTCCCATCGAACTAGAGCAACATTTCTGTCAATCATTCTCAACACTTGCCCTCGAGATTTACAAGGAATAACCAAGCCCTCAAGACCAGCAACATGCATGGGAAAACGTGTTTCGACCATCTTTGAGACAGAATCTACCACCGCGTCACTGTTTATCTCAAGTGGGGTTGATAACCCAACAGACTTATGAAGAAAACTAAATCTGATCAGAAGTTTAAACAATATATTAGAAACAAGTAGTTTTGCTACCCGCACTCCTTGTTAACCAATCCCTTTTAAACGTTAAAGTGGGTACTATTACTACTATATCAATGAAAAACACAACAAAATTAAGTGCCTGCAACTTTTGTGGTCCATGTTGAAGAAATATTCTGGTCATGTTTATCACATACTAAAATTGTTGAAAGACATGTTTCTGAATTTTGGGGATAAGCCTACTAGAAAATTACGAGAAAAATATTCCTAGCATACTTATGGATATTGAAATAAATAATGCATCTCATTCAACTTCGAGATTGCATTCTGACATTCCTAATTCTGTTTGCCTTTGAAGCTTCAGCGATATCGAGAAACAAAAGCTGAAAATCTATATGGTTACTCAACCTTAAACATATAGAAACTTGTTCATTTATCAATTCTGCTGAATAAAAGAAAAGGAAACGAATAAATCCTTTTTTTACATAAAATTTGTGGGAAATAAAGACAAGCATTGCAACATTCTCGCCCAGTAGATAATTTACAGTTGAAGTCAGTTTTGTTCCTTGGAAATATAGCATTCTATGTGATTACTTCATAAAGGAAAAAAAAACTTCTCTCTGTGCAAAAACTCTGAGTTTATGCCCATGGCTTCTTGAGTTGAAAAGTGTATAAACCTATATTCTCTACTTCAATTAATTTCTTTAATACCAAAAGAACTATATGAAGGCAAGTTGATTAACAACATACTGAACAGCCATTAAAGATTTTCGATCAGTTCCTGAATTCTTTCTTCATTATTGACAGACTACTAATTTAGCAAAAGAAATTCATTTTTAACAATAGAAAAGATTCATTGATTACTCTGACCAAAAAATAAAAATAAATAACTGCAATAAAAGATTCACCTAAAAGTATTAAATAACAAAAATTTATCGACGGGGCAACATGGTTAACGTCTATTACCTATACCTAAACTAAAGAAAATCATGGGCATTCTATTAAACTACTACAATTTAGTTTTAATAACACTCAGCATGCAGTACGAATGGTATTAGATGACTAAGATGCAAGCAAGATGATTAAATAGAGCAGTACGTAGGTACTTTTCACAACTTAAATGACATTCATTTCCAATATAAATAACAAAATCAACCACTTAAAAATTAATACTTCTAACGACTTTTTTGAGCATTAGGATATTAGTCAAAGAAAACCACATGAGACACGATAAACCATTACGCACCAGCCAAACAGATATTTGAAGAAATCGATGGAAAATTAGTTCCACTTACACACATTCTGATGGCCAGGCACCTTCACAAAGAGCCGATAACAAGCTTACAAGTTCAGTGGTCCTGAATGGAAATTCACCCTCTAAGTTGCAAAGAAGACACCTTACAGGACCATCTATGAAACTATCCCGGTCCCAAAACTGAACACAGAGCGACTCCTGCACAAAATCAAATCTCATCAACAAATAGTATAAGGATGAATATGATGCTTAGTGACAAAACAAAATCAATGAATAGGCAGACCTCTCCTCTGTAAATTTGGCAGAGGATATCCAATATTAGTTTCAGATTATCATCCTCGAACTGCAAGACCAGAGAAACAAGATAAGCATCAAAATCAACAATAACAAGTGCCAGTTCCATAGTTTACGGCTCATGAGATACCTGGAGGTTGATCTCATAAGATGCAATAAACGCTGATATAAATGTTCTCAAAACACTCCTATAACCTGCTAGAGGGCCCTGACGATGGTGGGGAGACAGAAAACATTATTAGAAGAAGAGTACAACAATGATGCCAACAAGGATATAGAAACAAAAAATGTGAATAACGCAAACTCCAAAGAGAATAAAAATACCAAACACAAAACATAAGCAGGAAACAACAAGAGAGCTCATCTCAAGAACAACAATATATAAACACCAGGTGCTCAAGAACAATAATGTGAGAAAATTACTCACATCTGAATCTTTCAGTGTGTCACTTTGCAGAATTTCGAGAAAATAACCCAAAGATAAAGCTTCAAAAGCTTGACGAACATAACCAATGTGATCAATCTCCTGAAACCCAATACAATTAGTTCATGAGGTAGGACAAGTCTACGATGAAGATGTATGTGACAAATTAAAGGATTCATTCATAGGAAAAGGACATCTTTCTATACAAGCAAGTACCATCAGAGCACTGTTGTTCTCTTTTTCTGGAAGAGAAGAAATAAGACAGAGAAACACTGCCCATGCAAGTATCAGCGGGCCTGCTTCTTTGGCTTCAAAGGCACTGAAATTAGAAATCATGGCATCCATGTCTTGGACATCCATCTCTGAAAAGGCAATAGAACCCTGCCTGAGTAGGAAAACAACCATTTTGGTTATTTCTGATAACAGAGAGTATGCAACATACATAAAAGCCAAGGCAAACCAAGATTTACCCTATATGCGCAAGGAAATGAAAACTAATAAGCAAAATCCACGAGATAATTTCGAACTACATTATTTCATAGAGCTAAATACTCGACAAGTCGGTTTATGATTATCTAAGTAGTTTTCATACTCATGTTAATCTGCCACCCTTTATATTCTAATGCAATCAGGCGTACCAAGTACAACATCAGCAAATGTGAATCAGATTACCAAACTTGATTCAGGTTATTGAACACAGAAATGTCAAATGTATGGGAATTCCCTCACAAATTGCACAAATGGTTCAAGATTGAGATTAGTTGTATATAACATAAAATCTCTTTAATGATTAGACGTCACAGAGAAAAGATTTATATCCGAACAAGTAACAATACAGATGCAATCCGGACAAACCGCCACATACGACATAATTAATTAGTTAGACCCCTACCAAATCTATACCACCACGATAGTCAACAATCCTGAATCACTGACAACTTTGAATCACAAATAGGCTTGCTAAGGCACCACAAGTGCGATTCTCCGGTATTTGTCATCAGATAAAGGAAATGTCACATGAGAGGCAAGTTCGGGTCCGGTGGTTCTTGGTTGACTGAACAATTAGTTGTTAGTTATTAGTATACAAGATGAAATGCTAGGCAAAAGGATTGTTTATGCATTACCTCTTCAAAACCTCTAAAGAACACCATAATTGATCTAAGAGTATTTACACATTAATATAATATGATGCAGTTTCAATTGAAATCCCTATCCATAAAGCCCTAGTTTAAAGAACAAGTATATAGAGATGACAACTGGCTGCATAGAAGCACTTGGAAAATGAAACGTTTATATGGTGAATGATTAGCCCATATGTTCTATACACAGTTAATGCTCTGCAAGTTCCAATTGTTGTCCTATAACTCTCCCCTGTGACTCGTGCATATAAATACAAAATAACAAAAAAAACCTCAAAATAAACTGCACGCAGACCTGAATGAAATATTGTCATGGACCATTTGAAGGAGATTCTCAAGATTTAAAGCCTCAATAAGAATAAGTAGCAGCTGCACTTTGGCATGATAAATAGAACGAATAGCTTCAGGTGATATTGCCAGTTTATGGAAGTTGTATGACCCAGTAATGATGTCCTGCAATGCAAGAAGAATGAAAAATAAGAAGACTGGATGCAGAAAACGATCTCAAACGCTACACCAATATTAAGATCACCTGATATAGCTCGCACAATTTTTTCCAGCATTTGGCATCACAAGTGCAAAAGGACTCATAATAAGCTAGGAAAAGAATGTCAAGAACTAAGTTGTCCTCAATAAGTGTCTCTTCAGCCCACAAAGTGTACAGTTCAACATCCTGCAAGTATTTCGCTTACATGCATGACATCAATTAACAATGCATAGAGAAAATGCAAATAATAGCAGTAGCAGTTAACAAGGAAAACAACAACAACAACAACAACAACAACAACAACAACAACAACAACAACAACAACAACAACAACAACAACAATATAATAAAAATAATAACAATATCAATATTAATATCAACATTAATGGACGAACACAAAAAAGTGGAATGTTTTAAATTGGAATGAGTAGACCAAGTGCGTTGATACAATCGAACATACCATCTGCTCTGGGTAGTTGGATGACAGAAGGTCCTGGAAGATAGATATTAGTTTACTTTCAAGTTCATCAGATATTAACTTCTGCGCCTCTTCCAATATTGCGGACCCTCCTGACTGGGATCCAAAAAATACTACAGGAAAAGTAACATTAAGAGAAGGCAAAAATGATGATATCAACTACGGACATGCCGTCTCTCTGTAAACAGGCACACGTGGCATTGAGTGTCTTGGGTGGGTGGGGGGGGGGGGGGGGTTGTTTTCTGGAAGCATGCCTATCTTCAAATTTAAAACACAAAGTTAAGGGAAGACATATACTTACATGCATGCATAAGGATTTGCCTGGTGCATTTCAATAAGCATTGCCGTTCAATGTAATACTCAAGCATAACCTTTAACAAAATGGAAAAAGGTTATTATTTTATCAGTGTAACAAATACACCGTTTATTGTTCCGAAAGCTAGATTTCCAGTTTTATAAGCAGGAAAAGAGAAATATGCTCAACACTTTTCAAGGCAAAGACTCCTAGTCATTTACAATTTGCATGATACGTGTAGTTTCCAGATGAAACTATAGCAACTTCTGCATAAGTATAACCTAACAATTTTGAAATTGACTGGCCTATAAATATATTAATAGAGAGAACTGAATTAAAATTTAGAATAAAAACATTTCTGAACAAGTAAAACAACGAATTCTTCCAGTAAATGCAGCAGGCCAAGTAAAAGGACCGAACAGGCTTTAGCGACCTACATGTCCCTCACTACATGACGCGTTCTGCAGCCAATTTGGCTGCTCCCTAACATTACAGAGCTTCTGATGATTAAGCTCTCCCATATTTTCTCCCACTAGCTTATCGGTCACCAAAAGTTAGTAAAGCAGGCAATTGTGATATAGTCATCATGAGATACTATGAAAACTATTCTAAAAATTAATTAGTACTCACGATTATAATTTATATGGTCCAAATGCCATAAGGGTGGTGGCGAGAACAAGTTCTAAAGGCTGAAAAGAACAAAAAAGTATAAGGAAAATAAACATACTAACCAGACTTAGAATCTCCGGGTGTGTATCACTGACTACTGCATTATTGCGCTCCACCGATCTTTCAACAAGTATATACGATTGCACCTCATCTAAACACTGCCAGGCGTGCAAACTAATTCATTATCTCAACAACTTAAACACCATCCACTTGTTCAGCAACCACTTCCATGCATCACAATGGAGCAATTGAAGTACAATAGCAACTTATAGAAACCACATAACAAGTACGATAGCAACTTACCAGAACAGAACTAATCTTCAGCGCTAAATCCTTCAACTCGCTCTTCACATTCACCTCGTGCGCACCGACCTTAATTCTCACCGAATCCAACGCTTCCTTCGATTTCCGATTCGGAGGCTTGAACAGCACAACGGTCTCGAGAAACCACGAGTGATTGTCCTTCAATTTCTTCTCCTGAAACCAAAAAATTGGTTCAGTTAAACAACAACACTAAACCTCAGCAACAACAAACGCGAATTACATCAATGTAGTAGCTATTAATACAAAAAAATTACCAGAGATTGAGGAATGTCGGAGGAGAGAGAGGCGTTCTCGAACTCGTTGAGCAGTGAGCTGAACGGCTCCCACCAGAGTGAGGCGTCAACTGTTGTAGCGGCGGTGGAGGATTGAACAATGGCGGTTGGTGTTGATGTTGTTGTCGCCATTGAAATTGTTGAATTCGTCGAATTGGAGATGAATTGAGTGAGATTTTGAACCCTAGACGCAGGAATTAGCCCGCGCGCCCTGTGATTGAAGCAAATGAGACATTTTTATAATAGGGGGGTTAGTGCAGGGTTTTAGAATCCAAGTCGCTATTAAGCAAAATAAAATTAAAATATATATATATATATATATATATATATATATATATATATATATATATATATATATATATAGATTGAAGAATCGTGATGCAAAAACATCAAATGTTAAAAACTGTTTTTTGCACTTTTAACTAATTTTATGGGATGTTTATATCCATATTAGTGGAGTTTGATCTAATTGTTAAATAATGTTAAGATTTGAATAATTAATACAGATAAAATCTTTTAAAAACAAAAAGTAGAGGATAAATTTATAATGTTTTTTGGATAACAAGCTCTAGAGTTTATTTAGATTAATGTAAGTATGTCTAATACTAATAAATAGCATTTTTTTTCTAGTTAAAATCCTTCTTGCTTCTTCATTTGCGAACACATGGTTTTGTTTTTAATGTAGGATACATTAAAGAGGAATTTATTCATTAATTGACAATTTATTAATTGGATGTGAATTTAAATTAGTTAAATGTAATACTTGATTTACATACTCGTCTGCCAAGTTGCAAACTGTCCATAACACGCTTCATGTGAAACGAACGACTTTACAAATCATATATACAGTTTTACATAATCAACCAGCCAGTGTCGAATAGAGTATATTTTTGTTAAAAGCTCGTCTAATCTGTCCATGTTCAACCTTATTTTCTGAGACGAAAACATAACCCTCAATGATGCGCTCATATCTATAAGTCGCATATAAAGATGCTTCGTATTATAAAGAACTTACAAAATTAAGCTAAGCTTGTCATGATGTTAAATTAGTACTTAAAAGACAGAACAGAGGCACACACACACACAAAATGAAGAAGAATAAAATGCACTTGTAGGCTGTGATCTTCATGAAGGTGTGTTACTTGGTAGGCAAAAATTGTCTGGAGTTTCGACCCTCGAATCAATTAAGAACCCATGCCATACGGTGAAATCATTTCCATTGCTGAAACAAGGGCACTCTGATTTTGAACAGTCATTATCAAGTCAAATGCTACAGTAGTTGATTTATAAATCTAATGTTACATCTATACAATCAGACTATATAACATAATTATCAACATTAGCAGACAAAAGGGATAATCGCCGAACGGTTTCTTGGATAATTTTCGAATTTACGAAGGTACCACTTCTGTGTTTCAACAGCTGCAAAAGCAAGATTTGCCACCTGCAACAGCACAAGTATACAGAAACCATTCAGCCATGTTGACAACAAATGTGGATAAAAAGAACCATTTTCATTTTTTTGCTTGATGTATGAGGAAATTAAATTTAAGGCATACCACAAATCCAAAGAGTAACCAAATTGTAATATCAGAACATCCGCTAGCAATCACAAGTCCACCGTATATGACCTGCATTAGGAAACAGAAAATTTACTAGTGAGAATTACTGAGAAAGAGGGCACTTTTCTAACTGGGATAAAGATACTGGAAAAGCAGCGAAGGCTCCAGAAACATACAATTTCTGCAAGATAATGTGGTGAAGAAACATATTGAAACCAGTCGCCATAAGGAATTACATACTCACAGACGTTTTGACCATTCTCCCTCAGTGAGCCCTGCATGTTTTATAAACAGGAAGCAAAGTAATACTCATAAAATAAGTGCTGGAGAAAATTTAATAGAGCAAAAGTCTACAGAAAAAGAAAAAAAAAAGGAAAAAATAACATGGGTATAGCACATATTTTGAGGGATATATGCACTCAGCAACATCACATGGAACGAGCAAACTGACCAACTTAGGAGATAAATATTTTCAGATAATTCAAGTGATACAAATAGCCTGGCCCACACCGTGACAGTTAATAGCGTAAAAGACATAATAATGTGCAAGTGAACAATTAAAATGTAGTGCAAAAGGAGCTTCCAAAGCTTTGGAGGGTTCAAAGTTTATGTGTGGCCCCTTCAGCTCCTATACTTGGAAGAGAAGAATGGTAAAAGAAAATTATATGTTGCAGGTTTTGTTTCTTCCATGATTTTATTTAGAAGTTATTTCATAGTTTAGACTATCTTGATAAATTCTCACACCAAAGGAAATTCAAATACAGTAGACTAGACGCTTAAAATATGACATGGCTTACAAGAATGTGATGGCATCTAAGCTGATGAATCCAACCCCATGAGAAAACAGCTGCACCAATCCAAACATACCATTTGAGTTGCATGAGAGGATTTATGTGTCCCCACAAGTCAAATTCTTCGACTTGCATTCTATCCTTCCCTTTAACAACAAATTCTGCAGCTAAACTTGCAACGAATCTGAAGATATCTGAGGCATGCGTGCAACATAAGGATAGTGGTGCTGCTGTATAGAAACTGTAACAAGAAAGATTGTAATCAGAATGGTGAAAACTTTATATTTTCATAGGTTATTATTGATATCCAGCATGCAATGGTCTGGTATGTCGAAAAATTACGTACATTTACAACCACTTCTTTTACTAGATAGTCTTTTCCCGTAGTGAGTAGACATATTAAATTAATTGATGTGGGGTTGTTGTCTTTTGATTAAGTTACTAAGTTACAGAAAAAATGAATTATGACTGCACATGAGTTATGCTCCAGTATTTGTCAACTCCGTGATTGTTCATGCACTAACTAGACAACAGAACTATGCCATTATAACAAAGAGAAAAGACTTACAGTATCCCAGTAAGATAGCCATTAATATGCATCCGAGCCGAAGGACTGTACTTGAAGACGTAGACACTCTCAAAAAGACGTCGTAGTACTTGAGTTTCCATCAACAAAAGCAGAAAAACAGATTCCCAGACCCTATTCTTCTGTTCAGTCGGTGATAAATGAGATTTATTCAGGGAAAAGACTTGTGAAACTCCAGTCACGTGGCTAGCTATACTCGAGTAAAGCAATGGCTCAGAAACTGTTGGAGCAGTTTTATATGCAAAATGCCATGTAACAGTTAACAGAAAGGTAGTCCATATAACTGCCAGTATGTAAAAGTGACAAAAGAATTTCTGAGGGACACTGAATTTCTGCATTAGAAGGAGACAAAATGCTTCCAGTGTCAGTTAGATTTACAGGGATGATAACTAAACAAAGTTTCAAATAACAGACGGGGAATATGGGAAACAAAATAAAAGGAAAGAATTTTATTTAGACCGTGAACTGTGTCAGCAGAAATTCCTTGCAACTTGTTTCATATTTTAAAAAAATCAATTTATTGACGACATAAACTGGAAAACCAAACTTCTACAGTATGATAATAAAGGTATTACCGTCACAGAAATGCTGATCAACATTTTATTTGGTTTAATTTCATCTCGTGCATCATATTTCAAAGAATTCTAAGACAACTCATGAAAGGAAACATCATTTCTCATTTTGTTTCACATTCCAACCAAAGTTCAAGCACGGAGTCAACCATCATTTCCCAACAAAGAAATGCATATTATGAACACACTTCTGCAACACATATTGACACATAATAAAGTGCCAGTAGCGAATCAGTAAATCACTTCATGTGCAACACTTATTACGCACATTGTCCCTCGTGAAAAAATAGCATCAAATAACCCATATGACTCCAAAAAAAGTAGAACACCGTCTCCCTCTATACAGTTACAAACCATATGTTATTTACAAGGGGTCATTTCCTACTCTTTCAATTACAACACTAAACAAGACATAGCAAAAGAGGTCAATTTGCTAGTAACTATTCAACGACTTAAGGTATAATTGCTCTCTCACAAACAAAAAAATAATCACAGTCCCCTTAGTAACTGATATTGCAGTTCACTTGCACATAAAATGGAGTAGATGCTACGCAGAATAACAAATGGAGGCCAAAAACACGCGCGCGGTTTTATCAGCCTTTGCAATATTAGTCCTAAACAAATTGTTTCTCTTTTTCACCCTCACGCACATTTGAGCCGTAGAAATGGAAACTCTAGCTCACACCTAACCTAACTAACCACGCCACAGTCAGGCCATTCACATTCACAATACACTTAAAAGTCACGATTCGAGCGGTTACAAAATCGCTAACTAAGTATAACCAAACCAGGTCTGATTCTGAACTACAAAATTCTTAGTCATACAGATGAAACTCAAGGCTACTCACAATACGCCTAAAAATCACGAATCGAGTGGCAACGAAATCACTTATCGAGTATAACCAAACCAGGTCTGATCCTGAACTGTCAAATTCTAAGTCATACAGATGAAACTCAAACAATGATCAACAGCCTGCAACTAATGTACGGGTCAATTAACTGAACTGACCTTGGACGAAGATTGAAGGATTTTGCCGCGCCTGGCGAAGCCTAACAACACATCGTGAAACGATTTCAATCGGCTCAGAGGAACCGAGGCGATCACAATGGGCAAAATCCCCGCGATCCACGCCGCTCGGAGCAGCCAGACCAGCGCCGTCGCGATGAATCGATGATCGTACATTGATGAATCTGAAAATCAATTGAAAACAGTGCCGGTGATAAAATAGAATATTCTGATTTGCGTGGAGTTAGGGTTTTGATTGTGTAGGAGCTTCAAAGTCCATATTTTCAGCTCAAATCTCGAGATGAAATTTTGATAAATTGCAGCACACAATAATTTACAACACTAAGCCTATGAATTGTTTGTTAGAGGCTAAAACCAGTAGAACTTCAAAGCTATGCACCAAAAGTCAATATTCAGCTCAAATCTTCATTATGTAATTTTAATTGCACTAGTTATGAGTTTTCAATGCAGCACACAAAAACACTCTCTCACTCTCACTCTCTGCAAATATCACATCACTAAATTACAACTTTGAATGAAAGATAATGGTAAAATTTGTAAATCCATGATTTAGCTTATGTATTGACTTATAGACAAGTACTATGATTATGTTGGAGAATTTGGAATAATGCTTTAAGCGTTTAATTAGTAATTACATTTGGACTTGAGTTTAGTTTATGTAACTTAAGGTAGATGCTTTGATACAAAATCATGTTTTGCGTCGTTTGTATTTAATATTTTTTTTGGGTTTAATTAAATGTGTATTATTGTTTAGTACGTGTTTTCTCTTTAATCGCGAATAATTAGGAGTTTTGAGACTTTCTTTGGTGGGTGTTTGTTTTTGGGAAATTATTAATTTTTTTCTTATTAATAATTTTATTGCAGTAAACAACTCAAAATTATGATCAGTACAAAATTATTCTCTAGAAATATTACGTCTAAATATAACATTTTACTCATAAACTCGTGTAGACCGATTAGATCAATAGTTGAACCAGTTGGCCTGATCAACGTCCAGTCCACTAATATGGAAGTTTGGTCCCACAATAATAATTGTACGTGAAATTTACAAATAATTACATCTACATACAAAATGTAGTCAAATTATAGAATGACATTTTCTAAGATTTAGATTATTACAGAATTAAAGGCCTATTTGTAATGTGCTTTTCAACTGAATATTGAACCTTCTTCTGTTGTTTCTACACATGTAACAACGAAGACAGATTTTAAAAGCTGAAAGATCCAGTCAACTAGTGAGCTCTTCCATTTGGCCCTGGTCATCATAGATAACAATTAAGATATAAAAAGGGGTTGAATCTTTACAGCAAAAGTTGATTATTTGAATAGATAGCGAGGAGGACCACCTGAGTGATGTACTGCTCGGCATCAGTTCGTCTCAGGAACATGATCGCATGTTGAGCTACATTAGCCGTCTGATCTCCGAGCAGGATTCCGCCCAGATCATCAAGAACTCTTACCTTGATGTAGGGATCTTTAGGGGGAACCATATCCTGGAAAAGGCCAGAATAATGTTGAATAGCTCAGTCGAAACGAAAAACAACCACCTATATTCTCTTATTATAACTTAAAGATCCACATTAAGGAAAAAAAATCCAGTTAAAGTATTCAAGATAAAAGCAAAAACTAGTAACTTTTGCTGCATTACAATGAAAGTTAAATCTAAAACGGAGCTCAAGAGAATTAATTACCACAGTCAAATCAAGATCAAGCTCTCCCATATATGATTGCAAAGTTGCAGTGTGATTCTTGAAATATTCATGCTCAGTGCTACTGAGTTTCTCTTCGATATCTGAAGGGAGCACACGGTCACACATCCATCCCAAGTTTCTAATGACTTCTGCCCTATTGAACCTATAAAAGGCATAGCCAATAAGCAGAATAAGAGATACAGTTTACACTTTGAAAAAGAGACAAAGGGGAAAGAGAAATTCCTTAAGAGATCTGACACTCACAAATAAGCCATGAGGCAGCGCTTATTGCGAACCAGTGAAAGGTGGTGGACCAGTGCCCCAAACTGATCAGATTTCATAGCTGCCTGAATGGCTATCTTTGCAGCTTCTGATTTTCTCGTCTCATCTTCCGAACTCTCCGTTTCATCATCTGATCTCCGAGCATCTTTCAATTCGTTCTCATGCTCTTGTATTTTCCTGTCAATTCCATGTTTAATAACTGGGAGAGAAAATCATAATCAAGTCTAACTTGGAAGTCACAATGAAGAACCTTCTGTTCATAAACAAAATATCATGACAGTTTAAATATTATATAAGAAGGGCGAACTGAAGCACGCTCCAACTCAAATAAATAAACAGCGAGCATATGAGTTGATCACGCGTCAAATTTGATATCCCTTTTGAAAGCATTGTGCATTAACAATTTTACTTGCCATTTACTTCTTAAATGAATCACTATTACATCTTGTTAATTTATCCGCCGCATGAACCACTTCAACAATTTAAAATTCATAAAACCGACATATTTGCGAGGCAATGGTAACAAAAGCACAAATAACTACCTCAACTCTATGAGACCAATCGACTCTAAGTTGTTTCATCTCAGGAAGTATATACTATAGAAAACGAGAGGATGACAGGAGTTTCTCTATCTGATAGTCATACAATGTGAAATATACTATTTTCAACACTAGCCACCTACGCATCTCAAATTTTAACAGCCAGATTAAAGTTGCAAAACAAAATGATAGGCGACAAATACAAGAGAGCAAGTTACCTCATTAAAGGTTGGAGGTGATGGAGATGCCCATTGCATTCTTCAAGCACTTGAGCAAATAGGTCATTCTGTGCATACATTGAAAACGTATGTGACTGTAATAATAAAACTGGATTTGGCAAATTTCTGAGCACTTGAAAAATTGATATATAAGGCCATGCCATAGATGCATAAGACTCTATCAAAGCAGAGATATATGAAGCCCATACATCAAGGAAGTAAAAATCATAATGAGTATACACTACTCGTGTTCTTTTTCATAACTCAAGTTTATCTTGGTTGTGTGCTTTATACAACATTGTAAAGGACAGGGGTTACTCAAAAAGAAATGAATTCCCGGGGCTATCAGATTAGTGTTTCACTGCAGGCTACTCCTGATGGTACCAGACAAATGTCCGAATGTGCTTCTTGGAGAACCACAAACAATTTGCATGCTACGAGATAAAAACAGGCAAGTTCAAGATATCCCCAAGGACAGAAATGGTAAATTTGACATTACATTACAGGCTTCGACCCCCGATATGGTGTCGCCTAATTTTCAAGTTTATTGTGTTAGTAGCATTATTCCGTCTCATATACCAGCAAGCTCGGCACAATTTGGACAAATTTCACGGAACACCTATTATTATATAGAATTCGAGAAAGTCCATATATATATAGAATTAAAACAATCAACAAGCAGCCAAATCAAAATATAAGAATAACAACACTGTGATTCTATCTATTGATAATCTGAATAGACATGTATCTTACGTTGAACGCGCTAAGCTGGCCAGGTTCAACGCTCGCCAATTCCTTCACTAATTCGCTCGCTTTTCTCGCGTACATCTTCTCCGAATCTCAAATTGCGCCCTGTTTTCTCACTGCAAATTCCAACCAAAAAAAAAAACATTTCATCAAACACCTTAGCTACAGCCATTCGAATTGCATCAAAAACTCAAAATCAAAATCAAAATCATAAAATACTTACACACAACCAAATGGTACGATGATGACGAACAAGGAAGAGATTGAAGTCGAGAGCAAATCGTGGTTGAAAAATGAACGTAGCAGTGATGTGGATATGATTGAACCGATCAACCTTTTTTGGCGGGAATATTTGGGGGAGTGTCAAAATCGAAATATTTTAAACCGCCAAATTGGTATGGGCTTTGTTCAGTATTTGGACTCGGGTATAAAAGTGAGCTAGCTGATATTATATGGGCCGGGCTTAAATTCGGGTGGGCCCAGGCAAAATAGCCTACAACAGAATATATATTTCATCAGAATGAATTTGGCTTTAGTTGATACACAAGTGTCGAGTAAAATGTTGCTGGTTTCGCATTTGGGACTAATTTAACGGGACAATTGTATGCATATTATCTAATTATAAAATTCTTTCTTAAGATATGCATAATTACACAGACAAATCTTTAAAGCAATTTATAATATTTATTGAATTGTGGGAAGCATATCATTCAAAAGTCAGATGATTTTTTTTTTTTTTAAAGAATTGTAGTAGTTGTTTGTGTAAATATTCAAATTGGTAATGTGTACATATACTTATTACAATTTTAAAAAAATTCAACAATGAATATGAAGCAAATGATGGTGGTCCTGAATCTAGTGTCTTTAAGAGTATCGATGATATGGTGACATTTTGAGCTTCTTGCTATTATCATTTGTTTTTTTTAACTATGAAGTTTATTAGATCAATGTAAATCTGCTAAGTACTAATGAAGACATAAATTGCAACTCTTTTTTATTTATTAAAATCTTTCTTGCTTCTTCATTTGCAAAAGATGTTTATGTTTTTAATTTTGAGACAAAATAAAGTATCAATATCTTCACTTGTTGAGACGCAGAGATTACACTTAGTGATGGGCTCATTTATTGATAAGTCATATATAAAGATGCTTCGTATCATAAAAGTGTACAAAATTAAGCTAAGCTTGTTTCCTGTTAAATGGTACTTGATGAAACGAAAGGCACTCTCGTTTTTACCAGTCCTTATCAATTCAAATGCTACAATAGTCGATTTATAAATCTAATGTTACTGTGGTGTTAATCACACTTTTATTCAACACAAATAACACAATACAACACTCAATCACACACAATTTGGACACTCACATCTCACTCTTCTTCTCTCGGTGAGTGATAACGAAACTGATAGATACAATGTCTTTTTATAGCACATAAAAACAAACAATTTTGCTTGTCTCTTCAATATCCCATCACGCATGATTGAGTTTAATTTGGGCGACTTTGTGGGTGTGGGTGAATTGAAGGAAACGCAAGACTTGTCGGGGGTAGGGGCTGGAGAAAGCTGGTTCTCAACAGTTACATCTATACAATCAGACTATATAGCATAATTATCAACATCAGAAGACAAAAGGGATAATTGCAAAACGGTTTCTTGGATAATTTTCGAATTTACGAAGGTACCACTTATGTGTTTCAACTGCTGTAAAGGCAAGATTTGCCACCTGCATTTACCAGAAACAAAGGCATTTAGCCATGTTTAAGGATGTGGATAAACTATAAAGAGAGCTTAAGACGTACCACAAATCCGAACAACAACCAAATTGTTATATCAGAACATCCGCTAGCAATCACAAGTCCGCCATAAACGACCTACACGAGAAAACAGCAAAATGTTGCAAGAAGTGCAAATTGCTCAGAAAGAGATATTGCATGTTTCTAAAGAATTTAAAGGAACAAAAGCAGCGAAGATTCCGGTAAATGGCAAAAAGGCGTACAATTTCCGCAAGATAATGTGGAGAAGAAACATATTCAAACCAGTCGCCATAAGGAATTACGTAGTCACTGGCGTTTGAACCATTCTCCCTCAGAGAGCCCTGGATATTTCAGAAACAAGGAAACATTACTCATAGAAAGGCATGAAGAAACTTGATACCAAGCAAAAATCGAAAGCAAGCGTTTTAAATGGACATAGGTATTCTGGAGGATATATACTCTTGTAAGACCCCATGAAACAAGCAAACTGCCGAAAATAGGTACACAGGTTCAAATGGCCCGGCGTATATCTGACAGTTAATGACAACAACAACATTGAGCTCACAGGATCAACTGACATGCAGTGCAGAACGAGCTTCCAAAGCTTTGAAGTTTTCAAAGCTCACGCCTCGCACATTTAACTTCAAGATGATCAGGAAGAGAAGAACACTAAGAAAAATAACTATTTATGGCATGTTTCGTGTCTCCTATGGCGAATGCTATTTTGGTATCAACATGCTTGCACCATTCGAAGAGGATAACAGCTTAAACAAAAGTTATTTTTATGAGGATAACATGCTATTTTTCTGTTGCAACTAAAGCAGAAGTTATTTTTATAGCTTCTACCATTTTGATACAAAATTTCTCACATCTTAAAAGTTAAAATTCAGAAGACGATCGACTAATATTGACATGACTTACAAGAATGCGATGGCATCTAAGCTGATGAATCCATCCCCATGAGAAAACAGCTGCACCTATCCAAACATACCATTTTAGTTGCATGAGAGGATTTATGTGTCCCCACAAGTCAAATTCTTCGACTCGCATTCTGTCCTTCCCTTTAACAACAAACTCCGCAAATAAACGTGCAACCAATTCGAAGATGTCTGAGGCATACGTGCAGCAAAGGGATAGCGGAGCTGCTGTATAGTAACTGTTACCAGAAAGCCAGTAATTAGAATAACGAAAACACTATTTTCTTATTAAAGCTTCGGGCATAAAATCAGTTTTCCTCTGGTATCTATCGAATAAGTAACAGTCCGGTATTTCAAACATTTTTACAACCAACTCTTTTTATCATATAATCTTTTCCCCATATCACATGACTTATCACTGCAGAATAAGTCATGCTAATTATGCATCGTTATGAGTCGACTCAAAAATCACATGCATTTACTAGGCAACCATGAAATGCAATGATAAGAAACGAGGCAAGACTTACAATAGGCCAGTGAGATAGCCAAAAATATGCATCCGAGCTGAAGGACTATATTTGAATACATAGATACTCTCGAAAAGACGTCGTAATACTTGAGCTTCCATCAATAAAAGCAGAAATACAGATTTCCAGACCCTATCCCTCAGTTCTGTAGATGACAAATGAGATTCGTTCAGGGAAAAAGCACGCGAAACTCCAGTCAAGTGGCTAGCTATACCCGAGTAGAGCAATGGCTCAGAAACTGTCGGAGCTGTTTTATACGCAAAGAGCCATGTGACAACCAACAGAAAAGCAGTCCATATAACCGCCAGTATGTAGAAGTGACAAAAGAATTTCTGAGGGACGCTAAATTTCTGCAAGGCGAAGGAACAAATGCTTCAGACTCAGTTAGATTTGTGGTAACTGAACATAACACCAAAACACTAGCATGGCGAAGAAAAGACAACATTACAGATAACGCTAGTACTACTAACCACCTTTGAGGAAGATTGGAAGACTTTGCCACGCTTCGCGAACTTTAACAATACTTCGTGAAGTGATCTCAGTCGGCTAGAAGGAATGCAGGCAATTACAATGGGTAAAATCCCCGCAATCCACGCGGATCGTAGCAACCACACCACTGCCATTGCGAAAAAAATCGCTGATCATACATTAACGAATCAATTGAAAATCTCGTTGCACTTAAATAGAAAATCGAATTTGCGTGAATTTTAAGTTTCCGGTTTCCTACGACTGGGGGCTCGGAAAGTCCATTTTTTCAGCTCAAATCTGGAGATGAAATTTTGATTGCAGCACACAATAATTTACAACACTAATGTAAGCAATGCATATAATTCTTATTTAATTTTAATAAATAAATAAATCATATAAATGTTATCGGATGTAGACATTCTTTTAAACCACATCCTTGTGTGTGGACTTGAAGACTCCTTGTTATTCCAATAGCAACTTGCATCACATCCTTTTCTTTTGGGCTTGAAGATCTCCTTGAACACTTTCTTCCTCCTTTGAATCGAAGACCTCCTCAAAGACTCCTCCTTGATAATAAAAAAGAAACTAAAGAAAAAGATATATGTAGTGTAGAGAGTTTTTTCTACAAGTGATTAGCTTGCTATTTTCAGCTAGACAATATTTTTGCATGCCTCACTTGTAGGACCAATGGAGCTATTTATAGGAGGATCCAA
Source organism: Misopates orontium (assembly GCA_946800315.1). NCBI lineage: Eukaryota > Viridiplantae > Streptophyta > Magnoliopsida > Lamiales > Plantaginaceae > Misopates > Misopates orontium. The sequence goes on along the minus strand of OX326948.1, from coordinate 1,954,252 downwards.
GACCCTTCCTTCTCCAATGTAGGAATCCACTAGCTACAGAATCCTACATTCATGTACCATAGTAAATTCATATTCATTCCCCTACACATTATTCATGGCCCTTAATACATGGTTAATGTATATCAAGATACATGTATATCAATATTCATGTATATAAAGATACATGTATGCCAAAGTACATGTATATAAAGATACATGTATGCTGAAGTACATGTATATCAACATTAAGTTTATCCATAAATTGATACAATGTATAGAACAACAAATTAATTTTATTTGAAACCATATAAAATCCAACAACTAAAACCTATAAATGTATTGTTTTTGTTTTAGAGGCTAAAACAAGCAGAACTGCGTACAAACTTGCAAGCTATGCCGATTAGGCTAACCAAAAGTCCTCAAATTCTTAAACTAGCATTGCTTTTGAAATCACGTTAACTGTAGTAGCAGTTTTATTTTTAGCATTTAGTAGCCTATTATTTAATGAGAAGGGTAAACATGATATTTAATGAGAATTTGCTTTGTAATTAGGATTATTAGCTGTGAATATCTTTCTTTGATACCTTCTAGAATAGTCAATTTATTAAACATAAAAGAAAGTACTAAGTATTTTGAGAGATGGATCATTTACTACCTCATATACTCTTCAACATAAAAGGACACCATTTAATGTAATTATAGACTTCGAATTTATGATGAACAAGATTTTGGCTTCACTTCATTAAAATTTATCACATAAACGGCCAAAATTGTACCTAGACAGGACAAAACCAGTACAATTCCAAAATTGTTTCAATTAAAGATGAAGGAGTAAGCTTTTAGCACAAAAGGACATAATTCAACTCTAAAAGCAAATTCTTCATTCATTGTTCTTTCTATAGTTACCAATCAATTAGCAATTGCTCGCATGTACATCCCAAGAAGAAATTAACATCCATTCCAAAACAAGTGGATCCACTCTATCATCAAAATATGCCAAAAAGATTTCATTTTTGACTTTGAGAAAACGTGACTTAAATAAAATTTTCAAGTTTCTAACATATAAGCGAACTAAACATATTGATCCATGGAATCACCTACAACATATGAAGCATAAACCAAATTCTTGATAAATGATTCCACAATCACAGGCCTAAAACTATAACTAAAAAGAACAAAACTTAAGCCCAACAGTGTTGTGTTCCATAATCATAAAACATTACTTGTAAGTTATAACTATAGAACTATCTAACTTGGTAGTAGCATATCCCAAATAAATAAAATGACCAAAAGAAAACCTATGCTTAGAACTTCAACTCCTCTTTTAGTTTTGCAACCCCATTAACAGATGCCAAACTCCCATTCAATCCATCATCAACAGAATCCCCAACCTTCTTCACTTCACCCTCCGGCGGCACCGGGTACTTCCCCGAAAAACAAGCGTAACAGAAGTTCGACGAATCCTTCCCCATCAACCTATGCAAGCTATCCAACGGCAAGAACGCGAGCGAATCCGACCCTATAAACTTCCTGATCTCCTCGACACTCATTCTATTCGAAATCAATTCCTCCTTACAAGGAGTATCGACTCCATAATAGCACGATGCTATAATCGGAGGGCTCGCGATCCTCATGTGAACTTCTTTTGCACCGGCCTCTTTTATCATCCTGACAATCTTCGAAGACGTCGTTCCCCTCACAATCGAGTCATCCACCACCACAACTCGTTTATTCTCCAAAACCGCCCTCACGGGAGACAACTTCAGCTTCACACCAAAGTCACGAATCTTCTGAGACGGCTCAATGAACGTTCTTCCCACGTAATGCGACCTAATCAAACCCTGTTGAAAAGGGACACCGGCTTTCTCAGCGTAACCAACAGCCGCCACTACTCCCGAATCAGGCACCGCAATCACCACATCGCAATCCACCGCCGCCTCAGTCGCCAATATCTCACCGAACGCACGCCTCGACTCGTACACGGATCGCCCAAACACCACGGAATTCGGCAACGAGAAGTAAATGTGCTCGAAAATACACGACTTTGGCTCCTTCTTCGGCAACAAACAGAGCGAATTCACCCCACTCTTATCCACCACCACAACCTCACCAGGATAAACCTCCCTCTCGTAAGTCGCCTCGATCAAATCCAACGCGCAAGTCTCTGATGCAAACACAATAGCCCCATTACTCCTCCGCCCCATCACCAGCGGCCGGAACCCATACGGATCCCTCACCGCCACAAGCTGATCCTCCGTCGAAAACACCAGCGAATAAGCCCCCTCCAACTTCTCACAAGCCTCCAATATCCTCAAATAAAAGGGCCTCGCCCTCGACGTCGCGATCAAATGCAACACCACCTCAGTATCCGAACTCGTGTTGAAAATCGACCCATTATCCTCGAGCTCCGAACGCAACGTCTTATAATTCACCAAGTTCCCATTGTGAGCAACACCAACGGACCCAAACTTGTAACCAGCAACAAAAGGCTGAACATTCTTAAGCATAGAAGCACCAGCAGTCGAGTACCTAACGTGCCCTATCGCGATCTCACCGGGCAATTTATCCAGCTTCGACTCGTTAAACACCTCAGAAACTAAACCAACCCCAGTAATCGAATGCAAAACGGCGTCGTTTACGGATACAATACCTGCACCCTCTTGACCTCTGTGCTGTAACGCGTGCAGAGCTAAATAACATAGACGCGAGGCTTCAGAGTCGCCGTAAATTCCGACAACACCGCACTCTTCACGAGGTTTATCGTCGGTAAAAATCGAATCTTCATTGTTTTCATCGCTTAAAATCGAGTCTTTACTGTTTTCACTGATAAAAATTGAGTCTTGATTTGTGGGTTTTTTGTGGGGTGTGAAAAAATCTGAGATGGGGTTGTTTTTGGAGTGACATAGAGTTGTGGGGTGGGGTTTTTGGAGGGTTTTGAGCGAGAAGGAGAAGGGTTTTTTGTGAGGTGGGGTGGGGTTTTTTGCGACGGTTGTTATTGCGGCGGTTGTTTTTGCGACGGTGGTGTTTATGGCGGCGGTTGCCATTGGAAAGGTGAGAGGGTTTAAGGGATTTTGTTTTGGACTGTGAGTTAGTCGAAGGTGGTGAGCTAGGTCTCAGGGGTTTTATGTTTTTGAGGGGGGTGGGTTGGGGTGAATAAAGTCGGTGATTTTGGGGAGGGTCACGGTGGGAATTTGGTTGGAGTCATAAATTGCATAAATTAGTTCTATATTGTTCTTAAATGAGAAGTAACCTTATTTTGTTGTTTTATTAGCTAATACCCCTTGTTTAATTAGCAAAAAAACAAATAACCCTTTAAGTTCAAATATAATTTGTTGCGTGAGTGACGTGGTGCAACAAACGACGAAGATAAAAAGTTTGTACTGTACGTGTTTGTTCGGCTAAATATGTTGTTAGTTATTTTACAGTGTTTTGAGATTTTTATTTTGGAATATTTAAATATGTTATGAATATAATAGGTATGGTAATTTTGTTTTTAAACATTCTAAAAAATAGATTAGCTATTATTCTTTTGATTAAAATGTATGTAAACTTTAATTTAAAAAATAGTAATCCTTTATACATAAACAAATACAACAACAACTACTTTTTTTTTTTATTCAATTTTAGTATGTCAGGTCAATTTATAGTAGCAACAGGTATTGCCTAATTTGAAATTTTAGGGGGAAATATTTGTGAATAAAAAGATTCTGAGGAGGTATTTGCTAATTAAAAATAATATATGGGTAGTATTTGTAGTTTACTAGATTTGGTTGGTCTGTCACCAACAGGATTGGCGTGGCGTGGTGAATTGAAGAGTTTAATAGGGAATGGGAGAATCAGATAACTTACGTGACAGTACACAAGTGTATCACGTCCAGTACTTGTTCTGATTCTTATTTTCCTTTGTAATGGTGAGTACATTAATGATTCCATAGTTATCTAGAGCACAATTAATATGATTCTTTTCTAATGATTTAGATTATGGTATAAGTAGCAAAATTCGATAAACTTTACTAGCATATCACTTGAAAGGATAAGTTAATAACTATTTTGTGCTAAATAAGGTTATAAAGGCTGTACATGATATAGTTTCCTTCGAATGCCTTGATTTTTTAGACTACAATTCTAGGTAAATCTTAGTATTATAATCTACTATATACATGTTTTTATCTTTGATTACTATTTTCCACGACTTTTCACTTAATATCATAATAACAATGATATTTTGATTTAAATAATTTAAGCGTGATTTGTAAAAATAAAATAAGGGATTAGTCTGAGGTTTGCCTTCGAAGTTTTTGTGGTGGCTTTATAATTATTTGAAGGGTTATGTAATTATGTAAAAACACACAAGTGTAGATGTCTCTTCTAAGACTAAGATAGATATGGAACCAACTGTATGCATTCGAAAACAAGAGCATACTGTAGAGAATTATATTTGCTTGAATAATGAAAAGAGCAATTACAAGTATTTATAGATTACCAGAGGTTTCTTGGTAGACCTAGCCTAGTAAGGAACACTTAACCAGAGGTTTCCTGGTAGACCTCGTCTAGTAAGGAATACTTAAATTACATAAAAATAATAAAATAAATAATATAAACTATTTTATTCTATCATGCCCCCGCAAGATGGAATGGCTAAGAGACAGACCAATCTTGGAGCATAAATTGGTGAACTGAGCCGACGACAAGGCTTTGGTGAGTAAGTCAGCAAGTTGATCTTCAGAGCGAACATGAGAAACACGTAGGATACCTTGCTGCACATGTTGGCGAATAAAATGATAATCCAGAGCTACATGCTTCATCCGAGAATGGAACACCGGATTTGCACAAAGTTGTGTAGCACCAACGTTGTCACAGTAAATGACTGGTTGACTCGGAATGAAAATACCAAGTTCGGTGAGAAGAGAAAGAAGCCACCGGAGTTCAGCCGCTGTGGAAGCAACTGAGCGATATTCGGCCTCGGTGGAAGATCGAGCAACTGTCTGTTGTTTCTTGGAGCTCCAGGAATCAGGGTTGGAACCCAGAAAAACAATATATGCCCCCGTGGATGAGTAGTCATCTTTATCACCCGCCCAATCAGCATCAGAATAAGCATGAAGAGTAAGAGGGCTTCGGGCCCGGAGAAGGATACCCTGATCAAGCGTACCATGCAGATAACGTAAGACTCGTTTAGCTGCATTCCAGTGATCAGTACCAGGGGATTGCATGAACTGGGACAGTTTGTTGACAGCAAAGGAGATATCCGGACGAGTGAGAGAAAGGTATTGAAGACCGCCGAGAACACTCCGATAAACACTCGGATCTTGGAGCGGTTCGCCACCATCCCGACGAAGAGTAGAGGTAGCAGAAAGAGGGGTTTTGACCGGCCGGGAAGATGCCATCTTGAAGCGGGTTAAGAGGTCAAGAATGTAGCGTCTCTGAGACAAAAAGAGACTACCAGGGTGTGGTTGAACCTCAACACCCAAGAAAAAATGCAGAGGACCGAGATCCTTGATGGAAAAGCGGCGGCCAAGGTCCGCAATAACGGAATCCACTTGTGAACTATCACTGCCTGTAACAATAATGTCATCAACATAAACAAGAATATAGACCAAATTACCATCTCGACAAAAAATAAAGAGAGAAGGATCCGCTTTAGAATTAGAAAACCCGGAGGAGAGTAAAAAATCCCGAAGCTCAGTGTACCAAGCACGAGGTGCTTGCTTAAGACCATAAATCGCCTTGTGTAGGCGACAAACGTGAGAAGGCCGATCACGATCAATAAACCCCGGGGGTTGAGCCATAAAAACATCGTCAAACAGACGACCCTGAAGAAAAGCATTATTGACATCCAACTGGCGAAGGGGCCAGGACTGAGAAACAGCCAGAGAGAGAATAAGCCTGATGGTGGTCGGTTTGATAACCGGACTAAAAGTCTCATGAAAGTCTACCCCGGGACGCTGATGAAAACCCTTAGCCACCAGGCGGGCTTTATAACGATCCACCGAACCATCTGGGTTACGTTTGATACGAAACACCCACTTGCAACCCACAACATTCAGAGAAGGAGACGGTGGAACAAGATCCCAAGTACCATTTTGAACAAGCGCCATAAACTCAGTAGACATGGCGTCTCGCCAGCGCGGGTGAGCAAGAGCCTGAGAAACACACGTTGGTTCGGTATCCACAGAAGGAATGGAAGCAGAGAGATTAAGTTTTTGGACGGGTTTGGAGATATTATGCATGGAGCGAGTGACTATAGTGCGAGGCGGAGGTGGGGAAGGAGTGGCTAATAAAGGAGCCGATATGTGGGATGCAGGCGAGGCTGCATGGGAGGATGATGAGGAGCTCGGGAGGCCCGACGGTTGATGAGTGGACCCCAATGGAGAGGCAGATGGGCCCGCGGGCGGAAGAGAGAGAGAGACTGCGGGCGCCGCAGGAGGCCCGGGCGAGGTGATGGAGAAGTCCGGAGGTGCGCACGGAGCCTGAACAATAGGGGTCGGGGTTGGTAGGATAGTATGAGGTGGGTCAGAAGCGGAAAAATGCGGAGAAGGGCTAGAGGATGGAGGAAGAGAGTGTTGCCGAGAGGCAAAGGGAAATATAGACTCGACAAACTGGACATGACGAGAAACATATAGTCGAGATGTGAGAAGATCAAAACAAAAATATGCACTTTGGGACGGTGCATAACCCAGAAAAACGCATGGGACAGATCGACCAGCAAGTTTGTGAGGTGTATATGGGCGAAGCCACGGATAACAGAGACACCCAAAGACACGTAGTTTAGTATAGTTGGGGTTGTGACCAAGAAGGCACTGGTAAGGGGATTTCATAGAGAGAAGGGGAGTAGGCATGCGATTTATGAGATAAGTGGCGGCGGGTAAGGCATATGACCAATAAGAGAGGGGGACAGATGCATGATGAAGTAGGGTGAGGCCAGTTTCAACAATGTGACGATGCTTACGTTCAGATATACCATTGTGCTCAGGAGTATGGGGCGGGGACGTGAGATGAGAAATCCCAGTAGTAGAGAGGTAAGATGATAAAGCAATATATTCACCACCATTGTCAGAGTACAAGGTTTTAATTTTGTGGTTAAATTGATTTTCAACAAGAGCACGGAATTTAGGAAAGACTTGATAAACATCACTCTTGCGTTTGAGCGGATAAAGCCATGAATAACGAGTAAAGTGGTCAACAAACACAACATAGTATTTAAAACCATCAACAGAAATAAGTGGAGATGTCCAAACATCAGAATAAATAATTTGAAGAGGATGAGTCGACACAACAGTAGAAATATGAAAAGGGAGTTTATGCATTTTGTTGCATCGACAAGCATTACAATTTAAAGAAGGTGACGCAACATCTACTATGGATAAATGAAAAGTGGACAAAATATTATTTAGAATTGAGCTAGATGGATGTCCTAGCCGACTGTGCCAAGCTGAGGAAGAAGCTTTGACACCAGAAAAAGCAAGAAGAGGAGGATTGGTGGACTTGGTAGACTGAGAAGAAGACCATTGGTAGAGACCATGTTTAGTTTTGCCTTGGACCAGGATTTTCCCCGTACGTGGATCTTTGACACGAAAAGAAGAGGGGGAGAATTCAATAGTGGTGTTATTGTTTTTGCAAAATTGAGAGACAGAGAGAAGGTTATGACGAGCGGACGGGACACATAGAAGCTTATTAAGAGTAAAAGAACGAGAAGGAGAAGAAAGAATACCAGAACCAATGTGAGTTATAGGCATGCTGGAACCGTTGCCGACAATAACCTTATCTGACCCAGAGTACGGAGCATGAAGAGAAAGATTCTGAAGATCCGGAGTAACGTGATGACTGGCACCGCTATCCATAATCCAATTTCCGGAATCAGGTGTATTTCCCGAGTAATGAACTCGAGGTGTGTGTGTCTTGCCATTGTTCCAGGGAGACAGCGGTTGAGCAAGCTGATTGATTGGCAGGATGCGGAAATTGGGACAGGATTTGGCGGTGTGACCCTGAGCGTCACAAGCCTGGCAATAGCCGAGATATGGACGAGAGGAGGAATATGAAGAGACCGACGCTGGAGAGGGGGGGTCGGTAGCCATGGCCGACAGTGGGGCGGCGGCTGGGGGAATTAGGGTTAGGGTTTAAGGTCACAGGTCGTAAGACTCATGATACCATGTAGAGAATTATATTTGCTTGAATAATGAAAAGAGCAATTACAAGTATTTATAGATTACCAGAGGTTTCCTGGTAGACCTAGCCTAGTAAGGAACACTTAACCAGAGGTTTCCTGGTAGACCTCGTCTAGTAAGGAATACTTAAATTACATAAAAATAATAAAATAAATAATATAAACTATTTTATTCTATCACATACACGAGTCTTTTAGCTAATGAATTGACTTGGACGATGAGAACTTTGTATAGACTTCATCCGAAGCACGAAGGAATCAGAAACTATTCTTTAACAAAAAGAAAAAGCGAATAAAGGAAAAGGAGTAGAGATCACTAGGTCAAATGGAGCTGATTTTGTCTCCACATCTTGACAAAGTTAAGATTCGGCCAAAGTTTTTTGTAGGCTCAGATGAAAAGCTTATAAAGAAGCGGCTATTTTTGACTCCTAACTTGATTTTGCTACCTGACATATTAGAAGTCAATTAACTTTGAATACAAATTGCAGGGCCCTTCAACAATTTCGAAAGTGATTTTAAGATAACTGATGAAAAAGATATTTGAACTTCATACACGCAAATAGTGCAATAACCTAAAATATGATATGTTCGAAACTATAAGTCGTCCATAAGTCATCACACCATAAACAAAAATAAGATTCATAACAAATCAGGCTCCCTGTGTTTATAACTAGTGAGAGCATGAACAGATGAATTCAAGTTTCCATAAGCAAATTCCACAAGAACAGCAACTGATCTCATACTTCAGACGCATTTTGGAACGGTGACAATCAACTAAAGGAGTGCAAACATATGAGAAAGGGAAATAAGCATAACAGACAATCCAAGTTCCAAAAAACCACTTAAATTAGTTGTTTGTTGTAGTCTACAAATAACTTTATTCACCATAGTGCACACAGAGAATACGCCGTACATCTTGCCAAATCAATCGAAGTTTATCGTAAGTGAAGCCTGTGGGATAGAAGTGTTTAGTGTAAGAGTGAATGTAGGTCTTGATTTGGCAGGTTGCAGTTTTGACAAAGTAACAATGCCTTCATTCTCTGGCTAACAAGACGCGAGCTTCAACCTGTTCTCATTATGATGTGAACCCCACTATCAGTATCGATAATGTCACTAATTTCACCGACCTTCAAACCAAATGTGGCATCTTCAAATGGTTTCTGCATCTGACCACGACCAAAAGGACCTACACGGAGAAAGAATAAATTGAGGTTATAATCAATGATGTCAGGTAATATATACTCAGTTAAGGAGTAAAGATTTTATTATGTGCATTTCGCTCCAAGAGGATGTTAAGACACATTCATGAGCATGCCAGCAATGAAACTATGTATGAAATCCATAGTCGACCCAAGATTCAAGTAAGTTACACGTTCTGAAGAACATCTTCCCCCACAAGGACAATAGAACAGACGATCGAGACCAAATGTTTGATTCCATGCTTCAATAGTTTCACAAAAATTAAATCCTTCTAATGGAGGAAACATCCAACATCATTAAGCCAAGTTATTATGAAAGCAGGCCAGCTAAATTTCAAAGGACAGAAGAAATGTGCATTTTGCTCATGAGCAGGCATGCTGGATACGAAGAACAAATTAGGCTGATGATATTAGCATCTCTTTTAATTTCACACATTACAATTTAAATAATGAAGGAATAGATAATGGATTACATGCCAAGCAAGGGGCGATATATACAGAGAAAGGAGGTGAGTCAGGCAGAATGCAATGTTTCGGACAATTTCTAATACAGAACACATCTAGGATCTGGAATCAAGCAAACTTCTTGTATATGAAGTACCATATTTGGACAGGGGGCATAGAAAATGATAGCTGACAATATGAGGGGCATGTTAACATGCAAGCTTGGCATGTGAAGAAAGTTAATTTATGTTATCAATAAAATTAAACAACGACCGATATTCAGACATTATAACAGAAATACAAACAATCAAAAAGATCTAAATCGTATTATCTAAAAATTCTATCACCTCAACAAACAATCAAACCAAAAATTTTCTAAATCACACTGCCAACAAATGAGCAACAAACCTTAATAGCACGTTTAAAGAGAACTATTGGTAAAGATGACTAGAACATCACTATTAAAGAGCAAAGCTCGGTGTCAACACCTATATGACCACCACGCTTAGCTGAGCAGCAGTAAGAGAACTGCGAAACAACATTGTTGTGCCTAAATTTTCAATACAGTTGCGGAACGTTTTGAGCTGTCATTACCGAACGGTTGAGTGCCTAAATCGTATAATTTCAAAATTCTATCACCTCGACAAAACAAAAAATCAAACCTAAAAAATCTTCTAAAATCACACTGAGAAACATATGAAGCAGCAACTCACATCAATCAACAACACATCCGCAAACAGAACAAGAACTAAACAACACCAGAATATAGCTGTTAGAGAAAAAAATTCGACAAAAAAAATCAAACCTAATATCTTCTAAATCACACTGCCAAACAAATGAAGCAGCAACACACATCAATCAACAACACATCCGCAAACAGAACACAAAACTAAACAACACCAGAATACAACTGTTGATAAAAAAAATTCCGATTCATATCACCTAGATCACCACCGCGTTTAGCCGAGCTGCAATCGGAATACTTTGAAGCGACGTCTTCGAACCTCGATTTACCGGCGAAAATATCCTCGCGGAAGGTCCTGAGCTCAGCGGCGGCGGATTCTCTGGCGGTGGCGGATATGCGGCGGCCGTCGGGATCTCTCCACGAAGCCTTTCGCCGCGATCCTTCGTGCTTGATCAGTATGTGCGAGGCTCTCACTTGCTGGTTGCTCGACGACATTTTTTGATCGGCGATTGTGGCGAAGAAGATCTGAAGATTTGATGATGATGAGATGCAGAGGATTTATGTGTGTCAGTGTTCGTGTGGTTTGTGGGGGTGATGAAACGGTGTCGTTTTGGTTGATTGGGATTTTGAATATTTTATTTGGGGAAAGAAGAGAGATAAGTGGCCGACTAATGCTAATGGAGGTTCTGTTGAGGTATGATTTTGGAAATTGACTTTTTCAATTTACTTTATCGAAAAAGAAATATATTTTATTTCAAAAATTAATACATAGAGATGAGTCAATAAATTAATTGATGGGTACTACGCAATAAAGTTTCTCATTATTTTTTTCATTGAGTATATGAAGTAACGTTTTTACGTTAATTACACAGGAAAGAGATATAATCTTTTTTATATATATATTTCACTATAACCAGTTCAATTTTTTTTTTTTTTTTGACATCTAATAAGTTGAAACAAATTCTTTAAGCTATTTGCGCTAATGATTACAGGGATTTCTTATAGTTTAGATGAGAGTACTTGGGCTTATCCTCCAAAAGCCCAATCCAGTCCTGGACTGACCCGATTGGAAGACTATCAAAACTGTAAGTAGAATAACAGACTACGCCTTATTACAGTATTTATTTGGGCCACCACAGAAAAGTTGCCTACCTAAACCCAGCTTGCTAGGTCCACTAAAACATTAAATGTTGTGTTTGGATATGGTAGGACATGAATATGAGTCTCGATTGCAATTTTAATTATTCACTGATGTGAAGTTTATATCTAAGATACTTTAAAAGTCAATATATGATATCATATGCATTGACAAAGCTAAAACATGCATCATTAGAATCATAAGAAGCTGCGAGGCTGCAACATAGGATCCTTCCTTCTCTAGTAGTCGTATTGAAAAGACTTTATGACATTGTAAGTTGGCATAACTTCAAAGAGGAGACATGTCAACTCATTAATCAACACCGACTTATTAGATTTCACATTAAGACTCTCGCGTAACTATCTAGCACACTAAGGTCTTTTCAGTTGCCTGTCTGTCAAGAAATTTGGCATGAGATGATCGACACATAAACGAGGCATGCATGATTATTTACACCCACACAACACTTCTACATTAATAGAGAATCCAACTCTACTCAATTGTTAGTAAGATGATGTTTACTAAACAATGCTCGAGACAGAGAGAAAGTGTTCAAACTGTAGACACTAGTAATATTCAAAAATCTGCTCCGTACGACGAGATTGCATTATCATATCATATACTAAATTTTTTGCAACATATAAAATATTATAGTCACATTATTGAATTGCCAAAAACACGCATCAAAATATTAGATATTTGGTAGTACAAAATATTTTCTTCAAAAATATCCATGCGAGCCTAAAATAGGTGCTATTATTACAAATAAAAAAGGAAAAGGAACTCAAACAAAATTTCTCTCAATTCATTTCTTCCTTTACATCAACGTAACGTCGTCGTTTCAACCTCTACCATACACCCTAGCACACTAGATCACTGTCACCAGTAAAACACCACAAACCTCGCGAATTATTAGTTTTACAAAAACATTTATCAAAAAAAATTTGCAGTCAACAAAAACCTCCCAACAATGGCGCCGATTCCTGGACCGTACTCTGGCACCAGCACTCTCGCTTTGGTATATCTCAAGCTGACCTATTATCATCATAATTTAATTTTATTAATTTGATAATTTTTTTTTTTTTGATCTGAATTTGAATGATTTTTTTCAGGTGGCTAGGGTTTCTGCTTTTTCGTTCGGACTCGCCTACGGGAGCGTAAAGCTCAAGTATCTTAAGGTTTTATTCTGTTTAATTTATGCTTTTTGAGCTTAAATTTTGCTTGTGATGTGTTCTAGGGTTTGGTGTTGACTAATTTAGATCTGGCATTTGTGATGAGTTAATTTTTTTAGGATTAGGATCTTCGATTTTGTTTGGTTCGTACGGTTTATGATTTGTTGAGTTAGAAGTTGTGGATTGGATTGATTAGGATAGGGGGTGGAGCGATGAGATTGCGTCGGATTGGATTTGTTGAGTTTTCGTCTGATCTAAAAGCTTAAGCTTATAGAGATGTTGGGATTTATTGAATCGCCGTCTGATCTAAAAGCTAAAGTTTGTAGATAGGTTGGGGTTTTTGTTGATTTATATATTTTCCGTTTGCCCGGATGGCTGTAATTTTCTTCGCTAAGACTGATACGTGACATTCTCTAGATAAATGGATGATGGTGGGATTCAAACACTGGTCGTCTTTTTGGTCTTGATCTGATGCTATATTGGTTATCGTCTCATATTAATGCTTAAGCTTGTAGGGAGGTTGGACTTTTATTGGTTTATGCATATTTTCTCGGATATGATTCATGTTGCATAGTTCTCGGCATATTTTCTCAGAATCATCCTCTAGCTTTGGCAAGAAATGCGGATGAAACCTTTTTTTTTTCGGATTTTTTTAGTGGTGAATCTGGTGAATATTGTATTACATAGTGCTGAAATGGCTATTCATTTCTCGTGTATGGGTTTGATTGAATTTTTTGTTAGTAGTTTGTGTTCCTGCTACTGATGTATGGCACTTTACATTTATTAGAAGGAATACTCACATCTATCGTGTTCTGTCTCCATTGGAATACCTTTATCCTCTTAATACAGCATAACAAGACTGCTGCTGTAGGATTTCAGTAATAAGTGTTAGGTCAATTTGATTCCCTGAGCAGGATGATCCGGAAAGAGAATAGCTTCCTCCACCTGAGCTTTACGCTGCGTAATTTATACAACGATGTTTAGAAATATGCATTGTCCTTATAGTTGTTTATGACAGAACTCTTTAATTAATGCTACAGCTTGGACAATCATATGATGGTCTTTCATAAATTAGCCAATGCTTGGTCTATTAAGCTACTGCAAGTTTGTAATAGTGAGTATTACACTTTTGAGAAAGCAGACGGTTGTTTTTCTGTTCTTGTAAATTGACGACCCACGCAGCTGGTGATCTTAGCTGCTTAAGTTTCGGGGTTTTACGTGCATGCATCTCAATATTTTCTATTTCTCGTTTTCTTTTGGACGCTTGCCTAAGTTTATTTATTTGACATATATCTGGCTATCTATCCTGTTGTCACATATCTATTTTCATTTTTCCAGGCAAAAGCCAAGTCCCATAAGAAAGCCGAAGCCAAGGGACATCACTAGAGGAATGCTTTTTTGAGTTTTTTGCTGTCTGATGAAAATAATCACCGAGGAAAATTAGTTTCTCATTCCGGCCTGATTTGCAGGACCATCAATTTCTACTTGTAACGGTTCCATTTGTCGAGAAGTTCTATGATTCTCTCTTCAACCTGTATGATTTTTGTTTCAATTTTCACTTAAACATTGATAACATGGGATATAAGATATGATCCAAGAGGATATACCTTACTATCTGCATCAAAAAGAGAAATTATTGTCACTTTCATTTTATGTTTTCATTTGCTCTGGAGTTTATTTCCTTGGCTTTTGTACCAAAAATAATGAGCTCAATCCATATCGTCAAGCTAATCTCTTCACTAGAATAGAACACGGGATAATGTATAGTATGTTTGGGTTAAGATTTAAGGGCATAAGAATGAAAGTCCGTGTTTAATTTACGCAAGTGCCTGTTCTGAACATGGTCAAGTTTTCGTCCGTATAGATACAACATTTGGAGCTGTGACTGATACAGATATTGTCATTTAGCCATGGAGTAAATTATAACTTTTGTGACTAGGTTTATGCCCAAATTATTACTAGGTGTACCGTGTACGCCTTAGGAAGGTTACGCTCCAAGAACTTCCTCTAAACTCTTTTTGGGCACAATTTTTGAACTTGTGATGCAGATTTAGTCATTTAGCCATGGAGTGAATGATGTCTTAACTGTTTTTCTTTTCTCTCACTTTTGGCTTGGAATATTAGTTTTAGTTGCACCCTACTTGATTTTATCGTGCTATAAACTCGGGAACAAAAAGAAAATTATATATCATAGGATTTGGATAGTTAAGATAGTAAGATACCATAACCACCCATGGAATTTTAAATTATGATGGACTTTTAATGTCAGTCTCGCTAAGAATCAAAATTTAATTTTAATTTGAACACCTTCGAATTTAATGAACAACATGGTATTTATTGTGATTTAGTTCAGAAGTCCATGATCAAGTAATTGCAGCGAAAATCTGTCCTTTCACCTGATAATGTTTCTTGACGTAGATTGGGGGCCTTCAATAGAATCGTGATTACAAAAGTAAAAGTTGCCAATTACAATTAAATATGAATGGATCTATGTGTAATACTGTAACCTAAGCATTACATTTTATGGTGGCATTCTTTGCTTGGGTAAGTCATTCCGCTAATAAACAAGCATAATTTTGGACTATATGTGATGGTTAAGTCATTGCTCGATCTTTACATTTCACAGTTCCAATGGACTGCATATTTATGCTGAATTATCTTAAGTATGACATACCATCATTTGGCTTATCTGGTTGGTTTTCTTCAAGGGATTGAAACTCACTTACTATTTTTACGTCATTCAAGAATCTAATTAGTTTTTCCTTTTTCGTAACAAAAGGAACATTTTTCGTAACAAAAGGAACACTGTTGTTATGAAAAACTAATTATATTCCGGACTGTAAAAGAATTGGAGTTTTGATCCTTTTCGGTTGTAACGCGCATTGTCTAATCCCCATTTTGTATACTAAAACTATTATTTGTGTTAAATAAATGATCTCAACATATTTAAAGAAATTTTGTTTCTATGGGGTGACTTAAATGAACTACTGCCATTAGTAACTCATAAAAGGTCTTATATGAACTTATTGTTTTATAATTTGTTCAATATAATTTAAAGTCCTGAATAATTACAATGCTCGTTATAACACACCTAAATAAATTGACTTTACGGCAGTAAGTCTTATATATCTGTTTTGGAATTTAATTTATTAAAGATATTACTCTTAAAATAACAATAAACAATAGCTCATGAGTACTTTTTGTGGGTTGACAATTACAATATCAAAATAAATTTATTGTTCTATCATCTATGTACCCATCATTGCTCTATATTTTATTTTCACTTTTTTGAAAGGAAAACATATATTACATGTTAGCATAAAACAAACCATTTTAGTATAGGAAAATGGGGAACGGAATACATATTATAGTATAAAAGTGGGAACAACTAATCCAGGCAAGTGAGTTCTGAGTGTCCTCTTCGGCCCGTTGTCCCTGCTGTCGAGCCTGCTTTTTTGCACCAAGCTTTGCCAAAGGGTTTGCTATCGCATTCAGCTCACTATAGTAAAAGGTCCATGTCATTGATCCTAAACTAGAAAAAGTGTACATATCTTCTCATTGAGACCCGCCAGGTGAGTGAGAAAGTCCCGGGTCTTGCTCAAACAATGAAGGAGAGAAGAGTCCGTTTTTATCGTGAGATGCGTGAAGTGTAAGTATCTAGCTATACGTAACCCATCCTGCAGACCCCGAAATTTCGCATGATTGTTGGTGGTAAGACCTAGTTTATTAAATTGCTCGTAAAATCTCTAAAATACCGAGAAGTCAACATGAATTACCCCTTTTTAAGTTAAAACATAAATAGAAGAAGAAATTCCGAAAAGGGTTGACACGTGATATTGCATGGCTATAGTATAGTGCAAATATAATTAAAAAAATATTTGAACCGAAAGTCGTAAATAATATAAGTGGGGCGGGCCATATGACAGGGATACTAACATGTTATGGGAGTTGAGTGGAAAATAAAAATGGGCCATGTGGTGGGTCAACAGTTACATTTCACGGGCCCCAGATATGGGTAGTTGTATGGGGGACCCGACGACGATTTCGATCCTCTTGGCAAACATTATTTAAGACATTTGTTTATTTAAAGTATGAGAATTATTTGTAATTTCTAAGTATTACCCATCTTATAGAGATAATCACGGACTTTATTTTTGTTGTAGTACTCAATTATTTTACCGCGGCATAGATTCCATCGGCTCATTTATGAGGTCTTCTTTCGGAGATTCAAACACGTCTAACTAGCTTCAAGAAAGTTACCGAGGTTCTTTCAGTAGCCGACTTCTTTACAAAACCGTGAGCGGACCTTGTCTTAACTAGTTGCACTTTACTAGAATTGTGTTACATTCTCGCCATGGCTGCATGTACCAATTTTACATAGCCCAGAAAACTCCAATTTTGAGCTTTAATTTAAAAGAATAATTTGACGACACATAAAGGCGAAAATATGGAAGAAGCAAGAGATAAACCATGCCAAGTGATATATATATATATATATATATATATATATATATATATATATATATATATATATATATATATATATATGACTAAGTATTTTCTTTGATAAAAAATATTAGAGCAGTAATTAAATGCCAGAAATGTAGATGAAAGATATGAATACGTTGTGGGCTAAAATAGATGGGGGGCCGGCTGACCTTGTGGCTGAAACCAAAAGAGGAAATAAAGCCACAGTTCATAATTTATTGGTCCTAATCGAATAAATCGAGTTGGTGGGCATCAAAATATATTGAAGATTTGATATGCAGAATCATTTTGAACTTGAAATATATTCATATATACTTTTTTCGTCTTCAATTTTTAGGAAAATGTGTAAAAGATGCATAGAACCACATCCAGCTTGCACAGGATCATTCTTTTAAGTTTTTCTATATTTCGCAGTACCTAAAAGAAAATACTAAGAAAATAATTAGAAGTGATTCTCTTTGCTTTCACCAACAACTTAAGTAATTCACAGTTGCAGCATTGGACCCAAATTAAATTTTCACGTGAAATAAAACGTATCGTTAACCGAATAAAGCTACAATCCATTTAGATAAATGTCAATAACTATAAATAGCCATAATTATATGAGTTTATTGTTGCACATTCGCATGTGTTTGCCTTTTCTCCCCTTTGGAATAGCGACATTCTGCAAATACATCAAAGCATCAACAACTATCTTCAAGAAAAAGCTTTTACAAATATTAATTAGTAAATACAACATTGATAAAGTTTTTACTTATAGAAAATACAACGAATTGTTTAAGTTATTTTGTATGTCACTTAATGTGTCAGATGACTACCAACTCTTTATATTTTAATATTTTGAACACGCGTTAACATCTCAATTAAATAGCACTGAAAGTGACACACAAAATTCTTGCCCATAAAAAGCGTAAACAGAGAAAATTAGTGATAGAATGAAGAGTTTTTCACTAAATATGTAATTCAAATATTTTGTGCCACAATGGTTTGCAAACTCCTATGTCATGGCTAGATGGCATGGTGTGTATATAAAGCATGCACCGTGGTCAAATTTTAATGCACGAAGAGTGAATGACTGATGATTAAAAAAATAAAGATATATTTTTCATGTTACAATCACCGTGTGGTAAATTCAACCGTGGTATTAAATGGTGATACAATATTTGGCACATAAATAGTATGGGAAAAATTTAGTAAACCAGTGATAATGACCATAGTTAGACTTATAAGATTCAAATATGACTCCTCAACTGCTTGAAGAGTCCATATAGGACCCTCAGTTTCGCGATCCATATTCTTTAACATAAATTAGATTTTCCAACATATACTTCAACCTTCAGCTCGAGCTATTGTTCCTCTGATGGATCTGGGAAGATTTTCTGAGTTAAACATAAAAATGTCCACCAAATTGCTTTCTAACGGCATATAAGAGTTGTTTTAACTATCGTGTAAAAATAGTCTAGTTAGTTAGTGAAGCAAAATTCTTGCTCTTGGTCTCAGGTTCGATTTGCATGAAAGAAACATTTTGTCTTTTTGTCTATTACGTTTATGTTTGTCGCACCAAACAATTCTCCTGGAAAACATTTTGTTTTCGTGTCTTTAAAGTTTATGTTTGTCACACTAGATTTGCTTAGTGAGATTTGTCTGCTTATTTCGTGCATGCTACCAATGTTTTGAAAACCGGATCGGACCGGCCGGTTGAACCGGTTGGACTAGGATCCGGACCTTTGTCCGGATACCGATCGAACCGGTTCGACTGTCGGTTCGACCAACAAAATCAGTGAACCGGTGGCCTTACCGGCCCAGTCCAATTTTAAAAACATTGCATGCTACTACACCTTAAAGACATTGACTTCAGAGTTCAGTCCCACAAAATAAGAAGGGATACTTTTATTTTTTCAATTAGTTACAACGAAGTAACCAAAATAAAATTTGATCTCTGTAATTATTGTTTAAAAGAGCGAAAAAAATTCTTTGAGTTTCACACAAAATCAGGATTCAAATTTTATCATATATTATATGACAATAAGTTGAAAAATATCAGATTTTATTGAGTAGGCCAAACGCTAAACTTCAATGTATTTTTATTATAGATTTTCACGCTTTCATCAGGTTTCCCATAACGCATGCGATGATTGTCAACGAAGTACTCGTGACAGACATTGTAAGAAAACCAAGAAAAAATAATTTAAAGCATAAGGCTGACTAGTCGTATGTACGGATGTCCAAAGTCTCAATGTTCCAACTTCCAACTACTCACTCACATATTAAAATACATACGTACAAAGAAATATCCAAAAGGGTTTTTAGCCCGACACTTGTCTTATATTAAACGGGCATATACTCTTGCGAAAAAACAATACGTTAATTATCTATATTGTTTATTTATATATGTTGTAAAACTATTTTCTTTCATATGCAATAGGTAACTTTTTAAATTATATATATGGTGTAATTTTCCCATTTGAGGATGCCATATTCACATGAAACCAAGTAATATACTTTTTATTATTTTATAGAGAAGTAATGTACTTGTTTCATGTAACAATATTGTACAACAATATAAAAGTAGAAAATCAAATATTAGGGATGCAATCCTAATTGAATCTCGGGTAGATTGCGTGTCAGTAAAATGATGTACATTATTTGAAGCTCCACAACCAACAAACATATAAAGGTAAAATGCCCATTAGTTTGATTTTTTTTTCTTTTGATAAGGCCATTAGTTTGATTCAAAATACTAAGAGATACCAACTTGATCAGTTCCATTCCAATTTAGTCCTCTTTTAATTCATAGGATGATACAAAAGTAAAAAGAAGAGCGAATCGATCAATGATTAAACAGCTCTTAACTATTAAATCATCTCTCAGGGTGTAAACAAATTAAACACCTCAATGAGAAAAATTACAAAGTACTATTTTTACAATTCCAACCCAAAAAAAAACTTTAGTCCATGCGTCTTGGGTTAGAGCTCACTAAAAAGTACAAAACACCCAAAAAAGATAATGAAAAAAGATGTTAAAAAAAGATAGAAAAATAGCAATAATTAATATAGCTACATTTCATCTTAACCATCTTTCCTCAAAAAATCAAAATAAAATATTTTCAAGAACCTAAGTAGCTAGTTCTAATATTTGTTTTTCTTCATGATCATCTGATCATAGAAGTTAGTGAACGAAAAACAACTTCTTCACAAGGAATAGTGAGTCCCATCTCATGATCAAATCCAAATTCTTCTTCGGCTCGCCTTAGCAAACATTGAAACTCGGGGTGGCTCAAGAACGAGATAGGAACAATGTATCTGGTTCGATTCTCGCCCACGTACACTGCGAAGTGGCCTTTTGGGACATCTAGTGGAAGACTATTTTCATCCTCGTACCCATGTTTCTTGCCTAAACTTGAACACTTTTTCAAGATTTGCTTCAAGTTAGATTTTTTTATGGCCATTTTCTTTTTTTGTTGTTTGAGTTGACTTATGTGTTGTTTGGAGGAGAAGATTGGAGGAGTTTGAAAGGTAAAGTGGAGGTGGTGAGGAATATGGAGGAATGGGAAGGTATTTATTGAGAAAGTAGGGGTGTTGTGGATCACATGCATATTTTATTTTATTTTATTTTGTAAATTTTATGTTGTAGGAATTTGCGGCCGATATTTTATAGTGTTTACTGAGTAAATTCTTGGAGACTTGATGCAGTGGCCTGCAAATTATCTTAGTCGATAAATTACATTAACCAAACCTGATGCGATGAACACATATACTTAGAGGATATTGAATCAAATTGCTTCTCGTGAGATAGAACTTCAGACCAAAGGGAAGAATTGTTACTCTTTAAGCAATTAGGTTACTGCTTATACAGTCCAAGAAAACTTAAATGTGAAAATTGTATGTAAGTCTCGACATGATTTCTAACACGTGCATTAATTGTAAAGTAAAGAATCAAAATTTTATTTCATTAATCACTAACGACGGAGTGTATTGAGATCTCAGCTATAAATTACTTCAAATTGAATAGTTTAAATAACTGCTATGATTTATGTATTAGTACTTGTCATAGTGTGATTATATGACGTGATTTATGTATTAGTACGTGTCATAGTGTGATTATATGACGTACGAAGTGACACACAAAATAACTTAAACGGCATAGAATGATAATTATGCATACAAATGGTGACTTTCTTGATGATATAGAGAATGATACATTATTTGGTAAAGAAGAATTAGATATGTGTTGAAGGGGGTGGGGTACGTGTGGGGTGTGGCCATGTGGGAAGGAAGGACAGAGTACGGGTGTTTTGGGCTGTGCGTAGGTACGAAAAGACAATGTGGGGTCTAAGCCCATTTAGTATAGTGGTCTATGTTGGCCCTCGTAGTGACATTATGGACCCGTTCTTACATGTATTTCAAGTAAATCTTCTCTGATAATCAGTGGCATGTGGGAAAAATATATCTAATTCGTTACATGATATTTGATTTAGTCATAATGCTAATTCTTCATCTTGAAGAGGTACTACTATTCTTAAACTTTAGGAGAGTCTGTTTGTATTCTACTTTTAAAATTTTACCATGAGTTTTAATGTTAATTTTTTTTTTGAGAAATTAATGTTAATTCATGCGAATATAACAAGTTTAAGTAATTAAATCAAATCTCAACCGTGTAAGTCTAATTAAACCAAATGGCTAATCGCGTGGATACATTAAACAAAATTGACTTGTAAGAGTGATCTAGTTGGTTAAAATATATAATCCTTCTCTTTAAAGAAGTTTGCAGATTATTATGTTTAGCTTGAGAGTTTGCTTAACTTGCACTTTAAAATTTGTGGACGTGAATCCCAGGACATAAAGAAACATTGAACACAACTAATATCGGATTTATTGGTTACATTATTTGTTTTAGACGTATTTGAAGTACATTATTGCTAGGGGTCTTATTCCTTGAAATAGATATTGTTTCGTTATATTTGGTTGATTAGCTTACATGAAGTACTATATATATAGATGAGACCTGCTTTGACATAAAAAAGCAGAAAAAGTTAATAAGTCCTATGGATGGTGCATGGCCTCAGGCTTTGCTTTCAGTGTTTGGAGTCGGTTTCAAGTTTCAACATCAAACTCCTATCGCACTTGTACAATTTCCAACATTCTCTCTCAATTCCAAAAAAAATAAAAATATAATAACTTCTCTAGGCCATGCTTTTAAATATTGATGCCACAAAATATTATTGAGCGGTTAAAATTCTCTCAATTTTATTTGTTTTCTTAGACATCGATAGATTTGTATCACTCGTGATAATTTCACTGTTAACATTTGATTTCTTATTTCTCTGATCACCCACCACTACCCCTTGCACATGAAGATGCTATTTCTACCACGAGTTATATATATGTATTATAAATCTAATAATGACACATAGAGTGACACACGATTTAACACAAAAGAATTGGACCAAATTCTATTCTAACTTTTTCTAGTGTAGATGGTGTTAGGCATGCATAGGTTATCATTGCAGTTACATACGTAACTATTTTGGTTTCATTTTGATTGCTAACATTATACAATTCGTTACGTTATAATGTCGGGGTGGGCTTGACGGGCAGAAAAAAGATTCCATGCAATCATGTATGATGACATAGAACAATCGAGGAACAAAGGTGCAATGCCTCTTAAATTATAGGATATTAATTACTAAAATTACTTCTTAACAAAAAATCATTACGTGCACCTTTTGTAGAATGAGGTGGTGCAAACTAATTCACTTGTTAGTTTGAATACATGCATGTAGTGCTATGAAGTTAATGGCTCAAAATTCAAACATATATACAATATATTAATCCTTAGTTGCATTCGCACTACTAATCGAATTGACCATATTACCTACATTTTTTTTTGTAACAAATGCATGAAATAATTCACGATAGAGATATGGTAGGTTGTATAAAATTGAGGAGGAAATAAGCTGATCTTGAGATTCGTCACGGACCAAAACAAACAGTAGTACTGTTGGAGTACGAACAAACCTCCACCGAAAATATACTTTGTTTTTTTCCTATTGTTGTGAGTGAGATTCCTAAAAATAATTGTCAGAAAAAAGAAGAAGATAATAAGTCCCCTCAGTAAATAATCTAGACATAAATCCTTGTGGCATGTGAGGCACAGTGAAACTTTTCAGGTTTGACCGTTTATTGCGGGTTGTTTGCACTGTTATAGTTCTTCTTTTTACTGAATCCTAAATAATCACAGATTGCTGTATTTTTGTGGAATCTTAGGACGACAACACTCACGTTCTTGAACAACAGATAGTGTTTGATAATATTATAATGTTAGAGATAGTTATATATTGACAATTGACATTATATATGATATATTTAAAAAATGATGTGAAGCTAGTCTCCTTTCTCGACCTACTTAATTAGCCTATTTTATTGGTATTTGCCATTAATGTGAAGTAAAGAGAAGATCATAAATCTTGTTGGGTTAACATCTTTAATTTATAAGCACCAACTAATTCATTTTTTTTTTCTCCTAGATCCAACTTATTGAATTTTAAGCATTAGAGGCTATATTTATTAAATGTCAAAAACTATAATAAACTTCAATGTAATCTAAGTATTTTAATAAGATATCAGTTCCATACTCCAACAGGCAACAACAACCAGGTAGATAGATGTTCAATATATTCTATCCGCTTGCCAATATTTGCCATATGGAGTACAGTACTATTTGCCTTTAATTGCTTGCATGTGGAAACTAAAAGCATATGTGCAGTTTTAGTCCAGACTAAGTCTTTAGGTTTAAATTTAACGTTACTATTTTACTATGCATCATTAATCCTCAAGATGGTCTAGTTGATTAAAAGGTAGAGAACTCTTTCTCTTGGTCTCAATTTGAATACTTTTGCATTTGAGAGCAAATTTAATTATATGCATAATAAGTTTGTGCTTGTGACACCTGCCTACGTTATTTACAGACTACTGCGTTAAGCCTGAAGATTTACTAAGAGCACACCCCAAGAATGGTAACTTTGAGTTCACACATCATCAAATTAAAAAGTTCTTTATACATGCGACAACTGATCATGTACACTAAATCACATTTTAATTTGTAAGTTTTTTCGCAAAGTGTTTTGTAGGTACGTATCTTCTCAAAAAGATAAACTTGTCATCGAGCATATTTTAAAATGTACGATTTACACTCTGATCAACTTTCCGTAACACCTTACACACTAACTTTTTTTTTAGATATAGTTTTTCGTTTTTGCAAAAATTAGAGAGCCCATGTGGTCCTTATACAGAAAGCCACAATTGATGTGCACTAAAATGACATTCACATAGTTCACCAATCACCACCTAATGGTATTTGATAGTTGTAATTATATCGAAGAAGATCAGGTGATCACTTGGATTTGAACCACCGCCACTCGAAAATTAGCCCAGTATATATATTCATATATTGCTGCTGGACCAATTCATATCTGCATGCATGTTCCATGGCTGAGACTCCCATGCGTATAATTTACGTACAAATAATTAAATCATTAAATTCGTTGCTATGAATGCAACTATCCCCACTTTTTATGTCTTCTCTTTTTGTATTTAAGTCCTGCAAAAATATACCCTCAACTCAATCTCATGACAGTACAAAATAGATATACGGAACACTATACTAAGAAAAATCTTCTTAAAAAAGTCTTATAACTTTTGTTACAACAACACGCATCAAATATTTCAGATAAGGCAGTTTAGTAAGTAAGAATCAAAATATGCGATTGTGGTCAAGGATAATCAAATGCTGCATATCTGAAATAATCAATAAAACAAAAGACGTACAAATGTAAAATCTTAACATAAGCAGCATCGAGTCAATCTAATTTTAACTTCCTCGAACAAAGTTCTTAACATGTATACCTAGTAACTCCTCGTTTCAATGTAATTAATTAAATAAACGTACTTGTTCTAAGACTACTCATGTTGTAGTATTGTGGCCTGCATGAACACTTCGCAAAATTACTCTCATACTTTATCTAATACTTCATAATTCAACTATTTCATTTTTTTTTTTTATCGTCTAAAGAATTTTTATTGAAAGAAGAGTATAAGAGATACTCCGGTACGATACAAAACGTGCAAAAAGTACAACATAATAGGTCACTTGACCATTAAGCAAAAGAGTAAATAAAATTAGAAGCTTTAGATTTTTACTATTCAATTTCCAACCATCTTATCTTACCCACTCCCAAATGTTTGATTACTCTATCTTATTCTTTCCTTCTTTTCAATGATTTTTTTTCAAATATTATAAATTTTTTTAGGATTCCCAGATTAAAACTTCAAAATAATTAAACTTGTACGAGTACCGTGATGTACGTATATATATCTCGATTCTCTATTTCACGAGATTTAATAATTGCAGAAAGCAACACGTATATGACAGCAGAACAGAAAACGATATTTCGAGTTTGTCACGTCACAACATTTCGAGGTGTTCGACCATTTTATGCAAATGAGGGATACTTTAATAAAGAATAATATATACAGGTGGTCAGAACTTGATAGCTAGTAAGCAGTAGGCACGTACACAAGGACAGTTAAGTGGGGTAGCTAACATAGACTTTTTTTTTTTCTGCTTTACCAATAACCCAACTCAATTTTCCAAAAATTAGATTGAATAAGAAATTAAATAATAATAATAATAATTATGTAATATATTACATAATGAACACCCCTGAGTCACGAGGGGACGCGAGGACTTCAACGACCCTCACATAGACATTTAAGAGAATTTAATACAACATCACATTAAACTTCATCGCAGATCTTGATTACTCATAAATATTTATGTTATCTTAATTAACGACTATCTAACAAGTACTAAACACAACAAATGGTAGGACATATATATCTTCACTGTCATCTCAAATATACCACTCGGCGCACCATGTCATGTGCTACAAGGCCTTCAGTCTATAAATATGTATTATGCACCAATTATCAAGACATGTTCACTTTTACAACCCACAAGAAGCGTTTTGTAGATAAACACTTGAAGTGAAGACTAATGTGTCTGAATTTTGTAAGATCTATAGTAGTTCTACCTCGCCATAGTGTGTTATTGTATGATAATAATAATAATGATGATGACGGACGTGGTCCTTAATTTGTTGTGACCAAAATTGCAGTGCGACAACTTGATGGTGACCCTGCGTTCCTCATCGCACATGAAGCCCATGTTACTCCTGCCTAGTACACTTCACTATGGGAACTGTAGTACCTCCCTTTGAGAGATCACTCCCAAGTCCCAACTACTTAAAATTTGTCAGTTTTAACTCCTTCAAATGTGCATATCTATATCACAAAAACATTGTTTTAAGCAGCCAATATTAACCTTCTTGGTAAGGACATTAACAGACCGATAAGTTTTTAAAATTATATACATTATAATTAGGGTAAAAATTATCCAACTCCCGTGGTATATCGAAAAGTACGCTTATCATTCAAACGAGAGAAACTTGTTCCCTAACTTATTTAAAATTGAGCGGCTTCCCTTTGGTCGACTTTCTTCAAACTTTTCGTCAACTTTTGGTGAAATATTCCGTCTGAGATGCCATGAAACGAGGAATATTCCATCAAATGTGGCACACTTTGTCTATTTTTTCTGCGAACTATTCTATAGAATATATAATGAAACGGGAAATATTCCGTTCAAAAGTTGTTGGAAAATCAACCAGCGGCAAACCACACATTTTTAAATAGTGTGGGAGCACGTTTCTCTACTTCTAAACGATAGGGGGCACTTCGCGTATCGGGTATACCATATGGTGTTGGAGGCGTTTCACCCTTATAATTGTGTGTGCTAAATTGTGAAATTCACCTTACCAGTTACCAGATATTTGTTAGCATTTATCTCCTGGAAAACTTATTTCTTATAGTCGAGCCAAAAGAACAGCTCAGCAACAATGCAAATTTGCTATATATTAACAAAATACCTGGAGTACAACAAATCCTAGATCTGCAACCAATATGTTTAGAAAAATCAATAACCTTCAGAAACAGGAGAATGTGCCAGAGTTATATCAAAGGTCCCACATCATTACTTCCAACAGAACTTTACCAGATTTAAAGATAAGGATATCATACCTGGTATGATGCAAAATGGAACATAAACCAGCAAAACTATAAGAAAATCAAACTGTGAGCACATTGTGATTCACCAGAAAAGCTAAGCAGATTTGATGCAACTATAAGATGGTGTCTTTTACCAAATAGGAATGAACCATATCTAGGAGGAACTCGAGCATGTTAGATGAAGTATGATGGATAAGATACGATTTATAAGCTAAATCGTGAAAGTTGAGCAAGTTAGATGAAGTACATTGAATAAGATACGAACTCGTGAGAGTCGAGACAATTATGCAAACACGGTGGATAAAAGATAACGCATAAACACCGCTAAATGAACAGATAAAATTATTAATATCAACCTAAATAAATTAAAGAATCTTGACCAAAAAGATAACACAATTCTCAGGATATCCAGTCAATTTCCAATCTAAGAACATCAACAGCACAACTGAATATACTTATATTTGCCGAGTATAATGACTCTTTCCAGTTAAGTGCATGAAAGATGTAACTTTCAGCAGTCAACACTAATCTGGCATTCAAAAACTTTAAATATTGATTCAACTATAAACCAACAGGAGAAAACAAATCCAGCTCAAGATGTCTATATGAACTAATAATTCATCATCCACAAACTCAGGTTAGTCAAGTCCTAAAGTGTCATAACTTCCTTCAACTGTATCAAGTCAATTCCTGACAGCTTTTATTTGCGGAGGTTCAATTAATAAAACCGCCCAAATGGTACAACAGAGATCACTTTCACAGCTTTCTTTTCTGGGACTTTAAGTACTGATTTTCTTCCTAAAAATATATATATTCCATTTCTATACAAAGTTATCTAAATAAAACGATTCAAACACGAATTAACCTTCAAACGAGCGTGCAACTTTCTACTTCACAAATAAGTCACATAATTTTTTCACTGTGCACCACAAGCAACCAATCAGCATTCAACCTTCATGCCATAATACTTATCTTGCACAATTAGGCATAAGAATAAGACCAAAGGATTATCCACCATAAGATGTCAATGTTCTTATTTCATCTTCTCTTACAATCTGCAGGAATGATTTTTAATACAACGTAATACAAATCTGAAAGCTCATCAGTACACGGGGCAAAATGTAACCTTAGTACAAAATCAGAAATCCAAAGACAACTATACCTCTGCTAAAGATGTACAGTCAAATACGACAATATGTTAGAGAGCATCCCAATTTGTTTAAAGTATATGCACTTGTGCTGTAGAGTAAACAATAATTTCTTTCTTTCTACTTTGTTCAGACAAAATACATTGTTGTTTATTCATGTGAGAACAATTACAGCAAAGAGATGCAAATGGAGTGAGTACAAAATTCTCCTCTGCAGAGTAACCAACAGGTCAAAATGTATGGATTTACCATAAAGAAGAAAAAAAAAAACAGAAAAAGTATTGGTCTTTAAACCTCTCTGTATGGTCAGATTTGACACTTATATAAAACTTTAAAGGTCAAGCTGAGCTTTCACTTGTTGTTGCTGCCCATCCATCAAAGTTAGTTGCCTTCTGAGTCTTGCAATATGCGCTTGCACCTGTGCATTCGAATAAAATGTCAACAGTGCATTTTGACTCGAAGTGAAAGAGAAAATTTGCGATAGCTAAACATGAGTTTTGGAAACTGTAATTTCATGTAATTAAAAAGAGGCAACTCCTATAATTCTCAACTGAGATATTCAGGAGTTCAGGTTTCCTCCATTGGTTTCAAATTCATAGACAAAATATCAAGTATTACATATTCGTGGTAGATGGACGATATAGTGCAATTTGGTTCTACATTTTTCTAACTTCCTGATCGGCAGTTTTAAGTGCAATCAGTTAATAAGAAGATAAAGCCTATCATGGTATGGCGCAGCAGCTGATTGAACTTAGTGATTCAGTGGTCATGTGAATATAAGGGGCGGGGCTATGCAGCGCAACTCTAAGAGGGAACTAGGAAGCCCACTTGTCAAAAGTTGGGAGTCAACTTCAATTGGACTCCTATTAACTATTTATTGTTTGCAATTCTTCACCTCCATAGTTTGCCAAGAGGTTACTTAACTGCATTTTCATCCATCACAGGAACCACGTTGCAGCACATTTCTTGAAAAATCTATACTCAAAAGTTCAGTTCATAAATGGTCTTCAGAAGATAGAACTGGCACCGAAAAAATCTAATATAATAAAGCAAGGTGAGGCCATAAAAATGAGACTTTGATGCGAAAGAGATGACATTTCTAGCAATAATTTTACAGTAAATCTGCCTCGATTTCGGGTTGGGGAGCAACCATTTCCCTATATCCTCGTCTTACTCCCAACTTCTCCATCTAACATCTACATCTTTATCATCTAACAGTTCCACTGTAAACTGCTGGTACAAAAATATCATGACGGACCTGCTGGCGAGCTGCAGTAAGTTTTAGTAGCTCATCTGCCTGAGAGAAATTGGTAAACCACTGGTTCAGGGGATTATCTTTCGTCTCACTCTTCTTCCTATTGTCAACATCCTCCATCGGCACTGCCAAAACCAACAAGAATTAACATCTGGAGGAAAAAGTGAACGACATAGCTCTCAAAATCAAACAAAATAGAAGGAAACTAACCAGGAGGCAATGTTAAGCCCGCAGGTAGTCTAGGCACTACGACTGCAGGATGATTCTGCACCCGAGCAAAGAAAGCCTCTGAAGGCTCAGAAAACACAATTTCATCGTATGATTCAACGACGACAGGCTTCTTCGTTGATAGGGGACCCGACTCATCCTCTGGGTATAACTTCAAATGGTGAAACCTATAAAAGAGTTTCATCCACAAAAGATATAACTACACATGGAAACTCATAGCTAGTATTAAGTATAGACACATTCGTAGATCCATTCTGTTATGCGCTTACAAGTGCAACGGCTTATCACTAACGTCACTGTGAAAATGAAGCGTTAAGGCAATTTCAAATTCACCCCATCCAGACTCCGATAACTCGAACGGCGAGGTCTCAACAATCCTCATGGGGTTATTGAAACTCGAATGCAGCTGGAAAACGACGCGCTTGATCACCACTCCAAGGTCCTCATTCGACGCTCCGCGAACATAAACAGTCCATTTGTGAGACTGATGCCTAATCAATTAAGACCAGAGTTTCATCACACACTCAATAAACTAACCATATCAACGATCTTCGAAAATACGGATATAAAAAAAACGAATAAATTCTCACTCGCTTGCCTTCTTGCCAAGCCAAAATGCAATGTTACCATACACAATAGGAACACTGATCTCTGAGTCTTTAAGCTTCTTAACCAACTTCTATACAAAAAAAAAAAATTATATAAAAAAAAAAAATTAAAAAATTAATCAGATTTCAAAATTCGTACTCTGAGCTTAAATGCTTACGTTATTTCGACGATTTTATATTAATTAGTAATATTTTAAGCAATAATCGAAAAAAATTACCTTTTTTTCACTATCATCAGAAGATTTAATAATTTTTGTGCGCTGAGACTTAGCTGTAGATCCACTTACATCCGGCTTCTGATCGGTTCCTTCTTTCTGAGACATTCTAGGATTTAATTGAAAAATTACGAATTTGTCGAGATGAAATTAGGGTTTTGAATTGGGGAAAAATGTACGATTGTACGGAGAGTGATAAAGAGTACAAGTTAAACAGTGTTGCTCTGTAAAAAAAGTTATTTGTTGGCTCAAGGACTTTTTGGTCAATGGAAAAAAATTCAGGAAATATAATATCTAATTTTTCATAAACTAATAGTCTGAAAATAAATAAAAAAAATATTCAAATTCATCGATCAAAATTTCTACACGTTTTCCTCGGAAAGTACCGCACGTGTCTATTTTTGTTTCTATTTTTGACTATGTAGAAACGAAACATAAAAGTGTTTCCCACTTTTATTAAGCAACAATTCTTACTACTTTCTTGAAACATGTTGGAAAGACATCGAAATATTACAAAAAGTTTCTAACATATAGCGGATCGAAACATACACGAAAATGAAACTTTAATCTATGTTCAAATTTACACCATCCTCACTGATTAAATAGAAATAATAATTTGGAAGCCACGAAATAAAGTTGGTTGTGCTGTAAATATTGGGTTTTTACTTTG
This sequence comes from Misopates orontium, assembly GCA_946800315.1. Classification (NCBI taxonomy): domain Eukaryota; kingdom Viridiplantae; phylum Streptophyta; class Magnoliopsida; order Lamiales; family Plantaginaceae; genus Misopates; species Misopates orontium. Next base: position 1,922,741 of record OX326948.1, on the reverse strand, counting down.
TTCTATATTCTATAAAGTGTTTATGATAAGAAGTTAAACTAAATAATGCATTTGTACATTAGTTCAGAACACATCAAGATTTTTCATTACTTAAATTGGAAGTTTCTATTCAGGACTACATATACTTCTATAATCAGTAAACTATTGTTCTATGTATAGGAAGCATAAATTTGTTTGTCTAAGAAACTAGCAACTAACAAAACTGAATCTAAAACCTATTACATATAACATATCATCTTCTGGCCAAGTTAGAAGTGAGATCGACGAATAAATCTTCACTGCAAGGAATGGTTAGGCCGCCCATTGGATGATGGAACCCGAATTCTTCTTCGGCTTGAGATAGCAATTCTTGAAACGAGGGATGGTTCAAGTACGATAATGGAATAACAAAGCGCTTCTCACTTTGTCCAACATAGACTGCAAAATGCCCCTTTGGAACGTCAGTTCCTGTTGAAGTTGATCTTTTTCCGGCTGACAACGATCGTCTTAGAATTTTGTGAATAGCCATGATGAATTCAAAGTATTATTACTGAAGAACAAGGCAAATGAAAGAAGATCTATAAAGTTTTTTTTTTTTTTTTAAGCAAATTGAAACTCAAAAGAGGTGGTTTTTGGAGATATGCTGCTGTATAAAGAAAAAATGTATATATTTTTGTGTATATATAGAGAGAAAGAAAGAGATATATGTAGTTAAGGTTGTATCCTTGAAGAAGTAGAATGAGTGGTGGAGATGCTCTTGTAAAAATTTGAGAAACATAAGCACATGCATAATCAAATATTCAAAGTGATTTGTCCTCCAACAAGTATACCTATTTGACAAGTAGCAAAAAAATAAATAAATCATTTGTCTAACATAATTCCCTACTATCCTAACAAAGTAGGCCTCAATGAACATTTTGAGATTAAGGAGATAATTAATAATCCACAAGTGGTCCTAACAATGACTTGTTTTTATCTAATACCTATTTATGTAGATCAGCATCATTATCAAATCCAGCATGCCATGTGGAGCATGATCATAACAGATACATCTTGCTTAATTGTGTTTATTGATATAGGTAGATCAAATGTTCAAATCCATCAGGACAAGTTTGTTGTCTTCAAGTCCTCAGTTTGATTGTTATCTTCTTGATTGCAGAGGGTCGTTTGAGGGCTATCATGCCAGTTGGAAGACAAATCCATGTGAACTCTCATGTTTGTGTTCACCAACCACCACATATGCAATTGGCTCTTTGCCAAATTGCCACTCATTGATTTTTCTCGAAGATATGAATATCTCAAATGTTCATCTATATATAACATACACATTTCTGAGCTTACAACCAACAAAAAGTCTAAGAAACTCACCTTTTTTAGTCTTTACTTGCTTCATTACATAATCAATTTCTTCTCGAGTATCTCTAAGGTTCACATTAAATTACAAGTATGGCTGTTGTCCGAATGCTTAGACGGTCTTTCTCAGCCGGAAAGAGATCAACTTCGACTGGAACTGATGTACCCAAGGGACATCTTGCTGTATATGTTGGGGAATGTGAGAAGATGCGGCGCTTTGTTATTCCGTTATCGTACTTGAACCACCCTGAGTTTCGAGATTTGCTATGTCAAGCTGAAGAAGAATTCGGGTTCTATCATCCAATGGGTGGCCTAACTATTCCGTGCAGTGAGGATTTATTCATCGAGCTGACTTTCCGCCTGGGGAGCTTATGATTTACAATCAAGTTTAGGACAGCTTTCTAGAGTAGTTTCATAGTTTGTTCTTTTTTCCTTTGTCTTGTGTGGAAGAATTGTATCCCTGGACAAAGTTACAGAACGAATACAATGAAAAATTAGTCATTTTCAGATTCAAAAGCATTATCTGGTTTATGTTGCTAGTTCTATACAAAACAATTCAAGCCATGATTATTTACGATGATGCAACTATCTTAAGAGCATCGTTCATAAGACTTGTATATAACAAAGTAAAGGTAAAAAATATAGAAGTATAGAGCTGTTAAGAACTTGCAAGAAGAGCAAAACCTGGTAAGTATGCTTTTATATCTAAAAGTAGAACACTGTTTACATGTAATCTTTAATGAATGTCTGCTACCATTTTGTCAACGGAGAACTAATTTACGTAGCAAATATACAGAATTTAGACCCTCTAAAACTTAGTACGTATATCATCTACGGGCGAAATTAGACCTGAGATCGATGAATAACTCTTGACTGCATGGAATCGTTAGGCCACTCATGATTCTTTTTTGGTTCATTTAGTCTACTCAATTAATCGGGATTACAGGCCTGGTCGTGGTTGTTGTTTTTATTCCCTATCATTCCAGCAACATAGGCCTCAAAGAACCTCAATTAAGTAGATAATGATCCTCTTGTGGTCCTAATAATGAAATGGTGTTTATATACTTACTATTTAGATCAGCAGCAACTATTACATGCTATGATTCTCCGAGCTTTAACACATTTTCTTTTTTTTTTTTGTCTACCTTGGTTAGCTTTATGACCTTTGTTGTTGTATAATTATGTTTGAAATATTGGGTTCAGGGGAGATTTGTAAGATGACATTAAGCACTGCACATACAGTTTTTGTCGCCGGGTCCTCTTATAGAAGAATGGCAATAAATTTCAGAAAATAGAAGCTAGCAAAAAACGACGAAGTCAAGGACAGAGATTTGCAAATGTAGGAGTTCATAATGAGAACTTCAAATCAATAGCTTCCCTGTTATCTGAAAACAGTTCAGAATGTACATAAACCTCTAGTAAGTCAATTCCATAAACTAGTACAGGGATACAGTTCGTAACCCGACCAAGTATCGTAACGAATAAAGGAGAACAAAGAATATCTGTCTAGGAAACTAGCTAAATCAAATTTTTGTCAACCTATCTAGTGTATATAATCATCTTCTGCCCAATTGAGAAGTGAGGTTGACGAATAGTTCTTCACTGCAAGGAATGGTTAGACCACCCATTGGGTGATCAAACCCGAACTCTTCTTCAGCTTGACATAGCAAGTCTTGAAATGAGGGGTTGTTCAAGTATGATAATGGAATAACAAAGCGCTTCTTCTCACATTCGCCAACATAAACAGCAAAATGACCCTTTGGAACGTCGGTTCCTGTTGACGATGATCTCTTTCCACCCGATAAGGACCGTCTAAGACTTTTGTGAATGGCCATTGTAAATGAAATTAAATTTGGAGATACAGAAGAATATAAGAATGGAAGCTTAATGAAGCTAGTAAAAAGCCAGAATAAGTGAGTTCTTGTTGGTTGTAAATCAAGAAAGTGTGTATGTTTATTTATAGGTGAACATTGAAGTATTTCATATCTTCTGAAAATTCAATGAGTGGTGAAGAGGCAAATGGATATCTGGTGGTTGGTACAACTGGAGGAACACAAGCATGAGTGATCACATGGCTCTGTCTTCCAACTGACAATTTTAGTCCTGGAATTGTGACCCTCTACAATTATGAAAATAACATTTTTTCTGAGGACCTAAAAGACAAACAATTTTATTTTGATGGATTTGGACATTTGATCCATGTATAAAGAAAAAGCTCACATAGCCATAGACATGATTGAACGTTGTTAACCCACCAAGATATAGCTTGTTGTCTGCTGATCTATCATGTCATTTGCAGTTAGGACAAAAGAGATGGTTAAATTTGTAATAATACTCCACATGGCCTGCTGGATTATATTATGTAATGAGTGCTGATGATGAATTTAAATAAGTAATGTATAAAAACAATTCAATTTTAGGACCATTATCTCCTTGATTTTTAAAAAGTTAAAAATGAGGCCCAGTTGCTGGGATGGTAGGGAATGATTTTCAGACAAATTAATACATTTTTGCTGCTGTCAAATATTTGTGCTTGTTAGAAGAGATTTCAAGATAATCAGTCATGTGCTTATGTTTCTTAACCTTCACCACTCATTCTACTTCTTGAAGAACATGATCTTAATTACATATATCTTCAATATATATATATACACACAACAATGTGGTCTTACCAGCAACAACAAATCTTCAAAAACTTTTCCGATTTTTTCAATTTTCTTCGTTAATATTCCATACTTTGATACAAATACAATCATGGCAATTCCCGAAATTCTTAGACGAACGTTGTCAGCTGGAAAGAGATCAACTCCAACAGAAGACGGTGTCGCAAAGGGTCATTTTGCGGTTTACGTTAGAGAAGGTGAGAAGAAGCGCTTTGTTATTCCGTTACCATACTTGAACCATCCTTCATTTCAAGATTTTCTATGCCAAGTTGAAGAAGAATTCGGGTTCCGTCATCCAATGGGTGGCCTAACCATTCCTTGCAGTGAAGATTTATTCATTGACTTAACGTATCGCTTGAGCACAACATGATACACGTTAGGTTGACAGAATTTTGTTTTAGCTAGTTTTCTGTACAGAGACGAGAATTGGCCGGGTTACAAAATGTATCCCTGTACTAGTTTATGTTGTTGACTTATAAAAGGTTTATGTATATTGTGAACAATTTTAGGTGCAAAATTATTATTAGTAGAAGAAGTTATTGTGACTCTTTTACAAGCTCAACATTGCAAATGTTTGTCCTTCTTCGGTTGCTATTGTAATTCCTTTCTATAGGGACTAAAGACAAAATAAAAGACTAAATCATGTTTTTGCATATGAAAATGTCTTGGAACTCATCAATTTATTTATTTTTCATTGCTCAGTATCTCAGTTTTTGTACAAGGACACATTGTTTGACTACCAAATCTTTTCTCATATACAGACAAAGGAAAAGATGAAAAAAATGTCTGTCATGGAGACTATCTACTAACAAAATTGTTCTAACTTTTAGACCTATTACATATAATCATCTTCTGGCCATGTTAGAAGTGAGATCGATGAATAAATCTTCACTGCAAGGGATGGTGAGGCCACCCATTGGATGATGGAATCCGAATTCTTCTTCAGCTTGACATAGCAAATCTCGAAATTCAGAGTGGTTCAAGTAAGATAACGGAATAACAAAGCGTTTCTTTTCGCCTTCCCCAACATAAACAGCAAAATGCCCTTTTGGGACATCCATTCCTGTTGAAGTTGATCTTTTTCCGGGCGATAAAGATCGTCTAAGAATTTTGTGAATTGCCATGGTTGGACTTGACTGAGTCTTTCTAGAAGAGAAGTTAAAATTAACTCTCTGTTGGAAAATTTTGTTATGAGACTGAAAGCTGTGAAGATGAGTTTATTGAGAGACTTGTTTTTAGTTGCTGTGATATCAGATATGAGTTGGTCTGTATATATAGATGAGATTTTTTTTAAGTGGCATATCCTTCAGAATCTGGGTTGAGTAAAGAAGAGGCAAATGCTTGTCTCTTAGCTGGCAAATTTTTTTGAGACAAGGGCACATGAAGAATCACATGGATTTGTTTCATATCTTTAGAAGATCTTAATGCAATTTAATTAGCACTGAGGAACATTAGTCCCCACCAGTTTCAGCTACCAAGGCAAACCTCACAAATTTCTGAAGTAATTATGTTTTGTGCAATATTGATCTGAAGTAGTAAGATCAAAGAAAACCACATAAATTTCTGCATTATGGAGGTGTAAAGAAGACACTACAAATTTGTTGGCAAGTCAAATTCAGGGGTCCTTTTGAATGAGTTGGTAAGGAACAATGTCTAGCTAATGCATATGCTTCAGTACTACTTGCTTTAAAATCTTTTGTGATGGTTGAAAGACAAATTCATGTGAGTATGTTTCTCAAAGTTCACCAGCCACCACATATCCACCTAACTATTGACCGCTCAATCTGAATTTCTCAAGGAAAAATAATTCCATGTTCACTTATAAATACAATATTTATCAGCAACAAACTAACAGCAACTAGTTCCCAAGAAAAATCATATTTTCAAATTCCACTAGCTGACAAAACAACTTCCTTTTTCTTTCCCAAGCATCGATCCAATTACTACATCAATGGCAATTCCAAAGATTCTTAGACGTTCTTTGTCAGCCGGAAAAAGATCGTCCTCAACAGGAACTGATGTTCCAAAGGGGCATTTTGCTGTATATGTTGGAGAAAGTGAGAAGAAGCGCTTTGTTATTCCATTATCGTACTTGAACCACCCTTCATTTCAAGAATTGCTATCCCAAGCTGAAGAAGAATTCGGGTTCGATCATCCAACGGGTGGTCTAACCATTCCTTGCACTGAAGGTCTATTCGTCGAACTATCCTCCCGCTTGAGCAGAACATGATATACAACACAACAATAAGTTGACAATTTTTTTTGTTTTAGCTAGTTTCCTAGATACAGATACTTTGTATTACTTTTTCCCTTTTCTATACAGATATGATACTTAGTCAGGTTACAAAATGTATCCTTGTACTAGCTTGTAGTATTGACTTATACAAGGTTAATGTACATTCCGGGCCACTTTTTGATGCAAAAGTATTATCCAGTTGCAAATTTTTTCCTTAATTTGGTTGTTCTTTTAATGTTCTCCTTTTCAAAAAATTTATTATAACTCATTCATTTAAATTTAAACTAGTAATTTCATGTAACTGATCAAGGCCTTCAGTTGAACACTGGAAAAGTCGCACTTCCTTTTCCAACTGAGAAAGCAACAGAAGTTGAGTGGCCACTCAGCACAGATTTAATCACCTTATGAAAAAGAGTAATCACATCTTGAATTTTCTTAATATGACATTTTTTATACTTTTGGTATATTAGACTCATACAGCATGGAAAATTCTGAAACCGTCTCAAATCAGAACGGAGATGATGAGACCTGCCACTTCACCCTGCAAGTTTCTGCTAACTCTATTTAAAGAATGAAAATCACCTTTTTAAGCATATAAGATGTTATTTTCACTTGAGAAATGTTATGTTTTAATTCTTTTCAGAAAATCTTATTATCTCAGTAGCCATCCCGTAAACTAATTCAACATATGATACCTGGATCTTACTGTCCAGGCAACAGATAGGTGTAATAAACAGATAAACTTTGCAGTGGCTTTTATACATGCACAATTTTATGCTCATACAACAGTGCATACAAACGAGCTGTTTTAGTTTCTTCGAAGAAATTTGAATATTAGTTCAGTTGATCATAAATGTAAAATAGTGATTGTGAACTAATTGATTAAACCTTCAATAAGACTTTGAGATAACATCAGAGGCTGAGTGGTTTCCTATTGTCTTTGGAATGAGAAATGTCAATATTTCCTTGATTCCACTTAGTGCAGACTTACTTACCTTGTTCAAAAGAGTGATCACATCTTGCTATTATTTACTATGTTCATAATCTGAGTAGGTTCTATGTACATAACTATCACAGCAAGGATAAGAACTCAAACCTAAAATTACGTTTGCATCTGAAAATGGCTCGGAACGCATAGAAATTTTCATTGTTAAGCATCTCAGGTTTTGTACAAGGATACATGTTTTGACTATCAAATCTTTTCCCATGTATAGACAAAGGAAAAGATGAAAAAGAGAAATGTCTGTCATGGAAACTATCTAGTATCTACTAAGTAAAAAAAAAAGTTATAATCTTAAGACCTATTGCGTATCATCTTCTGGCCAACTGAGACGTGAGATTGACGAATAAATCTTCACTGCGAGGAATAGTTAAGCCACCCATTGGATGTTGGAATCCAAATTCTTCTTCAGCTTGAAATAACAAATCTTGAAATGAAGGGTGGTTCAAGTATGATACTGGAATAACAAAGCGTTTCTTTTCGCTTTCCCCAACATAAACAGCAAAATGGCCCTTTGGAACATCAGTTCCTGTTGAAGTTGATCTTCTTCCGGGCGATAAAGACCGTCTAAGAATTTTGTGAATTGCCATGGCTGAACTTGAGTAAGTCTTGCTGGAACAGAAGTTAAAAATGAACAGTTTGCCGGAAAATCTTGCTATGAGACTGAGAACTTTGAAGATGAGTTTATTGAGAGACTTGTTTATTCTTGCTGTGAAATCAGAAATGAGTTAGTCTGTATATATAGATGAATTTTTCTAAATAGCATATCCTTCAGAATCTAGATTGAGTAAAGAAGAGGCAAATGTTTCTGTGTTAGTTGGCAAAATATTGGGACAAGAGCACATGGATTTGTCTTCATATCTTAAAAAGATTTAGAAGCAACTTAATGAACTTCGAGGAACACTATTCCCTACCACTTTCAACTACGTACCAAAACCTCATAAGGATTGATTTGGCAAGTAATCAAGTTTATACAGAGATAATGTGTGATGTTGATCTGTTGGGATGTTCGGTAGCTAGTCGAGAGCTTTCCTCCATCTTCTACTAAAAAAAATGTTGATCTGAAGTAGGACAATCAATGGAACCACATAATCTTTTTGCATTATGAAGGTCTAAAGAAGACTCTACAAATTTGTTGGCCAATCAAATTCAGGGGTCCTTTTGAAAGAGTTGGTAGGGAACAATGTCAAGCATATGCATATGCTTCAGTACTACTTGATTTAAAGTCTTTTGTGATGGTTAGAAGACAAACTCATATCCACTTGAATATTGACCTCATAATCTGAATTTCTCAAGAATAAACCATTGCATGTTCACTTATAAATACAACACTCATTAGCAACAAATTAACAGCAGCCAGCTCTCAAGAAAATCATATTTCTCAACTCTCACTTGCTACAAGAAAAAGACAACTTTCCTTTTCTTTCTAGAGCAACCTTAGATTTAACAGAATCAAATTAGCTACATCAATGGCTATTCAGAAAATTGTTAGACTTTCTTTATCAGCCGGAAAGAGATCTTCTTCCAGAGTAACTGATGTTCCAAAGGGACATTTTGCAGTTTATGTTGGTGAAAGTACCGAGAAGAAGCGCTTTGTTATTCCGTTATCATACCTGAACAGCCCTTTATTTCAAGATCTGCTTTGTCAAGCTGAACAAGAATTCGGGTTCGATCATCCAATGGGTGGCCTCACAATTCCATGCAGCGAAGATTTATTCACTGACTTAACCTCTCGATTAGCCAGAAGATGATTCATAGCTAGGACAGTATTGTAGAATAGTTTCACAGGTTTTTTTTCCTTTGTCTTGTGTGGAAAATTTGTATCCCTGGACAAAGTTACAGATCAATTAATACATGGGAAAATTATTTATTCTCAGTTGCCAAAGGTTATCTGTTTTATGTTGTTACTTCTATAAAAACTCATCAGTTCAAGTCATCCTATTCTATTCTCAGTGATATTTCCTTTTTCTCATACCACCGTCACGACTAAGCTTTATTATTGAAATTATGGATACAAAAAACACATTGAATATTTTCTTTTTCTTCCAGAATATGATTTCTTTACGATGTAAATGGACAACAATAATGTGCTTTACTGATACTACTTGAGAAGTATGCTTGCATTACTGATACTACTTGAGAAAAGTATGGTTATCTGTCAAACTTTGAGTAAAAAAAACTGAATACTTTATTTTGTAGCATCAAGCTGTTCTGGTGTCTTGGCTATGCCAATTTTCGTACTTCCTGTAGGTTGTCTCTATATAGAATTATATGCAAGGAAAATATTTTCATCGACTGAAATCAGCACGGAGATTATGTTATAAAATAAACCCGGATTAGAGCGTAAGCACGGCTAATAATTTGAAACGAGAATATAAATAACTCACAGATTTACGTGGAAAACCCCAAATTACTTTGAGGTAAAAAACCACGGGCAAGGTAGAAGAACTTCACTATGAGGTAAAATAGGAATTACAACTCTCAGATTTTTACCGAAGTAAAATCTCACAAACTCTCTATTTTTTACTCTCACACTAAACACTCACTTAACACTCTAAATATACAAGAAAGCTAAGAGAGAATTGTTTGTTTTGGGATGATTGGAATGGTGGAATAAGGCTTCTATTTATAGGATAATTTTGGGGGTGCAATGTCTATTTAGTTTAACTAGAGACCCCTATGTGCAATATAGGAGTAGACACCTATATGCAAATAGTTGGTCAAGCATCAACCGATTTTTCTTCAATGCTTGATGGGAAAAATCATTTTTAATCTTCAACTTGGTGGATGACCAATCGGACCCCTCCAACTCATTCAATTGATGCAATTATCCTCACATGCTTGAACATGCAATGCCTTATCCAATCTTCAATTCTTTTGACTGCCAACAGATTATGGGACTTCCTCTGCACTTTCTATAAGCATCGATGTTCTGTTCAGAAAACAATATTCACTTAGTAGCCATCTAATAAACTAATGAAGCTAGTAGTATTCAACTCCTTCACACAGTTTCAAGCTGTTGATTAACTTGACATGATTCTGCCTTGTAACTAGACGTTGTTTTTGACATGTATGCTACATGGATTATATTGTCCAGTCCACTTATAGGTGTACATTCTCATAATTGGGAATTTTGAGGTGGAAAAGGGCTAATTTAGAAATAATAATGGAGCAACAAATTTATTCTTTCACTTCCCCTAACTTATACTATAAATTTCCTTTTATGTAATGGTTCTAAAGCAACAGAAACCATGTATGGAAATCTTTGGCAAATAAAGTTTATAAATAAGAAACAGCTAGTAGCAACAAAGTTATGATCAAGTATTTTAAATTTTGCGTTTCACCAATGAAAAAAAGATTTTGCAGTAAGTGTTTAATAAGAAGAACTCAAAGTAAATCATGCATTTGCATCTGAAAAAGGCTCAGAATGTATCGAAAATTTTCATTTGCTCAGTTAGATAGTAACTCAGGTTTTGTACAGTGAACATTTTCAACCAGCAAAGTATTTCCACAGGAAACTAGCGACTAACAAAATTGTTCTAATCTAAGACCTATTCCGTGTAATCATCTTCTGACCATGTTAGAAGTGAGATCGATGAATAAATCTTCACAGCACGGGATGGTTATGCCACCCATTGGATGATGGAATCCGAATTCTTCTTCCGCTTGACTTAACAAATCTTGAAATGAAGGATGGTTTAAGTACGATAACGGAATAACAAAACGCTTCTTCTCACTTTCACCAACATAAACAGCCAAATGACCCTTTGGAACATCAGTTCCTGTTGAAGTTGATCTTTTACCAGGTGATAAAGACCGTCTGATAATTTTGTGAATTGCCATGGTTGGGCTAGAGTGAACTTAAAAAATGAACAATCTTTTGAGAAGTTCTGTTCTGAGAATGAATGCTTAGAAAGATGAGTTTTCAAGAATTGTTTGTTGCTGTGAGAATCAGAAATGAGTTGGTTTGTATATATAGATGATTAAACTGCATATCCTTTAGAGTATAGATTCAGTAATGAAGAGGCAAATGTTTGTGTGTTATCTGGCAATATTTGAGACAAGAGCACATGAGAAATCACATGGATTTGTCTTCATATCTTTAGAAGATTTTATAGCAACTTAATGAACATTAAGGAACATTATTCCCTACCAATTTCAGCTCCAAAAGCCTCATACGACCATAATAAAATAGACTCATCAACCATATGTGCTAATGCATAAGAAATGGACAATAAAGGGACTGGAGAAACATATGCACATGAATGCTCACAACAGTTTTCTTAACCAACGAGCAGAATAGTATTTGACAGCAGCAAAAATGAATCATTTATCAAACATTATTCCCTACCATCCCAGCAACAAAGGCCTCAAAGAAACATTAAGGAGATAATAATCCTCCATATGGTCCTAAAAATGAATGGTTTTGATCCACCATCTATCAATATCAGCAGCATTAATCACATATTGTAATCCAACATGCCATGTGAATTATATATGATCAAAACAGAAGCTTTGGTTTTTAGAATATCAATCACCATTATGATTGTTGGTTTTGCTGCCAAAGGATGAAAACAGGATGGGCCTTGGTGAGTTAACACCATTCAAACATGTCTATAAATGTTAAAGTCCATCAAAAGTGTTTGTCTTTTAGGTCCTCAGAAAGATTGATATCTGTCTTTTTAATTGCAGAAGACTACATTACCAGTTGTAAGACAAACCCATGTGGTATCTTGTGATTGTGTTTCTGTAAGTATATGAAACGGTTCCTTGTTCTATGCTCTATGTATAAAAATCACATTTCTGAATTTCTTCATTTTAGGTGTGAAGAAGGCACTAAAAGTTTGTTACAGAGTCAAATTCAGGGTCCTTCTGAAGAGTTGGTAGGGAACAATGTCAAGTATATGTATATGCTTCAGTACTACTTGCAATTAAATCATTTTGATATATGGTTGAAAGACAAGTCCATGTGCTAATGTTTCTCAAAGTTCACCATCCACCACATAATATCCACTGGAAAATTGACCTCACAATCTGAAATTTCTCAAGAATAAATAAACACTTCCATGTTTACTTATAAATACAACTACTTCTGAGCTACAAACATCAACCAGTCCTCAAGAAAATCATACTTCTTGCTGAAACATTAACTTTCATTTTATTTCCTAAGCATCCATAGATTTTACAAGATCCAATTAGCAACATCAATGGCGATTCCGAAAATTCTTAGACGTTCTTTGTCAGCTGGAAAGCGATCATCTTCAACAGGAACTGATGTTCCCAAGGGGCATTTTGCAGTTTATGTTGGTGAAAGTGAGAAGAAGCGGTTTGTTATTCCATTATCATACCTGAACCACCCTTTGTTTCAGGATTTGCTATCTCAAGCTGAGGAAGAATTTGGTTTCGATCATCCAATGGGCGGTCTCACCATTCCTTGCAGTGAAGATGTATTCATTGATCTCACTTATAACTTTGGAAGAAGATAATTTGTAGCTATGTACTTAGGACAGATTTGTAGACTAGTTTCACAAATTTCTTTTTCCTTTGTCTTGTGTGGAAGAATTGTATCCCTGGACAAAAATACACAACTAATACATGGAAATTTATTTATACTCAGTTGCCAAAGGTTATCTGGTTAGAAGTGAGATCAATGAATACATCTTCACTAATGAAGTAAAAAAACACATTGAAAAGTTTTTTTTTTTTTTTTCGTTTTTCTTTCGTTTTTCTTTCAGAAGTATTTCTTTACAGTGTACAAGTTTTAACTATTATGATAAAGTCCATAGACCATGGTTATTATGATAACATGACTCTCCATTTAACACCTTAATTGTTACTCTTTCAGCCTATGTCTTACTTCTCACATAGAACGCTATGATATTCTCATGACTCATTGGTCCCATAGCAGAGCAGAGGAAATTGTTTCCCTTATGACATACTACTTGAGAAACGTATACTTATTTATCGAACTTTGAGTAAAGAAAAAACCTGTGTAAAACATTTTGTAGCATCACGTTCTGGTGTCTTGGCTATGTCATTTTTTCATACATTCTGTAGGTTGTATATATAGAGTTATATTACAGCACGGTGGATCATTGCATCAATGGAAATCAGGACAGAGATAAACTAATGAAGCTAGTAGTATTCGACCCCTTCACACAGACCCAAGCTTTTGAGTAATTCGACATCATTCTTCCTTGAAACCAAACTTTGTTTTTGAAATGTATGCTACTTGGATTATTTAGTCCAGTCCACTTTTACGTGTACATTCTCATATTTGGGAATTTTGAGGTGGAATAATAGATGATTTTGAAATAATAATGGAGCAACAAATTTATTCTTTCACTTCGCCTAACTTATACTGTAAATTTCCCGTTAAGTAATGGTTCTAAAGCAACGGAGACCATGTATGGAAATCTTTGGCAGATAAACTTTATAAACAAGAAACAACAAGTAGCGAAAAACTCGGTGATGATAAATTTTGTGTTATATCAATGAAAAAATGAGTTTGCATTAAGTGTTTATGATAAGAACTCAAAGTAAATCATGCATTTGCATCTGAAAATGGCTCAGAATGCATCGAAAATTTTCACTGCTCAGTTAGATATTAACTCAGTTTTTGTACAGGGAGCATTTTTCACCAGCAAACTATTTCCCCAGGAAACTAGCGACTAACAAAATTGTTCTAATCTAAGACCTATTATATATAATCATCTTCTGGCCATGTTAGAAGTGAGATCGATGAATAAATCTTCACAGCACTTGATGGTGAGGCCACCCATTGGATGGTGGAATCCGAATTCTTCTTCAGCTTGACTTAACAAATCTTGAAATGAAGGGTGGTTTAAGTACGATAACGGAATAACAAAGCGCTTCTTTTCACTTTCCCCAACATAAACTGCAAAATGCCCTTTTGGAATATCAGCTCCTGTTGAAGTTGATCTTTTTCCGGGTGATAATGATCGTCTAAGAATTTTGTGAATCGCCATGGTGGACTTTATAAGTTAAATTGTACAATCTGTTGGAAAGTTTTTTTATGAGACTGAAAGCTCTGAAGTGAGTATTGAGAGACTTGTTTTTTCTTGCTGTGATATCAGAAATGTGTTGGTTTGTATATATAGATGAATTTTTCAAAATGTATATATATCCTTTAGAATCTAGATTGAGTAAAGAAGAGGCAAACGTTTATGTGTTAGCTAGCAAATTTTTGAGACAAGAGAACATGAAGAATCACATGGATTTGTCTTCATATCTTCATAAGATCTTAGAGCAACTTAATAAACTTCGAGGAACATTATTTCCTACCAGTTTCAGCTACTAAAGCCTCATAGGGATTGATTTTCCAAGTAGTCAAGTTTATGCAGATTTAATGCTTGATGTTCATCTGAAGTAGGACAATCAAAGGAACCACATAATTTCTTTTGCATTATTTTTTGAACAATAATTTCTTTTGCATTATTGAGGTGTAAAGAAGACTACAAATTTGTTGGCCAGTTAAATTCAGGGGTCCTTTTGAAGAGTTGGTAGGGAACAATGTCAAGCACACTCATATGCTTCACCTATTTGCTACTCAGTCTTTTGTGATAATTGGAAGACAAATCCATGTGCTTCTTCTGTTTCTCAAAGTTCACTAGCCACCACATATTGACCACTCAATCTGAAATTTTGCAAGGATAAATGATTCCATTGTTCACTTATATATACAATATTTCTCTGCTACAATCAGCAACCAGCCCTCAAGAAAATCATACTTCTCAACTTTCACTTAGCTTGCCACTAAGACAACTTCCCTTTTTTTTTTTCATAGCATCCTTTGATCTCACAGGACCAATTAACTACATCAATGGCAGTTCACAAGATTCTTAGAAGTTCTTTGTCAGCCGGAAAAAGATCGTCTCCAACGGAAAATGATGTTCCCAAGGGGCATTTTGCAGTTTATGTTGGTGAAAGTGAGAAGAAGCGCTTCGTTATTCCGTTATCATACTTGAACCACCCTTCATTTCAAGAATTGCTTTGTCAAGCTGAAGAAGAATTCGGATTCCATCATCCCATGGGTGGTCTCACCATTCCTTGCAGAGAAGATTTATTCATTGACTTAACATCTCAATTAGCCAGAAGCTGATTAGTAGCTAGGACAATATTGTAGAATAGTTTCACATTTTTTTTTCTTTGTCTTGTGTGGAAGATTTGTATCCCTGGACAAAGTTACAAAGTTAATCCATTGAAAAATTATTCATTCTCAGTCGCCAAATATTATCTAGTTTATGTTCTTAATTCTATAAAAACTCAATACTTCAAGTCATCCTATTCTATTCTCAGTGATAGTTCCTTTTTCTCATACCTCCATCACGACTAAGCTTTATTATTGATATTATGAAGATTTCTTACAAGGTAAATGGATAACAGTAACGTGCATTACTAATACCACTATGCGCATCTGTCAAACTTTGAGTAAAAGAACCTGTATAAATTACTTTGTAGCATCAAGTTCTGGTGTCTTGGCCATGCCATTTTTCATACTTCCTGTTGGTTGCGTATATAGACCCTAGAATTATTATGCAAGCAAAATATTTGCATCGACTGAAATCAGGACGGAGAATTATTATGCAAGCAAACTTTGCATAGAATGAGACTGCCTCTGTACTTTCTATAGGCATCGATCTTCTGTTGAGAAAACAATATTCTCTTAGTAGCCATATAACAAACTAATGAAGTTCCGAAGCTATTGATTAACTCGACATCATTCTGATTTGTAACTAGACGATGTTTTTGACATGTATGCTACATGGATTATATAGTCCAGTCCACTTATAGGTGTACATTCTCATATTTGGGAATTTTGAGGTGGAATAATGGCTGATTGGAAATAATAATGGAGCAACAAAATTGTTATTTTACTTCCCCTAACTTACACTATAAATCTCTCTTTATGTAATTGTTCTAAAGCAACAGAGACCATGTATGGAAATCTTTGGCGAATAAAGTTTATAAATAAGAAACAGCTAGTAGCAGAAAAGGTGATGATTTTAAGTATTTTAAATTTTGTGTTTCATCAATGAAAAAATGATTTTGCTTTAAGTGTTTATGATAAGAACTAAAAGTAAATCATGCATGCATTTGCATCTGAAAATGGCTTAGAATGTATCGAAAATCTTCATTGCTCGGTTGGATAGTAACTCAGTACAGAGAACATTTTGACCAGCAAACTATTTCCAGGAATCTAGCGACTAACAAAATTGTTCTGTTCTAACACCTATTACATATACAATCATCTTCTTTCCATGTTAGAAGTGAGATCGCTGAATAATTCTTCACTGCATGGGATGGTTATGCCACCCATTGGATGATGGAACCCGAATTCTTCTTCAGCTTGACGCAACAAATCTTGAAATGAAGGGTGGTTTAAGTACGATAACGGAATAACAAAACGCTTCTTCTCACTTTCACCAACATAAACAGCTAAATGACCCTTTGGAACATCAGTTCCTGTTGAAGTTGATCTTTTTCCAGGTGATAGAGACCGTCTGATAATTTTGTGAATTGCCATGGTTGGACTAGAGTAAACTTGAAAACGAACAATCTTTCGAAAAGTTCTGTTCTGAGAATGAAAGTTTTTAAAAGGTGAGTTTTCAAGAATTGTTTCTTGCTGTGAAAATAAGAAATGAGTTGGTATGTATATATAGATGAGTTTTTTTTCGAACTGCATATCCTTTAGAATCTAGATTGAGTAAAGAAGAGGCAAATGTTTATGTGTTAGCTGGCAATATTTGAGACAAGATCACAAGAGAAATCACATGGATTTGTCTTCATATCTTTAGAAGATTTTAGAGAAACTTAATGAACATTGAGTAACATTATTCCCTACCATTATCAGCTACTAATGATAGACTCGCCAACCACATGAGCGACAAAACATCAAGTACTAGTCCATGTGAAAGCTGAGAAACATAATCACATGAAAGCTCACAACGATAGGCCTCAAAGAAATTCCTTGAAATTAAGGAGATAATGGTCCTAAGAATGAATGGTTTTAATCCACTATCTATTAAGATCATCAGCATTTATTACATAATGTAATCCATGCCATGTGGAGTATATATGATTGTTGGTTGTGCTGTCAAAGGCTGAAAACAAGACGGGCCTTGGAGGGTTAACACCATTCAATCATGTCTTTTAGGTTCTCAGAAAGACTGATATCTTCTTAATTGCAGAGGACTAGTTTGCCAGTTGGAAAACAAATCCATGTGGTATCTTGTGTTTGTGTTTCTCAAGTTTCATCAATCACCACATAAGCAATTGTCTCTTTGCTACTCATTGAAAATTCTGAAGGATATTAAATGTTTCCATGTTCTCTGATCTATATAAAACAAATACATTTCTGAATCTCTGCATTTAAGGTGTGAAGAAGACTCAAAAAATTTGCTATAGAGTCAAATTCTGGGGTCCTGATGAAAGAGTTGGTAGGGAACAATGTCAAGTATATGCATATGCTTCAGTACTACTTGATTTAAAATCTTATATGATAGTTGGAATACAAGTCCATGTGCTTATGTTTCTCAAAGTTTACCATCCACCACATATCCACTGGAAAATTGACCTCACAATCTGAAATTTCTCAAGAATAAACACTTCCATGTTCACTTATATATAAGTTATAACAACAACTTCTGAGCTACAAACATCAACCAGTCCTCAAGAAAATCATACTTCCACTTGCTAAAAAAACAACATTACTTTTCTTTCTTAAGCATCCTAGATTTAACAGGATCCAACTAACTACATCAATGGCGATTCCGAAAATTCTTAGACGGTCTTTGTCAGCTGGAAAAAGATCAACTTCAACAGGAACTGATGTTCCCAAGGGGCATTTTGCTGTTTATGTTGGCGAAAGTGAGAAGAAAAGCTTTGTTATTCCACTATCGTACCTGAACCACTCTTCGTTTCAAGATCTGCTATGTCAAGCCGAAGAAGAATTCGGGTTCCATCACCCGATGGGTGGCCTAACCATTCCATGCAGTGAAGATCTATTCATTGATCTCACTTCTAACTTGGGAAGACGATGATTTCTAGCTATGTTTTTAGGATAGATTTGTAGACTAGTATGATCACATTATTTTGTGCTTTGTCTTGTGTGGAAGAATTGTATCCCTGGGCAAAGTTACAGAATTAATGCATGGAAAAGTTATTCATTTTCAGTTGCAAAAGGTTATGTTGTTTATGTTGTTAATTTTATACAAACTACTCTTACTGATATATCATTTGGCCCCTTACTTTGTCATGAGTAAGCTTTATTAGTGAAATTAAGTAGTACAAAAGCACATTGAAGAGCCATTTATTCTTCTTTCAGAAAAGTATTTCATTATAGTGTAAATGGATAAGTATAATAATGATAAAGTCAACAAACCATGCTTATAAGATAGCATGACTCTCCCATTAACATCTTAAAATTGTTTTTTTTCTGTCAGTCTAAGAGTCTTGATCTACTGGTTCCGTAGCAGTGCCGAAAAAAGCAATATCCTTATGACTTACAGTCCCTGCGTTGTTGTATGCTTATCACTCAAACTTTGAGTAAAGAAAAACCTGTGTACAATATTTTGTACCCTTAAGTTTTGCTGTCTTGTCTTGTTTAAACATTAATAGTTCAGTCAGTTAAAACTTCTACTATTTATTAGTACAATTGTTTTTCTTGCTTAAGTTTCTTTTGTTCAACATTATCACTCTTATTAGTAGATTATATGAGTTATATTGGCTCTTCTATAATTCAAAAACAAGATGTATCAGGAAACAAGACTTACACAAGGATCTGGTACTGTTCTTGTGATCATTTAATTATAATAGTAAATGTTGTAGATGTTGGGTTTCATCGATTAAAATATCATCACTTTTTCGTAATATTTCTGTGATACTCTTACTAAATACTACATTTGCATCTGAATATGGCTTGGAATGTATCAAGAATTTCATCTCTCAGTATCACTTTTCTACAAGGATACAAATTTTGACTAACAAATCTTTTCCCAATATAGAGAAAGGAAAAGATGAAAAAGAGAAGTCTCTCCAGCAAACTATCTACCAAAAAAATTGTTCTAATCTAAGACCTATAACATATCATCTTCTGGCCAACTGAGACGTGACATCGACGAATAAATCTTCGCTGCAAGGAATAGTTAGGCCACCCATTGGATGATTGAACCCGAATTCTTCTTCGACTTGACATAACAAATCTTGAAATTCCGGGTGGTTCAAGTACGATAGTGGAATAACAAAGCGCTTCTTTTCCCTTTCGCCAACATAAACTGCAAAATGTCCCTTAGGAACATCGATTCCAGTCGAAGACAATCTTTTTCCAGCTGACAAAGAACGTCTTAGAATCTTGGGGATCGCCATGGTTGAACTAGAGTAAGTCAAAATTGAAATATGATACAAAATTTGAGAAAGTTTTTGCTATGCAAATGAAGGCTGTGGAAGTTGAGTATTGGAGATCTGTTTCTTGTTGTGAGCTAAGTAATGTGTAGAGCTATGTATATATAGATGAACTAGTAAATACCATATCGAGTGATTATGAAGCAATTGAAAATATGTGGTGTCTGGCTAAGTTTTGAGACAAGAGCACATGTGAAATCACATGGAGTTGTCTTCATATCTTCTTAATATGTTAAAAGCAACATAATGAGCTGTTACAAAACATTATTCCCCGCAGGTTATGTTGGTGGCAGAGTTTCATACATCCTTAGCATCTTAATTTCAAGGTAAGTTTGTGTTGTTTGTTACCAAAATATGTAGGGCCTTACTGCTATTCCAAGAACATGCAAAACAGATATGAATATTTTCCCAACTACTTAGCACCTAAATTATGTCTGAAAGATGAATGGAAACCAGATAATTTTTTTGCATTATTAAGGTGTAAAAAAGACACTAAAAATTTGTTGTCCAATCAAATTCAGGGGTCCTCTTGAAAGAGTTGGTAGGGAACAATGTCAAGCATTCTCATATGCTTCAGTACTACTTGCTTTAAAATTTTATGTGATAGTTGGAAGACAATTTCATGTGCTTATGTTTCTCAATCTGAATTTCTCAAGAATAAACTATTCCATGTTCACTTATATATACAACATTCATTAGCAACAAATTAACAGCAACCAGTTCTCAAGAAAATCATATTTCTCAACTCTCACTTGCTACAAAAACAACTTTCCTTATCTTTCCATAACATCCTTAGATTCAAGAGGATATAGTTGACTACATCAATGGCGATTCCCAGGATTCTTAGACGTTCTTTCTCAGCCTGTAAAAGAACGGCTGCAACAGGAACTGATGTTCCAAAGGAGCATTTTGCGGTTTATGTTGGCGAAAGTGAGAAGAAGCGATTTGTTATTCCGTTATCATACTTGAACCACCCTGAATTTCAAGAACTGTTATGTCAAGCCGAAGAAGAATTCGGGTTCCATCACCCAATGGGTGGCCTCACCATTCCATGCAGCGAAGATTTATTCATCGAACTAACCTCTCAATTGGCCAGAAGATGATTAATATATAGCTAGTTTCTGAAGGACTTAGTAGACTAATTTCATAGTTATTTTTTTTTCTTTGTCTTTGTGTGGAAGATTTGTATCCCTGGACAAAGTTACTGAACTAATACAAGGAAAAATGAGCTATTTACAGATTCTTAAGCATTTTCTGGTTTTATGTTGTTAATTCTATACAAGCTCAAGAATTCAAGGTATCCTATTCATACCGATACATCCTTCGGCTCCTAACCTTGTCACGACTAAGCTTTATTTGTGAAGTTATGTAGTACAAAAACATGTCAAGTGTTTTGGTTTTTTTCTTTCAGAAAAGTATTTAATTGATTAGTATTTACTATGTAAACGGATAATTAGATGATAAAGTCCATAAACCATTGTTAGATAACATGACTCTCGAATTAACATCTTTAAATTGTTATTCTGTTAGTCTAATTCTTACTTACATAGAACAGTTTGGTTGTCTCATGATTTATTGGTTCTGTACCAGAACAGGAGAAATCAATATCTCGTGACTTATAGTATCGTGCATTACTCATACTACTCGAGAAAAGTATGCTTATCACATAAACTTCGAGTAGAGAAAATTTTACCTCTAAAAATAATTTTGTAGCATAAAGTTCTGCTGTCTTGTCTATGTCATCCAAACAATATATTTTCAGTCGGTCTAACATTCATAGATCAGTCAACTAAAACTTCCACTATTTTTTAATACAATTGTTTCTTGCTTAAGTTTCTTTTGTTCAACATTCTTCTCCTCAGCAGTAGATTTAATGAGTTATATAGGCTATTCTATAATTCAATAACAAGATCTATCTGGAAGTAAAACTTATCCAAGGATTTTCTTTTACTGTTCCTGTGATTGTTTTCTTAGTGATGCATGTTTTAGATGCTGGGTTTCATCGATTAAAAGTTCCTTTTTTTTGATAAAATGTTTGTGATAAAATCATGTAACTAAATGACACATTTGTTTCTGAATATGGATCGAAATGCATCAAGAATTTTCATTGCTCAGTATCTCAGTTTTTGTACAAGGATATATTTTTTGAGTAGCAAATATTTTCCCTGTGTAGAAATATAATGTCTGTCATTAAACTATGTACTAACAAAATTGTTCTAATCTAAGACCTATTATATATCATCTTGTGGGCAACTGAGAAGTGACATCTACAAATAAATCTTCACTGCACGGAATAGTTAGGCCACCCATTGGATGGTTGAAGCCGAATTCTTCTTCAGCTTGGCACAGCAAATCTTGAAATTCAGGATGGTTCAAGTATGATAACGGAATAACAAAACGCTTCTTCTCACATTCCCCTACATAAACTGCAAAATGCCCCTTTGGAACAGCGGTTTCAGTTGAATGTGATCTTTTTCCAGCCGAGAAAGAACGTCTTAGAATCTTGGGAATCGCCATGGTTGAACTATTTTGAGTAACTCTTGCTGAAGTAAAGTGAAAACTGATACACAATTTGAGAAAGCTTAGTTATGCAAGTGAAGGCTATAGGAGACTTGTTTCTTGTTGTGAGCTTAGTAATGTGTAGAGGTATGTATATATAGATGAACTAGTAAACACCATATCCTTCAGAATCTAGATTGAGTGACTCTGAAGCAATTCAAACGTGTGGTGTCTGGCTAAGTTTTGAGACAAGATCACATGTGAAATCACATGGAGTTGTCTTCATATCTTCAGTATATCTTAAATCAACACAATGAGCATTGAGAAAACATTATTCCCTACAAGCTCCAGCAACAAAACCTCGTAGGACCGAGTTGAAATAAATATAGCCACCATATGTGGTGCCTCTTTTACACCTGAAAATCTACGTGTTATGTTTGTGACAGAGTTTCATACACCCTTATCATTTTAATTTCAAGGTAAGTTTGTGTTGTTTGTTACCATAATATGTAGGGCCTTTGGCTATTAAATATCACATGCAATTGTGTAACTTCTTAATAATTTGTCTTCTGGACCATAGGATCCAGCTATACTAAAGCAGATATTGATAATTATACAACATCTCAGCACCTAAATAACGTCTGACTAATTGGATTCTTTTGTTCTAGCTAGTTGAGATCAGGACCAAGAGTTAATTAATTAATTGTTCTTATATGATTTTCTAGTTACATTTTCAAGAGATCATTTCTTGACAAGGTTTCCCCTTCATTACATTTTTTTGTTACTTAACATCGTCGATGATAAAGTGTAGTCGTGACATAGTTAGCAGCAAAATCAATCTCACAAAAAACAGAATGAGTTGAGTTCTTAAGTTTGTAAAGAATTTAGACTAAAAACTCCAACTGATATTGCTATAGCATTTTTTTTCAGTTTTGTGAATCACCAAATGCAAAATTCATTACAGAATTTTAAATGAGAACTTAAAGCAGATAATGCCTTTCTATGTTGAAATAACTCAGAATGCATATCAGAATTTCTCGTGGATTAATATCTCAAGTTTTTACAGGGCTACATTTTGCCCAATAGGGCCTCTTCTGTGTGTAACAAAAGGAAGAAGAAGAAACTAACAATGTTTGTTCTGAAAACTAGCTATGTACAAAATTGTTTCAATCTAAGTCCTACTAGTAATCATCTTCTTTCTAAACGAGAAGTGAGATCGATGAATAAATCTTCACTGCATGGAATAGTTAGGCCACCCATAGGATGATTGAACCCGAATTCTTCTTCAGTTTGACATAACAAATCATGAAATTCAGAGTGGTTCAAGTACGATAACGGAATAACAAAGCGTTTTTTCTCAGATTCCCCAACATATACTGCAAAATGCCCTTTCGGAACATCAATTCCTGTTGATGATGATCTTTTTCCAGGTGATAAAGACCTTCTTATAATTTTGTGAAAGGCCATGGTTGGACTAGAGTAAACCTTGGAAATGAATATCTTTCTTGTTCGAATGCTGAGAAAGATGAGTTTATAAGACTTGTTTGTTGCTATGAAAAATCAGAAATGTGTTGGTCTGTATATATAGATGATTTTTTATTTTTTTAAATGGCATATCTTTCACAATCTAGATTGAGTAAAGAAGAGGCAAATGTTTGTTTGTTAGCTGGCAAAATTTTGAGACAAGAGCACATGAGGAATCACATGGTTTTGTTTTCATATCTTAAGAAGATTTAGAAGCAACATCCTGAATCATTTGAAAACATTAGTCCCTACCAGCTCCAGCAACAAAGCCTTCATAAGACCTTGCTGAAATAAATGTAGCAACCATATGTGAATCCTCATTTACACCTGAGAATTTATAGATCTATTTGAATTACTTTTTCTTTTTCAGGTCAGCAGCAAAAGCTATACCTATAGAAAATGAAATTGACTACTCTGCACCATAATGTTCTTATCAATCATGCCATGTAAACATAGTTAAATCTTAAATGTATCAATATCAGTGAACTGGCCATGCCTTTTACACAAAGAAGACGGCCCGAAAAAACAAACGAAGCCTATGCGTTTATATTATGAAGAGAATATTTTCTTGAAAAAGTTCCTCTTGTTTTTGTACTTAACATCTTCAATGCTAAAAGCTTGTCATGAGTAAGTTAGGAGAAAAAGGAAACATCACCAATAACATAATGGCTTTAATTGTTCAGTTTCTATAGAATTTGTGCTAATAGTGATTTTGCATCTGAAAATAGCTACTTGTTCATGTATTGAACTTAGTCCAGGGACACAATTTTCCGGACAAAGAGAGAGAAAGGAAAATAAAATAGTGTACCTAGTTTGCAAAACTGTCCTCTAAGATTTAATAAATGTCATGTTCTTAGATGTTTGACACAGAAAAGGAGGAAAGATTTAATTGGCTGGTGAGGTGATAGTGTTTGGTAAATTGTATGAGCTTTGCCTTTCTGTAGCAGAAGTTTTCAGGAATTTTATGCAATAATCCTTAAGAGTGCAAAAATTCTTGGGCAGTGAAGTTTATGGACTAAGAGAAATAAAATCTACGACAAACAATTTGAAGCATTGCGTTTCACCAATGCGACAATATATTTCTTGTGAAGAGATTAAGATGATAACTTAAACAAGATACTGCCTTTGCATCCAAAAATAGCTCAAAATGTTCCGAAACTCTTACTTTACCGATTTTTCAAACTTCCATTGGGTTACATATTTACAGAATGTCTCTTCTGTGTATACATAGGAACAATAAATCAAAGAATCTATCTACTAACAAAATTGTCCTGATCTAAGACCTAGTACAATATATCATCTTCCGGCCAAGCGAGAAGCGAGTTCAACAAATAAATCTTCACTGCATGGAATGGTGAGGCCACCCATTGGATGATGGAATCCAAATTCTTCTTCAGCTTGACATAGCAAATCCTGGAATTCAGGGTGGTTCAAGTACGATAACGGAACAACAAAGCGCTTCTTCTCACTTTCTCCTACATAAACAGCAAAATGTCCCTTTGGAACATCATTTCCTGATGAGTTTGATCTCTTTCCGGCTGAAAAAGACCGTCTAAGAATTTTGTGAATTGCCATCGTTGGACTAGAACAGATGTCGCTGAAGCAGAAGTAGAATCGTGTTTTCGTAACGAGAATGAAAACTGAGTAATATGATTAATTTTCTCAATACTTGTTTCTTGTTGTGAATCCAGTGATGTGTAGCTATGTATATATATAGTGGAACCTGTAAATGAAAAATCCTTCAGAATCTCGTTTGAGTGGTGAAGATGCAACTGAATATGTGGTGGTTTGAGAAATTTGGAGACAAGAGCACATGAGGAATCACATGGATATGTTTTTCCATTGATCTTCAAAATATTTGAAAGCAACAGAATGAGCATTGAGAAACATTATTCCCTACAAGCTCCAGCAACAAATGAATTTATACATTTATGGCATCTGTAGAAATTTTGTGGTGAAGAGGCAATTTTGAGGGGGACCATATATTCATGCAGAAACTCTATCACATGGATCTCTCTTTCAGATTTTCACTGATCAATGATTTATTGATTAGAAGTATAACAACAAATGCATACAAGGTGCCAAAAAGCAGTAATTTTGGGTAAAAGGCCAACTTAGGACCACTATATCATCAATGCATAATATCAGCAGACAGATAATTATATGTTTTTGTTATGTAGGATCACTTAACTCTGTGAGGTTTTTATACATCCTTATCAACTTAATGTACGTCTAGGTGAATTTCTGTTGTTTGTTAACATAATATGTAGGGCCTTCTTCTATTGAAAATATGTACAGCTCTAACTTCTTTATAAGTGTCTTCAAGAGTACACAGCTGGCTTCATTAAAGCAGATACTGATATTTTGACAACTCCTTTGCACCTAAATAATGTCCAACTTTAGTTGGCTAGCGCACAGAACAGGAACATTGTCCATTGTTTGAACTAAATATTGTATCTCGGTATAAACTACTATCATTATGAAAAACAACATTTTGTTTCCACATAACTAGTTTCTGGCTCATGTAAATAGTGTTTGATCAAGAGTTCCTCGGTTAGACAGTAGCTTGAAACTAAGTATATGAACATGGCAATGGTTCTGTTTGTCAAAAATCAATGATGCTAATAAATAATTTACCTTGTAACATAACCATAAAGTATTAAGATATCTATCCGCTCTCTTCAGCTTTGTGAAGTATCTTTAAAGTTTAATCAATATTAGAAGCCTTACATGTGAGTAAGAAGAAAGATAGTAACTTACAGAGTAAAATAAATACGATATGTATGTCGTAAGAGATAGCCGTGTAATTATAATTACTCGTGATTTTTGGACCTCATCACTATTAATAGACAATTACATTCTCTTAAGAAAAAGTTCCTCCTCATGGTGCTTGTGTACTTGACATTCTCAATAACAAAATAAAGGCTTGTCATGACAAAGTAAGGAGCAAAAGCAAATGTCACCGAGAACAGAATCACTTAAATTGTTCAATTGGTATGAGATTTGTGCTAACCACTCAATCCAAATAATGATTTTCATCCGAAAACATCTATTGTCATGTATTCATTCTGTAAATATGTCCAAGGATACAATTTTCCTAGACAAAGAAAGAAAGAAAAAAACTAGTCTACAAATCT
The DNA here is from genome assembly GCA_946800315.1 of Misopates orontium. NCBI lineage: Eukaryota > Viridiplantae > Streptophyta > Magnoliopsida > Lamiales > Plantaginaceae > Misopates > Misopates orontium. The sequence continues at coordinate 1,895,927 of OX326948.1, read as the reverse complement.
GTGCTAAAAAAAAAAACTAGCTATAAATCATCTTCTAGCCAAGTGAGACATAAGGTCAACGAATAAATCTTCACTGCATGGAATGGAGAGGCCACCCATCGGATGATGGAACCCGAATTCTTGTTCGGCTTGACAGAGCAAATCCTGAAATGCGGGGTTGTTCAAATACGATAAAGGAATGACAAAGCGCTTCTTCTCACTTTCGCCAACATAAACTACAAAATGCCCTTTTGGAACATCAGTTCCTGTTGAACTTGATCTCTTTTCAGCTGACGAAGAACGTCTAAGAATCTTGGGAATCGCCATTGATGTAGTTAACAGGATCCTGTGAGATCAAAGGATGCTATGGAAAGAAAATGAAAGTTGTTTGTGTTGAAGCAAGTGAAAGTTGAGAAATATATATGAATTTGTTTAGGACTGCTGGTTGCTGTTTGAAGTTGTAAAATGTGTTGTATTTATAAGTGAATATGAGAATTATTGAATTTTTTTTTATCCTGGAGAAATTCAGATTGAGTGGTGAAGCTTCAGGTGGATATGTGGTGGCTAGTGATAGTCAAGAAACAAAAGCACATGGATTTGTCTTCCAGTCATCACAAAAGCTTGTAGCATACAGGTGAAGCATATGATATGAGTATGCTTCACATTGTTCCCTACCAACTCTTTCAAAAGGCACCCTGGACTTAATTGTACAACAAAATGTGTGTTACAGCTTTAAAAAAAAAATCAGGAATTTTTATATCTAGGTTCCTTTGATTTCATACTTCAGATAAACATCAGATTTTAAATCATTATAAACATGATTACTTGCAAAATCAATCTGGTGTTATGGTTTGGGAACAAAACATTAACTTGGTCCAACATGTGAACTAGGATGTATATTATGTTTTTCTTTCAAGTAGTCAAACATAATGCTCCTTATTCTTTGATGACAAGGTTTGGCAGTTCAAATTATTAATTATGTTTCTTCACACTTATTGAAAGTGTTGAGCGCCAATGGATTTAATGGAAACTGGAGAAACTGGATGTTGAGGTGATAATGTTTCACTGAACTACATTAGCTGTTCTTGTATATTATAGAAACTAAGGTTTTCAGGTTTTTTTATTGTTGAAGAATTGAGTGGATATCAGATTTAACTATGCACCATTTCTTTTAAGCATAATTTGCAGCTATAGCTTTTACATAACATATGAAATTAATATACGAAGTTGCGAACCATTTGAACAAAGTACTGATACTTGTAGAACTTCAGGACCCTCTTTCAGATCATTACTGGAAGTTAATGAAGCCTAATTAGCTTATCATGATTTGGAACTCTACGTTAAACCTTCGGTCAAGAAACTTGTTTTTCCATCACAGATATCATTTATTCTAGAATGAGATAACAATACATGTATGGTGAAAGTTAGAGGGCCTATTAGATGAATACATCTGAATTCATTTCTTACTGAAAGTATCCTTTCAGGGAAAAAAATTCTCTTTACAATCCAAATAAATATTTCGATCTGCTGTCGGTAATTTCATTGATGACATCCACAGGACCCTTGAAGGAGTTTGCCTCTTTTGTTTGTCAACTAGAACTGATTTTATCATCTCTGATAAACTAAGTTGGATAAATGAAAATGGATTGAGCAGAGTATTTCTTTCATATATATAATAGTTTATGATGAGTTTATGATAAGAACTTAAAGTAGATAATGCATTTGCTTCTCAAAGAAAAAGCAGTAAATGTATCAGAATTTTTTCATTAGTCTCTCAAGTTTTTACAGGGTAATATTTTTTACCCGAGGAACAAAACACCAAATGTTTGTCCATGAAACTAGCTACTAATGAACAAATAATTGTCCTGACAAAAGTTGTCCTAATCTAAGACCTATTTATATATCATCTTCCGGACAATTGAGAAGTGAGATCGATGAATAAATCTTCACTGCATGGAATTGTTAGGCCACCCATTGGATGATGAAATCCAAATTCTTCTTCAGCTTGACACAGCATGAAATGACGGATTGTTCAAGTATGACAACGGAATAACAAAGCGATTCTTCTCGCTTTCCCCAACATAAACTGCTAAATGTCCCTTCGGAACATCAGTTCCCGTATTAGTTGATCTCTTTTCAGCTGATAAAGAACGTCTAAGAATTTTGTGAATTGCCATGGTTGGACTGAGTAGATGCCAAAAAAAGTTCTATTATGAGAATGAAAACTGAGAAATGTATGTTTCAAAGACTTGTTTTCTTGTTGTGAGTTCTCAGATGCAAATGTATGTATATATAGATGACCTTATAAATGCCATAACTTCTTTTACCGATGCCCGAATTGCAATCCAATTTTTGCGTTGGAAACTAGACAATACATGAGAAATTTATAAGACAAGAGCACATGAGAAATCACATGGATGTGTCTTTCAGTCTTCAAAAGATCTCAAACCAACTTAATGATCAATGAGCAATGAGGAACATAATTCCCTACCAGTTTCAGCTACATATATAGAAACATATGTAGCAACCATATGTTGTGCCTTGTTCATTATAATCATTTTATTTCCAGCTCAGCAGCAAAAACTGTACATAATGAATTGACTAATGATTTTCAGTGCACCAGATATTTATTTGTTGTCTGCTTATCAATGATGAGGCCATGTGAACGTAAAAGAATCTTCAAGTTACCAGTGGAGGTTTCTATAGATACATCCTTATCAACTTAATTTCAAGGTAAGTCTGTGTTGTTTGTTACCATAGTATGTAGGGCCTTACTGCTCTTCAAAAAACAATCAATTGTGTAACTTCTTAGTAATTTGTCTTGTGAGCACTGGATCCAGCTGTAGCAAACTATGTATTGAGATTTTGACAAATCTTTAGCACCAAAATAATGATTGAATTTAGTTGGATACTTTTGTTCTTTTTAGTTGAGATCAGGAGCACAAGTTAAATCTGTATATAACACAATATAATTAAAACTAGTTTCTGTTAGAATCAAGAGATTGGATAAATTGGAGGGCTCATGTGACTACTATTCGCTGAAGTGTACAGTAGCTTGAAACATTAGCACATGAACAATGAGTGTAACAGACCAAAGTCCTAAAATTATGAAACAATTAAAACTGTAGTATTTGGCAGAAAAGCCAGTAGTTTTCTTTGCTCAAACATAGTCCCCAGAAGCAGATTTCTCTCGAGTGAATTCAAGCATGCCCATAATAGTAATTCGTAAGGATATCCATCTCTTTTGTTTTTTCTCTAAGATCAATAACTCTGTGTGTATCTTCATTCAATGTCTCGAAATCTTCTGCCAGGGAACGAAGGATAGCGAATAGTCTTGTCGTCATAATTAATCAACGTTCTAGATTTTCCCATTATAAAACAGTGCATTGATAGTCAACCTTCAAAACGTTTCCACTTCGACGCGATCTTTTAATTAACATGCTCGACGACACAGCGTTGTGTTGACATATTTAGCCAGAAAGGAAAATATTACTAAAAACAGAACGACTTGAATTCTTAAGTATGTATAGAATTTGGACTAATAACTCGAACAAGATAAGGTTTAGCATCTAAATGGTTGCTGTATAATGTATTCATTCGGAAATTTTCCGAGAATACAAATTTTTCTACTATAAAGAAATAAGCAAAAAGAAAATAAAACTGTGTGACTAGTCTACAAAATCTGTTCCCTAAAACTTTGTATACATCATGTTCTGGCCAAGCATGAAATGAGATTTATAAATAAGTCTTCATTGCAAGGGATTGTGAGGCCACCCATGGGATGATGGAACCCGAATTCTTCTTCAGCTTGACATAGCAGTTCTTGAAATGTGGGGTTGTTCAAGTACGATAGCGGAACTACAAAGCGCTTCTTCTCACTTTCTCCAACATAAACAGCAAAATGCCCTTTAGGAACATCAGTTCCTGATGAATTTGATCTCTTTCCGCCAGATAAAGATCGTCTAAGAATTCTGGTAATGGCCATTGATAAATTTAATGGATGGCTCAGAAGGAGAGATTGAGGCAAATTTTATGAAGCAAAAGATATCTGTGAGATTAAGATTTTCTTGAAGAGTTGTTGATGTTGTTTGTAAGAGTTGGAAATGTGTTGTATATATAAGTGAACTTAGAAATACTTTTTCCTTGAGTGGTCAACAAATGATTCAGGTGGATGTGTGGTGGATGGTGAACTTTGAAGAACATAAGCACATGAGGAATCACATGGATTTGTCTTTGATTCTTCAGAAAATATTTAAGAGCAATAACTGAATATGCTTCACATATGTTCCTTACCAACTCATGCAAAAGGTCCGATCCCCTGAAGTTGACTACACAACAAATGTGTGCTGCCATTTTTCCACCTTGGTAAAACTAAAGTTTATTTGGTTTACTTTTGATCTTTCTACTGCAGATAAACATCACACATTAAAATCTATATTAACTTGATTACTGCAAAAACACAGCATGGTATTACTGTTTTTGGAACAAGAGATTAACTTTGTCCAGGTAATGAACTAGGATATTTATCTCCATTTCACCAATTTTGTACTGTGGTATCAAATATTGGATTGCAATGAATCAAAACACAATATTCCAGATTATTTAACGTTTGAAGACCGACAAAAACGAAAAGGATTGAAGAGGTTTGCAGTTTATACAATGTTTGAGAGACAAAGGTCTAATTAACTAGTTTGGAGGCTTGAAACTCTGAGGCTCATGTAGTAAGTTTTTGCTGGAGGACACTAAAATTGAACACATTAGCACACATCAAAAACCACACGAGTATGTATGTATATGGCAACCATTGTGATAATAAATAGAAGTTATAACAGACTACAGTACTATGAATGTTAAAGCAACCGAAACAATATTGTTTTGTATATGATATAGCCAAGACAGCAAAACTTGATGCTACAAAATATTTTATACAGGTTTTTCTTAACTCAAAGTTTGTCTTATAGGCATACTTTCGTCGAATAGCATCAATAAGACATGTTAATGTAAGACATAAGAATATTGACCCCTTTCTCTCTGGTTAAGGACCAATAAACCATTAATATTAAAGTGTCCTATTAAAGAAAGATGTTTATTGAAAGAGTAGGAATTAAAATGCTCATGGGATAATCTGTAGTCGAGTCATGATAATTTTTTATGGACTTTATCATTATAATTAGGGATAAAAGCGTTAAACCCCCTATACTATAGGGGGTGTAACGATTTGCCCCCTGAACTTTTTTTTTGGCAATAAGCCCCATGTACTATGGATAAATAAGCACTTTGCCCCCTGAGTCGCTTTTTCACCATTGGATTTGAATACGTGTCATCACTTTTTGTCGTTGGATTTGGACTCAGGGGGCAAAGTGCTTATTTATCCATAGTACAGGGGGCTTGTTACCAAAAAAAAAGTTCAGGGGGGCAAAGTGCAACAAGGGGTATAGTATGGGGGGTTTGATGCTTTTATCCCTTATAATTATCCAATTACAGTGTATGCTTGTAAACAGATTATTTTTATTATTAAAAAGAAAACTCTTCCATGTCTTTTGTACTTCATATTTGCAATAATAATGCTCAGTCATGACAAAATTTGTGAGGAGATATAGAAATTGTTGAGAGTGAATAGCATTAGCAGCAGAAACCAGGTGATGTTTTTGCATCTGAATATGACTAATATTCCATGTATTAATTCTGTAACTTTGCCAAGGGATACAATTCTTCCACATAAGACAAAGAAAAAAGAAATGTCAAACTAGTCTACGAATCTGTTCTAAAAAAACATAGCGACAAAAATCATCTGCTTCCCAAGCGGGATGTTAGGTCGATGAATAGCTCTTCACTGCAAGGAATGGTTAGGCCACCCATCGGATGATTGAACCCGAACTCTTCTTCAGCTTGGCATAGCAATTCTTGAAATGTGGGGTTGTTCAAGTATGACAGTGGAACTACGAAGCGTTTCTTCTCGATTTCTCCAACATAGACTGCAAAATGCCCCTTTGGAACATCAGTTGAAGACAATCTCTTTCCACCTGATAAAGAACGTCTAAGAACTTTGTGAATTGCCATTGTTGGACTAAAGTAGATATTGCTGGTACAGATGTAGACAAAAGTTTTGTTATGAGAATGAAGCTGAGAGATGTATGTTTTAAAGGTTTTCTTTTCTTTTGGTGAGGTTAGTAATGTGAAGAGCTATGTATATATAGATGAACATGTAGATTCCATACTCTTCAATGCAGATTGAGTGATAATGAGGCAATTGGAAGTATGTGTTGGCTGATGAAATTTGGAGACAAGAGCACATGAGGAATCACATGGATTTGTTTTTCCAATCTTCAAAGATTTTAAGTCAATAATGATTGAACATTGAAGCATTGAGAAACATTGTTCCCTACCAGCTTCAGCAACAAAAACATCATAGGACCCTGCTGAAATAAAGGTGGCAACCATATCCACACCAGAGATTTTACAAACATGAGTTACTATTGTTATTCTTTTTCCAGGTCAGCAGTAAAAAATATACCTATATGAACCTGAAATTGACTATTGATTCTCAGTGCACCAGGATTCTTCTTGTTTGGTTATCAATGATCAGGCCATTTGGGCATAGGGAAAACAAAAACAAAAAGGTAATGGTCTAATGAGTGAATTAGTCCATTGGAAAATCTTCGATTTATTCGTGGTTATATTGGATTTCCATAGCAGTGGGAGGTGCCCCTTCCTTTTCCATATATTTTTGCAAGTACACTATTTTGATGCACAAGTATGTTATCTTGGAACTGGCTTTTGAAACAAAAATTAAGAGTATACTCATTGGTGTAGCTAGAAGTGAAAGAAATCTATTGAGCAAAAACGTTTACGCTGTCCTAATTTATTATGCATTTCAAAATGTAATAATAAATAGTGGGAGTTGTAATAGACTGAACTATGACTGTTAAAACAATCGAAACTAGGATGACAGCAAAGTTTGTCTAAGAAACGTACTTTTCTCGAGTAGTATACAAATTGTAATATCAAAGTGTTCTATGTGAGAAAGTAAGATATAGACTGACAGAATGAAAATTAAGATGTTCATGGGAGAGCCATAGTATCATAATAACCGCAGTTTATGGATTTCAGAGTTACAATTATACATTAACACTGTCATGTTCTTAAAGAACTATGAAAAAAAATAAATCTTAGATGTGTTTTTCATGTTTTCAACAATAAAGTACTGTCATTACATAGTTAGGAGCAGAAGGAGATACCAGTAGGAACAAGATAACTTGAATTGTTGAGTTTATATAGAATTAGCAACATAAACCACATAATGCTTTTGCATCTGTAAATGACTAAAATCTTATTATATTAGTTTTGTAACTTTGCCCAGGGATACAATGTTTCCACACAAGCCAAAGAGTTTTTTGTTTTGTTTGTGAAACTAGTCTACAGATCTGTCCTAAAAACTAGCTATAGATCATCTTGTGCCTAAGTTACAAATGAGATCAATGAATAAATCTTCACTGCAGGGAATGGTGAGGCCCCCCATTGGATGATGGAATCCGAATTCTTCTTCGGCTTGGCATAGCAAATCTTGAAATTCAGGGTGGTTCAATAAAGATAATGGAATAACAAAGCGTTTCTTCTCACTTTCCCCGACATAAACCGTGAAAACAAAAAGAATAATAAAACATAAGCTTATAAAGTAATTGAAGTACCAACTGAAATTTTAAATTTAATGCTGGCAAAAGGACCTCTAATTTTTCTATTAATATTCAAAACCCAATAACAAAACATATATTCTTCAAATAATAAACTAGAGATTCAGCAAATACTAATTCATTTTCAATGTAAAAAATGTAATAGTGTATGAAAAGCTACAATCTATATGAATCTAGCTACCTCCATTTCCTTGTACTATTTAGTGATTATATTATTATAAAATTTACCACGTAATGCCTTTATCTTTGTGCCATCATGCACTTTTTTCTTGTTCAAATATCCTCACATCCATTGTTCAGGAAAACTATAGCTTATTAGTTTCAGGAAACATTATCATCTCAATTACATCCAATTTCTGTGGTCAATTTAGTTCTCTGTCAAACCAACTTTAGCTCAACAATTGCATAGACATAGAGAAACATAATCATATGAATTGTGAGCCCCTTTGTTTCTTCTGTGTGTTGCAACATTTTGATAGCGCATTGTAGAATTTGTAATGGACATAATTATGGCTGTGACGGGTCGGGTACCCGCGGGTTCGGGTATTTCCATTATAACCACCAAAACAATGTAGATGGCTATGCATCTGTTTCATCATATAACTATTTATTAACTCCAAAGAGTAGAATCTGGATATTCATGGAATCTAAGAAAATAGACTTTCGTCGAAAGCAAACTTCAATCTAAGCTAATATTGTGGATCACAGAAAGAGAGATGAGACACACATGCACTAAAGCCACCGGCAACGAGATACTTCTTTTTTCTAGAATAGAAGGGAGCTCGACGGCTTGAGAGATACACCAACAGTAGAATCTGCATAGTAAGTCAAATCAAAAGAAAATTAATAATAACTCTAAGTATTACAATAGGAAAAACAGCCGAGCGCAAAAGAACAACTACGAAGATGAATCGAGAACTGAACGAAACTTTCATGATCTGAACAAGTAGAAAAGAAAATTGTGAGGAGATAGTTAGAATTCTTAGGATATCTACAAACCTACTTAAAATGCATGTTGAAGAGAGTAGTTACGTATGAATGCCTAGCTCAATACTCAAGTAGGTAGTTGATACACTAATATTCAACTAGATCTATTGCAACCACCAAGTAGAGCTCCTATAGGTTAAAACTAACAATCAATTAATGGAACCGACAGGCTGACTACTTACGTAGTGATCTACGGTGGAAGAGCTGCCGCGGAATTTTTATTTACACCTATTAGCGAACTTGTCCGCTCTCTAGCAATTTAATTATTAGGAGTCATTAATGTAGGTCCTAGAAAAATTCAGCGGGTTACTGAATTTGCTACTCTTACTGCACATATATGATATATACTACCGTCTTTGAAAAATGCGTTTGCTGTTTTAAGTAATAATATATACATTTATTTTTTAAATAATAATATTACTCAACGACTTTTAAAGAATGGATTTATTTTTCTCATATTCTCCAAAGCTTTTGACGTAAGCGTTATAACAGATATTAAATTCTAACACAATTCTTTAATCGTTAGTGCATACATCACATTTCCCTAAAATTTGCCTCAGAAGCATTAGGATAGAAACCCTTCAAACAACGACTTCGCACGCTGTTTTGATTCATGTTTTTCAGCAACTCAAACATTCCACAAAATTGCAAAAAAAAAAAAAAAAAAAAAAAAAAAAAAAAGAAGCCTAAACTAAGAACAAGAACATTATAAAGTATATTGATTTTAATTTAAATAATTAACACAACATGTAACACCTCAAAAGTTCTGTAAATGATATATACAGAGGAAAATCCCTCCACAGAAAGCAATTTATGAATGTTTACAACTATACCCTTTTTTATATTAACAATAAATTCATTTTTCTTTTAATACACTTGATCAATGTGTTAAATGCTTCCTTAATCAAAACATAAATTCACATAATTATATATCCTTGTAAATTCACATGTTGGACCAGGTTAATGTATTGTTCCCAATCCATAAGACCAGATTGATTTTGCAAGTAACTCATCATGTTTATAAAGATATAATGTATGATGTTGATCTGAAGTATGAAATGAAATGAATCCAGATAAAAGAAAATCCTGTATTTTTAAGGTGTAAAAATATTTTTAAGGGGCCTTTTTGAAATAGTTGGTAGGGAACAATGTCAAAAATAATTATATGATTCACTTGCTGCTTTGAAATATTTTTTGCTGATTGAAAGACGACCCATGTGACAACTCATGTGCATTTGATTCTTGAATTTCTTTAGCCCCCACATATCCACCTGAACATTGATCACTCAAGACAATCTAGATTTCCAAGGAAAAATAATTCACCAGTTCACTTATTTATACAACATATTTCTGGCTATCTTTATAACAGCAACAAATCTTCAATAAGAAAACATCTCTTAGCTTTCATTTGCTTCACAAAAGACCCTTCTATTCTTTCGGCCATTACCAGAATTCTTCGGCGGTCTTCGTCACCTGGAAAGATATCGACTTTAACAGGAACTGATGTTCCAAAAGGACATTATTGCAGTATACGTTGGGGAAAGTGAGAAGAAGCGTTTTGTTATTCCGTTATCGTACTTGAACCACCCTTCTTTTCAAGATTTGCTATGTCAAGCTAAAGAAGAATTTGGATTCCATCATCAATGGGTGGCGTAACCATTCCTTGTAGTGAAGATTTATTCATTGCAAATCTCACTTGGCCGGAAGATGAATTATAGCTAGCTATTTAGGACATGTAGACCTAGTTTCAGAATATCTTTTTGTCTCTGTCTTGTGTGGAAAGATTTTACCCCTGGACAAAGCTACAGAACTAATACACTGAGAATCAATTACTTTCATATGCAAAACCATTATCTGGTTTATGTTGTTAATAGTACACAAAGTCAACAATTCAATGTTCTTTGGTGATATTTTTCTCATAAATCTCTCTTGGCTAAGCTTGACAGTTGAAAATAAGATCTACAAAGCACATGTTTATATATATTCTTTGCATTTCTTTAGTATAACTTCTGTTTTGGTGAACCAATATTTTACTACGACATGAGTATTGTTTTGCAATGGTTTACTAAATTTTCTTGGGTGTGCATCAGTGCATGCATTCCGATATTCTAAAGAAAACGAGATTGTACTACGCCGATCAAAAAAAAAAAAAAAAAAACGGTATTGTACTACGTACTCTTGACCATACATATAAAAATAATATTACATTTCACAACTACTTTATTAGATGCATACAGTACTAATAACTCACAAGTTCTTCCATGCCCAAACTAGTACTCATTCCACATTAATGCCCTATATTATTACTTTGTCTTTTATTAATTCCCATAGTATATATTACTAACAATTCGAATCCTGAAGTTGTTTGTACACATCCGCATTCAATCTCGGTGTTGCAACTGCAAGTAATGGCCTAGCAGGTAGCATGCCATCTTTTGATTCAACCAAATCAATATGTGGTACATCATTTGGCACGCTCCAAGTGAATCCTTGAATAAGCCTAGCCAACAACATTGCCGTCATAGTAGAACCAAGTAAAACACCAGGACAACCCCGCCTCCCGGTGCTAAAAGAGAACATAGTAAGTTCAGGATCCACGAGCACAACTTCTGAGCCGTCGTCCTTGATGTGTCTCTCGGGCATGTACTTAAGCGGCTCATTCCAAACATTAGTGTTTCGACCTAGCCCTGGACGACTCAATAGGACGTGACTACCTTTCGGTATGAAGTAGTTGGAAACACTTGTATCCTTTGTCGAGACATGTGGAACGTTGAAAGGTGCTACAGGATGCAACCTGAATGCTTCCCTGGCACAAGCCTTCACATAATTCAACTTAGATAAGTCGGATTCTTGTACTAATCTATCTCTTCCGACTACCTCGTCCAATTCTTTTAGGGCTCTACAAAAAATATCGGGTTGTTCAATCATTTCTGCAATAGCCCACTCAACTGCATGTGATGGATTGTCCACTGTGGCTAACATAAGTTCCTGTTAATTCCATAAATGAGATATTCAATCAGCAAGAACTAAAGACTTAATGTTGTGACATCTAAAGTCTAAACACTCACATCATTTAGTAAACTCAATACGTAGTCATCAAAAACAAGGAAAAATTATTTCACCCAGTTGTTTCATTATGACATGGTACAACCAATGGTTGAATTGCAAATATTTTCTAAAGTAGAGGGTATTAACTTCCCACACTCCACTCCACAATGTGCTTACGCCAGTAATTGGATTGGTTGTACCACCTCATCAAGCTGAGACAATACACCTAATAATTAGCGTGGTACTTACAGTGATTTGTGCTTTGATCTCTTCAACTGTTAATAGAGGATTGTCGTTCGAATCTTTGAGGTTGATGAGAACATCAAGAAGGTCTTCTTCCTTTACTTTCAACCCATTTTCCCACATCTGCATCCTTTCATCAATTACTGGATCTTGATACTTGGTGGTATTCTTATATGCATCTTTTAGAATTCTTTTATTACCATCAAAATCAAATACCTCTAACCAAGGAACATAATCAGCAATGCCAAATGCATATAAATGCTTTAGAATAGTGAATATTCCATCCACATGTTCTTCTTCTTCGAAGCCTGGGCCTCCATCTTCCATTCCTTTCCCGAAGAACCTCTTGTTAAAAATAAGCCTCCTAATAACATTTCCACAATAATGTTGTGTTGCAGTTCTCACATTTACCAATCCATCTTTCGGCGACGAGTTTTGGCATTGATTGAATATATAGCGAACGAGATGGTCAGCTTCTTCGTTTCTTTTACTGTGCAACCAACGATGTTTTGCTTGTGAAAGAACTTCAGATGCAATAACTCTCCTCATTTTCTTCCATTGATCGCCAAGAGGCGTAAGGATTGCGCCCAAGTACCCGTTGCTCGACAATCTGGCCGACATACAATGAGGTCTTGAAGCGAAAATTGCATCTTGCTTTTTCAAAAACTCTCGGGCAAGTTCAGGTGACCTGACAGGGATTAAATGAACACCACCAATTTTTATGCATGCGATATCGGTGTTCATTTCATCCATAACTTGGTGTATCCACCGAAATGCGGGTCTGTTCTTCAGCATTTGGAATAGGCATCCCAAAATTGGCAATGGTGTTGGTCCTGGTGGAAGAGAAAAACCTTCTTCTCTTCTTGTGAAGCTCCACCATTTGTACAAGATAAATATTAGAGTGGCTAAAAACATTAATGGTATCAGCACGTAGAAGGGCATTGGTGACTCAACTTTTTCTATTGAGAATGTGATTGTTTGATTGTCCATGGCTTCAAATTTTTGAAAAAAGGTCAATAGTGCTTTGAGTGTGTTGCAAATGGACTTGGGAAGCTACTATTTATAGCAAGATGAACGGAAAATAACACGTCAGTTTATGTATGTACTTGATCACATGCATGCATTGCTTGGAGGGTATCTTTTTTCTACTAGTGAATAGTAGACTCATGATCAATGTGCAACATGTTTTCTAAATTTAAAACCAAGGGTGCAATCTATTTTATGATAAGCATGACTCTATCATAAATATCTGATAGTTTCTGATAAGGACGCAACATGGTTTCCTAAATTTAATCCAAGGATGCAATTTAGTTTTAGGTAAGCAACATGCCTTATCTGTCATTATTGTAAAATGGTCTCTGTTAATTTATAACACGCTATTAGTGTTTTTAGTTAAGTCTAGTTGCATGTAATGATCTTCGTAAACTTTATGGATGATTAAGACTTATAATTATCAGCTTGGGCAAGTGGCACTTAATACATTAACTTAGTGGAGATATATTGAAAGCATGCACAAACTCTATGATCAATTTTACAATCTCGTGACCAAATTACGATAGAAATTCGAAATTATTTCCAAAACTCCAGACAGTTAATTTGCGCGTCAACTTACTAGCTTATATAGGTTCATCTTGCTACGTGACACACACACATAAGGTAACGAGAATATACAAATTAATAAAAACCACGAAGTGTAAAAATTAGGGCTTTTTGAAAATTACCATCTCTGCTTTATATCTTATTTTTCTTTATCTGCACATTCACAACTAAAACATTGTAAGAAGTTTTATTTGGATTTTCAAATATAATATCCTCACCTGTTCTTGAATTATTCCATTTCTTGCCCCTCGCACTGTGTACTATTGGATTATTTTAATTAATATAACTATTTTGAGATTAATTTACAAGACTGTATTGTCTTGTGTTAGTGGGATACATATTTTGTAAGTTATAAGTATTGGCGTTAAACTGTTAATGAGATTAATGATGCAAGGCCATTAACATTCACATTTACCACCCTTGTTCTTGTGTAGATTAAAACACTCATATTTATATAGTATAATAATATACATTTTTATATTATATATTAAGTCTCTAACTATTTAAGGAGTTACAAGACTAATGGTTTTTGATACTATAAATAAAAGTCTGGTGGGAAAATATAGAAGATTTTGACTCTCTCTTCAACAAATGTTCTTCTCCTATTATATGTATAAATTATATGAGTGTGTAATTTGAGAAAAACGTCTCTAACTATTTAAGGAGCCAAGGGGGGCATATGTCCCCCCCCCCCCCCCCCCCTCCCTATGTAGGAATATATATACTCTATATACATATTATATTATAAAGAATCCACTATATATTACATTATATTTATTACTACATTTATATATATATATATATATATATATATATATATATATATATATCATATAATATTTGTATTTTATTGTTAATTTTGATTCTGCCTATACTGAAATTTTAGTTTAAATTCATGCCGCAATTGTATTGTACTATACTTCCCGAATTTCAAAAAAGTTCATCCATAACTTGCTGCAAAATTTATAAATTGTATCTTCATTCCCTCTTACTCCTTTAATGTACTAAATACTTTTCATGAAGTAAATCAAATAAAGGATAATCACCTAACATATATTTGGGCGTATATTATTACGCAATCTCCGTCTTCTGCGTGATAGATTGTATGTTTGGAAAATTAATTTGATTCTTATTTGTAAAGTTTGTCTAATAATGATAGTTACCTGGAATAGATAATTCTGTTGTGTATATATTTTCTATATGTTTGGTCAATGAAAATTAACACCTTCAACATACTTTTCCTCTTTATCTTTATGTGTTGCATCAATAGTGCACATCTAAAAATAAGTAACTTTGTACTTAGATATTATGTAGTTATAAATTAATATTCCGTAGAGCGTGTGACAGTTAGTAATATATTCTTTGTGTATGTTTATGTATTTTATTTTTAAATACTTTATAAATTTAGCTATCACTGTATTGTTTTTACAAATTTTATGTTTAATAGTTACTTATTAAATGTAGGTATAATTTTTTGAAAAGAATTAAATGTAGTGATTTTTTTTTTTTTTTTTATGTTATACCAAAAATTATCTCATATGCTTTCACCCCCCATCTAAATTCCTGGCTCCGCCCCTGTATGGGTAAAGAAAATTGTAGGGCTACGTACGCTTCTACTTTCTCAATTAGTGCAGACTTAGAGAAAAGTTTATAACAAAGAAGGTTGGTTGTTGTATCCCACATGCGGACATGTCGGTAGCCTACTGCATCAGATAAAAACATTTGTAGGGGCGCAAAGCCGTTTGAAGAGAGCATGAAGTAGTCCGCACATCATCCCAACGATCATATTTTATTATCGATAATTAACTAATTATCGACATCGAGGTAACTTTCGTCCTTTGAGAAATCGAGGTAACATCTATTTTATGTTAAAGTATGATAAATTTATTTTGTTTTCTATTTTATCATTGTTATTTCGGGGCAAGGGAACAACACATTCTTATTGTCCGTGGACGTCTTAAAAGAATATGTTGTCGGGGCAGAGCCAGGATTTATAGTTAAGATGAAATTCTAGTAAAAGCATTAAATGGTGTATGTTTGTAAAATAGCACCAAATACACAAAAAATCAATAATATTATCATTACTAACCGTCATACGTAATGTCTTTTACTTAGACAACTTTATTATGACTGAGTTTCCCTTTTCGTTTTTTTTTTCTCTTTTCTTTTTATAAGATCAAACTCAATATATCCAAGATTCATTTGTGATTCTGTGGAAAGAATCCACATGAATCCCGTTTAGTTTAGGGGCCGGGCAAAGGCGAGAAACATGTATAGTTTAAGTTGAAAAGTAAGATTCCACTGACACTATCTGAAATACCATTATCCTATTTAATATAAAAATTTATACTGATAGTTGATACATATTCCTGTTTGATTTATCGAAAAATGCTCCTATTTGGGATGTTTTTACTCATAAAAACGTGACCTATCGTAAAATCTCAATATAATATTGTGATACAAAATGAGATAGATGGCGACTCAAACTGGTAAGATCATGTGATTTAGTGTAGATGTTATTAATATAGGAGATAAATTGACTAGTTAGCGTGCTTTCGTGAGGAAAACAAAGAAGATGATCATGAGTTAGGTGAGAGAGCAAAGTGAGAAACATGTGTAAATTACGGGGCAAAGTTAGATTCCGCTTCCTAATTTAGACCTAGTTTTTTAAACTTTAATTCTGTCATCCAATCAAAAGTTGTGATTATCCAGTCAAAATTATGATGTGTAGACCATTGTAATATTTGCATCTCGAAAGACTAATTTTATAGATTATTCTTTTTATAAATTTAACTCTTAATTCCAATACTTTCAAAGCTATGTTGCTCAATTTTGGATAATTAAATTTTTTATCCTCCCTTTGTTTCATGATAAAATTGAATACATGTTTCTCTGAGTATTTTGTTTCCGGAAATAAAGCTTAATTAGCGATTGATCTCGAATCTTTTAAGAGCCTTTTTGAAAAATGATATACTCGAACGTGACATACAGATCTACTCTATTACGCGCAATCCTATCCTAATCACCGTACGTTGTTTAGAACTTATGAAAAACTGCATGACATCATTTATATTCTTGCAACTTTTGACTACATGATCTAAAGCCGCTTTAAATTTTCAAAGCTAACTGTTACTATGCCAGATCAAGATGTATCTGGCCGACTATTAAAAAACACGATTAACTTGTTTGTGAGTACGTGAGATACCTTTTCGTTCCATAATATATGTATATAGACATATATATATATGTGTGTGTCATGTAAATCTTCAGTAACTGCCGACTTTTTAATACTTCCGATTTTTCATATGTATGTTAAGTTATTTTTGGCTAAAAGTTTGGAGTATTTTTAAAAATCTATTTAAATCATTAATTAGATACTTGCTAGTATTTAATGGGAGCAAGTTTTCCTTCAAAAACTTTATAAAATATCATAATTATAGAAATAATTAGAGAAACACCTCATATTCGATTTTAGTTGAATTCTTTTGTTGTAGCTAGTTGAGATCAGGAGCACAAGTTGAATCTGTACATAACACAATATAAATCTTCCTATTAGAATCAAGAGATTTGGAGGGTTCATGTGACTAGTGTTTGCTGAAGTAGTCTTTCATTTTGTACAGTATCATGAAACATTAGCACATGAACAACGAGTGTTACAGACCAAAATCTTAAAATTTTAAAACAATTTAAACTATACTATTTGGAACAAAAATCCACCAATTTTTTTAGCTCAAAGATAGTCCTCAGAAGCAGATTTCTCTCGAGTGATTTCAAGTATGCCCATAATAGTAATTCATAGGGATATCCATCTCCTTTGTTCTTCTCTAAGATCAATTACTCTGTGTGTGCATCTTCTTTCAATGTTTCAAATCTTCTGCGAGGGAACGAAGGATAGTGATTAGTCTTGTCGTCAACTAGAGTTTCGCATTATAATTCAGTGACATTGGCTGTCAAGAGTGTTTTTCATCAAAAGGTTTCCCCTTTGATGCGCTTCTTTACTTAACATGCCCGACGATAATTTAGCTGGAAAGGAAAATATTACTAAAAACAGAATAGAGATACATAACTATGCATAGAATTTGGACTAACTCAAACCAGTACTTAAAGGTTTAGCATCTCAAATGACCGTTGTATATATCATGCATTCATTCTGCAATTTTGTTCAGAAATAATTAAAAAAAAAAAAAAAAAGTTTCTACTATAAGGAAATAAGAAAAAAATTAAATTAAATGTGTGACTAGTCTACAAAATCTGCTCCCTAAAACTTTGTATACATCATGTTCTGGCCAAGCATGAAATGAGATCGATAAATAAGTCTTCAGTGCACGGAATGGTAAGGCCACCCGTCGGATGATGAAACCCGAATCCTTCTTCAGCTTGACATAGCAATTCTTGAAATTCAGGGTGGTTCAAGTTCGATAATGGAATAACGAAGTGCCTCTTCTCATTTTCCCCAACATATACTGCAAATTGTCATCAGTTCCTGTTGGGGATCTCTTTCCGGCAGATAAATAATGTCTAAGTATCTTAGGAATTGCCATATTTGTTGTAGTATGTATCTTGTAGAATCTAAGGATGATATGAAAAGAACAGGAAAGTTGTTTATCTGGCAGGTGAAAGTTAAGACTATGATTCTCTTGAGAACTGGTTGCTGTTAATTTGTTGCTGATAAATGTTGTATTTATAAGTGAACAATGGAATGATTTATCCTTTAGAAATATATAGAGTGGCCAACGCTCAGATGGATATCATGTGATGGCCGGCTGGTGAAGTTTGAGAAACAAAAGAACATGAGAAATCACAATTGACTGGTATGGTGATAATTTTCTGTTAGGCAGAGAATTATCTTTTTCTGGGTGAGGAATATAAATTTGATTTAGCAACTTGAGGTCAGGCAGGAGCACATTATAAATATGTATAAAAACAATGGATTAGCACATGCATGGTCTTCTTGTGAATTCAGCAAAAATCAGAAGCTCTGTCATCATCTGGGCTAAATTTGGATTGCTTGCTATGTGGAGGGACCGAGGAACAAACTGATCATCTCCTCTTTCACTGTGGTGTGACGCATAAAATTTGGATGAGCATTTTTCGATGGTTTGGGTTCTATACGGCATTCCAGCAGGGTGGTAGAAGTCATTTTCTCCAATTCAGTGCCTTGATGCCGTATAGGAAAGGCTCGGAAGCATGGACGACGCTGTGGCTTTTTGTGATCTGGGAGATTTGGAAGTTGAGGAATTTGATCAGCTTTAGAGGGCTAGATATTGACGTGGATAAGGCGATTGAATTAATTAAAGTTAGTTCATGGAGTTGGATTAAAGCGAAAAATCATGCGTTTTCATTTTCGTTTAATGATTGGGACTCAAATCCTATCTCATGTTTGATCTAGACGGTGTGGGAGTGGCGTGTCAATGGATGGCGTTTGATTGTCTAAGTGCGTTTGATGCGGTGTATTGTGTTGGCTACATTTTGGGTGTATTTCTTATACCCCTGTTGTAATAACATTCATTGCAAATAACTTTTGCCTTTTGCTGATAAAAAAAAATAAAAATTCAGTATATACAGCTTTACTAATTAAGGCGTAGGTTCGTGTAATTATATTTTGGTGAAGAGTCATTCAGCTAGACAATAGATTGAATACATAAGTTCACAGACATGCAATAGCATGGATATATATGTATGTGGAACATCAGCTGTACTCAGGGGCGTATCCAGGAATTTAATTTGGGGAGGGCTAATCTAAGAAATGATAGATTTATTTAAAAAATATTTTCAGATTTCATAACTATGAGTACCTTTTTTCATCGTGAATGAAATATTTGCTCAAAACTTAGTTAAATATTTGAAAAGGATGTGTTGTGTTTAAAGTTTTTGAAGATTAGTAAAGATATTTAGGGATTTTGTTGCTAGCATTTATTTAAAATTTGAGTTAGTAAACCATTATTATGTTAGTATTCCTTTTATTTTATATTTTATGTATACAACAAACATAGTAAAAAAAAGTCTGGCCAAGAAATCTTGGGGGGCTGTAGCCCCCCCAAGCCTTCACATGAATCCGCCCCTGGCTGTACCCAATATGCCCCTAGAAGTGCTTCTTTCGGAGTTAAACTCCCATTTGTCCATATTTCGAGAAACAATATCTCTTGTTTTTCATTCCCATTCCCATAGGAATGAATACTATGATTCACATTTCAAATCATTAGTCAATGTTGTAATAGCCTGAACCATGAACATGTTATAACTATTAGAACACTTCTATTTGAATGAGATAGCTAGCTTGGACAACAGTACTTGAGGCCACAAAATAATTTTACAGGTTTCTCTTTACTTAAATAAGGTCTGGCAAGGTTACTTGTCTTGAGCAGTTTCAAGCATAATTTATATCGTCAGAAGATAATTTTCCATTAAAAAAAAAAAGAAAAAATCAACGTGCTCTTGTACATCAAATTTTCACCTAGCTAGTAAGCTTAGTCGTTTCAATTAGTATCAAGGATTATAATTGTTTAGTCAGAAAAAAAGACTAAATTTCTATGTATTAGTTCAGTAGCTTTGTCCAGGGATACAATTCTTCCACACAAGACAAAGGAAAAAAAGATAAAAAAATGTGAAACTGGTCTACAAATCTGTGCTAAAAACCTAGCTATAAATCATCTTCTCCCCAAGTGAGAAGTGAGTTCAATGAATAAATCTTCAGTGCAAGGAATGGTTAGGCCACCCATTGGATGATGGAATCGAAATTCTTCTTCGGCTTGACATAGCAATTCTTGAAATTCAGGGTAGTTCAAGTATGATAATGGAATAACAAAGCGCGTCTTCTCACTTTCCCCAATAACAAATTCAGGGTTGTATGCTTTTTAACAGAAAACGAAAGTTGTTTAGTAGAAAGTGAAAGTTAAGAAGTATGATTTTCTTGAGAACTGGTTGATGCTAATTTGTTGCTGATAAATGTTGTATTTATAAGTGAACATAATAATTTTTAATTAGAAAAAGTATACAACCTTACTTATCTCGAGTATTTTCAAGTAGGGGAAATTGCGGCAACCCCCAATCAATGGGTGTTTTTGCATTGTGCCGGTGTTTTCAACTACA
This sequence comes from Misopates orontium, assembly GCA_946800315.1. Lineage (NCBI taxonomy): Eukaryota > Viridiplantae > Streptophyta > Magnoliopsida > Lamiales > Plantaginaceae > Misopates > Misopates orontium. Next base: position 1,875,291 of record OX326948.1, on the reverse strand, counting down.
ACTTCTTGTTTAAGAATCTGATACAAAATAAAATGATAGAAGGTCTGTTCTAGCTGCTATGCGGCCGAACTGAACTTAAAACTCTTGCTTAGGTGCTTAATTAACTTAAAAGGCGCCATTGTTAAAAAGAATTGGGTTATTACTTATTACTAATTAGATGGACGCAACTCACAATTATCAATAAATAAGATAGACGCAAATCACCGAAACTGTGTGGCGTATCTTGTTGAGCGGATTTACTTCTCCCTCGATCACATAAACTGACTCAGTGGATCTCAAGGGAAAGGGTAAAACGAGGAGGTAACAAAATATTGAGGGACAATTGAGTAATTTCATGCTCACTTTTGGTCCAGGATTTGATCACGTAATATGAATCCAGGGGGCTTCTGAAAGATTAGATAAGGTGTTGTAGGCCGGGTCGCCTGGATTTAATCATGAAGACCCGGTTTTAAATGTGTTGAACCAAATGCCAATTATGTACTGTTCAATCCATATAAAATCCACTAATAAGCCCCTAAAATGCCTTACGATACGTGCCCTAAGAGGATATTATTCACTTAAGTCTTCTGCACTTTATCTCCTAACCTATGGAAAATATGCGATATCTTCCAGCCTATTGATTGTTGCGATTCGTCGGCTGGACTATTCATCGACCATACATTTTGAGACACGCCTGCATTTTTATTCATTGGGTAGGCATCAGAGATAAAATCAATAAGTTATAAGGATATTGCACATTTCGAAGGTAAGGGAATATAGAGCAAAAAACCCCATAGGTTGGGGTTGCTGCAAAAGACTCCCCCACAAGTTGTGCATTGTCTTTTAAAATATTGACTTGCAATTATATATCCAAACAAAAAACACCACACTCTTTGATGTCTTAACACAGAAAAGGATGCATGACATGACTGGAGTTCATGTAATTATGTCGATCAACATCTATTAAGTTTTTAATTTACAAAAAAAAAGAACATTTAATTAGAATTCGGAAGACTTAATTGATAAGTGGAGAAATTGGAAGCTGGCTTGAGCTATTGCTTTCTGTTATGGAAATACTCAAAAATTGTTTTTGTTGGAAAACTGACTTATTTGGAATAATTTTTCCTTGTTTTGGTTGATTACATATCCACGAGTATACTAAATGTTGTTTAAACTTTAGATATAACAACATGAAGTGTTTAGTTCTTGCTGATTGAATATCTCATTAATGGAATTAACAGAAACTTGTGTTAGCCACAGTGAACAATCCATCGTCGCTATTGCAGAAATGATTGAACAACCTAATATTTCTCGTAGAGCTCTAATAGACTTGGACGAGGTAGTTGGAAGAGATAGATTAGAAACTTATCTAAGCTGAACTATGTGAAGGCTTGTGTCAGGGAAGCATTAATTTCGGTTGCATCATGTAGCACCATTTCAACGTTCGACATGACTCGACAATGGATACGATTGTTTCCAACTATTTCATACCGAAAGGTAGTCACGTTCTATTAAGTCATCGAGGGCTAGGTCGAAACACTAAAGTTTGGAATCAGCCGCTTAAGTACATGCCTGAGAGACGCATCAAAACGAGGCTTTTGAAGTCGTGCTCGTGGAAATTTTTTGAGGTGGAGTGCTGACGTGGATTAAAATTGGTAAAAAAATTTGGGTTAAGAGATGCAGTGCGTTCTTTTCTGACAGCAGAGTACCCAATGCGAAGAAAATTTCAACTTATGGTATACAAATTAATGTGTCAAACAAAGATTTAAAATTAAAATTGGGCCAAGTTATTATAAATGTGAGATTCCGCCTTTACGGGAAGTCCATACACAATCTAAAGCAATATCCATAAATAACTTCTTTTTTTTTATCATAGCAATATCCATTAATAACTACCTAATGCTCATATCTATTTGCTAATATATAATCAATCCAATACGTCTTACTAACGGTCACTTACAGCTAATTTTAGATATAATAATTAATAATTCTTAATATTTTATTATATGTCAATTATAATAACCTAACATTATCTCTCTTGAGCTAACAGTCGACCTCAAAATCTAGTAAAATAAACAACCCCAAGTGTTTTTATTAGTTTATCCCCATGATGCGAACATGGTCGATTTTTCAAATCCTCTGAACCCTGCCAGTCTGCCACCAAGGTTGATTTATTAAATACAGGAATATCAAAATAGCTAACTAATGAGCAAAGGAAATCTGCATAGCCATAATCTTGACAAATTTGTTGAGCCAAATGTGAGAATTCGCATGCCCCAAATACTTTCACCATAATTCATATCCAAAAGGGATGATCTTTTATCATCTTCCTGACATTAAACTTGGTTGCCTGCTTTTCTTATTTTATTATTCGGGCCGGGACAGGATGAACAAAAAGTAATATCACCTGACACATAATAAAAATCTGTAAATATATGAAACCTATAATTAAACTGCATTGTCAACGGGTTTGCATAACGCTAGTAAATAATTTAGAACGCCACAACTCTGGATAAGATAACCCCCATATTTTATAATTCCATAGTCATACCTCCAAAAAACTCAAAACCAGTTGGCATGGGATATACAATATTTAATGTCACATATATGCATGTGTCCATGCATCCATATGGAACGTTTCTCCTTGAAGATATATTATTTAATGAAATATATTAGAATGCTTCCTTTACCTCAGCCAATTATATTAATGCTGACTAGCTAACTATCAGTTACAACTAATATTATATATAATATTGAATAATTCTAAGCATTTTATAATATGACAACATATAATAACGAAAAATAATCTTTCTTGGAGAAAATTAAGCTTCATATCACAATCTTGAAACCCCAAGTGTGTTTAATAATATATCCCCACGATTTTGCAAAATCTTTTAAATCTCAAATTGTATAATTCCATAGTCATACCAATATTTCATGTCACATGTGTCCACATGGATTACAAAAAATTGCGCCACACTTTTCTCCTTACAAGCTATATATATTGTCAACTATATTAGCTAATTAATTTCCTTCACCTGGAAAAATCTTTCTCATCAAAAAAGAGATGGCTTCTTCTTCAACTGCCCTTTTGCTTCTTCTCAGCCTCCTCTTTTTCACAATGAGTAACGGCCAAGGGGGGGCCTTGTGCACCCAGTGTACGGACCTGGTTCGCAACCTGCTCCAGCCCATCTCTCCGCTGACCTGCTGCGCAGCCTTGAATGGCTTGACCAATCTCGAGGCTGCCGGCTGCCTCTGCGACCTCATCAAAGCCCAAACCACCGGGCCCTTCCCGATTACCATCAACGTCCCAGCCACCTTCTCCGCCATTATTGCCACATGCGGAATACAGGTTCCCGTTAGCGTCCAGTGCCAGTAATTAAGCCACAAGATGATGATCACTTAATAATCTACTGGAGTACTATCATGCACGCTTCTTTTGCTTGTTTTTTTTTTTATTTTTGTTTCCTGGTGTGTTAAGTTTTCTCCTTTTTCCCATTTCCTGTATTTGGTGAGTTTTACTCACGAAGAATAAGGTGCTTCAGGTTTATAATAATGAGGTGATGACAATGAATAATAAGTTTTATTAGTTTGTTTCTCAGGCATGCACGCTGTTCTCTTTTTTTTTTTTTTTGTCGTTTTATTAAAATTAAAGTTAAATCGAGATGAACTCTCGTGTTTAAACTATGAATTCCGACCAACACGAATTATCGACAGACATATTCGCCAGAAAGTTAACTATGATAGTTTTCACATTTTTAAGTAGGTCCAAAAGGCAAGTTTCTCCTTCTTGCAGATGAGGGTGGACGCTAGTTATTGTTATTATTATTATTATTACTATTGTTGTTATTATTCTATCATAACCTTTCATATCTAGTTCCTAAAAAACAATGTAAAAAAAAAATGAATATCTGCAGGGTAAAAGGAAAATTGGCTAGCTTAATATTGCGGCCGCACCACGAAATACAATATTATACAGAAAATCATAAATACAAAAAAGTGATAATTAATAGATCGAAACTTGTTTACCCGGTTCTTCAGAAAAATGACGTCTGAGGACACCTCAAGACATATTTTTTTCTTGTTCTCCATGAATGCACAAAGAATTACATATGAATGAGTTATTTATATTAGGGACACAATCCTAATTATAGTTTTATATGAAATTTGCAATTCTCGAGTAATTTGAGTCTCAACAACTTCAAGTTAAGTTATACTCCAACAACCAGCAATCTAGCACTTGAAAACTGAGTTCATATATAATCATATCTTAAACTTCTCAATAACAAATAATATATGAACAACAACGACAACAATCCTCGAACTTCTCAAGTTTCAAGGTTGGTTGAAGTCACAACTTTAGTCAATATATGAGTCAGCTCCCCCTTGACTGATCAACTAGTAAAATGTTAAATTTCTAACTTTTTCTAGAATTTGTGTATTTGTTATAAGATCGATGCGGATATTTTTTCGTGTGCTGACGAGATACTCAGCATCGATCTAGTCCTGAATCAGCTATGAGTTTAGAAAACTTGTACTCAAGCACTGCACATTATTTTGATACCATATAGACCCTCTCATGCCTATAGTTGAGATCAAAGGTAGTAGTTCAATCGGACATTAGTTACACGGTAAAATTCGCTATGACCCGAGATCAGCGTCAAATGAGACAGGACTTAGCTGTCGATTAGATGGCAAAAGACCCAATAAAATCCATTTTGACTGAGGTCGCCGTCTAACTAGATTACTTTAGTAAAATTGAATAGTAAGAGTCACGTACCTTATTATGATGTTTGGTGGTGCTTATAGGGAATTAATTCTATGATTTGTGCTTATATCTTGAGCAAATCTTGACCAAACGTCCACGACTTTTTATGATAGTATGTCGGGGTCATTATGGACCTTGTCATACGCGTCAAATCGGTCATATTCGTAGGTTCATCAGTCATCACGGTTCATTTCAGTTGAGTCTTGATGGTTAAGTAGACAGATCTGCCATTGGTTCACAACGCGTTTGGGTAATGCCAAATGTCATACCCAAAATATGGCAAATTTTATTAAAAACACAAGGTGCAGCAGATGGAACAAAGTACAACAGGAAGCTCTGAAAAAGAAACAGATACAAAACTAACCAATACAGAGAGTAGGAAATGAACTATAAGTGAACTCCAAAGTCTTATAACACATGGCGACTCATTTCTAAATGAACTTCGTTACGAGGCATATTAGATGTTTCCAATAACTTGTCTAAGATTGTGTGAAGATCACAGTTACAAATTGATTCAGAGTTGATTTAAAGAGAGTTATGTCAAGATCACGCTTCCGCTCAATTTCTTGAACATTAGGAAGTTAGATTTACGTTGAGATATCCAGAGCCTGAGAGTACATGGGACCACTCCCAAGATTTACCTCTTTCAATTATTGTATCTGTAGATTGTTGGTAGTCAAATGCATTAATTGGTGCATGTGGCATTAGTTGAATGGTTGGCTGAACTTGTAGGGGCCAAAATGAAATTGAAGAGCCGGTCAAAAACATAGGCTGTTTATTGCATTTTAGGGGCCTATATGGAAATTGCAACTAGGTCCCTCTAGTTATGCTGAATATGATTTTGCTCCCCAAGTTTCTCCTATAAATAGAGATGAAATGTGAATCATTTCATCACACCAAAACAAAGCAAGTTGCTTGTTCTCTCTAGTTCTTTATAGTGCGCATACACGAGTGTAAAGTGTCGTTAGGGAGTGTTGTTAGCGAGGGCTTTGTGAGGGTGTCGTTGAGAGTGAGGGAAAATTATATAGTTGTAATAATTTTCTAAATAATGAATTTCCGCTCTTGTCCCGTGGTTTTTCTCCGGTTTTGGAGTTTCTACGTAAATCCTTGTGTTGTTACTATATTGTCAATATTTATTCGTTTTGCTTCATAATTCCATAATGGGCAAATCCTGGGGGGGCGTATTTGTGGGATCAAATACCTAACATAGATTTTATATTTTATTAATTTGTCTAAGAACAAATTACGATAATTAATAATAATCCATTCTGCAGGTTGAGTATTCTTTGCAATTACTTGGTAACTTTTGCTTGGTGAGCCAATCTGTTTAATTTATCAAGAGTACACGTTATCGGTTCTTTACTAATTTTCCTTGGGTGTGCCAATGGGTTTTAAGAGAAAAAAAGATATTGTACGTACTACGTAAGAACACATATTAATATTATGAATAGAAAACCTTGACCATACATATAACAATAACAATAATATTAAAGTTAAACACAACTCTGTTAGATGCACACAATAGTAATTAACTCCCATGCCAGTACTCTTATTCTTCCATGCCCAAACTAAATACTCATTCCACAATGTCCCATAATATTACTAACAATCCTAATTCTGAAGCTGTTGGTACACATGAGCATTCATTCTTGGCGTTGCAATTGCACGTAATGGCCTAGCAAGTTGCATGTCATCGTTAGATTCAGCCAAATCAATATGTGGGACATCATTTGGAGCACTCCAAGTGAAACCTTGGATAAGCCTAGCCAACAACATTGTTGTCAATGTCGTACCAAGTAAAACACCAGGACAACCCCGCCTCCCGGTGCTAAACGACAACATAGTAAGTTCCGGATCCGTGAGCACAACTTCTGAACCGTCGTTATGAATGTGCCTCTCAGGCATGTACTTAAGCGACTCATTCCAAACTTTAGGGTTCCGACCTAGCCCTGGACGACTCAATAAAATGTGACTACCTTTCGGTATGAAGTAATTGGAAACAATCGTATCATCTGTCGAGACATGTGGAACGTTGAAAGGTGCTAAAGGATGCAACCTGAATGCTTCCTTGGCACAAGCCTTCACATAATTCAACTTAGATAAGTCAGATTCTTGTACTAATCTGTCTCTTCCGACTATCTCGTCCAATTCTTGTTGGGCTCTGCGAAAAATATCGGGTTGTTCAATCATTTCTGCTATAGCCCACTCAACTCCATTTGATGGATTGTCCACTGTGGCTATCATAAGTTCCTGTTAATTCCATAAGGGAAATTAAAGGAGAGATTCAATCAACAAGAACTAAAACATTTGTTACTATTGATATCTGGCCATTCTGGCAAAGATATTTTTTCCCGTCTTGTGTCCCACATTATCTCCAGGTAATTGTGATCATGACACATGTCATTGATCTTAATACACGGAGGATGGATGGTTATATAGAACACAAGTGGAACAAAATATCTTTTGCATGACCATCAAACAAGAGGAATTCATGCAAATTAACAAGTTTAAGATATTAATATATCAAATATGGTTGAGCTAATAGGTAAGTTTTTAATTATTAGCATGGTAACTAACTTACAGTGATTTGTGCTTTGATCTCTTCAACCGTTAACAAAGGATTGTTGTTTGAATCTTTGAGATTGATGAGAACATCAAGAATGTCTTCTTCCTTTACTTTCAACCCATTTTTCCACATGCGCATCCTTTCATCGATCACTGGATCTTGATACTTGGTGGTATTCTTATATGCTTTTGTCATATTTTTTTTATAACCATCAAAATCAAATACCTCTAACCAGGGAACATAATCAGAAATGCCAAATGCATATAAGTGCTTTAGAATGGTGAATATTCCATTCACATGTTCTTCTTCTTCTAATCCGGGGCCTCCGTCCTCCATTCCTTTCCCGAAGAACCTCTTGTTGAAAATCAGCCTCCTAATCACATTTCCACAATAATGTTGTGTTGCGACTCTCACATTTACCAAACCATTAGTGGACGATTTTTGGCACAGATTGAAAATGTAACGAACGAGATGATCAGCTTCTTCATTTCTTTTATTGTGCAACCAGCGATGTTTTGCTTGTGAAAGAACTTCGGATGCAATAACTCTCCTCATTTTCTTCCATTGATTGCCAAGAGGTGTAAGGATTGCACCCAAGTACTCGTTGCTTGACAATCTGGCTGACATGCAATGTGGTCTTGAAGCGAAAATTGCATCTTGTTTTCAAAAACTCTCGTGCAAGTTCAGGTGACTTGATGGGGATTAAATGAACTCCACCGATTTTTATGCATGTGATGTCGGTGTTCATTTCATCCATAAGTCGGTGTATCCATCGAAATGCTGGTCCGTTCTTCAGCATTTGGAATAGGCATCCAAAAATTGGCAATGGTGTTGGTCCTGGTGGAAGAGAACAACCTTTTTCTCTTCTTGTGAAGCTCCACCATCTGTACAAGATTAATATTAGAGTAGCTAAAAATATTAGTGGTATGAGCATGCTGAAGAATATTGATGTCTCCACTTTTTCTATAGAGAATGTGATTGTTTGATTATCCATGGCTTCAGTTTCTTTAGAATAGGTCAAGAGTGCTTTGAGTGTGTTGCAAATGAACTTGGAAGCTACTACTTATAGCAAGATGTATGGCATAATAAAATGTTAGTTTATGTATGTCTTGATCACATGCATATACTGTTTGGAGGGCAAAGAGAGCTTTTTCTTCTTTGGAAAACATTAAACTCATGATCAATGTGTTAAATGCTTCCTTAATGAAAACCAAGGATGCTATTCATTTTATGATAAGCATGACCCCTTCATAAATTTCTGTAGCTTCTGATAAGGATGCAACAGGTTTTCCTAAATTAAGACCAAGGATGCAATATATTTTATAGTAAGCAACATGCTTTATCTGTCATTATTGCAAAAGGGTATGTGGTAATTAATAACACCCAATTAATGTCAATTAAGTCTACCTAGTTGCATGTAAGGATCTTCTTAAATTTTATGGATGATTATGACTTATAATTATCAGCTTCGGCAAGTGGCACTTAATACACTAACTGAGTGAATATATATATATTGAACAAACTCTATTGCAAATTTTTGTATCCTCCTGAACAAATGACGATTGTAATACAGTTTTCATTTTGGTGGCAAGAAAACTACAAATCTGGAATTATTTCAAAATGCCTGACCGTTTCCTTCAACTTACTAGCCATATATGTTCGTCATGCTACATGACACACACACAAACGTATAAGGTCACCAAAATATACAAATAAAAACCACAAAGTGTAAAAATTAGGGTTTTTGGAAAATTACCACATTTGTTATATCTATTAGCAAATTACTCCATGTGAAAAATGTTGCGTATCGACCTTTCTCACATCCCAATTAGAAACTTGTAAGACGTCAAACCCTAACTTTTTTTTATCCGACATTCACTAAAACATTGTAAGAAATTTAATTTATTTTTCAAAATAGTCTCATCTTTTCTTGGATTACTTCATTTCTTGCCCACATCACAATGCGTCCTTGTTGGTCGCCAACTTAAAGAATCTGGTGCAGGCTGGAGCAGGATTTATAGTTAAGTGGACGCAATTCTACTATATGCATAAATTAATATGTGTATATTTGTAAAACAACACAAATATGCAAAAATTAATAATATCATTCCTACTGGTCATATGTAACTTATTTTGCTTAGACAACTTGAAGTGATTGAGTATTTCTTCTTGACAAGATTAAACTCAATACCAATGATCAAATCATTTCCGTCCTGCATGCAGTATTCTCGTTTGTGGTTCTATCGAAAGAATCCACGCAAATTCCATTTAAGCTAGCTAGGGAGGAAAGTGAGATCCATTTCATTAACACTATGTGACTTACAAACTGACATCATATATTGTGAAATCTCAGTATAATTATATTGTGAGAATACAACAGGAGAAAGATGGTAAGCGACTCAAGCTGGTAAGATCACGTGTTTTAGTGAAAATGTTACTAGTAGGAGATAAATTGACAAGTTTGTGTGATTTGGTGAGGAAAAAAAAGGAAAGTTAGGTAAGAGAACAAAGTGAGAAACATGTGTAAATTACGGGGCAAAGTTAGATTCTGCTTCCTCCTATTGTACAACAACTAATATTTTTACTTTGATTCTATTATCCAGTAAAAATTGTGATTATCCGGTCAAAATTATGATGTGTGGGCTTCCCGTTGTAATATTGGCATCTCGAAAGAGTAAAATCATTTTTATAGATTATTCTTGTTTTTTTTAACTCTTCAAATATTTTCAAAGCTAAGTTGCTCAATGCCTCAATCTTGGATAAATTTAAATCTCTAATACGCCCTTGGCCTCATCAAAATTTGATGATAAAATTGAGTGTTTAATTTGTTTCGGGAAATAAAGCTTTGATCCAAACAAGCTTAAATTAGAGATCAATTTCGAATCTTCCAAGAGCCTTTTCGAAAAATGATATACTCGAACGTCACACATGATCTACTCTATTACGCAATTCTATCCTAATCATCTTACGCTGTTTTGAACTCAAAAACTGCATGTCATCATATATTCTTGCAACTTTTGACTATATTATCTATAATGCTGCTTTGAATTTCAAAGTTAACTGTTACTATGCCGGATCAAGATGTATATAGCCGACTATTAAAAATACGATTAACTCATTTGTGAGTACGTGACATACCTTTTCGTTCCATAATATAGATCATGCCAATCCTCCGTTAATACATATGTTAAGTTATATTGGACTATTGTTCAAAAAAAAAACTATATTGGACTAAAGGTGGAGAATGTTTTTAAGAAGTTATCTAAATCCTTAACTAGGTATCTGCTAATATTTAATAGGAAGCAGCTTTTTCCTTCAAAAACTATATCAAATACTAAATGCCAATCCAGAGGCAAGTCAATAATACAAACGCGTAAAAAAATGTTTGTGGGTCCAAAAGATTTTCCATAAGCATTTAATTTTAGTGCGTAAAGTGAAATATAAGTTTTTAGCTTTGCGAGTTTCATCCAAAAGGAACTATTTTCAATTGAGAATTTTAGTGTATGTTGAATCAAGTATTACAAAACAGTACAAAATTCTAGGTTAAATGTCTCTCTCGATAAATCTTTATTTTGAATATTGCCAATACAACTCACAGAGACACCAGATTATTTGAAGTTTTAAACGCATAGCAGAATATTCAAACTTTCTAATATAAGCGCTTGACAACCTAGGCGAGATCTAGAACACGTGAAATTATGTTTTACGAAATTCGTTCCAGGCTTGCTCAAGGCTTTTTTATCCCCAAACAGCTCTAGACAGCTCTTTGGGCTTAATTTTTACGCCCCATTGTTTTAGGGCTTACGTCCAGAGCGAAAAATCATGTCCTTTGTGGCCCAAACTGTTGAGATTACGCCTTGAAAGAGACAAATAAAGTTGATTTTATTCTCTTATTATAATTTTCCATCTTTACTTTGTCTAAAAAGTTATATATTTATATAAGATAACAAATACGTTGGAAGATATTTGATATACGTGCCAGATTTTTTCTATATTTGAATATCGTCTTCCTTTTTTAAATAGTTTGATAATCATTACTTTGTGAGTTTCTTTGTCGTTATTTATGTAGTGTTTAAGGATTAAATCGATATGCAATTTATACAACATGTAAACTAAAATAGTTTCTCCGCTTTTTTTAACTTTATATTGGCACAAATATTTTATTTTAATTTATTTCAAGAACATCTTAACTTTTTTTTAATATTCTGAATTTTAATCACTATTTTCTTATCATAAATATATATTTTAACAAATTAAATATCAAAATGTTTTAGGCTTACGCCCCACTTCTCGGGGCTACGCTTGCCTCTAAGTCCATAAAACGCCTCATCTTACGCTCAATGCCTTTTAAACACTGCTAAGAAATGATTAGGATATTTTTCTTTTTTGAGCAAAAACGAAAAGAGAAATAAATCAATTAATGAACAAAAAAACATACATTTAAGGTTGGGCTTGGGCCAGTTTACCTTAGAACACATTGCCCAAATAAAACATCAAACTTACATGCACAAGAAAGAAGGCCTTGGGTGGCCTAAACAGATCAAGTCTAAACGAATAAGGCGTTCAAGGGGAAAAGTTCATTTGTATAGGCCCGAATCACAAAATCACAATCAAGGTATTAATGCACTAAAGGCCTAAACTTCAAAATAGCTCAAAAGCACTGGGCCATATACATCATCATTCATCCTAGAACCGAGTAACGTAGAGGTCAATTATGTGTATAATTTCTTTTTCCTTCAAAAAGATATTTCATGAAACAATTGCAAATGACGCGGTTCAATTAAAATTTAAGATTGTGCATATTTTTAAAATTATAAGGCACTTCTAATAACCGAATTAGTACCACTTCATCATAGAAACGAAAACTAATTATATTGCGAACTTCCAATTTGCATAAGACTTTATAGTTTGTAACACAGTTAGGAATCTCTATTGTGTTCCAATTCGAGTTAGAACAAACTCTTAAGAAAAAGATATTAAGAGAACAAAACTAATAAAAGACAATTTATTGTTTCTTCTTAGTACTTGGCTGCTCCCACACTAGCTCGTCGTGCACCGTGATGCTTCTTAATTTTCTGAAAATGTTTTCCTTGTTGAAGTTTATGTGGCGAATGGTTGTGAGTTGTTATGATGAGTTGTGTGGGTGGTTGCGACGACAGTGATGGTGGTGGTGGTGGTTACGGCATGAACTCCGATGACTTATACTTGTCGGAGAAATTGTCATTATGCTTGAAGATATTGTCAAGATGTTAGGAAATTTTTGCATTATTTTGTTGCATTTGTTGAGGACTTCCATCGTTAGATACAACAACTCACAAGTATTTTGCCTAATTTCTACATCATGTTGCATACGACGGATTTGATACGGAGGCATGACGAAATGAAAAGATGAAAGCACCAAATGATAATGTGTTCTAATTCGAGAAAGGAGGGATCTCCAAAAAAAATGAGATTCAAAGAGAGAAAATTAGAGATAAGTTGGAATATTCCGTTTTACTTTCACATTGCAAGCACATTATATATATATAATAAATAAAAGTAACTAACTAATTACCACTAATAGATACCTACTTATATTCCTATCCCCTACACATTTTATATTATCTAATACACAAAAATATATACTCTAATATATAATATTAACAGCAAGTACTATACTAAGTAATTACGATTATTTAAATAATAACTCAATATATGAAATACAATACCCGTATCAAACCCCTATACGTATATTAGGCTGCTTAGCTAGTTTTTCGGTAGTACAAAATCTAAATACTCAAAGAAATAAAAAATAAAACATAACATGTACCAGTTACATATATTGCATTGCAGATTATCAAGATTGTGTAAATCGAATTGTAAAATGTATTGACGATTGAAAAGAGTTGATGATTACAAACCAAAGATTACATGTAAATTGAGAGAGAGTTTCTCTCAATCTGAAGAGAACGAAAACTTGGAAAAGGAAAAGTGAAAAAAATACAACACAACAACTCCTATTTATACATAGGAGAAAACTTACTAATTAAGGAAATAAAACTACAACGGCTATAACCGTTTTATGAAAAAATACCAAAAATAGAAACTGTATATTATATATATTTAAGATCCCCCCTCAAGAGGGGCGTGGATGTCCTTCATGCCCATCTTGGAGATCATTTTGGTGAAAGGTTGGAGAGACAGAGGCTTGGTGAGAATATCTGCTATTTGAAACTCATTAGAAATGTGTAATACTTTGAGCAGCTTTTGATGCACTTTTTCTCTAACAAAGTGGCAGTCGATTTGTATATGTTTTGTCCGTTCATGATGGATTGGGTTCATGGCTATACACTGAGCACTCCTGTTGTCAGTGAAGAGTAAAGGGGTACGAGTAGAGGTGATGAAAAGATCCTGAAGGAGTTGAGTTAGCCAAATAACTTCACAGGTAGTGGTGGCAATTGCCCTGTACTCAGCTTCAGTGGATGATCTGCTGACTGTGGGCTGTTTCTTGGCTTTCCAAGATATCAAGGAATCACCTAGGTAAACTGCATAACCAGTTATGCTTCTTCTTGTATCATTACAAGCTGCCCAATCACTATCTGAAAAGGCTTTAAGGTGCAACTCTGTATTTGCTGGATAAAGTAATCCTTTGCCTGGAGTAGACTTCAAATATCTCAAGACTCTATGTGCTGCAGCAAGATGAGTAGTACAAGGCTTGGACATGAACTGAGTGAGACACTGAACACTATAGTTGATGTCAGGTCTTGTAATAGTGAGGTATAAAAGTCTACCAACAAGCCTTCTATAGGCAGAAGGATCTTCAAGAAATGGAGGTTCATCTGTTTTGAGTCTGTGTGTTGAGTCCATTGGTGTAGAGGATGGTTTGCAGTCAATATAACCAGCTTCAGTTAGGATGTCTAGAGTATATTTTCTTTGGAAAATGCTAATTCCTTGCTTGCTGCGAGCTACCTCAATGCCTAGAATATACTTAAGTTCACCAAGGTCTTTGATAGTAAACTGGTGATCAAGATGTTTCTTGATTGTGTTGATTTCATTCATGTCATTACCTGTAAGGATAATGTCATCTACATAGACACAGAGAGCAGTGAAGGAATTATGAGATCTTTTAATAAAGAGAGAACAATCAGAAAGAGCTTGAGTGTATCCAAAGTTCAAGAGGCAAGTGGTTAGCTTGTTATACCACTGCCTAGAGGCCTGTTTAAGACCATAAAGGCTCTTCTTTAATAGACAAACTCTCTTGTTATTGGGTTTGCAATAACCAGGGGGAGGCTTCATATAAATTTCTTCATCTAACTCTCCATGTAGAAAGGCATTGTTAACATCTAGTTGATGCAAAAACCATTGTTTTGAAGCTGCAACAGCTAATAAAACTTTGACAGTAGTGAGTTTTGCAACTGGTGAAAATGTGTCGAAATAATCCAATCCTTCCTCCTGAGTATATCCTTTTGCTACCAAACGAGCCTTGTAACGTTCTATGCTACCATCTGCTTTCAACTTCACTTTATAGACCCATTTACAACCCACACAATTATGGCTTGAGGGTAAATCAGTGAGAATCCAGGTCTGAGTTTTCTCCAGAGCTTCGATTTCTTTTCTCATGGCTAATTGCCATTCAGGGTGTTTATTTGCTTGAGTAAAGGATGTAGGTTCATTAATTTGAGATACAGCTACAGTGAAAACTTTATGAGAATGACCAAGATTAGCAATAGATAAGTGATTCTGAATAGGATATTTGGTATGTAGCAAATTAGCCTTATGTAAAGAAGCAGGTAAATTAACATCATATGATTGTAAATATGGAGGAGGATGTGTATTTCTAGTAGATTTTCTAGTAACAGGAGCTGCAATATCTATGATATTAGTAGTGACAGTATGCATATCAGAGATAGGTTCAGAAGTACTTGGTACAGAAGAATGTTGATTCACAGATTGAAGATGAGGGGAAGTGCCAACACTGGTGGTGTCAGTATAATCCATAGGATGATGTATATCAGGAGTCTGGACATAAGAACTTCCATCTGAGATTAAATTCAAGTCCTGAGAAGGGAGAGGAGCTGGAACCAAGATGTTTTGAGGATTAACAGGAGGCATTTGATCCTGCAGAACAATGAATGAATCTGTGCAAAGAGGTGAAGTAGAACTAGAAGATTTGATAGTAGTATTAGAATCAAGAGTACTTTTGTGAAAGGGAAACTCCTTTTCATAAAAAATAACATTCCTGGAAACTAAGAACTTCTCAGATTCCAGGTTTAATAGCAAATATCCCTTTGTTCCTTGTGGATATCCCATAAAAACACATCTTTGTGCTCTTGGTTCAAATTTGTTCCTGTGAGCAGATAAAGTGGAAGCAAAGCAAAGACATCCAAAGGTCCTAAGTAAGGAATAATCAGGAACTTTATTATATAAAAGTTCAAAAGGAGATTTGTTTTGTAAACCAACAGAAGGAAGCCTATTAATAATGAAGGCTGCAGTAGCAATGCAATAAGACCAATACTTAAGAGGCATATGAGATTGAAATTTTAGAGATCTTGCTATTTGAAATAGATGCTGATGTTTTCTTTCCACAACACCATTCTGTTGTGGTGTTTCAACACAACTAGTTTGGTGTACAATGCCATTAGTAGCATAGAACTCCTTAAGTAGAAACTCAGTCCCATTATCAGATCTTAAGACTTTAATCTTGACAGAAAATTGAGATAACACAAGGAAATAAAATTGCTGCAGATGCTGTTGAACTTCTGATTTATGTTTAAGAAAATAAACCCATGTACTCCTGGAAAAATCATCAACTATAGTTAAGAAATACTTGCAACCATTATGAGTAGGAGTAGAGAAAGGACCCCACAGGTCACAATGTATAATGTCAAAAGGAGCAATAGTTTCAGTAATGCTAGTAGGAAATGATAACTTCTTCTGTTTTGCAAGATGACATATGTCACAAGGTACAGAAGGTATAGAACTAGATACAGATAAAGATGGAATAGCAGCAAGTCTAGGATATGGAGCATGGCCAAGTCTAGTATGCCAGAGGCTCTTATTACAGATTGTGCTATTATTACAAGTGATCTGAGGTGAAAAACAGGAATTATCCAGGAAGTAAAGGCCATTGGCCTGTCTAGCAGAACCAATCATCTTCCTGGTGTGAAGATCCTGCAAAATGCATCGAATAGAAGAAAAACATAGCTCAAGATTAGAAGTTTTGGTTAGTTTAGAAACAGATATTAAGTTAAAATGAAAATCAGGAACATAATAAGCATCTTTCAACAGTAAGCCATTCTGTAATGTAATATCTGCAATCATAGTAGCCATGGTAGTTTTTTTTTTGAGTTTGGTAATGAAATAGGAACATTTATAGGCTGAGAATTAAGAAGGAACAAACTCTTGTCACAGACCATATGATCTGTGGCACCTGTGTCCAGAACCCAAGGAAATTTAGTATGAGAATTAGAACTGCAAGATAATATCAAAGGGATAGAAAAAGAACCTATTCCAGTGAGAGCTGAGGCAGCAAAAGGCTGAGAGGCAACTGGACCAGAAGGAACAGTGGCTTGAGCCTTAGAAAAGGCTAGAAACTGCTCAAACAATGCCTTTTGAGCATCATTACCTGAAGAAGCAAACAGAGGAGCATTCTGTGAGTCAGAATTAGTAACCAGATTAGCTGAAGAAGTACTCCTGTTTCCTGTAGGTCCTGTCCATCCTGGAGGATAACCAATGAGCTGAAAGCAACGGTCAATAGTATGACCATTAAAACCACAATGAGTACATTTAACTTTCTTCTTATCCTTAGGACCACCAGGCTTCTGAAATTTGTTCTGATTCTGAGAAACTCCTGAAGATTTAATAGTATTCTCCTGAGGATATTTAGCTCTAGTAAACATTGCCATAGGATCACCAGAGGATTGAGATGTATGCAAGGATCCCTGATTATCTTCTTGAAGAAGCATAGAGTATACTTTGGACAGAGAGGGTAAAGGAGAGTTCAAAAGGATCTGACTTCTCAAAGCAGCATAAGTGTCATTAAGACCAACTAAAAAAGTCATCACACAGTCTGATTGTTGCAAAGCTAGCATATCTTTGTTGACATTACAAGTGCAAAGACCACAAGAACAACCAATAATAGGTCTATGATTAACATACTCATCCCAAAGAGTTCTAAAAGCATTATAGAAAGCAGTAACAGATTGGGATCCCTGAGAGATGGTGGACAAAGATTTCTGCAAGTGGAACACTCTGGATCCATCAGAACGACCATATCTGGTCTTTAACTCCAACCAAACTTCATGTGCACTGGTGAAATACAACAAGCTGTGGCGTATGTCCTTAGAAACTGAATTGAGTAACCAAGACAACACTAAATTGTTGGCTCTAATCCAGCAAGTTTTCAACACATCATCATTATCAGGCATAGGTAAAGATCCATCAATAAAACGGATTTTATTCTTAATGTTCAAGGCCATCTCAATGCCTTTAGTCCAAGAAACATAATTCTCTCCATTGAAAACATCACCAACAATGGAGGAGCCAGTAAAATCATGTGTACC
Organism: Misopates orontium; assembly: GCA_946800315.1. NCBI lineage: Eukaryota > Viridiplantae > Streptophyta > Magnoliopsida > Lamiales > Plantaginaceae > Misopates > Misopates orontium. The sequence goes on along the minus strand of OX326948.1, from coordinate 1,857,437 downwards.
GAGAAAAAAAACAGAAGTCGAATCCTCAGAAGGATTTCTTGATCGAACAGGATTAACAGTAGGATTAGCAGTAGAATCAGAAACATGAGTAGTCATGTTCGATTAGAGATACAACAAATCAACAGTAGATAATGAAATTAAACGATGCGATCAACAAATCAATCGGTACGAACAAAGATCACAAGAGATAATCGGTGAAAAACCGAACAATTTCAACAAACAGTGAAAGAAGAATCAATTTCGATCAAAAATCAAAATTGCAGATATAAACCCTAATTTTACGAATCAGAATCGCAAAATTGAACATCAAAAAACTTACAGAGGAGGAGATTACAGCGGAAGACGGATCGAGAACACGGTGAATGATACCATATCAAGATTGTGTAAATCGAATTGTAAAATGTATTGACGATTGAAAAGAGTTGATGATTACAAACCAAATATTACATGTAAATTGAGAGAGAGTTTCTCTCAATCTGAAGAGAACGAAAACTTGGAAAAGGAAAAGTGAAAAAAATACAACACAACAACTCCTATTTATACATAGGAGAAAACTTACTAATTAAGGAAATAAAACTACAACGGCTATAACCGTTTTATGAAAAAATACCAAAAATAGAAACTGTATATTATATATATTTAAGACAGATCTTAATTTTAAGGTAATTTATTGATTTCTGTATTGTGATTTATTAAGTGTCCAGTAAATATGTAAAATAAGTTTATATTAACGTGACCTGAATTTTGGATTTGCTTATAAAATAAATTACAATGAAAGAACGAAGGAAGGGGCAGTTGATTAATTATTTAGGAACTTCTTTTCCACATCAATTACATTTCATATTTAAAATTAATTATTTTCAGTCCGGTTAGTTATAAGATTTTTACCCACATACTCGTCTCGTTTCAAATCAACGTGACGATTCGAACTCTTGAAATCAAATCCAACACACTCTTTACATTCTTTCTAATTCCTTGGTTAAATATGGTTTGCAAGTTCGAGTCAAAATGATAGGATCTTTTCTTACAAGAGTATTGTTGTACGGTTTCTAAAAATTTTCACGTTCTTTACATTTTCCGAATTATTAATGTCACAATGGCAATAATGATTTTTGTCTTGGGTTTTTACAGGATGGTTTTTGGGTACGCTTATCCAGCATATGAATGCTATAAGACCGTTGAAAATCATGATTTATCGATCCATCAACTCAAGTTTTGGTGCAAATATTGGTACTCAACGCTACTCTATAATTTTGATGAATTGTACTTTATTGTAAAAAAAAATAAAAAATAACGTTACAGATAGTGAATTTGGTCTTACATTTTGTTGTAGGATTTTACTTGCAGTTCTTACTATGTGGGAGAGAGTTGGTGACAACATTATACCATGGTAATAAATATTGGGTACTAAATTTCAGTACCATTTGCATTTTAATGGTTTACAAGATGGCGATTGATAATCAAATAATTGCCGTTTGATTGCATATAATTAGGTTACCGCTATATGGTGAAGCCAAGATTGCGTGGATGTTGTACCTTTGGCATCCTAAGACATTGGTATGCATTTTATAGAATATAGACAATATCTAATGAGCCTTTTTTTCGGCATGGATCGTTTATGTTATTTTTTGTATACTACTAAATTATAATGTCGATTCATGATCAGAATCTGAAAGGTAGATAGTTATATAGCACAAAAAAAAACGACAAATAAAAAGTGGCATATACGATTCATTGTTCTTTTATTTGAAACTATTACTATGTATTTTAAATGTTTTTTTGGTCTTGCACTGCATTTTCAGGGAACTTTGTATACCTATAGCTCTTTTCTGCGGCCATTTTTGTCGAAGCATGAGAAAAATATTGATTTAAATTTGCAGAAAGTGAGGAACAAGGCAGGGATGATCACAACTCTGGTTTTACAAAAAATTATAAGTTGCAGTCAGAGTGGTATTTCTGAGGTTTTGCAGTATGTTTCTTCTCAATCAGGTTCAATGCCGCCAAAATCTAAAAAGAAGGCATAACTTAAATGAAGGTAGTGAAGCTTTTTTGGTTTTTTTTTTTTTTTTTTTTTTGGTGATTGCAAGCTGAATAAAATAATTTGGCATTGTTTTATATTATGTAGCATGAATCACCTGTGTCTGTTTGTGTATCACTTTGACGATATACTTGTCTTGAATTTTGATATATATTATATGTCTGTTGTTATATAACACATATAAAATAGCTTAAACACCGTAAAGGAAAATAAGGAATGATATGTGATACTGTATAATGTGAAGATTCTTGCGAGATTTAACATTTTCTAGGATATAACTATCAAAACGAATGTGCAAATTAAAAAAATTGATCTTACCCTAGCTCCGATTAGGACGTCTGGAGTCTTTTGATATTGAATAATATGGTCCTTTAATTAATTATTATTAATCCATTTAAAGTTACGTTTTGTGTCTTGAACGATGCCTCAATTCATACAACTTTTTTTTTTCTCTTATCACGAACAGAATCGTAGTAGGTAATCAGACAAATTAAGAATTGAGAAATAAAACCGACAATAATCAGACAAACTATAAGAATTGGCAATTAAGTAAAACCGACTATGAACTAGCCAGTAAGAATCGGACTTTGTATATAGTGAATTTGTGATGATGTTTAATGATAATGAATTAAAAACTTCCTTAAACAATACGGTATATGGTACATGGTCATAAACTTTTCGAGTTTGATAATCAAATAAATATGAGTCAAACCGACACGTCAACCCTGGTTTGCCTTTGCATTACGCAATACAACAGTTCACACACGTCTGTAATCAATATGGGTCGGCAAAAGTACAAAAAGGTTCGAACCAAACGGAGCTCACTAATCATTCACTTTCGCACCCACCCCCTAACCGCCCCACGTGTCTTAACCACACAATCCATATGTGGCCTAAACTTTTTCTTTCTTTATACTTCTCAAGGTCTTGTTTGGTCGTTTTTACGCATTAATTAGTTGAACATACTTATCTTTTTCATCTGCATAAAATAATAGTTTTTTGCATATCTAGAATATCTTATAGCCGTTTTTTCTTGAACATAATAGTTTATAGACGTTGATTTGTACTAGAAGATAAGGATGTACTAAGGTTTTAAAAAAAATTGTGGCCTTCGCCTACACAAACATTATCTGTACTATTAGGGACTATTTAATATTTATAAATAATTAGATATAACCTAGAATGACTGTAAATTGTAAATATGTGGTTCACATGATCACACTATAAGCATGTAATCCCAAATTACTTACCCATAGATAAGAGTGTATTAAATGAAAAGTAGAAGTATAAACTAAGAAATTCTACTCCAAGATAGTAGAGTAAAAAATTTAATGAGTTCGACTCGAAGTGATTTTTCGTTTATTTGGTCCCAATTAATTATAAGCCAACCCGACTTAATTGAAACTACATGCTTGTTTGTCATTGTATGTATTAGCTAGCGTTACTGAGCAATCCATCAATCATGCAAATACTAAACTATACTACATCTTCTAGTATATAAGAGTGTTTGTGCATCATACAATATATATAAGGACAAATAGCAATATATTTATGCATGATCTAAATATCTCTTATTTATGAAACGAGTACTTAAAATATCATAAACTTCATATAATCTGCTAATAATAAAATCTAAGATTTCCTTTTTTTATTTCTAGTATGGTTTGTATTTTGATGTACACATCTTTTTAACATGCGATTCATACACATTTTTATGCAATTTAAGATGTATGGTCTCGATATTCTTGGAGAAGAAATACAAACACTACCTTACATCACAAGAATTGACTGTAATAATATCTCAACAGAAAAGGCCTACCTATTTTCTATCTCACACTCACACACTAGCTATATAATCCTCCAAACAAAACCAACCAAAAACAACTGAGCACATATGTAGCTAGCAAACACACGAGACTCACACCAAAAGTTAAACCCTTTTTTTTCTCTGCATTAATTAAAGAAAAAAAGTTGAGTGTGTTAATTTAATTTTCTATGGACATGCAAAAGAACGCTAGTACTGGTGCAATGAAGGAGAAAAGTGGTGAGGAGGTGATGGACGGTTCAGATATAATGGAGTTAGTTGAGAATGAGAAAGTGTTTAGCAATTTTGTGGATCATAAGTTTGATGAACTCGACGTTGACTGCGACGGTCAACTCTCTGTGAAAGAGTTGCAACCGGCGGTGGCTGATATAGGAGCCGCTCTTGGTTTGCCGGCGCAGGGGAGTTCACCAGAGTCTGATCACATCTATACTGAGGTTATTCTTGATAAACCTTTTTCGTATTTTTATTGAACTGTCGTCTCATCTAAAAGTCGAACTTGCAGAGAGATCATGCATTTTTTTTATTTATGAAATTGTTATAAATCCCTAGTTGTAAATTTTTTGTTATGTTTAAAACATGATATGTTTATTATAAATGGGGTGACCATGGGATCCGAACACCAGATTTGTTTTCGATTTGGCTCCGATTCTATAGTGAATTGGTGTCTCGTCTAAAGAGCTCAAGCTTGTAGAAGAGAAATTAGACATTTATATTTTTGTACATATTGTACAACACGTCGTTCATGTGTAGACTATAATTTTTTTTACGCTAGCCAGGTGACATTGGTGATAAATGAGTGCTAACAGTGGAATACGAACATAGGACTAGCTACTTTCTATCTTTCGATCTGACTCTGATACTATAATGAATTTTTGTCTCATCTAAGAGATTATGGTATTAGGAGATTGAGCATTTATTTTTTTGTTTTGTTTAACAAATTCTTCTCATTTTCATCTTGCTAGTAGTTATTGTGCTCAAAAGGAGGTTTCTCGCCGACCCTTTTCGTTTATTACAAAATTGTCATCTTTGTTGCAAGCCCTTTTCGTTTTTCACTTATCTGGCTAGCGAAGGTTAAGGATATGTGTGGATTATTGGAACTATAAGTTTGAAGCTTGTAATTTGTGTTTAATCACAGTATCAATTTTAGACATTTTCACTCTTGGTTTTGATTCATTAAATAGTTAGTTTGTGGGGAGTCTACAGTAGATTCAACCGTGGGAAACAAATTAAGAGATTTTGCACTAGATGCAGTATGAAATGGCACGTTCACAAAAAAGTTTTTGTAACAATCATCTTTAAGTAGGCTTTCCTAGGATTTGATTAATAATATATTGGTCTTATAAAAATATTATGTCTGTTCTATGTTTATCTATACTTCTGTCCTGATCTACTCTGATGTCATTTTCCTTGACTTCCATGTTTCGAGGTACCTAACGTTATCTGCATATTATATCCCCAATGCTATTTAATTTGCCTCTCAATTTAATGAAGATTCTGTTAAAGTTAGCAACATATTATGCTATATTGTAGCTCATGGATTTTATTCTTTTGTTGGGTTGCAGCACATGGAATCAGTTCTATGTCTTCAGGTTGCTTTTAGGATTGTGGCTGTAATAAAAATAACTGATCATATATACAAACTAAGTGGGACAAAAATGAAAAGTAGCTAGCCTATATGAAGAGACTTTCGATATGATCTGGAGCCTTCTTCTTTTTTTTTTTTTTTTTGTGAACACATCTGGAACCTTCTGGGCCAAACATAAAGCTTGATGTTTTATGGTTGATTTCCATTTTGCTAAAAAGCGTGTTAAATTTTGAGCTTCTGCTTGCTTTAAAAGAAAAGGAGAAGAAGAAAAAAAGTGTGTTGGAAGTTACTAGCTTTTCGCTTACTTTAGAAGAAAATAAAAGAAGAAAGTGCACAAATAATTTTTGATGGAAACGAAAGTAAACACCCACAACAATCGATATCCATAATGCTAAAATTCTAAAGTACATCGCCTTTAGTTTTGAAATGAGTGCGAATAGGTAAATAAATTTGTGTCGTATTAAACATACGGTGTTCTAGAGACAAAGAGTTTTGTGGAAAGTTGGAAATCTAAACATTTCCATTCCCATGCTTACGTAAACTTTCTCATTAGCATTTGTGGGATATACTATCATTAATTTGCTCTTCATTGGGATAAAACTCCCAGTTATTTCGACTAACTGAAAATTGTACCATTTGTGATACGAAACAGGTTCTCAACGAATTCACACATGGTAAACAAGAAAAAATAAGCAAGACTGAGTTTAAAGAGGTTCTGTCGGATTTTCTACTGGGCATGGCTGCTGGTTTGAAACGTGATCCTGTTGTGATTCTTCGAATAGATGGTGACGACCTCCACGAGTTTGTCAGGAGCCCGATTTTTGAGCCAGAGATGGTGTCAATATTTTCAGAGATTCAAAGTCCCAATGGATCCCTTAAGGATTACTTGATCAAGGCTTTTGAGAAACTTACGGTCGACCAGGGAATGCCTCCTGCCACAGATCCTTGGGTAAGAGCCTTACGGCTTTAGGCCGGGGGTGTTTCTGTAATTGGACCAATCTTCGAGAACCGTAGATCATCTTCTAAACTATAATGCCATCTAAACTGCCACTGGTTTTATAGGTCATGAGTAACATTGTGGAACCAGCGCTAGAATCGGTTGGGGGAAGCCTCGAGCAACCCGTTTCACAGGAGGCGTTTTTGGCTGAATTTAAAAGAGTTACAGACAATGTTGTGCAACTTCTCAAGGAACAACCAGCTATTGTTGCTCACAGTCAGAACACTTTTAATGGAAGTGGCATCAGAAGACTTCTAAGTAACAAATTTGAGTTGGATAAGGTCAGCAACACAGCTTAAATATTAAGTAACTGCTAATTTTTCTATTTAGTCTACTTTTAATTTACTCAACGGTTGGAAATTTGAGGGGCGTTTCTAGTTTTCTACCCTAAACTGCACCTCTATTCTGACTCCTAATCTTTAGTGTTTGAATACTGTAATTTTGTGCATTTTAGATGCTCGATTCTGCTATAAAAGGTGTCCCACGAGATCGACATGGGAAAATATCAAAAGAGTATTTGGGTGTAGCACTCGATTTGTTGGCTGCATCTGCTGGCTTACCCCCTCTTGGTGCTGTTGATCAGGTACTAGTTATTACGATTAATCAGATCAGTTTTGCATTACGCAAAGCCAGAAAACTACTTTTTTCGATTAATTACCTAGTAAAAACTTTGTCTCAACTAATTTTATTTTCGTGATGTGTGGCATTATTTGTTGACTAATACACCTGCACTTTTGTACGTCTGCAGATGGACGGTATAATAACTGAAGCTCTTAAGATGTTTGACGCGGGTGATGGGAAATCGGTGAAAGAAGAGGAGTTCAAGAAGTTACTAACCGAAGTTCTGGGAAGCATTATGCTGCAGTTGGAAGGCAACCCCGTGTCAGTGTCGATAAATTCACTCGTGCACGAGCCGCTGGCTTCTTCTTCCACACTTCTGCAGCCAGCATCGCCATAGTATATGTCAAATAATGTACATAATATATGGTGAAAAACATAAATATTTTGCGCTTCAAGATGCTGGCATGAAACACTTCTATTGTATGCATGATGCAGTTGCTTAGAGATGTAGTATAAAAAGGCATATGAATCAATCATTTCGCAGCACTATCATCTCTACCATTTTATGTACCATGTACGTTTATCCTCTTTTCTCTTTCATGCCAAAAATACATGTATCGTCACTAAACTATATAGTACACAAGGTGGTACAAAAAGTTTGTTATGCTCTCTCTTTGAAATTTGAATCAGATATATTACTTTGATTTTATATTGTTCGGTATAGGTTGGTAACCATAATTTGTTGGACTCTTGCATGGAACAAGTGACAGAATGTCTAGACTTTGTGATCAGATTTTTTACTATAACTTTTGTTTATAGCCGAATTATTATAACAAAATCTGATTAAAGGTGACAATATTGTCTCAAGACTCGCAATATTAGATTTTCTAACTTGCTCTTCTGAGTCGAACTCCGAAAAAAAAAAAGGATAATTATTGATAAATTCTTCTTAAGCCTAATCATTCTTGGTCATTCCTGAATAATAGATATATTCCGTATCACCAATGTATGATTGTTGGACAGGGCTTACACCCCTTGGCTGCTTGAAGCATATTCTTCAAAGAGAAACTGAACTTAAATTAAGTTACAAAAGCTGGAGGAAACTTCAAATCATCACCATGTACAAAAAACAGGATTTTAACCACCGTTTGGTAACATAAAGATGAAGTTGTAACAATATTTCTACCCAAACTATTACAAAATTCAACTTTCAGGTTAAGTCACCACTCCTCTTTTTTCAGGTGACGTCGGCCATCCCGAGGTAAAATCATCAACAGAATCTTATTGACATGCTTGTTATAGAACTTACTCCATCGTCGAGAAAATAGTAGCGGCACAAAAATGACGCCTAAACCCACAAGAAAACCCAATGCAGAACTTATATATATATCGCTATTGCCTGAACTTTCATGCTCTTCTCTTGATGTTGTCAGAGGAATTTCTCGACTGCAACTTATGTTTAAAGGAGAACCACAGAGTTCCCTGTTTCTTTGATACGAATCTTCGTGGAATGTACCCATTTGGTTGCCTCGTGGGATTCTCCCAACTAACTCATTGTACGACAAATTCAAGAACGAGAGGCGCGGAATATTTGCAAGCTGTTCTGGGATTTCCCCGCTTAAATTGTTAAACGAGAGGTCTAATGACCCAAGTGCCTCCAGTTCTCCAAGTTTTGATGGCATGTAACCCGATAGAGCATTGTGTGAGAAGTTGAGAATGTAAAGGGACTTCAATCCACCTATTGTCTCTGGTATTACACCTTCGAAATGGTTGTTTGAGAAATCGATTGAAGTAAAGATGGTAAGAATCTTATCTAGCTCATGTTCCTGTCCAGATATGGTTACTGTCACTGAGTTCTGATAGTATATCCTGCTCCACATCGGAGAAGAAAAATGCAAATGATCGAGTTGAGCTTGCGTGCCTTCTTGATCAGCCATCAGAGCCTTCATGTTCCGAAACATATTTCCAGGTAAAAAACCATGAAAGTGGTTAGAAGCTAGGTTGATGATCTGAAGATTTGGCCAGGTATAGTTGTTTGCCTGCAGGCAGCTAATGTTTCCATAAAAATTATTAGAGCGTAACTCAAGCACGCGCAGTTCAGACAAGTTCTCTAATGAGCAGGGGAAGGCATCATTTAATTTATTATGACCAAGGTTTAGGACCTCTATGTCTGAGCATCTTGACAAAGATTGGGGAATCTGTCCTTGTAAACCATTCAAACTGAGATCCAGAGTTTCCAAACCACAAGTAACTGGAAACATATCAGGTATATTGCCACTTAGATCGTTTCTTCTTAGATTGAGCACCTTTAGTTTCTCTGCTACCAAACAAGGGGGTATTCCACCATGAAAGCTATTGTTTGACAAGTCTAGAATTTCAATGCGACTTGCGTTGCATAGTGATGAAGGAATGGTCCCGCTGATGTTATTATTTGCTATTGAGAAGAAAAAGGCCGAGGTCAGAGAGTTGCCGATATTTTCAGGGAGGAAGGATGAAAAATTATTGTTCGAAAAATCCATGAAAGCAGTTGAGTGTGGTAGGACTGGGATTTGCCCACTAAGCTTATTTACATGCAGATCAAGGAACCGCAGGCTGCCTAAACCGTAAGGTTCTTGCAGACTGGTGAGTTGGTTATGGGATAGATTAAGAAATTCAAAATATCCATTTCCAATTTCCCATATCCAATTAGGAATTTCACCATGTAGTTGGTTGTCGGAAAGATCCAGCTTCAGTAACGATGAATGATTCTGCAAAGGTGGGAATTTCTGGAGCTTGCAAGATGCCAATTCCAGACTTACTAATTGGGGGAGCAATGAAGAGACGGGTACATTTTCGTTTACGGTTACAGTTAGATTGTTGTAAGAAAGATCAAGATTCACAAGATTTGAAAGCATTCTAAGATCAGCCAAGTCCACGGAACCATTGAATCTGTTCCCAGAAAGACTGAGAGCAGATAAATTACGAAGTCCAAAAAAAAACTGAGGTATGGCTCCTTCAAGATTGTTCGCACTCAAATCAAGGGCTCCCAACATCGAATATGAACTATCACTTGTCAACTGTTTGATGGAACCATAAAAACTATTATTGTCGAGTCTTAAGGCCTCCAACGATGGCAAAACAAAAAGCGACGCTGGGATTTCCCCTTCTAGAGAGTTGTCACTCAAGTCGAGAGTTGCCAGATTCCCAAGACCTTCCCAAAGGGAGTCGTTAATTTGACCTGTCAATCCATTACCGTAAAGGTTTAAAAACATAAGATTCGTTAGTGAACCAAACGGTGGAACATGACCAATGAGACGATTGACAGACAAATCCAAGTATGTAAGCTGAATGAGACTTGCAAGAGAGTTTGGTATCGAGCCGGTAAAGCGACAACCTCTAAGATTCAGTTTTGACAATAACTTTAGATTGCCTATAGACTCGGGTATGTTTCCTGAAAAATTTGTACCACTAAGAAACAGATTCTGAAGGGACCCATTCAATGGAAACTCAGGCAAATAACCCTGAAGCAACATATTGTCGACCAAGCTAATAGTCTGCATACTAGTTTTCTGGAATAATTTCCCAGGAGTTACTCCAAACAAGTTACAGTCTTTCATAGTTAAAACCGTCAAACTGGGAAAATCGGCAAAGAATTCCGGAAAAGGACAAGAAAAATTATTTCTATCAAGATAGATAGCGGACAGCGACTCAAGTTTCGTCAACGAAGGATCAAAGGGGCCTGTAATGTAAGTATCAGCTAAGCTCAAGACTCGTAAATTTGGGAGAGAAGACGATACAGCATTGTACCATTCATATCCATTAGCAGAAATGTTAACACCATCAAGATAAAGTTCTCGAAGCTGTGTGAAGTTGTGAATCAACGTTTCCAGATCAGGGCTCTCGAGCTTCAGCGGGGGGTAAGAAGTATAAGAAAGATCAAGAACAACTAACCTTGTTAGATGTGAAAATTCAGCTGGAATTTGACCAGAAAAACCAGAATTAATCAGGCTGAGATAACTCAAACCGGTTAGTCGACCAAACCCGGATGGCAACTGAACAGAATCGAAGCTGTTGTACGCTAAATTCAAACTCTGGAGAAATTCAAGCCTGAAAAGACTGCTGCTCTCATTATCATCAATTCCTGTTGAGATAGATCACTGCTGAGATCAAGACCAGTAACACGACCTCGAGAGTCGCATTTAACGCCACTCCATCGACAGCAGTCAATGGATTCATTCCAATGTACTAGCTTTGTTGAATGTGAAGTATCATATGTGAGGTTGTTTTTCAACTCAAGCAGCAAACTTTTCTGGTTTTGAACACATTGGCCTGAAACAAAAGGAAGATTAATGCCAAACATGGCATTTGAGAAGAACAATAAAATCAAGAAAGCATATGAAAATCCCATTATGGAATCTCTTTCAGAAAATGAGATATACAAAAAACTGAGGAATTAAACCAAGAACTTAATCTGGGTCCAAGATTCTTTCACAAACATTAATGTATGCTAAATAGAATAAATTAATAAAGCCCTGCTGCTATATCTCATTGTTTATTGATTGTTTACGGAGGCAAAAAATGTGGATTTGGAAAACCAAGAAATATGCAAATAAAACTACGAAGCATTGCAAAAGTTGATGAATTAAAGCACTTTTGCCAATATTCTATTTCCATTTCACATTCAGTAGTCAGCATTTATGTGCTTGATGAAACTTTGAGGCAGCTTCCACCATTCGAGCAGTTACGTGGTCATATGCACGGATCAAAGTTCCATTTCCTAGTGTATGTTTTTGTGAGCTAAATTTTCAAAATGTTTCGAGACTATATGTTTCAAAAAATTAATACAAATTGCTTTTGAACTGGACGTCAAAAATACTTGTGTGTTTCGTTTATACATGTTCAGAAATTAAAACGTTCTATACTTTTTGTGAAAACGTCTAAAACTTTTATCCATGATGCCACTTTATCTACTAATATATGGCAAGAATGTGGCCTCATTTTCATTGTTTTTGTATTTCTTATAATTGGCTCGTTTGCTTTTCATCACTTATTATAAGTATAAGCAAACAAGTACATGCGCTTACTCACAAGAGTTCAGCGTTTTATAAAGAATCCGTACAAATTAAATAAGATACTTACCTGCAACTTTAGATTCTAGTTTAATTATAGGGTCAATTGCATTTTGTCTTTAACGTTTGGGTTGTTTTGCGAAGTGCCTCCTAACGTTTCAAAATGAGCACTTTGCCCCGTAACGTTTGTAAAAAAGTGCGATTTGCCCCCTGATGCCAAATCTAATTAATGGATAAAAGATAGCCACGTGGAAAAAAAGAACGGTAGATCAAAGACTCAGGGGGCAAATTACAAAAGTTATGGGGCAAAGTGCTCTTTTTGAAACGTTAAAAGACACTTCGCAAAACACCCCAAAATGATAGAGGGTGATCGCAATTGACCCTTAATTATATGCCATCTGATATTGGGAATTTTTTAGGGTATGCACATGATACTTTCTACCAATTTTTGTTTCTTATTTTATTCTTGGTTCTTTCTAATTAAAATCTTTAGTGATGAATATGATATGAGCTAATTCACTTTAGATTTTAAAATTTTGGTTTTCCCGTTTACCAAATGTTGTTTTTCTCTTTCCATCCTATGTCCCACTTTTATGTTATACTCCAAGTACCCCTATTTGTGGTGATGACATTTAACCTTGATCTTGATACACAGCGGTGAGTTGATGACATGTGTTCTTAATTTTAAGACATGGGGGTAGATGATTGAATGAGACACAAAACGAGACAAATGATCCAATGCCGAGTTTAGCCAATAAAACGTGGGTAAAACGATCGACACAATTATACATATTAAATGAGACTACACAACATATTTTGTCAAAATAAAGTGTTTAGTTAAAGAGATTAATTAATCATTTGAGACGTTAAGACAAGTGAGAATTGTATTGTGCATCACGCCGACACACAACAATTGCTTACACAAGTGTCTTAAAGCCACAAAATCAAATAAATTACGTGTTTTTAATACCTGACCGGACCGGCCGGTCGAACCGGTTGAACCGTGACCCGGTCCCTTGTTCGGACACCGGTCAAACCAGTTCGACCGCATGTTCGACCGGTTCAACCAATGAACCGATGACCTCACTGGTTCAATGCCCGGTCCGGTTTAAAAACACCGATTTACGTAATCAAAGAAAGAAGTGACTTCCCAATGCTATTATAATTAAAAATTGTTAGACAAATTGACAAAAAAAAAATGGGGAGAATTACACAAACACCCCCTGAGGTATGGGCTAATTACACAGACACCCCCTCATGTTTGAGAAATTACACAAACACCCCCTATAGTATGCATCTCATTACACAAACACCCTTTGTAGTGTGTTTTTTTAATCGAATATACACACTTATGGTGTTGGATCATAATTTCAATAACGATGTGATGACTAACTTACAAAATCTTTCGAAATATACCTTATTTTTAATGTTTTATTATTTTCTAAAACAGAATAAATGAGACTTATTTTCTATCGTTTTAGCAATTTTAGTTTATTTTTCATTGATTTTACAATATAAACGAGAGACGGAAATTTAAATTCAGCAAAACATAACAAATTGCGAATTTGTTTTTATCACAGGGGGTGTTTGTGTAATTTCCCAAACATGAGGGGGTGTCTGTGTAATTAGCCCATATCTCAGGGGGTGTTTGTGTAATTCTCCCAAAAAAATGTTTGAACATAGGTGGAATAGACACCTGGCATTATACCATTGGCTATTAAATTTACCAGCCCCGCCAATCATCTAAAACCTTCAATCACTTAATTTTTTTCTTTTTTGAATTAGAAATTTGCAACTACAGATTCTTCATTTTCTCAGCGGAATAATTAACAGAGAAGAAAAAAGAGCGCTTTTTCGATTGAAATTCACAGTGAGGTGGTGAAGAAGAATCGGATCAATGGCGCCACATCACGAAGTCAAAAAATCAACACCTCAACGCCAAATCTCCAATATTCTCTTTGTAATCGGTAAATTTTTCATCTTTTTTGACTTTTTGATTTGAATTTGATTTCAGTTTTGTTGAAATTGATTGAGAATTAGTGTATTTGTATGTGTAGCTATGCAAGCGGAGGCTTCACCTCTAGTGAACAAGTTTCAGCTCACCGAGGAACCTCACTCCGAGTACGATTGCCTTTTTTCGTTTTTTCGATTTCTGTTGTTTTTGGTTGGGAAAGTTAGCACTAGCATTTTGTTGAGATGAGTAGGAAGGTAGTTGAAGTTAGTTACCATTTACGTGATTTTTTGGTGATGAAGCGTTAGCTATACGCGGCTAATGAGTAATGCGTTATCTTACGATCGATCTTTTAAGCTCGTATTAGACCAACTGATGAAGTTAGTTTGTCTTGACACTGTATGTAGTAGTGCTGGATATCATAATTAGATTTTAAAGGCATTTTTGGTGATAATGTTGTACAACATGAGAATAAACTTGGTGAAGTAATTTATTTTGATTGGTGTTTGAACAACAATGAGCATCACACCGAAAATTGACGCAGTATTAGACAGCGTGATTTAATGAATATGAATCTGAAACCTCTTATAGCATGACGAACGCTTTCAAGAGTAAATATAGTTATTGGTGTTATAGTTGACGAACACTTTCAGGTTGTATAAAACTTTTTCAAGTATGCGGGTTTTCTTGGGGTGTCAATTTCCTGTGGAGTTGCACCTTTTACCATGTTGAGCTGATGGTGCAGGTTCTCAAAGGGGTTCCCATGGGTGAGGTACTGTGGCAAATATAAAGATTTGAACATCAACATTGTGTCTCCAGGAAAAGACGCAAAACTAGGTTCGAACAGCTATCGTCTTTGCAATTCTAGAACTGATTGTTATTCTTTGCATGAATAATGTATGGAATTATATTTGGTTACTGTTCGGTCCAATCTGGACGCGAATTGGTGCAAGTTGAGTTCAATAAGTTCAAGAAAATGAGCAGTTTTTCGTTCAAATTTAATGGATTTTCGTGGTTTCTCCATTTGGTTAGCATGCATATTCTCAGTAAAGACGCTTTATTTGTGATGCAAACAGATCTCAGATGGTTGATTGATGGAATAGATATGCGTGTAACCTAAAAAAGTTATCTTCGTTGTTGTGATGCAATTCCCGGTTTATTTAGATTTGTTGTGGTTGCTGCCGTGCAGCATATGACCTATCTCCAGTCTTAAATTTCCAGCTACCGAGTTTGTGAGTTTATTTTTTTATCAGGGGTTGACAGCGTCGGCACGGTTTCTGCAGCTCTCTTGACGTATGCTTCTATCCAAGCATTACAACCCGACCTTATTATAAATGCAGGAACTGCTGGAGGGTTCAAGGTAATAAAATTTCCGACGTGTCGTTTTTCTTGTTTCTATTGCAGTATCTCAATCAATTGTGTCACATTAATGGTCGTGCTTAGTCAGATCAGTTCTAGTTTCCTGTCCTGCTCTGAATTAAGTTCATGTGTCACTGTGGGTGTCTTTCCTCCCCCTCCCCTCTACTTCCCGACCACCACTAGATGCATCCTTCTCTTTACTTTATTATTTGCTCCTGTTCTCATTTCGCGTAAAGGATTGTGATCCATCCCCTGCTTTATGGTGAGATACACACTGTCATTTCTCCATCATGGACTATAACGAGCAGGGAGTGTTATATTGAACTTGTTGTTCAGGTTATGGATTTGGTATATTTTTGTGAGATAGACAACTCAGTTATGCACTCTGCCTAGATCAATTAATGATGGTCTTAATATATTATTCTTCTGCTATATTGAATTTAACAGGCAAAGGGTGCTTCCATATGTGATGTATTTCTTGCATCAGACGTTGCTTTCCATCATAGAAGAAATCCCCTCCCTGTGAGTCCCTGTATGCTCTCACTTTTTTTTTTTCCTCTACTTGTTTCCAATTGCTTGTATGCATATTAGAACAAGATAATGAGCAGCAAAACGATGAAACTGGGATAGCTTGTAGAGCCTTCTATACTTGGTAACTCCAAGACAAAGCCCTTGTCCAACTTAGGTGATGCTCTAAGATGCCCATAAGTTATTTGGTCATTAAAAAAGCATGTGGGTATTGCCTTGTAAGAGACTGATGCATCTTGATTATTTAGTTTTTCCAGTTATGTTACACAAGTCCTGACTTCCCATAGAGTTCTAATAAATAGAGAAGACAGCAACTATCATTGTGCAGGATGGAGTATCCAGATGGTAATTCAGATTAGATACCTTTAATTGCTTTTCTGTGATGAACGTCTCAGCAAGGAATAATCAGTTGGATTAGAACCTTATGCATTAGCTTTTACAGGATGCAGATACTTCAACCACGTTTAGTTTCTCGCTTCCTTTAACCCCCATTTTCCTGATTGTATATGGATGCCAGCGTTTGAGACCTGCATTTTGGTAGGGGGGGGGGGGGGGGGGATATATGTAGCAATGTGCCACTGCAGTATTTCACATGCAACAGAACCGAAATAATTTGGGGAGCAACAGCTCAATCAGCTTGTTATACTATCAAAACTGAAAATATTCAATTATTCTGGATCATAACTCATGAACCTTCTTTTTGATCTTAGGTACGTGATATCTATTGTATTGGATCACGTCAAGCTTTTGCAACGCCCAATCTTGCAAAGGAGCTGAATCTGAAGGTCATCATTCTTCCATCTTATTTTGAGATACTATTCATACCGTCCCTCCCCCATAATTAAGATATGATGGAACTGAAATAATGCATTTATACATGATATGGTAAACTCTTTCTTTTTGTATTTAGTCAGCCATGTGTAAAGATGTAATTCCAATTTGTGTGAAGATACTGCCCAGCATATGACAATACATAGTTGTTATCTTGCCCTGGTATGATGGTATATGAAATAAATAAAAGATGCATGTAGCTGGTGCCAATTTTGATAAAGATTTTTAGTGATCCCAGTAGATATATGCACTTCGGAAGGCTTTATATAATTTTGTCCCACACCCGTACTAAGCACTAGCAATGTGCAAGGAGCTTGACTTTGAATTTTGATTAGCATCGTAAGCACAATAAGTGTGAAGAGCCTGAGTTTGGATCTCTACTGTTATTAATGGGGGATTAGATCAAATGTTTTATATGATTAAAAGTGTATATGAGCGTCTCTTTGTTCTTTCTTTTAATTTGTAAATAACTAAATATTGTCAGAAACGTTGTACCCAAATTTCTTCATCCTACAATGATTTTTGGGATTGTGGTATGTGGCATATGAGTAGCATACTAACTTTATGTCATGCATGTACCATATATTCGTGTTCATTCTCAACATTAATCCATTGGCACATAATCTTGTCTTCATCTGAAGTTGCAACTCTTTATGGGTAATTAATGTTTTAGGTCGCCAAACTTTCTACCGGAGACTCTTTAGATATGATCCCAATGGATGAAGCAGTAATTTTTGCTAATGACGCGACCGTGAAAGACATGGAGGTAGCCTTCTAATATTGTAGCTCTTTAACAAAACAGAAGCAAATTAAATTAGTTCTTTTGCTTTCAATTTGCCTATCATATTTTAAATCATGCAAAATCCACATTTTACTTGTACTTTCAATCTGAATTTCCTGTTAAACCCGTGTTATACTCATTTCTAATTTGTGACTTTAAAGTGAAACACCTAAATTTGCAGCAGCCAAGGTAAATGGAATATTCCAATGTATATTTACTTCATAAAGAAAAAATTGAAAGATAGATAGAGATGTTCTAGAGCATGTCTTGAAAAGTATTGATGTTATCGAAATGTGCATGTTGCTTAGAAGTAAAGAGCATGTCAATATTCTTGAACAAAATCATAAAATTAAAGGCCGCAAATGTCAAAAGTACTCATAGATCTAAAATCTCTGATCCAATAATTTTACCACGGCAATTAGTTGCTAACAACATTATGTGTATTACTACTGTAAATATTTGCTGATCTATTTCTGTGTATCAGGGAGCAGCTATTGCTTATGTGGCAGATCTTCTGAAAGTACCAACGATATTTTTAAAAGCCGTGACGGACATTGTTGATGGTGAAAAGCCAACTGTTGAGGAGTTCTTACAGAATTTGGCTGCCGCCACCACTGCACTTGATCGAACGGCAACTCAAGTTGTTGATTTTATCAATGGGAAGAGCTTATCAGAACTTTAATCCTTCTCTGGGAACATCATTGAAAGACATTATTGAATACGAGTAATTTAAATGTGAAAACTGGTAATTTTATTGATATTTCTTCAAGTCACTAGGTTATACTTATGTTGCCAAAAGGCCCCGAACTATAGCTTAGTTATGACTTATAACCCAGCTTGAATGATTATGTGGAATTTGTTTGGCTCCCGAATTCTATTTTAAGCTTCCTTCACCAATCTTGCATTTTGAACTGCCCCTTGTTACTATGTGAAATAAGCCTTCTTACACTATTTTACAGCACAATGTTCTTGTCTAGTCTGTCTACTTCCCTCGTGTACTGCTCTCTTTAGTTTTGTAAATGTTTGAGCTTATAAACTTGATAGAATTCAGTTTCTTACCTTTGATCTAATTTATTATACAAGTATTTGAAGAAATCTGATGTTATAAAATCTTTAAATGTATTACTTGTTAAATTTTAATTTGATATGTAGCTAATACTAATGTTTATAGATTCAACTAATCAGCAGATGTCTATGCATTTAGTTGTGTTAAAAGGAAATGAAGTTGGTCAACTCTTAAATATCTAATATTTTTATTTCACTTTAGGTTCATAGGACTCTTCCAAACCAAACCGTTACCCAACACTTTCCAGTAAAAAGGTCATGAAGTTCTCACCTTTGAACTAATTTAATTTAAAATGCTACAAACAGTTGCATCATACTCCATCTCCTTCTGCTTGTGATGATTAATTTACACTCCTATCTGTTATTCAATATTGAGAATCTATGTAAATGTAAGTATATATAAGTAGCAATCCCACCCCATTGTTTTGCAAGAAACAGAAGGCTTTTCTGCATTGCACATTTAGAAATTCCAACAGATTCCTTCCAGCAAAGAAGAGAGATTCATGGGAAGTGAAGACACAATGCAATTGCCGAAGAATGCTGGTCCTGGAAAAGCTACGATATTAGCCCTGGGCAAGGCCTTTCCTCACCAACTTGTCATGCAAGAGTTTTTAGTCGATGGATATTTCAAGAACACCAATTGTGATGATCCCGAGTTGAAGCAGAAGCTCACTCGACTCTGTAATCCTTCTTCCTTTGCATATATATGTTCTTACATTATCTTTCAGTTCCTTGCTGATCAATGATATAACATGTTCAAGCTTAGTTTGGTACTGATATAGCACTAAGTTTTACTGCACTCTTTTACTTTTACAGGCAAGACAACCACTGTGAAAACCAGGTACGTCGTAATGTCCGAAGAAATCCTGAAAAAGTACCCTGAACTAGCCATCGAAGGGATCCCAACCGTCAAACAAAGGCTAGACATTTGCAATGCGGCAGTCACAGAAATGGCAATCGAGGCCTCACAATCTTGCATCAAGAAATGGGGTAGACCAGTTTCAGACATAACACACTTAGTCTACGTCTCCTCAAGTGAAGCCCGCCTCCCTGGAGGCGATCTATATCTTGCCAAAGGCCTCGGCCTCCGCCCCAACATCAGTCGAGTCATGCTATATTTCTCCGGCTGCTCAGGTGGGGTGGCAGGCCTCCGAGTAGCCAAAGACATAGCCGAAAACAATCCAGGCAGTCGAGTTTTGCTAGCAACTTCAGAAACTACCATCATAGGATTCAAACCACCTAGTATCGACAGGCCTTACGATTTAGTTGGGGTTGCTTTGTTTGGAGATGGGGCAGGAGCAATGATTATTGGATCAAAACCTGTTCTAAATCTCGAAAAGCCACTTTTCGAACTTCATACTGCCATTCAACAGTTCTTGCCTAATACCGAAAAGATAATTGATGGGAAACTGACTGAAGAAGGCATAAGTTTTAAACTAGAAAGGGAGCTTCCTCAGATAATTGAAGACAATATTCAAGGCTTTTGTGATGAGTTAATGGGAATTGCTGGATTTACGGAAAAAGATTACAATGAATTGTTTTGGGCTGTTCATCCAGGCGGACCGGCTATATTGAACCGGCTCGAGAAAAAGCTGGAGCTTTTACCAGAGAAGCTGAACGCGAGTAGGCGGGCGTTGGCGGATTATGGCAATGCTAGTAGTAATACTATAGTGTATGTGCTGGAGTATATGTTAGAAGAGGCAAAGAATGTTGAGAATGGTAATGAGTGGGGATTGATGCTGGCATTTGGCCCTGGGATCACATTTGAGGGGATTCTTACTAGGAATCTTAGTGTTGGAGCTGAGTGAAAATTAATATTGTTGTGTAATGATCAACACAGGTTTTACACCTTGTTAGTGATTGGTGGTTCCTAGTATTGCAGAGACTCTATGAGAAGCCAAAGAAAATATTGCAAAGTGTGTTATTTTCAATTGATGATGCAGTAATCAAAATTAGCTATATCTTTTGATTTGTTGATTAACAAGTTACCTTGATCCAAATAGTAAAATTTAAATGAATGCATTTTGCTGCAATCTACCTTGATCCAAATTATAAAAGCTTACTCACACATTAGCGGGCATAAAAGAACTTAAATCGAAACGACAAAACTTGCGGAGTGTTTGCAAGAACTTACATAAGCGGGTTCACTACTGTCCAATGAAAATTGGAACGTTTCAAATGAACTACTTAAAGTATTAATTAAGTGTCTATATAGCTGATCAAATTCTTTTTAAGAACTTCTAAAATACCATATTTATGAAAGAAGTTTGAGAAACACACTAAACCCAATTCTCAGTGAACGTAAAATGTAATTGTTCCTTCTTTATCTAGAGCTTGTAGAATTCAGTAGGAGCAATCAATATTTATTCACTGTTCAACATACGTGAAGATTACAACAAAGTCAAATTAAAATAAAGAGAAATACATCATATCACTAGACAACGTTTTTTCCAAACACATAACAAGACATTAATTAAGCCAAACACTAAGAGATTGAGAAGCTCCATCCCATGCACATATTATATCAAGGGCAATCAGCGTGGCAAGGGTTGTAGTGATCTGGTGCATCTGTACTCGGTACATCCACTTCAGGGCTGGAATCCGGTACACTGCTACTTGGTACATCCACTTCGGGGCTAGACTCCGGCGCATCGCTACTTGGTGCACTCGTATTCGGGATTGGTGGTGGTGGGGGGCTTGGGTGCACAAACCAATATTTAGTCTGAATGCAATAAGTTCCAAAGTCCAAACATTCGAAATTAGATAATGTCCATTAATTATTTTAATTAACTTCTAAATTCTTATTTATGAAAGATAGTAGAAAATGAGTAACAAGTACTGAAGGTTTACGTATGCTTTTTGATGAGTTTTGATTGCTCTATATATATATATATGTTTATATTTTTGGAGGTAAAGTTGTATGTTCAACTTCTAGTGGAACTTATGTCATATTTGTTATAAGATGCTCATGATCTATTCAAGCTCGACTGCTACAACTTGAGTATATGATGGTATATCAAATAATTCTATGTTATTACCTAAATATAACATTGATTGTAGTTAAAAACTCCATGGTTTATATTGAGAAGGAATATTCGCTTCCATTAGAAATGGAGTTTAGCATGTAATAATTCTAATTAAGCTTATATATATATCATTGCATGTTAAATTTATGCCATTCAACATTTCAATAACTAATTTATATTAAAGTTACCCGAGGTTTGTTAGTCCAGCTGGGGACCCGAGGTTTGTTAGTCCAGCTGGGGAAATTAAAATCCTGGCTCAGCCTCACTGCATGGACTTGATGAACAAACATTAATAGAGCTAGTAAGACGGATGCGGTGATCATTTTGAGAACAGCCATTATTGAGTAATATCAAATTAAGAAGAAAATTCAAAAGAACAAGAGTGAGAAGGAAGTTGGAATTTCTATTATGAGATGGGTGTTTTAGAATGAGATGTTAAGAGCTTTATTTATAGAAAGCAGTGAGCAAATATACAATTTGGTGGGGCCATGAGCGTGGGTGGGCCAATATATAGATATATACTATGAAGTATGACTGATTAGTACCTATTAAATGATAAATAGATGCGAACATAAGTAATGTTAAAGAATCTCCCATGGGAGTTTTTTCTATTAGTCAAAAGATAGAGTATCTTTTGGTACAGGGGAAATTGCGGTAAACCCCCAATTTTGGGGGTGCTGTTGCATTGTGCTCTTAATTTATGAAAAGGGATAAAAACGTTAAATCCCTATACCATAGGGGGTGTAGCGATTTGCTCCCTTAACTTTTTTTTTTTTTTGTCAACAAGCCTCCTGTACTATGGATAAATAAGCACTTTGCCCTCTCAACTATTGATTGGAAAAAATTATTTGCCCCTGATCGAATTTTCGACCAACTTTTGTCGGAATTTGAAACGTGAACATGATTGTTCATCACTATTTAACCTCAGATTCAATAAAATGTCATTTTCTCACTTCGGTTTTTGTTATGTTTTTCTGAATTTCCAAGTCCTAAATTTTGATAATTTAAACTATGGTTTGAAAATTAAGGAAATATAACAAAGATCGAAGTGAAAAAAGGGCATTTTATTGAATTTGAGGTTAAATAATAATGAACGCTCATGTTCACGTTTCTAATTCCGGCGAAAATTGGCCGAAAATTTGATCAGGGAGCAAAAAGTCTTGTTTATCCATAGTACAAGGGGCTTGTTGCCAAAAAAAAAAGTTCAGGGGGCAAATCGCTACACCCCCTATAGTATAGGGGGTTTAACGCTTTTATCCCATATGAAAATGTGCGATATGCCACCCAACTTATTAATTTTTGTGCGATTTGCCCCCTGAACTATTGAACAACCTTTCATTTTGTGTTAATATCCCACCAAAACTCCCCTAATGCAAATCTAACTGACAATACTCAGACACGTGTCGAAAATGAACAATTCATCAATGACTCAGACGGCAAATTGCATAAACATTAATAGGTTGGGAGGTATATTTCACATTTTCATATGTTAGGGGGTAAAGTGCAAAAGATACAATAAGTTGGGGGTTTACCGCAATTTTCCCTAAATGATACATGAAACAATGATGAGATGAGAAAAGAAGTAATAAGATCTCTTAAGTTAAACGATAGAGTATCCCGTGCTATATCGCGTTTGCAAAATGCTCCGTATCCCAAATAGAAAAACATGCCCCTCAACTTTTCAAAAAAATGTACAGTTTGCCTTCTAGTATATCTCCCGTCAAATATAACCTAATTCTATTGTTTTTGACAAAGTATTTTGTGGAATATGTCGTCAAACATGAAATATTCTGTCAAAAATATAGTTGACCAAGGGCAAATCATAAATATTTAAGTAGGTTAGGAGTAGGTTTCTCTTTTTTGAATGATGTGAGTCACTTTGCAAAACGAACGTACACCATAGGAGGTTTAACGCTTTTTACCCTAAACGATATGAGAATCACAACCATTTTCAATTTTATGTCTCGTCATATTGAAGTTCATTCCAAGTTAAACGATGTTTTAATTTTTGTATCAACTTTTAATTTATGGCACGCATAAGTAATATGTAACGAGATTCTAGGAAGTGGTTAGAAAAACATATATTTTTATCTTACAATTATTTTACATGCCACAAATCTAATGATAGTAAGAGGTTGACACACCATTTTGTCCGTAAAATGTGAGATGGTTGAAGTTGGCAAAGGACCGCGGCGCCTTTACAAATGAATGAGGTCACAGCTTTATTTAATAATGATAACACCAACCATATGTATCCTTAAAGAAAACAAGATTGCAAACCGTATGTTGAAGTAGTTTAATAGAAACTAATATCTTTTTATAACATTTCAAATTTGGTCAAAATTTTACGTTACAAAATAATATAAGAACTCAATTATGCCATTCTAGAAGTTATAAGAATAACATATTGCTGCCTTGATTTTATTTCTTAAAGTGACATTCGTCCAAATAAATAGAGCCTAGCTTGGAACTAACTGCATTTAATTGCAAGTCTTATATCTTAACTCATGAATACCTTTTGTTCTTTTTGTTTACAAAAATGAAGAGACAAGTAAAAAAGAGAAATTAAGTATCATTTCGTGGTAGTTATTGTATATTTTACCTATTATAAAGGATAAATATGGATCAACAACCATGAATTAAAGTTAACATATTGTATTGGGAAAAATAAAATGGTGGAAAGACGAAAAGTTATATATCAACACGATAACACTAAAATATGTTGTGATAATTTATCCATTTTATAAATACATATATGAAAATTGAGTTGGACTGCAAGTCTGTTAGGGGTGCTGATAGTCTTTGTTATAGAAGAGCCTACAACTCATTGGGCTTGAATCCAAGATTACACAAGTTCGTCACGCCGTGGTCTAGGCCTTATTATTTTTTTTTTGTACAAGAAAATAGTATACATATATATATAGGAATAAAAGCGTCAAGCACGTGCTATACCTCATGTTGCACTTTGTCCTCTATCCTTCTTTTATTTTTTTTCTTTACAACTTGCCTCCTATAATATGGATAAATATTCAATTTGTTGTAAGTTTTATATTGTTAATTAAATGTACAGAGGAAGAATAGTAGCGCAAAGTGGAGATCATTGATTATCGTCTCATCTAAAAGAAGCTTGCGTAGAGAAATTATACATTTATATTTTTGTAGATATTTTTCAACACGTACAATGTAATTATTTTTGTCAATGTGACATGTAACTTTTTATGTTTTTTAGTAATATGAGTATGTGGGGTTCAAACACCAGACTTCTAGGAGGTTGCTAACGCTTTCAAAACAAGGCGTTGGGTATTATATATGTATTATAATGTATGGTCATTCAAATAGCCGGTAACTAAAGAGGTCATTGTTGAATGCAATATTCATTAGCGCTTCTTAGAGCCTTTTCCCAAGTTTTCTAGTGATTTTCATGGTGATATTGTCGGGCGTTTCATCATTTCATTATGTTGGCAATGCAATCAACATGGAGGCGGAACTACGTACGGGGGTCTTCAACTGTGGAGGCACGAATTGTATTTGAAGTTGATGCTCTTGCAACAGTTTCCTAGATGAGATCACATAATAAAGCCAAAGAATTGGAGATACCACAGATTAGGGCCTTTACTAAATAGATACTATATTTTGGGACGCAATGCAATGTAGTACAGGCGGATTTGTTGGTAAATAGTTGTGATAACTGCCAGATGGTGTACAATGTGAAACTCGGGGCAATTGATGGTACGGAGATTTCTCGCCTTAAATTTTCCAACATTTGATAGTTTCTACATTTTTGTCATTGTGTGTGCTACTTTATTGTGACGGTGACACGTACGCAGAGGCGGAGATCTACATGAAAAGTGAGGAAGAAGACTACAGATTTGGGTGAAATAATGTGGATCTCAACACATAAGCGAATTTAATTATTGATTATAGTTTGCTTGTGGTTCTAATTCAAGGAAGAAGAAGTGAGAAAGATTTACAGATCGGTGATTTTTTTTTCTTCCGGTGTGGGCTCCACCGAATTAATTAGGGGAAGAGGAAATATTATTGTTTTCTTTTTCTACACACCAAATTTACTCTATTGACTCACTGTACCCAGCACTCGGTAATTATTATTTAGTTTCTACACAACAAATTTACTCTATTTACTGTTTTGAGTTATTCCATCAACTATTTTCATAAAAAAGAAATACTGACTCATGGTATTAATTTCTCTATTCCATAGGTACTTCACTTTAATCTTTCCATGTAAACTATAGAAAAAATAGAAGACTATCAACATAATAACATTTACATAATCAACCTTTCTAATATATTTACAATATATGAATATGTATTTTTGGATATAAAAGTGAGTGCAAACAAATTTATAAACCACAAAAAGGTAACTTTTTTATTCCATATTAATAAAAAATTACTCAATATCTGATATTAGTTTAATATATGTGAAACGGTGAAACTGTATAAGCTAAAATCGAGTACAAATAATTTCGTAAGACACATGTACAATGTTTTTATTTTTTACGAATAAAAAGTATAATTATACTATTTTTTTAAAGCTACTTTTACAATGTTTCATCATACAAGTATATGATTCTTTTAAGTTATTTTAAAGATAAATTACTATTTTTCTTCTGAACTAAAAATAGTTAATTGAATAAACACTAAATTCTAAGATAAATAATCAATACTTCTGCAAAAAAAATTCGCCCCCCCATAAACTATATTCCTGGCTCCGGCCCTGGTGACACGTCTCCTGAATCCTAATAAATATAGAGTTGTTGATTATTTGACATACATGGACACATAGCGGCTTAGAAGATATGTTGCGCCGACTTATTAGAAACACATAGGAACACCTTAACCAGCACAAGCAAACCCACTCTGCGCACGAGTAATTAAGCCTTAGCAGCACTTATATATAGAAGTAAGAAAAAGAATAAGATAATACAAATCACTTGTTTGACATACATAACTTTTTAAAAAAGACAAATTACACTGGAAGAAGAAAAAGAGACAACATTGCTTTTCACCATCACATAACAAAACAGTAAACACAACAAGAAAAACAGAAGAGAGATTGAAAATTAAAGCTCCATATGGAATATCTCATGCACATATATAATTTTGTTCTTCACATAGGGCAATCCCTATTGTCAGTGTAGCAAGTGCATGGGTCAGCGCGGCCAGGAAGTGGCACACAGTCGCACAGTTGACAGCAGTCCATACAATCACTTTCGCACTGCATAGGCTGACCCCAACGGCGGCACCGCGCAGCACAAAGTGGTATACATTCTACGCACACGCAAAAAAACAAAAGGTTAAATATTTTACGATAGGTAAAAGGTAAGAAACAATATATCCCAAAAACTGTTCTCGTGTTAATTTTTATTTTTAACATGGGTTCATTCATAACATGCATATCCTAATCTGCCAAATAAATAAATAAATAAACACTAAAAAAGGTGAAACCTCTCTGGATCATTGATTATCTGTTTAACTTTGACATGTTTTTGCATTTTTCTCCGTTAATTTGTTTGCATGTCTTTCCATAGGTGGAGGGTTATTTTCTCTTTTTGCCTTTTAGATTAGCTAGTATTCATTGCAAATTGAGCCCATAACTTGGGGGTTTCATATGGTTTGCCCTTAATTTTAATTGGAACCTTCTTTGTAACATTTATTAGCGGATACTCTCTAGTGAAATTTAAAAGTTATTGATGTTAGATAGTAGTTGCAAAATATATCTTTGGCTCAAAAAAGATATATTTTAAAATTATAATTTTCGTTGGATAAACACACATGATGCTATTAGTTAAATTTTGGATTTCACAGGAGAATATTCGTCAATAAATGTCACATACAAGGTAATTATCCGTTAATTTGAGATAACACAAAGTTGGTTTTTGCAATTTAAAGTAATTGACGAAAGTAAGAAATTAACTACATATAAGACGGCATGCATACCGGAAATTTTCTCTTGCCCCGTTGCCGCCGGCGCCGGCGCATCCGCTTCCTGTGATGCGGCAAAACTAATCTGCATGCAATAAGGTATAATCAGTCAGTAGCCATGCTCAATAACTAAATTCCTTTTTATTTATTGCTTATTGAATATATATATATATATATATATATATATATATATATATACATAAAATGAAGTATTTAGGTATATCTTAATAAACGGGTCAAAGGCAGCAAATCATCCGAACTATGAGGTTCATTGCAATGTGCCCCTTGATACCAAATTTAATGGAGGGAAATAAAAATTTAGAAACGTGTCAAAAATGAAGGTTAATCAAGGACTTAAAGAGCAATTTGTACATTTTTCAATAAGTAATTGAGCATTTTGCTCACTTTGAAATGTTAAGGGACATATTAAAACAAATCTCATAGGTTGATATGTTTGACACAATTAACCCTTATAAAAAAGAAAAGGTATGTATGATGAACAACCATTAAAGCAAGAAAGACTGATGCAGCAATCACTTTGATAACGGCCATTGAGTGAAATTCAAATGAATTGCAGAGAGAAGAGGAGTAAGTTGGAATTTCTTTTATTTGATGGATGCTTTAGAATGAGAAGTTAAGCTCTATTTATAGATGAAAATTGGGGGGTAAGATGGGCAAACTCTTAAAAAAGCATGCATGAGTAAAGTCGTCTTGTGCGTGGAAATATACAATTGATGTGGGCATCCAAAAGATATATTTGAATACAAGGTTAATTAATTGCGTTAAAGCCCCTTAAACTGTGGGGTATGTAGCAATTGAAAAATACAACATGCCCATTAATCTATTGAAAAATACAACATGCCCCTAAACCTATTGAAAAATATAACATGCATTAACCTATTGAATATTGGGCAAATTGCACCCGATGTCAGTTCTAACGGCGAAAAATTACAAAAAATATGTCCAAAATGAACATTACTCGAAGTATAATTTGCACATTTTTCAATATGTTAGAGTGCATGTTACACTTTTCAATAGGTTTGGGGTTACATTGCTAGACCACATAGGTTATGGAGTTTAACACAATTGACCCTTAATTAGATAATAATAGTTGTACCAACCAATTAGATATTTATAAACTAGATTGTGTTTACATGCATGTGGTATTTAATTAAATTGCGAGACACTATTTTATTACTCTGTTGCTACAGTAAACTGAAAATATTATGCATTAGCATATGGCATGCGTGGCTCTTTTACGAGGACGAACGTGAAGAGGCGCGAATATAAACCGTCCAATTTTTTATCATCTCCACCGGTTGATTATTAAGTATATATATCGCTTAAAATTAAAAGTAAATGCTACTCAAGTCAAGTTATCTCCCTATCGTTGAGACATCTCATACTGTGAATATTTCTTAAAGCTTCTCCTCACGTTAATATAAAGACATTTGAAAAATTAACAAATTGATAAAATAACAAGTCGGCCCTCGACAAGAATTTAAAAATTAATAGCACAAAATTAATAAATAAAAAAATTAAGGAAACTGCCCATGAGAGTTTACACAAATCGTCACCATATTTGAGATATTAATTAGTTAGACAAACTGCTCATAGTACATCATGTTTTGGATTGCACTTCTTCCTTCCGTCGTTGTTTCTATCATAATAATACGATGTTAGCAAAAAATTATAGTGAATGTCCAAACATACCCTTTGTCATATTATAAGGTGTACGTAATGTTTAATTAATTTTTTACCCTCTATGATTCGGCATATATATTATCCTCTCCCCATATTTCTGAAAATGTAGATTTGCTTAAGTCTACTTTTTCAGATATACGGGGGACATATAATGTTATTTGTTTTTTTGTTTTGTAACTTTTAGTTATTTTTAATCAAAGGTAAAAAAGATATATTGAGAGTTGAGACCTAATTATTTATTTTGATAAAATGTTTAATTACAGTCTCATAGTTAAATCAGAACTAACGAAACAATTAATTTACAAAAGAACTAATTTTAAAAAAAAAAAATCAAAAGTACAAGAAAGAGCTTGTTTAAGAATATTAAAAGATTAACATCTTATATATTAAATGTAATTACAAAAAATATATGAAACATCGATTTTGACAAATCTTTAATTACAATATCATTATTAAAATTAAAATTAATGTCTCCCCTCTCACAAACTACCCTCACACCTTTAGAAAAGAGAAACTTGCCCCTCAATCTATTAAAAACGTGTATGGTGTTTCTCGACAACTTTTCGATAGAATCTTTCATTAGGGTTAGATCAAGATCAACCCATATTTAAGCTAGCGAAAATCTGTCAGAAAGTTAACCAAGTAGATTTTGCAAATTTTTAAATAGATTGAGGGACAAATTTCTCTTTTTTGAAGGTGTGGTGGCGGTTTGTGAAAGGACAGATACAATAATCACTTTGAGAGCAGCCATTGAGTAGTAAAGTGGAAGTGTGAAACTGAACAAACTAAATTTAAAACAACTGCAGAGATCTAGAAGGGGAGTAAGTTAAAATTTCTTTTATGAGATGGGTGCTTTAGAATGGTATTTTAGAGGGGGGTTGAAAGAAATTGAAGCATGCATGATGCGTGCAAATATACAATTGGTGTGAGCAATACAGTAGTACCCTGGCGTTCCAAAAGATAATTATATTATTAGTTAACAATTTACGAAATAATAGATAATTAAAAGAAGAAAAAAAAAAAAGTGTCAGCCAGCTTTGGGTAGGGCAAGGACGACCGTGTTTACAAACGAATGACCGACCGTTTCTAACAATAGTTACACCAAACCATGTGCCTAAACAAAACTGGACTGCAAAGCGCATGCTGAATTGCATTTTAGTAAAACTAATATCTTTTTACAACATTTCAAATTTGGTCAAAACTTGTACAGTACAAATAATAAGTATTCTATTATGTCATTCTAGAAGTTATACAATAACAACGTTGCTTCAAATTAACTAGTTCATTGAAGTCAACTTAAAGCGAAATTTCACAAAAGAAAAGGTGATTGTTAATTTAGAGATAAAATGTTTATAGTGACACCTATCACCCAAACCTAAGCTAGTAATAGGGCTATCAACCTAAAACTCCCTTGTGGTTTGAAAAACCTGCACAAAATCCCCATGTGGTTTGAAAACTACCTAAAATCCCCTTGTGGTTTCAAAAACCCTGCACACATTCCCTTCCGTTAAATTTAACATAACTCCGTTAGTTTTATTTAAGAATGACTAAATTGCCCTTATTTATTTTTAACTTTTTTTTAAAAAAAATCTGGATGTTTTAAAAAATAAAAAACAAAAAATAGGGATTTTATGCAGGGTTTTCAAACCACAGGGGGATTTTGTGCAGGGTTTTCAAACCACAGGGGGATTTTGTGCAGGGTTTTCAAACCACAGGGGGATTTCGTGCAGGTTGTCAAACCACAAGGGGGTTTCAGGTTTTCTGTTTTTAAGGGTGAAATAGACTTTTTAATTCGAAAAAGTACACAAAAGTTAAACTTACTCTCACATAGAGCGAGTGGTCGCCACTCTCTGACGGAGTTTAACGGATTAGGGATTTTGTGCAGGGTTTTTGAAACCACAAGGGGATTCTGTGCAGGGTTTCTGAAACCACAAGGGGATTCTAGGTAATTATCAAACCACAAGGGATTCCGTGCAGGTTTTCAAAACCACAAGGGGGGTTTTATGCATTTTCCCCGCTAGTAATGCCACAATCCTCCCAAAATGGTTTTTCATATTTGTTAGGGTCGATCCAAAATATCCAATTTGCCCAGCCAAAGAAACCACGTACCACCTAAATCTACCGTGAGAATAGACGTCAGTTACCCAATCTGTACGTACACAACTCAATGAGGAAGGCGCAACACAAGCTGACCTCTAAACACACGGCACACTTGTTGAAATTAATAGAAAAAAACGTCAAACTCTCGAGAACGTATATCTACAACTTGCCACCTATTTTTTAGGAAACGAGAAATTAGCACCCTGGCCTAACCCTTTAAAAATGTGTGAATTCCCACCTCCTCAATTTTTCGATTGTTCTTTACCTAATATTCTTTTGAAGAAGTCATGATGTGCTATTTTGAAGGTGTTGTCAATAGATTTTTAGAATTTGTAGTTTTTCAAAAAAAAAATGAGGACCTAGCTAAACACTTAATACCAATTGTCGCGTAGCAATACGATGACAAAAAATCATAAATAAAAGTAATAAAAGAGACAAATATTTGTTTACCCAGCTCGTCATAAAGACTAGATCTTGGAGCACTACCAAACCAGGTTTTTTTCTACTATTTTCTGGTGAGTGCAACAAAAAATTCCATATAAATATGCTATTTATAATAGAAACGATGTTCTAATTATAATGTTACATGAACTCTGCAAGTCGAAAGTAATTTAGTTTTTTGCTTCTAGATTAACTCAATATGTGCAATTCCAATATAATTCAGACTCCACAGCTCCAACAATCTCCCACTTGAAAACTGAATTCGTATGTACTCGTTTTCAACTTTTCACAACAAAACAATTCACAACTTTGGCAATCCTCAAATTCTTAAATTTACATGGCCTCAACTCCTTCTCAAGTTCGAAAGAAATTAACTAGCTCACCCAAAAAAAGAAAAAAGAAAACCTAAAATATTTCTTATGCTAGAAGCTTGCATAGCACCTCTCAGTCCTACCTAAATTGACCTTGAGCTCTCCATTACCTCCAATATACTCCAGCATGTAGAAAAGTTACAGAACAAAGGTAGTTAATTGTAACTAATTAAGCAGAAAATTTGAGAAATTGTTGCAGTTTGGTATATAATTTTCATACAACAAAAACAAAATTAATACATAATTACTATTACGCAAATTCATCACTCAAGTTTTTTTTGTTGTTTTCAATGATGATGATATATTAACCATGTGTGCTTCTATTTTTCTTTTTCAACGTTATTTTTTACATTATAATTTATCGAGCGTTAAATACTTCTAATATATAATTTTTTGTATCTTGAATTTTGAAGTATTATTAAAAAATAACTATTTATTACTTATTTTTTTAGCTCAGGGCGGCTTTTTCTCTGGATCCAACCTTGAACAATCTTGCTATGAAATTTGAATGATTAGTAGTCATGACAATCTTGCATTGGCGCTTTTTCAATAATTACCAAATTTTTTTTTTTTGTTTTACGATCGTGACATTGATGTTCATTCCAAGACAACAATGTTATCTATTTTGTGCGAACGTTGAAGTTATGACATTTATAAGTAATGTGTAGTGAGATTATAAAAGCACACGCAGTACTCGTGTCTATGGTCTACCTAGAGAAATAAACATTTCTCTAGGTGTATATATACCTTACAATTATTATATGTACCATAAATTTAATGATGACACGCAAGGTTGTACACCATTTTGTCGCATAAAATTTGAGATCTTTGAAGTAGGCAAAGAAGGAATTTAGCGCCTTTACAAATGAATGGAAAACGCAAGAATGTTCTATTTATTTAACTGAATTAGTTGTTTGTGGTTTTAAAGCAATTTAATTGTAATGTGCTTTGTTCTCTTTCATAATTTATGTTAAATAATAACCGATAAAGTTATTATCTTATTTCTTTAGGCATAATCATTCGTGGTGTATGTGAAATTAATAATTAAGAGTGAATAAGTATGTTAAATTCTCGAATTTAGCAATTGAATATATTTAAATAGTACTGAAGTAAACACCAATTAAGACATAAATCTCGTCTAAGAAGAAATATTGATGACATATATAAGATCAAAGGAACGTATGTAGATAATTCAAACAAAAAAGTACTATAGAAGAAATATTGATGACATATATCTTTAGATGTTTTCTATTTTGTTCATATTTAATTTTAGTGATACAAATAGTGTTAATGGCCCCAAATAAATTATAATGCATATAAAGTGTAAACTCGTACGTAGTAATATTTTTAAAACTTTTGCAAATTACTTTAGGCATCTATAATGCTCCATCGCAAGCGACTTACACAAAAGTAAGAAGATATAGGAAAATACAACATTAGGTCAAAGACTTGCAATAAACATTATTGTTCAACGGAGAGTTGATAAATATAACAGTCAAAACTAGCGTGTCATTTATAAATACACTAGACCACATTTAATATCGGTGGTATATACAAACTTGTGAGTTTCTCATTGCTACGTACTTGCAAAGCCTAATCCACTCTTCCAACTTGAGGATCAAACTTGAAAAACAAAAATGTGCATATCCATATATATAAACAGATGACAGAAACACACTTAAGGAACTCAAAGAAAAACGATGAGATTTCATTCAAAGGGAGTAAAAGCTAACGTACCATCTTTATGTTCGCAAATTTAGAGACAAAAGCAAATCAATTTCTCTAAACTATATAGTCTCCAATGAACTACAATCAGAGATAAAACAAATCTAATATTGGCCGCACCTCCAACTAATTGAAGCTATAAAAAGGTTATAGTAATATCCTTTGAGATACGGTACCGTGGTACACATTAAATATCTTCCTCTATATATGCAGCATTGTAGTTATCTATCTATTACTATAGACAAACTACACACAAATTGAGACATGTAAGTTACATATATACAAACAAATCAATGGATGCAAAAGAGGCGGTTGAAAAGAATTTTGAAATTTCTTTGCTCTCTCAAAAATGTCATAGAGATAATTAGCAAAGCTCGAAACATGAATGAATATACTTTATAGCCAGTATAAAACTCTAGCCTTTCTCATTTAAAGTTAAAGGGATCTGTAGAAATAAATTTTATACTCAATGTTTTGTTTTAAGGGATATTGCAGCAAATTCCCCAATCTATGGGTATTTTTGTGCCCCCTAATCTATGAAAATGTACGATATGTCCCTCAATCTATTGATTTTTGTGCGCTTTGCCCCTGAACTATTAAACAACCCTTCATTTTTGTGCTGATACGTGATTTTAAATTTTGTAATAGAGTAATTCATATCATCGGGTTGTGCCCCACGGTCTAGGATAAATGGGATAAAATCATCCCTCTCAAACTCCCCAATGATTTTGAAATCTTTTACCAAACCCCCATGTATGGTTTGTTAATTGTATAATAGCCACCTTCTACTTTTATAAACTTTGCACAAAATCTTTTTTTTATGAAACCAAAAATGGGTGTTTTAGAGAGTGTTTTATGAAACTACAAGGGGGGTGTTTAGATAATTAACAAACCACAAGGGGGGTTAAGTGCATGATTCTGTAACAATTGGAATATTTTGGAGGGATATTAACACAAAATGAACGGTTGTTCAAGCAAATCGGCAAAAAAATCAATAGGTTAGAGAGCATATCGCACAAATCGATAGGTTAGGGGCACATTGCAAATTGCCCCAAATCTTGGGGAGTTTGCCGCAATTTACCCTTTGTTTTATAGTGTGTTAGATCTTACCCTTTGTTTTATAATGTGTTAGATCTTAAATGCAGTTTATGTATTTGTAGACATAACTGATGAACGAGTAATTGCAATAACTGAATAAACTAAAAATACGTGAACACGTTATATTAACATGGTTTAAGTCAAATGGTCTAATCCACGAATCTTACTCCAGACAATTTAAGCTTCTTTCAATATTAAATAAAAAATAGGTAGAAAAGCAAAACTTACCTACTAACTTTGCTCATTTTTCACTTTTGCTCTGTAACTTTTCGGGCAGCGATCTCGCCCCGTAAGTTTAAGTTTTTGCTGCAAAATAAGTCCAATCGGGCTACGAATTGACTTTTTTACCTACGTGGACGCCAAATAGTTAAAACGTCACGCGTCTTTTATACGTTTGTCTATTCCATATTGTGATTTATTAAATAGAAGAACAACATTCGTCATGTGGAAGGAGAAATGAAAAAATGAATAATGGAGGGTTGGTATAGTTACCCTTCGGACATAAAGAAACGAGGAGGATTAGGTGTGTTTGAAAAAACGAATAAATTCGCTGACATGTAAAACTAAAATGAAAAGAAGTTAGAGAAAAATATTGAAGTAATGGAGAACTTGTAGAATTTTTAGTTACGAAAATCTGGTGGAATTGTATTAAGATCCTTGTTATTTAGACTAGGGGCGGAGCCAGGAATATAGTTTAGGGGGCGAAAATTTATTGCAGAATTATTGATTATTTATCTTAGAATTTAGTGTTATGTAATTAACTATTTTTAATTCTGTGTAAAAATAGTTATTTATCTTTAAAATAACTTAAAAGAATTACATACTTATATGATGTAACATTGTAAAAGTAGCTTTAAAAAAATTATATAATTATATTTTTTTATTCGTAAAAAATAATAACATTGCACATATGTCTTACAAAATTACTTGTACTCGATTTTAGCTTATACAGTTTCATCGTTTCACATATATTAAACTAATATTAAATATTGAGTAATTTTTTATTAATATGCAACAGAAAAGTTACCTTTTTGTGGTTTATAAATTTGTTTGCACTAATTTTTATATCCAAAAATACATATTCGGATATTGTAAAGATATTGGAAATGTTGATTATGTAAAGATAGTCTCTTCTATTTTTTCTATAGTTTACATGGAAAGATTAAAGTGAAGTACCTATGGAACAGAGAAATTAATACCATGAGTCAGTATTTTTTTTTTTTTAATGAAAATAATTGATGGAATAACTCAAAACATATATACAGTAAATTTGGTGTGTAGAAAACTAAAAAATATTTCCTCTTCCCCTAATTAATTTGGTGGAGCCCACGTGAATCATCTCTTTCCATAGGAGTCCATTCACCGGGAGAAAAAAAATCACCGATCTGTAAATCTTTCTCACTTCTTCTTCCTTGAATTAGAACCACAAGCAAACTATAATCAATAATTAAATTCGCTTATGTGTTGAGATCCACATTATTTCACCCAAATCTGTAGTCTTCTTCCTCACTTTTCATGTTCTTCATCAGTTTACATGTAGATATAATAGGGGGAGGGGTTGAGCTCCGCCTCTGATTTAGACCGATTAAGAAAGTGTAAATGAGTATTTTTAATAACACAAAAGTTGGAACTCGGGTACCACTTTGTAGCTTCTCTCACACAATAGTAACAAATGATAACAACAACGATATGTATCATTAAAGAAAACAAGAGTGCTAAGCGCATGTTAAAGAAGTCTATTTAAAACCACGGACTAAAGCTTTTTTTCTTTTTCACGAAAAGAAAAGTACTGAAATGTTTTCATTTTTGATTCCGTGGGAAAAAGATATACAATATTTGCTATATCAATTGCAACAACGAATTTATCGAAACATATCAAAACGATCTCGAAACATTGAGAAAAGTTTCTAATATTTAGAGGATCGCAACAAACTATGGAAAAGAAACTTTGATTCATGTTTAAAACTAATATCTTTTTAATGAAACTTTGTTCGATACGAATAAATACTCTAGTATGCCATTCTAGAAGTTACAAGTAAACATTTTGCTACATTTAATTTTTATTATCTATACTAATATATAAAGGAAGAGATACTTGTGACACCAAACTTTTGATTTCCAAGTTTAACCTTATAATTTATGTTCCACTATATCATCTTATTATTAATTTCCCAATTTAACCCTACAATTTAAGTTATATAAAATTAATTATACCATTTACTAAGAATGATGATTTAGTTTCCCTATAATTCATATTCTTTTAATGAAAATTACGTTTCTTTCCAATCTACTTTAATTATGTTGATTCATTCTTTCATTAATTCAACCACTTTCCATCTAACCAAATCCATTTTTTTTTTTTGCATTTTTTTTTCTTCAAGATTTTTTTTTTTTTTACACTTGAATATGATCATCTAATATTTTACATTATAAAAAATTAATTTGCGCGGGGCTCCGCGTGCCTCAGTTTCTAGTATAATATAACGATGAGGTGACAATATTCTAAATAAATAGGCCTTGTAACATCTTCACGGTATCTAAAAAAAAAACATCTTCACGGTTAAATCTGCTTATACCAGATTATCACCGGATGCTTACCAAGGTAGCAATTTCATTTTTAAAAAATTGTGGACTTCTGATTCTTCTCCATTTAAGATGAACGCATTTGCGTGGAGGATGACTCCAAACAGAATAACCACGAAAACTAACCACTCTCCATCGGCGAAAACTTAAGTTGTTCGTTTTGTAATTCGATTGAGGAAGAAAATGACCATCTTTTTTGCAAGTGTTCCTTTACATATGGAGTTTGGATAAGCATTTTGAACTGGTTAGGCATTTTTTCAGTGGCTACAGAAAACTCAAGAATACATTTAGAACAATTTGGTGGCTTTTTTTCTAAAATCTGTCAACAAACCAAACATTCTTTTTTTCGGTAATATTATAAAAACTTCTTCTAGATCTCACGTTAACGGTCACAATAACTGAATTGACGCAACTTAATCATGCTAAATCTCGGTGACTGTAAATGCAGTTATTTCCTTATTTATGTAGCGAATTAAATAAGAACATGAGAAGATAATATATTAATTAAACACTTGTGGCAAAATTTATGCACCT
Organism: Misopates orontium; assembly: GCA_946800315.1. Lineage (NCBI taxonomy): Eukaryota > Viridiplantae > Streptophyta > Magnoliopsida > Lamiales > Plantaginaceae > Misopates > Misopates orontium. The sequence goes on along the minus strand of OX326948.1, from coordinate 1,819,346 downwards.
TTGATATATACACAAATATTTCCACACAAAAAAGAGGCAAATTACACACAAATTAAACTAATAACGAGACATCCTTCTGTTTCCTATTAATTAGGGGAAAACACCTTAAACGTCATAACTTATACTCATTTTCTCAACTTCCTACTTAACGTATGTAAGTTGCGCTTCAACTTATTAAAAAGTGTGAGAATTGCACCCTAAATTCTTTTATATATCACCCTTCGATTTGGACAAGTACCTGCACTTTTTGCCTCAAGACGAAATATTTCTCTCATTTTTGAAAGGTTGGGGGCTCAATTCAGACATTTTCAAAAGCTAGATAGCAAATTGAAATATAGATTAAAGTGTTTTTTGTATTAAACCAAGAAGACAAAAGAAAGAGATCGAGAAGCTCTAACATACAATATTATCCCATTAATTCAACAATATTCTTTTTTCTTGGTCAAAGGCAACTAGAGTTGTACCTAAAGCAAGAGCATTCGTCAAAAGCCGACGGCACGCAGCCGCACGCATTGCAGCAACTCTCACATCTCTGGTTGCAATCCGAATCCCGACCTAAATCGAAGCACCTCCCCCTACAACTGGATACACACTCTACAATAGTGTGATGGAACGAGAGAATTTTAACGATAAATTGTAATAAATTGTAAAAACTATCCCTTTATAGTGTTAATTTTTATTGACTTTGAAATAATAAATTTAGTTGACTTGGAACATGATTTTCACTATGTTTACTTTGTACAAGGAGTTATAATATATACTATTTAAATTGGAGTTTAATTATATACATTTCTATCAAATGATTTGAAACTAAATAATTTTTTTAGGTTTAAAATATAAAATTTGGTAAATTGAATGTTTACATAACCTTTTCAAGAATATTTCAAGAAACTTACAATTCTTTTCGGGTAAACCCAGTACTTTAAATATAAAATTTTAATATACAAAAATTGTTATTCATCGGTGTAGTTAATTGAAAATACAACTTCGTGATGTTATATGTCAATTTTTTTTATTTTACAAGAGAATACTTGTCAATAATAATTACATAAGAGATTATTTGTTAATTAATAAAGAAAATAACACCGGAGTAGGTTTTTGCAATTATATAATCAACGAACGTAAGAAAATATACAGAAGACAACATACCGGCACTTGGTGCGGCTTCAGAGTTGGACTGTGATGCGGCAAAGCTAATCTGCATCCAAGAAGGTACCAACACTTAGTCGCAGCTAAAACATGCCCCCGACTTTATCAAAAATATGCATAAAAACCTCTCATATTATCAAAAACTGTGCACCACAAGTCTCCATGTTGTTAAAAATGTTTATTGAGAGAGTATAATTAACTATATTTAATTAAAGTGTTTCTGGGATTTTGAAAACACGACGTTGTTTGTTCCAAAAAAAAATAATAATACAATGGACCTTAATGCAAGCTTTGTAAAACACAAGAGGGTTTTATGCATTTTCATATATATATATATATATATATATATATATATAGTAGAACAATAACAAGTGAAGGTTTTAGGCCTTTTTTAATGGACTTGATGAACAACCATTAAAGCAAGAAAGACAGATGCAGCAATCACTTTGAGGACAGCCATTGGGATGTAATTTAAGTGATCAAGTTAAACGAACTGAATTCAAAAGAACTGTAGAGAGAGTTGAAGATTCTTTTATCAGATGGATGCTTTAGAATGAGATATTAAGAGCTCTATTTGTAGATGAAAATTAAATGAGGAGGGGCAAACACGATCAAAAGGAAAGTCTCATGCGAGCAAATACCCAGTCCAAAATAATTATATATACTATAAGAAGTTGACTATTTACTAAACAATATCGAGATCTGTTAAGATGAATAATCTATAATTAAAAGAAAGAAAAAAAAAATGTATGCCAGCTGCTTGCATTGGAGTTGAAAAAGAAACTATGGGGAGGCATTTCACTCTATTAATTAATAATAGTTGCTCCAGCCATATTGCAATTAAATATGGTATTTAATTAAATGGTAACATGCTATTTTATAATTACTCTATTGCTATTAAGTAAGCTGAACAGGCATCCACATACTGTATTCTAATACTAATAGCACTTGGCTCATGTGATGATGTTGAATTAATGTGAAGACGCGTGAACATACACCATCCAACTCGAATCGTTTATTCAATCTATTTTGCAATTTTTTTTTTTGAAAATTTGATCTCCACCCCATCGAAAAATTACTAAGCTATATTTGCAACATCTTTTTTAGAAAATATTTTCATAATTCGGTTAGTGACCGTTGGGGGGTCAAGTTTAATTCCCAATTAGGCAAGTCGGTATTTTAGCTTAATTACACACTTTGTACATCAATCCACTTTGTCACTTTCAGTTAACAATCGCGTTCGTTCTTCTTTAACCCGATCTTAATTTCTTCTCTACACAAGTGCATGTAATGTGTTGCGATCGATATAACTAGGAACTAGGAAGCAGTTGTTAGAGAGATAAATATTTTTATATAGTACTTTTACTTTCTAATTATTATACTAGCCAGGCATAAATCTAATAGCAGAATATAGAGCAGGTTATACGCTTTTGTCACGTAAGATTTGAGATGATTTAACTTGGCAAACAAGGACCTTGGCGCCTTTAATTTTAAAAAACAAAAATGAATGGAAGGCGCCGTAGCAATAGGCACTTTATTTATTAATGATAACACCAACTTTATGTATCCTTATTCCTTAAAGAATACAAGATTGCAAAGCGCATGTTGAAGTAGTTTAATAAAAACCAATATCTTCTATATACCATTACAAATTTGGTCGAAATTGTACGTTACAAATAATAATCACTCTATTATGCTATTCTAGAAGTTACAAGAATAACATTATTGCTTCATCTTTTTTAATGGTCGCAGTATTTTAAATAAATTGATCTTGGAGTTGTACATCCATTTAATTGCAAGTCTTATATCTTCATTTGTGAATAGAGAATACCTATTTTGTCCTTTTGTTTTCGAAAATGAAGCGGACAAATAGAAAAGAGAATATCATTATCGTGGTAGTTATATATGTTTTAACTTATAAAGGATAAGTATGCATCCACCATAGGTACACAACTTATGAAATAGAAAACTAAAGTTAACCTACTCTATCGGAAAATTTAAAATGGTGGAAAGACGAATTTGGATAAGTATGCATCCACCATAGCTTGTTGGAAGGATCCTTGGATCCCTTGCTTTAGCTTTGCTTCACCCTCCATAAAGACCCCGTGGTGGACACTTCTCATATTTGTACCAAAGTGGGAGATCTTATGCATGAAGGAGAAGCTGCTTGGAATGAAGAGCTTCTTTCTTGTTTATTCCTGCCAGAAATAGTAAAAGAGATTATTAAGATTCCTATTACTGCTTCACAGGAACCAAATGAGTGGTTTTGGTTCCCTTCTCACAGTGGAATCTTTACTATCAAGAGCTCTTATCAGTGCATTATACAGAACAGAAGAAATACTCAGCCTCCTGTGATTTGGCAAACTATTTGAAAAGCAAAAATACAAAACCACCACAAACTCTTCTGGTGGAAGTGTATTGCTAATGTGCTTCCTACTAGAAGCGAATTGAATACAATCTTCAAGATTGATAACATCGTGTCCTCTTTGTAATTTGGAGATTGAAACTGTTGAAATGCCATATTGCCGAAATCATCTGGTTCAATTCTAAATGGGCTATCAGGTTAGAACATTTTCATGACTGCAATCTTGCTGATTCATTTCTTTCTATGCAAATAAAAGATCAAACAACTGGCTCTCCCATGAGGAACGCATTGAGCTATCCACCTTTGCAGCTAATTGATGATTGAAGTTTGAAACTTTAGGAATGATGTGGTGCACATGAAACCAGCTATGAATCTGCAGCATCTGATGAAGCATATCAATACTCAATCGAAAGAGCACTTTAGAGCTCAAATTGCAACCTGGCTTGACCAAACTGCAAAGGTGTCTCAAGTCTCTTGGATTCCTCCTTCGGCTAAGTTTATCAAGATCAATACTGATGCAACATTTGCTATTGATCAAACCTCAGCTTTGGCTGGTATATGGCCGACGACAATGGATCAATCATGTTTGCTCACACTTTTGCCAGCAATTGTTCTAATCCGAAGCAACTGAAGCTTTAGTATTACTCAAGGCAGCTGAATTGGCGGGAAAGTTTAAAATGAAGAGAATTGTTTTTGAGTCTGACAACCTGAACGTGATCAATTGCACATTTGGTACAAAATATTTGTTACAAAATGTGCCATTTTTGGTTACAAAAAGCTATGGTAACGAGTTTTTCGGTTTACAAAATTTCGTTGTGTAAACCCTGTCGCTAAAGTTATTGAAACGAAAACGTTTGTTTTCGTTACAAATTATTTCGTAGCCAAACTAATTCGTTACCAAAAGCATACAATTCGTAACCAAATATTTGTTTCGAAAGCCCTGTGAATTTTGTTGCCAAAAAATTTCGTTACCTATAACTTGTTACGAAAAAACAATACATTTATTTATAAATAAATTGTACCAATAAAAATATGAAAAATTCTATAATTTTGTTAATAGTAAAATATTAAAATTTATGACATTCCGAGCACTTTTAGATTTCAAGAGATCAGTTAACCATTAAGATCAATGCTTTCAAATAAATATATCACAAAGTTAATTATCATAAAACGTACTTTCATTAAATCATTTGGATCCGAACAAAACTATTTCTCCAAGTTATTGCAAAGTTTGACAAATCTGGAACTATCTAATTAATATTAATCAATTAATAAAACATTTTAAACTCTTAAAATAAAATTACACTACCATTATCCAATGGGCTGCATTTTGTATAGCTTCACTTATTGTAAACATGGGTTATATATCCAGATTTAATGCAGCCAACCCGTCCTACAAAGGCTTATTCAATCCTCCCTACGGCCTACACCCCCAGGATTGGTATTACGTGTTTTCATCTGGCCCAAAACTTCTCAAGTAAAATTACTAGTTTACCCCTTAATAATTTGTGAATTTCTCTTCTACCCTTTTCATTATATAAGCATTTGCATCAGTTGATTCATCGAAAAACTAGAAGGGGTGATTGCAATTGCTCTATCCCGCTCAAATAAAAAACTTAAATCCCAAATCACTGCTATTCCATCAGATCGTGCACCATTGTAGCGGGTTTTGTTGTATAAGCACAACACAGACACCCTGCACAAACACATAAAAAAAAGGCAAATCTGAGTTTCAATTCTTTTCCTTTTCCCTTCATAGAAAACCTAACAAAATTAGAGCTAAAATTTGCATTCGTTTAATTATCACATTAATGAGGGTAAATGCGCCAAATTACTACATACTTGGACTTCTGTGACCCCACTACATTTGGGAGTTATCAAGTAGGCAGCCCGTATTGCCGAACCAATATTAAGGCTCATGCGGTGAAGAACCAAACAAGAAAGCCTTCGTACTATGTAGATAACAGTGAACAATCCAGCTTTAGAATATAGTAAGTCCCAATTGTAGTCAGGCTAGCTACCATATGGCCCAATAGTTTTTGTAGTATATTTTTTCTTATATTTTAAGTTTTGGGCTATAAACTATTGATTTTAAAATTATTATAGAGTGCCTACTTGTTATTTAATAAATCTGTTCGCTTTCTGAATGTCAATGTATTAATACGAAGGTAAGCTTTTGTAATTTTTCACAGTATAATACGTTTTAACGGTATCTATATGGAGATTATAACCTGGACTAATAGCGTTAATTACTTTCAATTTATCAGTGGTAAGAAAATTGCAAATTAGCACCAGAATTGTTTAGAAGAGTTGAAACATGCATAGACGACATTTGTTAATCTCCAAAATCAAATATAAAATTGCTAGAAGTTATTGAAAATTTGATCAAATAGTGTGAATAGATTTATTGAACGAATCGAGTTGGACAGTTTATGTTCACACCTCTCCACGTTCATCCCCATCAAAATTAAGTCGACAAATGCAGATTTCCCTGGTTATGCAGATTGTCTTGTCATTTACGAAATCAAGTAATCAACGGTGCACTAATATGGGATTTAATAAATCAACCATTTTCAACTCTACACTATCAAACCAAACATGTAAACTATGCAATCTCCAAACAAGATATAAAATTGCAAGAAATTATTTAATTCACATTTTTTAGAGTAAAAGAAGCGACTTGATAGTTGACAACTCCCGGGCATCCGAAGCTTGTTGACTCTGTTTTACATTGCTGATAATGAACTTAGGCTTCTGTATATTAATAATCTTTCTCCCTCTAATAAGAACCAAACAAGAAAGCCTACCCAACTTAATGATGCATTCGCTACTATACCCACGTATATAGGATCCGATAATCATTCCAACCTACACATAAGGGAGCGGTGTGTTGAATTCGTCTCGCATTTCTTGAACTTCTGTATATTAATGATCTCACCCATAATAAGCTCTAATTTCTTCAAAGCTGTGTATAGTGTATACATATATGCGTATGCATAATATATATTTTCAGCTTACTGTAGCAACAGAGTAATATATTGGCACGTTGTGGTTTAATTAAACACCACATTCAATCTATATTATGAAGATATGATTCGTGTTGGTATTATAATAGTGTGATCATTCTCGATCGTGTCGGTGCCTCTTAATAGTTTCATTAATTTGTAAAGACGGTCTTTCTTTGCCAACTCCAACGCAAGCTGGCTATCATTATTTTTCTCATTAAATTATTCTTCTTCACAGATCTCATTATCGTTTCGTAAAATCAAAAATGTCAACTAATTATAGTGCGTATATGTATAACGCCCAAACCAATTGTATATTTGCACGTCTCATGCATGTTTTTTTTTAGATTTTGTCCTTCTTACCCCTCATTTTCATCTATATAAGTATAGAGTCCGTTACGTTACATCTCAGTGTAAAGAATCCATCTCATAATTAAAAGAAATTCCAACTTACTCCTCTACTCTTTATTTTTTCAACTTCATTTTACTACTCAATGGCTTTTGTCAAAGTGGTTGCTGCATCTGTCTTTCTTGCTTTAATGGTTGTTCATCAAAAAATATACCTTTTTTTATGATAATTAAAAATATGCCTAAATATATATTCAATAAGCTGCAATGAATTTAGTTATTGAACATGGATACTGATCACCGGTTGTACTGCATGCAGGTTAGCGTTGTCGCGTCACAAGCGAATGCTCCGGCGCCAGGGCCCGGGGCGCGGCGTGGTATGGAAGAATTCATCGGTATGCAAAAACCAACTTTGTGTTATCTACAAGTGACGGATAACCTTATATATACTTAACATCTTATTGACAAATATTCTCCTATGAAATTCAAAAACTAACAAATAGCATCATGCATGGCGTTATATTTTCTGTTAAATGTATGCATATATTTCAATTTTAATACGGGGATTTATAGTTCTCGCAATATTTTACATATACCTGCGGTAAAATTCTCTCGTTCTATCACTACAAGTGTGGGTATCTCCACTATACTTAACCAATATTCATTTAACCTTTCTATTGACAAATATTATCTTACGAAATTCAAAATTAACAAATAGCATCACGGCGTTATATTTAAGTGCGTGTTTATCCAATGAGAATTTTAAAAAATAAAACACAAAAATCTTTTCGGAGATATGTTTTGAAAATATTATGTAAACAACAACACAATATTTTTGTTTTTAAATCTAAAATTCTTTGGATTAAAACTGTATACTGATTTCAATTTTAACAAATGGATAATTGTTGCATTTAACATTTTTTTTTTTTTGTGTGTGTAGACTGTGCACCACTTTGTGTTGCGCGGTGCGCGAGTCGGTCTCGGCCTATGCAGTGCGAAAGTGATTGCAGGGACTGCTGTGAACTGTGCGACTGTGTGCCATCGGTTGTTAATGTCGGCGGTGACCCATGCACTTGTTATACTGACAATCGTGATTGCCCTATGTGAAGAATAAAAATATGTGCATGAGATATTCTATATGGAGCTTTAATTTTCAATCTTTTTGTTTTTGTTGTCGGGTTTAGTGTTTTGTTATGTGATGTGATGGTTAAAATAAAAGCAATGTTGTCTCTTTTTTTCTTTCCAGTGTAATTTGTCTTTTTTGAAATCATTATGTATGTCGAACAATGAATAAATATCGGTTGCTCCTACCCAATTCAACAAGTGATTACTATTACCTTCTTCTTGTTGTTCTTACTTCACTATACAAGAAATCCAAAAAGGTTTTTTTTTTTTTACCACTTTAATGACATTTATAAGAAATACGCAGAGTGGACTTATTTGCCCTAGTAAAGGTGTTTCTACGAGTTTTCAATGAGTCGATGCAAAGCCACTACACATCTTTTTAGCCACTTTGTGCGTTAATCCATGTAAATTACATGTCACCCTCCGATTATTAGAATTCAAGACACGGTGTTATTAGAGGTGGAGCCAAGGGCATCTAGGGGAAAATTATTTTATGCAACTTTTGTATTGCTGACGGTGCAATCAACGGTCAAGATAGTGATAATTTCCTTAGGCACCAACCACCCCACAATCTCATCACAACCGTGTATTTACACTAATAACCGACTTGTTGTGCCACATTATGCAGCAGTTATACGAAATAATTTCTCCATATAGAGGGGGTCCCCAGTTCCTTAACTTCCATTGTTATGCATATATAGATATAGAGGAAAAAGGAGTATAAAAATCTGCTGTTGTTATAACATTAGATCTAGTTTCGCTTGTTTTAAATTGTTATTGAAGAAGAAGATTACAATTCTGAATCCTGGGTAAATATTGAACTGAGTTTGCTTTGTTTGATTATTGTGGAAGACGACGAATACAAATTTGAACTGGATAAACGTATAGATAAGACATTTTAGGGTAAACGCGGACTCTACTAATTTAATTAGAGTAAGAGGTTGAGTCAATCAGCACTTTACAAATTTTAATTAACTGCCCAGATACAATATCTCCCAATAAACTTTAATGTAAACTCAAGAAATTTGTCAACACCTTTTTGCGGTGTTCATATTTCATTAAAAAATAATGTCACGCGCACTAGTATTCCCTATTCTTTATTTTATTATACTTTTTTTTTATGTAAATATAAAAAACTAAAACGTGATCCTAATAATAGCTTTAACATGTCCAGCATTTTTTATACTTTTATAGTGTCCAAACATTTAATTTTCAATATATATAAATTAGTATCCAAGCACAATTTATAAAGTACAATAAGAAGTAATTTATTATGTATCACATTAGTACATTAAGTAAAAAGATAACTCAGAAATTATAAGTTTGATATAATTATAACAAAATATATGGAGGCTTTGAAAATGTATAAGTTAAAACTAATTGTATATTCCTTTATAAGATATACGTGCAATATTTTTTTTATTTGGGTGACATTTAACTAGTATCAGTTTATGTAGTTTATATACAGATTTTTAGTTTTACAAATATAAAAATATCATTTTCTTATTTTAGAGTTGTTTTTTATGACTTTTCATTGTATACTTTTTAAAGTTACTATTGTTTTCATGATAAATTACTAAATTATACTGAATAAAATAGTTAGTTATAAAAATAAGTCATTTTCACAATAAATTGTTGGATGTCGAAGAGTTTAAATCATAACATGAACATATAATTTCCAGATTAACAGGTAATTGCATGACATATTACAACGAAACAATTACAAAAGTGCAGAAAATTAAATAAGATAAACCTTAACAGCAACTTTGTTGAATTTGATTAAAGTGAAGACGAGACAAAGGTTGCACCCTCTTTCCTTAAGATCAATATGTCCAGCCTTTAGCTTCGAGCCCTCCCGTGGACACTGACCTCCAAAATACAACGTCTATCGCCTAGACCAGCTTTGAAGCAGAAGCTCGCCCCTCGTTCGAACTCTAGTGATATTTGCAAGAACTCTTAAAGAATGCTAATGCTATGAGATAGTGTAGAAAATACTTTTTTGTTGGATAATTTTCACAAGCCTATAGAGCTCTATTTATAGGCTTCAAAAAGTGAGAGCCATTACGCTCATTCAAAGGAGAATTGATTTTCATCATTACAAGACAATAAATTTTCTCTTGCAACATTTCTTCCATTATGGGGTTTTAAGCACCCACTAAATTGGTCTTCAATACCAATTAACATCACACACTAAATTGGTCTACACCAATTTTAAAATGGTCTTTAATACCATTTTTTATTTACACATTAAATTGGTCAAAACCAATTCAAATATATTCTCCAACATAAATAACTAATGATTCTATAACGAAGTTTCACCTTCTCTAAATTATATTTCTGACCCTACCCATGCGTGTCATCTTCACAACAAAGTAGCGCACAAAAGTGACTTAGACTATGTGCTTGATCACAGGAAACATGGAGGAATGTTCTAAGAGGAGCTGATGAATATTGCATTCAGCATCGAGCTTTTTAATTTAAATCGCTGGGAACGGACAGACTATTTAAGGAACTATACATATTTGATATTACTAAGGCCAAACGCCTTCTTTTGAAATCGTTGGCAATCTTCTAGTAGGTAAAAATAATGATCCAAGCTCGTGGACCTGTGGGACTATGATCCAAATCAAGACCCGCATGTTGAGGATCTAAGATCAAAGTTTTAAAACGAAATTCAGTTTATATATATAAACATGAGTAACATAGTTGGCAATCTTTCTTTTGCTTCTGGCAAGTTAATGTTTGTTGGGAGTAATGTGATTCAAAAGATTTATCACCGTTTAAGGATGGTTGTTGCAGGAATTTAAATCGTTGTAAGAATATTTATCTCTTTAAGGCGTTTATAATTTTCCAGTAACTATCAAAAAAAACAACGTCCATTTCTTGATATAATTACATTACAAATTTTAAGACCTATGAATCTAGTGCTTATAAATGAGGAATCAAAAATACTGTAGACACTTGTATCTTTGTTTGTGACATTTGTATCATTAACACCCCTTCTATTGATTACCGTTATCTCAATATATATATATATATATATATATATATATATATATATATATATATATATATATATATATATATATATATATATATACACTGTAGACACACTAGATGCTTCTTGCAATATTTTTAAGATTTAATTAGTTTGAATGAACAGCCTGACAAATTATTTTTGCTTATTCAACATGCGCTTTGCACTGTTGTTTTCTTTAAAGATACATAAGGTTGGTGTTATCATTATTAAATAAACTCACTATTCTTGCTTATTCATAGTAAAGGCGCCAAGGTCTTTTGCCAACTTCGATCATCTCAAATCTTAAGTGCGAACCAAACCTCTTCTTCTTCCTGCTATTTTACACAGATTGTTTGCACTACATTGGCGCTATTCATTTTCAGGTTTCGCACAAGTATAGAGAAGACAACAAACTTTACGGATGCTTTACCAAATTTTGGTGCTCGTCATTCAGGATCTCACTGGTGGCCGTTGTGTCCTACGTTTGTTTTTAAATTTGTCAATCATGATTATTGTGGTACAGAGAATTTTAGATTTTGTTGATCTCCGGACATGAACTTCTCTTTGTAACTCCTTTTTCCTTATTTTATATATGAGTTTCGGTGGCTGCCGTGCGCTTCCTCATTAGGCGCGTTCATCATCCCGACCTCCATCTTTCACTAAAAAAAACAAAACATGTACGGACCCTTCTCCTGTTATCAAATATGCTATTCTTTTTTGGGTATGTATGTGTTTATAGACTGTAGAGTAGCTTGTGCTGAGAGGTGCAAGCAGTTCAGAGCCAGACGGTGAATTGTAACAAGGCATTTCTGATGACTGATGTGCTGTGATATGTGCAACTGTGTGAATTTGGGTCACGATGGTAATGATGGTGCATGCCCTTACTACACAAACATGCCTAGTTGCCCTTGATCAAGAATAAAAAGGCATAAATCATTTTTTTGCCCACTAATTTTAGCGATTTGGCACTTTTGCCCTGTCACGTTTTCGAGTCGTGATCTTGCCCTGTAGGATTCGAGTTTCGCTGTAAAGTATGTCTAATTGGGTTGTAAATGGGCTTTTTACCTACGTGGAAGACAAGCTCTTAAATTGTTAGTCCAGGTATAAAAACACTTTGCCACGTGATATTCTTCACTCCAAAAACGTTTTTGCCAAAGTTAAATGGCACATTTTGCAGTTTTTCTTAGAAAATTAAATAAATTCAAAAAATTATGTATAAATTGCACAAACCATCCCTCATGTTTGAGAAATTACAAAAACCACCCCTCTAAGTAGTTTCTGTTAATAAACCCTAACAAATGTAATAAAATTAAAATTAAGGTCCTTGTGGTAAAAATTAAAATTGAATTTTACTTTAGTAGAATTTTGAATTGCACCCTAAGTTGTTGATTCACCCTTCGATATTGACACGTGTCTGCATTTACAACTATTAGATTTTGCCGCAAAATGCAGTTCGCACATTTTTAAAAGATTGGAACGCAATTCGCACATTTTTAGAAATTAGATAGCCAGTTGAGAATCACGATATAGATGAGATTGTGTCGTGTTTTAACCAATTAATCCAACAAGACAAAAGAAAGAGATGCATGGAGACGCTCCACATACAAAATTATCCCATTCAACATTTTTTTTCTTGATCAAAGGCAACTAGAGTTGTACCTAAAGCAAGAGCATTCGTCAAAAGCCGACGGCACGCAGCCGCACGCATTACAACAACTCTCACATCTCTGGTTGCAATCCGAATCCCGACCTAAACTGAAGCACCTCCCCATACAACTGGATACACACTCTACAATAGTGTGATGGAAACGAGAGAATTTTAACGATAAATTGCAAAAACTATCCCTTTTAGTGTTAATTTTAATTGACTTCAAAACCCCGTCTGTAATTTTTATTAGTAAATATCCTCTTCTGGAATTTAAAACATTAGCAAACATGCTCAATAATAATCTTAATCGTTCTTCTGGACACACATAAGCTACTGTAGTGGGACTTGATTTTTCACTGTATTTATTTGATGCTTAAGGAGTTAATACTACTCAAATTGGAGTTTATATACATTTCTATCAAAGGAACAGAAAAAAAAAATATGTATAAAAAACGAAAATATGGTATTGATTGTTTACATAACAGTTTCAAAAATATTTTGAAAAACTTATAATTCTTTTCGTGTAAAAAGGCATTTATTATAAAATTTTAATACATAAAAATCGTTAATCGTCTATGTAGTTAGTTGGAAATATACAACTTCATGATGTTATGTGTCAATTTTCAAATTTTGTAAGAGATTAATACTTGCCGATAATAATTATATATTAGGTTATTTGTTAATTAAAAAAGGAATAAATACAGCCACACTCCCTGAGGTTTGATGTAATCATAGAAACCTCTCTTATGATTTGGAAAATTACAACGACCTCCCCTGAAGTTTGCACATACGTACCTTATAAAAAAGTCCAGACACTAAAATTATGAATGAATATTGATGGTGTAATCACAAAAAAATTGATGAAGTTCCAATATTGTCCTTAATCAATTTAACTTTCATAATTGACATGAATTATGAACCAAAATACCCTTCAATCACACAGGGCGTGTGATATTTTACTAGATTACAAGAGGTGTATATGATTTTTATTTAAAAAGCCAGTTTAGATGTTTAGATTAAGAGTTCTTTTACAAGACCTAAAATGAACTATCTTAAAATCTGATATATTATGTTGGAACTTAAAAATGTCTTTTATTTTTATAAAGTACGACATGACTTTGAAACTAAAAAAACAAAGAAGAAGAAGAAAAAAATATATTGCAAAAACTTGACATCTTAACAAATTTTTCTACCGATAAAGATAAAAGTAAATGTTGAAAACTTATCTAAATCTGAAAATCCAAGATCTGTTTCTATTTCTTTTTAAATGCCACAGGGGGTGTGATTGTAATTCTTCAAACCACAAGGTAGGTCTCTATAATTATACCAAACCTCAGGGGTCTAGCTATAATTATCCCATAAAAAAATAACACGCAGTAGGTATTTGTAATTAAATTATTAACTAAAGAAAGAAACTATAGAAGACGACATACCGGCACTTGGTGCGGCTTCAGAGCTGGATTGCGATGCGGCAAAGCTAATCTGCATGCAATAAGGAACAAACACTCAGCTAGCTAAAGCATGGATCAAACTTACTCATAGTATTAGAAATATGACGAAAATCGAAAACTATGCATCATTTGCTCTCGCCCTCATACTGTTAAAAATTTGCATCATAACGTAAAATTAAAAACTTATATTTAATTAAAGTGTTTCTTGAATCTTGAAATCACGGTGGGGTTTATTCCAAAAAAAAGAAAAAATTACACGACGGACCTTAGTGCATGTTTTTGAAAACACAAGAGGGTTTTATGCATTTCCACGTATTAGATATATATTGATCAAAATTAAATGAGGAGTACTAAAAGGGGCAAACACGATCAAAAGAAAAGCCTCATGCGAGCAAATATTCAATTGGGTGTTCTGCCCTGCCCAGTCCAAAATAATTATATATACTATAAGCAGTTGACTATTTACTAAACAATATCGAGATCTGTTAAGATGAATAATCTATAATTAAAAGAAAGAAAGAAAAAAAAATATATATATATATATATATATATATATATATATATATATATATATATATATATATGTTTCATTGACAAAGAAACTATGGGAGGCATTTCACTCTATTTAATAATAGTTGCACCAACCATATTGCAATTAAATATGGTATTTAATTAAATGGTAACACGCATATTGTAATACTTGGGCCATTTGATTATGTTGAATTAATGTGAAGACGCGTGAACATACACCGTCCAACTCGAATCGTTTATTCAATCTATTTTGCAATTACTCATCATTTTTTTTAAATTTTGATTATCTCCACCCATCTGGGGTATTAAATAATATATTATCATTTTAGGAAATATTTTCATAATTCGGTTAGTGACCGTTGGAGGTCAAGTTTAGTTCCCAATTACGCATGCAAGTCGGTGTATTAGCTTAATTACGCACTTTGTACATAAAGGATTGATCACCAATCCTTTGATCACTTTCAGTAAACAATCGCGTTCGTTCTTCTTTAAACCCGATCTTAATTTCTTCAATGGGGGGAATAGTTGTCTACCTGTAAGGCACTACACAAATCCTACATAAAACGTGGCTGATGAGGTCAACTTCGAATTTATGGCAATTGCACGTAATATACCTATTGTTCCTTTTGTTTTTTGAGAATGAAGCGGACAAATAGAAAAGAGAAAGTATCATTGTCGTGCTAGTTATATCATATGTTTTTACTTATAATAAAGATAAATACGCATCCACTAAAGGTGCATAACTAATGAAATTGAAATCTAAAGCTAACCTATTGTACTAGGAAAAATTAAAATGGTGCAAAGACGAAGAGTTATACATACACACTAAAATATATACTGATAATTTGTCTATTTTATAGAATACATGTTTGATTATTGGGTTGGACTGAAAGGGTGCTGATAGTCCTTATAATGGAAGAATCCACCAGTCCACAACTCATTGGGCTTGACTCCAACTATACAAGGGCTTGGAGAAGTTGGCTTGGTCTTGGACCTTATATACTAGGTCTTTTGTAAATTAAAAGAAAATATATTGTGAGTGAAGCAAGTAACCATGTCAAAGTGTATTTGCGCATAGAGTACACTTGGCTAGCACTCAAGAAAACTCGACAAGCATGTAGAGACACATGTCATGCACTCCCTGACATTTGTCACCTCCCAAACACACTAAATAGAGATTTTAATTCTGAATAAAAGGTTCTCTAGGAAGTGTATGGGGTGCCTCATGAGGCACCACAGACTGCTCTCACATTATATGTTGGTCACATGCAATGTGAGAGTAGGATGCACAACACCTGCTGCAACGTAGATGCTCATGGTTCTCTAACCATTTCTCTCCACACAAAGGTAAGTTGAACTTTGTCTTCTTTTTTTTCTACACCTACAGAGCTTGAGACTTTTCTCTTCACCTAAGAAGAACTCGCCATGCCCTCTCTCTGCATCCCACATGGCTTTAATTAAGTAGCCTCACTTGAACCTCAGAGTCTCTATACCTCTCCGGCATCGACTGCATGTGGTCTTATCTCTAATACTTGCCTTCTCTATACACGGCACATGGCTCTCATCAGGCACACTCACTTCAATTTGAAGGCTCTCCCTCAGTCTTAGCTTTAGGACGTCTTATCTCTAACTCGCCATTTTTACACACCACATGGCCCTAAACAAGCAGCCACATCTCAACTCCAAAGGACTTGGTGGGGACAACATTCAAATACCTTGTGTCACTTACTACGGGGCTCTTGACGTATATAAGCATAACTACAACACCTTATGAGGAAAACTCATATAAAAACTACCAACACTTCATTCCGTTTTAGGCAGTTTTCCTTCTATATATTCACAAGACTCATTTTATGGGATAAGACTTGGTTTATGTATAGAAAGGATGGACCCATAAAGGAATCCCCTTCCTGGACATATACAAAGGACCTTTTATGGGGCAATGCCCACATCAAAAGAGGAAGAGAAAAAAATCCAAAAATCCAACTCATCTCGGAAAGGTTCATTTCGACCAGTTAAAAGATTTTGTGAAAGATGGTGTTCAAATATTTGAGTGATATCCCAATTCTATACCTACTTGTAGAGTTGTGTTATTAATGATCTTCTTCATGATTATTAAAGATCAAAGTTAATTAGTCATGTGCTCCAATTTAGATTTTAATTAACTACCCCCTTCACCCCATGTTTTCGTTGGACAGCTTACTTTCATTTGTGCTAAAAGAAATTACACCAACAACAACTTGCTATATCTTTATTAGGGATAATAGCATAATCTATTAGTCGAATCACGTTACCTCCGTACATAAATCTTTAGTTACATACTAGAAAACAAGAACAGAGCGGATAAGATTCAAAATCAACCACCGGTTGAATTCAATTGGCGACCAATTATTCGTAGTAATACATACAAAACATAAAGAAAAATTACACTAAAAAGAACATCATATGGCAAGTAAACACAACAAAAGAAACACCAAAAGAACATTACCAAAGCTTAAAAATTAAAGATCCCATATACAACTATTTTATGGTTAATTTAAGGGCACTTAGGCTTGTTGTTTCTGGTTGTCATTTTGGCATAGCAGGGGCATGTTTCATAGTTGCCGTAAGTGCCCGGTGGCACGCAGTTGCACCTCGCGCAGCACGTGCCGCATGCCCTTTTGCACAGCCTTGGCCGACTTGATAACTTGCACCGCGCAGCACAAGCCCCTCCACAGTCTGTAAAAATAAAACGCACACTTTAAGATATATGAAGAATTAAGGAGATTTTACGAGAACCAAACTCCTAAGAATATAGAGATGGAGAAGAGATTAAAAATTATTTTATTTCGTCTAATATTTTTACAACACAAACATATTAAATATATTTATTTTGTAATTTCAGAAACTTACTATACAATCTTATATATAATGGCATAACTGTTACATAATCTTATCATTACAGGATTGATATTATCCAATACTAAATATGATATAATATTATAAACAAGCTAATAAATTAATTATTTATATCTGGGGCCGGATCACAAAAAAAATTATTAGTAAGATATGCATGTTAGTGATAACATGACATAAAATTAAATAATTGGATAGAAAAGATCTATACGGCATACCCATTTTTGGGCTGTATGTAGTGTCCGATACAGCGTTGCTAGTCTGAAATAATAAGATACAAACCGTCAGTAAAATTGAAGAACTTAACACTAGCACACTGTTGCATAATTATTTGGTTAGTAAAATCAGTTAAGCAATTAATCCTGAGTAACGTGTTGTAATCTGATCAAGCCCGACTGATCCCGTATCGCATGAGTAATATTATATATAATCGCCGTTTTAGAGTGGATTATAATATGTCCTACTTGAATTAATGGTTCACAACCTAATAAAGATCTCCTCCACCACTACATTCAAAATTCATGTTTGTTGTGAATGACATAGTAAGACAAAAAATAATTCACAATCAGAGGTAAATTATGTTGCCAAACGATCGATCATGTAATCCTGCAACTATTAAAATATTAGCTTAAGCTAGTATAATTCATATCTAACAATTTCTTTACTGTCAAACACCTCCTGAGTGCCTCAAATTATAACTAAATTTCAAATTCTTACTTTTTAATGATAAAGGATAAAAGCATTAAACCCCTTATACTATGCCTCGATTGCATTCTGCCCCCTATTCTTTTTATCTTTTGCGACTTGCCCCTGTACTATGGATAAATATCTGCCCCCGAGTCCAAATCGAATAGCGAAAAATTGTGACATGTGTCTATATCCAACGGTGAAAAAATGACTCAGGGGCCAAAGTGCTTATTTATCCATAGTACGGGGGCAAGTTGCAAAAATTAAAAGAATAGGAGGCAAAGTGCAACATGCGGTAAAGTATAGGGGGTTTAACGCTTTTATCCCTAAAGATAATTATATATAGTAACAAGTACCGATGAATCTTTTCAATAAAATTTTATTTCTTTGCCGAAAACAATATATAAATAAGTACTAATAGTTATGATTGAGGTATACCTCTTGATCAGTTTGGATTGCATGGACATCATGGAACACCATCAGAGCAAGAAAGGTTGTTGCAATAAGCACTTTTGGAATAGCCATTGAGTCGTAATATGAATTGGACAAATGATTTCAAAAGAACTGTAAAGAGAAAAAGTATAGCTCGAGAGAGTTTCGATTATTCTTTTTCTTTTATGGATGTTTTTGGCTGAAATACTAAGAGCTCTATATATAGAAGTGAAGATGAGATGGAGGAGGGAGTGACAGATAGAAGCTACTCTGAATAAAGCAAGTACGCGTAAATTAAAGTGACATGCATGCAAAATATACAAATTGATGTGGGCTTTAACGTTGTCAGCTGGCATATCATGACCTACTCACCTAAATCCTGATGCTTCAATATTATTTTATGAAATGATTTGAAAAAAAAAAAATAAGGTGTGAAAAAGATAAAGTGAAGACCAATTTGGCAACTTCGCGTTGGAGTTGGCAAAGATAGATTCTGGCATCTTTACAAATAATTGAAAGAGACACTAATTAAATGATCACTCTCGTCATTTATGAAAGTTCTAAATGCATGGATAATTGCCGGGTATTTTTATATATTTCAAGAAAAAAACGAAATATCTTGAATATACAGCGAAAATATTTGTTAAGATGAACTTAAAGAGAATATATAATTTTTGTTTCTAACTGAATCAAAAAAAAAAAAAAGATTTCTTGTTTCATCTGAAAACTTCAATACAAGAATATCACAAGTCTGATGACAGTAGTAGTTAAATGAATTAAAGTATCGAAAATATTGAGTATACATAGAATAATAAATGGACATCAAAATAATTTTCAGGGGATAAATCTTAATTTAATATCGTGATTTGGTTTTGTGGATAAAATGCAAGAGATAATGCAATGCTTTAGAGATAAACCTCATTCTCCAACCACCCCCATAAATTAAAGAGATACATTAATAGAAAGAAAAAATGAACAAATTAACACGAGATAACAATGATAGGTGGCAATGATGGATAAGAATCAATCTACAAGTCAAAACAAATAAATATATATACATATATATAATATGAATTAAAAGGTCCACCTTACCAACATCCTCGTTTAGTTTAGTATATAGTGGAGAGAATAATCATAGTAAAGTTTTGTTCCGACACATAACAAACTACTACTGAACCTTTTGTATTTTGGTGCTTCACAGCTGTGCTCTCTCTGGAACTATCTACTCTTCTTCCCCGTGAGCCACCAGTCCCTAGAACCCAAAATTAAGTTGACAAAAAAAAAATTATAATGATTCCATTTTAGGTAAATTTGACTACCTAGCTTGTGACATGTCCAGTGAATGTTGGATAATATATTAGGTTTATTGATTTATTTGTAAGAATGAGGTCTTTAATTAGTATTTCTCAAAAAAAAAAAAAAAAGTAAAAAGAACGAGGTCTTTAGCCAAAACATTGCATTATCAACGTAAATTAATCAATCTAATCCAAAATGGCAGTGTTATAATTGACTAAGGTATCAAACTTATTTGCAATTTAGTCTTTTTTAAGGTCTATAAAAAAAATTATATATATATATATATGTGTGTGTGTGTGTGTGTGTGATCAATAATGTTATAATGATTACTTAATCAAAGTTAATGTTATTTCAAGGGTCTCTTTCATTTATTCCTGATAATGTCACAAGTATCTTTGATCCTTTGCCAACTCCAATTAATGCGAGGTTGCCAATTTGTTACTTTTGTTATAAATAATTATATATATAATTATATTAGTCATCCAACTTGAAATGAATAATTGAAGAACACATTATCTACCCAACTTGTTGTGTAAAAGTCTTAGAAAAGAATTCATCCATTTAATGTGATGGAGAATTTATAATAGTATAGTTGAATATTTTTCCTATATATAGTTGTTCATTTCATTTATAAAATACACTTAAAAATATTGAAGAAGAATATATTCTCACTTTATATTATAAATTAATTTATTTTAGCTTTATTCACATATTCAAGACAACTTTTCCTTTTTCATCTTATTTTTGCTTTTAAATCATCTACTATATTAAATAATAGTATATATAGTATTAGGTGAGTAGGTCATGATATGCATGCCAAAGCCCACAGCAAATATTGTATATTTGCATGCATGACACTTTAATTTCCGCGTACCACCCTCTCCGATCCGGCCTTCTTCCCCTATTCTTCTATAAATAGAGCTCTTAATATTTCAGTCAAAAACATCCATAAAAGAATTAAAATCCAACTCTCTATTTTGAGGTCATTTCTGTTCAATTTCACTTTACTACTCAATAATTAATGGCTGTTCCCAAAATAATTATTGCATCGTTCTTTCTTGCTTTGATGGTTGTCCATCAAGTCCATGCAATCCAGACCAATCAAGAGGTATACACTTCAATCTTAATTAGTTACTGTAATTCTATTATCTTTTATAAACAAGAATCTGAAATTTAATTAGTTATTGCTCATGAAATTTGAGCATATTCATTATAAAACAATAAATGATGATGATATTAAGGGCCTGTTTGAAATCTCGGGTCAGATTAAAACGAATTAGAATACGTCATGTTGAATATGCCTTAATTCAGTCAATTAACGCTATATTGTTTGCTTCGTCATGTTATGTTAATAGAATGATCTAATCTTGAACCTTAGTGTTGCAAACTAGCAACTAGAACGAATTAGAATACGGCATTGTTGAATATGCCTTAATTCAGTCAATTAACGCTATATTGTTTGCTTCGTCATGTTATGTTAATAGAATGATCTAATCTTGAACCTTATTATTGCAGACTAGCAACGCCGTGTCAGAAACTACATACAGCACCAAAATGGGTATGCATTCAATATAAAGTATCTAGTATCTAATTTCTCACTGAATTCTTTGTAACAATCCATTTAATCTTTGTTTTCATGTCTTTTATAGACTGTGGAGGAGCTTGTGCTGCACGGTGCAAGTTATCGAGTCGGCCTAGGCTGTGCAAAAGGGCATGCGGCACGTGCTGCGCGAGGTGCAACTGCGTGCCACCGGGCACTTACGGCAACTATGAAACCTGCCCTTGCTATGCTAAGATGACAACCAGACACAACAAGCCTAAATGTCCTTAAACAACCATCAAATAAAAGTTATACATGGGATCTTTTATTTCTAAGCTTTGTTAATGTTCTTTTGATGTTTCTTTAGTGGGGTTTAATGTCTTGTATGTGTAATTTTTCTTTGTCTCAATATTTTTGTATGTACAACAATGAATAATCGGTTCCTTACTGAATGCAACCAGTGGTTGCTTATTCTTATTTTGCTCTGTTCTTGTTTTCTGTATGCTAGGTTCTATATATGAGAGTAACATGATTTGACTAATAGATTATGTTAACTATTAATAAAGATGTAACAACTTGCTGTAAGTTTATATATCACATCGTAGGCCTCGTTTTGTGTAAGGTAGTACATTTCCACTGCACAATTCTGTATTTAGAAAATGGTGATCTGCTCCTCATTGCAAAGACACCAGATGAATCCGACGTCTACAAAGCAAGAGTTAACTAGCAAATTATTGAGGCAACCGAGTGGGGTAAAAGATGATCACTAATCTAGAGGGAAAATGTTTACAATAAAATCCACAATCTAAAATAAAATTAGCACATCTATAATCCTGCCTAAATGGTTTTGCATAAGTTAGGTCGATCCAATATGTCCGATTTGGCCAAGCGTCACGATATTAAGCCGAAGAACCACCATTGGTGATGAACCATGTAATCTACCACGTCGACTAGAATAAGTTTTGTCAAACCGCAAGTTACTTACACCACTCCAGAAGGAAGGCGCAACACAAGCTGACCTCCAAACACACTGCAGGATTGAGTTGCCAAGGTTATAAGAAACGAAATTCGGTAAGGTAATAGAGATAGATACGCATCTGAAGAAGGTAGATCGAGCAAGTTGTGCAGACCTTTTTACGTAGTAATAGCAGAAGTCTGCCAAAATGAAGGTTTGAACTATTTCGGATATAAGAACCATTGAAGGCCATAGCCCATAACCCAATGCCACGAGTAGACGACCATGACTGTCCAAAACCTGCCAATGGAAAGCAGTAAAAATCGAGGCCAATGTATAGTTTGTATAATCTATGTTCACAAGCAGAGAGACAATCCTTGCCTTAAAACCTGAACTTTGGTAATAAACAGACAAGAACCAGAAGAAAGCATTCAAAAATGAGCCACGTCATTTTAACTACCAGTTTAGAGCAACATATATGCTAACGCATATTCGCATGGTTAGTGTTGGTAAAACAGAAATTGGCGGGTGATCATAGCATATTTCTCGGACGAACATGCCTAACTATATGGACAAAAGTACATGCATATGCCGATTATGTAAAAGAGTTGAAGGACCACCATCTTGTCGGACAAGCTACGTATAAGATATATAGCAACCATTTTGACAGCAGTTATCATAATCAGAACGAATCGCCCCACGGAGTAAAGATGTCATAACGATCCCATGATAGGATAATGGATGACCGCAACAATCTGGTGTTTAGCACCTAGCAAACTAAAAAAAGCTTTATAAAATAGTGCATGTTAAATGAAGTTTGTGCATCAAACCTGGAGAACCCAATGAGCACAGCTCAAGAACCTTGCAGCACCCAATGCAAATACATAATTGGCCGTAAACGGTTCAACAATCTGCGACAAGACATTAAAATGTCACTTAACAATGCATTACACTACTCCAAAATCTCCCACAAACACATGAATCTGTATGTCCAAGTAATTTCTCGGTTAAATTCTACCTGTGTATTTTGCATAACGCGTAGTTGAGGTAGCACGGAAACAGCTTCCAGGTAAACACAGAACGCCCAGCCAATCCTGTTGGCTATGTGATGTGATGTCGTTGGGTGGATTAGAAGAGCTAAGGCAGCACAAGGGACCAACTGCAAAGAAGACTCTTTTTCAAAAAAGGCATCTGATAGTATTGTCTATTTTTCAAAATTACAACAGGAAAAACAAAAAATTGACCAAAGACGAAGGAAACAAAGTTGAAATCATATCTATAAAACACTAACCACATAATACAGTTCAAAGTTATCTTTATCTTCCATGTAACTCGATCTCAAATTAAACCGAATCATGTAAATAACCCACAATGTTGTAGCCAGCGTCGCCATGTCAAGTAAAGTGTGTATATCATATTCCATCACAAAACTGCAGTACAATCGAACGGCCAAAAAGATAGCTGTTAACTCCTGGGACTTGAGTGAAATCCCTGCATTCATATATATCAATAAAGAGAAAAGCAATAAGCATCTGGCATTTACATAAAAGAGAATGTCAATGTAAATAGGATAAATTAGGCACATGCTTGATCACAGATTGAAAGTAAATGGTTGGAGAAGATAACAAAATAGTTGTTATACTACATGTAAATTGTAAGTGATGAAACCATATAAGCACGAAAAGAACGCACGAAAAATTGCCCAATGAAATTCCAACATCAACAAAGCTCCATAATTTCACAATTCTACACACAAATTTGAACGGTGCAAAACTGCAAAAGTTGCTTGAACTTTTAGGCGAGACAACGTTCCAATATGGAATTAGAGTCAATCCAAAATGATTCCTGGTGTTCGAATCCTAGCATCACCCATTGATTAAAAAACGGTATGTGCACAAAAGTAAGATTAAAACTTGCATGTGACTTAGTCCACATGTGAGAGGACATGTTAGAAAATACATAGTCTCTATAAGCTTGAACTATTAGATGAGATGACAATCCAATAGCAAATTTTTCCTCAACTAAATAAAGGCACAATACATACTATATTTTGAAAGGTTCAAACTAGTCCGCAATCAGCCCCCAACGACA
This sequence comes from Misopates orontium, assembly GCA_946800315.1. Classification (NCBI taxonomy): domain Eukaryota; kingdom Viridiplantae; phylum Streptophyta; class Magnoliopsida; order Lamiales; family Plantaginaceae; genus Misopates; species Misopates orontium. The sequence goes on along the minus strand of OX326948.1, from coordinate 1,794,809 downwards.
TCCACGAAATAACTACTACATAAAAATCACTCGTTCGACTAATCAAAACATTCAATAATTTGAAAAGAAGGAATTTAATTAGCAACTCTTACCCCTATCAACCATAAATTATGAAAAGAAGCAACACATCCTGAAATGTTGCCTTCATCTCTTCTAAAGCTCAAACTTGTCGATCAGATGATCGACATTTATTAGTTTACATATAATTTTTCATCAGCCGTCTCTGTAAGAGTTCAAACTTGTAGAGAAAAAATAACATTTATTTATCTATAGATATTCTCAAACACCCCCCTTCTCTTTACGTGTGAGACATAGATCTCTTTATTATGCTTCACAAGTGACATTTATTGATTAGCAGGTGACACGGATTCGAATTCAGGATCTCTTTTTTCTTAGCCTAAGCTCTAACACCATGTTGAATTGTCGTTCTCACTAAAATCTCAGGCTCGTACAGAGGGTTGACATTTATAAATTCACATATATATTTTCGAACAATATATAATGAAAAAATAACAATTAAAGTAAGAGAAAGACCTCATACCAGCACAAGTCTTCTCCTTCATCAACTTGTAAATAAGCACACAAATCCCTACAGAGTGAACAGCCTCGGACGCAACGAACAGATTGTCGTGATCGTAAACGATCGCACGGAGGAGGATTAGCGCCAATACTCCGATTATTACAGCGAGAATTGCTTTCACTTTTGGCGGCTGGCGTCGTACCCATGTCGACACCACTTGGATCGATCTCTTAGGTGGCCTCATCTTCTCTTATGTAAATATATATACGTGTATGTATATGGTGTGTGTGTGTGTGTATAGATTCTACACTATAAGACACGTACATGAATTATGAAACAGATCGAACTCAAGAATGAAGGAAGATTTGTTTTTTTTTTTTTTTTTTTTTGAAGTTAAAGCTAACAGAAAATTACATGCTGAATTGACAAATAGATAACAAAATATTGATGTGATCTTAAAGAGTAGCACGCTGCTCTCTTACTTATTTCTTATTACGTATTTTTTATGTTTAATGATAAAGATAATATTAGTTTTCCATATACGTTTTTTCTCGTACTTGTAGATTTAATCATGGTGTTTTTAATAATTAAAGTATAGAAAAAAAAAATGTGTGTATAACTGTATATGTATATACCTATGACGCAATTGTAATTGTAATTTTAATTTTAATTTAATTTCAATTTTTTTTCTAATTTACAGTAAAAAGAATAGGAAATATACATATTCTTTTAGGAAAATAGTTATAAATATTCCTAAGGTGATTTATCTATTGATTTTTACGGGAGATATTTGTCCAATTAGGATAACCAATGAGACTGCATAAATATAACAAATGCATAAAACGATTGGTACTCATGCAACTACAAATTAAATTGAAATTTCCAGATTTTTCCCCAGTAACGAACTCAAGACATGTTCAGAACCAAATTCACAAAGCTATTAGCCTCAATTCTCTTGTAATATGCCCTCCACGGGATCTTAATTCACTGGTATCTCCAGATACAGTATAATGAAGATTACGCAACATGGCAAGAACATGCTAATCAAGTTCCTTCATCAAAAGGTCCACGAGGCTGAGCGTTTCAACACGGGCTTCACGTGCTTGTCTTCTTCCATCGAGATCATTCCCAAATGGGAAGGATCCTCGAGCATCATTTTTGCAACCAAGTACCCTGCAATTGACCATGTTTGGTGTTTACGAGCCTGTTTCCCAACAAACCGCCCATGCTTCCCGTCGTAATATTCTGGCCATCCGTCTTTGGACAACCTCGTCTCAGCAAGCTCAATGGCGCGCCTGGCAATCTGTGGACGTCCTGTCTTGATGCAGGCTGCTGTAAGGAGCCATAGAAGCACTGCAGGAAAAGTAATTCAGATGAACATCAAAAGAATGTTCTCTATAATATGTTGATTGAGTAACGGTTTAATCATACTTGCACCCCGGAAGTTCGGTCTAATTACAAACAGAAAAACCCATTGTTCATATTATTGCAGAGACACCACCCCTTCAAGCTTTAAAACATGTAAAAGTTGGAGCAGCATCTCTAATGTTTTTCAAACTTCATTGAGTGTCTTTATAAATATTCAAATTCAGAGAAGAGCTCTATGCGGCGTCCTTTTAAGTTTCAAGTGGTGTTGCTGAAGCTATTCAAACAGTAAGCGATGTTTTGTAATTAGACTGAACCTCAAGGGTGTAAATTTAATGATATATCCCTTAAATTTATATCCCTTGAAGTTTGATTTTAGTGATGGAACCACTCTCTAAAGTTTGAATAATTCATAGGCCCTCTGGGAGCTCGAAAATGATAGGCCCTACGGAAGTTCAAAAAATTCAGGATAGGCCCTCTGAGGTCTAAATAATCATAGAAATATCCCCCAAATTTGAACATTGAAGATATAAGTCTTACCCATCATGTTTTTTCAATCTCTAATGAATGCATATGTAAAGTTCAAGTGAGGTTCAAAGAATGTAATTATTCGGTACTAGGCAAAAAATTTACCTGGCCATGATCCACCATTGTGATAACTCCATCTGGTATTTTTAGGATCACATCCTGTCACAATCCGCCATTCATGCGTCTCAATAGCCGGATAACAAACTTTTAACGGCATATCTCCAACCAGTTCCTCCCAACGTGATTCAATGAGATCCATAATAGCCATTGACTGTTCATGGGTTGCCAAGGACGAAAGAATGGCAATGCAATTACCCAAGCAAAACCAACGGAAATCCATGTTTGAAGGACCGACATTTCCAAGGAAGTAGCCTCCATGTAGGGGCATAAAATCAAAAACCCATTCTGGCAAAGAATCGGGCATGACGTTAAACTTGTTTACTGCTGTATGAGAATATTCCTCTGTTTTATATCGGTATATGTCGTTGAGTTGCTTCAAATCTAACCAGAAGTAACTTCTCATGTGATAGCTCAAAGCATGCAGGCGCTTGACAATGCGTTCTAAGAATTCTTTTCCAGGGCCATCCGGCTTCAGCAGAATCATGGCGCATCTTAGGGCCATGAAGAAGAGTGCTTGTATCTCGATTGGGTATCCATAAACGCCCTGCATATTGTGCATTTGTTCCATAAAAAAAAGTAAGAAAGTAAACAAGCAAAAAAGTATAGGAAAGAAATATTTATTCAAGTGTTTCTAATCTAATAACATTGCAGCCACTGAAAGCAAATATTAGAAGTGATTCCCTTAAATAATCTAAAGTCGCCTGTTATTCATATAACCCTACCTGATGATGAAGAGCATTGGGAACTGATTCCAAAGATCTGAAGATACTTTTCCTAGGAACTAGAAAGGCATAATATAGATAATAATCAAATTATTACAGTACTACGATCATTTCTAGAAACTGACCGCACCGCAATAATATTTTCCTTTACCGGAACATATTTTAAAGTAGAAGTTCATTAAGAACATAGACCTCCATCTCCCATTTGTTCTACCAACTATTCCGCTATCAGTGTGAAACAGATATGCTGACCAGACCCCTTCCACTTAAAGCTCAAACCTCTTTTGAAATTATTATTATTTACTAAAATGAAAAGGAATAACAGATAAACTTTAGTACAAGCTGGAGATCTCACCATTCTACGATCAATCATAGAGCACCCATCAGCGCAAAGAAGGGTTGGAAAGGTATCAAATCCTTCTGATAGGCATAGACTTAGTATCAGGCGCATGCCCTTCTGGCACTCTGGCTGCTCTGCCAAAGAGGTGTCTCCGGTCGATTTTGTGTATGCACGTAACAATATAATCCACCAAAAACCAGAATCAACGGGAGCCACTCTTCCAATAGCACTCTCACCAAAATCAGCTATCAGTGTCTCGGTATTCCTGATTGGATCATGTAGCACTTTGAAACTGGCTGGCATAACACCCTCTCCCAATTGGAACCGATCAATTTTTTTCTCCCATGACTGAAGGCGAAGGGTCTTGAGAAGGAAGTTCTTTACAATTTCAGGCTCCCCATTCATTAGGAAAGCCAGAGCACTTGGAACAAAGTCCCTGACAAATACCTGCACAAGTTATAATCTTCAGGAATTAGTTGATGAGTCGTAGTGATCCTAAAACTTGTTGAAACCATTACAACAGCTATAAAAAGAACTTTTCATGCATGATATCAAGTTAACATGTAGACCAAAAAGGTATTCATGGAGTACATCAAGGAGACACTTCCATATGACTGTATTACTCGTTGCAACGAATCCAACAGTATGTGACTTGGCATAGCATAAGTGCTCCGCTAAACATCAAGTGTGTAGTGTCCTACTCTCTCTTTCATCCAGTGTCCATCCTCTTTATCTTCATATATAAGGAATATGGGGAAGTTGCATATGCGCCTTCAGTTTAATTGAAACATACAACTCATACACGACATCACACATTCAGTTCGAATCACTCTCTATGAGAAACTACGAGAGTGGAAGTTTACATTAAGCAGTTTGGTTCTTCTTCACCGTAAACCACCAATCCAAAGTCACTTACTAACCAAACACTCAAAAAGATGAAGTTAGGGTCACTCATGCAACAAATCAACAACAGCTAAATTTGGTATACCAGTGAGAACATTAAATATTGAACTTGGAGTAAGAGTTTCGGCCCTTCACCTGATCATAGTTGAGCTTTTCATCGGAGTTGTCTAAGGCAGCAATCGTCCCAACAGGTTGTCCACGGAAGTGTACCAATGTTCGCCTTAGATTATCCCAAGCCTCACCTATCATGGGGTGTGGCTCAAAGTTCTGTCCAAACCCAAACTGTGATGTCGGAGTATTGAAACCTGACCTTCTACTCGGTGAAAATACATTATCCAAATTGTCAAAAGCACGATAAAAGGTCTCTGCTCTAGAAGGTGGATGAGGAGACAACCCTATTGGCAAATCGGAAAGCGACTTTTCATCGCACGACCTCTGTCTTTCCAAATTCAAGTTTCTAGGCCTATGAGGTAACCTCGAGAAATCGTAATCTTCCAATTCAGCCACCCTGCTAGATGAGTCAACGTTCTTGGTGGAACCATTTTGTGTCACATCTACAGTGAGCTTAGACATGGTTGTTGACCTTGAACTACCTTGTAGAACTATTCACCGGGAAGTTCAAGGCTCAATATTCTGCGTTTACCAAGATTCAACTATATAAGTAAACATAGTAATCCACAATTATACTAACTAGGCATAGATGAAAATACAAGCATTAACCAATGAACACAAATCTTGTACATATTTGGAGTTTCTGTTACGAAGATTGACAAAATTGTAATAGAATTATTCTCAGATTCTTATGAACCAATAAAAGCATCAATCCATATCAAGAAAAATGGCGACAAATCACGCAAAGTTAGTCAGAACAGATCCACCAAACTCCAACCTTACAATTCATAATTCAAGATGACACCTTAAAATGCATAAAACAGAAGCGATAAATCAGCTCAAATACTCAAACAAAAACCACCATTCTTCAGATTCTGTCAAAAACATTAAATCCCTCAAAACCCACAGTACCATAATCAGCTGTGCATGAAACAAAATCATCTAATCAAAAGAAACAAGAAAAAGGCGCATTAATTCATGTTGTGACTTACACGAAGTTAATCAACTCCGATGACACAAAAACAAGTGAAAGATCCACATATCACAAAAAACGATATTTCCTATGTGGGGTTCAAAAATTGTATGAAAAACACTGGTTGGTCACATCAATCAAGTACTTTTTGTGTGTATGATGGGCTGTAAACACAACGATATTCACGGGGAGTACGTGAGATGGGTTTGGTTTAAAAGGAGGGCGGAGAAAACTGTGCTTATTCTTGTTCTTGTTTTGCAAAACGACATTCATCAAAAAACGAACAAAAAAAAAAATATGGCAAAAAGACGAGTGACTGTGTATGTGTATTGGGACTTGTGATATGTACGGGGATTTGTGTCAGGGAGTGGACACGTGTCAGACCGTTGAGAGGTTGGCAGTGTATGTATGTATGTATGTAACAATTTTGCAGAAAAATTTAACCAATAATTATACGAGAAAAAAAGAGTTATTGTTATTACTGTTACCACTTACCGCTGATTTTCTTTGGTAATGATGATGATGATGATGATTTTTTTTTTTTTTTTTTTCCTTTGGTAGTTCTTGTTTATTATAAAGTCTTTTATCTTTTCAAAGTGGGGTGTTTGTAATTATGATGGTGATTTTTTTTTTTTTTTTCCTTTTGTGAGTTTTTGGCAATTTGATGTTGTGGTTCTTTTAATTAGTTTGGCCAGTTTAGATAGAGAACCTCATCACTTATTAGATATATGTAAAATTTTATTTCTCACACCGAGTACATTAAAATTTGTTGACAAATTATTGCATGTTGCGAATCTAATGGTATAGGCATTTTGAAACACGTCCCTAATGGTTTTAGTGGAGAAAACCCAACAAGTAGTTTACAAAAATATTTGCAAGCACCCCTAAATCTCCGATATTCATCAACTGAAAAAAAAAAAAAAAAAAAAAAAAAAAGAAGAAGAAGAATCTTGTATAGATTGCCTGCACTACTATTTTCCCTCACATACTCCAAGCAAGGCTTGAACAACCTTTAAATTAAAAAAAAAAAAAAAAAATCTTGATTATTTTATATTTTGTTGAATTACATTGCAAAATGTCATGGGCTCATGGCTGATTTTTTAATATCCAATGGATCTCCTAATATGTAAAAGCAAGAATATGACAATTAAAACTCCTAAGCCTAATTGGGCCTGTTTCTGTTGATAAGTTGCAAGGGAAACGCAAGTCTACCGGGTTCCAAAATTGGGCTTGGTGCTAAAGACTCGTTTTTAGCAATTGATTGCGATCTTTTGATGGATGCTATAATGTACCCTCAATCTTTTGATATTTTTGTACTACGATGTTCCTAGTTAGTATAGGTCCAATAAGCAAATATATGAGAAGCACATATGCTTTATTCCGAAAGAAATTGAGAATATATTGTGTTGGATTGTGGAGTCTAAAGTATTATATACCATTTCAAGACAAGAAAATTACGATCCAAATTGTAGATTGAGTTGGTCGAGAGTTGCAGCATGCAGCATCCTGTAGGGTTTTTGGGGCGACAACACAATATTTTTTTTTGGGGGCATTATAGTCAATCTATGTTAAATTTAGTTAGAATTGTGTTCTTAGTATAATAAAAATTGTAATCTACTACTCATCACACATAATAAAAATTATGGCTTGATAGTGTATAATTTTTGTGTCGTTAGTACTATGGTGCGTATAATTTTTCGTCATTGAATTGCTACGTACCATATTGTGACATTACTACGATATAAGCATGAGAACACATTCGTGCTAGATGGACTTATTAGTAGTTAAGTAGTTGTCAATGTCATATGAAAACGTATCATAAAATAATGACAAACACCTGCATCATATACGTGCACCTTTTGGTAGAAATCACAATTAAATATAAACATTATATTTTATAAATATATATTGGTGTCAAAATCATGGACAAAATATTAAAATCTCAACCAAAAGAAAAAATTAGCATGTGAAATAGGTAAAAGCTTAATCACGACGGATTATGGAAAGTCCTGCGGTAATAATAATAAGTTAATAATAATAACAGCGAAAAAAAAGAGAAAAACGAAATTAATCATAAGCATGTGCTTTTTATTTAGTTATATATATATATATATATATATATATATATATATATATATATATATATTTTTTTTTTTTTTTTTTATTTATATATCATCACGAGTTAAACCCTAAAACCCTAATTCTTCTAAAAAACCTCTGACGTCAACAATGGCGAAAGATGAGACGAAGAAGAAGAAGACGATCAACAAGAAACGAAAGCAGAGAAGCACCGATTCAATTGAAGAATCTCAAGCCGAATCTTATAAAATCCGTTGTTGTTCGAATAAACTCGTTAGTGAAAACGAATCAGCTCAAATTGAGCTGGAACAGAGTTCGCCATGGAACAATCTGGAGCTTATTGTCGCACTTCAGGACAAAAACATCGACCTCATGAAGTAATTTTTCTTAATTCTATTTGTTTTGTTATGAAAAGATTGTGCTTAATTTTATAAATTATTGCTTTGTTAACGAACCAAAACAGAATGCCTTTCAAAGATTGTGCTTAATTGTTGATGCTGGTTCTGGAGTAGTTTCGAGGAGTTATTGCAAAAGAAGGAACAAAAAAATGTGGTCTTTTAATGTTTCTTAAGTGAAGAATTTGTCACCTATTGAGTTGAGTTGAGATGAGAACTGAATATTCGGTATATTGTTTCCATTGGCATTGTTTAGCTATCTTATTACTGAGTTGAGATGAGAACTGATTGGTTGTCTAATAGAATCCGTGTGAGATTTTTTTTTCGGAAAAAAAAATCGTTTCTTTTTACTCTCTGATTCCTTAGCTTGTCCTTCATTTGAGATTAAGATTTTTGACTGATTTATGGGTAGTTGGTTTAGGCTTTCTATTACGCTGCCCACTCTTTGTCGGATATTAATAACCATTTTCAATCCATGACGTTTTCATCTAAAAAAATGCAATGCAGGAAGGTTGATTTGGCTTTTGATTATGTGAAGTCCAGCAGTATAAGTGGGATGGATGATACTTCCGGGAGCGGTCAGGTATTGAGTACTTCAAGAGCGTTAGTATTCCTGAACAATTGGGTTCAGTCTGTTTTCATTGCTTCCGAAAAGAAAACGAGGCTTGAAGGAAAAGGATGTGAGATTGAGAATTCTGTGTCGTGTTTGGACTTAAGATGCTGGAAGATTTTACATTTCTGCCTTGAGGAGTCAAACAAATTTCATGTTTCACTGACCTGTTTTAGGGACTTTTTGCGGGTTATTCGTTGCATTGCAGTGGATGCATCATCGTTGTTGAGTGACAAGTCTTTATGTTGTGAAGGTACATTATCTGCTGAGAAAGTGGAATTGTATGATATTGTGCTTCGTTGTATCTCGCTCGTCTTCTCATGCCATGGTGGGGTTGCAAATGAGAATTTAGACCTATGGATTCTGCTAGTTGATGAACTGCTTAAACTAGTCTTGGAAATTTATACGGACCAGCTTTATGGCAGCCAGATGGGCAATTTTGTCTTGCAATTATCTTGTTATTCACTTGAGCCTTTTGCAAAGTTTTTAAGGGTCCATCCAACGCGCAAAAACGGTTTCCATGATTTCATTGATAAGCTTCTCACGCCTCTAATTCACTTATTATATTTGCTGCATTCGAACTCGTCGAAGGGTGATATTGAACTGAGCACAAGTTTATTTAAATTGGTTGATGAGGTTTTAGCTCAGGCACTGTTCCATACAACTCACATTGACGGATTTCTCAGCTCATATAGTATTGATAAATATAGAAATGCTTCTGATGCTACAGAGAAGGAGGAAAGAACAGTTAATAAAAGTTATCATAGACACCTATTCGATAAAGTGGAGAAAATTGTAGCTGAGAATAACAACCTGGCATCACTTGGTCTAGGGGAGATGTTTCGTTTGTTTGTTAGTTCCGTTGCAAAGTGTAAGGGAGCTGCAGTGCGTGGTAGAGAAACCGTGGTTTCACAGAAGAAGCCGGGAGGCCTTAACATAGATGCCGAACTGCGAAAGTCTATTTTCAATTATTTTGTACAGATTATGGAATTTCTGTTAGCTGATGTGAATAAATATCTTCAATCTGATAGGGAAATAGCATCTAAATTAATGAACATTACTGGCTCGCTACAATCGATCAGTAACTTACTTGCTAGCTTTAATAGTGACAAGCTATACCTACGTACAGAGGATACCTCTGAAGGGGCTTTCAAAAACTTTCTGAGGCTAATTTATGATACGGTCATGTCATTTTCTAACAAAATTGTTCATCTACAAATATCATCGTTTGCCTCAGATGGAAGCTCACCCAGAGAACTCTTGGCTTCTGTGAGGAGGGAGCTTATTGTTACTGTGACTCATTTACTGGATATTGAGTATGAGGTTGTTGGAGATGATCTAGAGAGCTTATGGACCATGTTTCTCTCTTCTGTGCCCTGCAGTTACAGTTATATCAATGTGCTGAATCAGGACTTGCTCGCCTCTGAGATAATGTGTCTGGGATGCAAGCTGTTTAACGTATACAGCGAACTTCGGCAGGTCAGTGATCATAGAGTAAATTTTAATTTTGCATATAGCTTTTTTGCTGAAAAGGCATCCACAGAAAAGCCTAATACTGTTGTATCTGACAAATGAACATATGACTCATCTCTGATGCAAGGATCATTTTTAAAGCTTGATACCCTGGCATCACATTTAAGTATATCGCCTCGTGAATGATAGATATAAGCCTTGCCTATTTTTTCTTATTTTTTAGCTATTATGATTCTGTAGTTAAAACATGCAATTGGACATCATCATGATTGTATGGAAGTGAATTGCTTCTATCACTTTGGAGCAAGTAAGATATTTTTACTTGGGTGATGTGAATTCAACCATATTTTCTTTGATAAATTCTATTTTACACTATCCTAATTTGATGAACAACCAAACAGTAGAATTATTGAACCAATTTAATTCTTTATTTTTCTACCCCCGTCTCCTGCAGTTTTTATCTATACTTCAAATTCTGACCTTATATATGAACTGGTATAGGTGGATTCTTCCCTATTTGCATTTTGTAGAGCAGTGAGGCACTCTGCGTCTATTTTTGGGGACAGTCAATCCTCTCGCTCGTCCTATTCGAATTCTTTGGGCATGTTGTTATGCTCTCCCGAGTTTAAGCTCTCTCTCAGCACTGCTATTAAGGCCATACCAGAAGGGCAAGCAGTCGGATTCATTCGGCAGCTATGTTCAGATATTCAGGAGTCACTGAAGTGGATAAAATTTGAGCTTCAGTTGGCTGGTGCTAATGAAATTTCAGATTCACATCCACATAACTGTGAGTTTCACACAGAACTCTTAGGGAGGGTCTTATCTGAAGTGTACACAATCATTCTAGACTCAATCACAGTCAGTTCTGGTAATAGTTATCTTTTTGGTGTTTCTTTGAAGAATTTAATAGAGATTTTGCGTCCTGGCTTGAGTAGTCTGATTTCAGTGCGTCCAGATGGTACTATAGAATTTTCTACTATGATCAATGAAGAAGGCTTCAGCAAGAGGCTTCAGAGTGAGAATGTGCCCACATGCTGGATCCTTGCGTTTTTCTTTCGTTTATTATTGTCCTGGAAATGCTTGTTCCGGCAAGCAATCAGCCTTATGCCTCCTGATGCCTCAAAAAAGATGTCCACTGTAATAGGTGATTCAGTTACAGCTCACTCTGGTAGGGATTGGTTCGAGATGTCTGGTTATCCTGACCAAGGCTTTTTCTCCTGGATCCTCAATCCTTCGGCTCCTCTTCTGAGCATTATACATTTTGTTTCAGGCATTTGTATTCAAGATTCGGTTGTAAATTGTCCACCCTTGGTTTATGTTTTACATGTCATGGCTCTTCAGAGACTCTTTGACTTAAATAGGCTGATCAAGTCTTCTGAATACATGCTTCATTGGAGTCAAACTTTGGGTGAGACTAAGTTGAAAGGCGATGAGGATTCTTCTTCATGTTCTAAGAGAACCAGGAGATGGGAAAAGTGTGTCTTAGAAATGAGGGAAGAAGCTACAGGTCTCGTAAATTTCATGTTGGGATTTCTTTCGTCAATGGTTAAGGACCAGATATCTGTTCCCTCGCTAGATGGTAGAATTGATGGCACAGTCGTCCAGGTCCTGCATAATTACGATTCCTCATACGTTACTGTAGGTTTCCTGGACGAGAAGGTATTGCCAGTAATGTTATGGTGTATGATTTGCCAAAATGTTGACATTTGGTGCTCTCATGCTTCCAAGAAGGATTTAAAAAAGTTTCTGACACTTCTAATCCAGACTTCACTTTCCTGTGTGAGAGATCATGTTGATCACTTTAGAATACAGAACACTGACAAGCTTGGCCACCTGAAGAAAGTGACTGTGCATCAGATAGCACTCTCATTTTTTAGCAACACTATCTCGTATGAACAAAGAGTAAGAACATCCAAGAATTTTCTTTCCTTTTACAGAGAAAATTCTTCTCCTGCTGATAATTCCTACTCTTCCTGTTTCATACATACAGCTTCTAGAATAAAAATATTCTTTCTAGATCCACTGTATTTTTTTGTAATTGACGAAATTATATCAACACATTCAGTGATTTCCTAACTAGCAAACATCGGATGGTTAGCGTAGAAAACATCCATACTTTGTCGTCCATCAGAGAGTCGCTAAAGGGTAAGGTATGAGCTGCTTGTAATAGGAAGGCGTACAGATGTTATGAACATATAATTCCGATATTACTTTCTGAGGGTCATTAAATAGTATGGTTTCGTGATTCAAAAAAAAAAAAAATAGTATGGTTTCGTACCCTGAACAGTGTTGAATACATGTGAAAATGATTAGAAGAATCTTTTCCTAGATTTGTGAAGGAATGTAAGAGGTTATTAGTATAATAATTAAAGAGGTGAAATCTCAATCTCCATTGAATTGAGTTGGAAATAAAAATCTATAATTGTTCTTTGTTTTTATTGGTTGTTAGCTGCAAAGTTGGAAATGAAATTACAAAAATAAAATAAAGACCTTGTTTGAGGTGGTGGGAGCTAGAGTGACATGGCAGTATAGAAATCAAGGCTGATATCTTTTAATGGAGGTTCTCTCACATTGAATGCTTAGTCAGCTGCTCATTTGGGCCTCGGAATTTTGCCCAATTTAATTATTATGCTTGTTATGTTGTTTAATTAACTCATTTTTCTTTTCCCTTGTCTTTGTTGGTGTTTGTCCTTTCATGTCCTCTTCTCACTCTTTGCTATCTTAGTTCATTTGCAGGTTCATGGCGTCAAGATTTTGCAGGATTCTTCAGAAATCAGTTTTCTCCGTATTTGATGATCCAGGAGTTGATTTGAGCAGGTCTCCTGATTGGGTTGATGCTGGAAATTTATCTGATATACAATTTGATGCTTCAACATGGACAAAGCCAAATATGATACCAGCTGAATTATGCAGTGGACAAGCTAGCATAGAGTTTGCTACATGTCAGTGTTTGCTCGCTCTTTTGATGCACATGCCTGAAGAATATCTGAGTTCAAGATCTTCTTCATTGTATATCACTTGTATTCTCAACCTTGAAAGGTATATTTTGACTGTGTTTCCGCCTTTTAGTTTTCCAAGGAAGAAAAGTAACTAGAAGAGTGACATATTTTCTAGTCTGAAGTAGAGCACCATCATACTTCGCATAGAGTCTCCAATTTGTTTGTACACTTGACCCCTTTAGACTAATTGGTAATCAACTTGGAATAACAATTGAATAATGGAATTTTCGCCTATGTTTCAGTTTTAAAATTTTATTCCTGCCATGCACTTTTAGAACAATGTTCTCTCCAGTAAATTGTACCTTTGTATTTCAGGATTCTGGTCGGCAGAATGTTAGGCTGGTCCACTGCATCATGCTCTTGCAGTCCTTACGAGATCGTCCAATTCTTTTTGTCCTGTCGAAGGGTTCTTAAGGTTCTCACTGTAGCAACTTGCAAAAAAAATATTAATGGGAGTCGGTATCCATTCACCTCCAATCACTCAGAATGCACGTTTCCTCTGTCCTGGCTTTTAAAGTCATTGTCTGCAGTAATTGCATTCCAACGTGCATTTCCTGAAGATAATGCTTTTGAAGCAAAAGTGAATGTATTTTCATTGATTGACCACACATCTACTGTTTTGCTGACAGTAAGTAGAGATCAAGTTGGATTTCGGATTAGCTCCGTTGGTTCTACCAAGAAGCGTCGTAGAGAAAGAAAAAGCATAGGTCCTACCACCAAGGAGTCAGGACTGTCAGAACTCGATTCTCGATTGAATTCCCAGGAGAGTTCGGATGGATGGAAAGGTGTCTTGCAACTAGCGGATTTATTAGAAGAACATATGCAAAACTCATTTACCACCTTTAAGGATGCATCCCTTGACAAGAAAGCAGAGAGATTGTCTGGATATCCTGAATTAAACAAGCTATCATCCATAATTGCTTGCTTCCATGGACTGTTGCAGGGCCTATCTTCTGCATTGGGCGACTCAAAAGCAATGGACGGTAATGCCAGTATAAAGTTTTTGAAGTGCAATGCTGAACTGATGACCAGAATTGATTCATGTGTTGCTACATGCATAAATTTTTTAACTTCTCTTTTAAAGACATTCTTTCTTGAGGATAATCTTACTGTAATTACTTCAGTAAGTGGTGGTAGTTTGTCAGGAACAAAGAATGTCTTGTCTGGCGGTTGTGATGGTTTAAATGATTCTTCAAATGAGAACAGGATGAGTCCCACTGGGGAGATAGTAACCTCTGATACAAAGAGTGGTCTTCTGAAAAGTTCTGTAGACCTTGAAGCTTTTCTTACTGAGGTTCATCATGTGAAACAATGTTTAAAGAAATCAGTGTTACTTGACGTGTTGAGAGTTGAAAATGCTGAAATGGCTTTCTTTTTCCGGCAGCTATTTACTGCTTGTTCAGCTATTTTGAGACTGAAATTGCTGACTGATTGTAATTCCATCTCCTGGGCCCTATTTCCTGTTGTAGTCGGTATCTCTCAATTTCTACTGTTGGAATTTTCAACCCGGAGTGAAATGCCACATCAATTTGATTTTTTTTGGTTAGATGGCGTTGTGAAATTTCTTGAAGCATTGGGTAATTACCTTCCACAGTTTGAGCCGACGTTGTCCAGAGATTTCTATGTCGAGCTAGTAGATTTACACATAAGGGCTATCGGCAAATGCATCTCTTTACAAGGAAAAGAAGCAAAGTTAGCTTCTCAAGAGACAGGATCACGCGCCAAAGTACTGACTGATCAGGGAGAAACTTGTTCATCGCCTGGAAAAAATCGATTGGACGAGTTTAAGGAAAGGTTGAGGATGTCATTTAGGAGATACGTTAGGGAATCATCTGAGTTGCACTTACTATCAGCTCTTCAGACTGTAGAGAGAGCTTTAGTTGGGGTACAGGGAGACTCAATGTCAAGTTATGAAATAGTTTGTGGAACTTCGAATGGTGGAGAAGTCTCATATATCGTTGCAGCAGGCATTGATTGCTTGGATTTGATTATTGAAGTTGTAACAGGTAATTCTTCTCATAAGCTGTATTTTTCTCTCTGTTGCTAGATGTGTTTTTCACTTTGATGTCAAGCATTTGAGATATTGTCATAGAGGTTCAAGTCCCTGCTTAGTCTTCAGAACCATCCCTGGAATAGGCATCAATTTACAGCATTTTTAGGTACAAACAATTACAAGTCTGACCAAATCCACATGGTGGAGCTGCTGGGGAGCGCCTGACATGATTAGCTCCTCAAAATTTGGAGGACAAGTTTATCTCCTTGAGATGCTATACGAGATGCTATATGAGATGCTTCTATCGTTAAAAGAACTCGGGACTAGTTTATTATAAATCACAACTCGAATGCTTAATCTCTAAGTCCCAGCAGCCCAATATTCACTCTTGATATTCCTTCGCCGATAACTATCCATGAGTTGACATCCCATTATTTCCGGCATGTTAATTGTCCTGTCAGCATTCTACAACCAAAACATTTTGATGATCACCATCGACCCCTTTGCAATCCACTCTGCTGAGAGTACTGCTAGGGCGTTTTTATCACATTATTTTCATATTACTCCAGCATACCAATTTTATTCATTTGAAAACCATGCCATCATAACCATGTCACTAGCACGTGGATACAAATCACCACCATTTTGTTGCAGAGATATGACTGTTGTTAACTGATATAAGTGTGGATTTAGCTGGGGATCGCTAGGTCCAATAGTAACAGAATTGATGTTTCTGTAAAAAAAAAATAAAAAAAAAAAAAAATACTGTGCTAGAATCTACAAATTAGTAGGATGCTTGTTCCTCAAATTATTTTGATCTAGTGCATGAAATTACACCACCGGCCATTGCAATGTACTGAGATGCTTATTATGACACTTCAATGATGTCTGATTCTCACCGTCTTTTGTTTGTTGCAGGGCATAAACATTTAAATATTCTCAAAAGACACATCCAAAGCTTAGTTGCCTGCCTTTTCAATATTGTACTCCATTTGCAAGCTCCCAGTATCTTCTATGAATCCCTTGATTCCATCGAAGGTTACGAGAGTCCAGATTCTGGATCAGTTATTCTCATGTGCGTCGAAATACTAACTATAGTTTCTGGGAAATCCTCATTCTTTCAAATGGATGCCTGCCATACTGCACAATCCCTCCGAGTACCTGGCGCTCTCTTTCAATACTTTCTCCAGCTTCAGTTCTCTGAATCTACAGTTAAAGCTGCACCTGAAACCAGCACAACAGACGTTGCTATCAATCGAGAGTTTTCAGTAGAACTGTATTCTGGATGTTGCCGAATGTTGTGTACTGCTCTTAAGCATCATAAAAAGTATGCCCTCTTGTTTTTTATCTTCAGCTGCCATATCTCTCGACAATTTTAGTTGGGCTCTCTATCTCTGGAATGTTTACTATTCTAAAATATTTTCATTAATTTGTGTTTTTCTTTCTTTGTAATTGTAGTGAGACCTGGCACTGCATGGCTCTTCTTCAAGATTCAGTTAGTGTTCTTCTTCATTGCTTAGAGACTGTAAATGTTGATCCAATTGCTGGAACAGTCTCTTCTGCATGGGAAGTGCGAGATGCTGTAAAATGTGCCAGTAGTTTACGAAGAGTTTATGAAGAGGTACTCATCTCACCGGTCCATCCTCTGTTAGATATTTCTTATTTGCTGCTGAAATTCTGTTACATAGTTGCTTGACTTGATGTCTCTTTAGTGATGAGGATAAGAGATGTTCTTGTGTCAGTGCTTTGCCATTGTGTTTAAATCTAATTCTGCTTGGACTCCTTGTAGAGTGAGGCTAGAATTTGTCACCATCCTAGTTCTTTGCTCTTGGAATCTATATTTCGTGAGGAAAATGCATTGAGGCAATGGTTATTGCAGAACTTGTTGATACTTAAGCTGTGAAGCTTTCCTTCTGGTAGTTGCCCACATTTCTTGATCAATCGTGTTTTGAAAATGGGGAACATGTGGGGTCCCAAAGCTCAAGGGAGTATGCAACCTTTTTTAAAACAGCGGTTTAACTCATTTTGTAGCATAAATTCTTCTCAAGAAGTGTATAATTTTAAATTCCAGTTTAAAACTTGCATACATAGGAGGACGTTTATAGAGCTTGTAACAGGAAGAACCGTTATGCTGCTTTTTATATCTGATTTGTCAAATATATCACAACTTTGAAAGAGTCACAAAATACAACTTAATATGCATGCTAAATTGTCTGCTTTTCACTTTCAACAAAAGGTACGACAGCAGAAGGATGTTTTGGGGAACAGTTCATTTCAGCTTTTATCCCGTTACATTTGGGTTTATTGTGGATTTGGCCCAGCTAAACGTGGCATCATAAGGTGCTACACGATATCTTATCTACACTTTCATTCAGAGTAGTCCCAGCGATTCCCAGTTTTATTCTCTTTAATCCACATCTAACCAATTTCGCCATCTCTGAACGATTTTCCCATTTTTTTAGGGAGGTTGATGTAGCTTTAAGGCCTGGTGTATATGCTTTAATAGACTCCTGCTCCCCTGAGGATCTTCAACTTCTTCATACAGTATTTGGAGGTGAGCAACTTGAACCTAATCAAACTTATTGTTGAATGCATGGATTCGACTCTCATATTCTTTTACCCTCTTTTATCTTCAGAGGGCCCTTGCAGGAGCACTCTGGCAGCTCTACAACATGATTACAAAGTTAATTTCCAATATGAAGGGAAAGTTTGATTTCACTGTCTTTTTGCTGAGTTTTGTTCCTGAACTACAAGCCTGAAATGAAAAGCAAATTGTGTGAAGAAAGAAAAAGTTCAAGTACCAAGGAAAAAGACAAAAGGCCAAATGATATCATATACGAGTCAAAAGGAGCAAAACACGTGCCAGAGCTTTCGAGCAATAAGGTACAACGTTGCGTGAGTCACGTCTAGACCGAATTTCTTAGTCAGCCATCTTATAAATGCGCGGCTGGATCCGCACTGTGAATTTCTCTTCTTTATTGCGTTAATTTTGCTTATGCAGGTCAAATTAGATCCCTTGTTGTCATGGTAGGATACTATTCTGTTGTTACCTGTAGTTTGAAAAGGTAGGTTAGTTAGGCTTATCTGTAATTCTTTATATGGCACAGAAGAATTGTGCTATAATTATGTGTTTATATAGTACATTGGGAAAAGTCTCCAAAATTTTGCCGCTGTAATGAACTATAGGCTTCAGAATTTTACTGATGTGCAAAAAGCTTAGCCGTTTATTGTGAAATTTGAACTTGTATTACACGATTAAATATTTGTTATAGCAATTCTTTGTAATGTATATTTAACTGCCTTGACATTAGCTGATTCTTTCTGTTGAAGGCTTTGAACATGTAACATAGAGCACCTTCTCAACTTTTTTGTGTGTTTTGGAACTCGTAGGCAAGTTGTCAAAAATAAAGGAATTAGATGCAAAGTAGAATCGCCGGTATAGTATAAGAGTTTAACGGCTTTATCTTTAAAGAGTCAGCCAGCAAAAGAACTATATCTGTCCCTTTAATTATAAAGCCATTTATGTAGCAAATGGGGTTTTACAAATGGCACCAATCAAGCCTTTATGAGTGGGAATCTGAGGAATGTAATTGATAATCAATTATGTAGCAAATGGGGATTTACAAATGGCACCAATCAAGCCTTTATGAGTGGGAATCTGAGGAATGTAATTGATAATCAATCCCAAGGACGAGATGGGGTCAATTACCTTAAATAACAACCCTCCAAAACGAGACCACAGTGATGATACCTAAATTAGTGGCCAGAGAAAACCTTATGCAACTTCATCAATCCATGTGTAGTGCCCCCACCTTATCAAACAATCAGTGCTTCATGACTAAACCATGATTCTAAATCTTATGACAAAAAGTCATCAAATTATTCAGAGAAAAGACAGACTCTTATTGAAATTAAAATCCAATCGACATGAATTTTTCATATTTATGTGTTGGATTTTATATGGTTTCAAATAAAATTAATTTGTTCTATACATTGTATCAATTTATGGATAAACTTAATGTTGATATACATGTACTTCAGCATACATGTATCTTTATATACATGTACTTTGGCATACATGTATCTTTATATACATGTATATTGATATACATGTATCTTGATATACATTAACCATGTATTAAGGGCCATGAATAATGTGTAGGGGAATGAATATGGATTTACTATGGTACATGAATGTAGGATTATGTGGCTAGTGGATTCCTACATTGGAGAAGGAAGGGTCTTGGATCCTCCTATAAATAGCTCCATTGGTCCTACAAGTGAGACATGCAAAAAATATTGTCTAGCTGAAAATAGCAAGCTAATCACTTGTAGAAAACTCTCTACACTATAATATATATCTTTTTCTTTAGTTTCTTTTTTATTATTAAGGAGGAGTCTTTGAGAAGGTATTCGATTCAAAGGATGAAGAAAGTGTTCAAGGAGATCTTCAAGCCTATAAGGAAAAGATGTGGTGAAGTTGTTGTTGGAATAACAAGGAATCTTCAAGTTTAAACAAAAGGAGATGGTTCAAAGATGATGTCTACATCCGGTAACATTTATATGTTTTATTTATTCATTGATATTAAATAAGAATTATATGCATTGCTTACAAATACAAGTGATTCTGCCTCTGCTTTATATAGTTCTTATTTACTTATCAATTATAATGAATCTTGTCGAATGTATAATTTCTTTTGTCGATTACTTGATAAAATGCTAAATCCCCAACGGGTAATGCATGTCTATGTTTTGTTGTTTGATGAAATGCAAAATCCCCAACGGGTAATGCATGTCTATGTTTTGTTGTTTGATAAAATGCAAAACCCCCAACGGGTAATGCAAATTTATGTGTTTATGTTTTGTGATCTAATGATTCTCATGAATCCCCAACGGGTAAGTGGGAGTTATTAGGTGTTTTGAATGATAGCTTGTTAAATGTTATCACGAATCCCCAACGGATAAGTGATTGATTTTGTGTCTATGTTTTGTGATCTAATGATTCTCATGAATCCCCAACGGGTAAGTGGGAGTTATTAGGTGTTTCGAATTATATATTGTTAAATGGTATCACGAATCCCCAACGGGTAAGTGATTGATTTTTTGGTAAATTGGTGAATGTCAGAAATGTATTTCCCTATGCCTAGTGGTGGATCTGTGTTTCCTGATATCCTTAAGATTGAGATACTTATGGTACTAACAAAGTGGATTGGAAACAAATGGTTGATATGATATTGACCTCTTATGGATTTAAGGAAATATTTTTTGTTCATCATTCACCTGCTTTACCTCAACCGGTAAACAGTAAAAATGGTGTAATTGATAATGTTGCTAGGAATAAGTATGATGCATAATGAAAATATATTCTGAAAGGACTAATGAAATTCAAAGTTCTATGTCCTAAATGGCCTTAGTAGAACTCTTTGCATGACATATTTTCATACTTGTTATCGCTAAGAGAATATTGGATAGCTAGAAGCTAATTATGAAAAGAAATCTTTTATTTGTGTCTTATTTGGAGATTGCGTTTCCTTTTTTTTTTCTTTGGAAGTGGAAAGTTATTCATGTAGAAGTGGTGTTGAAAGATTTTAGAAATTCGGGTATGAACCATAGTAATTTAAATGGATATTATCTGTGAAGTTTTTGATTCCTCCGATATTCAACCTAATGAATTTTTTATTTGACTTGGTCATATTAAACATGAACGAATTGATAAACTAATCAAGAATAATTTGATTGGAAAATGTTGAAAAGAAAAATATGTTGATTTGAGAGAATTGTTTGTACGAATAAAAATTGACCAAGTTAACTTTCTTCCAAAAATTGTCAAAACTTAACGTTCTTGATATGATCCATATTTATAGTCCCACGAGTGTGCAAACTAGAAATGGTCACTCTTATTTTTTCACTTTCACTTATGGTTCTTTGAGATTTAAAAGGTGTATCTTTTACATAATAAAGTGAAGCATTTGAGTTTTTAAACAATTTAAGTCGAGATTTGACTTGTTTGTTATTTTTTCAAAAGGAAAATGAAAATTTTCTTTTTCTTAGCATGCCTCGTATGTCATTATTAATTGAGTTGTTAAAAGACGACTTTCATGAAAATGATAAGACCAATGCTAACCCTTTCCTTACGACTTTCTTTTGAGGTGAAACTCTCTTAATTGCTAGTCATATTGCAAATGAAGTTTATTCTAAATCTGTTGAGAAATCACCTTATGAGCTTTGGACTGGTAAGAAACCAAGTTGAATTACATGAGAGTTTGAGTTGTGTCATGTTCTTATACCTCATCTGAGTCGTGATAAAGTTTTGGTAAAAATAATAAGGTTTGGTTGTCGAGATAATTCAAAATTATACAACCTTACTTGAACATGCATCGATATAGTGAACTCTCAAATTTATGAAATTGTTGAGACTTATGATTTTCTTCAAAATCATGATATGTGAAAATAGTGGGAGTCCTTGCACACTTCAATCTTGAAAATAATCTTTGGGCAGTGGTTAAACATGTGTTTAGGTTCTTAAACCACTAAGTAATTTAATTTAACTTAAATGAGTTACAATGGTTGGTTACTCAGATTTGTGACATCAGGGTTGTGTGGATACTCAAAAGTCAACTTCTGGTTTTGTGTTTATGTTTGGTGAATGAGCCACATCATGGATAAGTAAAAACAAATTGTGTAGCTCAATCTATTATGGAAGTTGAAATGTTGTTGTAGTTAATATAGCTATAAAAGAGGTTGGTTACTTTTGTAAATTCTTGAGGAGTATTCATATTGTCCCATGTGCGGAACGACTTGTAGTGATCTTTTGTTACAATACTTGAACTATATGTATTACAAAAGATCTGAAGTGTCACTCTAAGGCAAACGCATTGAAGGTAAATATTATTATACTCGTGACATGTTGATGAAGCATCTTGTTAATGTGAAATTGTAGAATATAATGATAATTTAGCAGATCCATACACTAAGGCTCTTGGGGTACTTGTTTGAAATAATCATGTAAATAGTATGGGTTTGACCCTTCA
Source organism: Misopates orontium (assembly GCA_946800315.1). NCBI lineage: Eukaryota > Viridiplantae > Streptophyta > Magnoliopsida > Lamiales > Plantaginaceae > Misopates > Misopates orontium. Next base: position 1,772,647 of record OX326948.1, on the reverse strand, counting down.
TTGATTGCCGTTAATGTATTTTTTGAAATACATGATTGAATGTTTATTTCATGATTATTATCTTGTGATGTGGATTTTATGAGCGCTCATGGTTATGTCCCGAGATTCAGCTTCTCTATCAGGTATGTACTTGAGGGTATATACGGGAGGGTTTCGATAGAGAGGAAGGGTTGTATCTCAAATTGTTCAGGCCTATGGAATGTTGGGGGCACATTTCCTTAGTGGCTAATACTCAAGTTGGAAAGCAGCTTTACCCGAGTTGCAAGATTATGAGTATGATATGAACGGTGGACCAATCTAAAATTCATTTATGATCTCTCATTGAAAAATATTATTTTTATGTAGGCCCGGGTTAAAATTACATAAAATTTATATTTTACAATTCGAGATAATACACATTATTATGGCCTTTAATTAAATTTAAAACCAAGTGGGAGATTGTTGGATTTTATATGGTTTCAAATAAAATTAATTTGTTGTTCTATACATTGTATCAATTTATGGATAAACTTAATGTTGATATACATGTACTTCAGCATACATGTATCTTTATATACATGTACTTTGGCATACATGTATCTTTATATACATGTATATTGATATACATGTATCTTGATATACATTAACCATGTATTAAGGGCCATGAATAATGTGTAGGGGAATGAATATGGATTTACTATGGTACATGAATGTAGGATTCTGTGGCTAGTGGATTCCTACATTGGAGAAGGAAGGGTCTTGGATCCTCCTATAAATAGCTCCATTGGTCCTACAAGTGAGGCATGCAAAAAGTATTGTCTAGCTGAAAATAGCAAGCTAATCACTTGTAAAAAACTCTCTACACTATAATATATATCTTTTTCTTTAGTTTCTTTTTGATTATTAAGGAGGAGTCTTTGAGAAGGTATTCGATTCAAAGGATGAAGAAAGTGTTCAAGGAGATCTTCAAGCCTATAAGGAAAAGATGTGGTGAAGTTGTTGTTAGAATAACAAGGAATCTTCAAGTTTAAACAAAAGGAGATGGTTCAAAGATGATGTCTACATCCGGTAATATTTATATGTTTTATTTATTCATTGATATTAAATAAGAATTATATGCATTGCTTACATTATGTTTATTATATTGAGATCTTTCACGAAAATATATCATTGAAAAATTGAACACTGGTACTTTACATCAATTGAAAAAGGTCAAAAAGCATATTGTTTTTGTCTCGAATGTTACAAAATAGGTATACTACAAGAGATTGAACCGGCTTTCTTCTAATTATTATAATTCCCCGACTTTTGCGGTCTATCATAGCCTACTTCACCAATCGTATGTTCACACTTCGCACCACTACAAAACGAGATCATCTCGCATGTCCAATTCTTGGTACCTAAATCAAACTATGGGGCCCATCTATAGTTTATAGAAATCATGGATTGTAATAGAAATATCTAGAATGTTAATGAATACTTTGTTTGAATAAAAGAAGAGATTTGAAAGGTAATGATGCTACTCTCTTTCGGCACTAAATAAAAAAGATGTGGCCATAAAGCACTCAAGTCAAGAGTGGTAGAGTGTTTAATACTTCATTTATTTACATATACAGTCAAACACAAATGGCGGAGAACAAGAGGGAAATGTTGCCAAATTGCATAGCTTAATAATTAATTAATTACAATGTCACTATTATAATAATTAAAAGAAATCATAGCCACATAATTAAAAGAGACAACCTATACATTTGTGCACCGCCCCTCTCTACTTAATCGAGGCGGAAGATAATGATGGCTAGGACTATATTATATAGAGTTGAGTGAACTGTTAAAAAACCATAAATATAAACAATAAAACATTATATTATATAGAGTTGAGCGAACTATTAAAAACCCATAAATATAAACACTAAAACATAAAAATAAGACTATCTGAGAAAACAAAGTGACATGAAAATTAAAATACTAAAAGACAAAAACAAATAAACAAAATATAGATGGATTCATCTAATTCGTTAAACATCCATCAATGGTACACTAGATGCACATATATACATAATTTTGGTGCATGCACACCACCGAAATTATCCCACCTTCACCAAATACACGAACATGAAAAAAAAAAGAGAAAAAAAAAAGTGAACATTACTCTTCTATACTATATCATATCAACCCCTCTTCTACAACAAGATCTGCAAGATAGACCGTTTATGCCATTTTATATGTCACTTAATTGTGAATAATGAACCGTGTATATGACCCTTGAAGTAACACATAAAAGGTAGCTTAAACAATCCACTATAATCCACAGAAACTGCAGTCATATAAACCAACTATCAAGAAAAGAAGATTGGTACTGCACCAACACCAACAACAACACTATCAACGCCGCCACTCCCCACGGGGATCCACCCTCCGTCGACGATGGCCCGTAATACGTCCTCCGCTGCGTACCCCAGCCGTTAAACCACCAATCACTACTCTCAAAAGTTGACAGCCACTTAACAGCAAACAGCAAGACGAGCGGCGCCAACATTAACAGCCACCCCATGGTCTCCTCCGTGGCCTCGACCACGGACTCGTACGAGACGTACCATTGAAGGCCGAGGAAGATAGAGATCACGGCGAAGATTAGTAGAACTGGATAAGGCAGAGGGTTTAGAGAAAAAACCTCTGAGATAGCAGAAGCTGTGCTTCTTTGGTATGGCATGAGTAATGAAATTATGAATGAATGATTGATGAGTTGTGGACTAGTTCAAATGGCAGTTGAGAGGATGGCCTAACTACTTTATAGCAGAGAATGGGAGTTGTTCATGTGGCTCCCACATCCCAATCACATGATGATAGAAGTTTAAAACAAGGGATAGTTACATTCAGTCTAATTACCAAAATATCTACAAATGTTTGAACTTTGAATTGTTAACGGAGTACTTTTTAAAATTTGAAAAAAGAAACATTGTATATATACGCAATAGAGATTTAAATAATTGCACAAAATGGTCATGTAATTAGACCAAACATGGAGTGTAGATGTAACTATCCCTTACAATCAAAAATGGTTGATCAGATTATAATATGCAGTTATTACAACGTTTATACTTTAGCTCGTCACATGTATTGCAACTCAAATTCTTGGGGTATAAATTTCATTTTCATAAACTACTTGCATCACGTTATGCAGTATATGCATAATCAGAAATTCAGAATTCATAAACCAGATCAAAATCATCAAACATTTCAGTCACCTTTTTGGTATTAAGAAGTCAGTTTAACATCATTTCTCATCCACTAACGCACTAATCCGACCTTCCAAAAGTAAACCACTTGAGAAAGTTGATTGGTATGACACTAGCACTAGCAGCGCCACCACCAGAACCGCCATGCCCCACGGGAATCTCGACATTCCTCGACCAAACTCCCACCTCACTTGCCGTCCACCACGTGAAGACAACCAGAAGTTTAGACCCACTTCCTTGAGTAAGCTCGAGCATAAAAAAGACCAAGAAAGCATGACTAAGAAGAGGTAAAGCTTGAAGATTACCGCCGTGTGACACATTTGCTCCTTGTAGCTTGAATATTGGGACAAAGATAACAAGAAGAGGCAAGGTCACACTTGCTCCTTGTAGCTTGAATATTGTGACAGAGATAACCAGAAGATTACAATGTCAAAGACCGCCATGAGTGGAAGAGGCAGGGCAGACATGGAAGCTAAGGTTTGATCGGGTCCAGCCTTGTTTCCATTGAGGACCTCTACTTTTGGTATGAACCCAATCCATTTTTTTTTTTAAAACTTCAAACCCTTTTCCTCTCAAGTTTTAAAATAGATGACAAATTTATAGGTAAGAAAGGTATTGGGTGGTGAGGTGGGGGGTACTTCACCAGTAAGGTGGTTTTGGCATATATTCTTTGAGTGTTTGATCCTTCTAAATCTACTTTATGGTTGAATTCCAGTTCACTCAAGAACTTGATGCTGATTTTAATCCGCTAGTTCTGACAAATTTGAGACATATTACATATTAAACCATTCTATGCAGAAAAAGAGCAGGCATATTCAAGACTATGCGAGATAACAGAAGTCGCAGAGTACAAGACTTAATTACTTCATCGACAAGTACAATTTTCTAACAAAACACGACGAGACGACCTTCAAAACTGTGGCATACCAGCCATGTTCATTCAATTTCAAAGTACAGTAAAATTCCGATTCAGGGCTAGCATAGCATGATTCTACTATTGTTGAGTTCCAACACTATCGTACACTTTGCATAACGACTGGTATAAAACAGTATTTCAATGAAACTTATCATTCAGTTACATGATACATGTTATTCAAACAAATGAAGCATAAGAGGTCAAATACCACTGACGGAAGTGGCTGGTAATGTTACCAGCGACATCTTCTGCCACAATTGATTCTCTGAGCCATCTATTTTTTGTGTTGATCTGAAATCATGCAGTGACCTTCTTGGAGGTTACCGAGTTAATAATGGTGGCAAACTCAGGACCCTACAGCAACAAAAAATGTTAGCATCTATCACAAGAGACTAAGAAAATCAAGCAATGTTGCACAAAACGTAGAAACCCCGTCAACCACAGAAATAACCTAAATGACAAGTAGTTCAACAGCATAAGAGTACCTTCAGGGATGCACCTCCCACAAGAAATCCATCAATGTCTTCTTTTTTTGCCAGATCGGCACAGTTGCCACCATTGACCGAACCTACAAAAAGTTTCAGAAAACCCCAACAAACTTAAGTTAGTAATGTGTAGTATTGTCATTGAATTTGCCAACATAATTTACAATACCAGATCACTTATGAGTAGAAAAAGATTGTGAACTGTGGAAGAATTTTTTATATATATACTCAACTCAAGGTGAGAACTACATACCTCCATAGATAATACGTGTTTTAGAGGCAACTTCTGCTGACACATTCTTACTTAGCCAATCCCGAAGAGCTACATGGACTTCCTGAGCCTGCTCTGGTGTGGCCACTTTACCAGTTCCAATCGCCCATACAGGCTCATATGCAATGACAATGTTATCCCAACTCGAGACTGCATCTGCACAAGATGAAAACAAGACAAATTGTTAAAGGAAAGAAACATCTTTATCATGTGAAAAATTAATGTAATGAATCAATTCAAATAAGAAATGCTAAAACAGAGGGTGTCTCTAAACGTGCCTGCATAAGCCTTCATCTGCGTGAAACAAACATCAAAAGTTTTTCCAGCTTCTCTCTCTTCCAATAGCTCCCCAATGCAGGCTATAACTCCTAGACCCTCACTCAAGGCATATGCAGCCTTTTTTCCAATGAACTACAGAAGGTAGTAAGTGATCAGCCTTGGGGAATAGCAGATATAGATTGAACCCAAACAGCAAGTTCAGTTCACATGATTTTTTATTTTTTATTGTTCCTTTTAGTTAAGCATTTCTATGTAACTTCTGAAAAGATGGAGAATAATATGTTTGAGAAAAAATTGTTTGCTCTTACTAGATCATCTTCTCCAATCACATGTCTCCGCTCTGAATGGCCCAGAACCACCCACTTGCACCCGAGGTCTTTCAATTGTTCCACACTGTTCTAGATAACAATGCAAACTGTTATTCCATATTATACTTATCTACGCTAATATCATTGTGCAGTATGCTTAAAGCACCATGAAATGCTAGATGTCTGCAGTTACTGCACTAGAATGGGTGCGAAGGAAACAGGCTGTCTAATCCAATAATGAAACGTACAGAAAAGCGATTAAACAGTATGCAATTATACTGCATTATTCTCTAATTGGGTAAAATTACAGAGATCCCAACAAGAGCCATCTGTCATGCTACCAGATTCCACATTAGTTAGTATTTGTTATCATTTCTTAGACAATTAGGATGCCAAAGATGAATGTTCCAAAACTTAAGTTGGTAAATGACCAACTTAAACCCAGCAAAATAATATCGACATAGTCCTCCAGTAAATAATCGCATACCTAGAACTTAATCATTTTGCTGGTTCTTAAAATGGAGATAGCAAAAGTGTAACCAACACGTACAAAAATCACAAACCTGATTTCTCCAGTAAAAGCACCACCTTTTCCAGTCCAACAATTCTGAGCTGCTATCTCTATGCGATCAGATAATGAGTTCTTTACTTGATCAATGTAGACAAAAGGGGGTGCCACAACAACATCTATAATTGTTGAAGGAAAATTTGGATAAGTCAGCCATGCATGCAGAACCTTATAAAAGGGATAATCAACTACACTACGTAGAATAAACAAGCCTCAGTCTGATCAAATAAAATCATCTGATCAAAATAGTAGAGTAGAACTCACCAACATCAGATTCCAATGTTGCACTGTTTAAGTCAGAAACAAGCTTGCTTATGGAGTCTTTAGTTCCATTCTAAGAGGATTGCAAAAGACACATAAAGATACTTGAGAAAAATGTAAATCCAGATAATAAGAAACAAAAAAGTTAATGCAAAACCATATACTATATCCTTAAAACACCGAAGGAAAAGTAAAAGGAGTGATTGATTGTTTTGTACATATAACGAGCCTAGAAAATGTTACAAAATTTCAATTCCTCAGATTGGATCAACTCCTATAAGCTAATAGAGGAACTGGCTTGTGGATGAATAGGGACAGATCTATAAAGAAGCAAAAATGCCAGGAAGCGTTGAATCAGCTCGTATAGGGTCACATGTAGTGTTAACAAATGATTTAGTAAGAAGAAAAAATGAGGAAATGGTAATAGTCAATCTCAAGGGATGCACAGTCTAATAAACTTCAATGTCAGCTTTGATTAATGAGTAATGATTACGAGTAGTGGACAAAATCAGCAGTCTCCGACACTTTAAAGAGCAGATTGAATAATGCACGACCCTTCTCACATTGTCATGGAACTTTGACAATAGAAATGATGTCTCATTTGTGCTGCAAGTGATATAGAAAAACAAGAGAAATGCAGTAACCAAGAAAACTTGGGTAAAGTGATTAAATCTTGTACTTACACATTTCCAATTTCCACCAACAAAGAACTGCAAGCAAAAGGAAAATCATGGTCAGACACTATGTATGAAATGTACATAATACTTCGAACTTAACAACACGGGGGGAGAATATCTAAAAGTTGGAAACACGAACTTTTTCTTAAAGAACAATCAAGTACAGCATTGATAAGATCTTAACTTCGTTGCTTAAACAACAATTAGTGAAATCGTAAATTGATTCACAGGACATGTGCAAATGTTTTTATTGGAATGTTCTGATCAGCCGACAACAACAAACATTTCCAGTTAAGGCTCTCGTTTTTTTTTACACAACTTTCTTTCCTGATAAACTAATTCCTAATTCACTAACAATCTCCTCTTTCTTTCAAAAACTGCACCAAAATTGAATTAATCACAGGATTTACAGAATCATCACACCAACACTGGGACAATTCCGTTAGCTAACATCCGGATATTTTCATTACTCGTTAGGATGTTATTCTGTTTACCAATTGCAACTTCTTCACTTAGCTCACTAATGACACAGTTAGTTAGTAAAAAAAGAAGTCTTCATTCATCATGTATATATACATGACACCTCTTTCAGCTGTAAAAACCTAATTATTCAATTCAACAGAGAAAACGAAGCTCGATCAGAACACTACACTTTGCTACCGTACGAATTCAATTAACTCTTCAGATCCGCCAACAAACCTAATCAAACTAACAAAATCAAACGGTAAAAAATCAAATGCAACTGACCTTGCCTGAGCCAGCCATTGCAACAACACCGCGACATCCTTTATTCGCGGACGCCAATCGGAGATTCGAATCGACGTTGTGAAAAAGCGATTGAGTTGTTGAATTAGGGTTTTCGAACTTGAGAAACGATTTGCGTAGGCCGGAGAACTGAGTCAACTGAGTGGCGACTGTGGCGGTGCTGCCGAGTGACATTGATACGGCCGCCATTGATGATGATGATTTTGCTTTGGGGTGAGTGAAAATGACCTAAATATCTATCTGGAGGGATCAGAGAATTTAGGAACAACGCTGAAATATGTGGGCGTTGTTTTTTCCACCTACTACTTACTATCTATGAGTTGTCACTCACGGGAAGTGCGTCAAATACAATAATATGAATAGTCCACTAAAAATTGAAAGGGGCAAACACAAGATTTCACACTAGTGAAGTGTAGTCGAAAAAGCGTTGGCGTTTATGCAGACATTTGAATATTGCAGGACTAAAGGCTAAATTGGACTTGGTTCGTTTTTAACGAATTAGTAGTCTAATTCCGTGAGAAACGAGCAATAGACATCGCTTTGTCACGACAAGAACCCTTTTTCGAGCTTAAGTCTTTCGTTTAGGCTCCGAACTAGTCGTGGTGACTTCCCCTTGGGCTCTAATGCTCATTGACTCGTAGTGCTTGGTTAACAAATTTGCTACTCTATTTCTCTTTCGATTTGGCTTAACAAATTGGTTGTGTCGTCAAGTTCCAGATATCTCTCGAAAGGACCAATGTCCTATTATGATCCAACTATTTAGTAGCATGCTATGCTAAAAATTTAGAATAGCTTTTTGTTCTAAAACCTTACATCGAAATAATTTATTGTTGAAAGCGAGTTTTCCTTCCAATGTTTTTGGTACTAATGTATGATATCATGTTGGGGGAGCGCGATAAATGCTTTTAGGGTTAAAGAGATTCATAAAGCTAGTTTACTTTTTAAGATAGATTCATAGTTAGTGAAGCCATATTACTAAAGAACATATGGCAGCAACGGATAAAAGTTTAAAACAAGGGGTAGTTACATTTATACTCCTTAAGATTCAGTCCAATTACTAAAATATCTCCATTGAATAGTTACGTGAGTACACCTTAAAAATTGAAGAAACATTATATCTCAAACGAGATTAAAATCATTAAAAAAATTCCCCCAAGGTTTGAAGAATATTACAAAATTTTCATTCATTCCAAGTTACAAAATTTTCCAAACAGTAGAGACTAGAAAATGTTCATGTAATTAGACCAAACATAAAGGAGTTTAGATGGAATTATCCCTTACAGAAATAATTTTGGTTGATCAAAATATTATTTTATGCAGTTATTATAACGTTTTTACTATAGGACGTCACAAGCATTGCAGTTCAATTTATTAGATTACAATTCCATTTTATAAACTTACAAAAATCACCAAACATTAGGACACTCCTAGTTATTACCGACGTTAGTACAACATTGATTCATTCTCTAGATGTTATTTGAGCAAAATACTCGTCCAGTAATTCACTAATCAGAACTTCCAAAAGTAAACCACTTGGAGTGGAAAGTTGACTGGTAAGACACCAGAACCAGCAGCGCCACCACCAAAACTGCCATACCCCACGGGAATCCCGACATCCCACGACCAAACTCCCACCTCACTTGTCTCCCACCATATGTAGATGGCCAGAAGTTTAGACCTCCTTCCTTGAGTAAGCTCGAGCGAATGAAAAAGATTAACAAAACAGGCACCAAGAAAAGCAAAAGTTTAAAGATGCTCGTGGTGTGACGAATTTGCTCCTTGTAGCTTGAATATTGTGAAAGAGATAACAAGAAGATGACAATGGCAAAAACCGCAATGAGCGGAAGTGGCGGGGCGGACATGGAAGCTAAGGTTTGATCGGTCCAGCCTTGTTTCCATTGAGGGCCTCTTCGTTTGGTGTGAACCCAATCCATTTTTTCTTCTCAAAATTTAAAATAAAGGACAAATTTATAGGTTAAAAAGGGGTGGGGGCAGGGTAGATAGGATACTTCACCATGAAGGTGGTTTTGGCATATATTCCTTGAGTGTTGATTCTTCTAAATCTACTTTATGGTTGAATTCCAGTTCACTCAAGAACTAGATGCTGATTCTTGTTCACTATTTCTGACAATTTGAGACATGTTACATGTTAAGTTCTTCAATACAGAAAAAGAGCAGGCATATTGGAGACCATATGAGACTCAAAAGATATTGCAGAGCACAAAATTTAATGACTTCCTCGGCCAGAAATACAAGTTTGTAATCGAACACGACCAAGACGACCTTCAAACTGAGGCATGCCAGCCATGTTTGTTAGATTACATAGTACAATAAACTCCCATTCAAGACTAGCATAGCACGATCCTCCTATTCCGAAACTATAGTACACTTTGAGGAATGACTGCTATAAAACAGTATTCCAATGAAATTTATTATTATGTTACATGATAAATTTTATTAAAACAGGTGAAGTTTAAGAGGTCAACTAACATTGAGGAGAAGTGGCTGGTAATGTTACCTGCGAGGTCTTCTGCCACAATTGATTCTCTGGGCCAACTTTTCTACGTTGATCTGCAATCATGCAGTGACCTTCTTGGAAGTTACAGAGTTAATTATGGTGGCAAACTCAGGACCCTACAGCAAAGAAAACGTTAGCAGCTATCACAAGAGACCAAGAGAATCAAACAATGGTGTTGCGCAATGCGTATAAGCCCCGTCAACCACAGAAATAACCTAAATGTTCAGCAGCACAAGAATACCTTCAGGGATGCACCTCCCACAAGAAATCCATCAATATCTTCTTTTTTTGCAAGATCAGCGCAGTTGCCACCATTGACCGAACCTACAGAGAGTTTCGGGAAACCCCAGCAAGCTATATTTTAGTAATGTGTAGTATTATAATTAATCTTCCAACATAATTCACAGTTCATGATTACTAATGAGTAGGAAAATGTGAATTGTGGAAGAAATAATTGTGTATACAACTCAAGCTTACCTCCGTAAATAATACGTGTTTTTGAAGCAACTTCTGCTGACACATTCTTACTTAGCCAATCCCGAAGAGCTACATGGACTTCCTGAGCTTGCTCTGGTGTGGCCACTTTACCAGTTCCAATTGCCCATACAGGCTCATATGCAACAACAATGTTATCCCAACTTGAGACAGCATCTGCACCCAATGAAAGCAATCTTTTTCAATATGAAACGTTATGGTATAAATCTATTTGGTCAAGAGATGGGAAACGAGAGTGTTTCTCTGAACTTGCCTGCGTAAGCTTTCATCTGTTTGAAACAAACATCGAAAGTTTGTCCAGCTTCTCTTTCTTCCAATAACTCACCAATGCAGGCTATAACTCCTAGACCCTCACTCAAGGCATATGCAGCCTTTTTTCCAATGAACTACAGAAGGCAGTTATTGGTCAACTTTGGAAGTAGCATATATAGATCAAATCAGAACAGCAAGTGATCATATCCACATAAACTAGTACATTTTTATTTGAGTTGGCTGTTCTAAATAATTCATGACAAATGGAAAACAATTCATTTTCTTTTCTTTTCAGATAATTCATGAATTGAGGAACACTTTTTTACTTGCTCTTACTTGATCATCTTCCCCAATGACATGTCTCCGCTCAGAATGCCCCAAAACCACCCACTTGCATCCAAGGTCTTTCAGTTGTTCCACACTGTACAACATATAGTGTAGATTGTCATTCCAGAATGTGTTTGTCAGCATTTATATGATCAAAAACACCATGAAACATTAGATGTTTGCAGCACCTGCACTAGAACAAGTATGCACGAAACAAGCAGTGTAATTTACTAATGACATGTAACAAAATATACTTAAATACCAAGCAATTTGACAGCACTTCTATCTAATTTTGAAATTTACAGAGCTACCAACTCGAAGATCCATCTGGGATGACACCAGATTCTGTAGTAGTAACTAGCACTCGTTATTTTATCTTGGAAGACTAGGTTAACATAGTGAAAATTTCAAATTTAAAAAAGTAATGACAAACTTAAGCTCAACAAAAGCACATGCACACAGTACTCCAGGGAATAATTACATATGTAAAACATGTTTATGACAGAAGTAGCTGCTCATTCTTCAAAGAGATAGCAAATCAGTGTAACCAACAGATAAGAATCACAAACCTGATTTCTCCAGTAAAAGCACCACCTTTTCCAGTCCAGCAATTCTGACCAGCCACCTCTATGCGATCAGATAATGAGTTCTTCACTTGACCAACGTAGACAAAAGGTGGTGCCACAACAACGTCTATAATTATTGAAGTAAAAATTAGATAGTCAGTCTTGCTTGGATGACCTTAAACCCGAGATATTCAAAGATACAAAGTACCATATACTGGCCTAAGTTGAACAAATGAAATCTTTAAGACGATAATAGCAGAGAAGAACTCACCAACATCAGATTCCAATGTTGTGCTGTTCAAGTCAGAAATAAGCTTGCTTATGGAGTCTTTTGTCCCATTCTAAATTTAAAAAGCAAAAAACAGGTAAAGAAACTTGAGATAATATGTAAACCCAGATAACAAGAAGCAAAATTGATGCATCCATATAATTTAATTTTAAAATAAAGAAGGGATGAGAAAAAGTAGAAGTTGTTAGGTTACTGCAAAATACTACTTTGATGAATGTGTGATTATAAAGAAGACAAGAAAATATTACAAAAGTTCAGTTCCTCATGTCATGTCAATGCTAATATAGAAATAGGCTTAGCGAAGAGATGGGTGCCAAGAAAAAAGTCTTCATCCCATTAAATAGTAGATAAGCTAGTATTAGGCCACATCCTATCAAACAAAATGAATACCGTGAGAAAATATAATCTGGAAATCTCAAGCTCAAGAGATGCACAATCTAATGGATCATAGTCTGATCTTCCTGTAACCTATGTACCGTGCTGCTTATTATTTCTCATACGAAACTCATACGAAGAAGCATAAAGAGGGTTTTTTCCCTAGTAAACAACTGAAAATTGCACACTGCTGTGATTAGGTCAGACAGGATTATACATTATGTAATAATAATTTGCTCTAACCTATTTCAATATCTTCTTAACTTTCAGATTTCATTAAACATAATATCAATAAGTCTGAGAAAAGCAGTAAAAGCAAAAAGTTTATCTTTGTTATTGCTTAGTCACATGTATCTGCTTACACATCCTTTCCGTTTCTTTTCACCTGTTCATCCGATCTGGTTGTGACTGGATGACAACCAGCTGGAGCCTATCTGAAATTTAAAATGAACGCATTTTCGTAAAACTGAATTATCAAAAACTTAGTTTCAGCTTTTAATCTATTACTTACGATAAATCATGACAAACTCAGCAGATTCTGATGCTTCAAAAAGAAGATTTTCTATTAGAGATCGCTACTCAAATTGTCACAGAACTTTCGTAAAACAAATGGATGTTTGATTGCAAGTAATGTGTGCTGCAAGTGATAGCCAGTAACAAAAGAAATGCCGTAACCAAGAAAACTTGGTAATGACTTAATCTTATACTTACACATTTCCAGTTTCCACCAACAAAGAACTGCAAGCAAAAAGAAACTCTGGTCAGACAATATACACGGAATGTACATAATACATGGGGAAGAATGTCTAAAAGGAGGAAACACAAACATGAAACTCAAGCTCAATGAATTGACAATACTAGTGGCAGCATTGTTAAGATATTAATCGACAAGTAAGAAAACTCCAGCAGTAATCACAGGGAAACTATAACATACTTAGCATGTGAAAGTGACCCATCGTGCAAATGATTTTACTAGAATATCCCCGAACGATCCGTAACAAAAAAATAAACATAAATTCCTAAGGCTCTCATATATTTTGATTACAGAATCAGTACACCAACTCGGACAATTCAGTTAGCTGACAATACATCCAAACAGATACTTTCATTATATTTGTTAGGATGTTAATATTCTCTTTACCAAGTATAACTAACTACCTCACTCAGCTCACTAATGACACAGTTCTTCATTCACCACGTAAACATATTCCTCATTCAGCTGTAAACCTAATCATTCAATTCATGCATAAAACGAAGCTCGATTAGAATATTCTGTTCACCGAAGTATAACTACTTCACTCAGCTCACTAATAATACAGTTAGTTCTTCATTCACCACGCAAAAATACACACCTCTTTCAGCTTTAAACCTAATTATTCAATTCAACAGAGAAAACTGAAGCTCGATCAGAATACTACACTTCAATACGATAATTAATTTCAATAGTTCCTCAAATCCGATACAAACTAAACCTAATTTAAAAAACCTAACAAAATTAAAATGATAAAATGCAATGCAACTGACCTTGCCTGAGCCTGCCATCGCAACAACGCCGCCGCGGCATCCTTTGCTCGCGGAGGCGAACCGGAGATGCGAATCGACGTTGTGAAAAAACGATTGAGTTGTTGAATTTGAGCTTTCGAATGATTTGCGAAGGCCGGAGAATTGAGTTGAAACGGCGCCGCTTGCGAGTGACATTGATACTGCCGCCATTGATGTGTGAGCTTTGCTTTGGATTTTGATTCTTCGTCTACTTGTATGTATTTGTGTTGTTTTGTTGGTGAGTGAAAAAATCGCGGATTATCTGTCTAATATCTGAATATACGGAATCGAGGGATCAGAAATTTAGGAACAGCGCTTTTCTTTTCTCTCAAACATGTGGCATGGTGTTTTTTTTTAATCAAAGTTTCGGTTTCGAGAGTATGTTTCGTAATTTTGTGGGAGTGTTTGATATGTTAATAAAATTTCGTAAAAATTGTAGTCGTAATGATTTAAGTTTCATTTCACCACAACTAAAAACATAAACGTTCTATAGTTTTCGAGGAAACGCATAGCAATTCTGATCCATAGTGCTTCTTCACCTACTACGAGTTACGCGAGGAAAACGCGTGAAATACAATAATCCACTAAGAAAAGAAAGAAAGAAAAGAAAATTAAAGTTTTTAAGTAAGTTTAAATATTTTAATGTTAAATAAAATTTTGGAACACATTTTATTTTAGAACATGTTCAGCGAAATAATCGAACGTCGAAAGCAATGTTTCCTTGCATATTTTTTGGTACAAATGTATAATATTTTTTTTATTTTATAATTAGATAGATTAATAGGTATGATTGATGAAGCTGAACAAGTGTTGCGTGAAAGTTCACTCGAAATTCGCACTTCGAAAGTTTTGAACATTAATCATTAATTTCTAAAGATGATTTTATATATATATATAAATTGGTCATGTTCATTCGAAGCATATTTTATTCTTAATCAATTATTTTCTAACTGTTAGCCGATTTTTTGAAAACTCTCAACTTTTGAATTAAAGCTCATTAATTCAATTCATTTATAAGAGTTTGCAAACACCACCTTAATTCAACCATCTTTAACATGGGGGTGAAGGTACTGAGCATGACAAAAAAGTTTCCAGCAGCATAACATGAATAGCCATAAACTGAAAATGACATTAACAGTAACTATTGTCTCTGCTAGAGATAGTGCTATCATAGCAGATCATGTCAACCCACAGGATTAGCATAGTGGCCTTCAAATCAAAATAAAGCACACCTCAAACAATCAAATACACACAAATTCGTGGGTTTCAATGAGCACTCAGAGCAGCATGATATGCTCGTACCAGTTCTCGCCAAAATCAAATGTCAACATATTCGGGAACCAAAGCCCCTAGGCATGCAACAGATGGAAGCCTAATAACCATGGTCGAAAAGTAACTTGACTAGGAACCATAAACCCAAAATAATTCTCATAGTCACTCAATATAGAACTTTTTAAACCAAATGAAACTTCAATACTGGCTCTATTTGTCAAAACAGCTCCAATCAATTTGAAGCATAAGTACAAATGATATTAGGAAAACAAGGAAAGGAACAGGTAGATGGATATATCAGGGTATGCTATTGGAGACAAGAATGCATTACACTAAGGGTCGTCGAGTTATTGTCCTGGAGCATACTTTGTCATCAATCACCACAATGGAACTAACGAAGAAAAAAAAGGTGCAATAAGTCGGACATGCCAAGAACACCAAATTGTTAATCCTAAACTTTGTCTTCGATTGCATCACAGGTATCCACGGCATCACAAATATATTACAATCAACAGAGTTCATGAAACATCAGTGCCTATACCAGTTTTGGCATGAGGGAAGTACCCAGCTAAATAGACCTAAGCTAGAGCTGCAGATGACAATGGGGTAGAAAGGATTGATTTATACACATGTACTGCTGAGTGATGTCAGAGTTGAAATCAGTATTAACAACAACAAAAACGGAAATATGATGACCAATGTATGAGGGGGATACAATTGACGAACAGGATCCACAATAAACTTGTCATAATACCCTTAGTTTGTCAGCCATCTATCTTTTTGCCACCAACAATACTGTTAGATGAGATTGCATGCACGCTGTGAGTTGAGGAACATCCGCTGGAAGAACTTCCATCCGTGAGATTGTGATCCTTCCTCACAAATTTCTTGGCCTTTCTGTGCTTTGACGAGGAATCCTGCATAACAATGTCATCACCCCAAAATTGGTCTTAAGAAGTTACCAAACATTCTACAGCTCACCGAAAAACCTCAGAAATTGCTTTCACGTACCTGCTCTGAAGCTGATCCCGGTGTTTTAAGCTCCAAAACTGTGGCAATGTCATTTGAATCCTCGCTTTTCTCGATTCTACTCTCCCCATCTGGAGATTTGTTCCTATTATCTTGTCTACTTGAAGCATGAGCCCTACTACCTTGCTGCATGACTTGAGATGCATGTTGTTCAATCATGGGATTATGGGCCATAAACGGCATATAACTCGGACATGGATTAGGAACAACAGACGGGTTTTGGTTCCCATAGAACTGGTACGGGTGCATCGGTATTGGTCCGGTCGCTATAGGGACTGGCATTGGAAACGGATAAGAAGACGGATGCATTACAACAGAATGATCCATCCCACCCCACGGATACATGGACCTCGCTCTTTGTTGATACTGCGCATTAAGGCTCTCAATATCAGACTTAAGCGATGCCTTCTCTTCTCTGAGATCATTCTTCTCCTGAGTCAACTGCTCGGGAAAAACAACAAAACGAACAAATGAAACCCCTTTCCATAACAGTCCCTATTAAACAAAAAACTCCCTTTAACGAAATTCACCTCACCTCACGAGATTCTTCCGTAAGCACATTATACTCGGCTTTCAGTCTGTCAACTTGAGAAGTCAAATCCTTCAGCACTTGTATCGTGTCGGTGAGAATAGAAGCTTTGTCATTTCTAGGTCTATCAGGATCTACAAACAATTATCACAAATCACAACCCAAAAAACCCCCAAATTTCAGCTAAAAAATCCCATCACTGACCCAATAGCTACAATTAACATACAAAGATTTAATTACCAAGTGTGTTCCCCAATTCCATAAACTGTTCATTCAAACGATCCCTCCTCAATTTTTCACGGTCAGCTTTTTGAACTTTGCGAGCAGTTGAAGTGTCCTTTCCATCTCCATCAATCCTTCGATTCATCACCAAATACACAAAATTAACTTCAATTCTACGAGTTTAATCGGTAAATTTGATCTCAATTGAACCAATTTATCACCAAAAAACATTAGGGTTTTACCTGCAATCGGGATGAGGGCGAGTGGATGTTGACGGTACGCGCAAATCGGGCGGAGGCTGAAAATTATTAGGGTTTTGAATCGATTGAAATAGGGAATCGGAGTTCAATTGATCCATGATTGAAGAATTTTGACAAATTGATGATCGATTGAGATTAGAAATTGGGGGCGGAGGATATGTTTCTTGTGGATTTTAGCAAATTCCAAGGCTTGTGAAGCCAAACGGCGTCGTATTGCACTGGCGTTATCCTGTTCTGCTGATTCGCACACGCTAATGCCTATTTGTTTAATAGCCCCCTCAGTTTTGTTTAAAAGAAAATAAGACAAATTTTAATTCCTAGAGGAAATCTTATGAAGTTATGTCAAAGATTGTATTTAAAATAATCATTAAAATTAAGTTGGACGAATATGAAGTATAATTTTCTTTTGTATCATATTTAGGTGGCGATCCATAAATCTCACAATGAGACTTCCAAATGTTAAATTGGTTCATAATTGACCATGGTGAATTTCAAAGGATTTATTCTACATTTTTTCCTTCTAACTTTCACATTATTGTTAAGTGACAAAATTACTTATTTAGAGTGTCTTCATATGAAGACTTATAAATTATAATGATGCTAAGAGGTAATCACATCCTGATGCGTGAGCGAGTGCGGACGTGAAAGCGTGTGCGCCAGTGCGTCAAACTTAAACTTTTATAAATTTGAGTGCGCCTTAATGCGTTTATTAAAATAATAAAAAATAAATTTATAGGTACATTAAATATCATATTAAGATGTAAATCATGCATAATCAATTCATGTCCATGTATGTTTCTATTAGTCAAAGTTAATTTGAATTTATGCGTGAGTAATTGAATTTTGTTGTTTTCTTTCTTTCTTTTCTTATAAAAACGGGAATTCGTCACCTACTCCTCAATTTCACTCTTTTTTATCTTTATACTATTGTTTATTGTGCCTAACCTAGAGTATTTCTCGTTACCAGTTTCTTCTTTTATTTCTTTTATCCTTGTATTTTTGCTTATTTTCAATATTTAATTTCTATTTTTACCTTATTATTTATTATAGTCATTAACAACATTGTGCTAGAGTTGGAATGCTTTTTCTATCCAATCTTTTGTTTCTAGTTTCAATTTTTAGCATTTATTTTGTTTAAAGTTATTTTTTTTCTAATTATTTTTCAACTCAATCAAAGAAGAAGGCACTAGGCGCATAATGTAGGTAAGAGACAATGAATTAGGTAGTTTTGAATATGAGAAGTTAAATATTCTTAAGAGAGAACTAAAGATTCTTGGAGCGAGAACTATGAATTCTTAGTGCGAGAACTAAGAATTCTTAAAGCGTCTAAATGCGAAGCACTAGTACTGAAGTCGTCAATGCGAGATATGTGCGCCTTTGCTACAGACAGCGATGAAGGATTATGTGACTTAGATCACATCTACCACTCTATGCGGTACTTAGCAATTTGCACGTAAATAAAACCAACTACACTAAGAAGGTGTCACATCTAACAAACCTACGAGATCATACTTATGTGACGCTAAATTAAGATCTTGTATCCTTCGAGCAATACTTAAACTAGAGAAAGAATTTGAGAGGAAGATGGATGTTCTGTTCTGTCATTTTCTTGATTATCGTACCAATGAACCTTCTCAGGGTCTTGATTTTGCACATCAATAGGTATACAAATATATAAACAAAAGTGCAATAACCAAAAAACACTTTAGCGAAGAAAGTTGACTTTATTTAATTCTACTGAGTATAAGTAGGTTACATCCACATAAATCTAAAAAAAATACTAAAACAATAAGAGTAGAACAATTTAATATGAATGAATAAATTCTTCTTACCTTTGGGGACGTTGGAGTAGTCATCATTTATTTTATTTGTTACACATAAAGCATATATAAGAGTAAATAAAACAAATTTAGAAGCCAGTATGAGAAGTTATATAACGCGGTTGTCAATTATATCCATAAATAAATAAAAGATATACAACATTTCTAACTTGAATTGTTTGCGGCATAAAGGGTTTATATTTTTCATATTGATGCATGAATGGTTAATATTAATTGATTTCTTTTTCTACTTTGTAATCTTTTTTCGAAACACACTTTTTCGATCTGATCTATAAAAAATAAAAATGAAAAAGTAGTAGTGATTATGTTTGTCATTTTTTAAAATAATTTCAGAAAATCTCAAATCTTAAAAACTTATAATACTTAATTGAATAAAAACATGTTTCATTGAGATTTTAATGCACAAATCGGTACTTATAATTTATAAATATTACACACAAATATATTTAAAATATTTCGATATAGTGGTATTTATAATTAATTTTCAAATTTGGTAGGGGTATTTGCTAATAAAATTTACACAGAGGTTTACTTAACAATTAAAATAACACTGGTGTAGTTTTTGCATTAATCAACTCAAATACTCTCCACTCTTTATACGCATCTCCTCTGTCGTTCCACATCCACAGTAGTATAATTCATAGATACATGACATGAGTTTATAGTCTGTTTTTCTCGCTGTAATTAAAGAGAACAAAAATGTCGATTAAGGTTTTTCGGATCCTCGTCTATTTCAATAAATTGTCATATTTTTCTTCAATATCACTAAAAAAAAGAAGTGAATGAAATTTATTGATCATATGATGATATCTTTTATTATTAGGTCGCTCGAAATTGATGAGTCATGTTACATGAGATCATATCAAATAAACTTAAGCACCTTATTTTATCATCATGAGTATACAAGTCATGCATGAACAAACTGGAAACACACACAGGGAAAACAAACGAAAACAACCACACATGCATGCATGGTACTTCAGTACTAAATTAATTAGTGATCTTATTGGCATTGGAAGCCATTTGGAACTTGTATCCCGCAAGAACTCATAAACAGGCTGAAGGTGACTGGGATTTCAATTTTATAAGGCAAGCTCGGGGCGACATCTTTAACGACGTTGCACAGGCAGCCGGCAGCCTGGAGATTGGTCATGCCATTCAAGGCTGCGCAGCAGGGAAGCAAAGAGGAGGTCACGTCACGCACCGGGTCTTTACACGCGGTGCACGTCGGCCCTTGGCCGTAACTCATTGTGAACAAGAGGAGGTTGAGGAGAAGCAAAAGAGCAGTTGAAGAAGAAGTAGAAGCCATCTCTGTCTCTCTCTCTTTTTTTTTTTCAATGGGAAATTATGTTTTTAAAGTTGGCTGAGGAGGTGAAGAAAACTAGCTAAAATATAGATAATATATATATATATATATATATATATATATATATATATATATATATATATATATATATATATATATATTATCTATATATATATAGCTAATCCATGTGGACACATGTGACAAAAAATAATATTGGATCTCTCAGTGCCAGCTGGTTTGGGTTTTTAGAGGGTTGACTATGGAATTGTTAAATTTGGGATTTTAAAGAAAATATCAACCATGTGATAGATCATGGGGATATATTAATAAACACACTTGGGGTTGTTTATTTTCAAGATTGTGGAGCTGAGATTTACTCCAAAGAAAGATTATATTGGGTTATTATATTTAGGTCTGTAATAAACTATAATCTTACTTTTTAAGTAAAATAAAAAATAAATTAGACTTGGTTATTTTATCTCTCATAGGTAATTATCAAGAGTTACATTATAGTTCCCGATATTATGTTTATTGGCAAAAACTATCGTGTAACAAATAATTTAACAGGCGTGATGAGTTCGCAAGTAGAATTGAACAATCACATTTATTGGAGGCGTCTTTTTTATATGATAATGACTTTCATGAACAAAATTTTAAACTATTCTGGCAAATCACTCTCTAATACACGTTTTTTAATGTTTTGTAGTGGGGGCTTGAAAAGTAGGTTGTATATGGGGAAGCCTATCAATTTGTCTCGCTTCAAGGCTGTGCAATGAAAGTTCGAAGTTGGCTGAGGTATAAAGGCAACAAATATATTTCAATGCATATATATATATATATATATATATATATATATATATATATATATATATATATATATATTCACGGAGAGAACTAGGGCGCAATTTTGTATAGTCCATGTGGACACATGTGACATGAAATACTATTGGATCTCTCCCAAAGGCAGCTGGTTTGGGTTTTTGGAGGTATGAGTATGACTATGGAATAATATATAAAATTTGGGGGTTATCTTATCCAGTAGTAATGTTCTAAAAATACATTACTATCGTTATGTAAACCCGTTGACAATACAGTTTAGGTTTTATAATTTCTAGTTATCTATTTGGTTTCAGTAATAATTCTTATAATTTTTCAAGTGGAAGGCATTAGTAATTAATCTATATATTCAAAAAGAATTACATATTTCTTTCTCAAAAGGTTCATTAGTAAATGTAGAAAACAAGTAATTTCTATCCCCGGAAAGAAATCGACCTTACACACTGACACGTAGTTTTAAATCAACCATGAGCAGATCGTAGGGATGTATTTATAAAGGCTAGCGATATTACCAAAGCACAAATTATTGCTGCCAAAGCAATTTAATTCATTTCTCTAATTTACCCTTCTCAATCAAATCTTGTCAAAGTAAGTTTTACAATTTCCATAACACAGACTTTGTCCCATTTAATCACTCGTTAATTATAGCTAAGTGTATATATATATATATATATATATATATATATATATATATATATATAAGTAGTATTAGATTAACTTTGACATCAATTTCTCTTATCTATTTTTGGCTAATTAATAATACGATAAATATATTTCTTTGTTTGCTATTTGTTTTTACCACTATGAGAGAATTCATGAAAAATGTACTATGACATCGAGCAGTCTCAACCTAACAAAATAATTGTTAAACAATATTTAATTTATATAGTTAATTCATGTCGTATGTTTTTACATATAGTTCTATTAATTCTAATTTATATAGTTAATTCATGTCGTATGTTTTTACATATAGTTCTATTAATTCTCTTTATTTATATTTCCTTTTAGGATAATATTTGTGAAATATTGCTAATATACACAATTCATCGGAAACATAATTCATTTTCTAATTAATATATTAAGATCCACTCTACGTAAATATTAAAGATTTTGTGATTATGGAGTATGGAGTATGATATTTTTCAGTTAATGACGTAATAAGTTCCAAAATATAAATCTTATTATTATCAAGGTATATCTGATATGTTTGTTTTCTCTTCCAATATATTGGTAATTTGTGGCATATTGTTCTCAACTTTTATTCCCCAAATATGACGGATAAATTGTTTTATAATTAGCTTTCGATTTTTTTTTTTTTTTTCTTATAATGAGATATTTTCAAGAATTTTTCTGTACACATAATTGTTTATCAATTATCAACTATCAAATAAGGAAGATGCGGCTAGTTTCAGTAAATAACATGTTATACGTTTTGAGAAGGTTTAATCAAGAAGTCCCTAATTGAGGAATTAGAGGAATTTTAAAAGTTTGCCATATATTGACTTTGACTTAAAAGGGTAAATTAGAGAAATAAATTGTATTGCTTTGACAGCAACAATATGTGCTTTTGGCAATATCGCTAGTCATTTATAAAATACTTGGGGTTGTTTATTTTCCAGATTTTGATGCGGACCTTTAGCTCAAGAACGATTACGTTGGGTTATGATATTTACACATATAATAAAATATTAAGAATAATTAGTAATCATATCTCATACTAGTTGTAAATGACAGTTGGCGTATTGATTTTGAATTTGACCAATTAGTTTGTTAGATGGATAATATTAGAAAATATATATGATGAAGTAGTTATTAATTGGATAATGTTTTAAATTTTATATGTGATTTCTTGTTAAGGCAGACTATGAATAAGTCTACTGTATTTCTTGTCTAAATCTTCATGTCTTCTTTTGAATTTTGATCAGCCTGAATTAATCTTCCTATCTTCTTTTGATCAGCCTGAATCTTCATATCTTCTTAGATATTTTTGGGGAAAATGCATAACATGTTTTATAAAAACTTGTACCAAGCTCTTTTGTGTTATTTTTTTTATTTTTTTTATTTCGCTAGACATCCTCATAGTTTAAAAAACCCTGCATATATAGACGCCCTCATATTTTTTTTTTTGCACAAAATCTTCTCTTGTTTTTAAAAACCATGCACCAAACCAGTTTATGGGGGGATATTCGCCCAAAGCTAGCTGTATATATATATGGATAGTTTCTTATGAAAGTCACAATATAATTAAGAAGGCAGACAAGAAGCAAAAAAAACTTAGTATCTTAGTTACATCACAAAATCATCTGCAGTATAAATTAAATAGTTCAAAAAGATACCAAACAACCATAACAAGAAATCTTACATGCAAATGTTACGTACGTACGGAATACGTCTAAACTGTACGAAGGAGAAGAGACTAGTTACTGAGACTACTGCACATTTTCTACTCACCAGAAAAAACACTCAATCCGTCGATATCGTTGCGAAACCAGTTTCATAAGGAGCAATTGGGTGAATTTCTTGGACGTTGATGATTTCAACAGAGTTACAGTACTTTCATGGATAACGGGTGTGGTCTTGTAAGGTATGTTTTGTTAGATTCTTGCTTTGCTACATGTATATGGATCCATGTCATTTTTTGATATTATTGATTGATTGTAAGACAATTATCTACAATATTAGCTATTAAAGAACATTTGCTTGTTATATTTCTCGAAAAATAGTTCATATATTGAATGTTTAGAATATATGTGCAATTCAACTCGTCAGTTGTCATGCACAATAACAGAGTAGAAACATGCAATCGAAGCATGTTCTAGAGTTGTTCAACATTCTTATGCACCTGGTTTTTCTCTTATATGGTCAAGTTACAAATAGTTTTTACATTTGTGCCAAAGCTACGTGTATCCACAATGAAAATTTATATGCAGATTCTTTTAGAGATGATGAAGGTTGCTGCAAATTATGTTGGACAAGAGCAGCTTTAATTCATAATGCATGATTCCTTCCTTTTCATTTAGCTGGAACGAAACTTATTGATCCAGTCTATCCTATTTAAGTTTGTTTCTAGATTTTGAAATTTTGTTTCGATGTAAGCATGAAAAATGTAAATACTTTGTTACATTTTTCCTTTGATTTGGAGTGTTTATTTTTCATGTTGCAGGTTTTATTTTCGATTAACGGCGTGATCAAGTATTTCCTACAATATCAGACAATGTTTAAACTTGCTACGATTGCTACAAGGGTATGCAATCATACGTCGCAGACTAGCTAGCTAAACTTTTAATTGTGAGACCTAATTCTTCTAGTTCTTGATCAGTTAATGCAGTTTAATTTGTCAATTTGATATCATTTTCTAATTATATATATGCGTACAATTAAGACATGCACAAAGTAAAACTGAAACCTTAGACATTGTTAACTCAGATAGCAAATGAAAAGCAAAATGCGAAAAAAGAAAAAAGCAAAAGAATTACATGCATGCATGCATCCAAACATGATATGATATATATATATGATACTCGGGAGAAATTCTTAGTTATATATACAGTGCATACAAAATAGAAGTATCGATAAAATCAAAATAGAAGGACATGAGAAAAGGAAATTACACTTGGCCTAATATTATTTGCATTGGAAGCCAGAGGGAACATTTAAATAGCAATAATCCATAGCCTTCCTGAACAAGGGTGAGATAGTCTCGCTGGACAGGCTCGACGAATCGAGTTTGGTAGCGTTGCACACGCATTTGGCAGCGTCGAGACTGGACAAGCGCATCAATGCTCTGCAACAGCTAAACCTTAAGAACGTATCCTTGTTGTTGCGGTTCGCTAGGCTCAACGCTTGTTCACACTCAGTAGAGCACATCGTCGTGGACTCTTCGCCGTGACTTGTGCTAATCATCGTTGTCAACAAGAGGAGAAGCATCAATAGGGCAGTTGAAGAAGAAGAAGAAAAAGGAGAAGCCATATATCTTTTGGCAATGAGAAAAGATTTTCAAAAATACTGTGATCAAAGTGCCAACCTAATTAATGGGT
This sequence comes from Misopates orontium, assembly GCA_946800315.1. Lineage (NCBI taxonomy): Eukaryota > Viridiplantae > Streptophyta > Magnoliopsida > Lamiales > Plantaginaceae > Misopates > Misopates orontium. The sequence continues at coordinate 1,747,202 of OX326948.1, read as the reverse complement.
GGGGTTTTATAGATAGGTGAATAAGCAAATCACACAAAAAGATTTTTCTTCCAAAATCTTTTGTTTGTTTATAGTATCTTTATACCAATGTTTTTAAAATCGGACCGAACATCGAACCGGTAGAGACACCGGTTCACTGATTTTATTGGTCGAACCGGTTGAATCGACGGTTGACCCGGTTCGACCGGCGTCTAGACAAGGGGCCGGACCCCGGTCCAACCGGTTGGACCGGCCGGTCCGGTCCGGTTTTAACAACATTGCTTTATACTATAGTTGAAGACACGTACGAATGAAATTTTTTATAAAGAACCATCATGTGAACCATATTGTGTCTTTAATAATGCATCTGGTTCTTATCTTAATGCCTACGCCGATCAAAATAAAAATAACAATAATGCATCTGGATCATATTTTTCCAATTTTTAAATATAGTGATCAGTTTAGTGTTTTTTTTTTTTTTTTTTTTTTCTTTTCTGAGACAGCCCAATTTCCAAATAGCACGACAATATTGATTAAAGCGTAAAAACCAATTTTGAAATATGTTGGCTCCATGATCGATTGCAATTCCTTTCAATAATTTGACAGAAGTATCAAATCTTTTTTCAATGATTTGGCCTGTTGAATATTAATAACAGTTAACAATAAGTTTGTCAACTGATTATCAATAAATATGAATAATTGCATAAAACACAACATATGTATTTTAATCAAATAGACTGCGATTTACTATACATTCTACAATAAGGTATCCCACTGTACAGAGCACATTGAGTTATTGAGGTAGTGTTTGCAAATGTTTATAAAATGAGCTTGTTCACTACTTTTGTTTAAAGCCACTTTAAGTGACTTTTAATAAAAAGTCGGGAGTGTTTGCAAATCTTTTTAAAAAGCTACTTAAATCATTAATTAAGTATTTGCAAAAATTAATGAGAAGTAACTTTTTCTTTTTAAAAGTTGGGGAAGCACCCCTTTGACATGCTTTTACGACTTGTGTTTTCCTGACTTATTTTTAGACAACCAGAAGCAAAAGTTAGTATTCCAAACACTAAAAATGTGCTTTTGCGATTGTAAAAGCCAACAAACTCATTTTATAAGCATTTACAAACACCACCTGAATGTCTCAAAAATCAACTTCTAGTTTATAAAATTGCTATTTTAGTCTAGCTATTATAAAAAATTACACTGGTTATCTTTGTCATGTTTTGAAATGATCTCGTATTCTTGTAAATTCAATAAAAAACATGTTTAATGAAATCTTAACACTCAAAAGTCAAAAGTTGTTAGTCGTAAATTTATAAATACAGTCAACTATAAATATAATGATATGACCGCATTTGTTAATCTTCAAATTTGGTAGGGGTCATTTGCTATTAAAATTTCACAGAGGGGCTTATATGACAATTAAAATAACACAGAGGGTAGTTTTCGCAATTAACTCAAAATAAGTTTGCATCAATTCACAATATACCCCCGGATATATTTGAAATTTATAATTCTGGTCCTTCTATTTAAACGCATCATAGATACACAGTTTATAGTTTACACTCTGTTTTTTTGTCGCTGTAAACAGAACAAAAATGTCGATTAGGGTTTTTTGGATCCTCGCTCTGCTCGTTTGCTCCTCATCGTTTACACGAGGTAAATTCATCTCAGATCCACATCAAGTTCAATTTAATGCATCAATAATTATGTACTTTTAGCGTGAATTTTGCGTATTGTTGCGTTTTGACTGAATTGAGATCAGATTAGATTAGATCCGATCGATTGTTGTTTTTGTTGAATTAGGTTTTTATGATGATTTTGTTGATTGTGTGTTTTAATTGTGGAGCTGTGTTGCTACTTTAATCGGGGATTTGCATGCATGGTGATGTTTCGTTGTCGTTTCGCGATTGTTATTAAGTGAGAATCGTGTTCTGTTGTGCATTGAAAGGTTACACGAACTGTTGTATTTGAAATGTAGCTTATTGGAGCTGGATGTGATGAGGTTCATTTTTCGCCTATTTTGTTTGATCGATTTAAGGAAATTCTTTGTTCGGTGTGTCAACGAACGTTAGTCGGTCCTTGTGATTGATATGTAGCTGGCTCGGTACACTGCAGTGTTTCCTAGGCCAGTTTTCGTGCTATATGAGTTTTGTATCGTTTTTTTTTTTTTTATCTGCCCTCAGATGTGAATTGTGCCTAACAGCTTTGTCATTGATATGCATTTGGATTTGAGATCGCATGTTTGGAACTATTATATTGACATTTTGGTGTGTAGTTGCAAGATGTGAGCCCGATCCTGATGCTGAAGTTGTTGAATCGGCTGAGGGAGGAGATGTTGGGGTTGTTGGTGAGGAGGCCCAAGACTTTGGTGGTGGGAGTTTCAGTCCGGCTCCGGGCGTTGAAACAGTTTGTGTTTTTCCAAAGAACCCCTCGAAATGTCAGTAATTGCTGCTGGAGTTTTTACTTTCCCACTTTCAGTAGCTGTATCTGATTTGAACTTTATGGACTATATATTTGTCCTTTGAGCTGTGTCTAATTTCAGTGCTAAAAAATTTCAGTTATTGTGGCTGGAGAAGAAAGTGAACTTGTGGTCGGAATTAAAAATGAGGGTAATGCTTTGTAGATGACCCTGCTCAGTTGTTTTCTTCCTGTTTGTCAAACTTAGCTTATGATTTTGCTGAACCTGTTTTTTATTTCTTATATGATGTATTTATTTCTAATTGGCCAGCGCCACATTCTCTTTAGCCTCTCGTTGTTGAGATATGTTAATTATGCAGAAACTGATTTTCGGTTTGATGATAATTACAGGAGAATCAAGTATTAACATAATTGCGATCCAGGCCAATGTTCATCTTCCTTTTGACCACAGCTACTTGGTTCAGAATCTTTCTACCCAGGTGCTTGTTTACTTTCTTCTATATGGTTCTCTTCGCTTAATCATTGAACATCTAGAAAATCTTCCTGGCTGCATGATCTGCTTGGCTTCCATTATAAGAATTGTAATGAACCATTCTGGATGTGGTTATAGTGGTCAAATTTTTTTTTTTTTTTTTTTGAAACTGTGCTGCATACACTCTTTTGGGTATCAGTTACTGTTTCTTTGGTTCTATTCAGAGTTTCTGATTCAGGGAATCATTTTCGTGCCTCGGAGACAAAGTCTTACATTTTTGAAAAGCATTTAATCTTTCATGAGTGGCATTAGAGCATGCTAACTGGAAATGCGTACCCCAATATAGGGAACTCAAACTGCCACACTCTTTTAGGCATTTTGGTTGAAGTCAAATACGTCGCATAAAAATTGTGCGAGTATGTTGTCAGTGTTTATAGTGGTAGAATCATTTTTTTCCCAACTTTATAATTGTAGATGGTGGATCAATACTGGTCATAGCACCCTCATGATGGATATTCTGTGTATGGTTCTGTAAATATTGCATTCCTCTCAATTTTTGGCACCTGTCCATTGGAGCTCTACTTTGGTTGTCTTTCCATTTACACATGCTTACCGCCCCTGGTATTGTTTTTTCTTAAAATAAGGCGTTGGTCATTTTTGCACGAATCTTCCCTGATTCCCTCCAGCAGACTAGATCATGAGCTGTTTACTCGTTTTCTAATTTTGCATAATTTCACCATATAAGAATTGTACTACACAATTGATGGATCAGGAAACTGCCTTATGGTTTTAAAGTCACTCAAGTGCTAATTGATTTCTTGGATCTTCTGTCATTGACGGGTTCATTTTGGTTTCTAGGGTTTTAACAATGCGTCAGTGCCTCCATCATCTCAAGCAAGTTTCCCTTATCTATTTGGCGTGAGCAAGTTTTTACAGGTAAGCTTGCAGAGCTGTTGAAATGTACAGTTCATATTTTCTTTTGCATTCTTAACATCTGGACCCTTTTTCATGGCCTCTCATTTATTATTCTTCATCTCACAGCCTGGGTCATTTGATCTTGTGGGGACTATCGTTTATGAGATTGACCAAACCCCTTACAAGAGTACCTTCTACAATGGAACAATTGAAGTTACTGACGCAGGCGGCCTTTTCAGTGTGGAGTCAGTGTTCTTGTTTTGCCTTGGAATAGCGCTTCTTGGTCTTCTTGGATTTTGGATACGCGGCCAATTCCAACAGCTGTCTAAGGTAATACTATTTCTTCATAATGGTTGCAGAAGTTGCTCATCTGATTATATTTTCCTTGAGAATTTGTTCAACTCCCTGGTTGGTGATCTTATGCCGCCTGCATGTTTTGTCTTGTAATAAAAATTCTCTCAGGAGTCGGCTTTATTCATTTAATCAATTTCACTTCAGTCATTTCATCGTGGCCATTTCTTGCTTGAAGCTATCTTTATTTATGTAAACTTACAATAGTGTCAATTGGCTTACAGTGGATCCTCAGTGGGCAGTTCCTATTTTGCCCCCTGACTCTGTATGTGTGTGTATTTTGGGGGCACGGGAGTGAAAGCAACCTGAGGGGTTCATAAAATGCTTTCACTAACTTCGATACAGATGCTAACTTCAAACTGGTGATGAGAAAAACACTAATAGGATGGTCAATTCCCTGCTTTTGTGTCTGTTGCTATACCTCTTTTGCTTGCCATGTCTTAGATTGCATTATATGTTTGTCATCCACTTTATCCTTTAATTTTATTTGTAATTGTTCATGTCACTATTGGGTTAGCCTCAAGATGCTTACCAGTAACCAAGAGTTTTTGCGATGAATGGTTTAAAATACAGATTACAGATGATGAATGATGGTTAAGTAATTAATATTCAACTGTTTTCACAGTTTTTTCTTAAGATATTATCTTACACTTACATTTCTTTCCTCGTTGATGTTTAGAAAACCAAGAGGGCACCAAAAGTGGAAGTTGGTACTAGGACAACTGATGCGTCGATGGAAGAGTGGTTGCAGGTGTATATAACAGCTCACATATTCTTTCAGCTTGCAGTTTCTTTGACATACCTTCCTGTACTTGTCGGGGATTTGAAAAGTTATATGATGATTACAACTATTATACATGTTTTTTTTCTTTTCTTTTTGTCTTAATTTTGTTTTGGCATCTAGTCTGGCTGGCTGTTGCAATGTCTAATCTATATCCACGTGTTCAGGGAACTGCGTACACTCAATCTGCATCAAGCAAGTCAAAGAAGAAGAAGTAGACGATGCATAGCTCAAAATATAAATCGCCATCTACGGGAGGCGATAGTTCTTGTACGAAGGCTTTAGTGATTCGGATATATGATGAGGAACGGAGGTAATTATTTTAGGAAAGACCTGACTCAATGTTGTAGCATGAGGGAAACACTTTTCACATTTTTCATTGAGAAAAGTCAAAAAATTCGATGTATTTAGACTCTCATAACAACCGAGTTTAGATTGGGCAAGTGACATTTTTGTTAAATTATGAGATAATGTTAGAATCTCTTCATTTACTTTAATGAGGTTGGTTAGGAGCTTTTTGAATGTTCTCATTTTGTACCTTCTGTTTTAACTGTCAGTTATTAACTTATTAATCATTATGCTACTGTGAAAGAATTTTCTGTAATCCTCCTCTTGTTTTCTGGCACTTTTTGTAACATTCTTGCTAGGGAACATCACGGTAGTGATGGAAAAATAATAGCATTTTATGTCATTTTCTTGTTTTTGAGTGAACTGATCATTTGTTCGATGTCAAATGTGGTGTTGTACGTAGAGATGGAAAACTTATATTCATATGATCCATCTAGTGTGATATTTATTTAGAATAACATATATATATATATGTATATATATATATATATGTGTATATATATATATATATATATATATATTCTAAATAAAATGAAAATAGAGATTTCATTATAATTTAAATGTAACTAAATTACAACTATAATCAAAATTACAACGTTCTGTAATTATTGATTCTTATGATTTGTTGTCCACTGAAAAATAACTGATAAAACTCAGATTGTATCACACTATATATATCTCAGCTAGCGAACGGTCATAAAGCGGCAGCTCGGTGATTAATTTATACATCATTGTCTTAATTTCTGTCCTGCAGCATTGATGATGAGTTTCTGGTTTTTTCTAAAAAAGACAATCTCAACATTTTTTTTTTCGGTGCTCTCAATTTAATCAATTTCATTTAATACCATCATAATGGTTGTTTAGAGTGTTTAGACAAATGAGGAGCTTCAAATATCTAGTATAATATAAAACTTTAAAGTTTACAACATATATATCTTTCATTAGATTATGAACACACGAGACAAAGTGCATAACACTCGAGTAATTAGTTGTAGTCATATACTCATAACCAATGATTTATAGAAGCTTTCTGATACAACTGAAGTCATAACCAATGGTTTATAGAGACTAAAAAGATAATTAAATACTCACAGTACGATCTTTATTTTGCTGATTTTGTTCAATAATTAAAACCTAATAATATATGTTCGTCCTAGTTTATCTCCTTAACTGGTGAATGAAATAGTCCCATTTTAGTGCATGCTTAAATAGTTGGAAATTGGAATATATGTTAACACATTATTAAAAGCTACTCCAATTAGAATAAGTTGTTGAATGGTTACTTAGTTTTTACATACTTATTGAGATGTATATGGCAAACTGCATTGCACCCCAAATCAGTTTATTAATCAAGAACGTCAAAACTAAAAGTTAGTATTTTAAAAATCAAATTTTCATTCGTGATATTTATAACTACAAAAATTAAAGAATAATAGGAAGTACAAACAAGTAAAAAGGAAAAGGCTGAACTGGTTGAGGCCACAAGATGCAGGGTGGGGGAAGGGGTTGGTAGGTTTTGTGGTATGATCTTATCTTATTAAGTAAATAAATGAGTGACTCGTCAAGTAAATTCTTCAATTAGAAGAAACTGTATATTTTGGTCACTCAAATTTGGCATGAAGCATATTTTACTCACCTAAGTTTCACAAATAACTCTTTTAGTTCTAAATTTTTTTGCACTTGCAGTCACTAAGGCCAATCAAGTTTGCTAGATTTTTAACTGGCAAACACTGAAATTATCAGAATTTTTCACACATTTGAATAAAAAACTTCTGTTAATCTGAGAGTTTGACTGTTAAGTGTTAACTCTGTCAAAGTTAACTGACCTTAGTGATTGCAAGTACAAAACTTTGGGCGACTAAAAGAGTAATATGTGAAACTTAGGTGACTAAAGTATGTTTGATGCCAGATTTGTGTTGACCAAATATGCATTTTTCTCTCAATTATATCATAAACTTTAGAAGAGTGTTTCAGTAATCATTGAAATCTCATAAAGGCCAATTTGTATGATTCAAATTTCAATGTAATAAACAATATGAGATGTGTTTTTTAATCATATCAAATTTCTGGGAGTGTAGATGTAATTATCCCTTCAATAAAATTAAGTAACAGTAAATGAAATTATTTGTTTAGTTCACTCACCTATACGTACGGGCAATTTATTTCTAGTGAAAAAAGGTAGCTGCCTTCTGCAAAAGAGTGAGACAATTCTCTGGCAACAAAGAACGTACTACCATATACGATGGCCAGATTTTAATGCTAATCTAAAAGGAAAACAATTTCTCATCTACAAAGCCGGTGCCATTGCTCTAATGCAACAAAATAAATCCAATTGGGACCTTCTAAAAAACACAGAAAAAGTGATCATCTTTACAATCATTGTCCCTCAAATTCTGCACTATAAATGCATCACATCACCAAACAAAATATGCAGAATAACCAAATGTCTTTCACTCAATAGTTCAGTTCTCAGTTTTATACATAATGGGGTTTCAACTTAAGCTCTTGCTCTCTTGTGCATTCTTTTTGTTAGCTTTAAGCTCGTGCCACGGCGAAAATGTGACGGTTAAGGTGGCTGGCGTTATAAACTGCACAGAATGCATCAAGCAAGATGTTAGCAGCAGCAGTCAAGCATCTTCAGGTGGAGTTTTACAACTTTTATTTTGTTGGAATAATAGAATTGTTTTGTTATTACGACAAGGAGAATCTCATGAACCAGGTTTTTTTCTTAACGTAACGCCTACTTGGTTCACAACTTTATATATCCTAAGGAGGTCTTAAGTTATATTTACTGACATCTACATTTCTAATTTATGAGCTTGATTGAGCTAAATCAAAACGTGCCCTTGCATATATACTAGTGTAAACATACTGTTCTATTAAAGGGATGATTACACTTAAACCTCTTGATGTTTGGTGTAATTACAGAAGCCTCCTCTCCTACTGTTTGAATAACGACAAAAAGCATTAAAGCGTGTCTTAAAAGTTAACAGAACATTAGAGATAGAGCCTCTATTTTTTAGTGTTTTTTGTAGCTCCAGGGGTAATTATTCAAACCTTACTGGATTATCATCTAATTCCACTAAATCTCATGTGGTATAGTAATCTCTTTACTATATGAAGGAATGTTGCCAACTTGTCCTGTCCAAACTCTCTCTATCTAAAATGCATTAGACAGTAGTTAGTAACTTGTATCATGCATCCTTGCTTAGAAATGAGCCTTAAATTCCAATCAACTAATCATTTAAAACTACATCGTGCCATGCAGAGCTTATTGTCGCTATACTTTGCAAATCCAGAAACAAAGATGTGAAGACAGGGGGAAGTGGTATAGTTGATGGAGAAGGAAGGTTTACCATTACTCTATCTGCTGAGATAGACGAAAGCTCGACAGACGGTGGTTGTTATGCCACGATCCACACTGGAACTACTGCACCGTGTCCCATTAACAGTGAACAGCCCGTCTCAGTGAAACTCATTAGTTCTGTGGAAAATACAACACAGATTATGCAGAGGGCGATGAAATTCTCTCCTGTGACATGCCAATCAGCCTTTTTTTGGCCTTTCATCAAATGCCCTCCAAAACCTTTTCCCACTTTCCCTCATGCCCCTGATGCCCCAATTGAATACGCCCCGCCTATATCTCAGGCTCCTCCTCCACAAGCACCACAAGTACAGCCACCTACGCCGCCATTAGCAACACCATCACAACCGCCTATTCCACCACCACCTCCGGCATCAGGAGGGTCATATTTACCGCCTACTCCATCCATTTCACCAATTCCTACTCCAACAACCCCTGAGTTGGGAAATCCATCTCCACCACCTGAGATCAACTTCAGTACTCCACCACCATCACCACCTGTCCCAAGAGTTCAAACTCCGCCTGCCCCTGCACCAACGAAATCATCTCCACCACCAGCCCCGACAGTTCAAACTCCACCTACACCTGCACCAAAGTACTCATTTGCACCACCACCACTGCCACCAGTTCAAACTCCGCCTACTCCTGCATCAAAGAAATCATGTCCACCACCAACCCCGACAGCTCTAAATCCGCCTCCACCTGCACCAAAGAACTCATCTCCACCACCAGCCCCTACACTTCAAACTCCGCCTTATCCTGCACCAAAGAAACCATCTCCACCGCTTACACCACCAACCCCAGCATTCCAAATTCCGCCTACACCTGCACCAAAGAACTCACCCCCGACAATCCAAACTCCGCCTTCCCCTGCACCAAAGAGCTCATCTCCACCACCACCACCAACCCCTTCACCAAAGAACTCGTCTCCGCCCCCTCCTCCAACACCCAACACACCACCACCACTACCCCAACTCCCACCCTTCAAAAAGCCAATCCCACCACCCACACCTTACTTCCCACACCCAATCCACCCACCATTCCTCAAATACCCACCTCCACTAACTCCAACATACGAAAAACCGCTTCCGCCCACCTCGCCATTTCATCAAACACCTCCCCTACAACCACCACCCTCCCCAATTCTCCCTCCCATTTCACCACCACAACACAAGAACCCAAATCCCAATAAACCCAATTCTCCACTAATCCCAACACTATCACCCCCAATTCCCACAAAACCCACTGCGTCAGCACCACCACCTTCTCCAATTGGGTCCTCAACAAACCCACCAAAATACAGAAAGTCAAATCCAATCCCTAGAGCCCCACCTGTTCCACAACTCCCCCCGTTCCGTACTGTTTATTAAACCCATCAAAAATCTCAACTTTCATTTCACATTCATTAAATTGGAGTGTTTGGTGCTTTGATCTTATTCAAAAGGAGAAAAAAAAGATTTTTGTGTGATGCATTTGCTGCTGATGTATTTAGCAAATTTTCATTTCATTTACTGTTTAGTGAATCTGATTGTCGTAGGTAGTCAATTTAGGCGCGAGTGGTTTTCAATTTGATTGATGAATGAATGAATGAATAAATGTATCCCAAACTCTTTTTTTTATTTTAATTTTATTTAATTGATTGAAATGTATTTTTGATTATTTATAAGGCTTCAATTTCGTGTTTAGATGTGATGTGATTCAGCGCAATAAAATTACAAAATTTTGGAGCTTTTTGTTAAAAGTTTCTCGAAAACTTAATCAATAATACCTTATATTGTTACATATCAATTTTTTGATAAAACATGTATACGAATTTCAGTCTAAATAATTATATTCCCCTGTGCATCAAATAAAATAAATAAAGTAAAATGGTTAGTAATATGGTCAACAATTTCACTATGTATAGATTCATCATTTTAGTTTTTAGGCAACAAAATAAAATAGTCTTTAAGAAAAATAAAATAATGTTAAGCAAGAAAAGATCGCATCTTTAGATTTATGGTCAGCAACAAATATACATACAACTAATAATAATCCAATCATTGTACTATTTCTCTCTCTCTCTCTACAAATCCATACATACAGACAGACAGAGAAGAAGCTAAGATCTAAAATCAAAATCCCCCAATTTTTCAACTCTCCATAAATTTATTAATTCGATCTAAATCAAATAAATAAAAAAATGTCTTCAACCTTCAGCGGCGATGAAACTGCTCCGTTCTTCGGATTCCTCGGCGCAGCTGCTGCTCTCGTCTTCAGCTGTAAATTTTCTATTTTATGTGCAAATTTGTTGGATTTTTTTATTGATTAATAGTCTCGTCTAAAAGCTTAAGCTTGTTATTAGAGATGGGCAGTTATTGTTTTTTTTAATGGAAGTGGAAGCTGTAATTCTTTTGTTACGTCTTTTTTAGGACAAGTGGATTACAGATGTCATTTCAAGTTAGTGACCTATTTTAGTCGTGGTTCTGGTACCATATTGAATAACATAGTGACATTTTAATGATAAGTGGATCCCGGCGTGATAAGCTCACGACCTATTTTGGTCGTGGTTCTGGTGCCATATTGAATTGTAATCTCAACTAAAAGTTAAGCTTATAAAGAAGAATCGACATTTATTTTTTTGAGTGTATTTTTTAATATGTCCAATCTTGTGCAAATCTTAATCTTTTTGTTACCCGTGACACTTGATATCTTTTTGATAAGTGAATGGCAATGTGATTAGAACTCACGACCTCCTTTACTCGTGACTTTGGTGCCATATTAATTTCATATTAAAGGTTGAGCTTGTAAAGAGAATCGGAATTTATTGTTTTACTTCTATTTTGCACAACTTTTTTCTTGGTTTTATAGGCATGGGCGCGGCATATGGAACAGCAAAGAGTGGTGTTGGTGTGGCGTCGATGGGGGTGATGAGGCCGGAGCTGGTGATGAAGTCGATTGTGCCAGTGGTTATGGCTGGTGTTTTGGGTATTTACGGTTTGATCATTGCTGTGATTATCAGTACCGGTATTAACCCCAAGGCCAAATCTTATTACCTTTTTGATGGCTATGCTCATCTCTCTTCGGGCCTTGCTTGTGGCCTCGCGGGTCTTGCTGCTGGAATGGCTATTGGAATTGTGGGAGATGCTGGGGTTAGGTATGTGCTTTATAGGAAAATCCAAAATCTGGTGATTGATGATTACTGTTGGTTCTCTTATGCTTAATAATATAGTAGTGGTCATTCGATAAGCTATAGTGCTGTAACAATCTTTGTTCCAGGCGTATTTGACTCAATTAGTCATCCAGTTTTATGATGAGTGGAGAAAGGGAGGTCATTACTTGACTCGTTTTGATGTTTGTTTAGTTTGCCTATGACAACCACCACCAAGTATTTAATCTCCATTATCGGGGTAGATTATATAAACCAAACAAGAATCACGTCGAGTCGAATTTCGTTATCGCTTACTGCATTTAATTCGGTTGAGTAGAACGTCTTCATTTAGTGTTTTGATGATCTTGTGTCGAATGCTATTAATGCTCTTTCTCCAGTCAAATCGGTTGAGCAGAGCGTCTTCTTTAGTCTTTTGAGGATCATGTCGTTTTCTATGACCTACATCCATGTTTCTTTCTATCGTCTTTGAGTTAATATATTTGCTTTAAATTGAGAGTTTCAATGGATTGTACTGGTGCAATTTTTCTCACACGGCCAATTAGTCATTAGCAATTCTCTTGAATCTTCTCAATATGGGTGCTCTGATAGCTACCCGCTAGTACAGAATACTGGAAAGAAATTCATATTGTGTTGCATGTCATAGGATGTGACATTATGATGTGATTAGGTTGTACATTTTGGATGTCGGCACAACTCCCTCCCTTGTCCTTGTTTGCAACAGAGGGTAAAAAAATAGTGTCGGAACGAGTTCATTACAATTAAAGGCTCGGTTTTGATTTGTCAACCACAAAGTCCATTGGAAGTAAGACATTATCTCTCTTATCTGGACCAGCAACAGTGAAAATAACTAAATAACTATAATTGATATGCTTCTTGTTGTTCTTTATGTTCACTTCTTTTAATTTGGTTTGACATTCAGAAGAGTTCTTTTGTTTTTGTTTTACGTCGTTACAGATGTGGTAATTTGCACTTATATTGCAGGTAAATTTTCTTCCCTTGTTTGTGTTTCTCATACTCGACGTGCAATGTTACTTTGCAGGGCTAATGCACAACAGCCAAAGCTTTTTGTCGGCATGATCCTCATTCTCATCTTTGCCGAAGCTTTGGCGCTCTATGGTCTTATTGTTGGAATCATTTTGTCGTCACGAGCTGGCCAGTCCAGAGCCGAGTAAGGGACAGATAATTTGTACTTCACAAGCCTAAGATATATCCAGGAAAAAGAGGGGGAGAATTCGGAATTATGTCCGTTTCTTCCAACTATTTTGTTCTCCCATTATTCTTCAAGTTTATAATTTTGTACCTTCACTTCCATATTCATTCCATGGTACCATTGTGCTATTCTTAATGTTCTATAGACATCTGTATTTCTTTGTTGAATAAGATAGTGTTGAGCTATCTTTGTTGCAGCACTATATTTTGTGTATTTTGCAGTTATTAACAATGTAGAAAGTACAAACCTTTGATATGATATCAATCTTCTTCTGGTAGTACCATATTTGGTCTTATCACAGAAACTTCCTCTATTGTTTGAATAACTTCAAAGATACCCTTCAAAAATTTCGTTACAGTAAAAATATGAGGCTAATTTGCAATGTCTCTTTCAATTTTCAAGTGTGTTTTAGTAAATTAAATTATGAAATAGGCAAGTACCTGTGGCAATGGCCGCAGTACAAAACTTTATTTGTGGATTATCCAAATTCAATTAGGTCCAATCCACCTTAGTTTCATATTGATTAATACAGTGACTCCTTCATCACATGTTATTTAAATTGAGTTGGGTTCACTGATTTGGATCCACTAATAACTTTGAAGTGAATTAGCTTGATCATTTACGGATCCACAATAGATCCAACTAGAAACAAAAGCAAAATCTATTTTGCATAAAAAAATTATAATAGACGACCCACTTCAGTTCAATCCCTTTTCACTTCTGATCCAAAATAAAATCAATGTAAATGATAAGCTCAACTAAAACTAAAAAGGAACCTAATGCGATGTCGAACAACAAATACAATTTGTAAATCTGTGAAATATAGATTAGCAGTTTGTTAACAAGAATAGTTATCTAAAACCTGTTAAGTTCAGTCTAAATTCATTATCGTAATTATCCTAAAAATAATTAGAAACCATATCTTAATGATGTAACCAAAGTATCAAACAATCAACTAGAAATCTTTGTTCAAAAAAAAAAAAAGAATCAACTAGAAATCTGGTGATGTCTTTCTTATTATGATCGTGTAACAAACAAGTGGCCTCTATTTGTGGACTGCAGTGGTAGTTATGACGTTTGATTTCCATTGCACCAATACTTTATCATTTTAATCTGATGTCAAATTAAAATGTAGTTTCTTTTAGAAAACTAAAGTGGGCAGATAACTTAGAGTAAGCAAAGCCCTACCTTTTTCAGTGGAAAAGTGCAAAAGAGTTACAAAATTTTAACATACCTGGTTTAACTTTATATTAGTTTTGTATGGTTTTCACTATATTGCTAAAATAGTTAAAAGGACCAAACATAAACGTTATACAAACAAAATAAAAAGGTCATTGATAGCCATACATTTCTGACCATATGTCTTTTTTTTTTTTTTTTTTTTATTTCTTTTTAATATCATGATAGCACACAACAACTACTTTTAGATACTCATTGATAAATTTTAGGGCTTGATGCAGCAGTCCGAAAAATCACGTTAGCTAGACTAATCGCACTAGGCGAACGTGATGCTATAGATACGAATCTAGAAAATATGAAAGTAAATTGCTTCCCATAAAAATCGAACTCATTAACATGTGATTTTTTTTGTATTTCATGATTTCTTTTTTAAGAATATGTGATTCATTTTATTGGACAAAGTAAAACGTGTACTTTTGTGTATTAATTTGATGAGGCTAGCCGGTTAGGTCATGCTTGATTTGGATATTGTTAAATATAGTGTTTTATGAGAATGTGGCAGTTTTTTTATTTTATTTTAGTAAATTATTATTAATGTTGAATCTGCGTATGGGTATTAGGTCAGGTCCTTCAACTTGGTTACTTGTTTAACATACGACAAAATTCATGCTATATTTTATTTGCCATACCTAATATAATTCTGAATACTGAAAATCCTATCTAACATTAAGTTTGATTAAACTCTATTTTTCTTCTTATACTATGTCATTTGTAGGAAAGTGTAGTCAAGAAAAACATCTTTTGTTGGTCGATAATTACTTCTTTTTTTACTGGATTTGGTCTAGACCTTCAACTACTTCGAAAAAGACTCAATCTCATGCAAGGTAAAATCCCCAAAAAGAGTAATTAACAATTATTTAGTTTTTAAAACAAATCACGACGACAAATAAAACTTGCCAATACCCTTGTTTACTCGAAAAGATTGAAAGTTAACAAAGTGAAACTCTATAAAAACCCATATGCATGTAAACATATGTTTCCTCGAAAAGATTGAAAACGTTTCAAATTTTCTTATGATACATATTGTTAAGAATAATGCCGAAAGTTACAGAATACTGGTGAACCTACGTTGCACTAGTCGAAACGTATATGAAAATCAAAACTTTAATTTATGTAACTAATCTGTTTACGTGGGATACACTGCCATCTTATATTAATTAGTTAGACAAGTATTAGTATTGCTCTCTGAACATGCATTGCAGATGATGAAGAGATCCAACGGATAACGTACATTAACTCTCGTTTAGCATGAACTAATCACTTTTCGCTATAAAACAATTTTAGCGTACGTATATTGCTTAAACAAAACTAAGGTGCATGTAAGAGAAATCCTTGTTTATTTCCCGCTTATTTATGCCATTTGTTCGTTTTCACAATTTCTAGAATAAAATATTAACATTGTGATCACAAAATTTTATAAAACTCTTTTATGAGCAATCCAGGCAAAAATAACATTTATGGCCTCAAGAAAAAAAATGATCCTTCTATCTCAAATCTAAATCAATTTTCCGCATTAAAAAGAAAAACATGCCTTGAATGTTTTTCGTGGTTAATTCTATTTCAGATTGTTACTTACTTTTGTATATTTATACGTTGCAAGTGTATTACTTATTTTCTAGGAATTAAATATATGTTTTACTATTACAAGAGCATTATGACGAACCATATTCAATAAATAATAACTTAAGAAACATAGTTTTAGAGTCCCAAAAAAGATGGAAATCGATAAATTTCTCTAAGGCAACGTGCATAGGGATGCTGAATGATTCTAGAATATGCATTAAAGTCTGCACAGCAGAAAAAATATATATATAAAGTTCGTCTCAATCGGTGCAAAGAGTATAAACAATTCCAAAGCAGAAATATAATTTTATTTCACGTGAAAAAGGAAAAGAAGAAAAGTGATGTAATAATACAATTAAGAGGTGTTTTATGGTTCTTCTTATTGTATATATGTTTACACATTCAAATATTAAACAGTACATACAGATTAGGGATAATTATATCTACGCTCTTTGATGTTTTGTTTAATTTTAAAAAATTCCAGTTAAAAGAATTATAGAGACACTTGAAACTTAGCAAACATATATGTCACGAATATGAGGTCTATTTGTAATATTTTATTGAAGACTTGACCCTGTAACTTAACTAGTATTCAAACTTAAAGGGAGACCGGAGACGCCTATTTGTAGTAATTTCTCAAACTTTAAAACTGATCATGTAATTATTCAAAAAATATGTGATGTTTCTATAGTTAGGTCAGGCCTCAATGATGTAAAATTCTGAATGTATTCAAATAATAAGTTAGGTGTTGGATAAGAAAGAAACAATCATTTTTATATTTTACCTCGAAAACGATTTCCATTAAGTTTTTATACGGCATTTTTGATGCAATGTATTTAAACATATATTATGCGCAGAGTTTAAACAATTTTGACGTTTGGACCACGAGGATTTTTCTATATGCTTATCTTTTTAGTTTTAATTATAGTTTCCTATCACATGACATGATCATGTGACATTGTTTATTAGCCTTGAATCTTAAAAATGTGTAAAATTGCATGTGTATAATTTTCAATTGAGGAAACTCTTTATTTCTTTTCAAATACACATATTTTTAGACCACGAGAATAAATTGAAAAGGTGATCAAGAATAATTATCCCGCTCGCAGTTTGCACACGACGGTGATCGGCACATTGATGTTCCCGCTAATTGAAACATCCTCACACATATATAAGAGCTTAATAGAGTCCTTGTATCATTAAGTTAGGCCTTCAGTTGTACGATGAGTTATTAATATAGTTGATATAAACTATGAATACAAAGAGAATATTAATGTGTTTATGTGTCAAATTCTTGAAGACATTATATATAGTTTAAAAATCTCGAAGACATATATACAATGCATGTGTTACTAGATAGGGAAATAATACCAACAAGTTTTTCTATTTTGAAACCAATCTTTAACAAAAAATGAAATCACATGATTATTCTTAATGCACCATCATAACATTATGAGGTTTAAAGTGGTAAAACTTATATTATTACCTATTATCCTGTTGGTAGCTTCAGTTCGATGTCTTCAATGTTTTCAAGTCAAAAGAAGAAAACGCATGGGAGTAATTTTAATGTTGTTTTGTAATTTAAAATCCAAATTAAGAATTAGCCATACGCTTCACCGATATATAAGTAAAGTACCTTCCCTTGCCTTGGTCTTTATTGGCCCAAGAGAAATACAACTTATACAAGTGGTGATACACCTCTAAATTTAAGTGTTGGGAGTATTTTTATTTCTTGCTAAGGACATACGGTATGCTTAAAGAAAGTTGAGCTGTTATACATATATATATATATACATATATCTTGGAGTTGGATGGGCGTGACCCTGCTACATGTTGATATTATCGATTAGGAATGTGAATTGTGATCTTAAGAGACTCATCAATTACTTTATCACAAGTAAGTATTCGTGTTTGAGGTAATAAATATTCTTTATTTCATTATTTTTAAGCAGATATATGAAACTTTATCTAAACTATGATCACCTGTTATTAATTCGAGGACAAATTTTTTGGTCATTGTTTAAATAGGGTGATCTATCTCATAACTGTGTATTCATAAGCATACATATTTTTACAAACTCATCCTAAATTATAGTGTAATTAACTAATAATAGCTAGCTAGAATTCACCTTTGAGTAAAATCCTACGGGGAACATGTAATATCCATTATCTGGGTTTTGTCTAATTAACTTAATTACGGTGAGGCATGCATGCAAACATCGAAGTAAAAAGACATTTAACCTGATTTAGTGAACAACATATAATCCATAGGATCATAATTTACATGGATTATGATTTCCTGGTTTCCTTGGGTTACGACATCTTAACGAAAATTCCAACTATATATGTGATTTAACACGATGATAATCTTTTACAAAAAAGAGATATATGTACTTCAATTGTATACAAAACACAAATCTAACAAAGCAAAATTTGTGAGTAGAAATACAAAGCTTGAGTTATGGGTATCCCATGTGGACGTGAAGGTGATTATACAATGTAGTTATGAAACCTCAACTGAGAAAGAATTCTTTCCACCATTTTTATTTTTATTGCATAAATAAAAACGATTATGTGTAGAAAATTAAAATTCAAGACAAATCTGTAAGTGAATTAAAATTTTGTACTAGAAGACGCTGACACTTTACGGATCTTAATTATTTACCTTGTTGAGAATATTTGTGAAATTGATATACATACGGTTGGATTTTCAATCTCACTAGAACTGAGACTATCAAAGAATTTAATTAAACCATAGAGATGAGAGAAATTTAGATTTTATGTTTCTATTGTTTCTTCAATGCTCCGATACGTGATAACAATTCTTTCCGAACGAATTGCACATTTGAATCCAATCTCGATTTCTTATTTCCATTCTGGTCAAACTTCAAACTCTCTATTTCTCTTAGTTCATCAATTCTAACCATAAGTAAATAAATCTTTCAGAAGTGAATACAAATCAATGTCATATATTAGTGTATCATACGTAACACCTAAAATAATAAGGATCTTCGTTAATAATTTCGATATTAAAGCAAAGTTGATGGCTAATGATTGCAAAAGCCAAAAGGCCAAACCAATCATCAAGTTTCTTCCCTTCACACATAATAATACACATTGCACAAAGAAATCTTAAAGATTTTGCATTTTTAAGAGGTAATAAGAATACTTGGTAAGGGAGTGATTGCAAAAGGCCAAGTTAATCGTGCGCACAAATACGGAAACACTAAGAAAAGAGCAGAAGATCACTTATTTAATTTCATTTATAAATTAATAATCGACATTACCATGCAATCAAATACGTTCATTTTGCCTTGATTACTGCATAAATATTACTTAGATAAAGTATAAGTCACCAAATGTCTTTCTTTGATCCAAAGCATATTTACTCACTTACCCTTATTAGGAGTAAATATTGTAAGCCATTGGTGTATAATAAGTTGACGTAAATCATATAGCCGATTAAGATACACGGGTTAGACTGGATTACGAAAATATTATTATTCAAAAAATACCTTAATCTGAGTCGCAAGTTGCAACACGTCATTTATACCTCGTTGCATACGGTTTTTTTTCATTAAAATAAAAATTGTTACTTACGTCTGTTGCATAATGAAGTGGTACATTTTATTTTATTACCGGCATAAATATATATTTAGAACGAATTCTTGAGAATTTGTCGACTTATAATCTAAGAAATTTTTCAAAAGGAAGAAACAAAAATCTCGCGGTATTTTGCGACATCACATCCATTTAACAAAATCTTATCGTCAATTTCCAATCATCTGGCCACGCGGCAGCACGAAGCTGATTGACCTTAGTACGTGAAAGATTCTTACACCCCACCATATTAAATTAAATTGTTAAAACCAATATTAATTACCCAAAAGAATATTCTTTCAACCGTTTGTCAAAACTCAAAACTCAAAACAAGTTAAAACGGATTCGTCAAGAAAAGTTGTCACAGTTTTCGGATTTTTCAGATCATTTAAAAAATGTAACTTAAAATGTGAGATCCTATGAAATTGCAGAGGGTCTTCTTTTAATTCCATTTAGATATTCTTAAAAAGATACATGCTTCAATGAGAATTAAAATTTTGTGGCTACAATTTTGCCACATTCTCTAATAATTACATGGCATAATCAGGTAATCTTACTCATAGTTTGTAATACATATGGATTTGTAGCCACAAAACAATGATACTAAATAGGTAATAATTTTCAATATTTTAAGGTGACCACAAGTTATCATAAACCTAATTTTTGAGTATTCTTTAATATTATTTGGTTTTTCTTGAAACCTATTTAAATCTATCATATTATATAATGGGGTTGAATTATTAATTGATAGATTTACATCCAACAAATTCTTTCAAAATTAACTATTTCTATCTCTATCACGTGTTTTAAAAGGACACGAGATCGAGTAAATAGTTATGTTGACGAATTAACTAAGAAACTTAGAAACCTTAACAAAAATTATATAATTTTTTACCACTTTGTTGAAAACTCATAAACATAAATATGTTAAGAGACCTGAAAACTCAATTAGTGACAATAAAAATTCCCATATTTAAAAGAATCGGATAAGAATATATAATATTAACCCAAAAAAAAGGCATTAATATATAATTTACAAAAATCAGATAAATTTAAAATCCGGGTCCCACAATTTTCATCCTCTCCCACACTCAACGCTATAAAATGGCGCTTCACCTCTCATTCAATTCTCACTCTCTCCCTTCACAAACACAAACTCTCTGCACCAAATAAAACACTCAAACCCTAAATTACACACCTCCGTTAATTTCTCCGTTAGGGTTCCGTCCAAACGAATTTTTCCCTCGCACATTTACCAATTTGTACAATCCTCCATTTTCTCTCAGAGATCTGTATGATTGAATTCGAATTCGCCGTTTAAAACCCATCAATTTGATCCCAATTTTGCCTAATTTGAAACCATAAGCTCTTCTGAGGGGTTAGTTGTGGGGATTTTTGTCATCTGTAATCGTGCGAGTGGCTTCGATATTGTTGTGACGTAGCTCAATTTTTGCTACTTTTGAGGGGGTAGCCGGGGCTCCGGCCTCGGCGGGTTCTAAAGCCCCCAATTGTTACGACCATAATAATTATAAAGTTTCGATTTTTATTTAAAAGGGTTTGTGTAATAATTCTTTGATTCTTTTTTTGTGTTTTTGATTTTGATTTTGATTTCAATCGAATAAAAAAAATTAACAGAGAGATTGTTGTAAATTGGTGGAGAAGATGCCTGCGGTAGCTTGTTGCGTAGACGGTGTCGTTTCGCCGCCGCCTCCCTACGCTTTTGCCGGTTGGGACAGTACTCTCCCCGCGCCGGCACCGCCACCGACCCCGGCGGTATCGGCTGTTTGGTCGACTACCAACTCGGCCTCATTGTACGGCGTTGATGCGTGGGGTGCGCCTTATTTTGTAGTTAATGGCAATGGTAATGTTTCTGTTCGGCCTTATGGCGTTGCGACTTTGCCCCACGAGGAAATTGATCTTTTGAAGGTTGTTAAGAGGGCTTCAGACCCGAAAAGTTTGGGTGGGCTTGGGTTGCAGCTGCCCCTTGTTGTTCGTTTTCCCGATGTGTTGAAGAATCGACTAGAGTCGCTGCAGTCTTCGTTCAATATGGCGATTCAGTCGCAGGGGTATGGCGCCCATTACCAAGGCGTGTACCCTGTTAAATGTAATCAAGACAGGTTTGTGGTGGAGGACATTGTGAGGTTTGGGTCGAGTTTCCGATTTGGGCTTGAGGCAGGGTCCAAGCCAGAGCTTCTTCTAGCCATGAGCTGCCTATGTAATGGAAGTCCCGAGGCCCTCCTGGTTTGCAATGGATTCAAGGATGTGGAGTACATAGCTCTTGCTCTGGTAGCAAGGAAGCTGCATTTGAACACTGTTATAGTGCTTGAGCAGGAGGAGGAACTCGATATCGTGATTCGTGTTGCTAGAGATCTTGGTGTTCGACCTGTAATTGGGCTCCGGGCTAAGCTGAGGACCAAGCACGCTGGCCACTTTGGTTCCACTTCTGGTGAGAAAGGGAAGTTTGGTCTGACGACAACTCAGATTTTAAGCGTTGTTAAGAAGTTACATGAGTTTGAAATGCTGGACTGCCTGCAGTTGCTGCATTTCCATATCGGATCTCAGATTCCTTCAACTTCTTTACTGGCAGATGGAGTTGGTGAAGCTGCACAGATTTACTGTGAGTTAGTCCGCCTTGGTGCTGGTATGAAGATTATTGATATAGGTGGTGGACTGGGAATTGACTATGATGGCTCCAAGTCTCAAGATTCTGATGTCTCGGTTGCTTACAGCATTGAAGAGTACGCCTCAGCTGTGGTTCAAGCTGTTCGATTTGTGTGTGATCGCAAGGGTGTGAAGCATCCTGTACTTTGCAGTGAAAGTGGACGTGCAATTGTTTCTCACCATTCAATTTTAGTATTTGAAGCTGTTTCGTCAAGTTCACCCACGGCTCCGCAGCTCTCCTCTAACGACCTGCAGTATTTTGTGGAGCAGTTGGCGGGTGATACTCTTACTGATTACCAGAATTTATCTGCAGCTGCCATCGGTGGGGAATATGATAATTGTTTGCTTTATGCGGAGCAGCTTAAGCAGAGGTGTGTGGAGCAATTCAAAGAGGGATCTTTGGGAATGGAACAGCTTGCTGCAGTTGATGGCCTCTGTGAATTGGTTTCTAAGGCGATTGGTGTATCTGATCCTATCCGTACTTACCATGTGAATCTATCAATTTTCACCTCGATTCCTGATTTTTGGGGCATTGGCCAGTTGTTCCCTATTGTCCCCATACACAAGCTTGAAGAGAGGCCTTCAGTGAGGGGTATTTTATCTGACTTGACTTGTGACAGCGATGGAAAAATCGACAAGTTCATTGGGGGAGAGTCGAGCTTGCCTTTGCATGCATTGGATGGCAATGGAAGTATGAATGGCAATGGTGGGTCGTATTATCTCGGAATGTTTTTGGGTGGGGCTTATGAGGAGGCACTTGGAGGCGTTCATAATCTATTTGGTGGCCCAAGCGTGGTGCGTGTGTCTCAGAGCGATGGCCCTCACAGTTTTGCCGTTACTAGGGCTGTGCCTGGACCCTCTTGTGGTGATGTCCTCCGGGTGATGCAGCACGAGCCTGAGCTCATGTTCCATACCCTCAAGCATCGCATTGAAGAATTATTTGGCGATGGTGTCAGCAGCAGTGTTGCACTCACTAATGGCCTTGCTCGGTCTTTCAATAACATGCCATATTTGGCCGCTGCGTCCTCTTGCAGCCTCACTTCAACTGCCGCTTGTGATAATGGTTACTACTATTGTAGTGATGAGAATTTTGCAGCTGTCGCTGATTCCATCGCTGCTGAGGAAGATCAGTGGTCTTACTGTGTTGCTTGAGTTAAATATTATGGAAGCTTTTTAGCACCCCTAGTGGTTCTAGTCGGTGGTTGGCATTATCTGTTTTTGAATTTTTCTGTTCAATTCTGTTGGGAGTTAGTTCCTTGGTACTACCATGTTGTTTGTTTTTCTTGTTTTAGTTCGTGGTCGAACAAAGTTGTAAGAGCTGGAGTTCGAGTCTTTAGTATTCTGCAGAAAGTGAAGACATGACCAGATCAGTCTCATCTGATGTAAAAATTGGTACTCAAGTTTCCCTCTTGATCAATGTAATGTTTCTTCGTCTCTAAATTAAAACCTTTTTTTCGGGGAAATCCTATTGGATTTTTATTCTATAATTTTATGTGATGTTTTGGAATGTCTTTTTATGCATAGCCTTGAACAAATGAATATTGAACATTTTTAATTGGGGTAGCCAGTTGAGTGCCACAGATGTTTGGTTGGTGGCCCTTGCACTTTGTTTGCATGTTTACCTTTATACAGTTGTGATCTTATGTGGGGCATCTGATTTTTGGGTTTGATTCTGTCATTATATTCTTTTGTGCGCACAACCAATTGCGATAAATTCTGGCCTTATACGAAAGTCGTATTACTTTGGTGGTTTCAGTTTCTTGTGTTGTTCGTGAACTCTTTTCTTTGGACCGTTGTGTTGGATGACTTCAATTAGAGATCAAATCAGACGTTGGAATATTCTTTGTCGATGCTCGATTAAAGCTAAAAACATGTTTCTGTTGTAGTTTCCATGAGCAGAATTTTTTTCAGATAAGCATGAATCGTAATTATCATGATCTTGAAACACCCTTCTTTAAGATGTCTGAAGCATTTGGGTCACTTATCTTAAAGGTAGTCGATAATTTCTCATGAAGAAGATGGGTAAGCAAGGTCTGGAAAAGCAGACGGGGGTTTGAGTTGTCCATTTGTTTGAGAACTACATGGACCAGCCTTATCTTTTCATTTCTTTTAATTATTTGGAATATGATGCAAATGAGAAAACCAAATATATATTTGTTTATGTCCATAAGGAAAATAAAAGCCAGAAAAATGTATTTTCTCTCATATTAGTTCAGACTCTGATCATGATTGTTGAAAGGATTGAATATCTTATTACAAAGCTTGGTTGATTGTGCCTTGGTTATTATTAGCTCTGTAATAAATTTCTGAGCCAGGTAGAAAAATGGCTTGTCCTCAAGAAGCTGTCACTTGGGACAGTGTCGAAATCCGGAGCGAACCTGTTGCTGTCGGTCCGCTTTTGCGGGACTGCTCCGATTCTAGTGGGCTTACCATAGCGTTAGGATGCATGTTGGCCACCACCCCTCTTGGACTTATCTTATTGAATCCTCAAAGCATCTCTGGCCAAGAACTTGAGATTTGCATGCATCTCAAGCATCTGTTAGTAGAACAAAACTTTAAATGGTGCGGTTCTTATGATTCGTGGTGGTGCTGGGATTTTGATTGAACTAAATACGTGGATGTTCGGAAGATATGGACTGCCGCCATGTATGATGGAATACTGAATATATTGGTAAAGTTAGTAGTTCTATATATTAACAGAAATATAATCATGTTCACAATTATACGAGGAATGTCGCTTTTAGAGGCAAACTGGCTATTGTTTTGAATTTATGTCATAGATAAGATTACCATAATGATTTGTGAAGTTCTACTGAGAGCTTAGCTTTGTGTCTGCGTGTGTGTTTTGGTGAAGTGCTTTGTTTCACAATATGTGAATCTTAATGTGTGAGTGGTCCCAGAATACCACTATCTTTTTATGTTCACCAGGAAACACAAGAATCAACTAAAAGGTTAGCATATTGCAGAACTTATCTAATCCATGATGGTAGCAATTCTGTTATCTTGAGTTGTTGGCATGTCTTTTAATGCGACAAATAACTGATTCTTTTACCTTGTGATGTTTTACTGTTCTCTTATCTTCTTAACATTAACTATTTGGACACAACGAAAGCATAGTATTTTGTTTTTGACTGCTATAACTTGTTGGCACGCATAAAGATGAAATATCAGACTCGTTAGTTTTGTTTTGTAACTGTTGGAACTCAAATCTTTAATGTCACACAGGTTCCTGATTAACTTTTTAGTATCTATTGTTGATACTTGATACACTGCATGCTATTTTGATTGATCAATTACCTGTAAAGTAGAGGATACGGATTGACTCGCAATAATAGTTACATAAATTTAGTCTATAGACCACGTAGTTATAATTGCACCTTATCATCATAAAATTGGAAGATTAAGTATGCAAAATAACTCTAGTCACAAGTTTTAAATCATAAATCGATTGTAGCCTACCTGGAAGATCTGATTCATGTAAGTGTTTTTTGATTGACTCGCGATTGAATCACGCCCAAGAGTTTTGTGTGGTCTCAAAATCATTAGCCATACTTCTGAAATGACAACGTAAACCACATGCATAACATTATTCGCATGGCCTTTACGTTCATTTTGTCAACCATGATGTAACAGTTTCATCGAATCCAAGTTCCATATTGTATAAAGAAAAGTATTGTGTCTCATATTGGAATCAAACTAAAAGCAAAGCAAGAATCTTACATTAACCGACTCATATTGGAATCATCGTGCTGAAATCTCCCGCACAACAAAGTTCACTAGCCGATATATAAAAGAATAAAGAATCTAGATCTGATCATTAGAATCTTTTTCAAGACATGATTGCTTTGAGAGCATCTTTCACGTAGGGATACTTGAACGGGAAGCCGAGTTCTTTCGCCTTAGTCGGCACCACCTTCTGTCCTTCAAGAACCTGCCATATTCCACGCACGTTAAACACCCCCAAAAGAAGAAGTAAAAATATAATGACAAAGTCATGTATCATGTAATAAGCTTATGCTAATGGCTGCAATTTATGACAATATTCTTGCAACGATCCGAGGAGTATTGGCGGACAGAAATATGGGAAGTAGGATTATAGATAATACATTCCCAGACCAGGTTTATGGTAGATTTAGCTGACACAATTATGTATATATTAAAACTTGTGACTACAATTGCATCGCAACTTTTTAGATGATGTGACATGATGAAGGTCACAAAATTTATAAGCCGTGATCTAGATAAACATCACCCATAGGATCAACAATGATACAAGTATCCATAGGTTTGTAGACCATCATGGTCTGAAAATCATGTAAGAATTTCACTGATGAGAAGGTTTTCTTACCACACAAGCACCTTCACCAAGAACAGCTTTGAGTGCAAGGTCTGGTACAGGCAGCCACGAGGGCCGACCCATGACGGATCCCAACTGATCACACAACTCCGATAGGCGAACAGGGTTTGGAGCAGTCCCGTTGATAACTCCTGTTATTCATATTGTACATATTATGTCAGTCTAATCACTGGAAATCTGAACTGTCCAGAAATTAACTAACAGCTCCCAGGTAGCATAGCAACAGCGTTAGTATTCCATAACATAGGAGGGTCTTTTACGAGAAATAGAAAGAAACAAGCGACAATGAACATGTCCAGATGCAAGTTGTCTGAAAGTCGAACAAAGAGAGCAAGAAACACATTTGAGGCGATGGAAAGGAAACAAACAATGCCAGATATTTAGAACTATTATGCAATTTCAGGAAATCTAGAAACAAAATTTCTAAAACCAAATCGAATGCATCGCTATATTACACATTAGTCTTTGCCAATCTGAGAACACATTATTTTCTACATTGCGATGTTAACTTCAGTAACTTTCACCTTTATAGGAGGGGTTGGTCAGAGCTTCATAAATCAAGCCTACTATGTCATCCACATGTATCCATGAAAACCTGCAGCACATTGCCAAGATGCCAAGAACGATTGATTAGCCATACGCTGTTTCTTATTAGCATAGTAATTAAGGATAAATCTTCCGTTATTTTTAATAGAAATCGTCCCACATAAAACGCCTTATGCATAAGATTCTATTGAAGTATAGTACCATTGTTTTCCAGAGCCCAAAGGTCCACCAGCAAACATCATGAAGAGGGGTATCATTTTGGCTGTAGAGATTGAAAAGTAGTCGATAAGTTGCAGCGTTAGTGAGATTAATATTAAAACTGTATTAAAACCTGCTTTTTCAATTTCAGGAATGGTAAATCCACTTCAACTAAAACACATTGGTTAACAACTCGGTTCAAGAGAACTTAATAAAAGGATCATGAGTAAGATAGAATTAAAATAAATAAAATTGATAATCGAAAATTTCGAGAGTATGAACTGAGGAAAGACAAATCATACCCAATGCACCACCCTCTTTCCCGAGCACAACACCAATGCGAATCAGAGCTAGCCTAACATCTTTGTTGACTCTCAGAGCGGATGCTTCCCATTCTCTACAAACCTGAGAAACCATGAAACTAAAACATAATAAAAAGAATTATGGCAAAATAATTCTTGACATGAAAAGGGTGACGCAAGACTATTAACGTCAAATAATTTGAAATTCCAAAATTGCTAAAAATTATGTATGAGTTACCTCTGCTAAATAATCATTTCCCGATGGACTTTGTTCATCAAACACACGAGTTTCGCTACTGCCTAAGCCAATCAAATGGGAAACACTAATTTGTCATGAAGCAACCAAAGACTCTTAATCCATTAATAATGCAGCTTTACATATATTCAGCAAGAAATCAGCAGATATTTGGATTAAATAGCTAAAGGGAATTGGCTTCTATTTCAGAGAATTCAATACTAATACAGCAATCAGAAAACTGTAAGACTCGGTCTTGGCTATACATGAAAGAACAACTAATACACGTACCGTAGTAGCCCACAGCTGTGGCGCTGATCAAAACCTTGGGACGAAGTTCATCCTGAGAACTGTTTATTAAATCTACAACCTACAATATTTGTAGTATGGTCCGTTAGCATATAAAGGAGATGTGTTTCATCACTTCAGGCCAAGCAGCTTGGGAAACTGAAGAGAAATTCCATCATGGATATTGAAAGAAACCTTTGAAGTAACTTTAATTCTGCTTTCCTTAATCTCTTTCTTGATCTGAAACAATGAGCTAAAGATCAACGCATATAGTAAAAATTGAGGTATAAGCTTCATAATCATCAGTATGACTTCTAATAACACTTGTTCTTCAGTCAAACAAGAAAACCTCATCAGACAAGTTTTATTGTTTCAATCACTGGGAGGGGAGACCAGAAGAGCTTAAATGCAACAGTTGTCCATTTCTTACGGATCAAGCAGCTAAAGTTACCTCGGGTGAACCTAAAAGAGATTCGGGTGAAAAAAGAAGAACAATGTAGGCATCTTTACTAATTTCACAACATACCTCAGGAGACCATCTCGTGCTTATAGGCATTCCAGCCAAATTTACAACAGCTGTTGAACCTTGAATGCAGTTTCTCCACTCTGACTCCTCTGCTATCACAATTCCTGGGAATTCCCTGTCTGCATACATAAATATAACTTTTAAGAAAGGAACAAAAGGTCAAATTTGAATCAGGAAGATATAGAAACAATGTCAATGAGAAGAGAAATGGAACAATAAGAGAAAAATAGCATAGAAACCACAGATAGTAGATGAAAAAGAAAAAAAACAGAAACTGCAAGGAATGAGAAAAATATTGTTTTTATGTAGCTTGTATGAAAAGGTATGTCAAAGTGATATTACAATTACTTTCATGATCTTCAATATTTCAGTCAAGATTTACCGAGCCCCGGAATAAGTTATTTCTATATATCTAATATAATTTATACTGATACTTTCATATCAAACATGGGAAACTTTCTCTCCTCCCTTCGTGTTTTCTCCCTCCGGTGATCTCCTTTTTATAGCAACTATTCTGGAATCTACCCTGAAGCAATCTGATTACCTTAATCAACAGAAAAATTTAGAACTTTACGCTCATTTCTTATCTTAGGAAAAGATAGGAATACCCAAGGAAGTTCTGCAAAGTCATCATGTGTCACATAAATACATGTATAAATAAGACAACATATAGGTCCATTACCTTCTTACCAGGAAAAATTGACTGGGCTTTTGACCTAGACCGCGTTAATACCCGCACACGATGGTTATCTGCATTCCAGAGAAAGAACACTCACTTCATTAAATGAAAAACTTGTCCAGTAGTTTGTACGATGTACAGGCTTGTGTCACATAGAGTAGATTTTACATTGTGTAACTGGAGGAAGAAACGAAAATGAAAACAAATAAGTTCTGCTATTACATAAGAATAAATTTATCAAGAGACTACTAATATTTGATCCTCAGCTGATAATTTGAGCAGGTGTTTAATTAACCATGAAACTAAGTTAAGATAAAAGAAAAAAGGATTTTACTAGACCATATATCTAACGGTAAACTGAAACTTAATATGTTTATACAATATCAGTTATCAACTTGGTAGGGACTTTTTTGCACGTATAGGATAAGATTTTGTTTAATTGCTTAGAGCTGTTTATCAATTCAGTGATCATATTGAACATGGATATGGAGTGACTATACCTGCATGTAATCTTTGCACCAATCTTTTACCTACAAACCCTGTGGCTCCAGTTATTGAAACAATCATCTCATCTCCCTGCCATAATTAGGATAAGACAATTGAAATTCTCAGAATAAACTGAAAAGCCTGCACACATTAACCGTTAGGCTGACAAATATAGCTCTTAACGCTACAATGCTCAGCTGACATCCTTTAGTACAGGAAGCCAATTGACAAAAGCCCATTTCTTTGAATGTTATCTATTATTACCTAGTGATGTCAATAACCAAATCTTGGCTTCAGATTGGGACGTATTTATCAAATTAAGGCAATAGCTCAAAATTGTTTGGAGCAAGAAACTCACAACAAGTGTTAAAATTTATCCATATAACACAGTATTAGTTAAAAATTTAAGCAATTAAACTATTAGAAACCTGAGTTTCCAGCTTAGTAGTAATATATGCAACAACTGGAAACCTCTCAACCCAATTCTTTTGCGAGTAGTCCGTCCCATACCACTACTCACTCAAAAGTACATTCACATTCAGTCTTTCACTCGCGATATCAAATTCAGGATTTTACGGGAATAGTTTCGTCACTTTAATCAAGCTAGCTACCACTACTTTCTCATTCAATCAGCTAAAACAACGACCAAGCCAGTAATCCCAAGGGTACTGGAAACACGTCGAAATCGAACACAACACATGAAATTTTGTTCGCCATGTTTCGGTTGAGTAGAACGTCTTCATTTAGTGTTTTAAGCTTCATGTCGTTTCGTAAGTACGAATAGGAAAAACCCAACAAACAAACAAACAAACAAACAAACAAAAAAGTAGTTCTTGAATTGGAGCAAGCATTACCTTTCCCGAGGCATTGGCATTACTGGCACAGAAAGTTGTAATCCTTTTAAATCTCCACACCTGTAAAAACCAAACAGAATCAGAATCTGCTGCTAATATCACAGAGAACAATTCAAAGAGAACATGCATAAAAAAGACAATCTTTTTTGTATATGTAAAACACATACAGAGTGAGTTTGTGGGAAGTGGAGAGTTGGAGAGATGGACTTAGACCAAGAAATTGATGTGCTGCCACAAAGCTCCATTTATTTTTTGATTAAAGTTGTTTATGCTAACTTTCAAATCTCTAAGTCTCCTTCAGATTTTGCTTTCAGTCTCATTTTATGTTATGTTGTCCGAAGAAATGTGTGTGATGTAGCGCCACATCAACCACAAACCATATCCTTCACTCAATTTTCCCTTGTGTTACTTTCTTGTGTCTTTTATCGGCCAATATTATTATTTCGGGTTTTCTGATTTTATATTATTTAACTCTGAAACTTTGCTAAAAGCTGAGTTTGCATTTAAGAGACACAGAAATTTAGATTGCTATGATGGTGATTTGAGGTACACACCATAGGTAATAGTAAAGTTTTTAGAAAAAAGAAAAAAAAAAAAAAAAAAAAAAGAACCATCTTCAATTTTGCACCTCTAGTTGAATTTTGATGAGTACGATCAAGGGGGTTAAATTAGATTCTTATGGTTTAACTTATCCCAATACATTAAGAAATTAAAATCATGAATTGTTTTTAAGAGGTGATTTTTATTTGTTTCACTGATGGAAACCAATCCAAAATTAGGGATAGTTACATTTATATTCCCTGTGATTTGGTCTAATTATAAAATTTTCTTTAAGTCGAAATTCAAAATTAAATATATGAAGAGATTGCATTGATATTTTAAATGATTATAGAAACCAGTTAATTTCCTCTTTTTTACATATTTTTAAAGTTTAATGAAGTGCCTTTTTAACAATATAAAGTGCAGTAGATAAGTTGTAAGTTGTAACTAAACCAATGTTCGGGTGTGGTTATGATTATCCCTTAAATCATGGTTTCAATTTAGACTGTCATGGCCATTCCAGCCAATAACTAATATTGTGTGGTACTAAATTCTGAAATAGTAAACCAAATAAAAGCCACAAGTGAAATTTCATACCGGGGTATAGTTGAAACTTTGTTAAAATACAGTCTTTCCTTGGTGAGTTTCAATCTCATAAGCCTAAAATAATTTATCTTTTCTTACACTTTAACTAGACACAACTGATAGCACATAAAAATAAAAAAGCAACAATATATGGTCAATCTAGAGAAAACTCATTATCAAAAGAAAACCTCAACGTGGTATAATAATAGGAGAGAAAGATCAACAACATAACTATCATGGTGCCGATTGTGTGCAATCATAAGTGTAAGAGAGGAACAATGGTTTAGATGCAGAGCTTCGTAAGGAAATACGTGGCGAGATTACTAGATAAACATGTTAAAATACAAGGACTCCTCAGGACAGTCTATGAAAAGCAGAACAGGTATCTGTTGCAACAATGAAAATAGTTTGCTGCATTATTCACATCAACGTCTGATTTGCCAAAATACAGAAAGTAAGGAACAATGAAGTTAACCTTTTCTTCGACCATCTCAATTTGAGAGTCAGAAATCTAAACAAATGCAGTTAATTTAAATCGAAACAATACAAACACGATTCACATCATTCTTCTTCCATATGTTGCACACGTCCTCAATCTGCATCATTTGAAATCTTTTTAGCATATTTGGTAAGTTCCAAACATAATAAATTTGTGCACCTATGTTTGCAAGAACTGATGCATTACATTTTATGGTGCTATTAGCTAAATGAAGTATCTCTACCACTGATATACATATTCTGTTGCAATTGCAATTGACACCTTAAGGCGCATCAATACCTAATAACCCTAGAGTTTTACCATACCACCCATGACACCTCATAATATCGTAATGTATTGAAATCAAAGTTTGATATAACTTCTTTTTGTTTTATTTTTTTATGAATTAACTTCTTTTATTCACAGATCTAACTGTGAAATGATTGTTATTCTAAATGACTTGCCTTTATTTGCTTCTAACGGAAATTGATCCTGTTTCAGTGACCATCTTCTCGGCCATAGTCATATATAATCTCAATCTGCACCAAAAACGAAAATTCCAACAGTGATACAATAACCAGGTGTCACAGAAATGCTAAAAAGGTTAATAAGTGGCACAAGAGCATCTCCATAATAATACAGTGTTGGGAAGTGATATGAAGGGTGAAAAAGAAACAATCTGTGACCTTGTAGCTCATTCATGCAAAAAGTCTATTCTGGCAGTTATATACGACCTTTAGAGAAAGAAAATATGAGTTCACTTTTTCCCTATCTCCTCCTATTCATAAGTAGCAAGCATAAACAGAAACACTTAATCTCATGCATCTTGAGTTTTCTATTAGGTACAAATAATGTTTTAACAGATAGGAAAGAGGACTGCAATATGATACTGCACATTGTCCTAAATGATTAAGATTTTGAATAACATAAAATCTGATCTATTTTACGTCGAAAATACTTATATGTACCAATAAATTAGAGATGCATACATGGTAATTTTTGTAATATTATTTATTTACATGGGTTTGAAAGCAAAGAACTCTCTCTTCAGATTAGCAGTTAATGTGTAACTTTCATCCTACATGACCTGTTATACAAAGAACGACTAGCAATAATCAGTTTCTTACCCCAGAAGGTGGTGTTGGATTTCGGCAAAATTTGGTGCCACCAGGAGCCCATGGAACTGTTTAGAGAAAAGCCGGTGAAATCCCATCAATATCACATGACTAATGAAATATAAGATAATCTTTGATAAACAATAGCTTCCCACCAGACAGTATCTTTGCATCGTCTTTCTAGGATCGGATAATTTCATAAGAATCACGTTTCAAGCAGAAATGAAAGT
The DNA here is from genome assembly GCA_946800315.1 of Misopates orontium. Lineage (NCBI taxonomy): Eukaryota > Viridiplantae > Streptophyta > Magnoliopsida > Lamiales > Plantaginaceae > Misopates > Misopates orontium. Next base: position 1,713,728 of record OX326948.1, on the reverse strand, counting down.
CGCGAATTACAAGAATCCTTGACATATTAAACCTGCAGACAAGAATAATATATCTCTTTGTTTTGATTATGCTCATACATAAGAAGACATAATTACAAATCATTTCCTTTTCCATCTAACTATCCTCATTGATACCATAGAAATGTGATATGAAGCAAAATTAGCAAATGATCAGACCAATATTGGTCCCTACTTCTCATGATGTATAAAGCTGCAAAGGAATCTTCAAAAGTAAAAATGCAAATGCATGAACCTAACCTCTTATCTTCTTTAGACAAAATTAAATATTCAACGGATAATTTATCCATAAGCACATAATTTGCTAATATAGCAAAACTCTTTTCCTGTTAAAATAACTCCATAACCCAGCATAAGAGTAGCTTTCATTTTCCACTTTAATATTTTCATCTCCTCATTTTTTCTTATGGTTTTACAGATGAAAGTGCTTGCAGAATGCTTACCAATGTAAGGATCGGGGTGCCTCCACTTGTTGTAGGATGATTCACCAGCTGCTACCATCCTATCAATAAGTTCAATATCCTCCTGAAATGCCATGCGGAAAAACAAGGCCAACAGTTTGTCATAAAATGGTCCTTTTTTCGGGGTTATCCAATCCAAATTCATGAGATATATAACAAATTATCGTCCTCATTCCGCAATCAGCAGAACAAAATGATCACGCATACTTCCACACCACAAACTTCTCGCAGCTATCTATTGACACTGAATTTATCGTGTACTCCAGCAACAAATTTCATTCAACATCACAGATACATAGTAAGGTCTCAGTAATTTGCATCTATACAATTGCCTAGCTACATATATACCCCACTTCCTATCAAGTCTAGGACAAAACAATACGATGGTTAATTTACTAAAATCTATATCACATATTCTCATTGAAGCGCATTCTGCTCTCATTCTCCAAATACATACTCCAATAACCAATCGCTCTCTATAGAGTTTTCAAACGTATCATACTGCGTCACAAAGAGTTGAGATTTTTCCTGCACGCTTGGGAACTAGTCTGAGCCATACTATATCAATAATCTTGCCCTCTCCCCTTAACATGGCCTTTTAAGGGGAACCTACAGGAATCTTGCCCTCTCCCAAGTCGATGATGAATATTCCGACTACCTATGTGGTAAGATGTTTATTCCGGCTTACACGTGAATGAACTTGTTGAGATTTGTCCTACATTATTCGGGAACTATTTTTGCGCCATACTATACCAACAATCTTGCCAACCCCTCTTAACAATGCCTCTGAAGGGGAACCTAGCGGGACGTATAATTTCTAATACAACGCTAAACCATTACTAATTAACAACTTAAATTAAGAAAAACACAATCAGTAGATAGAGAACATAACATACCACGTTTCTGTTCGTCTCGAACCTCTCTCTAAGAGCATCCGCCTGAAACACACACACACACAAACACACAAAATAAGATACTTACATTAATCAAACACAACACAAATTGAGCTCTGCATAATATATTACAAATGTACTAACAGCTCATCAATCCACTACACATATGTGGCAGAATCAGATCATAGAGTAGCTTATTTGGTCCAGATTTTGAGATCAATTTTTCACAATGCATCTAAAACACATTAAAAAAACCCTAGCAGAGAATTAAATATGAATAGAAGAGAGAGATGAATGATCACATCGTTGTAGAACAAGTGTCGATGTACGGCCCAATTGAGAGTGTCTTTGAGTGCGCGTCTGTAGAGGATCCTAACCCTCTCCTTCTGTGATGCTCTTCGAGCTAAATACGACACCGTACCCAAGCTCATTTTGCTTTGCTTTGCTCCTTCAATCTTCTTGCAATTGCTTGATGAAGATGAAAATGAAAATGTGATTTATCATTGAAACGACGTCGTTTGCGAGGTTCAAAATTGGGCTTTATCTGTTAAATATTAAGATGGGCCTTATGAATAAAACTGAATATTGCTGGGCTGCTAGTCCATTGTGCGTAATTAGGTGTGATAGTGCCATTAGGTAGTGTTTTTTTAAGCCCATTAGGTAGTATTGACAAAATGTTTTTTCTGTACATGAATTAAAGTTTATTTTCTTTTCCGTGAAAAGACCGAAACGTTTCTGTTTTTGAGTCTATAGAAACAAAAATATAAGTATTTTCTACTCTCTATTGTTACAACTTTTACGAATCTTTCGAAACATCTCGAAAAGCTCTCGAAACATTGCGAAAAGTTTCAACTTACCGAAACATGCCATCGAAATGAATTGATACTGATAAATAGAGTATATTACAAATGAAACGCAAAATACTTTGACTGAAACGCATGAATTCTTTTTGTCCACTTGAGTCCTTTGAATTGAACGTCTTCATTTAGTCTTTTATCATTTTGTCGCCAATGTAACCTCTATCCAATGTTTCTTCAGGCGCATCCGCGCTATAAATGTTTGCTTTAAATCTAGAATCTCGTATGATACGACAGGTACGTCGTGGCTACATCTCATATGATCTAACCATCGTGACATGAATACTGGGATTGTTATTCTTTTTTTGTTTATGCAGGGCAGTAGATAAAAGTTGTAATATAACTGCTAAAGTAGTAACAAATGATACATTGAAATAAATCACCACTCATAGAGGCAAGTAGGCAACCACATATCGAATCCAATGAAGCTCCAATATTTATATTACACCACATTCAAAACCACAAAGTTCAACCTTCCCATATCTCTAACTTGGAGCAGACCGAAAACTCATACATCCACCAGAAGTTCATTGTAGAAATATTGACACACCAATCGCAAAAAGAATCTAACCCCATCTATAAGTTCCGTATATCCCTAGCTAAACAAGGGACGACATACTATTTTTCCAGGTAAAGGATCTCCGAGTCTTCCGTGGAGGTGTGAAGCTAAGTCCAAACATCTCCTTAAGAGCCTGTCCTTGCTCAGAAAAACCGATGAGCTTTGCAACAACAGCGGCACTCTTCTTAACAAGGTCCATGTTTTCCGAGTCACTCCATAACTGGTGGACCAGCTGTAACCTTCTACGTTTTGAATTGATACTGATACCCCACTCCTCATACATTCTATTTCTTTCGTCTTCTGTATACCTTTTGGATACAAATCTGCTCAACATCTGCCTCTCACGTCGAAGAGCTTTCTTGCTGTTATTCCAAAACAAGCAAGCAATTACAAATATTAGTCTAGAAACAAACTTTGAATTTTGAGTCGATAAATAAATTGGAATAATTACAGTCACTTCTGAGTTTGGTTTCAATGCATAAACTTCTATTACTCTTAATGTTTGAATAATTACAAAACATTCATTGAAAGTTAAAACAATATTACATATGGCTCCCATTAAGTTTAAATAAATATAGGGATTTTCCTTGAAGTTCTGAAAAGTATTACAGATACACCTCTTATTTTTACAGTTTTTAAAGCTTCAGGACTTGTCATTGTAATTATCCATACCTTGGAAAAAGTTTTGTAATTAGACCAAACCTTAGGGAGTTCAAAAGAACTGGAAATAAGAGGTGTAGACAATACCTTGATGCCAATGTGAGGCTACGACCGTCTTGTACAGCAGAATTACCCCTGGAAAATGTCTCCTTGAGAAGGTAGAGCCTCCTATGCTCTACCTCCATGTAAATGGAATCAGTGAAATCATCCTTGATGAGGAGCACAAAGTATGTTCTGTGCACCAATGAGACGTTGCAAGCTTGCCATAGTTCAATAATCTGCTTTTGCAGCTTCTCAAATTTTAAGGGCCAATCAAGCATCACGTTCAATGCAACATCTCCAGCATTCCTTTCATCCCTCCTTCCCGTGTCTTCAGCCTAAGATTGTATAATGAGGTTAAAAATCATCAGGAGGGTGATCTCAGTTATAACAGGAGTAAAAGAATGAGATAAAAGAAACGAGGAAAGAACTGCAAAATTCATCAAACAAGTGTCAAGAAACGGGATCGAGATCACTCTAACCTGGTCCCCATCCTGACTTTCATACTGAAGCTTTGCCATCTCCCTGAGTCCTGCAACAAAAGAACCGAGAGTGGGAATCTCCCCATCCCCATGGTAGCCATTCTGATTTTTCACATCATCCATGACACTACTACATTCAGAGGACTGAGAGTTATTTCTCGACAATCTTGCACCGGTTGCACCATATATCACTGGAGGAAGCTTCCACTGCTTCCTGAGGAAGCCACCTTCTGGTCTTCCTGGGAAGTCTTTGTCCAACACAGCTGGGGGTGTGCTTTCAAATTGCTCAGACGTGTCAAAGTCAGGTGAATTAGTCATTAAATTAGCTCTACAACTTCGGCTTCTAGTCAATTTAAAGCTGGCAGCACCTTTCATACTAGTTGATGGGGCACCAGGAGAAGATGCATCAGGGTAAGGTCTAGCGAGAGAGTCAATCGTCTTCTGCACATCTTGAATTTTCTGCTCCAGTCCACCATAAGGGTAACTATTTCTGGTGCCATTGACTTGTCCCGATGAAGAAAGTATGTTCTGCCCCAAAATGTGACCGTTCCCAGAATCGGACAGTGCTGGCGTAGTTTCTTCAGTGTCGCTAGTTGAGTGGTCAGATGATTCATGTGTTCTGTTCTGGCCAAGTTCATCCGTCTCAATACATCGAACTTCCTTACAGATGTCATCACAATCATCACCGATTCCAATGGAACGTTTCTGAATTCCTTGACTTGAATCAGATATATTATCCGATAGTCCAGCAGGCCTAAAGTCTCCATTAACAGATCGAACTACATTGAGTTCTTGTAAGCTTTTATTGCTTTCAGCATCCAGTAGTAATTCTTCGATCCGTGAATGGGCAAGATCTCTTTGCTTCTTCAGCTCCCTAATCTCTTTCTCCATCTGCAAATAGGGACCCACACAATCGGGTAAGCGGGCTGTCATATGTCTAAAATAAAGTAGGAATGCTTCAGGATAAGATCCATTACTAGTTTGAAGTTTACAGCTTGCAAAGAAAAGATTTTAGGGCATAACATCTAGCACAGGAAGATAGTTCTATATTAGCATATATATAATGTTTCCAGGTATGTTAATTTAAAAGAATATAAACAATCATAAACTAATGGAGTAACAATGACAGAAAAGACTAAATCACATGATGCACGGAAAATATTCAAGTTATTATCTGATTAATGTTTCTACACCACTGTTGCATTCTCGGAACAATGAATCATATGAACTGCACATCAGAAAACTAATTAAAATGTCAAATAGCGGCTAGCAACCTGTTAGAAGACCAATAATGTATGCACTTTCCTGTAAAAAGAATAACTACCTTTTCAATCTGCACGTCTTTCTTTCGTAACAAGGGTAAATGATCGCACACTGATCCTGGAGTTTTCAACTCACTCTCCAACCTAGCTACCTCTTTCTGAAGATGCTTCACCAATGCCTTATCAGACATCACTACATTGACCTTTGCGTTTGTTGAAACTTCTTTCGCACAGCTAGCAAATAAAAGAGTATTTCTTGATTGCTCAACGTGACATCTGGCAGGGCTCAAGGTGCAAATGATGGCCGTCCTTGCATTGCCTCCCAAGGCAGGCTGCAGTATGCGTGTTAGCTTTGAGTCTCTGTAATTCACGTGCCCTTGTCGCCCTTTGCTGCATAAGTCAAACGACTCAAAAACTGATACAGCTGGAATTTATAAATTACAATGGTTTGTAATGGACGAAATGCAACTTCAGCCTATTATGAATGCAAGGAGGACTATGCACATACTAAAATGTTAGCATACCAATTATACATGTGTACTTCCGAAGTTGAGATGCCTAGTAAGATGGAGGGGATTAAATTATAAGAAAGAGGCAGAGAGAGGAGACTCCCTGCCTTAGGAAGATAATAAGCATGTCTATATATCTTACTATTCAAAACTACCTTTAAGGTGAAATATCAGGGATTAAGCGGGTAGGATATGTGTAGATGCATGGACAATTTATATTTAAGAATGCTATCTCAATGAAATTAATGAACCACACTAGCTGCTAGACAGTAATAAGAAACACATAAAGAACTATGACAAGGTGAAGCATAAAGGAGCTATATGCAAAAAGTTTGCCAACACATTTGGTATATTGTATTTTAATCAGAAGAACCAGGATCAATCAATCAACCTTAGCTTGCGAATGACAGTCCCCAGCGTCAGCAAACTACGATTTATATGGCAGCCTTCTTTAAGCCTTTGTCCAACTGATAATGCTTGAGCTGCTCGTTCACTTCCTGCCAAATCAACAAAGTTCTGCAAGCAAGAATGGAATAATTACCATATCAGCCATTTTGTCTATTTATACCATTTGGAAATTAATTTCAAATAGTCACAAGGAAAATTAAACAACTAATGGGACTCTGCTCTACCACACTAGCAGCAAGAGTGGTTGAATTGCTCTTCCCCAGAAACTCACGAGCAGAACTTTCAATAGTCTGCAGAAATCAGATAACAGGCTGAAACTTTAGACGCTATTTTCTAAGAGAATAGAAGAGAGGCGAAATTACAGGCAAAATGAAGGGGCGAAGATAGAAGGGTGCTAACCAATCTAAGTATTTGATGAGATCTTGAACTTTTCTCATTCAATGAGGTCTCCCCAATTTGCCTTTGCGCTGTTAAAAATGAAAAGAAAATAAAATAATAAATACTAATTTTCTAATAACCTTTACCTAAACTGTAATGCCAATAATTAAAAGGAGAACCTTCACAGATCGATAATAACTCCTTCAGATGATCCCAGTCCCTCAATGTTTCTTCTGTTAGTTTCTCAATAATAGTACCCCTCTGCAGAAAAAGAAAATAAGTTAAGCAACATAAACACATAAGTGGATGTTAAAAACGCGAAACTTACTTCCGGATCATCTAATAGCCTCAGCTGGGCATTATCCGTGCTAAGGAGGTCTCTAACAACTTCATTATAGATCTCCATTGCAGAGAACTTTAAAACAAATGCTCTTTCTTCATGCTGACAGAGAGAGAGAGAGAGAGAGAGAGAGAGAGAGAGATAGAGAGAGAGTCTGTTATGGAGTTGCATAACAAAATCTGTAATGGAAGTAAAAAACACTTCTCTAATGATGAAAAAACAATTTAATCCACTATATTCCATCAGGATCAACGACACAGTTAGAACTTACCCTGTCAATGTAATCATAGATATCAGCTACTGTATACTCGGTTATCCCGTTCATAGTGTATGTCTTACCGCTGCTTGTTTGACCATATGCAAATATAGTAGCTGAAACAAAATGGTTCAAATGATTATGAAGTTAGGAAGCATTCACTCCTCATGTACTAAGTAATGTAAACCGAAATATAATCTACAAAGGAACCCATGTAGAAGGGGCCAAATCATAATTGATAATACTCACAATTGATACCACCAACAACTGAAAGAACAATGTCCTTCGTTCCTTCCTCGTAAACTTCCCTGGTCTCGCAGTCACCCCTAAATACTCTGTCTATAAACATGAACAGAAACCACGAAAAAAAAACGAAAAGATGGACATGTCAAAGTTCCTCATACACAACATTGGTCATATAAAAGGCAGAGGCGTCATGGTAAAATTGGAATGCCTCAAATATTAAATTAGTAATAATCTCCTCGAATAATTTCAGAATTAATCAGTAGGAAAAATGACAGAACCTAGTTGCAAGTGATAATGCTGCCGCTACTTACCATATGAGTAAGCTGTAGGAAGCCCAGACCTCTCCTGGAGACTGTTCCGATACAAAATGGTGCTTGAGTTGATGCATTCCCAATCTGCAACTTCATTCTTAGCAATCTCCTTCTCACTCAGAGGCCTTAATCTCACCAACACCAAAATCTTCTCTTCACTTCCACTACCCATTCCTTGCACCTTATCCCAATTCACCAACTCTTCACCGCCAACCGCCCCCATTCTTTTCCCACCCCCTCAAATCCACTCCAATGAAACCAAAGACGAAAAGCCCAAATCTAAACCTACCCCCAAAAACGAGATACCGATGCACATGTTACCAAAAATGGAACATGTGGTCACTGCTCTTGTAATAGAAAGTTAACACCCCGTCGCACCAATGCATTTTTTTATAATCTGCAACAGAGGAAGCTAATTATAGAAAGTTTTAACCAACTAATAGAATATCAATCAAGCTAAAAGCGTCATTATGTAAGAGTTGGTTGTGATTAAGCACTTTGCTTAATGTTTAGATCTTTTCTCCCCAACTGTAACATAAATCCCATTCTTTTCCATAAAGTCAGAAAAGAACTCAAATAGTAGATAGCTTTGCTTAATGGGGACCCCAACTACGCTTCAAATCGAAGTAACGATAACTTCCTTACTCACTCGCAAATATAATACAATTTCACAAACGTGAACACACAAAACACAAAACACAATATTTGTTGTTTTGCAGTTAGGTCGAAAAGGAATTCACCTTTAGATGATTTTCACTACTGAGCTAAGACTATCAGATAAGATTACTTTTCGAAACTCAAATCGCAAAATAACTTCATCTCTATCTCTTAAAATCAACAAATCAAACAAATAACCGTTCAAATTCGCTGAAACTTACACAAATGCACGAACAGATCACGATAACACAAAAACCTCCAAATTAACGGTAAAATTATAAAATTAAAACAAATAAACCTCCAAAACACTCAACTCAGCATTTTATGCACTCATATTCGAGTTTTTATCGTATATAGATACAAACTGGAGCTAGATTTTCTTATTTTAGCTACAAAAAAGTTAAAATCCAACTGTAAAAAGTCTCTTTTAGATTAGCGTGAACCTCAAGATAAACAAAAAACGCTTCAGATCTCCTTTAATACGCTCCGAGATCAGATGATGAATACACTTTACACGTCAAATTTTTGTGAATATAATAACAAATAAAACAGTAAAAAAATAGAAAAAGGAGAAAAGTATATTATCACCTTCAGCAACGACTCGGATTTGAAAAATATGCAAAATGCTCTTCAAATCTCTTGAAGCATTGGCATTTTTTTAGCAGCTAACAATTTATTTTTTTTTTGCTCTGTGAAAAAAAAAAGAACACAACATTCAAAAAACACGCACAACAACACAGAGTCGTGTGAGGACGGTGGTGATGAAGCGTCAACGTTTTATTTGTTGTTGTGGCTCCGGGAACCGCGAATAATGACGGTTTTGCCCTTGCTTTATCTTTGTTTTATATTTAATTGACATATGACCCCTTGTATAGTTTTTATTAGCAAGTGACCCTGATGTAAAGTTTAACAATTAGCATTTATCCTTCTATTGGTAGTATTTCAAGTTTTTATATCGATAACTGTACAATGTATGAGAAGTCGGAACGAAAATTCATGTGGTTGACTCTACGTGATTCTTGTTTGTTTCATATAGTCTACTCCATTCATCTGTTATTGTTTGTGTTATATCGATACTATCGATTTTATACATTTATAATTTTGTATTATTCACTTGTTTATTCAGCTAAATACTGTAAGATTTATAACAAACAAACAAAATTATTCAAAACAGTTAATGAAATTAATTGGTGATGTATCTTTTGTTTTGCCAGATCTAAGCGACAATATCTGGTTTTTTTTCAAATACTCTTATTGAAATGGATATAAAATTGATTAATCTAAACGATATTAAGCCACGATACATCAATTTAGTACAACAAAGATCGAGTTTTGATGCTAGTATTAGTACGTGTAGATCAAATAAGTGTACTAGTTATTTTAATTTTACGCGGTATATTTTCAAATAAAAAATTTAGTACAGGTTATTTATAAACTTCTAATAAATAAGGGGCTCATTTTGCAAGATACTCTAAAAGCCTGAGCGAGGGGCACGTGACATTCGTCGGTGTTGTGGAATATTTAATGGGGCCGTAAAATACGGTAACGTGAGTATCTCAATATCTCTAACTTAACTCACTTTACCGTTGAGTGGGGTTTAGCAGTTTTCAGGGGCCACAAAAAACCACTGATTTTTTTAATTTTTATTTAAGAACATAATTAATGAAAGTTTAATTCTTATTTATGCCTTGTGTTCAAAATGTGTAGAAGGATTATAAATAATAAATTCAAGAAGATCTCCAAGATTTTTAAATTTTTTTTTCCTTTTTTTGCATTTTAAAATCTCACTTATTATTTCGAAGCCCATTTGAGATAATGGTAAGTTTATCAATGTCTTTATCCGAAAAGAGAGTTCGTAAAAATTTTAAATTACGTAGGTTGGAGCATTTACATGAACATTATGCAATTTAATAGAGCCCTCGAAATTTTCTATTGTCTGTTAGATAATCGAAATGTGTGTTAGTTTCTTGGCAAACTAGAGCTTCTTTTAATTATTAGATTGAAAAAACTTGAGGTGTTAGTGTCCATTAAACTCTTAGAGTATACGTCCATTAAAGAGAAATTATTGGAAAATAGATTTGAATTAGTAAATATTGATTTATACATCTCTATAAGTTTACGCTTTTAAGTGAGACGATAATTTAATATAGTATCACATTAAGTCAAGAAGAGTTTAATGTTCGAATGTCAACTCATCACAAAAATATCGGTGTAACAAACACATGAATGTATTTTGTAAGCGGTGCTTGAGGCCAAAAATGTAATATCTAGCAATAGTGATCGGTTCTACCTCGCGTAAGTAGAATGTGTTATCGATATCCATTTGTTGTAAAAAGTTAAACTATTATTTTATTAATGGAAAGTAAAAAGTTAAAACTATGATTCATTATCAAATACCAACTTTATTGATGGGTTCATTCATTTTTTACCGCACGCTAGGTGAAAATGATTTCACCACAGACGGTAACGTGATGAAATAATTTGAATGCACTCCCACTTTGGACCATTCCAATAGCCCTAAACTTCTTGCCCATTATCAAATTTAAAGTCAACACTCGGATTATATTCAATAAATTACACAACTAACTATGATTTAGTTGAATGCTAATTGCAATAAAGAAACGAAAAGAAAAAAAGATGTGCCACCACGCTAACGGTGTCCAATGGACACAAATTAATGACGCTTTATTTGGATATAAAACTCAACAACCACCTTAATGTGCTTATTAAAAAACATAACTTTCGTCTAGCATGAATAATATTATATAAGAGTACTAAAAGAAATAAAAAAATGTTATCATAAAATAAATGAGTTGACTCATTAGTTACGACATTAGAAGTACAGGTACTGCATGCAATTTTTAAGTAAGGACAAAACTTTACGAGCTGTTTATCATCTCACACATCAATTTGTTGGACAATAATGATTTGGAATTATAGAGGACCTTCAAACAGTAAGGTCCTTATTCATCAAAAAAAAAAAAAAAAAAGGGTCCTTGATTAAGCAACGTACAGATTTCAGATTTGTGTTTGATATGGATCACTTTTCATGACATATAAAAGAAATTGAGGTTTAACTCTAATATATGTGTGTGAATGTCTACTCACAATCGTAACGTGTGAATATCAATATATTTCTCATTTTGTGATGTGTAAGGTTTTTTTAATGTCCAAATAAAAAGTCTGTTCAATTTTTACTTTCATTATGCATATATATGATTAGTGCATGTTTAATTTCTTACGTCATTCAAAAAGTTCATCTATTAAATATATGATATAAGTTATAACTGTACTTTATAATTTAATGCACGAGCAAAATATTTTGCAAAAAAAAGGGCACTAACTTATTTGTCTGCATAAATGTTTACCAAATGAGGTACAATGATTAAAATTATGAAGGAGGCTGACTTCTAGAGGCATTAGCCAATGGACAGATAGAACTTAGAAGGTGATCACCCACTAACCGGCCTATCTCCAACCTACTGGATGAAAGCAGTTAGACCAAATGTAATTTACCTAATTTATCGGAGTGATTGATGCTTGAAATTGGCAATTATTAGGAATAAGATAATTACACAAATAGTACAAATTTGATAAAATGTGTATATTATGATTTATGACAATATATAAATTTTGATACTACAAATATAACGGACGTTCAATAACAAAGAAAAACAAGTTAAATTAATGCTCAAATGGCGAAAGTATAACTACAATCCAAAGGGCTTTTAGGTTTATAGAACCACCCCACAAGCTCCTCTACACAAGGGAGTAGGTCAGCATCATCTACGCTTAATATATAATACGGCTTTGATCCTCAAATATATAATACATACAACTCTACCATCAAGAAGCCTCAACGTGCTATTTGCTAGCTTCAGACGAACCGAGTTCACTTACTGCACAAGGCTCGTGTTATATTATGGTGCTTATGTTCGAGATTTAATGTATAGATTCATTACCGAGGCTATTAAAACCCCAAATATGAAATATCATGTAAGAAATATATATATATATATATAATATTGTGAAAAATAGTAATTGAGTTATATCATACACACAGCTTCATTAAATAATTTATTCAAAGGAATTAAAACTCGATTAAATCTCCGAAAACTTTCATTAAATCCAAAAGCCAGGTGAAACCTAAAGAATGTTTCCTCTCACTTGTACAAAGAAAATTGTGTTTTAAATTAGGTCAACCGTATTTTAAATTATAAATTCTCGGATTAAATTAAATCAGATGTATGTCGTATTACTATTACATAAAAAGAACAATACAGAATATTCAGCCTCACTTCAAGAACCAAAAGAAAGTTCTATGCATAAAAACAAAAGACTTGCTCACCTCGGATTCTTTGGCGACCAATATTTTTCTATGTTATCCATTGTTCATCTACCACAACAACATGATTATATTATAATGATTTTGACCTGAATTACAAAACTCAGAGCACTCATTAAAAAAAGAAACTAACTATTTCGTGTCAGCTTAAATAATCAAATTAGTTACGGCAATGGTCTAGTTGTTTGATAGGGTACAAAGAGTTTTAGTCAATGTGCCCTTTAGAATTAGTTATTAATCAATTCAGAGCCTTGTAGAAGCTCATATAAAACTGTAAATAATTTATCATCAGCTGATGAACTAGAAGTAGTATATTTATTGCTCAAAGAGTCAAAGGTTCTAAACATTTCAAAAAAAAAAAAAAAAAAACTAAAATGACTCCGCTTTTAATTATGTGGAAACATAACATTAGAGTATTTTTTAAGGACGTTGCCATAACTATCTTTGTGCTTTAAAATATTTAGTTGGTCGAAACTCAAACTTTGATCGGTGTTTTAATATCAAATAATACCTCAAAATATTTTTTGCCAAAAAAGTTAAAAATTTTAACTTGATGTTGATGGGCCTAGTAGAAGACTTGTTGCAGGGAGGCTCCTTTTTTTGTTCTTTATTGGACAGGGACATGTAAACGTCAAGTGTCCAAAAAGATTGGACTGGGCCGCACATTTCAAATAAGAAGTGAAGCGGACTTCCTTTGGTCAGACCTACGAGACAAATTATCTTGGACTTGACATGTTACTGGCACTAGCATCTAATAAAAATAAATAGACATAAATGAAGTTATTATGAATTATCGTCTTTTTAAAAAACTCAAGGTTGAAGAAAGGTTGAGCATTTATAATTTTCCATATTTTTTCAGAGTGTCTCCTCAAGTAGAGACCATAATTTGAACTTTTTTATTATGCCTAACACGTGAAATAATTACGTAATCGCAGTCTTGCTATTGACTCCAAGATACGTGTTAAATGATACAAAGCTCAAAACGACAACGACCCTCATTTGGACCAAACATATATGGACTCTTAAGACTTTACTCCATCACGACTCCCTAGTCCGTTCGTGGTACTAATGAAAATTACATAATATAGTGGATTGACATTAATCATTCTGAAATTTCAGACCCTTTGAAACGACGATGTTCCACCGTTATTTATTCTCAATGAATTGTCTATAATTTGAACGGCGTTTGACACACGCCCCAGTCACATTGTATAGAGCTCCAAACTTAAAAACATGTACTCAAGATCTGCAATCAAGACATGTTCACTTCTATCGTTCATAAGATATATTTTATTTTGAGGTACTCTAAGTAAAAAAAAAAGGTGTTCAAATTTCACATCCTTCCCCCCGATTATTCCAGGGGAGGTGGAACTCTGTAATCGATAGACATTTTTTTTGTTAGAAATAATCGATAAACATTAACTTTGCAACAAATAGTGGTATTTACAATAGCACATATCCCCGTGTGCCTCCACAGCTGGAGATAACGTAAAGGAGATTATGCAATATTTAAACCCGAGTCTAAGTTATACTTTATAGTCAATATTTTGCCATGATACTTGAGCTTAAAATATTAAACAAATAACAAAAAAAATCCTACAAAAACCCCACTACACACACCTGTCTAGTTCCTTTGCCGCATCAAATCCACGGGCAAAATCAAGATTTAAGAACAATTGAGAAAAATATATTGGTGGGGCTACAAAATATGGACTTGGTGGATGAGAATGAACAAAGTGTCACATTCTTCCACATAATGAATGACTTTAGGTGCTTGTGGCTGAGAATTAAGAGTGGTACAGTACAACAACTTAACAGCACAGATCAGTGTTGTACTTTGTAAATTAATAGTCTATGATATGTTGGTACTAAAACTCGTTCTACTTTTTTCTATCTCCATAAGACATTTCTGTTTTTCTTTGCTTTTGTCTGTTTGTTTGTGGACCAAACCTACGGTTCATATTAGATCAACCTCTTCACGCCTTCTCGATTCTTCAACCGATCATGAAATTATTGTCAACATATCAACTTTATAAATATCTATCGACATTTTACGGTGTGTCTGTTTTAACATAGTTGTCCACATTTAACTGCTATTACAAACAATCAAAGAAATGAAGACATGAATTTATAGAGGCAAGGAAAAAATACAAAAACATTCATAACAAATTGTATATAGGACATATTGATAGAAAGATTGTAAGGAAATAGCTACCGCTGTTCAATCATATGAAATAAAGACTTCTAGATGTCTCAATACGATGAATCGAAACTCTCAATATAGAATAAAAGAATAGAGAACGAGAATGACAGAATAAAACATTAATGAAGGCAATACAAAAGAATCTGAAACTTAAAGTTTAAAGAAGACACTTCAATTTACTTGACTGAAACCAGAGAAGAAAAAAGTCACATGTTCGACCTGACGTGACTCTTATTCAATTCATATATTCAAATTAATTGTTGTTGTATAGCCTAGAAAATATACTTAAGATTTGTTGCATTTTAGTAACCTTTGTAGTAAAAATAAAAGAGTACCCTTGTTACAAGTTAAAAGAGTCATTGTCTTTTGAACATTCCTTTACAAGAGTTATCAAATAAAACAACGTTACATACCTTTCATTTAAGAATTTTCTTTAGACCCTATATTTTTCTTTAATAAAGTAAATTTATCTTTAGTACTCCAACATTTTACACTTCACTTTAATCTAATCACCATCAATAACAATGAAAATATATATATATACACTAAGCACTAAAGATACATTACCAAAACAAGAAATCTCATTAAAAAATAAAAAGATACCAAATCAACAAAAAGACTTTAATTTAAACTCACCGAGGGCATTCTAGTAAAATCGCTCTCATCGCCCACCATAAATCAGCGAATTCTTACGACTAAAATTTTCTCTTTCTATTTTAATTTTCCTAGTACCTCGTTTTCTCCAACATTTCTCCGCTTGTCCGGAGCAGCTCAACACAACCTACGTACCGTGCTCCCTCCCACACCCTATTAAACCCCTGCCCGTGAACATCTCCTTCAAATCTCTCGTCTTTTTAATTTTTTTGAACACAATAAACGTGATCTAAATATTTTTACGGAGATTTTTGTTACAAAGAGATTCTTGTTATTATTATTATACGTGAAAAATGTTATTGATGAGGTTGAAATAAAATAGTGAAAAATGAGAACTATATGCGACGTTTGTGAGCGTGCGGCGGCGATTTTATTCTGCGCGGCGGATGAGGCGGCGCTTTGTCAAGCTTGTGACGATAAGGTATTATTATTAGTATCATTATCGTTATCGTTATTATTATTATTAATATTAATATTATTACTATTATTGTTACTATTATTATTATTATTATTATTATTATTATTATTATTATTATTATTATCAAAATAATAAGTTATTGTTATTGTAATGAGAGTGTATATTTTATATTTGGTTGGTGGATCTAATTTTGATTTTAGACTTTAGTTTTGGGTGTGTGTGTGTGTATATATATATATATATATATATATATATATATATATATATATATATATATATATATATATATGTATCAATCTCCACCACAAGCTTGATCTTTTTTAGTTAATAAAAAATCTAATGTGATATTAGAGCTCAACTCAGATCTCAGTCCAAAAAAAAGAGGTCATGAGTTAGAATCTCACGCCTACACGATTGTCACAAAATGTTATGTTAGACGTAACAAAAGAATTTAGAATCCTTGAATCAAGGGGATTAAGATAGCCAGAATGCAGATATTTCGTGATCTCATTCCAACCGTGTAGCTGCATTAAAAAAATTACTCGATAGTCTATATTATAAGTTACTGAAAAAGCGACAACTAAATATTTCACGGTCTCATTTCAGTCATGTTAAATTAATCATATTGACTGCACCATTCTTGCACGTAATGATTGCATGAAATAATTACTCTATATTCTTATGAGTTACTACATGAGAGACAACTAATTTCAGCATCAAACTAACCGACTGCAACACATCATATATAACACCTCAGATATACCAAGTATCAACTCCATGATATAATTGCTCTAGTTATTGAATTCTAAAATGATAGAAAACTAAATGTCTCCTGATTTCATTCCAACCACATGAATAATATAGCTTACTAAATAAGAGACAACTAAGGTCGTGTTTGCAAATGCTTATTGAAAGGGTTTATTAGCTTTTGGGGCCGCATAAACACATTTTTAGTGTTGGCAACACTCACTTCTGCTTCTGCCTATTTTAGAAAAAGTCAGAAAAAACACAAGGTGCAAGAGCAGGGTATGAGGTGCTTCTCCAACTGCTTTTGAATATATGCTACTTTAAAAAAAATTCAAAAGAAAAAAAAAACACTTATCATTAGTGAATGCAAACATCTAATTTATATTTTAAGTAGCTTAATAAAGGATCTGCAAACACTCCCGACTTTTTGGCAAAATTCACTTAAAGCGACTTTCTACTAAAGTAGTGAACACGCTTCTTCTATAAGTTTTTGCAAACACCCAAATATTTCACTATCTCATTCCAACCATGTAAAATGACCTTATTGTTTGTACCGTGTTATATGTGACGCACTCTATATCCTGAGCCTGTTAGTGTGTTCTGCAAGAATGTTTCATCACAACCTAACCTATACATGAATACTTCGTCCGTTATTTAAGATCACATCTTTTTAGTGAAGTGTTTTCGAGAAATCTTATAAGTTAATGTGGTATGGCAGGTTCATAAGTGTAATAAGCTTGCAAGTAGACACGTTCGAGTTGGACTCGCCGAGCCGAGTGCAATCTCGCGTTGTGACATTTGCGAAAATGCACCTGGTATGCTGGTTCATATTTCTTTACTTCATCAATTTAAAAAGGTGAAAACCTAGTTTTTATAGTGCCTGTGTAGCTTTCTTTTATTGCGAGATTGATGGAAGTTCCCTTTGTCTACAATGCGACATGATTGTCCATGTTGGTGGTAAAAGAACTCACGGGAGATATCTCATGTTAAGGCAAAGAATTGAGGTTTGTGGTTGTTCTAGGAAACACTTGTTCTTTTCTTTTGTAATTGGTGAAAATGATTAATGATTCTTACTTCTTCGTGGTGTGGTTCTGTAGTGGCCAGGGGATATACCTGGATCATTAGATGATCCCAGATCACAAAGAGGCATTCGAGGTGAATCTAAGAGGGAACCTGATCGCATGACTAGTCTTAGAACCAATGAGGATCAGCAAAATCACCGGGTGTTTCCTATTCCGCTTCTAGGTAACAACAACGACAATGATGGACGAGTTGAGAGTAGGTTTATTGACCTCAATGCCAGACCTCAACGGATGCATGGCCATTCTCCGAATAATGAGGTATTATTTTTTGAACCACGTTTGCCGAATCTCAACACTATATTTCAATATCACGGTAGGCTGATGATAATTGTTTCCTATTTCTTCCAAGGGACGAGTGAATGCTCTGGATCACGCCAATCATGAATCTGAAAGTGTCGTTCCAAATGGCTACTTCAAAAGGGAGCCAGAGAAATGATAAAGGTATATTTCCATATATACTCCGATATATTTGCCGTTTTTCATTTTTCTTCATGTTGAATTGTTCAATAAGATTGTGACTAAGCCTTCGTTTGTGCAATTACTTAGCCACATGAAAACATGACCTATTACTATGTAAGTTCGTTTTATTAGCAAGACATATGCTAATCAGAGAAATAGCTTAACAAACTCTACTTGAAAGGATAATGACAAGATTATATAAATTTTGTTTTCTGGTTCAAATTGACCAATATCAGCAAAAATCTAGAAGTTGATTCATGAATCAGTAGTAGTAGCTTCCATTGAAAAGATACTGGTTTCAATTCCAAAGTATATTCATGTGCTCGAAAGTATGTGTTTTATGTACTCTTCAACCTTAGTTGATGATTGCATATACTAAAAATCGAAAATAGGAATTTCATTGTGTAATTGTCATTCTTTATTTCTGCATTCATATTGGGAATTTCTTCTCCAGTAACTTAGTTTCTGGCCTATCTCCACACCCTTTCATATCAATGAAATTGCGCTCCCTTTGACCTTATATTTCTACATCAAATCGAGCAAGTTCCCTTTATAAGAGTACGATAAAAGTCAAACTCACCTTTTTAGGCCAGTTGAGCTTGGCCACTATTTAATCCCCACTAATTGGCGCGAGAAGCCTAAACCAAGTTTTTAGATCACATAATTCAGAAAGTTGTCATTCAGAATTTATGAAATATTTGTGGCTACAAGTTTAAACATATAAACGAATTGTGACGATAAGCTTACATACTCCCAGCTTGAGCAATAAGTTTCTGTGTTTGACTGTTTTCACAAGATTTCATATAAGTAACACCTCAATTGCCATAATAGGTATTTATTTATTTTATTCAAGATTAAAATGGTTCAGTAGAAGGGTAGCTGGGAACATAACGTGCTTCAGCTTTAATAGATTTTAGCAACTCCTCCTCATGCCATGTCTTTGAACTCATGGCTGCACCACTACAAGGTCGAACGAGTAAAAAGTTGGTGTTCCCACCAAATTAAAAGA
The DNA here is from genome assembly GCA_946800315.1 of Misopates orontium. NCBI lineage: Eukaryota > Viridiplantae > Streptophyta > Magnoliopsida > Lamiales > Plantaginaceae > Misopates > Misopates orontium. The sequence goes on along the minus strand of OX326948.1, from coordinate 1,694,475 downwards.
ATTAAATGTCGTAGTTGACATGTACGCCCTAGAAGAATAGGCTTATTTCAGATCCTTTATAGCAGGCTTAGAAATTATCAAAGACTTATCAATATACTACAAGATGAGTCGCATTGCTTACAGATCTAATTAATGGATTACGATACGCAGGCTAATATGTCAGGTAGTGAGTGGTGCTTTGGTATATGAAGAGATTGCAAAAGCTTTTTCTGTTTTTCAAAACTCTGATTAGTTCATTTGGCCTTCACTTCAGTGCAGGTTGAAGGTGCTCTCAGTGGTCAAGTTGTAGCAGCGTGTCGGTCTCTGCTAACTAATGTAGGTTCGCGTGACTCTTTCAAATTGAAAATATATATATACAAATTGATAATTTGCAGTCTCAGATGGTACACTAGTGCTCACTATTTAGAACTTTTGGAACTGTTTGGCATTCGTATTTTTAGTTTTTCGACACATCCAATCGCTCTTATCAGTGTAAGTCCTGAAATACTTACATGAGTTTGTGCGATAGAGGGATATGCATCCTCCGGTTAAATGTTTGACGTATATTCCTAATCTTTTCCCGTTTCTTTAAGGTACCCTGCCTGAGGTTGTGTTAGCGACGCAATGAGATGGCATGCTAGACAATTTGAGAAACAAACTGTTGCCACAACGTTTTCAATCGTACAACCGCTGTAACTTTGTTGCGAATTATAATACATAAAAATATTCTGCATCCCTTTTTTTACTACTTCTAGGATTGTGACGTGAAGAGTCTCAAGCTCAGGAAGTTTTTCTAGGTGTTTTATTTTTCTTATGTTTTTATTTTTTCCCTTTTCTATCCCAAGGGGTATAGCGGGAAATGGATAGATATTTGTTAAATGCAATGCATCATAATATTTTTTTTTTTTTAAGTTACCTTATGCACAATGGTTTTTCAGCTACCATTTCACTAATGCTCAACTTTATATAAGTTGGCCTTGAATTCTTTAGTTCTACGACCTAGTGTATGTTGTTTTGTGCAGCTGCTATTTTTTTGATAATTTATAGTATCATTGCATCATATGACTTGGTACAACCATGGATCAAAATTTCTAAGCATTGTGTTCAAAAAGTATCGAAATGTTTTCATTTTTGAATCCGAAACATACAAGTATTTTTCACGTCTATTATAACAATAATTCTTACAAATTTTCATAAACATATCATAAAGTTCTCAAAATATCACTAAAGTTTCTAATATCTAGCGCACCAAAATATACGATAGAAATGAAACTTTTATCTATGAATAGGACTAAACGCTCGAGCTCCCATTATTTTTCTAAAAAAAATGTTATGCAACACCGACCACTCTATAATCTCATCTACACTGTAAATTTGTATTAGTAACCGGAGTGAAAGCATCATGTTTTTTTTTTTTTTTTTTCTTTTTTGGTGTTTCCTACGCCACAATTGGGACCATGCTAATTACATCAAAAATTCAAAAGTAAATCCATGAATCAGAGTTTCGATTTTGGTGTGTGCTTCGATCTCCTGAATATTTGGAATATTTCGTAATTTTCCAGGAGTTTTTCAGCATATTTCGAAAACTTCGTAAAAGTTATAGTTGTAATGAAATCGAAAAATCACTTCTAGGTTTCGCTTTGACTAAGTAAAAAACAAAAACATTCAAGTGGTTTTCGAGAAAACTTATGAAAATTTTGATCCACGAGTAAATCCAACCCAACCCATTACTCCTTCACAAATTTTCTACAATCCTTCAGCTAGTACTCGTACAAAATTCCAACACTACCCCTCAATAAACAGCAACAATCACACTCTACCAAGGCCAAATCAGTCAAATCACCTCCCCAACAAAGGCGCGTCTTCTCAGACCTATATAAAGAACACAAAATGGAAATCAATATTCAAAATTTCGAAATCTCTCCCAAATCAAAAACCCTCGTCTTCACGTATACCCGCCAATTTCAACAATCTCTGTATACACACAGAGAAAATACACGCAGAGATACGCTTCAGTGTGTGTGTTATACGTATAACACTACCTGTATCTACAGTTCTACACACAGAGAGACTAGATCAGGTATAGTTTGTTTGATTAGGAGCAATTGCTGATTTAGCTCCCGATTTTTTTGCAGGAGCAAACGGATATGGATCTGAACATTCGCATTGATGTGGTAAACATAATCTATCGGTGTTCTGTGTTCCGATTATGTGCTTATTTTATACTGTTTGCGTTTTGGTAAGTAGCAATCGGTCACAGTGTACCTGTATTTATCAAATGTGAAGTTATCTTCGTCTGTCATATAGTTTTAGTCTAATAGTTCATGTTTTGCGGTGCCAGTATATCGATCTTTTACGTGTGAAATTTTTAGGTTTTAATTTGATTTGATTGCGATTTTCTGAGCTTGTACGATCGAGAAGGCATTGAGACAATTGGTATCCACAGGCTGCTTCTCGGATCGGTGTTATTGTTGTTAGCAAGTTATGTATCTGTTATATTTCGGGAATATGGATTCAAATTTTTCATATAGATATGTTGTAAAGATAACAATGGAAGGATTAATGTTAACCAAGAGTAGATGGCCTGGTGAACAATGCATCTCTGTAATGTTCACCGTCTTGCATCCCTGTAATGTTCATCTTCTTGGGTCTTTTCTTCTTGTCGGATGCACATTGGCGTCCTTGATCAATTACAAACATGAACGATGTACATCTATCGAAGGTTCATATATCCTTGAATTATTGCTATTTACCAGTTTTGCTGATATCGTTCTAAGCTTTCTGTTATCCAATGACGCGATTTTTACTTGTGAAATAGGCTTCTGTGACATGAATGACTTCTGTATTCATTTTGCATACCACAGAAGGGTTTTGGCTATACTACTGTTGTCTGTTTATTTGGAAATGAAAAGAAAAACTTGCATATTTATGACATCAGCACAGGTGTATACAAGTTGCTATAGAATTGCTCTGTTATTATTTACTACAAATTCTTGATCATTTTATGTTATATATATGGTTCATCTTGGATAGGACTAGCTCAGCCTCGTATTTCAGAGCTTCATAGATTCAGTATGTACCTTTTACAACAGGATATGAAAAAAGGGAAAAACAGTAATTTAGATAAATGTACTGAAACCACAAGGCTGAAAAATTTATACATCATGCTCTTAATACAACACACTAATAAGTTATCATCAGCATTAGGTTTATTAAGTGTTCGAAAAGTACACATGATGAACAAAAATAGTCTCACTTACTATAAGAATAACACATAATCTTCTCGTTCTCGCTTATAATCATCGTCTACCTTTTTTCTTTGACATTGAAAATAAGCTTAATAGCTGTAGCCCTTGACGAACATTCCCTGTTTGGCTTCCTCAGATTCTCCCTCAGCACTGTATTTTCCAAGCTGAGCCAAAGAGTTGGCCTTGGCCCGGCGCAGCAAAGTTTGCTGAGCGGCCTCAACATTTTCTGGGAGCCCGCCCCATGTCTTCAGGCAGGTATTCTGGAGTGCCCTGGCATAGGAGAACGACACGTGCCATGGGTTGGGAGATTGGTTCATTGCGTTCAAGTTCAGGGTCGCTTCAACCTCAGATTGTCCACCAGACAAGAACTGCCCAAACAATAGAAATAATTTTTCCATCAGCATTAGTCTGGTAATGGCTGTTTTGGTAAGCAGGTATTGATTAAGTCAAATTATAAAGGTGACGGCTACAATATGGCGTTTGTCTGACTAGAAAGGCGTTTGGTAAGTCATTAATAATCCTACCTCAGCAGATTATGTGATCTGTCAATCCTTAAGCGTATTACGTTAAGCCATGAACTAGGGGCTGGTTGGATAATCCACTCAGACACTAGCTCTACCAGTCTTACCAAACGCCATAGTACCCCAGAAGACCCATTAATATGTGACTATGAAACCGCCCATGAAAAAATAATTTTAACTCAACCATTATCATGCTGTTTTGTCGACTTATTTATCATGACAAATAGAGTATGTCAAAGAACTGAGATGGAAATACTTGCCATGATTCCAGGGACGGCTGGGGGGATTCTCCTCTTGAGGAGCTTGAGAGTGTAGTCAGCAACCTGCTCCGGTGTGGCCCTGTCCTTGCATTCTGCTCCAGGAGTCACCATGCTGGGCTTGAGGAGAATACCCTCAAACAGCACATTGTTTTCAGCCAAGTAGAAGAACACCTCAGCCCAGACCTTCTGGGCAACCTCAAAAGTCCTGTCAATCCCGTGCTCACCATCCAGCAAGATCTCTGGCTCCACAATTGGGACCAAACCATTGTCCTGATCATGATCACATAAATGTTACATTTCCCTTCGTTCAATAGTTTGAATACTTCTACAGTTAATTAGATAAGAATCCTAGATTTGCCGTGATCCTATGCTGTTGTAGGATGAAAGAGATTATACCTGAGAAATGGCAGCATAGCGAGCTAGGCCCCAGGCAGCCTCCTTCACGGCCAAGGCAGATGGACCATTGGGAATGCTCACAACGGTACGCCTGAATATTAAATTTAATACATGTTATCAGTACTTAAATTTGTTTTTCTTTACTCCATGTTACAAAGTCCTGAAACATAAATGAAGCAATTCACAGATAAACACATACCATTTGGCAAAACGAGCACCCTGTTGGTAGTAAGCTGCAGAGCGAGAGGCAAGACCGTCAAGACCTTGGCACCATGACTCATCATTTGAACCAGCAAGTGGAACCAAACCCTGTTCCATTCAACAATTATTATAACCATGTTCAAAAACTAGATCAAAACTAAGAATATCATCCAGTTTTAGTTTATTTACCTTGTCGACTTTGATACCAGGAACAATGCCCTGCTCAACAAGGATATCCACTATTTTCTTGCCTTCAGTGGTGGACTGATAGAGAGTCTCCTCGAAGAGAATGGCGCCTGAGATGTACTGGCCAAGGCCGGGGGCGCTCACGAGGAGGGTACGGTATGCTTGGCGGTTGGCCTCGGTGTTCTCGAGCCCAATGGAAGCCAAACGCTTCCCGCAGGTAGCGTTTGATTCATCCATGGCAAGAATGCCACGCCCTGGTGAGGCAACAGTTTTCTATACCAAAATATCAATACCTTATTGTCAGTTTTGTGATCTGTTACAGTAATTAAACGTAGGATTTGAGCTATGCATGCATTTAGGGTGCTGCTATGTCTTTTTAATACTACTACAAGGTTTTTGACTTTCTAGTCATTCAGGTTCAATAGTGATACTTCTAATATTCTTCACTTTTAAGATGGAAGTGGGACAATCCACTTTTTGTTGCATATAAGATGACACATAAATGTGACCCGAAATGTAAATATAAATGTTATATGACACATAAATTCTTTCGTCTTGACACAAAATATAAATATGCTTGTTTATACTTGGCTACTTATGTTTGTACATAAATATGCATGCAATATCTTGTCCTCGGCGGGATATGTACTGCAAGTTCATATGGCAGATTTGAGTACGAGAAGAGTTGCATATAGTTAAGATATAACAGTTGACACATTAATTTGTCACGAAGATAAATAGTTTTGTTGGCACAATATATGTATGCACGCATGTATGTATACCTTATCTTCACCATACATAGTTAGCTAGTTAAGAGCATTAATGCTACGATGATGAGTACATGCTAGTGAAATAGTCATTCCCTGTTATGTCTACCTATTCATATTAACTATGTAAAAAGTGTAGCTAAGTAAGATTAAATAGTTCGATACTTACCGCGGTCTTAACGAGCTCATCTGCGTAAGAAGCGCGAACTGAGAGGGCAGATGGGGCGGCATTAGGGAGGCACCGGACGGCAGATGGCTGGCGGAGAAGGGTCTGCCCCTTAACAAACTCGGATTTATCGAGGACGGGCGATGACTTGAGAAGTGATGCTGAGGCCATTGCTCTTTGTGTCTGAGTGTGAGTGCTTTACGCAAAATAAGAAGCAGAGGCTAAGAGGTAAGGCTAATTCGAAATCTTATCTCCCTCTCACTCTCTTTGCCACACACTCCTTACTACAGAGCTTGTACTAGGGGATTTATAATTGTGTGTGCGTACAAAAGATGTCTCGTTTGAGGCTGTCATTAGTGGACCAATTAAGGGTGGCCATGTGGACGTTAAGATTTTTGTCCGACTAGGCAGGTTGTAGTATTGCACAAGTGGTGGAAATAGATGGAATTACACGCACCTCGAAAAAGAAAATAGGTGTCGTGAATTGCGAGGATATTGATATTTAAGGAAATGGGGTTTAGAATTTTTTAATAACCACATTATAAGACCATAAACACATATAATCTCGTTATCCTTATTTTGGACTGTGGCATACAATAATATTTATCTAATTTACCTCGTCAAAAGCAAGAATTACAGGGTACATGTCAAATGTCAATAGACAATAAGTTTTGTAGATTTTAGAGAAATGTAGTATTCTCATAGTAGTAGTATAGGAGGAGTCTATTTAATTAGTTCATTCTATACAACTTATTTTATATGTACTTGAGGAGTGACAACATAGAAACGACATTTTGTCTTTAGTTCAATCTCAGTCCTAAACCACAATTTTAACAAAAAAAATAAATTGTTATGTTATTACTGATACAATATTATATTTTAACCAAGGGACTGGCTAACAATCTACTTGGCAGGATGTCTTGTGTTCGATACGCAAAATTTTCTCGAGCCAACAACAGTCACAAACTTGATTAGTACTGACCTCTTTGGTCCCACCGTCCAGGAACCTAGTGGTCTGTACCAAAAAAGCTACAATGCTATACCCCGACTATAATAGCAAAACCTCAGTTTGGTTGACATTACGTATGGTAAAAAGTAGGATTAATCATTTGAGGATGCCTCTGGTGTAATTAAGATTTTGTTGTCCTTCTAGGTAATAATAGATTTAAAATAACTTTGAATTTGTCAAAAAGTTTTTTAAACTAGCACTTAACCATTACATTATAGTAAAAGTACGCAATTTTCTCCAAAGTAGAAAACATTGTATCGGATATACAAATGTGAGGCTGTGAGTCCATTTCCTATTCGTCACTCTCGTTCGGTATTTAACGGCCATTATTTAGTCTCAGGATTTGGGGCGACAAAGCATAAGCCGCTTGGCACGTCAGCTGCGAGTGTGCTTTAGTTTTGGGGTCTAGCAATGAAGCCAACTTTGTAGTTAAGAGAATGATTTGCATATGTTGGGATTTATCGTCTGCGAAATGAGATTGGAGCCACATTAAATTATAATTAGGAACATGAATCAAAGTTTTGTTTCGACGATAGTGTTTCGGTGCTTTATATATTCGAAACTTTTCATAATGTTTCGGATCTTTTCAATGTGCTTCGAAAATTTCGTAAAAATTGTGCACACAATAGATGTAAAAAATATTGAATTTTTCTTTACCACAAAGTCAAAAATGAAAACATTTAGGTAGTTTTTAAGAAGAAGAAAAAGAAACTTTGATCCATGATTAGGAATGCAACGACATATAGATTAAATTTATATTACAAAATATATACAGTAAAAAAGATTACGCGATGCATATGGTTGGCTGCATTGCAGATAGGTCCGGATTTGCATAATGATTCTTCCATAAAAGACTTCTCATGGCAGCCCAATTCGAGTTGGGCCGATAATTCATCTAGTAAGCGCAACTCTACGTCGGACTAGTTCAATAGTAAACTACATTGCACGAAAATGGATAATGCATAACAAGTAGGATACAAGTTCTTTTTTAAAATAAATAAATAAATAAAGAATGATAGACACGATACAACATTAAAAGACGATACCGAACTTGATTATACAATAACTTACTCGTGATTTAGTTTAATAATAATAGTATGTATTAATAGAAATGATACTTAAAATGCATCTTATTATAGGCTTAAACTTGTGGATGTTTATTAACTAACCAATATGAGGTGTTGATACTTTGAATCATTGCGTGAATGTTCATCCCACATTATTAACTCAGGAAAGCATTCTCAAGAGTCAGTCCGCAAATAAATGCATTACATATGAAAGAGAATATTTGAGAAAATATAAAGCTTTATATTTGACATTTATAAGTTCTCATTTTGAATTTATTTTATCTAAGAGAATTTATTCAAGATGAGAACTTATAAATGTCAATAAACTCTTATCACAAAAAAGACTCCGACCCGATGATAATCGAGGTGGCGGGATGACTAATACAATATCGGTTATCACTGGTGGCGCTGAGACAAGAAACCCCACAAATTTACTCTTTGATTCTTACGGTTTTGCATAGGTGCCATCCATTCTAAAACCTCGATTACTTCTTGCCATGAAAGTCGTATTATGGGACCATATTTCAAGCATTTAAGAGCAAACTTAGGGGCTTGTGGTGCACAACAAAGCTCGGTGTCTCTCTTAAAGATCTTATCAAGTGTTTAAGAGAGACATAAACTTTTTCATACAAAGAGAGGTCAGAGGCAATATCACAGACCGCCCAGCTTGCTCTTAAATGATTAAAATCGAAACCCCAAAAAAGGCCGTCAATAAAAGAAATAACAAGATTTTGGAACGGATAGCGACTATGGAGAAATCGAAAGACTAAATCAGATTGTCTCAGCACCAGCACGGACAATCACCAAGATAATACCAATCACCCCTCTGGAATCATGAGGTGGGAGTAATAGCTCTTAGATGACCATGTCTTTTAGAATCTATAAGAATATATTTTGACAATTTGTATCTTCTCAACTCAAATTCTATTACGTTGAAAAAAAAATCTAGAATAAATTATGACCTAAGAATTCAAAAACATATTACATGTGCTGCCTTTACTTGTATGTTTACACTTGAATTTGCTATCCTAAATAACTTAGTAATTAATGTGGGGGTGAACATTCACACCTCAAAGGATCAAGTATCAATGTGGGGGTTAATTAACAAAACATCCACACGTGTATAAAATAGAGGCGTAACATATGAGGGGGAATACACTTTCTTTTAAAAAAAGTTAAGAAAAGAAAAGTATTTTTAAATATATTATATATGTACTATGCTATTTATTCTTTTAAAAATAATAATAGCACTAGCCAGTTTCTGATCAGGGGACCGACCACGAAAACCGTCCAACAACAATTCGTTGCTCGGGTAGCACCTGAACACCGAACCAATGGACTGGTTTGGTTTTGATACCAAACCGATCAGACGGTTACTGACCGGTTACTTTTACATCTAATAATAGATAATTTAACTACCTAAAAGGATTTCAAACAATAAAAAGACGCAAAAAGTATCACTAATTAAGAAAATAAACATTATACAACCTGAGCAGCAGAACTATGCATTACTAAGAGGTAATAAAAAGTCAAAATATATACTCACCCTGAACTCGGACTCAGTGAGAGTTCTTCAATCCCGGAAATGAGATCATTAATTGACACCTCCTTCAGTTCTCTAAATATTTCCAAATCACCAGAAACTGAAGTTGTTGGCTCCAGTGAACTTTCTTGTAGAAGTGCTTTATTCAACTGTTTGATGAGATTATCCTCCTCCACCTCAGGTGGAATTTCTAAATCCCATATCTTGAAAATGTCGTCACTTGTCTGCTCCAATTCAGATATATGAAGAAACAAACTTACCTCAGGATCCGAAGGTCCAAGGTCTCTGAGATTTTCACTGTACGTAGGAAGGAAAACATCTTCCTCGTCATATCTGGACCAGAAATCTTCAGTATTCTCAACATTTATATTATTGTTGCTGCTTGATTCTGCTCCGTCACTGCTGGATGCAAATTTAACATCTGTTTTATTCGAATTCTGTTCGTCAACTATCTCCTCGATGGAGGACATATTCTCTAATTTGGCTCCATCAGGAGAATAATCTTTTCGAAGAGCAGAAGAGTCATTAAGTGAACTGATACTGTCCAATAGTGCATCTTTAAAAGCACTCCAGTTATTGTCGGGCATTTCAGGGTCTTTGTTCAGACAAGAATCAGCCCAGGCAACATCTTCTGCTGAAAGAAATGATTCACCCTGACGAAACTCTATGGAATCCATATCCGATGAAGAAACAAAACCTTCCGTCACGTCACCAACTGCCATGGCTGAAAATGTAGCGAACACAGAGTTAGAGCAATGATTATTGATATATTCCTGGAAACCACCCGAATTCAGTGAAAGAAAAGCGCCTGATATCAATTCCTGGAAACCATGAGATATGATCTCATAAAAATGGGCCGTTTCATGCATACACCGCAGTGAAACTGATTTGAGTTATGAATCTGGCTACATCAAGGATAGTAATTATTTAATAATACATAGAAGACCACCAAGACATCCCTGTTGGTCTGGAAGGAATAATCATGCTTAGATTTTCTGAGGGAAGCATAGAGAGATATTTTAGTTTGCCCAGATAATATAATGGTTACTTAAACTGTCAAGTCTCCAATGTGCTAATACGGTAAACGCTAAAAATGAGAAAATGACCAGCCAATAAATATGCTGTTTAAAGAGATAAGTACCATCTCATGCACCATCCAATTTACCTAATGATATAATTCGATGCCCATGGATTTCAGCAGAATTGGTATGCATATGCCTATCCTCCTACATGCTAATATCGACTTACTAACATGATTTTGCATATACAAATAGCTACTCACAGTTCATTGAAATTCTCAATATGTCGAACAACTTCCTACTGTTGTCACTGCGCCGTAACAGGGTTGAAACTATTCTCAAAATGCTTTAAGTTTTTCTTCCTTCATCTCTTAAAACTAATCACCACACTCTTTATCTAAAGTTTTAAGATGGATAGACCAGGGCAGCGCATTACCGAGCCCTAAGTAACATACTATCCTACTAGCTACACAGATTTCAAAGTGCATTTCAAGGACATAAACCAGATCAAACTAATAGCACTATGATTTTGCAGAATAAAACCACTCAATCTGCATAAGAAACAAAACAACAGGATCCTCCCTCGGCATAAAAACGTACAAATCAAATGCTAACCACAAGCTTGTACGATCATCTACTCAGCTGAACATAAATTCATATACGAATTCTGCATAACAAAATGCGCAAGTCAAATGCTAACCACAAGCTTGTACAATCATCTATTCAGCTGAACATAAATTCATATACGAACTCTTCACTCAAACGAAACAAAAACTTCAAATCCGAAACAATAACTTAATGCAGTATCATAAACCTAAAACAACAAATATTCCGATGAACTTAACCTAATTGATCCGTCAATCAAACGAAACAAAACAAAAAAAAAAACTCAAATTAGCAACACAAATCAGCAAAAAATTACAAATCGCAACTCAACGAAATGAGACATGCTTCACATTCTCTCGATCGAAACACTCCGCGAACATTTGTTACTACAAATTTACAAAAAAAAAATGAAAAAAAAAAAACACAGGAGAATGAGAGAGAAAATAGATTGAAGAGAAGAGTATCGTACCTATCGGTGGAGACAAAGAGCTAGGGTTTATCAGAAGAATTTTAAAAATATAAAACGGGAATTGAACTTTTTATATAGAAGTTATCGTACGACGCCGTATCGACATTTTAAAATAAAGATTTAATTTGGGGGGCAAAAAGGTAATTCCGTTGCCGGGACTTGAACCCGGGTCTCTCGGGTGAGAGCCGAGTATCCTAACCACCTAGACTACAACGGATTGTTGTTGGAATCGATTAAAGACTTAATTTTGACTCAAATTTGTTGATTATTACTTATCAAATCTTACTCTAGAATTTGGTTTTATTTTGTAGTCCGAATGATCCTATACCACGACGTATACTCAGTTAACCGAGTAAATCTTTTAAAATACGTTAGTAGGTTAAGAGCTCAATATCTCGTTGCATATAAATCACGTCAAGTCGAACATCTGAATTCTTATTTTTTCACTTGTTCATTGAATATAATCTCTTCACTTAAACTTCTAAATTTTACAAGTTTCGTATAACCTCCATGCACATTTCTTCAGTCGTCTTCGTGCTCTATCTATTTTTTTTAATGGAGAGTTTTCAAATGCGACGTTTCAGTGTATTTGGGAATATTTGTGTCACATAAATGATCATTGTAATTTTTTGTGCATCTTCTTGTTGATAGATGCAATGCCTAATTTGTTGCAAATGTTAGACAGTCGCGAAGGTTAAATACGTATAGAGCGAATTTATGAGAAGTGGGACCAAGCAATTTAATAGATACACCTACTTATGCAAAATTTGACTTTGCTTTTATGAGTTAGGTTGTAAATTTGTAATTATAATTGCACCTACTCAGTTTTTTGGCTTAAACAATTAACTTTATACGATTTATGGTTGAGAATCTTAATTTCATAGTTGATACATCCGGTTGATTCAACAGATTATAAACCAGTGTTACTTCCACATACTTCAGAAAATGCAAACTTCAAGAGAGCTTTTTCCAATGTTTTCTAAAGGTGAAGGGGGGTGTTTCTGCAATTAATCAAACAATAAATAGATAATTCTATCATTAGACAAAACTTTGGGAGCATAAATGTAACTATCTCCTTTTCTTTTTATCGAAAAATCATATCTTCTCATCACAAAAACTTAATCTTTGTATTATTATCACTGTGCCAATAATGTGGCTTACAATGTGCTATTGTACCATGCACTATCCTATACCTAATCTCTTCCTCCTTGCTTTTGCAAGATGAGAGACTCTTCTTTTCACAAATTCAGTCAAATCCTTGATGAATCTATACACAAACTTGTGACACTTTCCTTTCTAACTAAGATTAGGATTGGCCACAAAATATGCAAGAACACCAACAAATGGTGCATTAATATAAGTAGTAGGTTCGGATTTCCGAAAATCAGCTCTATTGTCCTCATAAGCATCATCTTCCCCCGGTCCACCAACCACCGCCCCGACCAAAACGTTTGGATTAGGATCTGACGAGTTGAAATAGATAGAACCCTCCTTACACGCAATAAACTGAGGATGATCATTGATCGAAGGTAGTGATGAACCGCGGTGATGAATCCGTTGAGGGTATACATTACTATATCCAACCATATATGACATTCCCTTTGGATTTTCACCTAGAATGTAGTTAACTTGTCCCTGTGCTATTTGTCTTAGTCGTGAAGGACCAACGCTTATTGAACCGCAGTTCACGACTTGGGATGATTTTTCCAAATAATTCGCGTAAGTTAGTAAGATGAAGGAAATGGTTGTGGCGTGCTGTAAGTTGCTTCCGCCAGGGCGGTGAATGAGGCCGCCAGGAGAGAATTCTATGTGGTATGAGGAAGATTCTGGTATCAATGTGCACATGAAACTATCTGCTGATGCTCTGTATGACTGGAGAGAGTAAATGCTGCTCTCCAATACTTCCTGCAATAAAAAAGAAAATGTTTACATACTGATGCATTATTTCTTACCAAGATTAATTTTGGGGAGTATTTCTTAAAAGTGATAATGCAAAAGTTATAAAATTTGCGGATGTTTAACCTTCGAAACTAGAACATTGAGTCCAGCATGTTTGTTGTCCCATCCAAATTCGTTAATATTGTCGTCTGCACCGAGTGTTTTACCATTGTTTTGAAGGTAATTGAGGTAAGAATCATCTTGTGAAGCCCTTCTTAGCCATGCTGCTCCCCAGAGTAATTCATCCTGCCAATTCACATAAATAGGAATTTTAAGTCATATACAAGTTGCTATGACGATGCTTCAAATAGAACACCTGATTTAGATTAAATCAGTTCTTCACAAGTTTAAGACAAGAATTTGTTAAAATGCTTACCTGATATCCATCGAAATCACAATAAAATGGGCAGACACCCTCTCTGATGTTTGAATTATCGCTATAAGCGCCACGGTGACTATCAGCAAAGTCGAAAACTTTCGTTGAAGTTCGCAGCAACGTCTCAGCATAGCCGGGATCAGATGATCTGAATGCAATGGAGGAGGCAGCCAGGGCAGCTGCAGTCTCACCGGCAACATCAGAGGCTGGATTTGGTGCTTCAACTGAGTATACTGTCCTAGCAGTGTCCATATCTTCTGGCCTTTCCCAACAGCTATGATCTAAAATGGGATCCCCGACCTACAAAATTAATTGTTGAAATATTTTTAATGACACAACAGAATATGTATATATTTACTGACTAATTCTTCAACGTCTTTCATTTCCAGTAGAAATCCTGTGAATTCACTTATTAAGGTAAGTTTTGATTGGTTCAGATTGTGCATTTCATTTCTTTTAAAGCCCAGTCACTTCCAAATCTTCCTTTATTCAATGGTGGGCATTATTATCCATGATTAAGTTGCAGATAATTTTCTCTAATAGAGATAATTAATTTACGTCTCATAGATTTTAATCTAATGACAAAAACTTCCAATGAAGTTGGAATAATACGGAGAGATCTCTAAAAACATAGAAAGACATTCTCTAAAGTTTACAAAAAGAAAAAAGCATTATCGAGAGTTAGAGGCGCCACTTATTTTGGACATAGATGTAATGTTTGTGGAAATCTCAATGACTTTGTGTAGTTATTCAAGCTTTAATGATGGTTATACAATTATACCAAAATTGAGGAGGCATAGATGTAATTATCCCTTAACATAAACCTAGCTCATAAAACATATCTGGAACATTGAATAGGATATAAAAACACCATTTTGAAACAGAGGAGTTTGTACCAAAGTATAAGGCAAATGCTAGATACAACATTGATCTTCTTCCACAAGCTCAAATGGTTAATTTGCTAGATGAGTATCTAATTCTTAAAAGAGACAAATCTGGGATCTTAGTGCATCAATTTTTACCTCTTAGCTAAAAGCAAGCAATTTTAGTCCTCAATGATCATCACAAGATAAGTGCACGACTGCATGAGTTAGCAGAAGGAATCTACTTATCATAAACTTAATAGAGACACCAAATAAAACATGTTGGAAGATAAGCAATTATTTTATCAACTAAGGCAGTGTTTCACTTTCACCAACCCATTTGAATTTCCTATCAAATATTTTAAATTTCCCACAACCGGCCAATGCACCTCATTGGAAATATAAGTAAACTTTGAAGATCATGTGAACTCCACTGCTCCCCAAAATCAGCTATTCCCATGTACAGATGTAAGCTTATCAAATCTTGGAATCTCTTATGAACTCCACTTAAGACTCAAAAGTGCTAAACAACATAACCTAGGAAGTTTAAGAATAAACACACTGATAGCTTATATTTTAGTACCTTTTTTAATTTGATGGACCAAGTGGCAGTGAGATACTCATTGAAAAGAGAGCTGTTCACGCATTATTAGGTGGGTTTTTGGTAGTGTAATTTTTTGGCTACAATAGATGTGTGCAGAGGATTGGTGGACCCAAAAAGGTGGTCAGAAACAGACAAACTAAATGCTGCAAGGGTCAGGGTCACCTGCTACTGAACGAAAATCCCCTCAGCCACACACAAATCATCTCCTCCTCGCCAATTACCATAGAGTTAGTTTATCTACTACCTATTAGTTTTTCACTATTAACTTTTACAATTAATTTTCTAGCTACTCTTTCACCAATTTAACTCATGCCACTGAATTTTCACTATTTGTCTCAAGCTGGAATAAAAGAGGAAAAGTGTGTCTACTCAATGTTATCTGTTAACTGTCACAATTTCCCTAGCTATTTTTGCACCAAAGTTTAATTCTGCCAAGTGCTTTTTGGCTATTTGTCCTAAAGCCAAAACACGGGAAGAGAAATGTAGTAGGCTTCTGACAAACTAAGGTAGTCCTCGTGGTATATTATAATATGAACCATACTCTTAATCAATTTCAAATTACGCACTTCAGTTGAGAAGTAAATTGATTTTTAAACAATTGAACCAAGACCTTCTTTTTTTAGTCAGTTTTCTAATTTTCAAGAGATGAAACTTATACGTGATGAAGAATTGAAGACTAGTAAAATAGTACACTTACATATAATGATTTTGTAGAGAATGATGAGATAACATAATTTAATAAAAATTGCCAAAAACTCATGGCGCATCCAGAATACAAATAACAAAATGAGAATGTTGCAATGTCGTGCATAATATAATAATAATTAAAATCCTGACAGCATCAAAAGCTTATGAAACTTAATTCCTAAAAGTTTTACGAGTATTAATGGATGATAACCACAGAACATGCAATTCAATTTTGCCCATGCTCTTCCAAGAAAACCACTGCTTGAATTACAATTTACACACTGATTTATGATCACGTCTGTACTTTTTTTAGCAGCATCACTACTCAAATGTGAAATCACATTATGATCTGTCTATAATAAATCGATTTTAATTTTATTTTTTTAAAACCTAATGTGATCTAGTACTCTAGTCTAATTAAGAATATAAAAAAAAATCTCCAATTCTTCAACAGTACGATTCATTCATAAATGAAAACAAACTTATCTGTCACCATTAACACCATCAATAATTTAGCTGAAAAAAAATACGGCCAGGTAGTTGAAAAACAGTCTTCATCAAATATAGGTCAATAAATAGGATATGCAATTCAATTTGTACGTACTTCATTAACAACATCGCTACTCAAATCACATTATGATCTATAATAAATCAGTTCAAAATTTTCGAAAAAACAGAGACCTAATGTGATTTGATACTCTAAGTCTCGTTATTCAAAACACAACAACAATTCTCCAATTCACCAACAGTACGACGATTCATTAAAACTCATCTGTTACAATTAACACAATCGATTAATTACCTGAACAAAAATACTGTTAGGCAGTTGAGAATCTTCAACAGATAACAGGTAGATTCTATGATTTTCAAATTGCTATGTGGTCAATTAACAAGATCACCACTCAAATCACATTGTGATCTATAATAAACCGGTTTCGATTTTCGTCGAAAAAAAACAGAGACCTAATGCGATTAGTTTTAGTGTAATTATGAAATCGTATCGCAATATCAAACGATTCGTCTGTGCTACTCAAATCACATCATAATCTATAATAAATTCACATTATGAACCTAACATGATTTGTTCTAAGTTCTAACCTAGTTATCCAGCAAACAATTCTCCAAAATCACCAACACTACTACTCAAAAACCGCAAAACAAACTCATCTGTGTATTCTGTAACAATCAACACAAAATCAGTTAAAATGTACCTGAACAAAAATACGGTCAGGCAATTGAGCAACGCTCTTCAGCAAATACTCCGTTCCCCATCGAATCGCGACCAGAGCGTTCCTCCTCTCCGTCGCCGGCATACAGTCACCGAATTCGATGACGCTCCACGCCAGCATTGTCGTCGTGAACGCCATCGGAAAATTGAACTTCACATTATCTCCGGCGTCGTAGTATCCGCCGGTCAAATCGACCGATCGACTCCAGCCGTCGCTCAGGCCGGAGTTCCGGCGCCACGTCAGCCGCTGATCGGACGGCAAGTAGCCGGAGCGCTGGCCTTCGAAGAACAGGATCGATTTCGATAACGCGTCGGCGTAGTCGTGGTAGCTGAACGATAAAATTGAGAATTGTGAGAGAATCAGAAGATGAATTGTGCAGTTGAGTTTCATTTTTTCTGTTTTGGTTTTGGTTTTGGTTTTGGAGTGTGGTTTATATATATATGTAGGTGGTGTGTTGTTGAATTGGAGGGAATTTTTATTTTGTGTTATATATATATATATGTTTGTTAGCTAAAAAATTTTTTGTAGACAAAAGATTTAAAATGTAAAAATGTGTTAAATTGTAGATGTTTAAATTATTTGTAAGTTTATATTAAGTTGTAATTTTACTGGCAATAGTAATTAAATAAGAGTTTTTTCTTTTGGTAAATTAGTTATCAATTGTGTTACTTTAATTTGTCAAACTACCCTTTTTTTGAAGAAAAGAACAACAAATATGAAATAACACTCATATAATTTTAGAAAGTAACATGCTATTCCCTTAATTCGAATTTACTGGCAAGAGTGAATAACAGGTTTTTTTTGGTAAACTATCCATACGGCACCCTAATGTGACAAGTTAACCTTTTTTTTAAAGAAAAGATAAACAAATAACTCTCGTTTAATTTTAGAAAGTAGAAAATGTGGTTGTCTATTGTTGTGTTTCACTTTTTATCTCACTCTTTGTGACGATGACACGTGTTTTTTATCTTAACATAATGAATAGATGATATTTGCGCTTGATCTTATAATATAGAGTGGCTGATTATCTTTTGTCGTTGGCAAAAACATGAGAGTCATTATAAAAATAACAGGTCTTTCGGTGAATTATCCTAATATATAGTTACATAATCCTCATTTGACAAACTAGTGTTTTCTGAAATTATTTTTTCTCTCATTTGATTTTAAAAAGTAGCACATTGTCGCCTACATATGAGATGTAGTTCACTCATCTTAACGGGTTAACCCGAGAGTGGGTAATTTTTTGCGATTCAAAGAATAAACTCCGAATGATAACATTGTAATTTAATTATAATATATATGTATGTTCTTATTTTGTCTTTATACTTTTAATATAAAACACTAACAAATACTACAATTAAAATTTAAATTATTAAGTAATTAACATGAATGATGTTATTTGATTATTAGACGTCATGAATATAGTACAAAAATGACTAAGAGCTACGTTTTACTTTTTGAAATCACACAAAGCATTTTGTCTTATTTCAGTGAATAATTTGCGAAGGTGTTACAAGACTCACGACACAAGATGATTTCTATTAGCTCTAAACAATAATACGCAGAATTTAAGTAACATAAACTAAAACGGATGCTAGATTCTGTATATTTATTGTTTGGATGCGTCTATATAAGTTTAACAGACTAATCACATCATAAAATTTTTAAGTTTCTTGGACAATCATTTCTACATGATTCTAATTTCATTTAATATTACTAATACTAATCAAACTAAGTCATCACGTGATGTATAAAACAATTAACCACAATAGAGCAATAAACTCTTGTGCATCGCATCAAGAAAAAAAATATTGGAATTTTTTTATGTGTATTTAAAATTGGAATTAACATAGCCTCCAAATAATTGAAATTTTGTTTCTATATTTGGCGCCGCATTTGAGTGTTCACGGGGAGGGGAGGCGACACGATTGATGGTGTCGGTTAAAATTCACGTGCAACAAGAAATGAAACGCCATTGCTTCACCCATAAGGAGTGGTTTCAAATATTATTGCTTTTTGTTCTTTGTTAGGGTCCCTTGCATTTAATCTTGAGGTGGGGGTTTTTTGTGTTGTTTATGTTAAATTTGAGGTGACTCTTTAAATATGTTCATGATTTTCATCCAAGTGTTTTTTTGGAAGAATTGTTTTATCTTTGTTGATGCATAGTTTCATCAATACGTCTGCAATATGATGAGTGTTTGAAATACTTTTGAAATGATAAGACAATAAGTATAGAATTAGGAGAATCGGAGCTTAAGATCTTGTTGCTAATATGGACAAACTAAAAAATATGTCATGCTTTGTAGCCTCAACGCCTATGTGAGTACGCTTAGTGATAGTTTAACCTGGACTAAAAACTTTACAATAACAATGTCACCACTTGCGCCGTACAATTGCAATTAGAAAAGAATAGGGAATGACTCTTATACCGATTGATATGATACGAAGAGAACTAAACTCTGAAAGCTAGTAAATAAGGTTAAAGAATCTACAGTCGCATAAACCTCACACAAACTTTTCTTAAAATTGATGTGATAACTCCAAATCATATATCTTGCATCTATGATTATAGCAATCTACCACGCTCTGCAATCTCGAGGTTTACGTGGGTTGATCTTTGTCATAACTTAACCTTGTCTTGAGCGAAACACTGTAATACCGAGGTCCCAACTCGCACCACACACGTGCAAGTGAGTGGAAATAGTGGATGGTGATATGGTGGTAAGAGAACTAAATCTTAGAAGTTAGTTTTTAAGCGCAAAGACCGTAAAGTCATACGAACCCCACAAATTCTATAATATCAATGTAAGATCATTCGATTCTATACCTTGCAAGTAAGATTAGAAGAAAAAATGAATTGCTTTTATAAACGTGAAAATGTTGAGAGTACCGGATTGCTTGGATGAATGTGAAATTGGCAGTTAATTGTTTCCATTGTAGATAAGTCAAGGGCTCAAGGCTTAAGTATTTGTCTTGAAAAGTGTTTCAATTAAAATAAAAGTTTTTCAAATATGAGGGTTATTGATAATTTTGTTTAGCTTTTTATTTGCAATATGGAAATTTGGTTAAATCGTTTAATTACTACTCATAAAGAATATTTTCGTCACGCTTGTATTTGTTTGCAACTCGTGAAAGTACTATTAAACTTGTGAAGCTTTATGGTTAAATTTAGGTACCTCACTATCTCTTCAATTCTCCACCGAACGCTACGACAAAAATAAGAACTTGAAAATGCAGCACGTGAATGGACAGTCCTGGTACAGTCAAGGAACTTTATTTTTAATGTTTTAAAAAGCCTTTTAAACTTCTAACTTCAGTTTGTTCGTATTTATTCGTATTTTAGGCTACGGGCACTTGAAAATAGTTGAAATATAGCATTTATTTGAAATTTATTTGGAATGGTTGAATAATTGTGATAATAAATATAATCGCTACATCGTTTATTTTATATAAAACAAAAAAAATTAAGCTTATTTTATCTATGAACATAGTACATTTTGTTTTTTTTTTATTTATTTATTAGGAGCCGTAATATTATGTAAGTACGTGAATTACACTAAAAAGAAGTTGGTCGCAGTGCCCTTGTGCATCCAATTTCTAGTATATATGTTTTGCATATGTGTGTGAGTGTTTTATTTTAAATACGTCTAGAGAAGTAATTGTGGTTAAGTCTTCTTTCATTTTTAGTTTTTTGTTCTTTTATTATTTTTTATTGTCTCATAATCAGGGAACTTTATTATGATTATTAATCTCTATAATTGGGCCAGAATAGCAAATCCTGCAGCATGGGCTCAGAATTTCCAATTTTTTTTCTCGTAAATAAAGTTGAGTTTCTACAATCTTATTGGTTGGTAGTTGGGCGGATAATCTGACAAATGGGAATTTTGCTTTACACTTTTCAGCTAAAAGTGATGCAGATTTGGTATTGAAGTATGTATTCGATATTCCACTTGTGGCAGAATGACTTCTTACAAGGGCAACAACCTTTGGCAGATCCACAAGCAAATGAAGCAATGTATGAATCTTCTTAAATTTTTATCTTCCAATTTAAAAATTAAAATTAAAAATAAAATAAAAAAGGTAAAAGTTCTAGGTGAAAAAGGAAGACGAAGTCAAAAACATAGTGATAAAAATAAGACAGACCCTCAAACAACTTTCTTGCTCTCGTTCACTATTTAAGAGAGTTTATTGTTACAGCAAGTCAACGCATTAAACTGTTTTACGAGTTCTAACACTCTAGAAATGACATTGTTCCCGAGATTAATGATTCATTCACTAGTATCAAGCAAAATTAATGTATGACTTGACATTCAATGGTTTGTCTTCAATAACACTTGAATGTCAAATTAATCGTACATTTAAACACCTTATGCTACGTATTACATAACAATCGGTCTTCTTCCACTCATAGAGTTTGTTATTTTGAACGATGCTTTAGGTTAGGTGATAAGATATATGAAAATCTGATTTTCAGTAACCCTTGTGTCATTAGAATTGTGTTAAGTTGAATTTACAGAATGCCTATTAAAAGAGCGTAGCAAATAGTAGTAGACAAAACATTAGTAATATATAATTTGTCCAACAAACTAAAGTTAAAAAATGCCATTATTACGATTATCCTATAAACAATTTGGTCCAACCCTTTTAGTTTCAGTTGACTGAATGCTACCGCTACAAGTTCACATCATAACATAACTAGGTTTGATCAGTAATTAACTAGTTACTTACAAGTACTAGTGGTGAATCAACTGTCATAAAGTTAAATTTTTAGATAGATTAACTCTATAAAAGATTGACTCAATGGTGTAAAACTTCTTTGAATCCGTAGGTGGTACAACAATTTATTTAGGTGGACGTATTGTTTCCGATCTTAACTTGCTCAAAATTCCCTAAGACCTATAGCGATCACGAATATTGACCTGGGGCCCATTAGGCTTAACGAACATCATGGTTCACACCAGAAATTAATTTTAGTTAAAAAATAATACTTATAAATGCGAGAAAAATTGCTTAACGACCAAGGGATTAACCATTTCCTTTATTGTTTATTAATTATTACAGGGGAGAAAAACTCTCATAAGTCATAATATAATTACTACAACGTCCAATATTTAGAATGCCGACCTCGCACCTTATAATTACGTAAAGCTGCAAAAATTTCTTGCCATTAGTAAAGGAAATAAAATTCTCTTATTTTTCAGGAACCAAACAAAACTTAATTAACAGCCCGAAGATTAGATAGCTTAGATCTATCGCGAGTTCTCAGCAATGAATTCAAATTTTCCTATCCCGTCCACTAATCATCCAAAATTATTCAAACCAAAACTAGATAAGTAGATATAATGACTACTATAAAATAACAAAATTCGATCTATTTTCCCCATGAAGAAATGTATGTATACGAGTAGATCTTATTAAAGAAATGGAACATTAGAACATACCACAATCAAGGCAACGAAATCATATTAATTCTTAATTCTAGCTAGAAGCGTAAATCTAAATAATAAGATTTTATGTCGACCTTATATAATATTGGAAACATTCATCGTCTTGGAAGAACTTGTCTTTCTCTTCGGCCTAACGGAGTCCTGAATCGGGAAGAACAAACTATCTTGATATCGAACCATTGGAAATTCTTCACAAATTCCATGTCCAGTGATTAATACGGTTTTAAAAGCGTTCTCTTGAGGATTACGACGGATTTGATGTCCAGAATGATACACGCTTATCACTAGCTCATTATTTTCAGTAAAAAGCACGGGCCAAACACGGTGACATTCATCAAGCGAAGGCACGATCTCCACGCTCAATAACTTCGACCAAGAACTCAAGTCGACATTTCCTTTCATTATCCAAATTCGAAGTGTAGTAAAACCTTCCCCCCACGTGTTGTCATACAAACACAAACATCCTCTAAGACTTTTCAAATAGAATGTTTCAGTTTCTTCTGGAACTCCTGACTTCTCTAACTTCTTGAACTTGTCGTCTCGAGGATCAAAATATACTATATCCATGTAATT
This sequence comes from Misopates orontium, assembly GCA_946800315.1. Lineage (NCBI taxonomy): Eukaryota > Viridiplantae > Streptophyta > Magnoliopsida > Lamiales > Plantaginaceae > Misopates > Misopates orontium. Next base: position 1,671,321 of record OX326948.1, on the reverse strand, counting down.
TTCATCTCCCGAAATCCAGAAGGAAAACCCATCAACCAAAACCCCTGCATCATCAGGGTATAATTGAGTACTTTTGTATTGGAAATCTTGTTTATTTTTCCACAATTTGTTTCTGCACGAGTATACAAAATAGTACCTCTCAGATCTTACAACAACCTAGTAATCATCTAATTGTGGATCGTGACAAAGCCCAAAATTTTCCATATAGTCGTAACACGGGCAATGGATCCTTTTTTGTTTTCCACTTGATGGATTCCATAGAGTGAACACTTTTTTCCTCAAAAAAGCGTTGCTCAAGAGTACTAAACCATCACCAACATAAAACATTGCCAGGGGGCTGTTGCGCGATCACTTCATCAACTTGCCAGTCCTCGTTATCGAACTTAAACAGGGAAATTGTTTCTTGAGGCTTTCTGCGGATACATAGTGACCAATTTTGGGATCTAGAGTTCTTTGATACATGCTGATGAGTTTTAGCGAATTGATGATCCGAGATTATGGCGTTCCATGATTTGCAAACAGTTTTAAACCTCAGAAGTGATTTGACGGGTAAGTTTAGGAGGATGGTATGTATGATATCAAGTGGAATATCTATTGATGCCATGGTTGATTTTTTGAACATATGAAATTGGAATAATAGTTTTGCTTTTTCTAAGGTTTTGTATTCATGTTGCGTTGGGCTTCATTCACAGAGATGACTTATATATATATAGTACAATGTCGTCTTATGATAAATTAGAGGTGTAGCTTATTTTGAGAAATTAATGAGGCTTTCCATTTAGTAGTGGATAATTCCAAATATAAAATATTTTCAAATCTTTAGGAAAAGAAAGTTGATACCAGTGTTTTTAAAACCGGACTGGACACTGAACCGGTGATGTTACTGGTTCAAGGTTCAACCGGTTGAACCGATTTAACCGTTGGTTCGAACCGGTAAACGAAATACTTTTGAGAAAATCATGATGGAAGTTTATATATCCTCAAAACTATAAAATATGTTTTAATTGAGACAGTCGTGTATATATATATTATGGTTAAAGTTATATTATGGTTTATAACTTTAACGAGATGTATGTAATACGAGCTAAACAATGTTCTTAATATATTACACACACACACAGACATATATATATATATATATATATATATATATATATATATATATATATATATATATATATATATATGTGCACAATACAATACAATATAATATAATATATATATATATGCACACAAACATACACTTAAGAAAAATTAGAGGTAACAACTGTAATTAGCTGATTATTTTAACGTTTTATATTATACTCCCTATTAACTGTAACTGTTAAAAATTTAAATTAAGTTAAAGTAATTTAGTGAACTAAGTTAATTAAATCTGTCCCTGACCCACTAATTTTTTACTTATTCATTGGCCACTTTAGGCCCACTCTACACTAAAAACCCTAACTTCTATTAAATGAAAATAGAATTTAAAAATATATCTATTGTCTTCAACACTTCATCCCTCCGGCGGCTCAACAGTTCTTTTAGTTTCTTCTTCATTTTTTCCCACATCTAGATCTTTTTTCTCATTATCATAATGGTTCCTCTCTATATGATATTTTTTACTCTGAATTTGTCATTTCATCCACCAAAACGTTTACCATCATCTTCGTCGCCGTTGATTTCATCTCTCGGGAATTTTTTTTTTATTTAAAGAAACGGGTCTAGCACCGGGCTGAGTCACCGGTGCAACCGCTAAACCGGGCGGTCCACGGCGGTTTGAACCGGCCTTTCCAAAAACCGTTTTTGAGGTGGCTCCGGACCGGACTGAGCTCCGGTCAGCGGTTAACCCGGTCGGACCGGCCGGTCCGGTCCGGGTTTAATAACACTGGTTGATACAAATCAAAAGACGATAGTCCTATCAAAGTTGATATCTTTCCCCCTTTCTCAGGTGAGATTTTTGTAGCCAGACGAGAAGTTTATATGAATTAATATAAAGATTTCTTAAGGAGATTGAATTCCTGTGCAACTTGTATTTGGCTAATAACTTTAATTACAGTTGAGCAATAAATTTAATTTAAACTTGAGGTCGCAATGACAATTCACTTATGTATTAAATTAGTAATTATAATTACTCTAGTTATGTAATAATATTTTTTTTAACGTACATTATATTATTCTAAAATTATCCCGAAGCAAAACTAATGAGTCCACACTCTAATCGGACATGACCAGAAATAATGAAAAATAAAATAAAGTCATGTTTTAGAGCACAAATCAAATTATGAAGATGCAATGTAAATAGATATCACGACTGCAATATATATATATATATATAAAGTCATGTTTTAGAGCACAAATCAAATTACACTAGCCGTACGTAGATTTCGTAATTATAATGGCAATTCACTTATGTATTAAAAGTAGTAATTCTAAGGACACTAGTGTTATATAGACGCGCATATTGTAAAATTACCCCAAAGCAAAACTAATGAGTCCCAACTCTAATCGCACATGACCAAAAATAATGAAAATTAAAATAAAGTAATGTTTTAATGCACAAATCAGATGATGAAGATGCAACGTAAATAGATATCATGACTACTTAAAGAAAAACAAGAACACGATCTCTTTTCCCCATGAATGTGAGATGGGTGTATATGAGCAGATTATAAAAACACAACGATGAACAACATTAGAACATAAAACAATCAAGGCAACAAAATATATCAAATCTTAATTCTTTCTACAAAAGTAAATCTAAAAAATAAAATACTATGTCGACTTTATATGATGTCGGGGACATTCATTCTCCTGGAAGAACTTCTCTTTCTCTTCGGCCTATCGGAGTCTTGAATCGGGAATAACAAACTATCTTGATACTGAACCATAAGAAAATCATCACCAATTTGGTGTCCATCGATTGCTAAAATTTTAAAAGCATCTACACCTACACGACTACGACGGATTCGATAACTGGAGCGATCCACGCTTATCACTATCTCATTATTTTCAGTAAAAAGCACGGGCCACACAGTATGTAATGGATCAACTGCCGTCACGATCTCCATGCTCAATAAACTCGACCAAGAACACAAATCGACATGTCCTTTCATTATCCAAATTCGAAGTCTAGTAAAATTTTCTCTTCTCGTGTTGTCGTATGAGCACAAACATCCTCTAAGACTTGTCAAATAAAATGTTCTAGCACCTTCTAGAAATTCCGGCTTCTGTAACTTCTTGAACTTGTCATCTCTAGGATCAAAATATACTATATCTTTCACGATATTATCTTTATCTTTCAAAGTCCAGAAGGAAAATCCGTCAACAAAGAGCCCTGCATTGGGGTATAATAATTCATACTGAGATTCTTGTTTATTTGTCCAGGATTTGTTTTGGCAGGAGTATACAAAGTAGTCCCTCGCAAATCTAACTACAACCTTGTAATCGTCCAAATGTGGATCGTGACAAAGCCCAAAACTTGTCATATCATTGTAGCACACATAAGGGCAATAGAATTTTTTCTGTTTCCTAGTTGATGGATTCCACAAAATGTACACCTTCATCCTAGTAGAAGTACTGTTGCCCAAGAGTACTAAACCATCACCAAAGCACAAAATATTGCCAAGCGGTTGTTGCCGAATCGCTTCAATTTGAAAGCATCTATTTTCAAATTTACACACATGAAGTTTTTGAAGCTTTGTGTGTCTACAAAGAAAAAGATTCTTGGGTGAATTGTTTGATTTTTGGCGATGAGTTTTGGCAAACTGACGATCAGAGATTATGGCATTCCATGACTTGCATACAATTTTAAATCTCAGAAGAGATTTGATTGGTAAATTTAGAAGGATGGTATGTATGATATCAAGTGGAAGATCTATTGATGCCATGGTTGATTGATCTATTGATGCCATGGTTGAACTTTAACCTGTGAAATTGGGAGAACAATTTCGCCTTTGCAAAGGTTTTGTATTCATGTTATGTTGGGTTCATTCAGATAGCTTATATAGTACTATGTTGTCTTATGTTAAGTTAGAAGGTGTAGCTTATTTTGAGAAATTAATGAATCTTTCCTTTTAGTTGTGGAGAATTCCAAATATAAAATATTTTTAAATCTTTCGAAAAGAAAGTTAATACAACTCAAAAGGAGACAGTCCACTATCAAAAGAATTCTGTATGATATAAATTTCTTAAGGAGATTGAGTTCATGTGCAACTTGTAGTAATTGGCTAATAACTTTAATTACAGTTGAGCATTAAGTTTAATTTAAACTTACACTGGCCCTACGTAGATGTCGCAATGACAATTCACTTATGTATTAAAATAAGTAATTCTGTTTACAGTATGTATAAACGTGCATTACGGTATTCTAGAGTTACCTCAAAGCAAAACTAATGAGTCCACACTCTAATCGCACATGACCAAAAATAATGATCGAAAAATAAAATAAACTCATGTTTTAGTGCACAAATCAGATTATGAAGATGCATTGTAAATAGATATCAGGACTGAAATATATGAAAGAAAAAATCGATCTCCCCATGAATGTGAGACGTGTATATATAAGTAGATCTTATTAAAAACACAAAATAAACAACATTGAACACAAAACAATAAATCTAAAAAATAACTTGTATTTCTCTTCAGTCTAACAGTCCTGAATCGGGAAGAACAAACTATCTTGATATGGTACCATAGGAGCTGTAGCACAAATTCCATGTCCAGAGATTAATACAGTTTTAACAGCGTTCTCTTGAGGACTTCGACGGATTTGATGTCCAGAGCTGTTCATGTTTATCACCATCTCATTACTATTCGTAAAAAACATAGGCTGAAGCCACCGATCAAGCTGGAACCTAGCAAACCCCACCTCCATGTCCAATAACTTCGACCAAGAACACAAATTGACGTGTCCTTCCATCATCCAAATTCGAAGAGTAGTAGAATTTTCGCTGTACGTGTTGTCGTACAAACACAAACGACCTCTTAGACTTGTCAAAAAACAGAATGTTCCAACACCTTGTAGAGGTCCCGACTTTTGTAACTTCTTGAACTTGTCGTCTCTAGGGTCAAAATATATTATATCTTTTGCTATGTAATTTTCGTCATTCAGAATCCAGAAGGAAAATCCATCAACCAAAACCCCTTCACTTGGGTATAATCTATTTTTGCCTTGAAACTCTTGTCTATTTGTCCAGGATTTGTTTTTACAGGAGTATATGCGATAGTATCTCGCACATCTAACTACAACCTTGTAATCGTCTAATTGTGTATCATGACAAAATCCAAAATTTTGAATACAGTCGTCGTAACACACATAAGGACAATGGATCGTTTTTTGTTTTCCACTTGATGGATTCCATAGAGTGAATCTCGAAAAAGCGTTGCGCAAGAGTACTAAACCATCACCAAAGCACATAACATTGCCAGAGAGTTGTTGCGGGATCGCTTTAACTTGCCATTGTCCGTTTTCGAACTTAAACATCTTTGGAATCTTTTTGTATTTACAAAGAAACCAATTCTGGGATCTAGACTTCTTTGATTTTTGGTGATGAGTTTTAACGAACTGACGATCGGAGATTATGTCGTTCCATGATTTGCGTACAATTTTAAACCTCAGAAGTGATTTGACGGGTAAATTTAGGAGGATGGTATGTATGATATCAAGTGGAAGATCTATTGATGTCATGGTTGACTTTTAACATATGAAATTGGAACAATTTTTGCCTTTTCTAGGGTTTTGCATTCATATTTTGTTGGGCTTCATTCACAGAGATAGATAACTGATATAGTACCATGTTGTCTTATGTTAAGTTAGAAGATGTAGCTTATTTTGAGAAATTAATGAATCTTTCCTTTTAGTAGTGGATAATTCCAAATATAAAATATTTTCAAATCTTTAGAAAAAGAAAGTTGATACAAATCAAAAGACGATAGTCCTATCAAAGTTAGTATTTTCCCCCCTTTCTCCGGTGAAACTTTTGTAGCCAGACGAGAAATTTATATGATAAAGATTAATCAAAGTTGGATTCATGTGCAACTTGTAAATGGATGATAACTTTTAATTACAGCTGAGCAATAAATTTAATTTAAACTTACACTAGCCCTACCTAGATGTCGCAATGATAATTCACTTATGTATTAAACCAGCTATTATAGTTACACTAGTTATTTAATAATAATTATTTTTAGGTTTATATGGCTAATGTCTAATGATATAGACAGAATAATTCCTCTGAAAACATAGCAAAATCCTTTAAAATCTCACTTTTAGCCTTGCCTAATTAAGTTCCAACTAAAATCTCACTACTTATTTTGTAACTCCTATAATTGTATCCATATCGACGGAATCTCAATTTGTAATTAAAACTATTTGTATTTTCTGCTTATTTCTCTCTCTCCTTTTCTTTACAACGAGGCTAACATTTATATATGCTCTAAAAATACATTACTGATTTTGGATGCATATTGACTATGTGATGCTGAAACTAACCATCTTTTGAGAATATCTGTAAAGTAAATAGAATAAATGGCAATAGGAGTAATGTGATAGCATAAAACTATTGGAATATGGAATTGATCGGTTCTTTTCCAGTTGTAGAGAAAAGAGAAGACTACAAAAATAAATCAGTACTCTTTGTAAAAGGAAAAAGAGAGAGATCAGGGAAGATTTTCTCAGGGGTATTATTGACAAAGCCTCAAAATTGTTCTGTATTTAGGAGAATTGCTTTGTATGTATCGTTATTCGAGTATTAATAGTCCCACTCATGGACCTCACTTTAGGATTAGTTTTTTCCTTTTTCGGGGTTCCCCCTTCCATTGTACGCAAAAATCGTTATTCGAGTATTAATAGTCCCACAACATTTATTACATGAGAATATAATGTGAACTCTAGTTTCACTACTCTAAAAAATCATTTCTCTTTTTCTATGTAAGCATAAATTTCACTTACTAATTGAATTATTTTTTAAATTAAAGTCCCAATCAAGAGAATAAATTCACACTCTTAAAATCCAAGTACAATTTTGACCGGGCTCAAATATGAATTAGGCCCAAGTACAAAAACCCACTAAACACCCTTTTCGATTTTTAATAAGCCCATTTGAGCAACAGACCATTTACTATTTGACCCACTGTCATCATCATAGATAAAATCCCATTTTTCATTTTTTTTTTCTTCTATAAATTACAAAACCCCTCTTTATTCATCCCCAAAAACCCAAATTTCATACACTTGTCGCTCAAGCTTAATTGGATCGAACATTTCAACAACAACAACAGAAAAAGCTAGGGTTAGGGTTTTGAAACGAGAATCAGATGTCCGCTAACGACGATGAAGAGCCTCTGTCGGACGTAAATAAACCTAATTCGCCGGAGATGGAAGAGAATAATCGGCTAATTGACGGAATTAAAGGCTCCGACCAATGCGAGCCGTTTGTTGAATTGAGCGAATCGAATTTAATCGGTGAGAAAGATGATGAAACGGTGTCGTTGTTGGAGGAGAGACCGGAGTCGATTGGAGGCGGAGTTGAGGAGAAGGCGGAGTTGACGGCGGAGGTGATGGTTGAAAAGAGTGTTGAAGGGGACGGAGAATTGAGCTCGAGAGGGAATGAGTTGGTAGTGGACACACATGTGGCGAAGAAAGTGGAGGAGGAGGAGGAGATTGTGCCGGTGGTTGAGGCGGAAGTGGAGGCGGTTGATGCTGAAACGGGGACTGGGAGTGGGGAGAACTTGCGAATTGAAGGTGGTGATGAGAAATTGGTGGTGGAGAAGGTACGTGGAACAGAGGTGGTCGAGGAGGACGTTGTTCCTGTAGTTGATGCTGAAGCGGAGGATGTTGTGACTGAGATAGGTGGTGCAGAACCGTCATCTGAGTTGCAAATGGTGGGAGAGAAGGAAGAAGCGGGAGCAGGGAATGATGAAATTGAGACGGAGGCTGGGGATGGGATTAAGACAGAGGAAGCGGGTGGCGGGGGCAATGAGTTTGTGGAGAACACAGGAAATGGTTCGGATACAGTGGTGGAGGGCGATGAAGACGGCCAAGGGAAGGTTGATGCGATGATGCATGATTCAGAAGTTGGGAATACTGAAAAACCTGGTGGTACCGAAGAAGAAGAGGGCGAGCCTATGACCACTGCAGAAGGAAATACTGAAAAACCGGATGGTACAGAAGAAGAAGAGGGTGACCCTGTGACCACTGTGGAGATGACACTTCCTGAGGTTGAATTGGAGACTGAGGTAGTACCCAAAGTGACTAGTGGCGTAGTTAATGCCAGTCAAGGAGAGGAGGTTCTTGAATCAATGGACAGTATGGAAAATTTTGGTGATGAGGTGAGAGTTGAACATGCTGATGAAAAAGATGTGGCTACTGAGGAAAATCTTTTGTCTGAAACTAAGATAGTGGTTGACAACATGAGTGTGGAGGTGCTGAAGGATCCCGCATTAGATGAGCCCGTGAGTGTGCCAGAAAATAGAGACCAGGTGATCGTAGAAGAGGTTCATCCAGCTGGGGATGTTAAAGTAGAAAGTGAGGAAGGAGTAGAATTGGAATCAGCAAAGAGTGATGTCCCCGAGGAGATTCAGTTGGCAGATGCTGAAACGGGAGCAGATACAGGGTCCAAGATGGCGGCTGATAAAATTCTAGACACTGCTACAAAAATGGAGACAGATGAAACTAGGAGTGATTTGGATGAGCCTGGCGAGGAGTTAGATGATTCACCTACTGCTCCGCAAGATGAGGAAGATGAGGCAATGTATGCTGAGGAGGAGACAGGGACACAAGACACTGAAATGGAGACTGAAACAGATGTTGCTGAATCGGGAAAAACATCTGGAGGAAAGCGTAAGAGAAGAAACTTATCAAAGAGTCCATCAATTTCTAAAACCACAGGAAAAGGTGCATCAAAGAAGATTGTAGGAGAGGATGTGTGTTTCATTTGCTTTGATGGTGGGGACCTTGTTCTGTGTGACCGTAGGTATGTTTTCTTCGTTGGGGAAGGTGAAATCTTCATATTGCAATTAAGGAATAAAGCAAGAGCAGCACTTTATTCTTGAATAACTTTTGGTTCCATGTCTTCACATCGTTTAAACTCCTATCATGGTTTTCAGGGGCTGCCCTAAGGCGTACCATCCTTCCTGTGTCGACCGGGACGAGGCATTCTTCAAAGCTAAGGGTCGCTGGAACTGTGGTAAGCAAACCTTTATATCTGTGTGCACCTGCACACACTTAATTATCGTTGATGGATGCTTTTATGAAATTATATGTCATTAGCAATTAAAAAGTTTTTTTTTTTTTTTTTGGAATTTAATATTAATTGGGAGCTGTTGTTTTCTCATCTTTGACACATTCTTTTATATGATCTCCAAGTCTACAGCTACATGTATATGGGTCTACCAGCTGCTTGTGTTTTCTATAAGCAAAGATTGTTATTATGCTCTAAGTTCAAGTGAATCTGGCAAAAATATTTAAGAAATAAGCATATTGCAATATCGCCAGACCTAAAAAGTTTTGAATTCTTCATCACAACCCAACTGTACGGTTAGTGGAATCTTTGCATAGTGGTAGAAAACTTGCATATTTAAGAAATTTGCCCAGCTCGGCGGTAACTTACATTTTTCTGAAGCTTTTCGGCTAAGTCTTCACTGTTCAATTGGAAGGCATTTTCCATCCGTTTCTTGACCAAAAGCCTTTCTAATGGATTCTGGATAAGGCACATGTGCAACTGTGACCAATAGCCTTTCTAGTGGATTCTGTGAAAGACACGGTCTGTGCAACAGCTGATCCGAACAAAATACAATTACTAGCTTCACCGTGGAGGACTGTAGCGTCTATGTGCTCAAAATCAACCGCAACTACTTTTCCATTTCATTTATTTTCTTTTCAAATATTGCTGACGACCCTTGATACGTTTAGGGAAATCTTGGCTTGAACATGATTCAACATCTCTATGCCGATTTCCCTATGTGATTGTGATGTGCCTTCACTTATTGTTTCTAGCTTACCTAAATATTTGGTAAATGTGCATGGCTCTATATGCTGCTAAGTAACTGCATCTTCTTTTTCTTATTTTCAGGTTGGCATTTGTGTAGCAAGTGCCAGAAGAATGCTCACTATATGTGCTGGACATGCACGTCATCACTGTGCAAGAGTTGCATTAAAAATAAGGTTATCTTATGTGTCCGTGGAAATAAAGGTTTTTGTGAGGCCTGCTGGAAAACTGTTCAATTAATTGAGAGCAATGAACAGGGAAACAAAGATGTATGTGCTCTTGTCACGTCTCTCTTGCTCCTTATGCTTATAACTTGTTTGATTGATTTATTAACCTTAAGTTTGAGTCCTACCATTGCTATTTGTCGCCAAAAGTTTTAAATATCAGATTCCGTGGAAAACTCTTTAGTCTTACTGTTGTCTTATTCACGACATATATAGCCTTTTGAGTTAGCTTTAGTGACTAGTGTCATAATTATGGTTGTTAATTTGATTGGTTATTTTCGTTTTTGGATGGTTTCAATGGCATGCCATATAAAGTGCCTTAGAGTATTATGAATACAATGATACTTGTTTTCTTAATAGCTACAGCTGAATTATGGATTTAACAGTTAGCAAGCTTTAGTGGATCAGTTTTTACCAGGTGCCAAGCCCTATGTAGGTGAAACAAGCAAGGAGAGATGAAAAAGATGAGAGATTGGCATAAGAAGTTCTTCCTTTAGTGATTATCTGGAAAGAAAGGGATGGAGAAAGTGCACAAGGCAGACTCACTTTCTGATCTTACAAACAGAGAAAAGATCTTAATTATAACTCTTCTAATCTACCTTAGTAGATCAATGCATTATAAGTGACTGAAATCTGCCTGTTGCTCCCCTCCTTTTGAGGCAAGTGAAGTTGATTGCTACATGTCATAAGCAACTACAATAAATAAACACTAGACATATCAACGGGGTTCTGTACGGTTTATGTAAGTCCTGTTAAGGTCAATGGAATCTTGCTTGCCAATTGGCGCTGGCTGAAAAGGCACATGCACAGAAGCGACTAACATATTTCTGTTAAATGCAATCCTGACTTGCATAATGGATAATTGACCAAATATATATTAATAAACATGCGTATGAAAATTGAAACTATTGCAATACAAAGAAGTTAATAACAGAAGCCAAAAAAGTCAAGTAATCATATTGTTATATCAAGCAATCACTACCACATTGTGATATTTAGAATGATATCTTATTAGAATAATTTCCATCTTAGCACGGTTATCAGCACAAAGTGAGTAACTTAACAATTTCCATGGTTATTATATTTACCCGTTTCTGCGATGAGTTTACCATAATTTTAAAGAAATATCAGGTTAGGGGTTTATTGTGATTCTTTGGTCGTCATCTGTTGAACCTTTTAGCATTATCATCTATTGAACCTGTTCATGGCTACTATATCCTGCTTCCTTCAAGATGATATAATACTGGTGTTAGAACTTCTAACTCTGGCAATTTTAGCTTTTCACCTCATTTTTAATTGTTTTCAGAAATCAATTGTTGAAATGTTTAGAATCTTTTAGTATTAGGTTGCTTTATTAACTTCTTACATCAAACTGGTATTTTTATTAGCTCCACTTGCTCTTCGTCAATATTTGTAGTCCATGTATGGACAATTTTGTTCTGATGTGGACCCTCTTGATCAATGCAGACGCAAATAGATTTTGATGACAGAAGTAGCTGGGAGTTTCTCTTCAAGGATTACTATATGGAACTGAAGGCTAAGCTATCGTTAACGTCAGTCGAGATTGCAGAGGCCAAGAACCCATGGAAGGGGGCTGGCATGTCGTCTGGCCCCAGCAAAAAGGAATTGTCTGAAGCACAAGCTGATGCTAATGATGATGGATCCAACTCAGATCATTCTGCTGAGAACTTAGAAACTGTCACACCTAAAAGAAGAAAGCTAAGAAAACAATCAAAATCCCTCACGAGAGAAGAGGAATCGGTAGGTGCAGCTGTTGTGGAAGGAAAGGAACGTACCTCTGTTCCTGACAATTCTGAATGGGCATCCAACGAGCTACTTGAATTTATTGCACACATGAAAGATGGTGACACATCTGTACTCTCTCAGTTTGATGTACAAGCTCTTCTCCTTGAGTATATCAAAAGTAACAAACTACGTGACCCTCGACGGAAAAGTCAGATTAGATGTGATGCGAGACTCGAGAATTTGTTTGGTAAACCTCGGGTTGGGCATTTTGAAATGTTAAAACTTTTAGAATCACATTTTTTCTCAAGAGACGAGCAGAATGATGATGTTCAAGGGAGTGTTGTTGACACTGAACATAACCAGTTAGATATTGATGACGATGCTGACCTCCTGGCAAAAGGTAGGAGACGTAAAACTCGCAGAAAAAGTGGCAGTCGGATGCCTCAGTCAAATCTTGATGATTATGCAGCCATCGATATGCACAACATTAGTCTAATTTACCTGCGAAGAAAGTTGATGGAGGACCTACTCGAGGATACTGATAGTTTTAATGATAAAGTTGTTGGGACATTTGTGCGGATAAGGATTTCTGTTAGTACCCAGAAGCAAGATCTATATAGATTGGTGCAAGTTGTTGGTAAGAATTATTTTATTATTATCCCGAAACGTCTTAGCGTTTATTGTTCTGTGAGAGTCTTCTGGAACTAAACCCTTGTGGAACTAATTGGATTTCCCACTCGTCTTCACCCCCCCAAGAAATGTTGCAAAAAACAGATGTATAGTGAAAATTTCTCTTCTTGGTGTTTTGAGTGCAGGCACCAGTAAAGCTACAGAGCCATACAAGGTTGGCAAAAAGACCACCGACATTATGGTGGAGATACTAAATCTCGACAAGACTGAGGTCATACCAATTGATACAATCTCAAATCAAGAGTTTACCGAGGTAAATTGAGTTTTAACGTGTCTGACCTACTTCTCCTTCACTAATAGTGATGTTTCAAGGTCATTGAGATGGTCAGCCATTCCCCAGACCACTGGAAAGGAAGTATTTGGTATTTGTTAGTATGTCAAAACAGAAAAAAATGAAGAGGAAAAAGAGACAATATATACAATGTAAGGTTGGACTGCTTAATAAGTGGTCCCATCCTGGTTACATCGATCTTGCATTATTGTCAATTATCAAGGGAATCTTTATTATACAAGCCACTTTGAGATATAAAATGAGTATTTGTTAAATATCAGACACAGTGTCTGACATGCAGTGGCTGCATAGAATTTTATCAGCCTCTTCTTTGAGATACATGAGTTTGTGGGTTGCTTTACGATTCTGGTTGTCAGTTTTTAGTTTTTGAGTTTCTCAAGGTATTTGTGATGGCAAAAATGCAATTCCTTTGAGACCGATCCCTTTTTCACCTAATTTTTCAATTTTGTTCTATAAATGTCTTTGTGATTACCATAGCGATATCTGCAATGAATGTAGCTTTTCAAAACTCAGTTACAGATCTGTTGTTTTTTCCAACTTTTACAGGAGGAATGCAAACGCCTCCGTCAGAGTATCAAGTGTGGACTCATCAGTAGGCTGACAGTGGTATTTATACACATGCCTCTTGATTTATGACGATGGCCTCAAGCTTTAATGTCTCTGTTAATGATGCGGTGATTGATGTTTTGTAGGGTGAGATTCTTGACAAGACCACAGAAATACAGGTGGCCAGAGTCAACGACGTATGTTCTTCCCCCTAATTTGCTAATATTGTTCTTTACTTTTCAAATGGATGACATCAATGACTAGATTCTTCTGCTTTATTATGCTATATAATATGAGGTGTCTTTACAATTAGGAATTCACTATAGGACAGCTCACGCAATAAAATATTTTCCGTACTTTCTGGCAAAACAATGAGATGCTGTGGACCTTGGTTAGAATACATTCCTTATGGCCTCATATGTATATGATCTTGTTCTTGATATGCTTATCAGAAAGTTAAGTTTCCCTATTTTCAACAAGATGCTTACCATAATAGAAGGCCACCAGTGAATATGCGTAAAATTTGAGCCCAAAGTATGTTGATTTAGTGCTTTCAGAGGTAGATGATAATTACTTATCTTCACATTTTTCTTAAGATCTTATTTAATTGTGCAAATAAGACTTCTGTAAAGTAGTTTCTTTCTTTTCTGGAATCACATTGTGCATATTTTCTTTGCGCCATGCAGTGGCTGGAATCAGAGACTTTGCGGCTCAGTCATCTTCGTGATCGGGCTAGTGATTTAGGACGTCGGAAAGAATATCCTTTTTGTACCTTTTTTTTGTTGCTCTCTACCTTCTGTCAAAACCTGAATTGGAATTATTACATGCGACAGATATTGCAAGGTAGTGGCCTTTTGACTGCATAGATATATTAGTGCTAATCTTGTTTTAGAAACCACATGCATTTCCTGCATATCAACAAGAATTTCTGTTTCATCTGTTTTTTCTTCTTCTTTTTCTGGATAACTTAGATCTGTTTATTAATGCATTGAAGACATGGAACTTATGCAGGCCAAGTAGTATATTATCAGATCTCTCTTTGAGGTTTATTGTGAAACTCTTCATCAACTCCAAGATCAAAGTTGTAGATGTTAAGCCTAACTCTCTGCTTCGAATTATCATTATAAAGTATTTGTAAGATACTGCAGTATGGACTATTTTGCATGTATATTTGTATTTGTTTAAATTTTAGTATGCCTTCTTTTACTTCGGCTGAGATTTTCCTTGACCTTTTTTCACGCTTAGAGAGTGTGTCGAGAAATTGCAGCTCTTGAAGACACCTGAAGAGCGTCGTCGTAGACTAGAGGAAGTTCCTGAAATTCATGCCGATCCGAAGATGGATCCAAGTTACGAGTCTGAAGAGAATGACAGTGATACTGACGACAGTAGACGAGGTTTTCCCTTTCCGTGCAGCTTTGGTATCCAAAACTTTTCACTTGTCATGCGTTCTTACTATTCTTTATTTTCGCTTGTAGATGCTTTCATGAGATCCAGAATTCCAGGTTTTAGCAGGAGAGGAAGGGGCCCAATCTCTCCTCGTGACAGTTCTTCAAAAGATTTTTGGAGTGGTTCAGCAAATTTACCAAGTAAAAATTGGGATTCGAATAGGAACCTAGCTGGTAATAACGTTTCTACTAGTTCTACTCATTATGGTGAGATGGGAAATGAAAATTCTTGGAATATAGAAGATAAAGAAGGAACACAAGAATCCAACAGCGTAGAGAAACTGGGTTCCGCAACTAACTTTGAGCCTCTTGAGCAGGCTGTGCGCCCCGTTACCCCATCAAAATCATTTTCAGCTGGTACGTCATTAACCCCACAAGCATCTCATTCAACTGGAGTAGCATTAGCTTCTGTCAAGATAAACGAATCGGAGAAAATATGGCATTACAAGGATCCTTCGGGAAAAGTCCAAGGGCCTTTCTCTGTGGTTCAGTTGCGTAAATGGAATAACAATGGTTACTTCCCGTCCGATCTAAGAATCTGGAGAACAACAGAGACTCAGGACAACTCCATACTTCTGGCTGATGTATTAGCCGGAAAACTTCCAAAAGAATCGCAAGTCGTTGACGATATACTTCCGGAAACTACTACCCTGCATGATTTGCGCACCTTGGTAGGTCATTCTGTTAAGACTTCTGACACATCCTTAAACCAAGACAGGGAGAGATCGAACACCGATCAAAATTCTGCAATCCCCAAAGTGTCTGCTCAGAAGTGGGACAGGAATGATATCACTAACCTGCCTTCACCCACTCCAAAACAAAATAGTGCAGGTTTGGTTGTAGGCGAAGGGGCTCTTCACGCTGCAGTCATTCCAACTCCAGGTGTTAATGTAGTGCATCCGTCTCCTAGTGCAGTTTTACCTAATATTGCGACTCATTCCACTGTTTACAGTCCAACACCGAACTCTCAACAAGGAATGATTGTTGGTACTTCAGATTCTCGACATCATCAGCCAATCATGACTAATGAACTACATGCGATGCAGATGGCTGCCCATCCATCCACCGTTATCCCGCCTGTTCCAACTGTTGCTAACCAGAATCTTCAAGCTGATACTCAGGCTATGGGAGGCGTTGCAC
Source organism: Misopates orontium (assembly GCA_946800315.1). Taxonomy (NCBI): domain Eukaryota; kingdom Viridiplantae; phylum Streptophyta; class Magnoliopsida; order Lamiales; family Plantaginaceae; genus Misopates; species Misopates orontium. The sequence goes on along the minus strand of OX326948.1, from coordinate 1,655,267 downwards.
AGTCGGGACAACCCCAGGCTTATGGTTGGGTTGCACCAAATGTTCAAGGTTCTGGAACTTTCTCGAACCCGGCTACTGCAGTTTTACCTCAGGGCAGTCAACCAAACATGGGTTGGGGTCAAGCAAGCATGCAACCCGCTCCTGCACCAAATGCAGCTTGGGGCATGGGGCCAGCAGAGAACAACACTTCTATGGGGGTGAGACCTGAAAATCCTACCGTCGGGTGGGGTCCAGCACCAGTGCCTGCTAATCCAAACATGGGGTGGGCGAATACGGCTCCAACTAATACAAACATGAACTGGGGACCTCCTATGCCGGCACCACCTCCTGCAAATGCAGCTGCCGGTTGGGGTCCTCCAGGTGGAGCAACCATGCAGGCAGGACCAGTCCAGGGGAATATGAATCAGGGCTGGGGGCCAGGTTGGGGTGGCCCACCGGTTCAAGGGGCAGTGCCGCAAAATGGGTGGGTCCCACCGGCTGGGAATTCTGGTCCTCCGGCTCCAGTTCAGGGGCCAATGCAAGGAAACCAGAATCAAGGATGGGGACCTCCGCCAGGAAACCAGGGCACGTGGGGTGGAGACCAAAACTATGGCGGTGGTGGTGGTCGGGGTCGAGATTCTGATTTTGGTGGCGGGAGACCTTGGAATAGGCAGGGAGGTTCTAGGAATTTCAACAGGAGGGACACAATTTGCCCGTACAATGCAAATGGACGATGTAGGAAGGGGTCGCGTTGTGATTACCGGCATACTTGATGGATTTGTAGCTTCTACTGGTGCATGCATGCATGATTTGTATAGTCTTTTTAAATCCTGCAAATTTTACTTTTTGGAACTATAGTTCGTATGGCTATAAACTTAGTGCAGTTCATGTAACTGCTTTTAGCTATGCAATTTTGGTTAATTTAGATGCTGAATTTGGCTATTCTTTTTTTTTTCGCTTTGGGTCTTAGAATAGTCATCATTCACCGTTGTCGCAGTGATTGCGAGTGATGATGTATTTTAGCAATTTATCTCCTATATTTCGGAATTAAGCTTTTAGTTCTTGAAAATCATTAAATTTAGCACTTTTATCTCCGTCCAGTCACGAGTCTAAGTTAATTTTCAATAACATTTTTTATCACGGTATATTCTTTGCGGGCGAAAGTGCTATAAAATAATGTTTTTAGTGAGTTTCCCCAAACATTGAAGGTGTGTCAAAATTAGCTTTAATTTTTCAAAGGCTTTTTTAACCATTATCCAGAACCACTTAAATAAAGTAGAAGGAAAATCAAGCAAATGATGCATTATTGCATTGAAAAATATCAGTGTAGTACTATCATACGAATTCTGTTGTGCGTTTCGAGCTTTTTGGTGTGTGAAGTGACATGCCCAAAGATAAAAACGTATTTAATAACTGAAAAGTGAAAAGAAATAATAAAAGGAAGATGCACTCTGACTACAGCGTCCAACACTTCCAAACGTTTGAAATAATTTCGCAACATTATTCAAACATTGAAACAATTGCTCAAAATATAAGTCTCTTCAGGACATTGTGTAGCTTGTTTCACTAAAAGACATTCAAATCCATAGATTTGCTCACTATGGAGACGAAACTGGATCATATTGTAAACAACTTCTAACACCTATCATCCAGTTTTGAGAGCAAGTTACTGAGATGGTGTTTTCAAACTAGTCGGAAAACTCGTGACAAATTTTGGATTGTAATTTCGATTTGGCTTTCAGATTCTACTTTCTTGTATCCTATCCTGCCTATCATATATGCTAGTTGCAACAGATTGTGCTTGATTTGTCATTAAATTAGCTACTAGTATAACTATTACCTACTTATGTTTCGTTTTAAAGTAACATTTACCCAACTTTTAGTTATGGATTAAACTTTTGTTTCCATTACATGTTTCAGTGTACTAAATTTTAGAAATTTCTTCACAACATTTAGAAATCTTTTCTATAATTTCAAAAGTTTCGAAAAAATCATTGTAATAGACGTAGAGTATACTTATATTTCATTTTCGTCGTAAAATAAAAATAGAAACTTTGATGCGCGCTGAAAACTCTGAATTGTTTTATAATAATTGAACCAACGACTCCTTTATTCATAAACTCACTTAAAAGTTCAAACAAATCAATCACTCACAGTCATAAAAATCCATAAAAAAAAAAAAAAAAACTCAAAACAAATCTTTCACACACAAACACAAACACAATCTCATCAAAAACAAACACCAATTCAAACTCCAAATTCTCTCACAGATCTCAGATCTCAAACTCAACTCTCTTCTTCGGGATCGCCACGAGCTGCACAGCTCTCGGAGCAGTCAATCCGAACAAATCGCTCATATCAAGCTCCTCACACTTCATCCCGTTCGGCAGCTCCCAATCGAAGCTGTGGCACAAGCTCGCCACGCTCAATTCGAGCGCATAGAGCCCTAATTGCATCCCAGGGCACGATCGCCGTCCCGATCCGAACGGTATGTACTCGAAATCGCTCCCTCGAAAGTCAGGCGCACCGATCTTCGAAAACCTAGACGGATCGAACTCGTGCGGATCGGTCCATTTGCTGGCGTCGCGCGCGATCGCGTACGCGTTGATCATGATTCGCGCTCGTTTGGGGATTTTGTAGCCGTTGATGATTGTGTTTGAGGAGGTTTCGTGGAGGAGGAGCGGGATCGGGGGGTGGAGGCGGAGTGTCTCCTTGATGACGGATTTGAGGTGGGGGAGCTTGTCGAGGTCGGATTCGTGGAGCTTGCGGTCCGGTCCGACGACGTCCTGGAGCTCTTGTTGGAGCTTTGCGAGGTCGGGTGGGGATTTGAGGAGCTCGGCCATCGCCCATTCGATGGCGGAGGCGACGGTCTCGGTTCCTCCGAACATGACATCCTGTTGTTGAGGAGAAAATGGAGGTAAGTTTGGTAAGTTTAAGTTATGCAAAGTTGAATTATGCATGGATGTTAGAGTTTGAGCTAAGTTTAGATTAGTCTAATGCATTTGTTCTTGATGAATGCATTGAAGTGTTTAAGCAAGCTAACTCTTATACTAGGGGAGATTATGAGGTTAGTAGCGGCTGCACGACGAGGTGGTGCAGCCAATTTGATTATTAGTATAAATACATGGTTGGGATCGAGTGTAGGGAGGTTACTACTCTATAATTCAGGAATTATACTTAATCTCGATCCCCTGGCTATACCTACGTCATCATGCAGCGGGGCTGCATGTATAGAACGAGATGTGTGAGTGCAAAAGCTATTATCTGATAAAGGTTGTGTGAGTAATTGTGTATCCTAAGTGGCTATATCATGAAATATTATATTTGTCAAAGTTATTAATTAAGGACACTATCTCTCATAATTTGAATAACTAGAGCAAAAAGTGTTGTTATCATAACTCGTAAGCGATTTCTTCCGAATAAGTTACCCTTCTCAGTCTAACACTATAAAAACTAATTATATTAATTTGCTTAATAGAAATACTGTTCATTAATTAATCATTCCTAAACTTTAGGTTTCAGTATTCTCTACTATTAGTACATGTGTATCAATGGCAGAGAATATATGATAAAATACATATGATTAATTAATGAAGAGTATTGTATCATGGGATAAAAATAACTAGCTTTTATAGTGTTTGATTGAGAAGGCGAGTTAGAGAGTATTGATTTTTTTTTTACTCTAGTAGCAACACTTTTTGTTTGGGCAATATCGTCAATTAAAGTTGACTAAGTTCAAAGAAGGCATGGTAGACTCATTTGACATATTTTTGAACCTCAGGAGGTGTGAGTAATGTTACTGATACTATTTAAGCCTTGAGTAATGTTATCAAAGCTCAAAGTTGTTGATATTACCCCCTACATTTTAAATGTTACCCTTCGGATCACAGAGGTAAATATATCAATTAAGAATTTTCTTGTGAATAAATGTCTATCCTACGTCACATTGCAGTGCACTTCTCCTCACATGTGTGTGGGCCCCACACATGTGGGACCTATGCGCATGTGAGAAGAAGTGGCGTTACACTGTGGTGTAGGATAGATGGTCCCAAGCTATCTTAAGAATCTATTACTAAGCTAGGATAATATAATAATGACTTAACATTCAAAACAGTTTTAGGTGTTTTTTTTTTCCTATTTAACATAACTATATACTCTTCAAACAAACAACCAACCCAAATAAAGAATGTTAATTACCTCTCCAAGTAAGGAAATATTTTAGGTGATTACCATTAAATAATTTGGTTACAGACTGTTACATTTTGTAATATTAACTTTTGACAGCTAGTAGAATTAATGCAATATTCTAAACATGAATTAAAGTCCAACAACCTACTTCCTATCCAGGAAGGATAGAGATATGTAAAACAAAAATAGTTAAGACGTTTGGAGAACTTTAGGATTTGTATTCTTTTAAAAGTTTCAATCTGTTCATGTGCTGAAAAATTATGTATAATTCATTAAGTAAATTGTAAAAAAAAATAAAAAATATTGAGTCTAAGTATTTGAAAATTTAATCTACTAACCATGATGAGAGCCTTGATGTTGTCTCTAGTCATAGTGATGGATCCCGAGTCACCTTTACTACCATTTTCGTCGTAAAACTCCATCATCTCATCCACCATATCGTCCTCGTACTTCTCGGCATCTTCATTATTTCTCGTACTCCTCTTTACTATATGATCATCAATTATTCTATCGATGAATCCATCGAGATCTCCACGAGCTTTGGCGAGCCTTCGGTTAAAATCCTGACCATTGATCCATCCCAACCATGGTATAAAATCAGCAACATTAAAGGCCCCAAAGAGTTTGGAAAACTCTTGCATAATCTTCACAAACTCCCCTTGACCCTCCTGTGAAATGGATCCAAATGCTGCCCTATAAGTAATGTTCTTAGTCAATCCAAGAACCATCTCCCCAACATTAATTGGCGTCCCAACCTTAGTTCCAATCTCTCTTATCAGCGAATCGATCTCTTCCCGAACCGAAGACCACGATTCGGCCCGTTTTCTACTGAAGATTTTAGTGACACAAATTTTCCTCATTTGACGCCAAAATGGCCCGTAATGAGCAAATGCCATGTCAGCTCTATCGTAAGTTAAATAGCTAATGGCTATAGTAGCGGGCCGATTCGAGAACACGCTATCTTGGGCTTGAAGGACTTGTTGGGCCATGTCGGCCGTGGATACCGCCACCATGTGGAGGTGGCCCATTTTCAGGTGGAACAAACCTCCATATACCTTGGCTAACTCCGCAAGGCCACGGTGGGTTAATTGGTCCATCATGTTCATGTTACCGATCACTGGCCACCCTTTCGGCCCTGGTGGATAAGGGTGTGTTTTTCTTAACTTGGTTAACAAAATGGTGATGAGAAGGAGAAGTAATGCTAAAGCTAAGCCCATGTTTGGGGTAGCTTGGAGGTGTTGAAGAATTGTATCCATGGCTGTGTTTTATTCAAAGTAGAATTTTGACAGTAGTTGTTGATATACTTATTGTAAATGAATTGCTGCCAGTGGTTTTTACTATATATAAATACAGAAAAATTTCCGTTATAAGGAATAGCTCCCAATGAATATTATTTCTAGGTAGGATTCATTTCGATAAACATGGTAACTTTCTTATATTTTCGATTGACCAAATTGGAAAAAACTTAAATCGTGTGATTCGCTATTTAAAGATTTTTTAATGCATGGAGAATTTAATTTTATTACAGGCTGGCACTGTATTAGTAATATTACCAAAACTTTTTGTCCATATGTATCGTTGGAGGACAAGTTTTTTTCTTCTGATGGTAGTATAAATCGGAGCTATGTTGCACGGGCACTTCAAACCGTATCGTATACGATTCTCCTATCAATGTTTCTATATTACATAAACATTTCCTGGTGAATGGTTAGGTGAATTGTGCATTTAGACTTTAGTAAACGTATTATGGAGTAATCTTTAATGCATTAGTAATTAGATTTTGATGTACCGTGGATTAAATTATTCATACCAATGTATAATATTTATATTAATATTGAATTAAGCAATCGTATTCATTCCATATTGTATTCATTATTTCTGAAAAAAAATGTATCGTCGTATTTCTATCGTATCCATAGTGTCGTATCTGTGCAATGGTGGAGGTATACAACAAAACATTACCCGTCTTCTTAAGAAATATTCAAATTTTACTAGTATTATGTACTAAAACTTTCTCATGGATCAAAGTTTCTGAACAATTTTTCGAAAAGTACTGAAATGTTCTAACTTTTTCTTACATAGAGATGAATGTAAAAGTTCTCTAACTTGTTCGTTACAACAACTTGTATGAATTTTCCACATTTGTTGAAGCATGTGTATAGGAATTCGAAACATTATAAACGATTCTCGTTATTTAGTGAACTAAAACATACACTAGAAACAAGAATTTAATTCCGACTTTGATACAAGAATATCCTCTCCATGGAGAGAGAACTATCCCCCATTCTTGGAATTATCGGATCGTTAGTTTTCATTAAATCGCAACTACCTATTCACATTCACCACATTACCAAATATATGAACCTTAAATAACCTTTCTTTGACTAATTAACGTTTTGGCAATTAATTAGCTGTCAAATTTTATGAATAGGAGCAGGATTGCATATATCTTCTCATTTGCCCAGCAACTTGCCTTCATAAAGAGAACCCACATAATGTAGTTAATTTTCCTTGTCTACTTGCCGTAGTTGCACAACTTGGTATGTTTCCATTATCTCTCGGAGAAGTTAAGTTGGGCTTTGATAACAATTTTATAGTATTTGGGCCTAGTTGTAGGCCGAAGATAGCCCAACTCTCTTGTCCCAGTTTGCCCAATTGTCGGATTCTTGTGTTAGGCCCGATGTCCTTTTAAGTAGTTCAATGGTTTCAGACCTTATTAAGTTATTAAGAAGGAATGAGAAATTGCGTTACTGCCCAATAAGTAAAGCATTTTGTAGTGTAGAAAAGTTCATGCTCTGCATTATGTAATTTTGTGCAAAATTGATAGTAGCACATGTATTTCTGGTATGTTATTGGGAGACTCAACCTAAAAACTAACTTTTAAGATATATAAATTCCACAGAAATATTTAATAGAACTCGTACGAGATTCAAGTCTCATACTTTTCAATTAAAATCATCCACCAAGCACCGCAATCTAGGCTCACTTGGGCTGACCTTGTGCTAACTTAATCTAGTCATGGACAAAAACTACAATGTCAACGTTCTCATCACCGCTGCACAATTATAGTTGGGAGTGAGCAGTGGATGACTGTGAAACTAATTGATATGACAATGAAAGACATCAAACCTCAAAAGTTAGTTGTTAAACGAAAGAGCTCATAGTCATATACTTGCACCAATCCATCGATGCTTGAAATACATTATTAGAATCGACCCACTGGTACATGAACTAATATTACAAGAGTATCCTTTATAATTGTGATAAGGTATGTCAATTTTACTTAGTTATTCAACTTATAATCAACTTATCTCTCATATATTGACTATAGCTCTAGAGAATCTAATTTCCTTGCAATGAACCCCGCATCACTCAAATCTTTATGGCTCGTGCATACACAACTTTTTTTTAATCGAAGCTAGTGTTACTAAGTACAAGTGGTGCAGTTAAATAATAATAGGAAATTAAAAGAAAAATAAATAAAGAAATATATATGAAGGACGATAAATGCAGGTAAGCAAGTGAAATGAAATGATTCGTGTCATCTCCCACATGGCATGCCTGAATGCACCTTTACTCAACATCCATAATTGATTAATCTTTCTGCTAATGGGGACACACTACAAACTCCCACAATCACAATCCACGTGATTCAACCACTTACATCTATTCTATTCAATTCCTCACTTCAACTGCACTCGTGCCAAATATTTATTTCCTAATTTTTTTTATTCCAATTTTCTTTATCAGTTTGGATATCATTATTGTATAAGTGACACTTGTGATACTAAATATAAAAAAATAAAGAATTCTTTTTTAAATATTCTGGCTCTACTAGAAAAAAGATATTTTATGTGAACAATGTGTAGCGACTTGGTGTAACTAATGATTACCATTTAAAATAGTTTCTATGTTGTGGGCACTAATTTTTTTATAATCTTATTTTTACTGTACATTTACACTACTAAGTAAATTTTACGCACAATATTGTTGTGTGCATGTTGCACCAATAATTTCTTCTAACTAAAAAATAATATCAACCAAGAGTTAAGATTTATGATGTTAGAAATTTTTGATATTATAGAACATTAACATTTTGACACTATATATTGACATTAATAATTGAATTGACTAAATCATGCAACAACCTTGTAAATAATTCGCCTACCTAGAGACCCACCAGTGCTGAACTACATGTCGCATAATTTCAACATTTAAACAGGAAAAGAAACAAAAAATTTAGCCACAACTTCTCGACACAATGATTAATTGGGATACTTTGATTGCAAATTTTCTCAAATTAGAGAACAAATTCTGATACCTAGACTATAGTGTATTTGCATGGAATAATTTTCCCCTTGGTACCAATATATTTGAAGTGGAGTGGGCATCACAAAAAAGTCTTCTATGCACTTATATTTTAAAGTACATAATCTTAGAAAAGGTAATTGTCACTAAAGAAAAAATCATCCGAGTCGTTACCCATTGTTTAAAGACCATTATATACGCGTCAATGCCATCATGTGACTCGCAGCCATTAGAGTTAATTAATTTAACATTAAATAAGGATAAAGATTATATTCAGAATTTCTGTTTCATTTTCTACGAAAAGGAAGGGGGGGACCTATTTCAATTAATTAAGAAATGGAGTATTAGTGAATAGTTACAGAATGACAACATTAAATTTTCGTATTTAATGTATTAGAAGCCTTTTATGCTCTAAATAACACTTAAAGATTGTGTTTGAGTAGCAACTACTAATAATTTGGGTTTTGCGTAATGGACTTATATTGATACAGTCTTTTCAAATTCGAAATTTAAGCAACAAATGCTTAACTTGTGCTACATTGTGTAATTAGGACAGATTATCATCCAACTCACCTTACACAGCATCCACGGTTGTTTTTTACTTGCACTATTATTTGATCATTTTTTATCCTCTTTCTCATGTACTAAAACTTTTATTTTTGTTCAAAAAAATAAATAAGTAATACATGTTTAGAGACAATAAAATAATTGGAACACTATCGTTGTAAAGATGTGTCTCGGGTTTTCTATAAAGGTTAGGGATAAAATTTGCCACTATTATTTTTATGACAATAAACGTTAGTATAAAAGTAAAAGAACGGTCACATGGTATAATTTATAATGGCAATTTTAATGCTGTCACTGTCATTAATTTTGTTACAGGACACCATTTTTCTAGTTGTATCTCTCAATCTCGGCAACTAATTTAGGTGCAGCCAGCAAAAGTAGACTAAGATAATAACTTTCTCAAATCTTTAATTACAAAATAATATGATGTAACTTTACAAAATTACAAATAGAAGGGGAAGCACAGAGTCGCATTAATATTTGATAACACATATACTTTATTTATTTGGCTTACACATTGACATTTATTTGAACAAGTGATATTTCTTAATCAATCTTTAAACTCGTCTCAGTATAAGCGTAACGGTCTCTTCTATGCTAACTACCATGACATTTATGTCTCAATTATTTGGTAGATGGTAGTTGAATCAACATCACTTTAATTATTTCAAAAGTATGTTCCTCGTCATATTATTTGGTATGAGCAATTAGGGAGAGAAATAATTTGTACGTCCTGCTAATTTTTGTAGTTAAGATCTAACATGTTAAGGGGAGAGACATTTTAAAGTCATACACATTGGTTTATGGGATATTTATAAAGTTCATGGCGTGGGTTAATAGAATTATAAGATCTAAAACTCGTTAATTACACAAAATACTCAAATATAATCTAAAAACTTTGAGTGATTCTCAAGTTGAACAACAATCATGACCAAAATATCTTGACATTAAAGACTACTAACAATACAAATACAATCTTAACTACTAAAAAACAAATGATATTTTTTCTCAAGAAAAATAGGCAACGTCGAAATTTGGCTAGCAACACGTTGATTGTTCCTTATAATAAGTTTCCGCTATGATGTTTTTAACTAACATCCGAAACTATAAACGTTGTGAACTCACCTATTTGAAAAATATATTTAATCGTCAAATTTGTAAAATGTGAAATAATAAAAAAAATTATTATTTCCTTATTGCAGAAATTCAAAATGATAGGTAAGAAAGTAGGCACTATGTTTTATATTAGATATTTGAAAATCGAGCAAATGGCACAAACCACACAACAAACAAGTGTGGGCTCCAAACCCACCAACTGAGGTGAAAAATGGGCCCATTCTCATTCACTGCTTTTGTTTGTCCCGCAATTCAATCAATGAATTTCAAATTCAATGATTTTTTGTGAGTAAGAAACAAATATTCAAAAAAATATAAATATAGTGACAAAAGCCTCGTGATGCGTTTTTGGCATTTCAAAGGCAATTTAGCAGAAACCGCTCAACCGTTTTGAAATTTTCAACACCAACTCAAATATTACTTTCCAAAACTATGGACACGTAACTTGCAAATTGACAATAAAATATATAAGGATTTATGGGATATATATTTAACCATTATACATCCATGCCGTCCAATATAAAAAATATTGTGACGCAGCATGATAATACTTTCTAAAATTCTAGAGCGTTAAAGATAAATAAATGTTAGCCTCATCGTTTTTATGTGACGCTTTATTTTTTGGTCCCAAGACTTATAAAAAAAAAAAAAACTATTAGGGGGAGTTTTAAATTTTAATGCATACCTTTAATCAATTTCATTTTGGTTTATGAACATTCAATCAATAAAAAAGTTATACTTATATAAGTCTGCTATCGACCTTATGGAGTTATGTTAATAGTTACTTAATTCATTATAAAACTTATAATTATAGCTATCTGGCGTGTTAAATATTATAAGTTTACTTCACGAGTTGAATTTTTCTTAGGTATAATTACGGTCAACAGTTTTTGCGCAAGAAATAATGTAGTTAACAAATTATATACTCTCTTTAGTCTTCAACAATGTTTACTTTTTTCAACGAGTTGCAACAATAATTTACCTACCATGCACAAAATATTTTCCTAAAAGTAAGAAATAAATCCTGGCGAATTGCCGGAATGACACAAAATTTATCCATATTAATCGACACAATTTTACTCGATATAAACAATCTATAAAATTTAAATCAGTCTTCTAAAAACAAATAATCCACTGCAATCAAATGAATCACAGCTAAAACGGATACAAAAAGACCAAAACAAACTAAATTCATAACCTCCCTCAAACTACCTTTCCTAATTTTACCACCTACAAACCTACCACACACCAACCACCAAAAACATCTAAACCGCCACCGGTTCTGCAAAACCGCCTACCCTAAAACTCAAACCGGCACTGTCTCGGCCTTATCCTCCGTCTTCCGCCGCATTTCCAAAACTTTCCGGTGGCTATTCGAGTGCAAATCCTGCGAAAAAGTGGGGCTACAAGCCGGTCTATACTCGGGAAAAAGCCGACCGGACTTGAACCGGACGCCACAAGCGTTACAAAGTGTTTTGGGCCCTAACGGTCCGGTTCGCCACTGCGGTGTCCGGTTCACTTGACAATGCGTACACCTTCGACCGGTAACCAAACCGGATTCTTCCGTTTTTCTCTTCAACTTCTTCGCAACTGGTTTTTCAACGCTAGAAAACCACTCGGCATCATGAACCGGGTTCATGAAAACAAAAGGCGATAACGTGGAAGAACCGTGAGAGGTCGACGACGTAGTCGAGGATGAATCCGCGGAGGTCAACGACATTGACCACCTACTTCCATTCGACCTCGACCTTTTGCTCCTCGGTTTCACCGGAACCGGTAAAGGAAAACACGGGGCCCGGGTTCTTTTAACCGGTTTGCGTACCGGTTCGACCCGGTTCGCCGGAATCCCTCCGGTTTTCACTGAAAAACTTCCGGCGGGACATAATAAAGATAGTCCGGTACTAGAGTCGTCAACAAATTGCGAAAGCCACTCTAGATTCTCCAATTCATCAACCTACAAACATTTACCCAGAAAAAAAAATGAGCAACTTTTTCGTTTTATGTCCACAAGAAGTAAAACGAAAACTATAAATTCACCAATATATGAAAGTATCAATTTCAGTTACCAAAATATTAACAAAATTCTGCAAATTCTATAGAATTACAAAAGATGTTTTTGCAAAAACTCAAAAACAAAATTGTTGCAGAAACTAAAGAGCTACCCAAAAAATTATGCATGTTTTAGAGCAAAACAAAAAAAAAAATCAAAAAATCACAAAAATAATTGTTGCAGAACATAAAGAGTATACCAAATTCAGTTACCACTAAGTCAAAAAACAGAAACCTTTTTGATAACTCTCATGGAAATACTTAGAAATTCTTATTACTATTTCTACAACTTTTAACAAAAAAAATTAATTAGCAGAACAAGAATATTGTTTAACACAAAGTTAATTAAAAAGAAACAACTCCAAAAAAAAAAAAAAAAAAGCAAAAAACTCGATTCTCTTCCCAAAAAAAAAATATGTAAAATAAAATAACCCTTCTTTCCGACAATTTTTCGTTCTGACAGAACATAATTATTGCTTTTACACATACTTATCATTTAACAAAAAAACTGTAACTTTACCAAAAAAAAAAAAAAAGATACCGTTTCAGGTTCACAATAAATTTTCCACATGTGGTAAAAAGAGTAAAAAATTACCGGTACGGCGAGGTCTCCGGCCGAGAGGGTGTCAAATTCATCAGAAAAATTGGACGAAGAATTATTATCCTCCGAATTACCCCCCTTTTCCGACACTTTCTCTTCATCGTACTCTCCAAAATCTTCAAACTCCTTTTCGGAAAAATCGAGGTTCAAAAGATCCTCAACCGGAAAATCATCACAAACGCTGTTAAAACACCAAACGTCGTCGTTGTACAAAACTTGCGAATTATTATTATTATTATTATTCGTCATCATCATGTTCATGCCCATTTGTGACAAAAAACTCGATTTCAACGCTCTAGCTTCAATGCACTCCATAACTTGTTACACCTGCTAAAATATTAAAATAATTAGAATACTTAGAACAATTTATACAAATTAAAATTGTCCTTTGCATGAATATATGAGAATTTAAATTATTACCTGGAAAAAAATTATATGTAAGGAGAATAAAAAGGTGAGGAACAAGAATGTGGGTTCGTGGGAGAAACTGGTGGTGGGTTAATGGTATTTTTATGTCTATTTTTTTGGTTTAACTTTATCTTTTATTTTTGTGTGCGGGAGTAGAGTATTGTGGTGGGGAGTAGTGTAGGGGATTATTAACCTTGAGCCTGATTTTTTGACTATTCTTTTGTTGACAAGAGAGAGAAAGTTGGGGAGATTGGACTTGGGTCCGTCCGATCCGAACCACAGTTTTATTTATGCTAAGTTGGAACAAATGAAAATAAAAGTCAAATAAATGAATGGCAGCAGCCTGTATGTATGTAACTTAACCGTGTATGGGTCTAACGTTGTACTAATTTAGAAGAGTCTTAATAATTTTCCTAAGAATATTTTGTCATTTAGTTTCGAATAATTAATTATTTTGGATCTTGAAGTTAACTAAAATATCACAAGCATTTTTGGAGATTAAGCATTTATACATCAAGGAAAATAATACAAGTTATTGCAATTATGTTTAAAAAGTTAGAAGGGATTATGATTAATTAGCCCTGGTAGGAAAGTTAATCTCAAGTTTATCGATAACATGTTTGCTATTAATAATCAATTTAACTTTATTAAATAATGACGAATATATCTCAACCTAATTCTTAATGTTGTCTTTCTCAAAGGACACGGTTTACAGCTGTTGCCCTATAAATTCCCGCGACGTTTCAAACATTAGTACGTATGTCAAGAAATCAGTCAAACAAAAAGTAAAATTATTCAATCATTAATTATATTATTGTATATTAATAATTTGATTTAGCTCAAGTTCTTCATGGAAAATCTCATTATATGCATCGCTTGTATGATGAAATAGTATATCCGAGACTAAAATAATAATACTTTTCTTAATGTAATCCATTAATATAACTTTCTAAAAATTATTTATGTAATAAATGACGTGATGCAATCAACGACCCAAATCAAAATATTCTTTTACATAAATTATATGTATCTACACCAACAATTATATACATAAATTATATCATCGTGCACCGATTGCATGAATATATTTATATAATAGCCACTAATATGTATCTACACCAACAATTATGTACATACATTATATCATCGTACACCGATTGTATGAATATATTTCTTTGTCATCGTATTTGTTTCACACCATATCATCATATAACACTACATTAGTACATATTATTATTTTAACATATGTGAGAAATCTTAAATTACAACTGTGATATTTGCGTGATGATAATTTGAAAAGTGGGTCATGCCACGAAAACCGCCAAGATATTGTCATATTGTGGTGGGTCATTTTTATCATTTTGTTGATTGAAATAATTTGCTTTATTTAGTTTCAAAATTTAAAAGTGCCTCAAAATTTTAGCCAAGTTACAAAAATAAACAGATTTTTTCCGCGTTCATCACGCCGCCCCTTTTGGTCGTTGCGCATTATCTTCCCGCTTTCTTTTTTTCTATTCTTAGAGTAATAGACACGCGTCGAGCTACAAAACAACGAGACGCGCGGGCTTAATTTTATATCATTAATTTTTAATTATTGTATCTATATTTTGCTAACTAGGTTGTGTTAAGACTTAAGAGTGGTATCTTAGCTAAAATTTAGCAAATAGCAACAATCAAATAATAGTGATGAATTTGTGGGATATTTATATCCCCTTTAGTCGTAATACTTGGCTCGTCGCTACTTTGATTCAAAAGGTAACCGACGGTTCCCGACTTTCTCCGCTTTCCGCAACCGTAACCATTTGTCATTCCGATTACTTCATCCATAAACCTTTTTTGATTATTTCAAGCGATACGCTCTAAAAAAAAGTCAGGGGGAGTTTTATGTAACATACGCAATGTAATTAATGAGAAATTATTTCGTGCAACTGTTGCACGATGAGGTGGCATAACAAGTCGGTTATTTATATAATTTCACCGTTGGGATGGGATTATGGAGAAGGTATTTCCTATAATTTAGGAAAATGTTTTAATCACAATCGTTGGTTGCACCACGTCACCAATGCAACGGTTGCATAAAATAATTTTTCGTAATTAAGGTGGTGATGGCGGCAAAAGCTTCCAAAATAATGTTTATTGAGTTTTGAGCTTACATAAACACAACTTTTCAATGTAATATTGTTAGATTTTTGCTTGTGTTTGTCTTAAAAAAAAAAAAATGGAAACAGAGTTTTTTCTTAATTTCATTTTATAAATATATATTCAATATGCTTAATTAGGATTTAAAAGTTAAGAAGAATGTAAAGAGATTGAAGGAAAAAGATGGCGTTTTAGTGATTGGAATTAAATTGAGGCGAACCTCGTATTTGCACTTCAAAATAAAAATAAACCTTTTGTGATGGGATTCATTCGAAAAGTTGTCCAATGAGCACTTTATACATTTTCAAATAGGTTATGGTACATTTTTTGTCTTTTGAATTTTGGATTATTTTGTGTTATAACTCATTAGATATAATTTAAATACAAAAGTATTTCTTAACATTTAAAAGATTGACATATCCCTTAAATCTTTAAAAACATGAGAACTATTGAGCTTAGTTGATGCTGGATGTTTTCGTTGGCTAACTCGATACACAAAGTTAGACTCTTCGAAGTTCTCTTAGATATGTTCGAGGATAAGTTCACAAACTACAAGCAAACACAATATGTGAGATAAGTGGAGTCGACCCCCTACATAGAACCTCAGACTCCTAATCAATAAGATTGTCGGTGAATATATAATGAGCGAGAATGAGCAAGAAAGAATTTACGGTGAGCAAGATTGATTTTAGAGCATGTTTGAGGTATTTGTACATGATTAACTTCAAAATATCCATAAGATAATTTAGAGCTACTTCTAATTGTGTCACAAGTGTCACGTCAACTTGAAGAAACAGTCAATCGAAATCCACAGCGATAGTTTGTAGGTCGATACAACCATCTATCATGTGGCATTAGTGGCCATGATCGAATTGATTGCGCCATGATAATCAACGACGACTGGGGCTAGCCTTTGTGGTGGTTTGGGTCAAGTGATGGCTTTGGCCCATCGGTGGCCCATTTTCTCTTATGTCTCATATTCAGTATTAATATTTCTTTTTTCAAATTGTGGAAGATGTAATTAATTAGTTACTAAGAGTTTGAAAAAGTCTATTTGCGACAATTTTCTCAGAGACGTTTCCAACAAGTACAAAAGACTTTAAGGGTATAATATATTAATATATTTGTATTTGAGAGTATAATACGAACATCGTCATTTTTATTTATTTTTTGCTTACAGAATACGCGTTAAGAAAACTGAAAAATGAAACGTAATAGTCACATGAAAAACCCACTGTGAGTGGTTGATTTGCATGTGCAAGCTAAATACAAATGACTTTTCTATACTTGTGTGGTCATGCCATTTAGCCCAAGCCTTTCAGCATGCGCCGAACATTGTAAAGGTAATATAGCCAATCATTTTCGCGCATGGATATCATTTTAAATGTATTTCTTTAAAAATATGGACATGCATGTTTCTTTATTTGAATTCACACAAATGTGACAATATAAGATAATTTATAGGGTACAAAAAAGATAATTTATAGAGTACAACGCACTTATTATTTTTAAAATACTGTAAAACATTACAAAAAATTGAAGATTACTTTGGAAAAATCAATCCAATTCTTCGGCGAGAAATAGTATGACATGTTATGTGCCCTGGTTTGTCGTGTGTCGAAGCAAGAATTTATATTTTTACCTTACAATTATTACTTGTGAGAAAAGTCTATTGAGGAATTAAATATTAACGCACTATTTTGAAACAATTTTTTTTTGTGTGTGAGAATATTTCATATCGTGTGTTGAAAAACCTTTTGGAAAATGCTACTTATTAGAATTATGCGTATTAATTGTTTTTCAGTAATATTTGTTTACCCAAATGTGAGTGGAAATTATTTTAAATGACGTTGTAATTGTTTGCTAACAAAAAAAAGTTTAATGCTAAAGTACGAAATACTACTCCTTATATGTATTAAATGTATATTGATTCACATATGTCGATCATAGAGTAGTTGTGCATTTTAGAGTGACTAGTTAAGACATTCTTACTTTTGAGGAAAATAAAATAAATAAAAACTCGAGGTAAAGTTATTTGACGGATTTTAAATATTGTTGAATAATCTCAATAAATTAACTTAATTAACACCGCACAATTAAAAGCAAGTAAAAGTTAAAACTTTAGTATCGGCTTGGGTCTACGTTCTTTAAAGAAACTTTATGTGTTTTTGACATATAACATAATTTAACTAAGTAATATTAATTAGTAAAATGATAGCTGGTCAGAATTGATTTTTCAACCGCTGTTACTGTTGGTGACAAAAATTTTGAACCAGTCGACAATTCATTATTCCATGAAATGCAGGCCTAATTTATTTTATTTGATTGGTCAATAATACTGGTGGCCATTGCATATATAAATCCACCACTGAGCCATTTTCAATAACAAATTGACTAATGACACGATTTTATGAATAAATGTAAAAAAAATCACATTTTCTATAGAATGGGTGCAAATAAAGTAAGTCGTATTCCACACAATACCTTATTAGTTATTATGCCCCACTATTTATGATATGCTCATACATGATTTTGGAAACAGAACGTGGATACACTTTTAAGTAAAAGGTAGTTTTCTTAAATTGACTTAGCATTAAGTTAGTTCGATTCCATATATAATAATTGATTTTGTGATAAATATTATTAGCTGAGGGACACGATGCATTTTAACTGAAATTACGATTAAATCGAGATAAAAGACCACTTTTACGGTTTATATTCCGACGATATTAGTATATCCAACAAAATATTTCGGTATGAAATTAACCAGTGAATTGTCGCATTTATTAATAAAGGTTAATGACATTTTACACATTTTAAAAAGTTAAAAAATAATCTCATAAATCAATTGAATTTGCTGCTTTTTAACGCTACAAAAGAAGGTTTATGTAGTTTAGTCCACTTGGCACAAATTGACCCAAATAGATTTAAGTTGACAAAGTAAAGAGACTTAGTCATATATTCTTAGATAATGGAAAACCTGCAGAGGGTTTGTGCACATCATTCTCTTAGAATTTATGAGCTGTACAGATTATAAACAACTGAAATCATCTGATAACGAATACATGTAATTAATTAAGGGAATATTAGCTTTCTTACTTTATTTTATTTTTGACTTAGCAACTTAAGGACACGACTCAAACTTAGTGCGTTTCTTCATTGTTATTAATTATTATGGATAAGTACATTTAAATTTGTCTAATTGTATTAACACACGCTATGCTTTTTCATAAATACCTCCTGAAACTTTAAGAATATGCAAAAATCAAAATTAAAGGTATATCTACAATAGTTTCCAAACTTTAAGGAGTGTTTGTAATTAATGGAAATCAAAGTACTAAAAATATAATTAACTTAAATATTGTTTCCTTTACATGTCTTTTTTTCTAGAATTAGTCGAATTAATTCTTGGAGCTGAGTCAAATTAGTCACCTAAATTAGATCATAACACCACCTACTATGTGGTGACTATTAATTTGTCTTTGGTATTTTTTCTCATTTAATTCTTATTTACTTTGGATTTCAAATAATATTAAAAAATAACCAATCTTCAAAACAAACTTAGACAATTTAATTGATAAATCAAGTATAAGTTTTTGTTTTTTCTAATTAAACTAAAATTTAAATGTAAATGACAAAAAGCTCAAACAGTAGATGTCAGCTCATTGCTTAAATAGCTCATTTCAAAATCACAAAACTCAAATAGATCAAATTAATAAAAAAATTCATTTCACCTGAACAGAGACGAAAACTCCAAATGCTCTGCATTTCAAAATCCCCAAAATTCTCTTCAGATTACAAAATCTGAGCTATAAATATCTGTTCACTCTCACATCACATTCAAAATCGAGAGCTATTGACCGATTGTTTAATGGACGCTATCAGAAAACAAGCATCGAGGCTCCGAGATCAGGTGGCGAAGCAACAGCAGGTACTTTTCGATTTACGTAAAATGTGAATCGGTACGTTTGTGTTGATCGTCGTTTCGATGAGGATTTGTAGGAGATGTTAATCGGATCAGTGGCGCACTGTTTGAGATTTTTGAGATCTGTTTGAATTTTGAAACGATTCGGAGTATTTTGTGTTTCATTCGTTTATTGAGGCGATTTAGGATTTGCTGTGATCGCATTAATGTCGTTACGTTTAGATGAAATCACGTTTCGGTTGATAGTTTATGATTTGAGTATTGTGTGTGGCTACTTTGTGCGATTAGTGTTTGTCGAAGGATTTGTAGTTTGATTGAAACTAATTGAGTAGTTTAGGTGAAATTCACTGAGATATTGCTGTCTATTGTGTAAGTTTAATTTGAATTTATATCTAGAAGCTCTTTGTTTATGCATGGAAGTGATTTCAATCTTTTGTACTCGAAGTGATCGTGTTTGTTACATAGTTTGGAATATTTTGAGCGTCGTTCGTTTTTTAAGGTAATTATACTATTCTGAGCATGAAATCGGAGATTCGCGTTGATTTAGGATCTGCAGAGATCGCTTTCGTTTCGTTTCGTGTAGATGAGATTACGTTTTAGTGAATAAGTTTTGGTGTAAGTATTGACTGTGGCTACCTCGTATGAACTTTTGTTTCACAATTAGTGTTTGTAGAAGGATGTGTAGTTTGAATGAAACAAATTGAGCAGTTCATGTGAGATTATTTGCTAAAATATAGCTTAGTCTATATTGGTTTAGTAATGAATGCACGTATTATGTAAGGTCAATTGCGTTTGTACCTAGAAGCTGCGTTTATGCATAGTAGTAGTCTCATTCTTTTGCACTTGAAGTGATTTTGTTTCTCTCTCTTTAGATTTTTCAATTTTTATGAATGAAGTCATTTTGTTGGTATATGAGAAAATAGCACTGTTTTTGAGTTTTTCTTCAGGCTGTTTTGAAGCAGTTTGGTGGACATGGAGGTTCAGATAATTT
This sequence comes from Misopates orontium, assembly GCA_946800315.1. Taxonomy (NCBI): domain Eukaryota; kingdom Viridiplantae; phylum Streptophyta; class Magnoliopsida; order Lamiales; family Plantaginaceae; genus Misopates; species Misopates orontium. The sequence continues at coordinate 1,634,996 of OX326948.1, read as the reverse complement.
TGTGACTGAGGATGAGATTCTGCAGCACCAGAAACTTGAAAAGCTATACATATCTACTCGTGCTGCAAAGGTCATTTTTCCTCAAATAATTTCAATGCTCTCATTTATGTGTCTCTGTGTGTTGGGGGTGGTGGTGTTAGGATTGCGGTCTACATGCAGACACAGACATACGTATACAATTTTCTTTTTTAATCTTAATCAATTCTATGACTTCTCCGGATCTTATTTGTAGCTTTGATTACTTTGGATAATATTAAGCTTTAATTAGGCTATATTTTGCTTCCTATGATTCAGAATCTCCCTTTTCTTCTACTCTGCAGCATTTCCAAAGGGACATTGTCCGTGGTGTTGAAGGTTACATAGTTACTGGGTCCAAACAAGTCGAGATAGGTTGCTTACTAAACTTCATTTTCTAATGTTTTATTAATTGTCCAAATGTTGATTTATCTATATGTGCACTTTCATCACAGGGTCTAAATTGTCAGAAGACAGCAGGAAGTATGGTGCTGAAAATACATGTACTAGTGGTAGTACATTATCAAAAGCTGCATCAAATTTTGCACGAGCCCGTGCTCAAATGGAGAAAGAACGTGGAAATCTGTTGAAAGCCTTTGGCACACAGGTTTTAATATTGTGCTTAGCATATCTATTCTAAGTTTAAGGGTGATCCTTTAGGAGGTACTCTTTAAGACATGATAAAGACGTTGACTCCTTATATGGCGTAGTGCTCTATGGCATGTTCACATTTGTTCGAGATAATTTTTTGATTTTATAAGATGGGGATTGGTTAAAAATTAGGGATTGCTTAAGTGGAAGCAAGTAGATTTCACAGAGAAATGGCTTTGTCAGAGGATGATATATTTTTCCATTGGTGTTCATGTACCTGTTTCTTAAGATGAAGTCTCAAGATTAGACATCTTCTTTAAGAGTTGATTACACTGAATGATGAACAAAATAGGCCCTTGGTTTTCGAAATTGGATTTCATCTAGTACTCCAAAATATCTCTATTATATCATTTGGACGTTTATTTTCCCTATCTTAGAGTCGAATGTATATTTAAGTCAGTGAAAGCTTTAATTTCTCGCATTCCAGGTGGCAGAACCATTAAGAGCTCTGGTAATGGGAGCTCCACTGGAAGATGCCCGTCATCTTGCCCAAAGATATGACAGATTGCGACAAGAGGCAGAAGCTCAGGTATTTTGGGGACTCATTGTCAAGTTGTTCCACAATGTTTAACTTCTTGTCACATATACACATGTACATCATCTTAGTTCATATTATTGAGATATAGGTATGTTATCTGACTGAACTGCTCCTCACCGGCTGTTCTCTATTGTTGAACCTAGATAGGCTGTTGAAGTTGCCCGAAGACAAGCTAAAGTAAGAGAAGGAACTGCCCATCCTGAAATGGCTTTGAAACTTGAAGCAGCTGAAGTTAAACTTTACGATATGAAGTCCAATGTAGCCTCGTTAGGAAAAGAAGCTGCTGCAGCTATGGCTGCTGTTGAAGCTCAACAACAAAGGTTGACACTGCAGCGACTAATAGCCTTGGTATTGCCTTCTGCATATATAATTACAACAACTTCATGTGCCAACCAATCTTGGAAATTTATTTTTACTCCATGTTCAAGGTTGAGACAGAACGTGCTTACCACCAGCGAGTTCTTCAGATACTTGATCAGCTTGAAAGCGAGGTAGGTCAACCTTCTCACTGCCATCATATGTGGGCCAAAATTCTACGGTCTTATAGTTCTTAAAGTTTCAGCATCTTATACGTACATTTATTTCAGATGGCGTCTCAGCGACAGAGAATTGAAGCAGCGCCTGTTTCAAGTATGGACAGTATGCCTGCACCTCCGTCATATGAAGAAGTGAATGGTGTATCGACTTCACCGGTGCAGAACGGAACAACTGATAGCATGGGCTACTTTCTTGGGGAGGTTAGTAAGTAACTACTTCTGGTGATGCGAGAGTCATGAATCTTTCTGCTGACAGGAGTAGATAGTAGCTATCTAACTCTTTCCCCTACTTATTGCTTCTGTAATAGGTCATGTACTCGTATCATGCTGAATCTAACGTGGAGCTTACTCTGTCAGTTGGAGACTATGTCGTCATTCGAAAGGTTTGCTGGTCATCTTGATTGAGTAGTATATCTGTCAGTTAGTTTGGAAAATACTTTTTCAATGTGAAACAATGTTTTTGCCTAAGAATCTTTACTACAATTCAGTATGCACATCCCCACAGCATGCTGGTAGTGCATAAGCTAAATGAGAGTCGTGTGTGTTTTGACACGTCCCGGCCCATGTTTTGGCCCCAACTCTTCTCCGATTGACTTGAATACTGGTTTTTAAATTAGCTTACCTCCATTATTTTTCTATAATCAGTTCAAGAAACGTATGCTGACTTGAAAACTGATATTGTTTTCCAATCTGTATCATAATTATTTATATTAGCATATAACAGAACCAAGATGGCGACATTGTTGGATTTTAACAAAACAACACTTGAACACAAAAATATAGCCAATATTGGCAGATTTGGAGCCATGTTGCATTATCGTATCAAGACGTATCAATAATAATAAATAAATAAAAAATTGTTAAAGTGGTGATAGATGGTCTGATGTTGGAATTTGTGGCCGGCAGTTCAATTAAACATAATGCACTATAAAATAATGAATAACAATTTTGCTTCCTATATTCCAAATTGGAAGACTGTTTTGACTGAACACCCCATCTTTGTAGTCAGTGTTGATAGCTACTAACAAATCCTGTTTTCTGTTGTCCCCTCTGAGATATTTGTGTAATGTGATTTAACTTGTGATTTTGCTTCAAAGGTTGCAAACAACGGCTGGGCTGAAGGCGAATGCAAAGGAAAAGCAGGTTGGTTTCCATTTGGATACATCGAAAGACGTGAGCGAGTTCTTGCGAGCAAGGTAGCTGAAGTTTTCTGAACTATTGTGTCTGATTTTTGTTTGACGTGCTATATATACACACACCCAAATTTTGCTCGCACAGAAAGAAGTGTTTGGCTGATCTAATTTTTGTTATATGATACACATTGCAAGTTTTACGCATCTGTATATCGTTTGTCGTTCTTTCTGTCTCTGGTTACTTTTTTGAGGAAAAGTTTATTTTCCCATGAACACATCTATTTGTTCTGTATCAGTTGATAATGATAAGTTTTTGCTTCTCTCTGTTTCTTATCAGCATTTTCATTTGTTCGAAACATCAAGCATTTTCTAGTTCATCACCAGCCTAGTTGTTGTCAAAATGCAATTACTCATCAAAATGCTCTAAAAAATAAAATTGCCGTAGCTAGATGCTGAGGAAACTCGAGAGGGGAGTGTCCCATTCGAGGTTGTTATGGTGCTGGGGGTTCGGTAGGGGGTTAAGGTTCATTGTCAGGTAGTTTCAGTGGGAACCATTGGTGGATTTACGGGGTGGGGGATTCATTGTCCTGTCGAGGGTGGCATCCGGCTGAATTTTGAGCATTATAGATACGCATCACGTACTTGTGGTTTGAGAAGAAAACGTCGAGACATATGCCCCAAAAAGATACACAAATCTGCACTTGGTATTGCATGAACAAGTCACCGAGTAAAGTCAGTAAACTACATTTGTCCCTTGACAGAACTGAAAACAAGCATATAGACAAAATGGCACCAATTATAAATCATGTGGCACTGCAATGAACACAAACGTGAGATCATGCACTGGCATCAGGGCTCTAGTCACGAAATTCGAGTATCAGCATTTTATTTTTAATGCTTATTCTGCACAACGCAGGATTATATTGCTATTTACATTCATAAAATCGTTAATATAGTTGGATTTAATTTGTAAGCATAACCATAATAATTGTGGTAACATATCTAAGTTTTTATCTTCTATTTTCTTATTCAGGTCATCTAAATAATTAAAGAAGGAAGCAGTCCCAAATACAAATTTTTTGCGGGCCGTGCATCAAATGAAGGTTTGTCTCATACGATCTTGAAATGGGGTTGTAGTGAAAAGTCATTATCCAGGTCCAATTGAATGGATATTATGATTCTACTTGCTAGCGTATATACTTGTATAGTATATGATGCTATGGTCGGCTAAAAATTGTACAATCGAGGAAGTATAATTTTTTTTTGCAATTCTTTTGCTCAAATAATTCTTTTTTTTTTTCCTAATGAAAAGCACATGCTTACAGAATTAAATTGTGCAGAGGAAAATACTTATTTAGATCGGATTTGTAGACCTTGTGATTATAATGTTGTCCAATCATCTCAAAGACTGTGATATTAAATATTGAGAAAATCACGGCCATAAATATTAGAGCGATTGACGTGAGGGGGCAGGGATGGCTATATGTAAACAATTGTGGTTACAAGAATACCACAAACCTAATTTAAGTTAGTATTTTCTTATGCGTCTGAAGACTGAAATAGGAATTTGTGACTGGGAGCAGGAGGTTTAAAAATATTTGTGATATCCAAGAGCTCATACTTTTTAAGCAATTATGTACATAACTTTAATTCTTTCATACGTTAAACATCTTGTTTGAGAGTTCCCAAGACAAGAAAATTTAAAGAGATCCATCCAATATAATAATTGATACATGTTTTTTTTTTTTGATCAAAACTGTTACAAGTATAATATACCATAGTTTGTATGGTCTCAATCCGCCACGCGTTACAGCTTACGAGTGTTCTATCTCAAAAAATATATGTTAAGTTCTTTGACTTATAAGTTCCATATTGAATAGTTAGTTAGTTACATACTAGCATAGTAGCATACTCACGTACCCGTATGATTGGTTCTACATAATCACATACCCGTACGATTGACTACAAGCAAGGTAAGGCAATAGCTTACCATCATACTACCACAATTATTTTACCAGCAAGGTAGCATGGTTGCCTACCAACTTGGTACGATCACTTACTAAGGCGTGTCACATGCCTCTAACTATGATATGAATCTACGGAGTATTGACCCACCAAAATGTTAGGTATTTGATCCCACAAATACGCGACCTCAGAATTTGCCCATTATGGAATATGAAGCAAAACGAATAAATATTGACAATAGTAACAACACAAGGATTTACGTGGAAACTCCAAAACCGAAGAAAAACCACGGGACAAGAGCGGAAACTCACTATATAGAAAATTATTACAACTATATAATTTTTCCTCACTCTCAACGACACCCTCACAAAGCCCTCGCTAACAACACTCCCTAACGGCACTTTACACTCGTGTATGCACACTATAAAGAACTAGAGAGAACAAGCTTTGCTTTGTTTTGGTGCGATGAAACCATACAATGGAGGCACCTATTTATAGGATGAACTTGGAGAGCAAAATCATATTCAGCATAACTAGAGGGACCTAGTTGCAATTTCCATCTAGGCCCCTAAAATGCAATAAACAGCCTATGTTATTGACCGGTTGCTTTTCTCATTTTGGCCCCTACACAATTCAGCCCTCCATTCAAACTTGGTGAGCTTGTCACCACATGGCATTCATTGATTGCCAACAATCTCCACCTTGAAAATTTGATTAACGATTAATCACATTTTCACACCATCTTCGTCTTGGTCTTTCGTTACCCCACAACGACTCTACCTCGACGATAATCGTCATAGCTTCCGCTATCACTGCAACACAGACATAATTCTTCAGAATGACCATGCTTCACCATAAAAAGCAAAACCACTCAGAATAAGACCATTCCAAGCATTTCAGACCATGTCGAAAAATACCCCTGCTGACAATTATGGTGCAACTCCCACTTCTGGACCTCTTGGAAGTCATCAACCATCGACATGAATTTCACCACACACCTTGCATCAATTCCAGAACAATGCCCGTGTGCTAAACAAGATCCACTAACATTAACATCATGTATCATGGCAACTTTAGGGTCTCATGCCATTAGGATGTGCATGCCGCTTACAAGACGACATCTTCACAGTAAGCAATGTTAACGTCACCGCCAGTATCTCCTTGTACTGACCCAGAGCCTCTTATTGAACCAGCTCTCATGTTCGGACAATTTCGTTTTTTGTGACCAGGTTGTCCGCACCCCCAACAGACTTTCTTCCCCGAGTTCCTCTTCCCATCGCCATAAGCCACCATCGCATTATTTACATGTGAAAAGTCACTCCCACTGAGCCTCCTCTCTTCAGAAAGAAGCTTGCTAGTGACATCAGAAAAATTGATTTTCTCTTTTCCATGAATCAAGATCGATTTCATGTGCTCGTACGAACGTGGAAGAGACCAGATGAGTCTCAATGCTTGATCCTCCTCAACAATCTGAACTCCAATGAATTCAAGCTCAGCAACAATTCCGTTCAGAATGCTCAAATGATCTGAGATACTCGAACCCTCATCCATTCGCGGTGTGTGAAACTGCTCCTTCAGGTACACACGATTTGAGACACCCTTCGTCTGATATAACTCCTCTAGTTTTTCCCAGAGTCGCTTCGCCGAAGATATTCTATGCAAGTTTGCCAGAACATTTTTGGCTAGGCACAAACGGATTGCACTTGCAGCTCTCAAATCGAGATCCTCTCAATCATCATCGTTCATTGCAGCTTTGTCTGTTGCACTTACAAGGGTATCTCTACCCTTCAAAGCCTTGTGTAAGCCTGACTGAATCAACACATCCCTGACTTGCACTTGCCACAAGCCAAAGTTGATTTTCCCGTCAAACTTCTCCACCTCAAATTTGACCGTTACTCTTACTCCCTGACATTGCACTTGCAAGTTTTGACGAATTTACAGTAGACCAGAATAGTACTCACTAAGTAAGCCCCCGGGAAGAGAGATGCTCAATCTTTCCCAAACAGACTTCAAGGTTCCCAGATCACTGGCTGGGTCACAACGGTCCCACTTATAACTAGTTTTCTTTGCACAGAACCGCCTTAGACAGTACGTATTTACAACTACTACCACAACAGAGCTCCACCTCAGCAATAATTCCACATCAACAGGACCTGGGCTCTGATACCACTGTTAGGTATTTGATCCCACAAATACGCGCCCCCAGGATTTGCCCGTTATGGAATATGAAGCAAAACGAATAAATATTGACAATAGTAACAACATGGATTTACGTGGAAACTCCAAAATCGAAGAAAAACCACGGGACAAGAGCGGAATTCACTATATAGAAAATTATTATAACTATATAATTTTCCCTCACTTTCAACGACACCCTCACAAAGCCCTCGCTAACAACACTCCCTAACGACACTTTACACTCATGTATGCACACTATAAAGAACTAGAGAGAACAAGTTTTGCTTTGTTTTGGTGTGATGAAACCATACAATGGAGGCACCTATTTATAGGATGAACTTGGGGAGCAAAATCATATTCAGCATAACTAGACAGACCTAGTTGCAATTTCCATCTAGACCCCTAAAATGCAATAAACAACCTATGTTATTGACCTGTTGCTTTTTTCTCATTTTGGCCCCTACACAATTCAACCCTCCATTCAAACTTGGTGAGCTTGTCACCACATGGCATTCATTGATTGCCAACACAAAATGATCCTATAAATACTATATCCAGAATGTTAAAAGGGACACATTATTTTGACTTCAAACTTTTTCACTGATTTAAGCATTAGGTGGTCTTTTTTAAAGTGTAGGTTATATTGAACTAAGCTGAGGATTTTTTTTATCTGAGCACAATTAAATTATTATTCGACGTGGAATATCCCAATAGGCAATAAAAACTCCTTGCTTTAACATATAATTCGTAGTATTTTATTTTTTTAATGTTATTCAGGGTTGTGATTAAAAACTGTCGATGTGGCGAACTCTTTTTCCAGCTTCACTTTTTTTAAGTGGAACATCTTCTCATCTTCTTCAACCTTTTCAAGTCGTTCACAAGAAAGATGTTAAAACATGGAAGAATTACACTTTACACAAGTACTGCGAAATATCTTAAATCAACAATACGTGGCAACCATGGGTGTTTGGTCTAGTGGTATGATTCTCGCTTCGGGTGCGAGAGGTCGTGAGTTCGATTCTCGCAACACCCCAAATCCTTTTTGGTAATATTATAAATCTAGCCTTTAAAGTTTTTACTAAATAAAGAATAAATATGTGCAATATAGCCAAGAGGACAATGTTTCAATCCTTAGTTATTTAAATTCAACCATTAAAGTTTTCAGTACAATAAGTCAAACATTAAGGGTTTCTTAACTATAGGATACTAAAACATCCTAATTAACCGAAAAAATTACAACATTATTTCAACCAATTAACTTTACCAAAATATAATAAATGGTGTATCGCAATCTTCTTCCTTTTTTCATGCCTAGTATTAATTCGGATATGCTTAAGTATTGAGAAAAAAGCCGCAAGGTAATCTAATACTATTATAGCAAGAAAAAACTTTTAGCTTTAAAAATTATTTTCTTGCACATTATATACAATATTTATAGGTGATTAGTTCCAAATTCTTAGCATGAGATTCACTATAACCTTGTGACATGTGTCGTGTTGTTGTGAAAGGACGATTGTAGTCTATTGCACATTCAACTGAGTCAAAACTGAGTTGTATCTAAATACGAATCACAATTGGAAAGATAGTTTTCATTGTAGTTGCGAGTGGACTGACCGCTAAATTATAGTCTTCCTTCTTATGATTGTTTCTTCGTCTTACACATGGATCCGCAACCATTAATCACTTATTTGCCTAAATATAGCACATCAAGCATGATTTCGTCCAATCATATACTGTCAAAAAATAAACAAATTAGTTACACCCACATCAGATATAGTAATAACTTGTAGTAATGACTAGGATAATTATTACATTGGTTCACCATAAGTTTCGTATCTCTCATCTTACCGTCCATTTATTTGAGCAACAACGTTATATTGTCAAATGCCTCTGCCCCCAACTGATATTATAGTTTCGTATCTGAAAGAAAAGAATTTTGCTTTTGTTCCTTTGTCTTTTTCCATCTTCAATTTATATTTATCTACTTCAGGTTTCTGCCATGTTTCTCTCTGAAATGGTGTTTCTCAATTTAGCTACAAGACAGGCAAGAACAAAAAAAACTCCACTTGCATATATAATTGATCCATTAGTTTTAACTTTTAAACAATATTTTTAATCGCATTTGCCGGCCATTTTGCATTTTTGCCATGCTAGTTATAGGTTTTATTAGATTTTTTATGCACTATTTATATGTCTAAATAATTAACAGATTCCCTTTGTTAATCCAGAAATTACCACGTTATTAATGAGTTTTTTGAGGCATAATAACCATGTAATTGGGTGGAAGTAATTGGAGTAAAGTTATGCAAAAATCTAAGCTACAATCTTAATTTATTTTAGCTTTTTCTGGGTGTTTGAATTAAGAAATTTAATTTCACATTTAATAATCAAAGTATACCCCTTGTAGACAAATGTAGTTCATTGGCCAATCAATGGAATTTCACGTGTTTTCTTTTGTTTTTTTGCAAAAAAATTCGAAAGTACAATGCAGTTGACCAATTAAATATACTCAATAATCCTGAAACAGTTGAAATTATTCAATTGAGATATCTAGTATCTACCATGCAAAAATAGATCTCATTCTTGCAAAGAATGAACGAGTAGGTAAAAATCAGCAGTAAATGCATATATATTTTCCTGAGGTTAATTATGATAGAATAAAATAGTTTATATTATTTATTTTATTTTTATGTAATTTAAGTATTCCTTACTAAACTAGGTCTACCAGAAAACCTCTGGTTAAGTATTCCTTACTAGGCTAGGTCTACCAGGAAACCTCTGGTAATCTATAAATACTTGTAATTGCTCTTTTCATTATTCAAGCAAATATAATTCTCTACATGGTATCATGAGTCTTACGACCTGTGACCTTAAACCCTAACCCTAATTCCCCCAGCCGCCGCCCCACTGTCGGCCATGGCTACCGACCCCCCCTCTCCAGCGTCGTTCTCTTCATATTCCTCCTCTCGTCCATATCTCGGCTATTGCCAGGCTTGTGACGCTCAGGGTCACACCGCCAAATCCTGTCCCAATTTCCGCATCCTGCCGATCAATCAGCTTGCTCAACCGCTGTCTCCCTGGAACAATGGCAAGGCACACACACCTCGAGTTCATTACTCGGGAAATACACCTGATTCCGGAAATTGGATTATGGATAGCGGTGCCAGTCATCACGTTACTCCGGATCTTCAGAATCTTTCTCTTCATGCTCCGTACTCTGGGTCAGATAAGGTTATTGTCGGCAACGGTTCCAGCATGCCTATAACTCACATTGGTTCTGGTATTCTTTCTTCTCCTTCTCATTCTTTTACTCTTAATCAGCTTCTATGTGTCCCGTCCGCTCGTCATAACCTTCTCTCTGTCTCTCAATTTTACAAAAACAATAACACCACTATTGAATTCTCCCCCTCTTCTTTTCGTGTCAAAGATCCACGTACGGGGAAAATCCTGGTCCAAGGCAAAACTAAACATGGTCTCTACCAATGGTCTTCTTCTCAGTCTACCAAGTCCACCAACCCTCCTCTTCTTGCTTTTTCTGGTGTCAAAGCTTCTTCCTCAGCTTGGCACAGTCGGCTAGGACATCCATCTAGCTCAATTCTAAATAATATTTTGTCCACTTTTCATTTATCCATAGTAGATGTTGCGTCACCTTCTTTAAATTGTAATGCTTGTCAATGCAACAAAATGCATAAACTCCCTTTTCATATTTCTACTGTTGTGTCGACTCATCCTCTTCAAATTATTTATTCTGATGTTTGGACATCTCCACTTATTTCTGTTGATGGTTTTAAATACTATGTTGTGTTTGTTGACCACTTTACTCGTTATTCATGGCTTTATCCGCTCAAACGCAAGAGTGATGTTTATCAAGTCTTTCCTAAATTCCGTGCTCTTGTTGAAAATCAATTTAACCACAAAATTAAAACCTTGTACTCTGACAATGGTGGTGAATATATTGCTTTATCATCTTACCTCTCTACTACTGGGATTTCTCATCTCACGTCCCCGCCCCATACTCCTGAGCACAATGGTATATCTGAACGTAAGCATCGTCACATTGTTGAAACTGGCCTCACCCTACTTCATCATGCATCTGTCCCCCTCTCTTATTGGTCATATGCCTTACCCGCCGCCACTTATCTCATAAATCGCATGCCTACTCCCCTTCTCTCTATGAAATCCCCTTACCAGTGCCTTCTTGGTCACAACCCCAACTATACTAAACTACGTGTCTTTGGGTGTCTCTGTTATCCGTGGCTTCGCCCATATACACCTCACAAACTTGCTGGTCGATCTGTCCCATGCGTTTTTCTGGGTTATGCACCGTCCCAAAGTGCATATTTTTGTTTTGATCTTCTCACATCTCGACTATATGTTTCTCGTCATGTCCAGTTTGTCGAGTCTATATTTCCCTTTGCCTCTCGGCAACACTCTCTTCCTCCATCCTCTAGCCCTTCTCCGCATTTTTCCGCTTCTGACCCACCTCATACTATCCTACCAACCCCGACCCCTATTGTTCAGGCTCCGTGCGCACCTCCGGGCTTCTCCATCACCTCGCCCGGGCCTCCTGCGGCGCCCGCAGTCTCTCTTCCGCCCGCGGGCCCATCTGCCTCTCCATTGGGGTCCACTCATCAACCGTCGGGCCTCCCGAGCTCCTCCTCATCCTCCCATGCAGCCTCGCCTGCATCCCACATATCGGCTCCTTTATTAGCCACTCCTTCCCCACCTCCGCCTCGCACTATAGTCACTCGCTCCATGCATAATATCTCCAAACCCGTCCAAAAACTTAATCTCTCTGCTTCCATTCCTTCTGTGGATACCGAACCAACGTGTGTTTCTCAGGCTCTTGCTCACCCGTGCTGGCGAGACGCCATGTCTACTGAGTTTATGGCGCTTGTTCAAAATGGTACTTGGGATCTTGTTCCACCGTCTCCTTCTCTGAATGTTGTGGGTTGCAAGTGGGTGTTTCGTATCAAACGTAACCCAGATGGTTCGGTGGATCGTTATAAAGCCCGCCTGGTGGCTAAGGGTTTTCATCAGCGTCCTGGGGTAGACTTTCATGAGACTTTTAGTCCGGTTATCAAACCGACCACCATCAGGCTTATTCTCTCTCTCGCTGTTTCTCAGTCCTGGCCCCTTCGCTAGTTGGATGTCAATAATGCTTTTCTTCAGGGTCGTCTGTTTGACGATGTTTTTATGGCTCAACCCCCGGGGTTTATTGATCGTGATCGGCCTTCTCACGTTTGTTGCCTACACAAGGCGATTTATGGTCTTAAGCAAGCACCTCGTGCTTGGTACACTGAGCTTCGGGATTTTTTACTCTCCTCCGGGTTTTCTAATTCTAAAGCGGACCCTTCTCTCTTTATTTTTTGTCGAGATGGTAATTTGGTCTATATTCTTGTTTATGTTGATAACATTATTGTTACAGGCAGTGATAGTTCACAAGTGGATTCCGTTATTGCGGACCTTGGCCGCCGCTTTTCCATCAAGGATCTCGGTCCTCTGCATTTTTTCTTGGGTGTTGAGGTTCAACCACACCCTGGTGGTCTCTTTTTGTCTCAGAGACGCTACATTCTTGACCTCTTAACCCGCTTCAAGATGGCATCTTCCCGGCCGGTCAAAACTCCTCTTTCTGCTACCTCTACTCTTCGTCGGGATGGTGGCGAACCGCTCCAAGATCCGAGTGTTTATCGGAGTGTTCTCGGCGGTCTTCAATACCTTTCTCTCACTCGTCCGGATATCTCATTTGCTGTCAACAAACTGTCCCAGTTCATGCAATCCCCTGGTACTGATCACTGGAATGCAGCTAAACGAGTCTTACGTTATCTGCATGGTACGCTTGATCAGGGTATCCTTCTCCGGGCCCGAAGCCCTCTTACTCTTCATGCTTATTCTGATGCTGATTGGGCGGGTGATAAAGATGACTACTCATCCACGGGGGCATATATTGTTTTTCTGGGTTCCAACCCTGTTTCCTGGAGCTCCAAGAAACAACAGACAGTTGCTCGATCTTCCACCGAGGCCGAATATCGCTCAGTTGCTTCCACCGCGGCTGAACTCCGGTGGCTTCTTTCTCTTCTCACCGAACTTGGTATTTTCATTCCGAGTCAACCAGTCATTTACTGTGACAACGTTGGTGCTACACAACTTTGTGCAAATCCGGTGTTCCATTCTCGGATGAAGCATGTAGCTCTGGATTATCATTTTATTCGCCAACATGTGCAGCAAGGTATCCTACGTGTTTCTCATGTTCGCTCTGAAGATCAACTTGCTGACTTACTCACCAAAGCCTTGTCGTCGGCTCAGTTCACCAATTTATGCTCCAAGATTGGTCTGTCTCTTAGCCATTCCATCTTGCGGGGGCATGATAGAATAAAATAGTTTATATTATTTATTTTATTTTTATGTAATTTAAGTATTCCTTACTAAACTAGGTCTACCAGGAAACCTCTGGTTAAGTATTCCTTACTAGGCTAGGTCTACCAGGAAACCTCTGGTAATCTATAAATACTTGTAATTGCTCTTTTCATTATTCAAGCAAATATAATTCTCTACAAATTATACATGTTTTGTTTCTCTTAAGATTTTAATAGTTATTATGACATCCCTAAAGTCTCAATTTTATTTTTTTAAGAGATCGAGAGAGATAAAGAGATTTGTAGTATTTTCTAAACTTATAGGGATGTATATATGTAATTTTTTATTTCTCATAGGAGCCTATAAGTATTTAATTATTTTAGTGGGTGTAAGTTTTCTTTGGATAAGTTTTAATGCGCGTAAATTATCCGAATATTTTTTTGTTTTGTGATTAGACTAAACTTCGTTACTGTAAATATAATATCCCTATATATAAATGGCAATTACAATTGATGATACTTGATGAAAAAATATTAAATCAGCATTACGATCCGTAATTATGGAAATATATCCCTACGTCAGTACACACGCGTATTCCTTATCCTTCCTTAATTAGTAGCAATATCTAGTCTATAGATTTCCAATTTAATTACCGTTTCCCATGTTCATTAGGATTCGAAAACTGGAATAATTATAAAAGTTGCAGAGGGTATATATATATATATATATATATATATATATATATATATATATATATATATATATATATATATATATATATTATATATCTCCTTAATTCTGTTACGTAGTCAATAGTCATATATATTTTTCATGTAATTTACCGTAGCCCAAGTTGCCTAGGTTTAGGAAAACCAAACTATTATAAAAGAAGTTGCACACAAGCATAAATACATACTACAATATATCTTCTAAATTTTCTTTTGTGATCATCGTTATATTTTCAGTCTGTAAATTCAATCGATCTGCGAAAAAACGAACACTAAGCTTACGTTCAATAGTTTCAACAATGAGGATGAGAAGAAATTCCAAGAAAATTAAGTCCGTTATTTCGACTACCATCGAAGCCATTCCTAATGAAATACTTACTGAAGTCTTAGTTCGAGTTGCCGCTGCTTCCGTCACGGATATTTCTAACGTCAAACTGAGGTAGATTACGTTACTAAAAAATATTTCGATAAAATTTGTAAATAATGCATGCAAGTGTTTTGAAACATATTTGGTTTCTTAATTACTATGGTCTAAATTGAATGATCTAGTGTTTTATGTTCTGAAAATTTGATTTTACATCACCCTTTGCAACATTTAGAGAATATTTCACTTTTTTTTTTGTGCCTTTTCTTTTCGATTTGATTATTTTTAAAACTTTGCAAATTTAAATATGTCGACGACATGTTTTTAAGTTTGTTTCCGTTCTCCGTTTTAGTGCAAAAATCCAGTATTTTGTAAATAGAACTATTTTGTCTATAGCATAACGGGTGATTGTTTTGTGCCTCTATCTTTTCAAGATTCTTATAATTAATTGAACTTCTTTTTTCTTTTGTGCAGTTGCAAAAGTTTTAGCGAAATTGCAGAGGACAAGCTCGTATACCAACATGTATCATTGGATAAATTTTCAGTAGCATCATGGCGGCCCTTAAGCAAAATGGAACAAGCCTTCTTAACAAGATGTCTCGAGTGTCAAAATCCAGAACAACTATACAGACAAGCCGTGGTACGTAAGATAGATAGATACATTATTTAAATAAAAAACTAAATTATGTTAATCCTAAATAAGAAATTTTTGTATGTTTTTTTTTAAATATTTCAGGTTGATTACTTCAATAAAGGAAGACCCGAATCGGCATATAGCAACCTTGAGAAAGCTGCAAAGTTAGGACATATTGGGGCTCTATACCTCAAGTGTATCGTCCTTCTCCTCAACCACGATCCTGAATTAAGAAAAACCGGCATAAAGTTGGTTGGACGTATGACAAAATCCAATAACGGGAAAAGAAAGTTAAGGAGTTGTCGCAATAATTTGATCAACATGTTGTGCATAATATGGGTTAATCATCCTCGTCTCAGAAGGCGTCCAATATGTTGTTGCAACGAGGAAGTTAACCACAAGGCGAGAATTGGTTGGGATGGGGAAATGGAAAGTACGCAATGTGAAGCCTGCAATTCCGATAATGAACTTAGGTTTATTTGTAATTACCTTCCTATAGCTAAGTGATGATGGATTTACTATGGGGGTGAAGAGTTTTGTTTTGTTATTTTGTTTGAAATGTTCGTTTCCTTCCTTTTGTAATATAGTTTGTTTTTCATGTTAATGAGAAGAGAGTTATGTTGTTATAGCCAATTTTGCATATATGGTATATATTTTCATAGAATTTTTTTGTTTAGATTGTGCATATGAAGTTAATATTATAAGATAATTAGATACAAGCGCCTTTTTATGTTAAAATTTGTTAATTTTAATTTTTACCACCAAAGTGAAAATAGAGAAACTATACATTCAAATTACAAATAATTCAAGATTACTCTTGCAAAACCTCAAAGCTAAAAGGACTGATATTGCGGTTTGCCCCTAAACCTTGTTGGGAAATGTCACAAAATCATAGAACAACAAGAATGCAGCTACATCTGAACATATATTAACAAAAGCTCAATATTTTGCTCTCATTTCGGGCAGCACCCTTCATGGCCAATAATGCAGCACCATAAGCAGCTTCCGTCTGAAGCGCCTTGCGCACGGGCAAACCCAACACTCTCTCGCGTATTTGGATCCATTTCTTGTTTTTCGATCCACCACCCGCAGTAAATACTTCTTCAACTGGGGTAGCCCCTAATTCTTTCAATAAGCTGTAACCCTTTGCCTAAACATATAGACACAGAACACAAGTTATTGTTTGCAAGTCCACAATGTAATAAATCCGGTGAAGAATGGAGTACTAGCTAGAAACAGAGGAAGGCGGCTTTTGTTACCTCGATGCGAGCAATAGACTCTAGAATACCATGCAAATATTCAACGTCACTTTCGGGGCGAGGATGCAGCCTGAGAAGGCAGCTAAGTGCTCAGTAAAATTTCTAGGAATTCGAAGATGGCAAAATTTCAAAAAATCTGAAAATAATAAGATGAAATTCACTGGAATTTAACAGGTTTAGAGTCTATTGACACTCTAGTTAAGTCATGAAAAGGTCTTAAAATTATTTCCTAAGTAGTTCTTTTTGATAAAGTGTTAGGATATGAAGGAAGATGCAGTATTTTTGTTACAATAGGATATCGATTTGGCAACGAAATCACATTTAGTACAACCTTGACACTGAAAAGCAATAGATCCTCAAATAACTCAAAGTTCCATGACTTATTTTAACTCTATATGCGATATGCGTAAAAGATTTCACATGGCAAAAACCATTTGACAGAAAATTATGAAGCAATTTGGTTAGTGTAGGCTTGTTTATACTAATTAGTTGTATAAGTAAGCATCCGATGAAATTCAACCGAACTTTCAGGTTAAAGCGACCTGGTATTGAATTAACATAGCAAATGTTACGTTGAACAAACCAAAAACAATCAACTACCTGGGTTCCATTTTAGGATCAGCCACTGGAAATCTTTCTCCAACGTTTTGTAAGGGATAATAATCAAGAGGAGAGACTTCAGCAGGATTTATTTGTTCGCTCAGTTTCACCAACTGTTCATCCGTAAAAATTTGCTTGAGAACTGCACCTCCCGTGTTTGAAGCACCTCCAACGAGCCATTTATCATCGAGACGATGACTGTACACCCCAAAACGTGCATCATCTACTCTGCTGGTGCTCAGTAGTTTGATAGCAAGCGTAGAACCCAAAGACGTGACCTGTCACAAATCACCTCGAATATTCAACTATAAGGTACGTGGTAGGAAACAAAAGATCATAAACAAAACTAATCAGTGTTGGGAAGATTAAAGTAACTAATTCCACTGTCATTTCCCCAGCTCAACAAAATATATGTTGAGTTGTACGCAGAGCAATATAGATGAATACATGTTCAGTACGAAAAACAAACCAAAGATGATAAAAGAAAAAATACTACAAGATTCTTACAGCTTGTCCCAGTTGATCCGCACGTGCAGCAAGAAAGGCTGCTATACTGTCTGTGGTTCCAGTGCAGATTACACAATTCTTGGGAAAACCTGTGACCAATAAAGATACTAAATGCAAGATCAAATTACGTAAAAATGATAGTTTATGAGCACTCTTTTAGGAATACCAAATCACTTATTTTGGAAAATTTGAGCAGAAGGATCCCTAGGATGGTGAAGCAACATTATCACAAACCAAGATTTATAAGTTTGAAGTTCATAGCCTGCTTAAGCTGCAACCGAATGTCGTGAAATATTCTCAAAGTTCTATTCCAAGAATTTATCAAGACACCATCTTCAAAAATTTCATAGCGTTACTTGAGAAATCAAACACGTTGTACTTCCTTCATTTTCTCCCCTGAAGCACTTTCGTTGTAACATTTGACACGTGACACAAAGAGAGAGAAATTTCCTGATTTGTGACATTAACAGAAGCGAAAAAAACATAGGCAAAAGCCTCTCACAGAACGGGGACAATTTTAGAAGTTTGGAGAGAAGAAACGAGAAGATGAATCGTGAAGGAGCAAGATCAGCTCAAGCACTTCAAATGCGTTTCTTTAAGTTCTTTATCAAGAATAAGAAAAGTATGATTGAGATATTAGCTCGTCAAATTCATCAATAATGCTCAATGACTTTCATTTTTCACAACACATTGCTAAGTAGTATCAAACCTACCAAACTGTGTTCTGATGCTCTCTTTCATAGAGCCAATTGCGGTCCCAGGAGCCTGTACAACTGGTAAAAAGCAAGAGTACGGCTGAGAGATTAGCCAAGGAGGATACGACTCAACTTCAGGATCATATCCAACCTACAGTATAAGGGGATAAGTTAAATCACAAGCTTGTAGATATATTACGCTATCTGTACTATATGCAAACAAATTAAAAATGTCCCTGAAGAAAATTATACCTTCAAAGCATTGTTGTAGTCAGTCACTCCAAGCTTTCCATGAAGAAGCCACAACAACCAGTCCGCTTGATGCAACAATGTGGCTGATATTTTAGTTGAATCAACAGAACTCCACCAAGAAACAAGTTTGCACAACGTAGAAGATCCGGCGCAAACGGTGTGGTTAGGGGGAGCAATTGCCTTGACTATTGGCAAAGCATCTGGACAACTCTCGTTGTAGAGGAAAGCTTTATGCAACGGTTCACCTGTTGTGCTGCAGCAGGATACGAAATTAGAAATAAAAAGAAATAGGCTACAAAAATATCATGACATAAACCGCATCAGTTTTTCAAGTTAGAAATTCAACCTATCAACAATTATAGTTGTTGCAGAAGTGCCATCGATGGAAATGGACGCAACAGATGGTCGGAGATCAACTGGAATATCTTCTAAGAGTGCGAAAAGTGTCGTTCTCCAAGATTTCACCCAATCTATAGTTTCTTCACTCTTTCTAAAAAGAAAAAACAAAGATTGTAACTAGATATCGCAATTACTACTGCCTCTTATGAAGACAAGCAATAAGAACAACCAAAAAACGTGTGATTTAAAAGTCAAAAACATAAGAATTGTCCCATATTGCACAAGAGAAGTTTCCCTTCTCTCCTTAACAAGGTCTTTTGAGGCGAAAAATGAAGTTGCTCAAGATATCTACAAGGTATCAAAGCTTACTAGGCAAATTATGGGTTTACGACCTTTACACGTACAATCTGAGCCACAGTATAAAAATAAGTTTTCGCTCTCCTTAATAAGACTTTAATGGAGCATAAAATTAGTACAAAAACAGGTGCGTAACTGTTGGAAAACTTACCATATACAAAGGGTACTCTCTCTTTCCCTCGGCTCGTATACTTCCCTCCTTGTCGATCACAGCATAACGAGCACCGGATGTCCCAAAATCCATTCCAAGATAAAGCTGCTCCCCTGCTTCTAAACCAACATCCATATTAACTTTACCAGCTCTCAAACTAGTACCTGTTGATCTTTTTTTACTGGGTGTGTTGAAGGCCCAAAATTTTGGAATTAACTTTCTCGAGTTCCAATTCTCACCTATCCAAAATACGAAGAGGAAGTTTAATGATCATCAGCCAACAGTCTCAGAAGAAATGTATGTCAAGAATGGAACTTAATTCATGCAAAAATACACTTTAAAGCATGCAACAACAACAACAACCAGGCTTGTAATCCCGATTAATTGGGGTAGGCCATATGAATCAAACTAGAATCACTTTGAGTCAAACACATGAATTCTCCTTCTCCACTCGTTTCAGTTGAGTAGAACGTCCTTATTTAGGCTTCTAAACTTCATGTCGCTTCATATGACTTCTATCCACGTTTTCTTCGATGCATATATTAAGATATTAAACGAGCATATAGTCAAATATTACTGAAATTTATTCAAACAAAATATCCACATTTGGACTTAATCAATCTAAAGCTAAAAAATAACTGCTAACATGTTATGTTATAAGTGTACCGTATCCCTGTGAATTTGGCAGGTGGCATACCAACGAGCATGTGAAGTGACTGTAAGATGAGGTCGCCATTTCTTCTTACACTGGACTGGATAACGAACAAAGACCGCTTTTATCTTGCCTATATATATATTTGAAGTAAAAGCGTCTTGTATATTTGGCCCTTTGGTTGCTTTAAACAGTAGTTGCTAAATTTATTGAACGATTTTAATATATCTTTATGGTTAATTGGCTGGATAATCTTGCTTAAATCACAATTTTATACTTTTAATTTATAGTGCTTTGTTACATTATTTATAAGCTTTTAAATTAAATTTAATGTAAGTGACGACTATTTTATTACGTAGATAATCTGTTACTAATTCGATCGATGTAGAAATAGCCTGGTTTTAAAAGTCAAATTATAATTAAAATTAGTTGTGTATCAATAGATTCTTTGTGATATTTGTAGGTGCCTATGGAAAAAAGATTTATTGATGGCCAACATGAACACTTGTTGAGTGTTTGCATTGGCTTTTGCTTTGACTTATTTTAAGGTCATTACAAACACACATCGCATAAGGTGGACTTAAAGTACTTCCAAAATTGCTTTTAAAAAATATGATACTTTATCTAATTGTTGAAGAAAAATGTTAATTGACTAAATTTTATTATTTGTTCCAATACATAATTCATGTTTACATAAATTTTAAATTTGTTTTACAGCACTCCCAACTTTCCAGTCAAAAGTTGAAAAAATATAAAGAACAAATTGCTTATGTTGCAAATACCTTATTAGTCAAAAACAATGGTGAACTGATTTGTTTTCAAAAACCCTATAAATCAATTTGATGAAATATACTAAGTAACTAGAAGATTCAAATTAGAATTGGGCCTATCAACAGGTATGACTTATGATATCGTTTATTACGTGGTTTACATAAATAAATAAAAACGCTTTGATTTATTGTCATAGTCATGCACTATTTATTTTCTTAATTGTGTCTTCGACGTTTTCACGTTGTTATCACTTATTATGTAATCTCAACAACTTCATACCAACACTCCATTCGATTTTTAATGTTCGATATATTTATGTTGCTACGCGTTATAGAATACTAACTAACAATCAATTGAAATCAAGTTTCAAATGTATGTTGCACAAAAGTCAAACAAATCTTATAGTATTTAAAAGTTTAAATTATTCTATCACGATCAAATAAATAAAAAATAATTTTTGTGACCAAAAAAAAAAAAAATTGGTGTCTGCTAATGCTTGTTTTGAACAAGCTTTCATGTTAACTTTAGTATTTTGAACGTTTTAAAACTTTAAACATTAGTATCCGTTGCATCATATAATGCATTACATTATTAATAAGTTATCAAATTAATCTTTGAAGGTTTTGAAAATGACTTTTGTCGACCGACTAACAATATCGAAGAGAAAGAAAATGGACGAAGAGTGAATAATTTAGGGTAAATTTTGGTAAGAATCTCGTATTAAAAGGTTAAAATCCATGGCACATACTTGATTAGCCACACTTGACACTTCTAAAGACTTCGTATAAAACGTACTGACTGGCAAACTGCACCAAAAATTATATCTTTTAAAACTACGCACCTTTTTTCTTTTCTTTTAAGTATTTTATTTTACACCGTAAAAATATTCACATGCACCTCTACCTTTTTCTAATAGTTATAGTGAATACTCACATGCACCCCATAGGGGACAAAAAATGACAAAATGAAGAGAACACAAAATTTCAATCTTAAATAATTGAATCGATTATAAATGGAAAAAAAAATATACAGAGGAGCGGTGGGGATGCGACCAACCGCAACAATAGTGATTTCGCTGCTTAGATGTGGAGAGATTAAGTATAGGATTTGATTAATGAGGTGATACATTCAATTCGGTAATTTATGTGATGAACTTTATTTGATAGCTAATTATATGTCTCTTTCAGGATAAGACCACAAGGCACAACTGCACAAGTACTTTACGGTCTGAAGTCAGTTTAGCCAATCGTAACTTGATTGACACCTAAAGGTATTGAAGGAATCCAACGTGACTCGACGTGTATCATGAGTCGACCCATGAAAAATAGACTCATCTAGAGAATCAATCCAATGTCATCGCTGGACTCGATAAAATCGTATATCAACTCACGAGACTAAGAGATCGACATATAACGTGAATCGAGTTATAATGGGTCGATCAGTACCCAACTCAAATATGCGAAAATTAATATATACTCTTTAACTTTGGGGCAAAATGCATCTTTTTTTTTACTATTCTAATCTACTAAAACGACATAATGTCATTATGTAAACTGATTTAAATATCGAAGGACGCTCACTTGGCTTCAGGAGACCATGATGAGGTGTGTTTTTAGCACAAATAGTTCTCGAACAAGTCGTACTCAGTTTGCAAAAACAACCACGTTGATGAAGTTTGATATAAATTGGAGTATCATAGGTTGGCGTGAAAAGTACATCCATTAAATACACAATAGCGATGAGGTGAAATACTCTATAATTTAAAAAATATCTACTTGGTTGAATTATGTCATTATGTACCAATTGTATTAAATAATTTTGCCTGAAAATGTGACCTTTAATTAATAGCATAGACTATCAATTACACACACACACACACACACATATATATATATATATATATATATATATTCATAATTTTAGGTGTATTATTTTGATATAGCTTCTATTTTCATTGTTTTCTTAAATATATTTGGTTGTTATTCATTGTTAATACACATTAACTCATCAATTTCAAAATCTCTATAAATATTTCAAATACATCAATCACTCAATAAAAAGACATACCAATAATACATTCACCTGAATAAACATTTACAATTTTACATTCAATTGCAGGAAATTATTAACTATAGAGCGTGAAAAGACACTATTTTCATAGCGCAAATGTGTGGAATCACCCTATGAAAAATTTTCACAAAAAACGCTTAAAATCGAGGTCTTTCATAAAATGTAAAATTTGAGTAAACAAGCTCTTAATTTAAGGTGTTCTCTTACACAAAATCATTACACGAAACCGTTGCATTCTGACGTAGTGCAATCAAATATTACAATTGTTAACATTTCCTATAATAACATTATATTTCCAACATGGCAACACCCAATCTCAATTCTCAATCATATATTTACACTAATAATTAAATTGCCCGCACCAACTCACCGTGGCGCACGTAATAATTTTCTCATTAATTACTTTTTTCATAGTACTAAATCATGAATTTGTGTTGCACGATCTGCATCACAAATTGTACTATGGTCTCTCCTCAATTTAATAAATAATATTTATTATTTACAGCTCGAAAAAATCTCCCCACCCACATTTAAATTCAAATAACTCCAAAAAAAGAAAAACAAAAACACCTCAAAAACCTCCCACCATTCCCATTTTCTCACCAATTCAACCTCCAACTCTCACTCATTACTCTCTCTCTCTACTCTGCAACTTCATCTCTTTTGCTCAATCGACAAGGAATCAAAAAAGCTCGATTTTCACTCAGATACACGCACGGATGTGTGTGTGTTTTTTCGCTGAAGCTTCATTGACAAGGTTAAAAAAGCTTTGACAAATTCAAAAAAAAAAATCAAAAAAAAAAATAAAATCGAACAATGTTGTTCGCTTTACTGGTTCGCATGTGATTTCTGACACATTCTTCCTCTTCTCTCACACCTGACACATCGATAAAAAGATTAACATTCACCAGGTGTGGTAGATTGGGAATTTTTGTGTTTTTTTTTTTCAATCGGAGAAAATGGCGGCATCGTCTTCTAGAGGTAGAAGCAGTTCTCCGGTGCATCGGAAGCCGTCGAGTCCGTTTTCATCTACTTCTTCGTCGTCGTCGTTTTTGAACGGTTCGGTTCCGTCATCCGCGACGCCGTTTAATGACGGCGTTGGAGGCTACGACTCTAGATCCATGGCGCCGAGCTGGAACGGAGGCGATTATCCTCGTGGAAGGAGTCCGACGAATTATCCATCGGTTGACGAGCAGCTGATCGGAGAGACGACGGAGAGTGTGCGTGGATCGGGAGATAGTATATCGGTGACGATTAGGTTTCGGCCGTTGAGGTGAGCTTGAGCTAAATGTTAGATCTAGTTCGATTTGACTTTTTGAAGTTTGTTAAGTTGTGGATGTGGTTGAGTGAGTCTAGGTTAGGATTTGGGGGAAAAATGGAGATTGAGTGAGTTGTATTAATTTGTTTTTGTTGTGGTGGCAGTGAAAGGGAATATCAGAGAGGAGATGAGATCGCGTGGTATACGGATGGCGACAACATTGTGCGGAATGAGTATAATCCGATGACCTCTTATGCATTTGGTAAAGTTATCCTGCTGTTGCTGTTTTGAATTATTAGGTTGAATTTAATGATGAGTGATTGCGTGTTACAGCTGCATTTGTTTTCGATGAGCTACAGTTTTGGAAATGCTTTGTGAATTCAATGAAGTTGAACTAATTTAAGTTTTGAAGAATGGAAGATCGTTATATGTGATCACGAAATAGAAATTTATAGTTTAACGTGCTATAAATTACAATGTGCTCAGGTAGGAAGCTATCTCTTCAGCTTATCTATTTTTTCGTATTACAGATAGAGTTTTTGGGCCCGATGCAAGTACTCCGGATGTATATGAGGTAGCTGCTCGACCTGTAGTTAGAGCTGCAATGGAGGGAATAAATGGTATGTTGAATTTGTTATTACTTGTTTAAGTGTGATGTAGAAATAAACAGCTCCAACTTCAGTCCAAGATTTTATTGCCACCAAGTCATATTTATTGTTTTTTTACAATATTGAAAAACAGACTAAGCTTCAAGGTAAATTCAGTTCACGTAAAGTGTTGTTTGATTATGTTATGGGGCACTCTGTTTCCGAGATTGTTGAGTTATAAACTACCACCAACCAAATTACACTTTTAAGCTCTTTTTTCTCTTCAGTTATGGCTGTGAGAAGTCATACGTATTTGGAAACTAATACAAGCAGATTTAATATGCAGGAACTGTCTTCGCTTATGGTGTTACCAGTAGTGGAAAGACGCACACCATGCATGTGAGTTATCTTCTGGATTATTGCATGTTCGCGTTTAATTTATGTTATAACTCGTGGTACGAAAGACATGAGAAACAACTTGATTGGGAGAAAGACTGAATGTGTGGACTGTGGAGTACTGGAATACTCTCTCGTCATTTAATTTTTTTTTTCTATATGTATGTATATATATATATTTATATATATATTAATATCTGGTGCGGCAAGTTACTCTGTTAATTTATTCGTTTTAAGATCATGAACAATTTTTGCGGTATTCTTCATGTTAATGTTTGGCATCTTATTACCGTCAGTAAAATGTATGAGCAGATCTTTAGTGTATGAATTGATTGAGAACTATATACCATCTGTGATTATAATGACTCTAAGAGGCCTGTGCTTGGAATGTCTTGGTTCAAAGATGAAACATCTGCAGCTTGGAGCATGAGATGTTAATATATATGCACATAGTTCTGTATCTTTTCTACGGATCTTTGACCTTTACTATTCCCATTTAGCTTTGTTTGCTTGTCTCAGTCTAATTCATTTAATATGTTCCAACCCACAACGACTGATCTAATTGTGCAACCCATTTTATTACAGGGCGATCAAAATTCTCCTGGCATCATACCATTGGCTATCAGGGATGTTTTCAGCATTATCCAAGATGTGAGTATCTTTTACAGAGCTTGAAATTGAACTCTTTCTGTTTGCATCTAAAAAATACAGGTTTTGTAATTGAAGTGTGTCCCTATGTCGTTGTTTCTCTTTTTCATGCTTATATTGTAACAACGTGAATCATCTAATTGATCTATTGACAAATGGTGTTCATTTTCCTTCAGTCTCCTGGTCGAGAATTTCTACTTCGTGTGTCATATCTTGAAATCTACAACGAGGTTAGTACCAACTGGAGTTAAACTGTCATCATTTTGAACTTTTTGATGAATTTTATGTCTTGCATTCATGTATTTACCAGCTCATTTCTTGTGTTCAGTTGACTTTACTGTTCTTTTTGTTAAAATTGAATTTTTCCTCTTTTGTGCGTGGCCCCTTCAAACATTCTCGTGTAGCCCCTTAAAATATTACGGTGCACGTAGTCCTTAGTCTATCAATGTGGAGTCTACTAATTGACATGTAGATACATATGAAACTCTTAGTGTGGGTTCGAGGTCTTAATATATTGTCATATGCCTTTTTGTGATTTACATTTGCTTTGTATCTTGCCAGGTGATTAATGACTTGCTCAACCCAACTACTGGCCAGAATTTGCGTGTCAGAGAAGATGCACAGGTTTTTGTCATGTTAATTGTCTTTCTCTTCTACATTTGGGATTTCTTGGTTGTTTTCAGCTTTTTTCTTGTTCAACCACACTATAAAGGCCGCAGGTATGGATATGGCAATAAAATGTCTAGATTTTGCAGAAATCTATTGCAATAAGCAAGTTGATAATGACAAGTTAAACACTTCTTTCCTGAACATTTGAGATTAACTAGAGAACTGTAAATTATAGAACTTCATTGTTTGTTGGAATGATGTGTACCTTACAGATTGATACATACCTTGAATTCACATTTGCGAAGCAATTTTGCATTTCTCAACTTTTACTTTTTGGTCATTTCATCCTTGCTACATATGTATAGGGAACTTATGTTGAGGGAGTAAAGGAAGAAGTTGTCTTGTCCCCTGGACATGCTCTTTCATTTATCGCGGCAGGAGAAGGTAGCCTAGTTTCTCAATTTTTTTTTTCTTTACATGCATATTCCATTGTAAGGATTGCTCCAAGAATTTTTTGATTATTTTTATGTTGATTTTCTGACTGAATATGAGGTATAAAAGTTACTTTTTTATTTTTTCCTTTTGCTTTATATGCACTGTTTGCTGTTTATTGTTTAGTTTAGATAGTTTATTAACTTCTTGATGTTTATCTGAATATAATGACAGAGCATCGGCACATTGGATCAAATAATTTTAACCTATTCAGCAGCCGTAGTCATACAATATTCACATTGGTATGCAAGTTCTTTTAGCTCTTTGTTTTAACTAAAATATTTATGCGTGTGTTTGGTTATGTTGATTGAATCTTAACACCCTTTTTTTGTCTCTAATTATGAGTCACTTTGGTGAACACGTATCATTGTTCCTTAAAAGCATCCCTTGTAGTAATAATTACTTAATGAATTTCATTTGTTTTTTAACTTAACTTTTAAAGTTACTTCTTGAAAGCAAAGGACTGATGGAATAATGGTGTTCAGAATGCATGCTCATATTTTGGATTAAGGATAAGAGATATTAATTAA
Source organism: Misopates orontium (assembly GCA_946800315.1). Lineage (NCBI taxonomy): Eukaryota > Viridiplantae > Streptophyta > Magnoliopsida > Lamiales > Plantaginaceae > Misopates > Misopates orontium. Next base: position 1,607,724 of record OX326948.1, on the reverse strand, counting down.
TTCTTGGTTAAGGTCATAGACTTTTGAAAGATTGAAAATAGTCAGTAGATATTCAGATGAACTGATAACCGCTGCAAAAACTAAGGTTGGTTAGCTTATAGGATAAGATAATTATGGCTGTGTCTGCATATTTTGTGAAGAATCTTTTATGTAGGCTCATTTTGATGAACAATTGCTATGTAGGCTCATTTTTATGATTGAGATAGTAGAAATCAGTTATTACTCACCTCTATAAAGTGGTTTGGTATATGAGCTGGATGGAGATAGGCTCTGTCAGCATCCATGAAGTAAATGGCGGTCATAGTTGATAGAGTAATTTGTAATTATGTGGTTTGTCCTTAATATTGTCATGAATGTATGAACATGTTTACATTTTCTAAATTGTTATGTTCTCCCATTGTCCTATTTGTTTATGATTGGAGATTAGTGTATGCCTTAGTCGTGTTCCTCAGAGCATTCCTATTTGAATTGTGAATATCCTTTTCTTTTCCATATCGCTTTCACTCAATACTTTCACATACGTATCTCTTCAAGAGCATGCTTTTGTTTCTGAGTTTCTGTATAGTCCCTAAGGCCCTTTGTTTTACTTTTGAACAACAGCATATGCACAATTGTGTTCCTTATTTCATTAACTCAGCCTTTTTATTTCTGTCTTTGTTCTTTCTTCACATGTTCTTGTTTTCTTTTGATCCTATCTCTTACTGTTATTTTTGGTTGCAGATGATTGAAAGTAGTGCGAATGGAGATGATTATGATGGCGTTATGTTCTCACAGTTGGTATGCTTATTGTTTTGCAAATCTATATATCATATAATTTTAATCATTTAGGCTTCTATCAGTTTCCATGTATAATAAAATTGCACCCTCATTTATGTCTCTTTATTCAGAACTTGATTGATTTAGCGGGATCTGAAAGTTCAAAAACTGAAACAACCGGCTTAAGGAGAAAGGAAGGGTCGTACATCAATAAAAGTCTCCTAACGCTCGGAACTGTGAGTATATGCGCTTCTTATTTTATGTTGAACTTGTCTTTCTAGTTATTAGTTCCTTATTTTTTCTCTTTGATCGATGTTTCTTCTGGCTTGATCCATTGCCATATAATGCTTTTCTTCCCTCATGTACGCACTATGAGACAATACCTGGCTCGGAGAAATACATTCTTTCCACATTTAAATATACTATTATGTCTTTCCTTTTTTCCTTTGTTTCGTGCATTGACTTTCTTTTATTATCTGACATGTGAAGGTAATTGGCAAACTCAGTGAAGGGAAGGCGGCACATGTTCCTTACCGAGACTCAAAGCTTACCCGCCTGCTACAATCCTCTCTAAGTGGCCATGGACATGTTTCTGTGAGCATGAGAACATTGTAGCTTAAAGTTCATTTTTTATATGTAGTTCTTACCTTATACACAGTAAATTCAAACTCAAATTTCATATATTTGCTGATTAAGCTTGTTATATGCTCTTGACTTAGTAGTTCGAAATTTGTGCTACATGGCATTCACTTTTTACATCCTCGACATTTGTTTCTTTATATACTTTTCAACCATTCGATATTTTCAAAGCATATGAATGGAGTATATCGGTGAAGTTAGTTGAACTTAAATCATTCTGAGTAGAGCATTACTTGTTTTTTGTATTTCCCCAGGTTATATGTACAATCACTCCAGCATCAAGTAACTTTGAGGAAACTCATAATACGTTAAAGTTTGCCAACAGGGCGAAACATATTGAGATATATGCTTCTTGTAATAGGGTGAGTTTCTAAGAGTATGGTACATATTTTTGACCAGTGAAATTCATATTTCTCAGCTTGTATCTTGTAATATGATTTCAGATTATTGATGAAAAATCATTGATCAAGAAGTATCAACGAGAAATATCATGTCTCAAAGAAGAACTTGATCAGTATAAGAGGGGAATGCTTGTTGGCATCAACCATGAGGAAGTTATGGCCTTAAAACAGCAGGTAATGTTACCCACCATATAATAACCGCTTGAACGGAATACTTCAATAGCAGCAGCATGTACTAGCAGTGGGCCAATATGATTTGATGTGTACTTTTGTTGGCTACTCTTGTTTCTAGACTGTTGGATAACCTCCTTTATTGTTGATATTAATGTTTGTTATATAGTTGGAAGAAGGACAAGTCAAAATGCAATCGAGACTGGAGGAAGAGGAAGAAGCTAAAGCTGCTCTAATGAGTAGGATTCAAAGGCTAACAAAGTTAATACTTGTTTCCTCTAGAAGTTCTGTACCAGGATCCTTTGGGGATATGCCTTCTCATAGAAGGAGTCACTCTGCTTCTGGAGATGATGTAATTTTCTTTTACTAATGTTCTTATTATATTTAGTATAGTTGACCAATTATATTCACTCACTTTTTGCTTCAATTGTTACTGTATTGAATGCCCTGGCTACATCTTCACAAGGAATTGCTGGAGTGCCACAGCCCCCAAAAATATGCTTAGAGTGTGTGTATTGAAGTCATCTTCATTTTGCTGATAGTGTTGTGTTCAATCTGCTTACTGTTTTTGGTGATGGTGATTACTGTCAGATTCTAAAATAAACTTAAACTGATTCCTTTTCGACCTCTCTTGATGACGATAAGGTTCGGTAGTTAAATGAACTCCAAGTATGTCACATGTTTAAGTTGCAAAACAATGAGAAGTTAAACACTTAGCTCGTTATTCGTTAACCACTTTTCGTGTTCACTTGTCTAACAGAAGTTGGATGTTCTGCGTGATGGTTCTCGAAAGCTCAATGATGATATGTCACAATCTGGCAGTACCATAACTGAAACAACTCAAGTGAGTGAACTTTTTAGTGGTTTTTCTTATGTATCAAATTAGCCTATTGTAGGTGCAGACTCCTTATTCTAAAATTTAAATTGCTCGTTACTTTAATATTATCAAATCCTTATCTCAACTTAGTAATGCTATCGTATTTAGAGGAATTTTTAAATAGCACTTTAAAGTGTTTTAGTTTTGGAAATTTGGAGAAGTTATGCAATCTTTTGTCTTATTAATATGTGCAAATTGTGCTATAGTCTGGTTGGATCCGTTTGTTTCTCTGATTTTTTATTTGTAACTTCTTTGTGTTGCTGAGCATATAATACCTGTTTTGAAGCAATTTATTTCAAAATGTTGTCCCTGATCTTTACTCATGCTTCACCTGATTTTCAGATCAATTCTTTTTCAAACTTTTTCCCTGAGTTTTTTCATAACCTACATGTTCTTTTTTGTTTATCTGCAGAATTGGATTCTGGTGATATTTATTGCCCTTGACATGATGTTGTCACATGTTAATTGTGTTTGACTTCATAGATTAGACTTAGGTTTTGGATGATCTTGTATGATTCTCAACTGCAGTCTCTGTTTTTGTATTTTTGATTGCAGGATGTGGTCACAATGTCAGATCAGATAGATCTCCTTGTTGAGCAAGTGAAGATGCTTGCTGGAGATATTGCATTTGGCACCAGTACCCTAAAGCGTCTAATAGAGCAGTCCATGAATGATCCTGAAAGCTCAAAAACTCAGGTAACCTTACCATTTCTTGCAAAAACTATATGGTTGATATTATTGCGGTTAGTTCCCTTTGACATTATTGTCTCAAGCACTCCTTGCTAACATCTCAACAATATAAGTTTTTCTGGCTCTTTGCGCACTTTCATAATGACATTGGGGTCTCTATAAATATATTCTTCGGCACGTAGGAATTTTGCATTGTTATTCTCCTCTTCCATTTTGAATATGCTAGTGTTAAACTTGTTGAGGATCTATTGGCCTTTATCCAAAATTATATATCAACAGGGGTTTTGCTTATTCTTATGCATGTTCTTAAATTCCACCTATTTTTATTACCAGTGAATGATTTATGTGACTTTGTTCCTTTTTTCCTACATTTTTCAAGAATATTTGGTTCAGTGCTTCACACATTCACCGATTCCTAAAACCTCCATTAGGACATCTTGACAATTTAGTATAGTAAATTTTATGTCATTATCAAAGAACTTGAGATTGTATAACGTTGGTCACACTGTCTACCAACTAGCAGATGCAAGATGGATGAAATTCAGAAAGATGGTAAGAGCCGGCTTTATAACGCAAGAGTTGAATTAAGCATGTTTAGGACATTTTACTCAAATTTCCGGCACTTATTTAAGAGGGCGTAATTTGTTTATGTTTTCCTGAACAAGGTGTAATTATGACTCGTTGAGGAATTTGAGGTCTCATTGCTCTTTATTCTCTGCCACATTTTTGGTATAATTGGTCATATGTGAAACTGAACTCACAAAAGTAACCTTTCTTATTTGACACAGATTCAGAACTTGGAGAATGAAATTCAAGAAAAAAGAAAGCAGATGAGAATGTTAGAACAGCGCATTGCACAGAGTGGTGAAGTTTCAGTCTCTAATGCATCTATGGTTGAAATGAAGCAGGTAATCTTATTCAAAAACCAAGTGATCAAGGGCTTACTAATCACCTATTTTATATAGGATAGTAGCTTCATAAAAATGTTTCTTTTTCTTTTTTTTGGTTGTTGCAGACAGTCATGAAATTGACGGCACAGTGCTGTGAGAGTGAATTCGAGCTAGAGGTTTTATTCTTTATTCTCCTCATCGTATTCTTCTATGCATTTTATTCATATATTCTCCTCATTGTCTTCTTCTTTGCATTTGACTCATATCTTGCTAGCTATTCAAGAATTAATTATATCCTTTTTTATTTTCTTAAGCCTCTCAATCTTGCAATGCAGATTAAATCAGCAGATAACCGTGTGCTTCAAGAACAGTTACTAAACAAGGTCAAATAATGAACTCTCTGTCCATGGTTTTGATCTTTTACTGGTTCTTTTGCCATGTACATGCAATTTCGTATCCACTTATATCCGTTATTTTTCTTACTCTCAGAGTGCTGAAAATAAAGAACTTCATGAGAAACTTACTCGCATGGAGCAGCAACTAGCTGCAGCATATGATGACATGAGGACACTGCCTTCTCAACAGTGTCTATCTGATGAATATGCTGATGAGTTGAGGAATAAAATACAATTGCAGGTGAGTCACATGTATATCATGGTGTAGTTGGGTAGTGTTTTAAACATCCAACATCTTAAATGTGCAAGCTGACTTCTGTAATGGGCGAGCTTTTTCTCTATGTCATATAGTTTTTTCGGTAATTGAGAGTATCCTTTCCTCGAGGTGATTACTTACATTTAGCTATTCCTTAATCTTTTGTTGACAGTTGAGAAATATAACTATGGTGTTTACTGCTGAACTGATAAGGGCTATGTAATCAGGCAGTAGCATTAGTTGCATTTGTTGTCATTAACCTTATAACAGAATTTGTCATTTATTGCCCATAACCTTTAGAATTTTTTTCCGGAAGTACATTGTATCATACCTAGTCTTCAGTAGTGAAGTGTTGATCATCTGCTGAATTTCCTCATAAATAGGACTGAACTTTTTTGTCTATTTCTTTTTGTCTTCTCATAGCTCTCTGATATCTCTCTAAGCAATATTACTTGACTAGTTGATGCAGATCTCAAATTTACTGTATGCCTAATAAAATATGGTTCAGAACTTTTCTCCAAGTTCATTTTTGTCTGACCGGCTCTCTAATATCCTTATAAGCATATTAATTCGTCAAAATGGACACTTCAGTTATTGGACATTTGGAGTAGATGATTAAGTTTCATTGGTAAACATTGGATTCTGTATATTTTTGCAATGGAGATTCTCCATTCCTCATTTATTTGAAGTTATCTCCTAGCTTTTCTGCTCTATTTTCCTTATTAGTTCAGTTTTCTTTTGGTCCAATTGGCAATTTGTTGAAGAATAAAGTTGATGTGCCCCATAAAGAATTAAAATGCTTGTGTCCTTTATACCTTTTTGACGGATTGGAGCTGTTTCTGTGGCAGGAAATTGCATTTGAAAAATTAAAGCTAGAGAGTGTTCAGATTTTAGAGGAAAATAGTGGATTGCATGTACAGAATCAGAAATTATCCGAGGAAGCTTCTTATGCCAAGGAGCTAGCATCTGCAGCTGCAGTTGAATTAAAGAATTTAGCTGGGGAAGTTACTAAGCTATCAATACAAAATGCCAAATTAGAGAAAGAACTACAGGCTGCACGTGAATTCAGCTCTAGAAATGGTGGTAGCCGCAAATACAATGATGTCCAAGTGAATGGTCGAAGAGCTCGGGCTTCAAGCCGAGCAAATGATGTTTCTGGAATGTTTAATGACGACTTTGACTCGTGGGATCTCGATCCCAATGATATGAAAATGGAGTTGCAAGCAAGGAAAAAGCGGGAGTCTGTTCTTGAAGCTGCATTAGCTGAGAAAGAAATTTTGGAAGATGAGTACAGACGAAAGGCTGAAGAGGCAAAAAAGAGGGAGGCCGCTCTAGAAAATGATCTGGCAAACATGTGGGTTCTTGTCGCAAAGCTAAAGAAAGAGAGGGGTATTGTGCAAGAGCCTAAGGTGAATGACAAACATAATGAGGATATAGAACAAATAAGTGACATAAAAGTTGATGATCTTGACTGTAAAGATCCGACCTTAAAAGATAGGCCAGCTCAAGAGAATTCAACACCAACGTCTAACATTCCTGGAGAAGAACCTCTTGTTATGCGCCTAAGAGTAAATTCTTTCTCCCTGACTTTTTGGATTTGAATTTGATTTGTGCATAACACTCCCTGACTTCAAGCAAACATTCTCATAGTTTTGGTGTAATTTTTCAAAATTTTTATTTTGGCTGTCTGGGCCACATTCTCATTTTTTAGGCATTTGATTATTATTTGTTGGCATTACCAAACTGAGTATATGGGTTTGAAGTTTTTTCCTCGTAATCTTCAATATTTTCTTCAAACACCCTTTTCGGTTTAGGTTTAGGTTTGGTGTATTTACCAATTTCTTCTATTGTTTGAAAAGTTACAAATGGTTTGAATATGTTACTGGTAAATCAAGATTTTATATATTCTGAAAGCTATAGGGTGTCTGTAATTTAAAGTTTTGCCAGTTCTATGAAGGACCTTTTCTCCAAGAGCAAGAAAGAAAACACATAAACTACGAAAACTTTAACCTATTAGCTGCTCGCATAGTGACCTGTGTTTTCTTATCGAACATCTATGCAGTCTTATCTTCTTTTCTTAATCCTTTCAGGCGAGAATGCAGGAGATGAAAGCCAAAGATCTTAGACGCACAGGCAATGGAGATGCAAATTCTCATGTTTGTAAAGTATGTTTTGAATCAGCAGCAGCTGCAATGCTTCTCCCATGTCGGCATTTTTGTTGTAAGTTATAGGCTGATTATTATTATTATTATTTTTTCTTAATCATCAATGAAACAGTATTGACATTATGTTAACACTGTTGCAGTATGTAAATCATGTTCTCTAGCATGTTCCGAGTGTCCAATTTGCAGAACAACAATTGCTGATAGGATTTTCGCTTTTACTTGATGTTTCAACTGACGCCTTCTGATATACGGTAAAGACAAGTCCGTTTTCTTGCATTACTCTTTCTGACCTCTCTTTTTCGGAATAACTTGTACCACTTTTGGTCTAATTACAAAAACCTTTTTCATTATGACTATGTGATTGTTAATATTGCTGTCACATTCAAGTTTTTTTCTGTTATTACGACTATATTGATCGTAAATCGCTAGATATTGTGATCATAATTGGTCTTCCATTTTTGTCTATTTTACAGGGACTTGTCGTATTTCACCATCATTGCCCCTGCTTGTTTATTTTCCTAAAAATTGCAGGTGACATTCTTTCATTACTTCAACTGTATGTAAATCATCATACTATTTATAATTAAGGGACTGTACAATACCAAGTGTCCGTAAAGGGGTTGTGATGAATGTCGCAAAAGGTTGTAATCTATATAGTAACAAAGCATAACATTATTATTACAGCCCCAAATTGGTGTAAATGACTGAATCTCCTAAAGTTCTATATGCCTGTGGCAACTCCTTGATGCTAGAAAAAAGGACTGGTATTTTGGTCAAATGAATTTTGTGACCGATGTTAATTTGACCTCTTGCTTCAGACTTAAATGTTTTTGTATTTTTCCTACAAGGAAATTATATATTTTGCCGAAAGGAGATTTCATTATACAAAGTTAGTTGTTGAGTGAGTAAATAGCTAGTCATCTTTTTATATTTTCTCTTAATTACATAAAGTTGTTTGTGTTTATATTACTGCCTAAACTCCAGTCAAGCATGTCTAAATACCATTGTCATAATATGGAGAAATAAGTTCATGAAATTGTTGCATGATAACATGGTTGCATAAAATAGTATTTTTATTTTTTACAAAAAGAGTTGCTAAGGCAGTTGTATATATCAAAATTCCATTCTAAACCAATAAATAAATTCACCCGTGCCCTAGAAGTACCAAAGAAGCACAAACAAATACAGAACGAAACAGAACGAATCAACAAGTGTAACAACAACTTTCGAAGATCACAGGGATAATATTTTCAATTGATTAAGGTTTGCATTTACTAATCCAAGAACGAAATTAGGCTAGATATACTCAATTAATAACTTCACAAGTTACAACTAAGAACTTTCAAACCATAACCCCGTCTTGATATATATACTTTTAATTGTGCTAGTAACCTTTAAAAAGAGTAAATATAAACTTTCTCTCTGATATTAAGATATTTTACGAAAATAATAATAATATTATGTTCTATACACGTTAGATTGGAGCTATCATAAGTTCTTGAATCGAGCAAAATTGGACATCTTTTATTACCCACTCATGACCCATTTGGGTAGGGTTATGTCCGGTTAAATCGGGTACAGGTACACGCGGGTAGTACCGTATACGTAGTGGGTATGAGTTCGGGTCAAGGGGTTTGCCCACCTAATTCCCGTTTGGGAACCCGACCACTATGTGACTTTTTCTTCCCTTTCATAAATCCAACTAATAAATAGAGTATTAGAGTAAGTTAGGTTAACAAAAAACTACTAAACCCCTAAAAAACATTGGGACGAACACACACTCTACACTACCAAAATCACACTGCACGAAAAAACTACTAAACCCCTAATAACTATAGCTATATCTATTAAGACACTTTTAATTCAACGGAACAGTTCAGAGTATAACAAAAATATATAATATAGTTATCAAAACGTAAATAGCAAAAACAGAACACGTCAATAATATATAGCTATCAAAACGTAAATAGCAAAAAATTCCGATGCCGGGAATCGAACCCGGGTCTCCTGGGTGAAAGCCAGATATCCTAACCGCTGGACGACATCGGATCTTGTCTCTGTAGTCGAAGTATCAATACATACGTCTGAATATGACTGTAGTTCCTCGCTCGACCTTACATCACACAACTTATTGGCATTAATCTTCTATTTCACTTTGTGTACTACTCCGTGTATAAGTACACATCATCCATGAAATAAGGCTTGTGACATATAATATCATTATAATTACATGGAATATAAAGTGGCACAAAAGATCTCTAACGATGTAGACAACATTAGATATGGATTAGAATAGTTAATCATTATAGTATAGCATTTACTTAATTGCATAGATAACTTGGTACCATAATTTATTTGTTATTGATGACGCCCCTTTCTGGCCGCACTCGTCACCGGAGTTGTTCGCACGTCGGTCCCGACTCAAGATGCACCTGGGTTGGGTAAGCTCCCTGCCGCTCCGCAACTATCCACGACCCTTGGGGGTTCGGGCTCCGTTCGCACGATCTCCCTTCAAACTGCTTCCTCGACCTAATCTTGAGCTCTTCCGACTTCCTCAGCTCCTGCTGCCTGCTTTCTCCCACTAGGTGGGGCTACCCTCTGCTTATATCGAGATCAGTGATTTCAGAGGCAAAGTGTGTTGTGCTTTAGTTAGCTTTTTGTTGTGTGTTGATTTTTCGTCCCCCCTTTTGCAACTGACCCGCCTCCTTATTTATAGGGCGAAGGAGAGGTTATAAGTGTAATTTGGCCCTAGGCACGTGTCACCGTGCATGTTCGTCCGAGGGTAATAGGGTACTTGAGTACCCTTGTAGAGTAGGGCACGTGGTGCCTGCATGCTACCCTCGGCGCACGGCATGCTCCGGTTGCACCTTATAATTTCCGAACCAATGCTCTTTATTGGGGAGGCGGGGCGGTCGAGCCCTATGAGGAGGACAACGCATCGGGTGAGTGGAATGTGACGTCGATTCTGACGTCCGACCCTCCTGGGCACGTGTCCTCGTGCATGTTCGTCCGAGGGTAATAGGGTACTTGAGTACCCTTGTAGAGTAGGGCACGTGGTGCCTGCATGCTACCCTCGGCCGGCATGCTCCGGCTGCACCTTATAATTTCCGAACCCACGCTCTTTATTGGGGAAGCGGGGCGGTCGAGCCCTATGAGGAGGACAACGCATCGGGTGAGTGGAATGTGACGTTGACTCTGACGTCCGACCCTCCCTTCTGGTTGGGGAAAAGGGACGGTCGCCACTGGTTGATGAGTAGGTGACATACGCCTGCATGTGAGGGGTTCGACCCCCCTCGGGGAATACATACAGCATAGGATGTAATATAATAAGTATTTAACGAAGGTGCGGGGGTAGGAGGGGGTCGATATATCTGGGGTCGGATGTCGCGCGAGAAAAAGGGGGTAGTGAGACGAGATAAGGTCAGAAGATTAGGCCACGTGGACGGGTACGATCCCAAGAGGGAGAGTATGCGTCATCAGTTATTATCATTTTTTTACCTTGTTATGTATTTTAAAAAGCATATGAATCATGAACGCGTTTAAAAAGCATACGACACATAGAATTTAATGTGGGGTAGATCATAATCCAGCAAAGTTCTCAATTGGTTCAAATCAAAAAACTTTCATTTTCCCCGTATTTTTGGTTGCAAGTACACTTCCTTTCGTAAACTGGCATCCAAATCGGACAAGTTCGCTTTTAGGTTGTTTAAGTAGGTTGGGTGACAGATCGGCCATAGAAGTACTCCGGGATATAAACCAGGGCAACAAAAGTGGAGCATACGACGATGCCGCCCGTTTTCATTTCGTGGAAGTCCCCGGCAGAGGCAAGGGCTGTAGGTGATGGCACGTTCTACTACCAAAGCGCCTCCTCTTCCGACTGCACTGCATGTTGGGGGTATCTTGGGAGGTGCCGCAGATTATTTTACCCAAGCCCAATTTAATAACTTAGTTACACTTAATTCTCATCAAATGCACTAATAGTTAATACATACATAGTTAAAAAAATATTCACTAATTAATCAGTATGTCATCGCAAATTACTAACCCCTAGTAAAAAATGCTTCAAATGCTATCTAGCATGTGCATAAGATACTTAGCCACACACAAAATACACATGAATTATTTGTCAACTCAATTTACCTGATGGGAAATTGCTAAACCGACAACAACCGGGGTTTGATGCCAAAGAACGAAACTATAGTCTTTGGATTTATTAAATTCGCACCGAATTAAATGTAAATAATTTTATGGCTTTAAATAGCACTCGATTTGCCATGAATTTACGACGAAGTGTTACACATTATTGAGATCAATAAGAACCTAGCAGCTCCAACAATAAATTTTTGGTATAACTAAAACTACGTCCCAAAACATTATTTAACCTCTCAAAGATCAATTAACAAATTTGCCCATTCATTCAATCAATCATGAAAGGGGTAGCTTGTAGCCGTTACTTTTGGCATTATTTAACAACTCCATAAATTATCTTGCATTCTGGTTGGATATCATTGGACTATATAGATCATTGCGCGACAAGCTAGCTAACCATTTATTGCCATATTATTTTGTCAACTATGCAAGAAAAAACTAAGTGAAGACAAAATAATATCTAACAAATTTGCCCATTAGTTCAATCACGAGAGGGGTAGCTTGTGAGATGACTATTGTGAAGAAACATGTTTGTTCATTACTTAACTTTTGTTTTATATTTGTTTGGCAAATATTACTTTTAAGAACATGCACAAATTCGGCTTCCAAATTATAAATCTGAACTCCCAGGTTCTAACATTTGATGTACAACAGATTATAAATATACTATTTTTACTAGAATATAGACCAGACGTAGGCACGTAGCTTCTGAAATACAAATGCTAAAACTAAACTATATAATACAATAAATTCACGAGAGCATAACTTTTTGTTAGAGTTTACAGATGCTAAATTATTAAATTAAAATATAACAAAAGTTTCAAATGGTTACAACATTTTTGTGTTATTCAATGAGTTAAAGTTTTCATTTAGTAGACCAATTTTACTTTCTAACTTAGAGGTCAAGACGTGAAGTGTCGGCAAAGTAGTTATTTTCGGCGTTGTGCCGTTGCCGAAACTTTGGAGGTGAGGACGTGGAGTGTCGGGTAGCACGTCATGTGATATGAAGTTTAGATATTTCAAAAAAGTTTTCATAGTAGTCCATAAAAAAAAAACTTTTCAACTTTTATTTATTTTTAATTTTGTCCTCTTATTCTTTTTGCCCAATTGAAAATGTGGTTGGATTAGCTTTGACTTAAATTTGTAATAGTCATTTCACCTCAAATCCCTCCCCAAGCTAAGTTGCGTTTTAAGGAGCTAAAGTCAAATCAAGTTTCAGTTTCACATTTTATTAATTTGTATGTTGTATTGATTAAGTGATTCACTAAATTGATCGTGATAAAATAGAATCTACAAGGTTAAAAAAAAAAGAATCTACATGCCTTTTTTTTTATTCAGAACACAAGTTTGGGTAATTTTAAGGTAATGTGAATGAGTTCTCATAAAAAGTTCACAATACAATGGATTTAATGACCAATCTTTATAGAATCTCATAAGGGAAATGGAATTCCTCCCTTGAAGTGAATCCAAAATATTGAAACTTCTACACTAGACCCCTAGTAATCTAAGAAAGCATCATCATCTTTGGAACGAGCTTTACTTTGTTTGCATCAGCTGACACTCTCGTACAAAATAATTCGTGTTTTCATGTATGTCTTGCAACGATCCTTTCACATTGGAGTCACCTATTGACCCGCCTAGAAACAATTGATCACCCCTAATCGTTGAGAAATTCTTATTCAACTAATAAAATGTATCTCACACTTCGCTTAGAAAGAAGAGTTAATTTCAAGTACTTCTCATATCCTGCTGTGGGTCGATTCACACAAACTCCATCCTCTAATTCAACCTTTTTCTAACAAGACTATCACTTAAGGACCCATAAACTTTAAGTCCCGCATCACCAGTACTCATCACATATTTTGCAACCCGAACATCTCCCTCATGTGAGATCATTCAAATAAAAGTTTATCCTAATAACTTGTGGTCAATATATTATGTCCAACAAGACTCCTACTTCCGCTAGCAAGGTGATTTGTGGTCAAGATATTATGTCCAATGATAATTAAGAAAATATCCACAGGATATAATGTCGAACGACAATTAATTTAATGATGCTTGTGTTTTTGCATAATTCAACTCGACTAAGACAGAGTAACTATAAGGATGATTGTCTGCAGGACTGCGACAACTCAAATACCTAATTCAACTTAAAATGTAGTTCATATGATCGTGAAATAAGCTCCAAATTTGCCTTCATTGTTGTACCTTTTCATTTTATGCACACAACTGTTATTTCGTTCTCTAAAGTCGCTTTGTCAGATTATAAGAGAAGTTTTTTCCACAAAAAAATACTTACTCTAAATAACCATATGCAAACAAATATAATTAGACTATATGGAAGATCCGTACACATTTTTCCAATAATAAGTAACACCATAGTGACAATAATCTAGTTTATACTTTTGATATTTGTGTGTAAATCAAAGAAGATATTCCACGTTGGAAGGAGATAACAAAATAAACGAATTTATATGTATTCTTTTTGGTAGTGCCTTTAGCTATGGGCTTTATATTAACTCCTTATTAAAAGTTAAAAAATGGGCACACTTAAGATATACTGGGCTATTGATTTAATTGAGTTTTATATTAATAGTTTGAGATTTATTTAAACTTTAAAATTTATTAATATTAATCGTCTAAACTTAAATTAATTCAAATTTTTGAGATGAAGAGATTAAACTTTTGAATAGTTGTACCTGTTGGAATAGTTGCACACATTCAAAACAATGTATTCTTCCACTATAAACCTTTTATAGACCATTATTTTTTTCATCCTTATTTTGCTTTTGTCCAAAGCAAATTGTTAAGCCATATTGTATTCTTAAGCTATGTTGTATACAATAGGCTAATTTCTTTCAAAATAGTGGGGAAATAATGCCTTTAGAACAGTGCTTACTCACGCCTCAAGGTAAATATTTTTTCTGTTTGTGTTGATTTATGTTTCAACTTATGCTAGGATAAACAATTTTATAGTGTGACCAAAATTCTTCATTTCGTATTATTTTTTGACTACAAAATAAAATCCCGGAAGAGATTTTGGCTTATGCTTCTGTTCTTAGAAAAAAGAGCATGATGTAACCCAAAGAAAGTGTAATAGTTGTGTTGTATGGAGGTCCATAAGATTCTTTACTTACACTTTACGTCATACTTTTTTAATGTAATAAAATTTATGTTTATAATCATATTATTACCTTAATACTTTTTTCAAAATTAAATGACGTACAAGCCAAATACTCGCGTAAGAATAAACGACAAATAAGAATCAATTTACGTCCCAACTCCATAATTTATTTAGAAAAAAAAAAGAAAAAACAGTATTTGTTTTTTTGGCTTTGTGAATTATTTTTTATCACAAGTGTTTATTTATAGAAAGTGGGACCCACACAGGCCAGCTCGATTAGCAGTGGGTCCCACCTGAGCTGTGCAGTTGCCATTCCTCCTCATGTTGTCCTATCCTCTGCTGTTGAATTTTGTTTCCCATTCTCAAGATCTGTTTTTTCACTCTCTTTCTCTCTCTCTCTCTCTCTCTCTCATCACACACTCACACACACAATCGATTGGATCATTTTGCTCATCGAGAAGATTTTAACAACTCTTTTGTTCATTTCATTTTTGGGTTTTAGATTTTGTATGAAATAAAAAAAATGGGACTTGAGTTGACTCTGTTGTGAGGTGATTGTCCAAGATCTGAGCTACTTCATTTCTCAGGTGAGTTTTTCTTAGTATTTAAATTGACTGTTTTTTGATGTAAAGGTCAAATCTTTAGTGTTGATTTGATGAATTTAAGAATAAAGATGGGTTTTTTTACCTTGAAACTTAACTGTTTGATTGACATATATTACTAAGTAGTTAATGAGTCACCGTGATTTAGGAGAAATGCAGCTTTATGATGATGTGATTTTTATTTACATTTTTCATGTTCTGATATAAGGGTGTGTGAAAGAATATAGGATGTTGAGATTTGATCATTTTAGATTTGTTAGATACTGAAATGTGTTAAGCCACTTGAAATTTGTATTCTTCGAGTTAATTTCATTTTTTATTGAATTGCCGTCTCTTTAAGAGCTCAAGCTTATATATACCTGTAGATCTTTGTTACGCCTGACACATGACGCTTTTTGATAAGTGGGACGTGGTGGGATTCAAACCCAGAAACATTTCTTTGATCTGAGATACGATGCCGTATTGAATTGTTGTGTCTCTAAAAGCTCGAACTTGAAGAGAGGATTGACATTTATTAATTTATATATACTCTCCAACTATTTTAACAATGTGCATATGATCATGTTCAGTAGTTAGTCCTAAATCTTTGTAATAGTTAAGGAACGTGTCCTTTTGTTGTTGTGTCTTTAGGGTAAGACGTATCGTGGAATGATATAAAGATGGGAAGGAAAGGAAGCTGGTTTTCTTCAGTAAAGAAGGCTCTCAGCCCAAATTCTAAGGAAAAGAAAGCCGAGGTTCGTAAACTACATTGTAGTTTTATTGTATTGTCTGTACTTGATGATTGATTAATAACTAATCTCTGCTGTTTTCAGAAAGCCGATAAATCAAAGAAGAAATGGTTTGGAAAAGAAAAGCCATCAGTCTCCGATTCTCCTAATCCTGAGACGGCTGAAGTATCACATCCTCACCCTCTTCCTCCTCTGGAAGAAGTAAAGTTGGCTGAGGTAGAGAATGAGCAGTCAAAACATGCGTATTCAGTTGCAATTGCTACTGCCGCAGCTGCTGAAGCGGCTGTTGCTGCCGCAAATGCGGCTGCTGAGGTTGTAAGACTGACAACCGTGTCTCAGTTTGCGGGAATGTCTAAGGAAGAAGTGGCAGCAATCAAAATCCAGACGGCATTCCGTGGTTACTTGGTATGATATTCCTTTGGTTACTCCTTTTCGGTGACTTTGAAAGGTTAGATATTTGCGTTTATCATAACGATGGGATAAACGATGGATCTCATGGTTTTGCAGTGAGAATGATAGTAAATAATGTTTTGAGTTGATTCAAGTTGGTGGTTCTGTGGTTCGCAAGATTCGTGTACTATTTAACGATGGTTCATTGTGCTGACTTTTTGCTAGAATATTGGAGTGTATATATTCTCGTAAGTGCATACTAGTATCGGTCTGTTTGGACTGCGTTCTGTACCTCATGAAAGGGCCTACAAGGACTTATTATTACGTCTATAAGCATTGTAACTTGGTTTTTGGTATTTAAGCAAGTTCTGTGTAGTTTCAAAGCCCACTATAGAGTACATAACATAGGCTTATATAGTAGGAAATACGTGGATCTTTAATACTAAATTTGCATCAAGTCCTGTATAAGGCATTGGTTACTGTTATTGTTCTCCTGTTGTTGTAGAAAACTTGAGGGGTACTCTGTTTGTTAGCACTAAAAAGCTAATTTTCAATTTCTTTTTTGGTTTTCTTGATTTTCAGGCAAGGAGAGCATTGCGAGCTCTAAGAGGCCTTGTAAGACTGAAGTCACTTGTTGATGGGCCGACTGTGAAACGGCAAACTGCAAACACTCTGAAATGTATGCAAACTCTATCTCGAGTGCACTCTCAGGTTCAGTCTAGAAGGATCAGGATGTCTGAGGAGAATCGGGCACTTCAGAGACAACTCCTTCAGAAACGTGCCAAAGAACTGGAGAGCCTGAGAGTTAGTTCCTTCACTAATGTCACTACTTTTTATGAACATAAATAAGCATCTTCCTGAATTATTGGACCTAAAGCAATTAAATTAGTTGAGGCATAATTCCTAGTACAGATCACAGACGTCACACGGGACGAGAATAATGCAAATATAAGTCAAATTTGATTCTTATTGGTTATGTTGTGACATTGCGAAAATTGGGTCAGGCTAGATTCAAAATCATCCTGCTTAAATTGTTTTGATTCCCTGTTCAGCTCATATTTGACTGTTTTCAGAAACATAGAGATGAGTTCTTAGTCTTTCATGCTTTTCCCGGTTATGTTAGCTATTTTTCTGATCTTCTTGTCGAATTCTTTTATTGGAACTATGACTTAAAGAGGCTCCAATAATCTTGCAGATGGGAGAGGACTGGAATGATAGTCAGCAAACAAAGGAGCAAGTTGAGGCGAACTTGCTGCACAAATATGAAGCTGCAATGAGGCGAGAAAGAGCACTTGCTTATTCATACACTCATCAGGTAATCTTCATCTTCATTGCAGTCTACATATGGTATCAGAGCCTTTAAAGGACGGAGGCAAATGCTCAGATATAGGTTTGAAAGGCTAGTCTAGGCCAGCTTTTTCTTCAAGTAGCGTTGAAAATCTACAACTTCTGGGCATGTAATGTTCAGGAAATTTCGCAACGTTTGGCTAGAAAGAATTCAGATGAGAACTTCAGGCCTCTGCATGTTTAAGTTGCAACACAATGCTGTTGTGGCATGGGAATTTTGTTTTTATAAATTTCTGCTGATTATTGTCATTTTAACTGAACAGCAAACATGGAAGAAATCAGCAAAATCTACAAACTTACTTTTCATGGATCCAACCAATCCTCAATGGGGTTGGAGCTGGTTAGAACGCTGGACTGCCGCACGACCATGGGAGCCTCAAAACACACCAGAAAAAGATGACAAATTCTCCATCAAAAGTGCTAGCCTTGGATCAGAAATCACTAAATCTTTCGCTCGCCATCAACTCAACTCCGACAATCAATCTCCTACAACTCCAACTTCAAAGGCACCAGCTTCGAGAAAATTAAAGCCTGCGAGCCCGAGAGGGAGCGGAATAAGTCAAGATGACGATTCTCGTAGCACATTCAGTGTGCGGTCGGAGATGAATAGAAGGCATAGTATTGCTGGTTCATCAGTCCGAGATGATGAGAGCTTAGCTAGTTCGCCTTCTGTGCCAAGTTATATGGCTCCGACTCGATCTGCAAAGGCGAAATCGAGGTTGCCGAGTCCGTTAGGAATAATGGAAAATGGTGGTACGCCGGATAAGGGTGGAGTTGCAAAGAAAAGGCTTTCTTTTCCGCCATCGCCTGCGAGGCCACGACGACATTCAGGGCCGCCGAAGGTTGATACTAGCTCCATTGTTCAGAGTAACTCAAATGGAGTGCTCATTAATTGATTAAGATTTATCAGAATGCAGCATAGCAATGTGCTATCTGAACTCAGTGCAGGAGAGAATAAAGAAAATAGTTGAGTTCATTTGATTTGTGAAGTTCCATAGCATTGTATTGTTGTTTATTTATTCATTTGGTTTGAGGACTTTGTTTGGGGTTGATTTGTTTCAGTCTTGAGTGAGTCTATCTGGCTATAGATTTATGTAATTGCATTTTCTCCCACGTTTGTTGAGATTGTCATATCCAGTTAAGAAAGAGGACCTAATTTATTTGGTTTGATTCAATCTTGTAATAATTTGATTTACTTTGTATAGTTTATGTTTATTGTTTCGGTTATATGCAATGTTTTAAAATGGATCATTCATAATCTATTCTTAGAAGTGCATTCTTAGAAAACGTTATTACATCCAATCGCCGTATCGTGACGTGCTACAACTAATTGTTATGAACTTCAGAGCTATTTGGCACACTTAAAGATAAAGATTATGTTTATTTTATCTACTTCACTTACTTAATTCATAACTATCAAATACAGTGCATTTGTTAACTTGATAGTGAAAAAGAAACCTCTCTTGTTTATATAGGTCTATGAAAAGCGTAAGATTTTCTGACTCGAAGCTTTGTGTTGACAATTCCTTTTTCCAAATCACACAGTCTAAATATTATGCAAGGGTTTACTATAATCAATATTCTTCAAAAGAGAAAGCTAATTCATAACAAAGTATTTTTGGAGTCAATTGAAATTCTAAGTATCCAAATTATTCATTGTCTTAGGAGTATTTACAAAAGCTTATAGAAGGAATTTATTCACTAGTACTTTTGCTTAAAGCAACTTAAGCAAAGCCATTTTAGATGACTTTTAACAAAATAGTTAGAGAGCTTTTGTAAATCTTTGTAAATAACTATTTAAAGCAGTAGTTAGATGTTTGCCATAACAAATAAAAAGCGATCTTTAAATAAAGAAAATATGAATGAGAAGGTAATAATTCACCTAAAATCGTGCAAAATCTGCTCAGTAGTAACAATTTCTTGAAGTAGTAAAAGTGTGAAACATTTTTATTTTATTCAAAATTCATGTTTAAATAAAAATTAGTATATTAATAAATTTAACTTGTAATACCCTAAAATTACTAAATATTCTAGAAGGTAAAAATATTTGAAATTATTGGGAGCCATTGATTCTTAATTTTCTAAAATATCTCGTCCAATTTATTAAGATTCAACTTGGTTATTGTTCTTATAATATTTTCTTAAAATTAATTGAAAAGGACAGTTTAGTCCCTCTAAATATTAAAGCCATCAGCAGCTCAAATAAAACATTATTCGTGAATCTTCTTTCTTTCCCCAATTTACAAACCCTAATTTTGCATAACCAAACTTTTGCATAACATTTATCACAAACCCAATATATATATATATATATATATATATCCTTAATCGGATCGCAGAACTAGTATTTGTTGAGCTTCTGAAGGTACCACCTTCAAATATGGTGAGTGCCGTCTGTTTTTGTTTTTGTTTAATTTCATTTTAATCGCATATTATGATTATGCGATATATGGCGAAAGTGTGTCTATCAACTAGTTTCATAGGGTTTTTCGTTTTGGTGGTTTATTCACGTGAAGTTGATTCCTTTTTCAGTGCCTAGCTTCAACTCCATATGAATGTATTGTGTTTCTTCGAAATTTTTGTGTTTTTGCTATCAAGTTTTAGGCAATGTTTAGGTTTGATGTGCTCTAGGTTTTATTGGGCAATCTGGAAATTTATTTATGTTAAATATTCCTGATGTTCCTTGGTTTACTTTGCGCCTCGAGAGTCGGAAAGTTGGTTACATGAGCTTTGAATTATCACCGCTGTTTACGGACATTAGCTCTTTTTTGAATAAGAGATGTGCTTCTATCATGATAAAGAGGGAGTAAAGGTTGTGTGTAATGATTAAGAATGTAACAATGTGAGAATTTGTTTAAGGAACTAAAAGGTTTGGTCATTTGTCGGTGCTACTGCTACATTAGAATTTGCATTTCAGGAATTAGAGGTTAATGTTTCCATTAAAGATTGTTACTTTTCATCTTTGAGTGAAGCGTATTTTCCAACTTTTGGTGTATGTTGAAGTGGGATTGCTCCTCCTGTTTTTAGTTCTTAGTAAATACATTATGAAATTAGTTGCGTATAGGACGCCTTTATGCTAAGCAGAAACAGTCAATTGTAAACCATTACTTGCAACTGTTCATATTGATTTTAGCTGTGGTCGATGACTGTTTTTGTTTGTGCATGCGTATGTTTCTTTGTCTGAGAATGGGGTGGTTGGTTTTTCTTGCTTCTAAGTACTTCGAAGGGTCTTGGTTTTAAGTTCTAGAACATGTTCAAAATTGTTTGAGATTCATCTGCAGACTGCCAGAAGTTAAATTTAGATTCTGGAAAGTCATGTTTGTATTGTTGTATGTATTCTGGTGATTTTATAAGAAATAGCTTTCTTTGGAAGTACACCAATCAAGAGTTGGTAATTTATGGATACCAGCAATTAATACAAGCGCCCAAGTCAGGCTGAATCTAGTGGGTAGTTTGAAGTCTTTGGATTCATATGTGAAAAGCACTTCAAGGTTTTTCCATAGTAGGATTGTATATTAAAGGCTTCTAGTATAGAATTGATTCTACTTGCTGACATGGGGAGTGGCTATTGTGCTCGTAATGGAGATTTTGGAGTTGTGACATTCAGGAAATCATATGAAGCGCCATCCTGATTGTTTTGGAGTCTAGTTCTCTTGATATATTCTTTAGTCATATCAGCAAAATTCGTAAAGTTTAGTTTATTAGGCAGCATGATGTATCTCCATTGATATGAATTGTTTTTCTTTCTCAGAAGTTGTGAGTTAGCAGGGTAAATTGATCAGAGCATGATTATAATGTGTAATCCATCAGTTATTGACTTGTAGTTATCGCTGATAGATTAGTTATTTCAGTTTTGATTTGGTTTGTCTATGTCAACCACCTGATAAAGAATTCAAACCTGAAATCTGTCACAGACTACTCCTCTGATAGCCGGATTTGCTGTTGCTGCTGCTGCTTATGCTGGTAAATATGGCATTCAAGCCTGGCAAGCTTTCAAGGCAAGACCACCAACTGCTAGAATGCGTAAATTTTATGAAGGAGGTTTCCAACCGAAAATGACCAGGAGGGAAGCAGCTCTTATTCTTGGAGTCAGGCAAGTGCAAAATTTCATTCTAATGTTACCAAAGATGAACTATAATAGAATTTTACTATGTTCAATGCTTAAACTCGGTGATTTATGCCCTGCCCAAGCAGGACAAAACATTGATATTGCTTATTGTTGCATTTGTGAAGTAATACTTTCAGAGTAATTTTCACCAAAGTATTTCTGTTTCTTTGGAAGATATGGATGAAAAAGTGCAGGGCCAAACTAATTTAACTGTGAATTTTTGTGAGGATGTCACCAAATCGCTCAATTTTATCAATGGACGACATACTTTTGTTAATTTTGGCCAATGTAAACATGATGTTTTATTTGTGTCTGATCGCGTTGAAGTAGATTTTGCTCTGTGTTGGCTTCTTTATACTATTATTACTTATCCTCTCCAAAGTAATGCAACTGATAGGGTTTCTATTCAGATTGTGCTTCCCTTTTTGCTCCATTGGTTCAAGTCTTTGAGATTACGTCCTGCTAAGTTTTTAGAGGCCAACTTGTGAATTGATTAATTTCTATCCTATGTTATGTGTCTGTCCCCTTGTTTGTCATCCCATAGATCGTTGATATATACTATTTCAGTAAACTATTACAATACAACAACAATAACAACAACAACCAGGCCTTTTAATCCCTATTAATTGGGGTAGACTAGTCATAAGATATAACAAAATTTAACGTTGGTTGTCACGAGCCAACCACAACCTTCCCCCTGTTTCCTAGCTTGGGACATGCAATAAACAAATCAGGTGGAGGAATTAATAAAAACATTAGATTGATATGCTATATAGTAGCATCTCTTGGTTGATTGCTGTCTTACGTTTTTGTTTAACCTGATCAGGGAAAGCACTCCAGTGGACAAGGTAAGGGAAGCACACAGGCGGGTGATGGTAGCAAACCATCCCGATGCAGGCGGTAGTCATTACCTCGCTTCGAAAATCAATGAAGCTAAGGACACATTGCTTGGAAAGACCAAGACCAGCGACTCTGCATTTTAATTGTAACGAAGAGTTTCTGAAAGTTTTGACAGTTGATAATGAGCATGAGCTATTCACCAAAAACAGCCTAGGTCATATATTGTTTGAAATTATTGCAACGGCTAAGCCCTGTATTCTTATAACTTTTTAAATTAGATATCTCTGAAACCCGACTTCTTTCTGTTCTTGTGGCACAGTTTTCCTATTGAACCCGTGGGAGAACTTTGTTATGTGTGCAATTATCATTTGCATGTGTAAAAGAGTAGCTTTGTCTGGTTCTTTTGTTGTACTCATGGGTTTAAGTTTACAAGAAAATAAAAAGTTGTGGTTAATTGAGTCCAAATTTATTTTTCTGTTGCCTCAATATTTTTTCTCTTAAGCTTACTTAATACTATATTATGAGCGACGGCCCTTTCATGTTAGTTTGATATATGCATGATGAGTAATTTAGATGAGTGTCCTATATGATTCACTGGCTAAACCAACATTGACTTTTGATGACTACAGAATTTGTAATGTGGGGCTTCGTATTTTGACAGTATTAGGCTATAAATTGTCTTTTCAATTTGTTGTTAATATTTATACTTCAGCTGCATGAAAACTTCACCAAGTACTCATCCAGTGGGGTTTGTCAATGTAAGTCTTTTTGTGTACAAAGGTCGTGTTTACCCTGATAAACACTTATGTTCGTTAAACCAAATTGAGAGGTTCTGGAGCTACTTAATAGGCTTGGTGCTTTTGTTGCACTTGTTTTGCGCTGGATTCTTATTCTTACACCAGTGTTCTTCTCTTTTAAGGCCATCAGATTCATCTCTGATCTTGAGAAGCTTTTTCTTCTGAAGATACACGTACTTTCTGCACGTAAATTTATACTTCCGGTTTGATTTGAGTACATGTATGTTCATTAAAACTCACTTTGGCGACAAGAGAAAGATGACAAAGTAGTTTGCAGTCTTTTTCCGAGTGGGGAACTTACAGATAAGAACATTCTCTCCTTTGTACCAACTCTAACAAGGAAATGACAGTGGTTAGTTAGTTGCCGAGCCTAACTACAAGAAAACAACCAACATATCTTTTTAAGTAGCACATGGGGGACAATACTTAAACAAAAGGACTTGTAGTTATGATTATATTGCACCATCAAAAAGTTTCAACATTAAATCCATGAAATAAGCTTAGCTATAACTTTTTAAACTTCAATACATTAGTTAGTTGTTGCCACGAGTCAATATCAACCAATCAGATCTTGTTCTAACAATCAGAAAATGTTCACAAGAGAAGCTGTTTTGTGCATTTCTGCTAAGTGACTTCACAGTGAAATAACCATAAAAGAAGAAAAGAGAGAGAAAAAGACTTCACATGAGAGAAAAAAAGAGAGACAAGGAGAAGATTTGGTGAAGAGGTTGTTCTGGTTTGGACAATAGTCTTTCAGCAAAATTGTGTCATTAATCATCTTCATCATCTCCTCCATTTTATTGCATTTTAACATTTGATCTCTCAGAACCTTGTGTTGAAAATTTATTCGAGAATGCAAAACGAGTTCAATTTTCAAGCACAACATCGTAGGCCGAAAATGCACTAAAACTGCTTCCAGCTTCTTCATCTAAAGGGTGGCATCTGATCATAAATCTGCAAAGAATCAAAGATAGTATATCAGCAGAATGATCGATGATCTCGTAAATATAGTAAAATAACTCTAATATACAACACATTCAAGTTAAGCATGAAATTAATCATGTTCAGTAGGAAAATAATGTTCATAATATTGTTACAAAAATGAAAAATACAACAAACCTTAGAGAAACCATATTGAGAAGAAGTGTAAAGCAAATCTTCGACGTGCCAATTGGGTAAATTCTCCATGAAGTACTCTGATCCCTGTTGGTTAGACTCTATATCCCACCAAGGATTCGACGATGAATCCGAACAATTTGCGAATGACTGTATATTAGTCTCACTAGTAGCTGATTTGATCTCGGTTTCAGATTGCGATCCGCTAGAAGAGGCGGCAGCTTGACACGAAGAATCAGGCGTAGCGATCTTCACACCGGTGAGAAGAAACCTGTTGTGTTTTTTGGTGTGATCATTGGCTTGATGTATTGGAATGTCGCACTCTTTGCAGAGTAATGCCCTGTCTTCTTGACAAAACACCAATGCCCTTCTTTCCTGTGAAAATAAAATTGTGAATGAGATGGTAGATCATGGTGGAAAATAAATTTACCTATATAAATGTTTAATCTCATAATGTTGGCAAAGGTTGTAAGAAAAGGCTAGAAAAAATGTAAGAGAAAGAAAACTTGAGTAGATATTGCTAATGCTTGTTTGGTAGAGAACACGATCGATGGTTCTTAGCCACGTCTTGCACGAGCTAAGTTTGGGTGAAAATTTTAAGACCAAAACGACGCGTTAAGTTTTTACACGAGGATGATCAAGAAGAAGAGGTCATGAGTTTGAATTTCACTGACACTCATTTGTCGGAAAAAAATGTTACGTGTTAGCCTTAACAAGATTATGGCTTACTAGCATAGTCGAAAAATGCCATAGCAACGGTAACGACTAACTTCTCTACAAGCTTAAACTTTTAAGTGACACGACAATTTAGTTAATCGATAAGAAATTAGTTGGTCACCTGACATACGTCGCAGCGTGGGGATTCTTCGTACCGAGGATGAACGAGGGAGAAACGGGGGTGTTTGCTAGCTAGTTTATTCGCATTATGGATTCGAACGTCGCAGTTCTTGCAAAGGGCAGCTTCATCTGCAGTGCAGAAAATAAGAGCTTCTTCCTTTTCACATACATCACATTGGATCTTCATTTCTTATGAACTTTTGTTTGTTTGTGTTATGAGCTTTTTGTGGGGTGTTATATAAGTGTTTGTGCTATTTGCTATTTGTGGGGAGTTATATAAGTGCCTTTTTGGATATTTTAATGTTTGCGATATAAAAGAGATGGTTGGTTGAACTTTAAATGAATTAAATTAAATGGAGAAAAAGACGAAATTTTATGGGCATCTGGGGGCAAGTAAAGCTAGCACACAGCTAAGGTATGAGGAGGAAGTGATTTTATCATTCTTTTTTATTAACTTGAGAAAGATCTGGAAAGGATTTATGCAACTTGGATGCACTTTTCTCTTTTGTCTGCCTATGAATAAAAGAGAGAGGGGTGGGGGCAAAAGACAAGTTGGATTTTATGCAGAGAGATGCTAGATTTTGATATTAAAAGTTTTCACACTCAACTATGGTTTTTGCATGTAACTTCAGTAGGGTCATTATTATTGTAGGTATGATCAAAGGCTTTTATGAGTTTGTTTGTTGATCCAAACACTCATAATTTTTGGAACAAAACACATTGTAATATTGTAATATTGCTTGCTCTAAGTGGAAGAGCACGAGGTCATGAATGACATATTTTTTTCACCATTTAATTTTGGTAACAATGCATAGTTAAAAGGTATTTTGGCACTTTATTATTTATAAATTAAAATTAAGCACTTTACCCATTAAAAATATATGAATTAGAGCATCTCCCAACTATCAAATTTCAACCATTTTTTCACAGTAAAAGTGAACATGTACTATGTGCATCTTCCGAATGTATAATCGTTCAAACACCTTTGAAGGGGGCAAAGTGCAATACTTTTCACTTTTTAGGCAAAATGCTCTATTAGGAAATAATAGTACATTAACCTACATTATAATTCGAATAGAACAATTAAAACTGAAAATTTTATCTCAGATACACCGAGTTCAAAAATTTACAACAAAAGAGTTTAAGGATTTTTTTTTTAAAAAAACTTCTAGATTAACTAGAAAATATAAAATATTTACAAAAAACTATTTAATGGGACTATTTTTAACAAAGCGCACACATTTAAAAAATCTGTTATAGAACACATAAAATAACATTATTATAGTATGATACAACGGTAAGCCTATTTTTAGTCTCTTCTTTTACATAATTTATTGAAGACGTTACAATTTTGGACAGATCCAAAATGCAGTATATGTGAATAATATGGGATTTTCAGTTTTTTTTTTTTTCAAACTCATACTATATATGTAATATCAAATATGTAGTGCTCTTTATTATGTTAGAGAAATGCCCGGATACGCGTAAAATGTGCCGTTTATGGCGGTCATGTGCAATCGCCGCCGATAGCTTTCACCATTTATTGTCTAGTCTGTCGTTTATCGAAGTCTTTCGGGCTATAGTCTTAAATACCAACAAGACAATTGCTCTTACTTTCAGTTCCAAGTGGGTGTGATTTATTTAATGTTTTGAACACAATCGAATAGGTCCATTTATTTGCCTAGCTACAAAGTCCCATTTAAGATTTTAAATCACTACTTCTATCAAAACTTTAATTGTATGTTTATCCTTCAATGGCAAATCTCAACTAGGTTTTACACAATTTAATGTAGACGGATCACTCTATGATAACGCAGATCTGTAGATGGTATACTAGCATTGTGTGCTTTGGTGGACCACTCCACCGATAATCGGATAGAATTTTAAGTTTTTTGAGACTTTGTTTGTATTTAGTTGTCAAATTAGGCAGAATTTTGAGCTTTACTAGATGCATTTTCTCGTTGTATAGTTCATATTGTTTCCTCATCCATAAATTTTGCCACATATTTTGTGTTTTTGTTGAATCGTACAACTAGGATCTTTCATTCAAATATTCAAACTCGACTCTATAGTTTTAAAACGATCAAGGATACATTTTGCTAACCGCAAAACTAACCAAACATTAGACTTTTTGGTAAAATTTGGAACATTGACATCCACATCACGTACTAATATAATAAGTTTTGATATTTCAATGATTGTAACTCCCCTTTCATATTTTATTTTTACATAATTGTGAAGCTCCATTGAAACCTCGTTCATGCCCTTGGAATTAGATATTAAGAGGTTGTAAGACCGTAATGGCATCCACGTCACGATAAATCTCGGCCTAAAGCGTCTTCTTACTAAATTCGGGAATTTTTTAAAAAATTGATTGTTGCCAAGCACTAAATGACAAATAATCTCTTTTTTCACAGGTATAGAGATATGCATGATATCTAAAGAATCTTAGAACACCAAAAAAGGAAAAAAGATATTATAAGATATTACTAGTTGTCACTTTTCAGCATCATTGGGTATCATTGAATGTGAAGATAAGGGAGGGAATAATGCATATTAGTATATATATTAATGTATGTACGAGTAGTCCAAATTGTTCTCACATGAGCAGATTTTGGATAGAAAAAGTGTAATGCTAAAAAAAATGGCCACAAGTATGTACTAGAAATTTGGAACCATGTATTAATTACATTTCATCGAAATGTTAACTAAGGGAAAAGTGGGAAAAAATGGATAGTGAAAGAGGGGAAAAAACCTCCATCTTTGCTAGCTTTGAGCGCTTGGTTTAATTTTTTATTTTCTTTTGTAGAAGTTCCCGTAATGACAGGCTAAATGGTGCATAGTGTGTTTGTTCACTTTCTGTGTGGCACTTGAGTAGACAAGAGTTCTTGTTTTTTCTAAATAAAATTCTAACTCTCATAACTTTTAATGTACGTATAGA
The DNA here is from genome assembly GCA_946800315.1 of Misopates orontium. Classification (NCBI taxonomy): domain Eukaryota; kingdom Viridiplantae; phylum Streptophyta; class Magnoliopsida; order Lamiales; family Plantaginaceae; genus Misopates; species Misopates orontium. The sequence continues at coordinate 1,579,505 of OX326948.1, read as the reverse complement.
ATTTAAGTAGATAATCAAGATAAACTGAAAAAAGAATAAATTTTTTATCGAGTAAGTATGCTTGATTACTAGTTCGCTAATCAGAGAAATATTCCTATCTATAATACATTGTCGCCTCAATACAAAATATGGGTTAATTCCATCATAAGGCTATAACTCTTGAGAGTTGAGATGGAGGATTACCTAATCTTGGTTGGTCTTAATCAAATTTAAAATCCCCTATCGTTAAAATTATATATTCACACGTTACAATAGTTTCAGTTTCTAGCTTTTATAATTGTAAATAGAAAAGAAAAACTTCTTTGCCCTATTGAGATTCAAGCAAGAGACACAGAATATGGATCCCATTACGAAAATATGGATCACACATGTATTGAATTAAAACTATTTTGTTGGGTTAAAGAAGTATGCAAAATAAAATTGATTATTTATTTCCATCTTTGAAGCTGGTAACAGAGTTAATTTCTTATTAAGTATTTGATAATCAAAATGTTAACGTTATCACTTCACTATCACTGCGTATTCCACGATGATATTGCCAAAATAAATAGTATAGTAGAACATTAAGATGTTTATGCCGATAGTGAAAATGACATAAATTGTAACCCAAAAAAAGAAACATAAAACGAAATAGCACTCTCATATGGGAGGCAAGATCATGACTAGCAACTATCACCTCCCAAACTAATAACAACAAAACTAAAGAAAACTGAAATCATCCTAAAAGATTGTATGCAATGAAAAAACACCAAAAGAAAGTTGTAGCCTTGTAGGACAAGAACAAAAGGCACTCTTGATACAGAGGCAGCCTAAGCAGACAAGCCCAATATGCAGATTCAGGCCAGGCCCAAACGTCATATTACCAAAGCCATTTGGGCTGGAGATTATGTGTGATGGATCAGAATTATTTAAGTATTGCACTGTATTATTTAAGTTCTCTACCCAATCAAAGGGGTGCTCGATGAAGACACCTCAACACGTATTCATATATACTACTCTGCAGACGTCAAGAACATATGTTTTTTTTCAGAGTAATTCTTGAATATAGTATAGTCCTTAAGTAATTCTAAGTGAATTGTGTACCCTAAATCTTTTTGCCAAATAACATATTCTCAACAATCAAACCAAGTTCAAATGAGATTCATATGCATGATGTCAAACATCTTTGAATTACTATCCTAGTTTGTGCATAACTCCAATCCCTCCTCTTACTCGACGTCTTAAAAAAAAAACAACTCCTACTAGGACAATGGCTTTACTGCCTATATATACATTCTTATATGTATTCAAAAATCACAAAACAAAAATCATATAACAGAGTTAAAATCAGAGGGAAAAATGGCTCAACGTCCGATCACAATCCGAGAGGTTTGGCATTATAATCTAGAACATGAACTTAATCTGATCCGACAAACAATCGCTAGTTATCCCTTTGCGGCGTTTGATACTGAGTTCCCCGGGACCGTCGTCTCCCCACCTTCCGATATTCCTAAATACATGTACTCGTCTCTCTCGCCTTCCGATACGTACTCTCTCATGAAATCTAACGTTGACGTTTTACATATCATTCAATTCGGCCTCACCCTCTCAGACGCACACGGTAACCTCCCAAACTTCTCATCCCCATTCCGCTACGTTTGGCAATTCAATTTTCGCGACTTTGACCCGAAAATTCATCTTCACAATCCGGATTCGATTGAACTCCTCAGTCAACATGATACCAATTTTTTCAAGAACAATATTTTGGGAATCGACTCCCGAGTTTTCGCCGAGAAATTTAAACCAATACTTGCCTCGATTGGGATACGTAACCTCATGCGACTCGGATATGTGACATGGATAACATTCCATGGAACATATGACTTTGGTCTCTTGATCAAGATTCTGACGGGAAAAGAATTGCCCGATAATTTGGAATCTTTTATGGCGTTGGTCAAGTCTTTCTTTGGAGTGGAGGTTTACGACTTGAAGGTTATGGGCCGACACGTTGGGCTGCAAGGCAATCTGGATCGTGTGGCGAAGAGTTTGGACGTGGTTAGAGCTATAGGGAAGAGTCATCAAGCAGGATCGGATAGTTTGCTTATCATGCAAACTTTTTTAAAGATGGGAAAAAATTGTTCGACTGCATTGAATGTAAAGAAGCTTAGTTTGAAGGTTCATGGGTTGAGTTGTATTGACCTTTGATTACTATCTGTATTTTCTCTAATAGACCAAAGGATTTAGTGTTTTCTTGTTTACTTTTTAGAGAAGAAGGTTGATTAAGAGATTGAAGTATGTGAAGTATTGGTTATTAGTAGTTTAAGACTTGTAACAATTTTACTGGAGAATAAGGTTTTTTTTTGTTTTGTTTCATATGCTTAAAACAGTTCATCTTTTGATATTTTGTATTTTATTTTAGTTTGCGGTTTGATAGAATATGCAGTATAATACTACATATTATTATTAGTGTTTGAAAATTAATTGCCAACTCGTCCCAAGTCTAAATTGGGCCCAGCAAACGCTCTCAATGAGAATATTGGGCCATATGGGCCTTAATTTTTCATCTGCAAGATTAAGACATGGATTTTGAGATCTTGTAGCAGTATATTATTGAATATGCCTTTCGTTTCTGTTGGTTTGAGCCCGGGTTCTAATCTGATTTCGAAAACATATCTTAAACCATTACGAAAAATCATACATGATCCTCAACAATCAAATCTAGTTCAAATGAGACTTATACATATGATACATTGAATTACTATTCTTTGAGCCCCTTTAAAGTTTATTTTACTTGAATATATATATATATATATATATATATATATATATATATATATATATATATATATATATATATATATATATATATATATATATCAAAACGAGAATGTACAAGCACCAAACTGATTGAATATTCGATAATTCGATTGGTAAGATTGTCGCTCTAAAAGTGTTCAGAGATGCCACTTAAAAGATATAAATTGCAATTAATTTTTGTCCTCTAACTTTAAGATGGTTGCAAAAATTGTCTTACTCACTTGGAAAGATAATCCTTTATATATCTTTACGTATTCACAATTTTAGTCTAGTTTTCATAAAACTTGCAAATTAGTCGTTTTACTTTAATTTTTAGCAATTTATATATATTTTTATTTAATTTTAGTTCTTCATTTATTTTTTATGAGCTATTTCAATCTTCAAGCAATCAGCTATTGAATTTGTCTATCTAACATTTTTCCTAAAATAAAAATCAATTCACCACTTGAAATATAGAAGAGAGTTTTAAGGAGTTGCTTTTCAAATGACTAAAAACACTCACTAAAAATAAATTAAGAACTAAAATTGAAGGAGAATGGTATAATTTGTTAACAAGTAACAACTAAAGATAAAGGATTCTATTTGCGGTCACAATAAAAGAATAAAATCCTGGAAAAAATATCGCGGACTATATGCATGAAGATATATAAAGGACTATAGTCTTATAAGTTATAAAAGTAAGGACAAGTTTTGTAACTACCGTAAAGTTAAGGAACTGGGTTTGCAGTTTGCCGGGAAAAAAGAACTCTATATGTATTCAATAATTAATGAATGCAGTATATATAGCTATAGATAATCATTAATATTGTGGGTGAAGAGATATGAAAATCCGTACAAGAGGGTACTCATTCCTTTATCCAACAAAATGCTGCAATGCTATGGAACCCCACTCTTGTAATGATCCCCTCATAAACCCCAAAACATCACCAAAGAATTAGTTAAATAATTCGAAGGGGTTCCCTTAATAATAAATTGTTTCTTTAAGTTAAAGTTCTGCATGCCGTGCCCCTAAGTTTCGCAAATACAAATAATTGCTCATGTTAAAGTTCTTTTCATACTATAGTGAAAAGAAGACATCACTATCTGTTATAGCATAAAGCTTAGAGCTGGTCGCCCCTTTGTTCAAGTTACTTTCCCAAAAATTAAATAAGATGCATGCATCCCTTTCCATCCAAAGGTGCGTAATTTGCCAATTGATACTCCTTCCATTATGGGATATTTTCTATAATCATTTTTTGACTAAAATGGAAAAGCCATCATCTTCTAGAAGTAGTAGGATACGAGTTAGAACCCACTTCCTTAAAAAAATAAAAATAATTGGGGTAAAAGACTTCAAACCTCTATTATATACCCAGTTTTGCAACATGTTACATTTTCTTGTAAAAAGACAAACATGCATCATAACCTTTCTCGATCAGAGCAAAGCACCCTCGGTTAACTTTCGGCTCAATATTTCTACCAGAATTTCAAGCATAAATATGTCGATTTTTTGGCAACTGAAAAGTTTATGGCCGAAATATATTCCAATGGAATTTGACCAGAGTATTTTGCACACTTTCTATAGATTAATGCCATGGTTTTATTTTTATTTAGGAGAAACACAATTTATAAAACGGGACATACGATAAAAAATAAAAAATAAAAAAAATTTGATGCTTTTACCCAACTTTTTTAAAGGGTTTTCTAATGTTTTCTGATTAACATTGTTGATTAGATAGATTTCATGTGTGGAGATTTCCAACATACGATGTAGACTTAGTGTTACTAAGGAATTCGTCCCACATGCTAGACCTCAACACATGGTTGAATATACATATCGTGAGAGTTCAAAAATTTGAGACCCTCGAAGAATAATTTTATAATATTTTAATTTTTACTTATAGGACGTGTAATATAAAGTACCAGAATCTTTGAACAGTCACATTTAGTAACTAAATGTATGATATTATAAACTAGAAGATTACCATTTTCTCTAAGTTCTTAGGATATATTCTCACTGGGTAAGAGTTGGGGCATCATTACTTTTCCTTTTGCTTAGTGTGAGTGCCTCCTTAGCATAAAAGTTTAATCATATAAATATTTGGGTTAGTAAGTGCTTTCTGCTTAAGGTCGCTATCGTAAAAAATATGAAAAACACAAGATGCCCACCAATTAATCTTTTCGCCGCATGTAATTTAAAGACGCATGTTTAGAGTTTAGCTTCTTCCTTTTCATAATCGAGCCATGAACTTTATGTTTTAATGTCTTAAAAAATTAAGACACAACTCAATATGCTCCAAGCAAAAAGTTAAATACTTGCTAGAAAGTAAGCCGTTTCGCATGTGTAGAATTACTTAAATATAATAACTCATCATCAACACCAGAGAACATTTATAGAAATTCGCAAAACTTAATGAAGAAGTTGTGCTACAAAGGTATTTGTACTACATTTTCTACGATGAAAGCTGTTACTATAAATGTATTTAGTTGACGGAAATTGCTATATATATTATTTGATGATTTTTCATTAGTTTATTCAGCCCACTTGTGACATTCTCATAAAAACAAATAAAGTTACATATAGACTATCAAAATTATCGACAAAGTCAAGTAAAATAATAATACCAAGTTCCTTCTCCTTATTACTACTAACTTTCCTTAGTAATATATACAAATTAGTGTGTAGGCACCACTTCACTTTTGTTTTGAGCATATGAAAAGTTCTAATGAATTAAAACGTAAAAGAAAAAACAATCATATATAAATTCAATAAACACTAAACACTGCTCCAAGCGTGCCCAAAACAAATTTCGGATCATATATTCTCTTTACCCTAGTTAAGTAGCTTTGAGCAAGACAAAGTGTGAATTATAGCAGTCAAAAAAGATACATCAACCTGTCTTTGAATTCATATAATTAATGCTTATCACTCGAGTATATATGGTTCTAAGGAAAATCATTAAATCTAAGCCGGCAAGCAGACGGATTATCTGGAAGAAAAAAAGTGGCTTCGAAGTTCACAAAACATAAATCAACACAATTATTCTGTCAATAATCTTCAAAACAAATTATATTATAACATAACGATAAGACAAAATGAACACAAGATCTATCTAACACATCACAGACAAGAACCAATAATTCTTCATTGGAATCAGAAAAGAACTATAATTTGTTAGGCACGCTGCCATATAATCAATAAAATTTCCAACCCTTTTTTCCTTCCAATCATTTAAAAAAAATTAATAGACACGGCTACATGCATGGATCATATTTAAATATCTTAATGTATAACTAATTAATACTAAGTTCCATCAATGAAAATCCTTACTGTTGCCTTGATTTTCTCTCAAAACATCATTCACAATCCAGATTTAACCTCATGAAATTGGAAAAAATGAACATTTTATTGAAATTCAATCTCAAGGCCTCAATTCACTCCAATATTCCAATACATTTTTCACAATCCTCCGATCAAAAAAAAAAACCTTTTTCACAATCCAGATTTGACCTCATGGAATTGGAACAATTGGAAATTTTATTTAAATTCCAATTTCAAGGCCTCAAATTCTCTATATACCAATACTTGTTGACAATCAAGAATTGACCTCATGAAATTGGAATAAATGAACATTTTATTGAAATTCCAATTTCAAGGTCTCAATTCCTTATATACCAATACATTATGATCAAGATTTTGGATATTGATCAAACAAATTTGAACTGGGATTTGCTCCAAATGCACAATAAAGCCCAGGATATGGAGAAGAAACTGTACCAGTTGCAGCTGCTGCAGTAGCAAAATGATCATGAGGCTGCTGCAGTAGTCCTCCGGTGCCTGCTGAAGAACTCTCCCCGGTGACATAATTTACAGTTGCCTCCGGTTGATCGTCGGGGCCTTGGTCGTATAAAATGCCAGTGAATACGTGGCCACCGATACTCACTGATGTCTGGTATGCATACTGATCCACCACATTGTCCATTGAGCTCACTCGAACGCATCGAAAAACTGCAGGAGAGGTCACTTCACTAGGAAAATTCCCTTCTTCTAACCCTTGAAAAAAAAAAGATTGGAAGAAAAATCAAGAATCAGTAATAGGCACATGTAGAACAATTTTAGATTAAAGTTTCGACTTTGGTATAAGTTTTCATATGCTTTTTTTATTTAGTGCAATTTTGAAAATATTTTGGAGACATTAAGGAAAATGTGTAGTTCTTTGAGTTTCACTTTCACAGCTTGAAATGAAAACATTTAAGTGGTTTTCGATGAAAATATTGAGAAATTATGATCCACTAAAACACAAAAGTAAATGGCATATGTAGGTTTCAAAACTGTAGATGAAAACATTGTCTCCACATACTTAAGAATGTAAACTTTCCAGTGGTTTTCGTTAAAAATATTAGAAACTTTGATCCATGAGAATAACAGAAGTAATAGGCATATTTGTAAATTTCAAAAGTATAGTTCTAAACATTATTCTCTAAATCCCTACACTCAAACAACTATCGAAAGGAAAACCTCTACACACAAATTTCATATTTTGAGCTAGTTATACTAGACATCAACAAATAATCATCATATATAATGGAAAAAAAAAACAGCATAATTGTGACACTAGGTTGATATTACACTGTAACTTATGCTCTAAACTACTAGAAAAATCCAATTTTAGATTTGCATCACTATAGCTTTTGCTAGGGTTTGTTGGTTACTATTACACTAACAACTCAAACACTACTCTTTCATGATTATTCAAATACATAATGTGTGAACAAAACCAAACCCAAAAAATAATTATTATTACACAAAGATCTACAAAATCTTATAAACTGTAGCTACAATATATACCTAATGCAGGTGCTGGATTTTCTCTGCTTCTTTTAGGGTTCATCACACCATGCCTCTGAACAGTAGGAGAATTAATCTGGTGGTGCTGGTGCATCATATGGTACCTGGGCTGCCTCCTTGCAACTGGCACCCAAGTGCTTTTAACGTGCGTTTGGCACTGAAACCCTCGGTTCCTACAACAAGTCCTGCACCTCAAATGGTCACAATCTTTTTTGGCTTGATTTCCACAGTCTTGGCATCTGCTGCTGCTTAATGATAATAATGAACTAGTAGTAGTAGTGTTTATTTCTATTTCTTCTCCTCTTCTCATAATGAAAAAAACAAATAAAGTAAAAAAGGGAGCTAGTGCAATAAAGAGGAGAAAAAGGAGCTAGCCCTTTATACTTGGAAAATATAAATAAAAATTAGTATAGTTTGGTTGCTTGGCTCATTTCAAAAAAAGGGTTTTTTTTTTTCCACCATCATTTGGTATTTGGTAATAGGAAGAACAAGAACATGAAAAGGTGAAAAAGGGATCTCTATATATTTGGAAAAAAAATGTTTTTTTAGTATAGTTTGGTTGCTTGGCTCATTTCAAACAAAAGGTTTTTTTTTTTTCTCACCATTAGGAAATGGAATAGGAAGAATATGGGTGAAATAAAAAGGAGAGAAATTAAGGGATCTCTATATATTTGGAAAATTGTTTTAGTTTAGTTGCTTGGCTTATTTCAAAAAAAGGGATTTTCTTCCCACCATCATTAGCCAAATTGACCAATGGAGAAAAAAAGAAACAACGGACTAAACCTGTAACCGATAAGGTCGCCGATTTTGTATCCAATCCGACTATGGAAATACTTAGAAATAGGAAGAACAAGAATAAGGTTTAGTTCCCTAATAGGAAGGGAGCAAGTTTTTTGAAGTATTGATTCATTTTGAGGAGAAGGGTTTTTTGTTTCTTATTTTTCTATAGATGCATCTGCCTTTTTTGGGGTCTTCTTCTAGGTAAGTTCATATCATGGCTCAGAGTCACTGTTCTAGTGTACTATGCCACTCTGTTGGGGTCATGAGGTGGGGTAGTGTTAAAGTTTTCTATGACCTTTACAAAATACTACAAATTAATATATTTGGAATTCTTAAAGAAGGATCTTTTTATCCTCAAGTACAACCTACTACTACTACAGTGGTTGTGAGATTTCCAACAAATTACGCTATACATCAAACAGTAAATCCAAAATAAGAAAAAGAGCAAAGAAAATAAACAAAAATACAGTACTACACCTGTATTGTCGGTACAAATAAAAGTTTTAATTCAATGTATAGAATGGCATAAAATCACCGGAGAGAAGGCTGCAAAAAAATGTGATGGCTTGAGAAGTTGACACCTGGATGTTTGTCATGTTGTGAAAACACTGTTTGCTATCACATCAAAAACTTTTTAAACAGTTGAAAGGAAATAGTGTTTGATTGATTATTATCTCCTTGGAATTTAATGGACTCTTTTTCCAATTTCCACAAGCGTGGTGTATGATATAGGGAATAGTAGGATTGATCAAATCCAAACGAGGAAATTGCATAAAAACCCCATGTGTTTTTGTGAAATTTTACATTAAATGCTTCTTGTTATTTGATTAGCACAATATCTCCTAACCTTTTAAAAAACCTTGCATCAATTGGTCTTCTAACAAAAACAATTGACAAGCATTAATTACGTATGAATTGTCACTTTTATCCCTCTTATGTTTACAACATTTTCATAATAAGAGAATTTAGACAAGATTTTTTTATAACGAAGGCATTTGGTGTAGGATTTTCAATGATGAGAGAGTTTAGCGCACGTTTTAAAATAAAAATAATTTCATGCAATCGATGCTTGATAATGTGGTCTACTCAAGGGTAAAGATTGTATATATTTATTAAATTATAGGCAGTGACCTAGCTCCCAATACTTCGTCCTAAACTCTGCATTAACACGAATAATTAAAGTTTTGGTTGCACTACCTCATCGTATTAGCATTGTATCTTATAAACATTTCAAAAAAAGGGGGTTCCATGCGTTTTCTCCACGAGAGTATTTTAGTCAATTTAGACATTAGAAAGTATAAAGGCTTAGAAGAAGAAAATAAATTTTATATTATGCGAGTGTAATGCGCGCGGACTCCATTTATTTAAATGAAGAGGTGTTTGATGCATGATTATAGAAAACATGAGGGAATTTTATGCAGTAAAATAATACCACAAGAGAGTTTTGCAAATACAAAACGATTTTAGGCAATTTTTTTCATGCAAACCCTAAACTTAAATTTTTGTGGATAATAGAGACAGACTGACAGAATTCCATTCACTCGTCACGAGTCAGGTACTTTCTCTCCTGAAAAATAGCTGGTTCTGTAAAGAAGTCATTGACCCTTCGAGCTCTAATGAGCAAACAAAGTAGGAAGAATATTGATGATGATACAGTACTTACTATTGGGAAAAAAGAAAATGCATCTGAAAATAAGGAAGTGCTTCTTAAAATTTCAAAATCAACTTGCAGGAACATTTGAAGTTTTGAACTGTGTCTGTGTATATATATAAATAGATACGTCTTTGAATAATATGTATGAATGTGTTTAATATCATTATAAAAGTATTGGTGGTGTCTAAAATAGCAGTAAGTATATTGATCTAGCTAGTTTATTTAATGTTTAAAATTACTTTATAGTTTCGATTATTACGTACACACGCACATGCAGTCCCCGCCGTCTAATATTGTTGTAATTACTTATACAGCTAACTTTGTTTCTTAAAAAATAAAATTGTGCATAATTATAACTTTTGCTACTGTAAAAAGATAATTATATTCTTGGTTTTTCTACCGTACCCTATTTTTCTAACTTATGGTTAACTGTAACTATAAGATAACATTGCTTGTGGTGATATATAAATATTATATATATATATATATATAATTAAAAGGTATAGTTATTTATGGTTATATTATAGTTTCTGGTATATTATTTAAATCATCTTTTTAAACATTTCTATTCATTATAACTAAAAAAACCAAGTGAAATTTTAAAATAACAATTTCTTATAGAAAAGACAGGCAAAAAACGACTTACCATTCTTCGATTTGCAAGAGGGGATGATTAGGGTGTTTTCATATTTTAAGTAGAATTAAGACTAGAAACTACATATAGTAAAATACAATAATTATAATAAAGTAGAAAAGACCAATCCACATAATCGTTGGCCTAAGCACTTTTTTTTTTATTTACCCTTGAGAATGAAAATAGATTTGATATTTTATAATGCATTACATACTACTTTTGGCACTAACTCAAAAATTATAATTGATAAAGCATCTATATTTATTCAACCAAAAAAAAATAGAAAAAGGAAAGAAACTCATAATCCTTTCCTAAACGCAACATTCATTGATTGTAAGAGAGAACAAAGATATCTAATAATTACATTTTACATTACAAAGATGTATTTTCAACTTCCAAAGAAAACACACAGAGAAAATCAAAGTCATACTTAGGCAGCGGAGAATTCTTCTCATTTATTCGTGGAATGCCCAGTGGTGTATTGGATATGGATGAGCTTTTACGAATAGTTTGGACTGAGCACAACTATCCGGAATAATCCAGCATCTCACTACTCCGCAAATGCAGGTATGCTTCAGTCGTTCACTTACAAGGCGATATGGAAAGGACTTTGGTGCGTGGCGGTCTGGGCAATCTGGTCGGTAAGAAACGAAGCTCTGTTTCAAGAGAAGGAATTTAACTTTTACAAGATTTCTGAGCTGATTAAAGTTAGATCTTGGTTGTGGATTTCTACCACTTCTAAAACATTTTAATTCTCATTCTTCGAATGGTGTAGCAACCAAAGGATTTGTCTAAACATGGTCATGAGTTTGCACACTAGATTTTTTGTTTCTGATGTTGTATAAAAGGTCGTAGCACCACTGGTGCTGTTTTTGAAATAAAATCATCTTTGTCCGTAAAAAAAAAAAAAAAAAAAATCAAAGTCATACTCATTTATACTTTTAAAGTAAGTGCGAGCGAGCTACTTGTTGAGGCCTTGAGCCTTGAGGGTTAGACATCAAACTTTATGCAACGAACCAAAACAATCAAGATGCGGTTTGATGCAAGTTTTAACCTATAAGAAATTATCTAACGTTTTCCATGAGATTCTAAAATTGACTCGTGCAACATGATACGGATGGTCTTTTTTTTTTTTGTCAATTGGATTTTCAGATATTGTTGTTATTATTTTGGTATTTACCTCAACAAATCATTGTATGGTATGAATCATGGTAAAAAATTCAATACATAGAATAATTTTAATAAAGGTTTACATAGATTTTTACTGTAACATATCAGTAACCGCAAGAAACTTAGAGCAGCGAGATAAATTTGGGAGGACCCGCCGCATTATTTGACCGCATTTAGTAGATTAATCTTAAAAAAAAAGAGTTATAAAACTCTTTGTTCATTAGATATAAAACAGAGTTAAAAAAAGAGTTATAAGAAAAAAGAGTTAAGTATATCCTAAAATCACTATTCAAAAGTATCGTATGGTGGTGCTTTTTTTTACTATTTGTTTATTTTGACTGAGTCGTATTTAAATTATAAGTATCACAATATTTAATAATGAGTTCTATAGTCGGATTTGTTACACAAACTGAGCCCGGCCCAGTAACGAACAAAGAAGCCCATTATTAGGGGTGTTCATGACCCGCCCGACCCGTCGAACCCGCAACCCGCATGGTTTAGTTTTTAACTTAACCCGCTCGGGTTGATAAATTGGTAACTCGCAAATTTTGGGTATGGTCACATTTTCAATGACAACCCGTCAAAACCCGCCCGCATACACTCTTAGTCTGTATATTTGTAGAGGAATGAAGGGAGCAATGAATTTTTTTGGAAGTCATAAAGACTTATGTTCATAATATTACTATAGTATAATTTTTGTTTGTTAGTTTATGTTGTTTGTTAGTTGTATTTTGGGTTATGAATCAATTTAAACTATTTTTTTATAATGTATGTGGATAAAATGTTCGTTTACATCCTTATATTGTTATTTTAATTAAATTAAGTTGTGGTTTAAATATTTTTACTAAGTTATGATATTATTTTTGTTGTTTTTTAGAACGCAAAATGGATTAGTTTTTGTTTTTATACTGAAATATTACTATATTTTTTTTCACAATTTAAACCCGCCACCCGCCCGCAACCCGCTCAACCCGCCCAACCCGCCACCCGCATGGTTTAGTTTTTAACTTAACCCGCTCGGGTTGAAAAATTGGTAACCCGCAAATTTTGGGTATGGTCACATTTCTAACGATAACCCGCCCAAACCCGCTTGCGAACACCCCTACCCATTATAGATAACCTTGAATTGCCGCGTTCTACTTCTAAGCTAAGTCACATAATTCTCCACTTCGGGCTGCAGGAAAGGCGCACAGGTCTCGCACTGACGACTTCAGTGCCAGTGCATCACACTAAGACGCTTTAAGAGTTCTTAGTTCTCGCACTAAGAATCCATAGTTCTCGCTCTAAGAATCCTTAGTTATCTCTTTAAGAATTGTTAACTTGTCATATTCAAAACTACCTAATTCATTGTCTCTTACTTATATTTTGCGCCTAGTGTCTTCTTCTTTTATTGAGTTGAAAAATAATCAGTAGAAAAATAACATTAGAAACCAAATAAATGCTAAAAGTTGAAATTAGAAACAAAAGATTGGATAGAAGAAGCATTTTAGCTGTAGCACAATGTTGTTAGTGACTATAATAGATAATAAAGTAAAAATAGAAATTAAATACTGAAAATAATTAAAAGAAATGAAAGGAGAAACTAATAACGATAAATGCTCAATGTTAACCACTAAGCAATAGTATAAAGGAAAAAAAAAAGTGAAATTGAGGAGTATGAAAACGAATTCCTAGTTTTCATAAGAAAAAAATAAAGAAAATAATAAAATACATTTACTCACACGTAAATTCGAATTAACTTTGACTAATAGCTAATACACATACATGAATTGATTATGCATGTCATATTTACGTCTTAATATGATATTTAATCTAATTATAAATTTATTTTTTTATTATTTTAATAAATGCAAACTTAGCTTCTTAATCGCTCATTTTCAATTTTGCTCTCTCTCTCTCTCTCTCTCTCTCTCTCTCTCTCATACACACACTCGCACACAAAGAAGACGAGGATTTGATTTGCTATACGAAACTGCTGCCCATTTTAGGGTTTTGCGCATGTCGAGAGAATCCTCGCCGAATTGAGTCGATTAAATGTAGGTTGATGCGCATTATGATGTATGTGTTTGTGTTTGTGTTTGTGTTTGTGATTGTGATAATTTTGTGTATGTTTTGGAAAATATCGGCCAAATTGAGGTGAAATGTATGATTATATATTAATCATGGTGATTGAATTTAGGCGGATTTGGCTGTGATGATGATGATGCGCATGATGTACGTGTTTGATATTGTGATATTTGTTCTGAAATTGTTAGGGTTTAGGTATCAAATCAACTCGAGATCTGGCTTTTTTGCGTACGATTTTATTACTAGTGTTTTCATATGAAGCATGCACGACATTTTTGTGACTAAACTGATCTTGTAACTTGTCATCAGTTTGTCCTTCCACGAAGAATTGATACGATAGTGTTTATCGTTAGAGATAGAATAGATCCAGATAAGATGATATTATTAGCGTTTATGGTGTTTAATTCGGTGTTCTCGAGGTTTTAGACTTCAGGCGCAAGAAAAAATCCTTATTGTGTGTTCTGTTTCACTAGAGAAGTTAGTCTACATCCATCGATTACAGGACGATTAGTTTCCTATAATTTTATTTTTCTCGTGATTTTAGTTTGAGTTTTATACAACATTTTAGTTTAATGTTCAGTGCAGAGAGTTGGTAATTAAGAATTGTAGGAATTCCGCGTAAGTGAAATATCTTCCGAGTAGTGGAAGCTTCAGAAACAGGGAACACATTTACGTATTTCTTATTACAGATTTTAAGGAACTCAGCTATGTGATAGTTTCCTATATTGTGTAGCAACTACTAGAGCTATCTCGATATTATGATAGTCAGATGACAAAGAATCACATTTACGTATCGATGCGCATGATTTATGTGTTTGTGATTGTACTATTTATGCTGAAATCTCTAGGCATCAACTCGAGATCTGCCTTTTTCGCATTCTATTTTATTACTACTGCTTCATATGAAACATACACGCTATATTTTTGTGACTAATTGATCTCGTAATTTGTCAGCAATTTATCCTTCTATGAAGAGTTAATGAGATAGTCTTGAAAGTTAGAGACAGATTAGATTCAGTTGAGATAATATTATTAGCATTTATGGTGTTTAATTCTGTATTCTTGAGGTTTTAGATCTCAGAGGTAAGAATATCCTTTGTCCTATTTCACAAGAGAAGTTAGTCTACACCCACCAATTACGAGATGATTATTTTCCTATAATTTATTGTTCTCGTGATTTGAGTTTGACTATTGTACAACATGAATTCAATGCAGAGAACTGGTAGCTAAAAAATTATAGGTATTTGACAAAAGTGGAAAATCTTTAAAAACAGAAACATATTCAAGTATTTTTTATTAGAAATCTAAGGAACTCAGTTATCTAATAGTTTTCTATCCTGTAGAAACTACTTGAGGTATCTTGATAGTCCGATAGTCTGATGGCAAAAGATCATCCGTACCTCTTCATGTACGATTTTGTGTACCATGTATCCGACCACTATCCATGTCGTATGCAAAGTGGTATAGAAGATTCACTCTTATAGGAAGGTGACAAGGAGTTGAACGATGTAACGAGCGACCTTTCTGACAAAAGGATATATTCATGCTTTAGCTGCAAAATGGTTTCTTATTCATTTCGATCCAAATAATGGCATGCACTAGTTCGAACTACTTCAAGCACCTTGATGCTACCCTGTCATGAAATATACTTTACCAGCTCATGTGCTATGTAATGTTCATTTCTTCTTTTTGTTTCTTAACATGAATTTGTACCATGAATGGTATTTCATAGCACTTATTTGACTTTATGCAGAGTGGCCAAGTATCAGGAAGCAAACCCTGGGGTATTCACTATCGTCATGTTTCCTTTCTCTTTACTGTCGTGTTTGGAGACTGGGGCATGGTATATGCCTTCTGCCTGGTACATCATATTTTATTGTCAGAGGACAAAGCTCTGCAGTCAGGTAATGATTCATTTATTTAGTTAAGCTACTAGTGCGCTGATTTATGTTTCTTGATCTATTGACCTGCTGTAGACTCCACATTCTAGTTCAATTTTCCTGCATTTTGCTTGTTAACTTTTGAATGAATGGTCTCCTTATGGTCAGTGTTGTTATTGTTCTTTGCTTAATAATATTAGTGTTTTTCTCTACTTTTTCTGAAAGAGAAGACTATATATCAGAATTCAATGCTCTCTTTCTACTGCTTATGTCTGTAACTTATACCAGCATGCAGGTAATGATTTTCAATTACTTTCTAAATTCCTAAGATCTAACCAAAAAAATGCAAAGAACTGTTACTTGTGGAGTTAAAAAGATGACTATCCCTATATTTTGAACCTCCTGCGCCAGATCTGTGAACTGATGGTTTATTGGCAATTATGTGATCAAGGAACTAATTCAACTTGAGCTTTCCTTTCGAGTATGGAATAGTAAATTTCATGCAAATTTCCAGGATGCTTATATTTATATAGTTTGACCTATGAATGTTGAAGAATATTCCGTGGTATTTAAATTTCAGTAACTGAAAGCTTCTTAAATTGCATCCTCATGTCATACCTTTTTCTGAGAAGTTTACTCCATCGTTTAAGTTGAATATACATCCAAGTCCATGAGGGTTTGAGATGTTCTGCCTTAACAACTACACACACCAATCATTAATATTAATTTTTCCAGTAAGTAGTGGGTGGCTGGCATGTTTGTAGCAGCAACTAAATACGCTTAAAAGTCAAGGAAACTATTATTTATTTTTTCCGTGATATTATTTGGAGAAATCAATTTGGTTGTATGAGCATCAACCTGAATAATGGTATCAAGTGATCTTATGTTATACTTAAATTTGCTGCTTGCAAAATAGTGTTGCAGTTTCCTCTTGGTCATTTAACTTTTACGGAGAACTTCTTGGGTTACATTGGCAATGTTTCTCTTTGTGATTAATAACTCTTGGTAAATGCAGAAACTTGGAGACATCATTGGAAATGACATTTGGTGGATGCTACTTAATTATGGTGATGGCACTATTTTCAATTGACATGGGGTTATCTATAGAGTTTTTCTCTGTTCTGTTTGAATTATTTGCTCGTTAAGCATATGTATGCTGTGGTCCAGCCTGCATGCATCCCTTTGATCTTGAATCATTATGTTATCTGTTGCATGCCCTCTCTAGTACAATGAATATTCTAACTGCAGGGATGCTATGACCAAGGCCTGCGACACATGCCCATTTCGGTTGGACCCTGTATGGCACGGTACACACAGTGAGCTGCTGTTCCTGAACTCATAAAAGTGAAAATGTCAATCCCAGTTGGGTACCTGAGAATAATAATGAGGTATTTTGACGCATATTCTTCAAGAATAGCCTAAATACATGGTAATTTGATGGCTTCTATATGCTCCTTGATGTTAGTTCTCTTACTGATCATATCTATATTGCTGGTGTATGAAATGCCCATCCATTTTTTCTCCTTTTGCCAACTCTTGGGAGAATAACATGATTGATTTATGTTATATATATCTACTTAAACAGATTTCGTGCGATTCCAGGTTCAACGTTATTTCCCTGATATATTTTTGTGCAGTTTGTTTGGCTACCCCTCTGTCCTTATCATCATGATATGGTGCACTAGATTATCACGTGATGATCTATATGTTTCTGAGTCCTAAGGATGAGTTTGGTATAAATCAGCTTTTTCAGATCAGAGGACAACGCAGATTGAGTTATCTCTAAAGCAATAATAATGATTTCTATTTCGTTTTACATTATATAAAATGCAAAAAAACTCCTACTTCCTCCAGCTTGCCAATTTGATAAACACTCATTTCTTTTCTCATTTCTCCAGCTTGTTTTATTATTATTGGTCCTTGTATCCGTCCCATGCATGCCATCTCTTGCATATGCAATACAATGTATGTTATCACTCTCGTCTTGTTGATCCTATTACAGTTTGTGGCTTAATTTTTTTCAGTTTTATCGTATCAATAAATTATTCTTGTCGGTCCATTTCTTCAGAGGCACCATGGAGAGTCCTATGAACCACTTCCAGATACAGAAGAATCGTTGCAATCAGAAGCTACATCAACTCATACATATGATAGGGTTTATGCTTGGAGCGGTTTCGAACACAGCATCTTATCTTCGTCTATGGGTTCTCAGGTATATTCTTTCACCACCTTGAAATATGCCTGGAAACCAGCGCTTTCAGTTTTTCTTGAAACCCTGCAACTATTTTCATATTCTTGAAGTTCATTGAATTATTTGAAGCAAGCATAATCTTTTGGTAAATTTGAACAGCATGGATTCTTGAAGAATTGGCGTCTCTGGTTTTCTCTTTCTTTCTTTTTTTGGTGCTAATGGAAGAACCTAAAGTTTTTGTTCCAGCGTATATCTTTTGCTCAAGTAGTTACCCAGGTCATTACTTTTAAAAGTTGCTAATAATCAAATGCCTCTAGTGTCGTTTTCCATTCCCTCTTTGGTGGTGTTCAGCCTCGCTTACTCCTAGCTGTCCAGTGTGTTTTATGACAAGGTTCTTCTTCTTGCTTGGGGTAAGTTCATGTTCTCTGAATCAAGTATTTTTGTCTCGTGAATGTTTATACGCGTAATATTTATTGAATAAGAAGTAGGGTAACTGAACTTTTGCATGAGGCAGGGATTCAAAAATATGCTGAACAGGAACTGGCGTAGTTTTAAGTGATGGGGACAGAGAAAAATTAGAAGAGTAATTCTCTTGCTTATCCTTTTTCGTAATTAGTAGATTTTCTTAACAGTTATTCTTTATGGGACAGCTTCACTAAATCTAGTTGAGAGTGCATATCTGTAGGATCACCTTACCTTATTACCTTGTTGCAACTGTCTAGATTCTAGAACACTTTACTCCACCCCACCTTCATGCCCCCAACAAAGAAATAAAGTTGCTTAACAAAAAATATAACCAAAGAAAAGTTGTTTTGTGCGTCTCTTTCGGCAAGTCTAGAATGATGGTTCGATTTACACAATTAAGTAGCGAGTTGGGTGCCTAGGATCTTGGATAAAGTATCGAGTTGGGATTTGGTATAACAATGTTATCCTTTTTAATGGTGGCATCGTCTTTACGTGTGCAACTGTCGGAGTACTGTTAGTGATGGAAACTCTGAGTGCCTTCTCGCACGCGTTAAGACTTCATTGGGTGGAATTTCAAAGCAAGTTTTATGTGGGAAATGGTTACAAGTTTTATCCATTCTCGTTTGCTTTGCTCGATAATGACGAGGTTTGATTCTGTACAGTAAAGTTACAACAACAGCTAGAACTAAGCATTGTTAATCTGCACAAATAAAGATGTTCTTTATTTATTTATCTTATGCGGATATTATGGAGGAGGCCTATTAGTTACGCTAGTCGTTGAATGGCAAATTCGCTATTTCGCGATCAGTTATTGCTGGTCATTGAAAGGAATAAGGTGACTCTGCATTTTGAGGCCTGCGTTTGCAACAGCTATGATGTAATCTATCCCAAATTCTTATTTATTCATCTTTGCATGGATTACCTGATACTTAAATAAAAAAGTTGTAGTATGTATTGTGTTAGTATTTTAATAGTTCAGGCAAAATGGCCAGCCTTGCAGATTGGTTCAGGTTTGTTGATAGAAGTTTTCATGATTGAATTGGTACTCTTGCTATCTAAAGGTGAACTAGACAAGTCGCATTAGCAACTAGGGTGTTTACTGTCTACCATGCCGTAATGATTGTTTATCCTGTTTTTTGTGGCACTTCACGTGATTATTATGATGATGACACGTACTTGTATTGAATCTTAAGAGGGTGAGATGTTATTCGGCACACGAAGTAGTATAGACAATCTGTTGTCATGTGGTGACGCCTACTAAATATGTGATTTAGTAATTGCAATATATATCTTGACTGATATATATTTTAATTTTCTACCAGTCGATACATTTTCTTTTTCTGCCTATTTAGACTCAAGTAATTTTGTTTGTCATATCATGGGCATGGATTAAAGTTCTAATTCCGATGTATGTTTTATTTCGTTAAATATTAGAATCTCTTGCAAGAGCTTTTTGATATGCTTTGAAGAAAGTCATAAAAAAGTTATTGCATGAACTCAAAAAACTTCCTTCCGCTTAGCTCTACAGTCCAAAACTAGAACACTTCACTGATTTTCAAGAAAGCTTTATCAAATTTTGCGCCGTGATCATGGCTAATAAAATGTAATAAGCTGTAATTTTTCTATAATAATTAATAAGGAAAGCGCATTTCTATGATACATTTATTCAAAACCTCACACAAACCCATGTTATTTGAATGTAAAAGGCTAAAACACGTTGTTAGATTGAGCTGGGGTAGCCAAGGCTAAGCCAGAAAGCTCAAGCCAAGCCCGGCCCAGCTCAAAAATTGGCCCAGCTCAAAAATTGGCCCAGGCTGAACTCAATTTGTGGCCCAGAACCGAACTCCATCTTCGGCCCAGAAACAAGCTCATCCCCGGCCCAACCAAAGCCACCCCCGGCCCAGAAACAAGCCCATTTGTGGCTCAGACCGAACTCCATCTTTGGCCCAGGACCAAGCCCATCCCCGGCCCAGACCACTTATAGCCCAGATCGAACTCCATTATGGCCCATAACGAAGCCCAACTATGCCCCAAAACGAAGCCCATCAACGACCCAGATTGAAACCCACACGCGGGCCCAAACCAAGCCCATCTATAGCCCAGACCCAATTCCATCTGCTGCCCAGAACCAAGCACATCTAGGGCCCAGACCAAGCCCATTTACGGCCCAGATCGAACACCATTATGGCCCATAACAAAGCCCATCTACGGCCCAGATTAAAGCCCAATTACGGGCCGAAACTAAGCAAATCTGGCCCAGAAACAAGCCCAACTATGGCCCAGATCCAAGCCCATATATGGCCCAAAAAATCCCACGGCCCATCACCAAGCCCATCCCCGGCCCATGACACAGCCCATCAGCGACCAGAGCAAGCCCATCTCGGGCTCAGGCTCTAGCCCAGCTTAGCCTGAACAGTTATTACTTTATCTTACAAAACTCTGATTCTTTTTGCCGTATTCCCATTCCTTCAATTTTTCTGTATAGTAACTACAGACATTTGTCATTGACTGAATTAGATAAAAGTGAAATTAATTTAGAAAACTTTAATTCTCTTATTTCTAATTACGCATTTTTTCTTTAATGTAAAAGACTTCAAACAATGTTGCATATAAAACCAAAGATTTTTTAACTTGCCCAAAAAAAAAAGAGTAAGGCCCAAAATTGTTAGGCCTGGCCCAAACCAGGCCCATTTTCTGAGGGCCTGGGTCTGGGCTTTTAGTTCAAAGCTTCCAGGCTGGCCCAGGCCCATAGCGGAAATTGAGGCCCAAGCGCGATACTGCCTAAAATTGTGCCGAGTCTTGGCCTGGCTGGCCCACACCAGGACCAATTTACACCTTCTCCTGGTCCACATGACATACATTAAGCCTTGGGGGGCCAGAATGTAGCAGCAACATTCAGATTAAAAGCCATTTACAGTTTTGTACAACACAATGTTAATCATAAATTATAACATTTCGATTGTTTACTCGATCAAGCAGAGGCAAACAAATTCGTAAAAGAAGTAAGTTCACTTGATTGTAATTAAATGCAGCAACACCTCCTCTATTTACAAGCGGACGAGGTGAGCGTACTTAACTGCGATTCATATTCCACAGATTAGGTACTAACGGCTGCAACGGTTGAAACCATGGAGTCCACTCCACAAATGTTGCGGCCCCGACAGATTTTGTAGTACCCCTCTTCTCCCCAATTTGCTCCCCAAGAGTTCTTGATGATCCAGTACGGCTTCTCTTTCAAACGAATTGGAGCATATCCAGATTCACCGTAACCGACAAGCAACACACCATGATCCAATCGCTTTGAGCATATGTATGGGCATGAAACTCCTTTCATGTATGTCTGCATGAAAACTGCGTTGATAGCCACTGCATCACAGAACAGAATATCACAGTCAGATACCATTTGTCACACCAAATGTCTTGTTTGCAAACTCTTTTCAAACAGAAGTTGATTATCTAAGTTCAAGCTCAAAAAGCATTTTTAATTCATAAGTTGGGCATATTTGGCCTAAAAAATGTTTTCCGACTACAAAAGCTTGATTTGCAAAACAAGCAATTACTCAAGTAAAAAGTTAGCATTTTTAAGAATTAGTGAACACCAAGAATTATAGGAAAGGAAGACCACATCCTAGACTAGAAAAGTAAGAGTTGGTAGATATTCACAGAATAAAAGAAACTATGTCTTCCATCAGAGAATAATTAAGAAATTAAGAAGTAAAATAAGATATTTGGAGCTATCGCGATAGCATGGAGAGAGAATATACCAGCAAGGGGTCCA
This sequence comes from Misopates orontium, assembly GCA_946800315.1. NCBI lineage: Eukaryota > Viridiplantae > Streptophyta > Magnoliopsida > Lamiales > Plantaginaceae > Misopates > Misopates orontium. The sequence goes on along the minus strand of OX326948.1, from coordinate 1,557,262 downwards.
TTCTTGACAAGGTTGGCTGCAATTTGTTCCTCGTCAAGGGAGACGACACTGAAGTTTGAAACTTTAGCCGCGATCTTGCTTTTGTCAAATTTGCAAGCTCCACGATCAGTGCCTGTATACGGATAGTCTTTTTCTCGCATGAGACCACCAGATTTGAGTGTGTATTCGAAGGCACTATTCATCAGTCCACCACCGCAGCCCGAGTCACATGAGTCTTTTTCTTCTGGATCACACTGCAGAGGAAAATAATAATTACAGCCAGCTATCTTCACCAATTTTAAATATGAACCAAAACAAGAAGTAACATGGTTGAGATGCAGAAACAGTTTCAAACACGCGGCATAACTGGAGTTCATTTTATTCTTTTAGATGATGCGTGATCTGGGCCTCAGCTTAACTCGTGTTAGGTCAACATTGCCACAGAAATGTAACTCACAAATAGCCAATCTGTTTAAAATTTATTTCTTAATTATAGATAAGTACATCTACATCCAAAGCTCTTACAACATTATTAACTATACAACATTATATTTTATTAAAAACTTGCATAAAGTATAGCTAAAATCCAGCAACATAGGATTATACGAGAGCTTGAGATGGCATAAAGTGAAACAATTTGTTTAAGAACCAAACCTCGTGGTCACAGTCAACAAGCTGCTGCTCACTGAGGCTCACAAGATTCCCAGTGGCCAAGAAATTGGCACCTTCCAATGCTCCTGTAGTGCTAAAAGACCAGCATGATCCACAAGAACCCTGGGAGAACAATAAAATTCAGCAAGTTACCATCAGTTTGTATCAAACACATACTTCACAAGTCAAACATAGATACTACCAGCTAAATTGTGAACACAAGAATTTCAGCTCAACATCTTGCAAAAGTTACCAATTATCAGACCATTATATTCCATTTATTATATAATATACAATATTTTATCAGTTATGTGTTAAGCACATATTCTACGATCAAAACATACTCGCCATCGGCTAAACTGAAAACACACATTTTCAAGTCAATGTATAAAATTACAAAATATCAGATAATTAAAAAATACTTCACAAGCCAAACATAAGCGCCACCAGCTAAATCAAGAATATAAATTTTCAGGTCAACGTCTAGAAAAAGTTAGAAAATATCAGATGATTATCTAAATTTGTTTATTACATGATATACAACAATTTCCTAGTTCTATGTTAATCACGTATTCAACACAAGCTTGCCAACTTCGTTGCCTTTGTGCCCCTAGAGAGGTACAGAAGGAAGCCCCAATTCACAAGTCAAACACAGATACCACCAGCTTAATTAAGAATACAAAATTCAAGTCAACATCTTGCAGAAGCTACAAAACTTTAAATGATTTTTGAATTCTGTTTTTAATATACTCAGTTCTATGTTAAACACGTACTTCACAAGATCAAACATAAACGCCACCAACTAAATGAAGAACACAAAATTTTCAGGTAAAAGTTACAAAACACCAGATAAAAATCTGAATTCTGTTCATATGATCTATAATAAATTCTCAGTTCTAAGTTAATATCACGTACTTAACAATTCAATCATACACGCCATCAGCTAAACTGAGAGCACAAAAGCTGGTTAACATACCAAATATACAAAAAATTCAGTTTATGACTATCTGAATTCAGTTTATGATATACAATAAGTTCTCAATTCTACAGTACTTCACAAGTCCATCAGCTAAATTAAGAACACCAATATATTCTAGCTTACATAACACCAGAATATTATTGAATTCTGTGTATATGATATTACAATATATTCTCAATACTATGTTAAGCACATACTTCAAAAGTAAAACATACAAGCCCTCAGTTAAATTATGAACACAATTTTCAGGTCAACGTTTCGCAAAAGCTGATTATCTGTATCTGTTTATATGATGTATAAACAATCTTCGTTCTGTGTTAAGCACACACTCCACAAGTCAAACATACATGCCATCAGCTAAATTAAGAACACTAAATTAATGTCAATGTCTTTCAAAATTACAAAATATCAGATGATTATCTGTGTTCTGCTGATATAATATACAAGATATTCTCAGTTCTGTGTTAAGTACTTACACAAGTCAGACATACACGCCACAAGCTAAATTAAGAATACAAGATTTTTCAGGTCAATGTCTTGCAAAATTTACAACATATCAGATAATTATCTGAATTATGTCTATACGATGATATAAAATATATTCTCATCTCTCAGCTTTATGTTAAGCACATACTCCAAAAGTCAAACATACATGACATCACCTAATTTAAGAGCAGCACCATATTTCAGGTCAAAGTCTTGCAAAATATACAACATATCACATGATTATCTGAATTCTGTTTATACAATAAACAACATGATCTCAGTTCTATGTTAAGCATATACTCTAAAAGTCTAACAAACACACCATCAGCTAAATTTATTTCAGGTTAACATATAGAAGTCACAACATATCAGATGATTATCTGAATAATGTCTCCATGATATACAATAAATTCTCAGTCCTATGTTAAACATGTAATTCAGAAGTCAAACATACGCGCGATCAGCTAAATTAAAATCACAAAAATTCAGTCGACATACCAAAGTTACAAAATATCAGAAGATTGTCTCAATGATCTCTTTATAATATACAATAAATTCTCAATCCTATGTCAACATACGCACAATACGCTAAACTAAAATAAAAAACCTAAGGTCATCGCCTCGCAAACGTCACAAAGAACCAAACGATCATCCGAATCATATTCATATAACACACAAAATATTCAGAGTTCCAACAGTTGCACAGTAATCATAAAAACCTAAATAAGTTCAATACCTGATTCTTAACCTCCGTAACAGCGCCTTTCTCTCTCCAATCGAAATCCGTCGGCAGATCATTCGTCGGCAAAATCGGCGCCTTATGAGCATCCGACGGCAACCGCAGGCGCCTGTTCAAGCCGAGAAACTTGCTGCGGAACTCGCGAGGCGTGAGATCGGAGAACTGCGTGACTCCGTGAACCGCGGAGGGATCGAGCTTCTGGTGACGCATAGCGCGGCGCAGATTAGCCTTGAACACGGCGAATCTGCGATCGTGCTCCTCCTGATTATCGTACGCCTTTCCAAATTTCCTCTTGAAGATCGAGAAATGGCGATCGGCGTTCAACAGCGCGTTTTCGTCAACGGCTAGGGTTTCATCGTGTTCTGCTTCTTCGCCCTGGTCAACGACCTGACGGATCAGAGGATCATCGCTCTCGGCGGCGATGGAGAATCGAAACGACGTCGCTATGATGAGAGAGAAGAGGAAGAGGAGAGAGAAACGTGAAGCCATTGTTGCGTGTTTTTTGAATTGTGAGTTTTCTGTTTTTGGTGTTTGAGATGTTTGTTATGAGGAGGAGATATTTATTCACACACGAAGAGCTCTTGTGTGTGTAGTGGGTGAGGAATTGGAGGTGAAAGGGGCCAATAGGGAGACGACACGTGTTAGAAGTTGATTCGTAGTTTCGTACACGGAATGTTGAGGTTGCTTCTTCTGCTTGGCTTGGTTGCTTTATTTTATTAATTTTACTTGATTAGGTCATTAGAGTCCTTCTACACTATTGTATCCGCGACTTTTCGATTGTTATTTAATAATTGCAAAATTCATTTATGTTTTGTTCCTAATATAGTAAAACTAGATTTTAGACCTAGTCATAAATAATAACTGATAAGATAAAATTGTATAGATTGAATAATAGTTTTCGTTTTCACTAAACAATAAGAAAACATTTCTATTTAGGCTATGTAATTTCTTATTTTTGCTAATTTTAAATTTCACGTGAATTATTGCGTTTCACGTCTAAAATAACAGAATAACAAAGATGTGATGTACAAAAGCCCATCCTACGACAAAAAGCAAGAATAAACCAAAGTCCCCCCAATGAAATCGGCCCAATAATTACAAAAGAGAGCGCATAATAACCTTTGGAGGTTTTCCCACATCGATAGAATGATATTTATTTGACACGTTTTATTTTGGCACAATTCCCAAGTGTTATTGTCTTGAGATGTATTATTATGTTTCAAATTGGTATTGATCTAGGTTATGTGTTCATTTAACCTAGCTCTGATACCAATTTAAATATAATATATGCCTCTTAATTTTTTTTAATTTACATAATTTTGGTATGAATAATACAAAATCTTATATCCTTAACTTTTATCATGATTGTATTTTTTGTTTGCATTAATAATAAATAGACTATGGGGTGTTGGGACCAATTCTAAACACAATGCATCTTTTCCAATATTCTGTATGCATTTAAAAAAGAATTGTATGTTCTATTTCTTAACAGAAAATGGACTAATTGACAATTAAATACTATTCCTTACATAAAATTCATTGTGTAATAGATATAACCCATTCAAAATGTTTCAATAAATTCTAGAAATATATGAAAAGTATTCTCAATATTTTTTGAAGATATATCTGTCTTCTAGAAAAATCAGAGTTCATGGACACACGTGCGCGCGCGCGCACACACAGATATATATATATATATATATATATATATATATATCTGTGTGTGTGTGTGTGCGCGCGCGAACATGGTCGAATAGAGATGGAACACTTCTCAGCTGCTAATTACTCCATTCAGAACTTAATACATAAGAAGCCCAGCAAAAGAGTGACAGAAATAAAGAGTAAACAACAAGCATTTACATCAAAGACCTATTCATCTATCATCTATTCCTTATAACTCATAAGTTGAGTCAGCTAAATAATACAAGGTGAGTCCTTTGGCAAAAGACAAGATAATTTACTTCACATGAGTCGTGACTAATACACAAACAAACACATCCTTAATTTTCTGAAGAAATAAGGATAACGGTCTTTCAAACCAAAATTGACACGACAAGCTTTGGAATAGTTCCCTTCTCACCAGCTCACGAATAGGGTAACTGATTCAGTGTTCGCTCCCTTTGCAACATTTCAAAGATACATACACACACTCTACAACATATGAATCACCTTCGACGGCGTTTTGTGTCCACCTGAACAACCAACATTACAGATACATCAAAATGCAAAAATAGAAGTAAAATAAAATCCAGCAGATTAATACAAGTGTCGGTCGGCTGTGCAGATTTGTAATTGATTCTTATTGTCTTGGTTCTGGCGTCTTATTCTGAAGTTCTTGGCGAAGAAGCATGATATGTTGCACAAAATCTTTTAAGATCTTCAGATAACACGTATATATTGTATGTGTACGTGTGTGAAAAATCGATAATTTGAATAACAACTTAAAAACAATATCTTTACAAGTCAAGAGAGTACTGATTAACATAAGGTGAACCAAAGCTTTGACAGGATGTAAGCTCAGTGACTAAAGCTATTCAACAGAATTATTCACTCTCCAAGCCCAAAATTTTAGTTTTTAATTGAATGTGTATCTGGATAGATCTCAAAAAAGTCCAAGATTCTCTCATCTTGCGAATTGGCCAATGCCAATTTTTTGTAAATATAAATACACTTTCGGGTTTATGTGTGTATTCGGTCGAAAGGCAACGTCTTTTGTATAGCTGAGCCCAGTGACATTAACTTCAGCAAAAATAGTACTCATCTACTCTATAAATATGCACCCAACTGCAAGTTAATTATTGAAGGCCTTGTGGATTAATTGTGAAGAAACAAAAATGAGCTGCTGTTAGCTGACAAGATAGGTCAGAGATGATAGATGGATAGATAGCAAATGTCTGGATTACCTTTTCATCAGCATGTATTGCATTCTGTAACTTTTTCTGATCCTCAGCGGAACAATTATGGCAGTAGAAGTGATCAAGTCTTTCGGCTTCCTCAGCTGTCATGTCTACACAAGCAGGATGAAACCTGAATCAAGAGTTGAGTCTTCTATTATTGACACATCTGAAAATATAATGTTCAAGCATGTACAGCCAAAATTCTTCGGCAAAGACTTAGATGCATTAATAGCCTATTGTTCACGAAGCTGACTTGATAAAACCTTCAAGCATTTTACGATTGGCAACCTATTCTACAGGATTATCTCGGCAAATATGTGTATGCAAAAGGCCGAAAGAGTCAGGACAAAGTTTCTCAAAGAAGTGAAACTAATATGAAGCATCCTAAGTATTTAGATTCTCAAAGTTAAGACAAGTTAATTTCCGGGAGATATAGATTTTCACATCATTGTGGAACTTATCTCAAAAAAAATAGGATAATATAGATCTATCAAGCTCCAGACGTGAAATGTGTCAATAATGTGCATTATGTCCTAGTTCCAAATAAAGACTGCAGCTATGCAAGGCACCTATAGCTACAGGATCTGAGTGGGCTATCAAATAACCTTATTATTGCAAAGACACATACGAAAAATTAAAATGTCCCAGTCTTATACCATTTCGAATAGTTTCTGATTCCTAAACAAATTGACACGTATAGAGGACCTAAGCAGACAATCTTACGAGCTCCAGAAGCTATCCAAGCAGCACTTGCAATAAAAAGGAAAAGAAAAGTTTCACAATTGGCTTACTCTGTTTCCGAACAGTTACCTCACAGATATACAGAAAATCTTTTGCGATTATGTCAATTCATTGCATAAAAGCAAACAAGAAAACTGGAAACACTTAAGGCTCAAAGAAAAGTAAAAAGCTCCACCAGTGTTCACTTAGCTCCACAGAACAGCAGTTTTGAACACTTTATGAAGCAAATCAGCGGATTTGAGATAAGCGTGAAACGAAGCCATGCAAGACAATCAACTAAGAATGTTTCGAAACATAAACTCACCAGTCACTGCATCCGTCACACTGAATCATAAGATCATCAGGATTATATGGCATCTCACATTTACAGTACCTGCAACAGCAAAACAAGCAAAGACAATTGAGGAACCTCCTCGATACTTCATTGCACTAACAACATTGGTTATCACATCATTCAGAACATAGAGAACAAATTTAGAGATATCCACCAACAGGGAGCATTCACACAATAATTGAGGGTAAAGTTAATGTACAAATCAATACAATCTCATTTGCCTTGTGATTGATAAGCTAGAAAGGCAGTATATTTAATAGCACTCTAATACCTTTTCAGCAGCTTGGTATCCCCAGTTTAATAATATCAATGTTCAGTCATAATGATACATGAAGACACACCTTTAGGTTTCTTAAATGATCAAATAACATCAGATACATAAATCTCAGTTGTCAATCATGTCTTTTGTTTTCATTTTGATTGAGATTGTGACACGTGTTTAATCAGTAAGTGGCAGTCAAATACAATGAGAACTGAAATACAAACTATAAGAATTCTTCTTCATATGAGACACTTAATTACACATTCATTCATAACACTAAAGGCAGAATAAAGAAAATCACACAACATCTATAAAGCAATAAACTCTATCAAGCTCTCAATTTAGTCACTCGATTTAAGCAAACTAAATCATCAACACAATCAATAATATCGCAAATACCTCAAACGAAAACAGCATAAAGCATGAATTCTTTACCAGTCAATTTAGTCACTCGATTTGAGCAAACTAAATCATCAGAATAATAAATAAATCGCAAATACCTCGAACGGAAACAGCATAAAGTATGAATTCTTTTACCGCTAATCACCTCAAACAAATTGTAACTTCCTTACTTTCACATTACCGATTCACTTCAAATCCTACTAAATTCAACAACTTCACCGAGCTAAAATAGCAAACCTACACTGCAACTCTGTCCGGATCGAACGCACCGGTCGACGAATTGTACTCGAATCGACAGAAGAAGTCGTCGTTCCCGACCGCATCAAGCTTCGTGTAGTTCTTAAAACTATGAACCGTACACTTATCCTCAATCGTGTCGGCACTCTGCACGTCGAAATGATCGGACAAAAACACCTCCTTCGAGCCGTGAAACTGCCTCCGGCCTCCGATCGACTCTTCCGGCCGATAGTACCACCTCACATGGATCCTAACGTTGGCTCCTCGACTGTCCGATTCTATCTTCTCAACTCGCGCGACGTACGACGGCTTCGATGTGTCCGATGGCTTCATCAACACGCAGTCACCAGCTAAAAAGTGAACAAAATCACCGATTAATTGCAAAAAATCGGAAAAATGAATATAAATCTCAAACAACATCAATAGACTACAAATACATAGCGCAGAACATAAAATTCCAGATGAATTAAGCGATTAACAAAGAATTGAGCTCGAATTAAGCGATTAACAGAGAATTAAGCTTGAATTAAGCGATTATCAGAGAATTAAGCTCGAATTAAGCGATTAACAGAGAATTAAGCTTGAATTAAGCGATTAACAGAGAATTAAGCTTGAATTAAGCGATTAACAGAGAATTAAGATTGAATTAAGCGATTAACAGAGAATTAAGAGTGAATTAAGCGAATTAGAGTGAGAATTTTACGGAGGATGGTCTTGTTGATGTGCTTGGCGTTGTAGGAATCGAGAGTACGGCGGGCGGTTTTTGGTCTACCCATGGCGGAGGAGAGAGAGAGTGTGTGTGTGTGTGTCTACATGTAGTGAGAGAAAGTTCAGGTAGTGGTTATTTTGGATTTTCTTAATTTAGGAGAAAAAAAATGAAAATCGGGAGCTTTGTTACTGTGTTATAGGGTGTAGGTGTGAAGAGGCTCGGTGGATTACAGGTTTTAGCTTGGAAAATTTATTTTATTATATACCACTACTGAAATACAAGTCCGTAGTTGGTGAAGGTACACGTTTGAGATAAGATTATGAGAATGTTAGTATATTCTATTTAGGAATATGTGATCATGTCGGTCTTCGATTGCATTGTTCCCTGTAGGTGGAGATGTACAGTTGAGATGAGTTTACAGAGAGATTAGTATCTACAATTTAGGAAAATGTGATCATGGGTGTCGTTGATCTCATTGTGTCTCCATGCAAAGATTCCATCATTGTGCGTAATTCTCGATGTCACTATTTAATTTACAAAGTTAGCCATAACTCGTGGTGGGACTTTAATGCAAAATATTTATTCCATGCAAATGTCGTATAATTTACGTGGTACAACTAAATGTTAAAATTGTATATAATTCCTAAATTATACGACAATAATTTAGCAACGGTACAATCCAACTATCCATTTACATAAATAAATGACTTGGTTGCTCTACTCATCTTGCAACATTTGCACCTAATTATCTCCCTTTAATGCACTATGTTGAATAGTTATAGAATATAGAAGCATAGATGGTTTAAGGAATAAAAAATCTAAGAATTTACTCTATAATTATTAAACGTGACATCAATAGATAAATGGGAATAGAAATTAGTTCATTGTTTTAACACATTAGATTTCTTATTGCGCTATGCGAAAAGGAATGCACAATTGGTATAATATAATGATAACATAGAATATTTCAAGAGATTTTTGCCTAAGTTAAAGTTCCCCAAAAGTTTAGGAACGTAATTGCAATGATTTCCCATAAAACTAAATCAACTAATTAGTTGGTTGTGTGCGGTATTTGGTCGTGAAATGGGGTGTGATCTAAATGGCAATTGATCATCTATCTCACTTTTGTGTTCTATTCCATGTGTTATTTAATTATCCACCCTACATTTTTTAAAATTAAGACATATAACATCCACATGTATCAAGATCAAAGACACGTGTTATCAGACTCGTCACCATAAATAGTAGGACATGGAGTGGAAGACAAAAGTGGGATAAAAGATCCTTACAGAATCTGAATATGTCGTGAAACATTTAACGAAGTAACTAAATCACATACATAGTGATCGAGTACAATCGACTCGATTGTGTCTTCAAAGTCCTCGACATCACCTCTCAAACCTTATATATGGTGGTGCAATGATGGTTATCGATCATTAGATTCAAGATTCCACTTAATTAACTCGTCAAGTCATCGTGACACGCGTCACTTTATCAATAGTAGATCCGGATAATTGATCAAAAATCTTAAAACTAACTATCTATTGATCTTTGGATCAGTTCCCAACTTAATTTCACGTGTAATGTTTTTAGTGCATGTTATTCCAAGCATAACAAAGCACTCTAATGAGACACGATTCAGTAAAAATGAAGTATATACTAAATAAACAAAGATATCCTGCATTATTAATAAAACGTCTTAGTTTATATATCTTTATATACTCCTGTAGCGAAAAGGAAACAATAAAGTATTTACCCACAAAATAAGGGAAGTTAGAGAAATCACACCGATAATTTCATATACTAATACTTATTATATATTAGACAAAGAAAAAGACCATTATAACTTTTTGTGTCAATTTTACGTGGTACTCCCATTTTTTGACATATATCATAAACTTTGTAGTTATGCATGGAATAACGTATTGAATTATATGAATCAAGAATCAGAAATGAACATATGACCCAATTTTCATTTTGTAAGAACAAAGCAATTGTAGGTATTACTATATTGTTCGTACAAATATTTGTCATCAGAGATCATTTTCCATTAAGTCACAAGGAAAAGAAAAACAGAACATCATCAAATTAAAGTCAAAACGTGCATGAAAATTGCAAAAGGCTCACGTCATATCATTTTCATGGATTTCAACTTCACACGAGAAACACCGCTCAGTAATTGTCACCTTGCTAGACTAGTGTTTACGCTTTTAGCTTAATAAGTGCACACAAAGAAAATTGTAGACAAAGATGGACCCCACTCGCGAACGCATGAAGTCGCGTTTTGCGAATGTTTAGGTAGGAGTAGGACACTCAAAATGTTGGTTTAGTTAAACGCGACTCTACATGGTTTAAGAGAAGGGATAATTACACTTACGCCTCCTAAAGTTCAGTCTAATTACGAAAATCTCTCCAACTATTTGTATGTTAAGAAGCATGCTTTGAATTTTGAAAAACCATTGCATATAGGCTCCTTTGGGGTTCGAACTATTGTTATAAAGATGCCAACTAAAATTTTAATAGCATTAACACGTAAACCGGAAATTAAAAGCAAATCCACACCCTCACATATTTTGGCTTACATAAAGCATCGTGTTAAATATGAAAAAAATAACAGCCAAAAATAAAAATATTATGTATATTTTGAAAATTTTCCACGCAGTCCCGCATGTGCTTTGGTGGCTAGTTTAATAAAAAACGTCAATTTTAGTGCTATAACATATCACTCATCAGTCTAAGTCAAGTTCAGGTAAATTGCAAGTGATCCCTCAGTTTTGTGAATATTTTTTTGATTTACTCCAAAAATCTTAAAATTTAATTACACCTACACCCCTAAAAAAGTATTATCATCATCTAATGAATTTGTGAGTGGAAAAAGCAGGACCAGCAATCCAGGGGCGCCCCCATCTAAACAGGCCGACCTATGAAGAAAAGACCAGCAGACCTATTAATAGAGATTAAAATATATATATATATATATATATATATATATATATATATATATATATATATATATATATATATATATATATTTATATATACATATACAAAGGTGGAAAAAGTGAACTTTATTTCATATTGTATTCCATCTATTAGAGGTTAAATATTCCCACAATTTACAAAGAATGGTGTAAGAAAGTGATATGTAGTATATAACCTTCCTTTCACAAGAAATCAAGATCTCACTCACCTCCCTTTTAAATATATAGTGTAAATATATTAGCATATGATCTAAATATCAATAACTCTCCAGTTATCTCTATACATATGCAAGTGATCTCTTCACAAGTGAAATTCTTGAAGCATCCCCACCAATTTCCTCTAAGACGATCAATAAATTTTGCGTAGGCTTCAACCACGATCGGGGAACGTGATACCTGAGATAGATTAATGTCAAAAAACACTAGCTATTGAAGAATGTGTTTATGATCTTTGATACTAATCGAATTCTTTTACTACAAATGTATATATGTATAGTATACCATCTTTGAGTCGGTTTTCCACAGCCGTATTGGCACTTTCCCTGTCTATATGTTCCTGCATAGCCACACTTGTCGCACTGTCCGTTGGCATACACGGTCCAGTATCTTCCGATGCTTTGTCCATTGATCCATATTTGACCCTTGCCCATGCTGCCTAGGTCCAATGCAAGTGGCTCGTTCCCTCGTGGTGCGTTAAAATAAGCCTGCGAGTCATTACAGAAATACTAGTTGAAATTAGAAAAAAAAATAATGATTACATATGGAACCATAATGTCTGGATAATTACAAAGACTTTGCTTGAAATTGGAAATAATGTTACGGAGAGACTCCTCATTCGTCATGTCTTTCAAACTTCGATGAGGTGAGTACTCCATAACTATTTAAGTCTTAGTGATGTTTCTATTATAAGACAAACCTCAAAAGGGAGGTGTAAATGTACTTATTCTAAACTATAAATCATGTGTAAGATATTGTTGGTCTCGAATGTGCCTCTTCTATTCAATTGTTCAATAGTTCATTGGAGTTAGACATAAGAATAATAGCCAAATATAGTGCTTCTTTTTGTAACAACTACATAGTATAAAAACTCTAGTTTGTCGATGTAAACTTGATGCCTTTGTTGTATGGATGAGTATGGAATGTTCAAATAACCTACCAAAGAATGCAACTTTAGGGGCATAATTCAGCCCTCCCAATGAATAAGGTCACAGTCTCGAAACAAGGCTAAGATAATATCGGTACCTTGTGCCATGTAAGAGGCTGTTGCTTGTTTGCTATGGCAGAATCTTTTAACCAATCAACAGATGAAATTCTGTTCGGGGAAGCTAAGTTCATGGCTTCTCCTTTCAGTCCAACCTGAACAAACGACACATGCTTTGTCAAAATATACCAAAATATATGCATCATTACAAGAGAGAATAAAAGTAGCATCATCAAACCTTGTATGACCATTTTTGTGAAGACAAGTCTTTTTTTCCATGGTCTAGCCCTTGTAACACAACTGGTCCCAAGACTCCAGCGCTCAACAATTCAAAATGACGGCCATCGTTCTTCAAAATTGAAAAATAAAAACCTGGGATTAGTTTTAATCTACTCAAATAAAAGAGAGGAACCAAATAGTTATAAGTAAAAGCAGAGTTATCATACTCTTTCGCAACGAAAAGATGCGACGAATTCACAGGGGAAATTTCGAAAAAAAAGATCGGACGACTAACCGGTAATCCAACAGCTACACTGAGTAGAGCAATCCGGTTTACACCAGCGTGCAAGTTGACATTTCCTGTGAAACTGATTTGTCTGTATCTGTGATTTCCAAAGCTTGATCCTGTAATAACGAAAATAAGAAGATTCATCGTGATATTTTAGTATTTTTCTGATAAAAGTTGATTTTAACTCCTCATATAAGTTTATGAAAGTAATAAGTGGAAGCAAATGTACCGGAACGAAGAAAAATTTAGCAGGCAATTCTTGAAAGAAGCATATATGTTGGAAGATAAAATGATTCTTTTTAACATGGCATTTAAATTCCAATTCGAGACCTCAATATTATTATTTCACTACCAGAAGAAGAAGAAGATTGAAGAAAACTATGTATAACCTGCTAGTTGTCCATTTATAAACACGTGCAATACATGGCCAGCTGAACTCACGGTGAGAACCGGCTTCTTTCCTCCGTGTAGAAAAGATTCAGTTGGACTTATTTGAATGCTGCAAAGAGTTCAGATTTTACAAATTTTGTTGCGATACTTGAAAAGTCTTCACGAGAAAGCACTTCTCTAGATTGCATCTGTACCTGGTAGTGTACCATAGGTAATCACTGGCATCTCTCGTGACATTTAATTGTTCCAAGAGACCGAAAACTGTAATTTTTGCATCAGCATCAGTGGTGGAGACATCTTCACTGAATGTTTCCCACGAGTGTATTTGAACGTTCGTGGGCAACATCTGAGGCGAGGATGTCTTCGATCTGACCTGAGTGTAAAAACCACAAAAAAATTAGTGACTTATAGTAAAGATAGATATTATACAATTGATAGAAAACTTAGTTGGTCATTCAAATAAACAGAAATATAATTAAAGAGAACTCAAGCTTTGGCAAATATCAACAATAAGACTCACCGTCCCGGTGTTAAAAGCAACATTTTTGCAATCGGGAAGAATGCTGATTGACCATGGAGGCAAATCATAATGCATTCTGTTGAATGTCACCCTTGCAGATGCGTCCCAGTGAAAATTCGATAGAAATGCTGCACAGTGGCCTGATTTTGAAGAAAATACGTATGCCTTGAAACAAAAACCATGAGGCCCCATTCAGTTCGCCAGTAGAGTTAAAAGATTAATTTATAACCACAGAAATCGCAACAATTTGCTGTTAAGAATTTTGTCCCAGACTTGAATAATTTAAAACATAGAAATCTGATGAAATACTAAGACACTCACCTGTTCGTAGTGTCCTAGATTAGTGACGGTAGGATCAGAAGCAACTAAAGCAGGTTCACATAACTTCATTGCCTTATGAAGCTCCTTTAGATGATCGTACTTTGGTTGTCTGAGTAAGCCTACAAATAAGGCAGATATCGAAATAGTTAGGACTAACGTTGTAAGAAACAAATCAGAATTCGTTTCGGTATTATGATTATTTTCTCACCATATTCGTCAATAGGAGCATCATAGTCATAGCTGGTAGTAACAAAAGGACCTCCAGCAGTTCTTCCAAAGTTTGTACCTCCATGATACTGAATACAAAGAGCGTAAAAATCAGAAGGAAACTACTGTAGTTGCATTATAGTATGCTTAACAAGAGTCTTAAAAAATGCGACAAATGCAGAGATTGTGTTGTACCATATAGTAGTTAACAAAGGAGCCTCCTTTCTGGATGAACCGAGCAACTGCAAATGCCAAATCTTCAACGGGGCGATGGTGAATTGGTCCTCCAAAATCTTCAAACCTTAAAATAGATCGACATTAAATACCATCTCAAAGTATTATAGCTACCAAAACTCAGGAATTGCGGATATTGAAAATTACCAGCCGGTCCAAGCCTCTGTCCATATTGTGGGCTTGTATGCCTTATTAGGTGTGAAATAATCGCAATAAAAACCATTGCACGTGTTTATCTGTCAATGTTATTGAATCGACTTCATTAACAAAATCACTAGCTAAACCTTTGATTTTAAATGGGATCAAAGGAGATAGATGACTAAATTTAACAAAGTAAGAAGACGCAAAAAAACTCAAGAAGATTATTATAAACTCTAACCAACACAGCAAAATAAAAAGATAAAACGATAAATTTAGCATTGTCGTAAAACATAAATTATTACCACCGGATCTGGGGCGTCGTCCTCCTTACACATAACCCACGGTACACCGGTGTTGGAGTCGACAGCCATCTTCGCAGCCCAAGTCATGTATGAATGACCAGCAGCACTCTTGCTTTCAAAGCCATACTCATTTTCAATCTGTATTATTCACAAGGAAATATGACAAAGTTCAGGCATTTACGACGTAGAAAAAGGGCCGAATCTACGACTATCTCCAATACTTTATCAATGAAAATCAAACAACAAAAGCAGAACATAGAAAAACCATGCCTGAGAGAGAATGATTGGGCCACCTTGTGACTGAAACAACCTCTCATTCTTCATCATTTGAACAATTTTCTGTGTAAATCTTTGCATTGCCATCTACACAATTTACAAGGATATATGTCAAAAAAATATTTACAAAAACTTACCTTCAAATGTAATATTAACAAACTTCAAGACAATTAATATGTTGTCCTTCATAGTATTTCACAAACACTGACCTTGAAAGGCCCATTGTCTGTTCTGAAGCTAATGCCAGGAACATACTTCAACCACACAGGGAATCCACTGAAAACAAAAATGCTAACTACATCAACAAACCAAATTATAACAAACATTAAATATGCAAACCTTTATTTAACAAAAAATTATAAATCCAGTACCCAAAGTTCCACTCTGCACAAACATAAGGCCCAATGCGAAGATTCATGTACATCCCTGCTTTCTGGACCAACTTTATGAACCGAACTAAATCATTTCTCCCCTCAAAGTTGTACTAAAAACCCACAAAATAAAACACATTAGTTCACATTTTAAGACAATAAACAACAAGAAAATCCTCAAAAAAATGTAATAAGACTGTAAAAATCAGAACTTTATGAGCAAGAAAAGCACATTACAATGCCAGGTGAAGGCTCATGAAGATCCCAAAACACATAAGTGTCAATTGCATCTAATCCACCATCTTTAGCCTTCTGAATAAGCCCCTCCCACATCTGCATTTTCAAAAAAAAAAAAACATTACAAAAAAAAAATATCCAAATATTCAAAAAAAAATCAAGAAAATGTGAGATGAGCTTCATTACATCAGGAGTGCTTCTTGGATAATGAATGGAGCCAGAAAAAAGAATCCTTCTTTGCCCATTAATGATAAGAGCTCTTTTGTCATATGTCACACTGCAATTTGATAAATGAAGAACTGAAAAAAAGACCAACATACATAGCAAAATCCATTTTGAAGCTGAGTTAGCTTCTTTCATTTTTTTATTTTTATTTTTTTTCTATCTCTTTAGAGATTGAGAGAGTAATATAAAGCTTTGATAGTTCTTGTGTGACAAAATGGGAAATGTGAGAGATTCCCTGACAAAAGTTTCAAAAAGCTAATAAAAGATTTTTGGGCATGTAATAACTGTACAACTCTAAGGACAAGACTTGGACATTCAGTTTAAAAACAATGAATTAAATTTTGTGCTCTGTGTTTTGGGCTATATAAGAAAAAATAAAATCACTTGCATTGATGTAAGAACATGGCTTCTGTGGTGAGTACTATATTTTTTTTTCATCATGCTGTCACTGATTGATTCTGTGTTTTTTTTTTTTTTTTGGGATAATTTCATTTGTACCCCCTCAAGTTTGGTATAATTACAAAAAGAACCCGTTATGTTTGAGTAATTACATGCACAACCCTTTAAGCTTCACATTTCAAAGTTTATGGTGTCTCCGTACTAACCCAGGCCTCAATGTGTTTTTGTGTAATGCTTTTTTTTGTGTTTTTTTTTACTATAAGGGGTGTTAATGTGAATATCCAAGAGATAGAAAATGTTATGTAATTAGACTAAATCTCAAGATGGTGTAGATGTAAATTGTCCCTTTCTCTTTAATTATTGGAAAGTTAAGAGTGTTTTTTTTTTTTTTTTGTTCTTCTTTACAATGGACTTTTTCAGTTCTTGATTTTCGCCAAAGGAAACGGGAGTTTATTATATTTAGATTATGTTTCAAAGATCAGTTTCTAAATATTACCGGTTCTAATTGTGGCGTAAAATTGTGGAAAATTTAAATCCATAATTGCTTATTTCCAAATTGAAAATACAATATATTTTTTGTAATGAGTTTGATCATGTCAGATTTGAGTATAAATGCTCTTTTTCAAATATGATTTGGCACGACTTAAATGATACATTAAAGCATGGATCAATCTTTAGGTTTCATTGTATATTTCGTTGAGCTAGAAGCTTTCAATATTTTTTAGAATATTTTGATATGTTTCATAAAAGGTTGGCTATATTGCCAAATCAAAAATTGTTGCTTTCTACTATCTCAAACCTATACCTCATAGTTAACTAATTAAGGAATATAAAAGTTATTCCCCATATTTCTAGAACTTGTACGTTATCTTAATTAGTAATTACTTAATTAGTTCTTCTCTCTTATTATTTGAAAATTGCAATTTTTTCTCACTCAATATGCCAATTTAATGATTAATAAATTAGCTAAGTATAGTCATTAATTATACCAAATTATGATTTCAAACACCTTTTATCTAGCAATTTTCTATCCATTACTATATGTAAAAATCTAACAGAATTTCTCCAATGTAACAATTTCAGAATACTACCAAATTGAAGCACAATTCACTGCCTATATTATGTTAATTCATAATTTTTCTCAAAAAAAAAATTATATATTTATAAAATCCTTTTTTTCTCGCTTTGATCATATCACCATCCTTTATGAAGATCGTATAATTAGTTGTTGTATAATAGACTAGAGAAATAATTTATATTTCATTTTCACAAAGTCGAAAACGTTTAAAAACATCCATATATTGAAAGAGGCATTTTATAGAAGCATGGGGATGCACCATAGGCATATGTATTCCTTTCAAACATGTCAAAAAACTGTTTGAAAAAGCTGGACATGAAATTTGCAAAAGGAAAAGAGAAAATAAAAAGAACGAAAAGACCATAGAAATCCGTTTCAAGCGTTGCTTTACGTGAGTGCATTCAGAATATGATTTAAATTTTGTTTTTGTCTGGATAAAAGAGAAATGCTTTAATAAAGTTAATCTTTTTAGTTTGTGTTAGCTTACACGTTTCACTTTTCCAATGAAAATATCAGAAAAAGGGGATATTCCTAATTATTAATATTTTCCTTTTTGCCCCATCTAAAAATTGTTGATTGCAATTGTGGGACAGACCCTAATAGCCAAGATAAGCATATTTACCATGCTTTTCGATACTAGAGCTTTTTAACGGGGTGAAATATTAAGGCGTTGTTTGAAAATGTTTATAAAAGGAGTTTATTGCTTTTGCAGTTGTAAAAGTACATTTTTAGTGTTTGCAACACTGACTTTTGTTTGCGTTTGTCTTAAAAGAAGTCAGTAAAAGCACAAGCCGCAAAAGTAGGGATAGAGTGCTTCTCCAACTGTTTTTGAAAATACGTTATTTTTAAAAATTCTTAAAAGGAAAAGTCATTTGCCGCTTGTAAACATTCACGACTTTTTTGTCAAAAATCACTTAAAATAACTTTATGCAAAAGTATTAAACAAGCTCCGAAAACACCACCTAAGACCTCATGAGTTGTATTTTTAGAGTAAAAGGAATGATACATTGATTTACGTATTTGTTTAATATATACATCTATATGCATATATACACACATCAATCAATATCCCATAGGAAACGCGTAGTATTTATGTGATAGTTAAAGTTTTATAACTACTTAATCGGTCTTAATTATTTGCATGTTGATATGGTAGGTGCAACAACTCCAATAATACATCTAAAATTTGCACTGATTATCTAGTAATTTGCAGAAACTAATGCAAAGAGGAAATAGCCAAATATGATGCGAGAAATACATAAATGCTAAAAATCTTATACATATTGCTTGATTGAAACAAGTGAAAATTAGATATATATGGTTAAGACAGTCGAAATCCACATTTTTTGGCACATCTTTATTGCGTATAATTAGGAGAGAGAATACTTAATCTGAGTAATCAGTTAGATGTATCAATCTACTAATCAAATTGAGCAGTATAAAGTTAGGAAAAGAGAAAGAGAGAATAATCTAATCGAAATCATTATTAGAAATAATCAATTAGTTCACTGCCGACAAATATTATTGAAATGGAAATTGACAAGAAAGGTCTGAAAATATGTTACATTAACTAACGCCTCTGGAAGATTTTCCATTTTAATCCTTTATTTGTCCAATTTTAATCATTTCGCGGCATTATTCAATTTTAGTCCTCTATTGTGACGAAATGTCGTATTTTGGCCATTTTTGTCCAATTCGTATCAGTTGGCACAATGTACAATAACATATTGCACCATGAAATACTTCTCTTGGTATATTTTACCCTATTCTTTTTTAATTGCTTATATAGTATTTATAAAAGAAAAAGATCGAAATGAAAATGAAAATTGATAAGAAAGGTCTGAAAATATGTAACATCGGATGCCCACAGCTAGCTAGACGTCCCACGTGAACGTCTATTTGGGAAATCCCCATCACTTTTGTCACACAGGCTCAACTAGAATGTCGGTTACTTTGTAAATTTTGATAAAGCAATTCGTGCAATAATTTAAATTATTGTGTCACGAGTAACTATAGACGAGAAGTTAATTCCCAACAAGAAAATATAAATGTAACTCGAATTAATTTTTTGGAATACACGCGTGACTCTATTGGGAAAATTATCTCGCTCAACCGTTTCATAATGCAATCAGAGATTAATGTTTTAAGTACTTTCTAAATGAATTATAATACATTAACTTCACAATTACTATTACAATAGTTATTTATGCTAGTGACCAAATTTGTTGCACCGTCTCGTTGTGCATCATGGGTGAATTTACAACCCATAATAGTAAAACCACATTCCCTCACACGTGTGTGGAACTCACATTTGTGAACTCCACGCACATGTGTTTGGTGTAATTCTATCATTATGGGTAGACCAGATGCATCATGCATCACTTTATGGTTCATGGTACGAGGACTATGAAATATCAACAGTAATTAAGAAAAACAGTTTAGGTCAGTGTGTTGCCCAATAACTTTTAGGTTATTAATTTCATTTAAGATAAATACACACACACACACATATATATATATATATATATATATATTGTGTGTGTGTGTAAGGGAAATATGTCCATGTCCCAAAGGCCAAAGCTGCGTCCGACACCCTGTTTTTAGGGCAATTGGTTCTTCTTCTTCACGTGTATCTAAGCATCATGCCACATAATGTGACAGAGAATAAACATCAAGGCAATTTTCTATGTGCGAATAGTTAAATGATACATCTACCAACTGCAAGACTCTTAACATTCCATACATGTGCGTCTTAATGAATATTAATTTTGAAGTCAACAATAATAAAGATAAATCCAGTTTATTGCATAGTTTCAAACAATTTCACTTGATAAAAACTTCTTATTACATTTGATAGTTCTTTTGAGATTTTTCCATTATCACTAGTTTTTAACCATCGATTCAGGATATGAGGTCTTATAGTACTGTTAAAAATAACATGAGGATATAGTCATAGTTTTATCAAATCTCGCAAATTGTAATTGCAATTCTGCTACTGTAAACCAAAACGATCCAAATCTTATGCACAAAAATTTTGTATCACTCGATGTACCACCACTAAATTTATGATAAGTGAATATAACACGTCGTGAGATTTTAATGCATAGGATGATGAATCCAAAGAGAAATAAGCATATGATATTTACTTTGTCTCTGTCTCACATGACATTTAGTAGTGCTACCATTTTGAATATTTACTGTCTTTGTCTCACATGACATTTAGTAGTGCTACCATTTTGATGCAGAATGACAACGCCAGTCCTTTGTACCAAAATCATCTCACTTTTTTTATCAACTCTAAATTTTTGAAATGTGGATGGATATGTCAATGACTTTGAATCTATCCATATAAATATCTAGTATATCACACACACATGCATGTGAGAAGCACACCATGTGCATTTGGATGAGCTCAACCTTAAAAATTCAGATGAATGATAACTGATAATGCATTTCTTCATTATCCATCCCACCATCTATCGTAGGATAAGATGCTGCCCTACAAGAAAGGGCAAGAAGATAAACTAAGATGTCACTCTTATGTGAACAGACAGCTTTAAATCAATAATGACACTTGCAAAAGAAAGCCCCCACTATTCTCCACGACACCTTAACAACCCCCAAAAAGTAACTAAGATTGGTTTCATATTTTAGTATAAAACGGAACGGTGAAGAAATGTCCAAGATTGGAAATGATGGGGACTGGAATTATTGAAAAAGAAAACTTGAGGGTGACGAAAAACTGACTACTGCTGTCCTTTAGCTATTTTACTGTGAGTGTGACATGTAACAAATATACAATTTTTCAAAAAAAAAAAAAAAAAAAAAAACAAATATACAAATGACATGACATAGGAGTAATTGCACAATACCTCCGGGGTTCCATCTAATTGCATAAACATCTCTCAGAATGTTCATAATTACAGAAACACTCGTCTCTTGAAGTTTCATAAGCCATTAACAATACAAGGTCTATCCACGATCCATTTCTAAATTTGAAGACATATATTTGTAATTATTCAAACTTGAAGAGAGTACATTTGTAAAATTCCCATGGGTGTTTCTGTAATTATTCAAACCCTAAAGCGTGTAACTATAATTATCCAAAGAAACGAGAGATGTGGAAATAGGATTTGCGCTCCACCTCATGTGGCATAACAAAGAGTAGAAAGGAAATAAATTTTACTTCAACAAAAAAAAATGGAGACAGATTAAACTATTACAATAAACAGAAGTATTTTGGTTTGGTATGATACACACAAATCATCAAAACTTTCATAACTTACTGACTAATGTGTATGCTATCCCAGGGAACAAAATTTGAACTAAACGTGTCTCACCAAAATTATGATTCGAACCACCTTTTGAGCTGCTTGGATCCCTGTTTTTTGTCGGGTTGGTTAGAATTGTTTTGTGTGAACTTGTTACGGTATTGTTCGATCAACAAGTCCAGTTTATCCCCTACATCACGCCCCACCGGATCACTCTTCTTACTCCTTTTTCTGTTATTAGGATAAAGGCCGTCTTCTGATCCTTTGGGTTGATCATGTAATGGTCGTCTTTTCCTGTCCACTCCTGCTTTGCTGTTTTCTCGCTTATGAACAAGATTCGTTGTACTATTTCCCCTCGGTAGTGCCTTCTCACCGGGCTTGTTTCCTTTCTGTTGATTACCAATCTCTGGCTTTGACCCTTTTAACCCTATTTCCAAAGTGCTTTTTTCTTTACCTCTTTGAGAACCTCTTTGTTTCTTGGTAAATCGGCCATCCTTAGTCGCATTTGCTTCAATGGCTTTGTTCTCCGCTTCTCCCTTCTTATTATCGAGATTCTTTGATGATGTATCATCGTCTCTTGATTTGCGTTTTCTTGAATTCCTATCCATCACACCAAATTGGCCAGTTTGCCGCGGACCCTCATTATTTTGAAAATTTTGCTGGTAAGCTTCAAGCTTTTCTTTTCTTTGCTTCAGTTTCTGGACATTGTCCAAAGCAAATTCCACGATTGGGCGATGTTCAGGACCAAAAGTATCTGCATATCATAATACTACCAATATGAGTGCATTCCGGTTATTGTGAACCTCCCACCACAACTGTAGTTGAATGCATAAAACTGTATTGATCTATAAATATAGGATAAAAAAGAAGTTGCCTAAAGATATGGTTTTTACCAGGATTATTGTTAAGAACTCTCAGGGCCACAAGTGCATGTTGATGCTCTGTGAACTCCAGAAAAGCCACTCCACGTGGACGACTTTTTTCTCCCTCTTTTCCCTTTTTAGAATCCTGCAAGATCTTTATCTGCACTTGCACAACAAGGTTGAAAATTTTAATCTCAAACATCAATAAACAAGAGATAAAATCTAAAGCATCGAGGAGACCCATTTCTATCTAACCTGCAGGATTGAGGGTTGTTGCTTTGAGGCACGAGAAAGAACTGCATCTATAAAAAGTTGTTTAAGATCCTTTTCTTGCATAGTCTTCGGCACATTGTAAACGATGAGCCTCA
This sequence comes from Misopates orontium, assembly GCA_946800315.1. NCBI lineage: Eukaryota > Viridiplantae > Streptophyta > Magnoliopsida > Lamiales > Plantaginaceae > Misopates > Misopates orontium. The sequence goes on along the minus strand of OX326948.1, from coordinate 1,533,953 downwards.
CCTTTGACACGCGAAAGTTTGGAGAACGAAGCTTAACCATCTTATCTTCATGCAATCTACAATTACACCAGCAGTGAGATGAATAAATGTAGAGGATGGTGTTTAACGGGGGAAATAGGAAAAACGCAAATAACTGTGAGATGCATTTAATGGTTCGGGTAATGATTAGAGTACTTGCCAAACTTCCACATTGTTCATGATTCCTAAAATGGAAAATTCAGAAAAGACGTTCACTTTAATTTACTAGATAAATCAGAAAGGCATAATTTGCTTCTAAAGGTAAACATAGCAGAAGGTGGAATGTAAACCAAATATGCTGCACAACTTTCTCTTTTCCTTTCAAACCAAGCCAATATATTGAGCAACCAAATCCACCTCCACCCCCCCCCCCCCCCACCTAGTGATTTCATTGCTGCAGATCCTAATACTACTGCGGTTATTAGATATTGGCGCAACCAAGAAAAGTTTTCACAAATAATGACACGTTCCGTAGTTCCGGATCCAACACCAGGGAAACAAATCCAACCAGAGATGGTGACTGGGAGATACAATATTCCGCCCTCCAAATATCTTTTTTGGGATAATCATATTTAAACCTGCTAAGGTTTGTTCTAGTTACAAACTTATCTTATACAAATAAATACGGAAATGGCCATTTAAAGTCAAAAATACATTACAAATGGGCACCCCCAAAGTTGCATAATTATACCGACACCCTTGAAGTCTGTTAAATATTAAAATATAACAAATAAGCCCCCCCCCCCCCCCCCCACACACACACACTTTCTAGACACTGCAGCAAAGCCTAGTGGCAAGATGCTTCAAGTGTAACTAATAGGTCACCGGTTCGAACATGAAGAAAAAAAATTAATTAGACAAAATCTAAGGGGGTGTAGACGTAATTATCTCTTTTTATATCTAGTTGATTTTTCAATGTATTCCCACAACTTACTTCTTGCGTTTTGCCATATCAGATGCTGAAACTCCTTCTGCGGCAGGCGTGCCTTCCATGATTAGACCCTCCTGTTAGATGATGGTCGAATAAAGATTGAAATGTAAAACTATGTTTCAGCAGAAATCAACAAAGACTAAATGCATAGTTTTATCTCTTGCAAACTAAGTTGGATGCATAAAATATTAGACAATTAAAAAGAAATGAGATATGATCTGGAATCAACCTTTGTCAGGTAAAGATTGCGATGGTCTTGATCCTCTTTTTTCGCCTTCTCCGCTGCCTTATCATTAGCGGCTGTCTTGTCTAAAGCCTTCAGCACTTTGAGCTGTCTACCTTTCAATAAGATACCAAGACCACCAACAGCATTTGCTGCAGAAAATGCAGCTTCCGCCGCCTCTTCTGTTTTGAACTTGAGAAATCCAGTTCCTCGGGGCCGTCTGAAAAAATTGCAGATACTCATAAACCCAAGAAAATGAGTAGATACATATAGAACATTTTCAGAGAGAAATATATCCTTACTTGGTAACCGGATGAAGAACTGGTGCAAAGAACTGAACTTCACCAAATGAAGAAAACCGTTGCTTCACTTCTTTGTTCTCAATATCAAAAGGAATATTGTTGATGAATAGTGTCTTTCGCAAATCATCTTCTTCTTGAGCTGGTTTGGTAGGTTTTACGTCAGTTGGAGTAACTTGAGTATCCAAGTTATCAGATAACTTGCTTTCTACTGGAACAGATTCATCGTCAATGTTTCCGTCAGGTAGCTCTGAATCATTGTCATCAGAAGCCTCCGCTGAAATGAAGTTCTTAAGTACGCTTCTCGCAATCTCCGTCTCTTTCTCAAAATCAACTTCGGGTTTATCATTCTCTTCAAGTGAATCTGACTCATCTGCATCATCATCACTATCAAGCACTTGTTCTGAATTTCTTGCTTCTACATCATCGTCCTCCGAGTCACTACCAGTTCCCTCATTTTCTTCTTGGTCTGTAAAAAGACAACCAAGGTCCTATAACATTAAGAATCCAGAAACATAACAGCCCAAACCCATGTTCCTTAATCATATTCTTGATTTAAAAAGCAAAAAGGCTTGCTGAAAACACAATGCAAGGGAAGTAACTATTTGATGATGCTCTCCGACGTTTAAATTACTAACAGCAGTTCATTAAATGAAAGTTTTCCCTTACAAATAGACACTATATAATGCAAAAACATGTGGACATCTACGATTGGAAAGCCCACCAGATAGAAAAGAGATAACTAATCTCCAAAGATAAAAATGGACAAATTACCATTTCCCCCCGCAACAGGGTTACCGCCGGAGGCATAAACCTTTTTTGAGACAGCCCAATCAACAGCAATGGGTCTAACACCAAAACTTTTCCCATTGAACTTCTTGATAGCCTGCATAGCCAGGGTGGGAAAAGTCAAGGAATATAATAAAATATTAAGTAAAAATGCTGAAAAACTTTTAAGGCCAGTATAAGTATTCCAGAAGATCATGTTAGGAGAGGTTTGGTTCACTCCATCTACACATGGCTTTCCAGTTTCTATAATGAGTTATGACTAGCGTATAAGTTCATATTAGCCAGTCTTTAATTGGTTCACTCCATCTACACATGGCTTTCCAGTTTCTGTGATGAGTTATGACTAGCATATAAGTTCCTATTAACCAGTCTTTAATCTTCTCCAGGAGCTTATTAATGTATAAATATATATTATATATTTTGTTCTTGCTTGCAAAATTACACAACTACATCCTCGAACTATTAAATGGAAGCGTGTCTCATGAGGCATGCTGCAATATGATTAGTAAACTAGCTTCAGAGTGATGGATTTACAGTTCAGTTATTGTTTATCCTCTAAAACCACCATATGAGACAAAATACATTTCACATAGTTTGGCATTACCTAATACGATTAACCCCACACTACCTGATAATTAATGCAGACTTTCCCTACACCAGGGTGCTGTAAAGCACTTGATTACGGTAGTCCAAACTACAGATGTTCTATTCTGTCCTCTCATCACAAGAATCTTGGATCTGATCATTCACTACATCTAGATTAGTTAAAAGAGTGTCGAGTTATCATACAACTTTGTCACATCTACCCAAGAGCCATACTAAGAATCTTTGAGGTGTTTGACTCAAAATGATTCTCATATTGGTTCTTTTAGTCACACTCAATTTAAATGGGATAAAAGTTTGGCTGTTATTGGTCCTTTAATCTCACTCTTTCCCACATTCGTGATTTTCACCAAATTAGACAAGAGATGCCAGATACTTCACAAGGCTGGCAATTTGGTTACACACCAGGGAACACTCAGTCTGAAGCTTTCTAGTAAAGTTCTATTGAGGAAACAGAAAACGTACACTTTCCGCATCTTGCTTCGATGTGAATTTAACAAATGCAAATCCTCTGGTTAACCTGCAACACGCACAAATCATCATACACACCTATCCCAAAGGCAGATGTCATGTGAAAGATGAAAATTTTGAAAAATTACCCTGTTTCAGAATTTTTCGGAATAAAAACATCCCATACGTGTCCTACAGAAGCGAACGTATCTCGTATCTCTGAAACTGTAGCCTGCAATCAACAGTCAATAGATTGGAAAATGCATTCTAATACGACAGAGGCGCCTTTAAGCTCCGTCAATTATCAGAGAGAAGCAAACAAGCTTGTTTAAAGCAGAACTTTTAAGAAAAAGATAAAAGATTATTCAGTTCACATACAACTAACCACACACTGCATGATTAGTAATTGATAAAATTCAATAAAAACATTAAAGAACTTTAGGAGAAGGAAAGAACCTTAAATGGGAGATTTCTCACGATGAGTTTCCACTTCTGAGTTTTAGAGCCCTGGTCAACAATAATGAAACATCTTTCATCAAATTTATTTATGGTCACAATAGTATTAATTCAGAAAAATAATAAGTGGACATCCTGTCACGACAAAAAGAAGTCAGGAACTAGACAATCAACAATTCCATCAGCATGCTTTTCTTTATTATGTATAGTATCTAAAGGGTTTGGTCACGTATTTGGTGGTCTTTAGATATTTACAAAGCTGTAAGAAACATGTCAAATATATGTATAAGATTTTCTGAGTCAATTTTGGCTTCCAAGTGTAATGCATGTGAATAATTCAAAGTAATACATGGTGACTGGTGACTTACATTGATTATATTTAAGCATTTAAGAGTAAGTAGATACTAATGGAAAGAAGGTACAATTACATAAAATCAAAGATCTCGGACATCAAGAAAAGCCAGGACCAAAGTTTAGAGGAATTTTTAATTCTTTTAAAGCGGAATAAGTTGGAAATTTGTCAACAATAGATCACCAAATAAAAGGTAACAGAAGTTTTAACCGAAAAATAAAGGAATTGTGATCGAACATCCCTTCTTCACGAATTTGAGACGCATAACAATAATGATAAGCATCATATAGTTTCGATTCATTTCAAAAACTACCACGATTTTCAAATGTTTTAAGGAATTTACTGCACCAGCATGTAGAATGTAAAATAAACAATCTGATGCAGCATTCAAAATTACGATGGAACCAGATTCAATAGAATGTATATCAACAGTCTAACCACTCGAATAACTGCATAAAAAAGCCATATGCTTGGTGAGATTTCGTGCAAGATAGATGACACCTGGTTTCCGAAAGTCATTCAGTATTACAAATTTAAAACGAAGTAAATATCTTATCTATACCTCTCCACCAAGCTGGCGCGCCCAAACAGACCCAGCATGTATCACCTTTTGGTGCAGTGCCGCGACACATGCACGAGCTGATTTTACACTTGTATAAAGTACAGAAGAAGCATCAACCCTACATCCATCTTGTGCTAATCCTACAAGAGTTCACATATTTCAGTACATAACCATCTCAAGTTATGGGTAAATAAATAACATCTTTAAGAAACATAAGATATAGTACAGACCACACAGAATTACATACTAGAGATGAGTAATTTTAAATAAGAAAGCTTAAAGAAGCCTTTGATTTACTTGCTGAATGTATAGCAAGGAAGCCCTTGAATAATGTATACAATGTAAATGGAACAGAAAATGTATACGTCGTGCAAATGGAACTGAAGTTTATATGTTATTCATATGAATATGAGCAGCAACAGAAACCTTATAGACCACATACCAAGAAAATAAAACCAAATACAGAAATAAGGTCATCACTTAAAGATTGTCTCGCTAGTATGGAGCTGGATGACTGACAGCAGTTCTAGGGGCAAAAAACAAAAAAAAGGAAGATAGCATCCTAAGGGCCAAGATGAGATAAGTAGGTCTGTTAAGGTCCATGCCCCAGCTGCTACAGAAGGTATTAATTCTTTTATATAATACATGAGGAGATTCTCAAAAGTCTTCTCCAATAAACAAGTACGATGGTGAATCACAAGAAAACTGGAACTTGGATAAGTATGAAGCAGGAAGTAGTCCTCTGGAACTAAAACTTGGTAACTATAATATTCTGCAAACTCACTTAACAAAGCTTCACAATAGACTCCTTTTGTGCACAGAGCAGAAGAATGTCAGTTAAACGAAGATTCCAGACTGATACTCTTTTCATGATAATGTCAGAGACCGAAATGTAATCAGGGAATATGCTGCAATTGTAAAAGTTTGCTCAGCTGCAAAACTTGTAAAGGAAAACGTTGGCATAACTGTCATTACCGTGATGCTTAAGTTCGTGTTCCGGAAGAGGGTAAGTGACCGAACATACTGTCCCAAACTCCTTAGCTCGATGGTGAACTTCCTTTGCCATATCAGCATTACGGAGACCACCGAATATGACTGTCTTAGCAACCCTGTTTTTATTATGAGTAATTTATCATCAGATACACAGAACCAGAGAATAAAATACATGCACATCATATTCCATCTCAAAATATTACAACTTATACAAATTTACTAAACCAAAGCTCAACAGAAAACTGATCTTTAGTACATCAAAGCAAGAAGATGAAGGTTGAAAGCCATTGTGTCTTATTTCAAAGGAAACCATAGGAACAAAGTCAAATTTCACTAAAGATCAGAGCTATAGCAATCATGAATAGAAACAGAGCTGAGAAAATTTTCTCAGACCGCTTGGGTCTACCACTTCTCATATTACATACAACATTTTCAGTCTTCTGAAAAAATAGCACAGAATATCCCAAGTCAAAATCAGGTAGTCATATCAAAAGTTATCACAAAGTACTAGGTCACATCCCCATAGTGAAGTTAGCATCACAAGAAACACGGGATATTCTCTAATAATAAACCTGATGATTCGAAAAGTATTGGTCTGGACCAATCCACCAATCTTAAATATAAACACTGACTTAAAGGTGCTATTGAAACTAATCCAACTAAAGGTGGTATTAGATAGAAGCGCAAATCAGTACCAGGTACTTTACCGGCACATAGAAAGTGAATGTATTTCATATGTTTTACATGATCCATTATCTGGATGAGTCCTCAAATTAATATTTATCGTCAACAGGATGCTCCTGAGCACATAACTATTTATAATGTAGTACCAAACCAACAGCAATCTTAAATCACATAGAACAAGAGCTTTCAGGCAACAACAAAACTTGCTCACTACTCAAATCAAACCACGTTACCAAGAATTTAAAACTGAAAGTGACAACTTAATATTGGAAAGTTTAGTACACACAGTAAGATAAGATGCAAATGCAAATATTAGCCTACGTGATTCTTGCCAAAGTACAGCGTAACCCATTTTGATGACAGTAAGACTCAAGTCGATTTTCAACTACAATAAGTTGAGGACATCATTTTATAAACAGTTGAGCAACCATCCTTTTTGAGAGCCTGTGATAAATAATATACCTCATTGTCAAATATCTTAAAAGAAACTATTCATTATTATTGTTACAAATTTGTTCAAAGTATATTTCATGAACAAATATTTTAATTAATGACCTGATAATAGAACAATTAAGCAATGAGGCGTACCAAACGTAACTATACATTGTATTTTTAAAACAAATTTTATTTGACACATAGTTCTGCAGTAAACAATATTAACAGCAAAGAAGATTGGGCTCAGAGAAAGATCAGAGCCACAAGTAGATCATAATATCAGAAGGAAATTAATAGAGAGGGCACGAGAGGAGAGAAAGATATGCATACTCTATCCTACAACGGATGCATTCTAGAATCGCACAACTGACAAAATTAGTCAATAACAGAGGTTGGCTACAGCAGACAGTACCTTTGTTTATCAGAAATTTTCGCTTCACTTGGTGGACCACTGGAAACAGCATGCCCCTCTTTTCTTTTAGTTACCTTCTCTAATTGTACTAAAATGCAAACAACGTATTAGCAAAACAAAGTATAGCCTCACATGAATATTTTTTCCACATCAGATCTAAAAGCCTCGAACCTTTTTCTGGAGAACTCGGAGCCTTGACAACATCAGATGTCTCTGCAGTTGGCACAAGTTTGTCATTGTTTGACGGGACAGCAGTCTCTCTGGGTGGAGCACTGGAAACAGTATGCCCCTTTTTTCTTTCAGTTAACTTCTCTAATTGTACTGAAATGCAAAGAATGTATTAGCAAAACAAAGTATAGCCTCCACATGCATATTTTTTCCATACCATATTTACAAGCCTCGAACCTTTATCTGGAGAATCCGGAGTCTTGACAACATCGTCTGTCTCTGCATTTGGCACGATTTTGTCATTGTTTGACCGGGAAGGAGCATCTCCGAGATCTAACAAATTAAAAAGTGAAACCATGTCTTATTTTTCTGAAGGCAAAGGGAGAAAACAAAATGGTCGCACATTGACAGACCTTCAGTTTCTTTGGTTTGACGCTGCTCACGAGGAGCACGTTGTGCGGCTTGTTTGACTATAATCTTTCTACCTCCAAGAGTCGAGCCATTTTTTAGCTCAATGGCACGGTTGGCATCTTCACGAACAGCACTACATTCCCATTAGATGTTAGGTTCAGCTCAGTGACACAGGTGAAATTCATATGATAGCACCAAGATGAAATTGACTTACAATTGAACATAGCCAAATCCTCGGTGTTCAGTAGACCCTAAAGAAAACAATATCAGCAATATAACGAAACATAATGCCTTTAAGAATAAATTAGCATGCCGCAATTAGAAAGAGACAAACTCTCCATTCTCTCAAACGTTATAACGAAAACAGATGCCACATGCATATCTCACTCAAAATCATTTCAACATACCCTTCTTTGTGACCATAAAGCACCTTCTTATTGGCCCAACCTCACTGAAAGTTTCTTCGAGCTACAGTTCCAAAACAAAGACAAATAAGAACTAGTTTGATAACAAGGAAAACTGCTAGATAAACTGAGTTAATCAATCTCAGCTCCCGACACATCACCGCCTTCTGATTATCAACAAATGCAAGTACATCAAGCTGCTATTCAAATCATCTCCGTCTAACTCAAGATTAATTCCCCAATTTACGCGTAGACTCAGTTCAAAGCATGTATACTTCTACCGAAACCTCGCAAATTTCTACGCCACCAATTGCACCGTAATCAGCTTACGAACGAATTCTACTTAACCAGGCCAGCTCAATTTAGTTAAAAATTAATGCTCATCTCACATAGCGTAGCTCAACTACACTAATTTAACACCGTACAAATACATATACACGCACAAAAAACACAATCAAACATACATAAACCATAAATAAACAATCATTGCCTGAGAATTAGTGAGAGAGAAGGGCAAATTGGTGACAAAAATAGTTGCAGCGCAGTGCTGGCCTTCGCCACCAGCCTCCTTCTTCTTATTCTTCCCCATTATCTCCGACGAATGCGCCGGATTTTGCGCTTAATTGACGGAGAATTTAGCTCTGCTGTTGAAGGATTGAACAAAAACTGAATCAATGAGACTGATGAGAATTTGTTCGGACGTTGATGATGATGAATATCCCGGCGACAAATCAGAATTGGGGTTTTAAGAGGGTTTTTATTCAATTTGACGCGATTTGTAATTGGGCTTAATTTAAATTTGGGCCTGTTTGATTAATTTAAGAAGCCCGTAGTTGAGCCCGTTAGGTACTTACATTTTGGGGACAAATTAGAATTTATATCTATGAGAGCCCAACAACATTGATCAATCTAGCCAGTTAATGCGTCTTGGTATCTTTTTTGAATTGAAGTTTCTGATATTTTTGCTGAAAGAGCCAAAGTGTTTGTAGTTTCAACTCAACATAGATGAAACTGAAAGATATCGTTGTTGATCATTGTAACAACATTGTTAAAGTTTTTGATTCTAGGTCTATTACAGACTTACAGTAGATTTGACTAGTGTAGTTTGTCTGGTTGACGTTGTTTGCAGGCTATTGTGTATAGCTCGAGAGTTTAATAGTACGCACCTTATTATTTACGGATTCTCTCAATGTTAAAGAGAACTATAGTTATAAGCTATTAAATTAAATGTGGAGAGTGTCAAATGCAAACAATAAAAAATGAAAAAAAGAAAATCCAAGGTTACCAATAATGATCCAACAATGGTAACGTTCCCCGGCTCAATGGCAAAAGTATAGCCTAAAATCTTCAAAGAGAAGGTTTTATATAATAGGCACCTCTCTCCGTAAATCGTAATAGGGTTAATTTACGTTATAATTTATGTCATAGGATTCAGAATATTTCGTTGTTATAAAAATAACATCAATATGAGAAATTTGTTAAACGTTACTACATGGACCATATGGTATATATCATGGGATACCTAAGTAGACCAATGTATCACATACCAAAACTATAGGCGTACAAGAATAAAGTCGTTATTAATAATTTTTCATATTGTTGTGGAATATATCAATGAATAACATAACCTACCAACACATCACAGTTGTTATATAACATTACAGTTGCACTCTTTACAACTTTTTAATTGACTAGAGGAGAAATTAGAAGTTAATTAAATTTTTCGAAGACATTGACAAGTTTCACCAACCTTTTAATGGTGGTCAGATTCAAGACGTGTAGTTGTCATTTTCTGGATTTTTAGAAGAGGTTTATGCATTTACACCAGAGTCATGGGTATAGCTACAACTGTTTCAACTTGATGAGTGTGCCTATGTATATTTGTGTAATTTCATGGGGTATTTTTGTAAATTTGTAGGAGATCATTCTATGAATATTCAAATATCAGATGAAATCACTGCAATTAAACAAACTTAGTTTGGGTTAGTATCGCATTATTCAGCTTGCCGATCGTGTCCACACCCTAATGGGACATTTTATTTACTAAAATATGTTTGGCTTAGGAAAGAGCCCAACAATCATGACATAAGCCATCCATATTATTAGTTTTATTAAATCATTAATTCGTCATGAATCATGATTAGTGGCGTAGAAGTTTTTATTTTATTTCTTAAAAAAGTTTGAATTTCACCGACAATCTAATAGTTATATTTTCAAAAGGTGGGTGCTTCAATTTTATTTTCTTCTTTAATTTGTAGGTACGATAGTTTTTATAAGTTTTACTACAAAAATCAATATTTAATGATAGCAATTAACAACATTAGCGTGTGTTCGGTGGAGTTCGTTGTATGGGTGGTTATGCGGGTAATTTAATATGGCGTTTGAAATCAACCATTGAATAAATCTTCATGTACTAAGTGTTAAGTACTAAGTACTAACTACCAAGGCAAGGTTTAGATCTTCCATTTGATCCAAACAACAAATATTATAAAAAATAATTATTGCTTGTAGATTTTGATTCTATTTCTTAAATAATTAAAATAATTAAGTCATTTCAACTTTAAAATTGTATAATTGATGCTTTTTAAGCCAAAGATGCTCTTCGAACCCAAATATCCGCAAGGTGGCAAAAGAAATAATTTTAGCAAATTACCTAGGTGCCGAATTAGCAAACTGCCTAAATAAGGCGACTACTCCATCTGAATTAAAATTTTGCATACCGTCTCTATTTATTTTTGTGTATTTGTTATATTTAATTACAAAAAACCTTGTTATTTCTAATATTTTATTTTTTGTAATTTTAAATTTCTTTTAGTTTTTTTTCTTTCAAAAACTAATGAGTAAGAGTATTAAACAAAATATAAACATGTATATTACATTTTTTATTTTTTTTGAGAAAGTTAGATATGAATATCTTTTCGCTCATAAATAACATCTATTCTTATGTTTGAGCAAGTTAACTATATCTATATCCCCATGTATAAGGGATTAATGTACTAATTTTTGAAATCGCAAAGGTAATTTGCTTAATTGTTTTTCCTATATGAGAACAATTTGCCAATTTGGCATAAGATATGGGGGTAAGTTACAAAAACTTTAGAAAAAGAAGTCTACCAAATATGTGAAATTTGGTGCTTTAAACAAGTTAGGCAAGGAGAAATGACTGGCATATGCCACTCATTCGGTATATGCTTACCCTCATTAAGTAAAAGCTGGTAGTCATTTCTTTAAAGAGGAAAACAAAACAAGAAGCACTAAAACTAGTGCTCTAATATCCATATAGACAGATCATAAAGATGCAAATTTCATCAAAAGAAACCAAAAACCTTAATGATGCAAATGTGTAAATACAACAAACTAAAAGGGCTAATACGACAAAAGCCCAAAAGTAGGCCCATAAGATGACAAAAAATTAGTGACATGGGCACCCCATTGGTACAACACTTATGTTATTGGACAAACAAATCTAGAAAATGAAGATTTTCCTAACCATTAAAATATTCGGCAGTAGCAAATAAAACAAGAATAATTGCATATTGACCCCTGAAGGTTTATTTTATAACAAAATATTTGTTATGGTTTGAACAAATTCATAAACATTTTAGAAATTCAAAAGAACATTGAATGAGCTCCCATGATGTTTGAATCGTCACAAAAACGCCTTTTGAAGTTTAAAAAACACCAAAAACCATCTGATCGTGCCTGCGAGGTCCCATACTACTTGCGTGGTTGATCACGAGCTTATAATCATATGGTTATTCAAACCATGCATGCAAATCAAATGATCTATTCGATAAGATCGTTTGAGCGTCCATGCTAGTCAGAGAATCGATCTGATCGTGGCTTAATCGTGGCTTACCAGCTAATATTTATATCTTCATTCGCCATGTGGTCCCTTTACTCATTCCTCGCATGCTATAACCAAATATGTCACACCAACACTCCAAAAATTTGTCGTCTCCGTAATAATTCAGGGGTAGTTCTGTAATTATTCAAACTTTAGGAAAAAAGTTGTAAGTAAATGAAACTTTAGGGGGGTTTAGATGTAATAATCCCACAAAATAAAAGCAAGAAAAGAATAAAGAAAGGCTTTGTATGGTGGATATTGCTGCAACACAGACCTTCCATCAATAAGCTTAAGTTAAATGTCATAAAGATGAAAACTTTAGAGAGAGAGAGAGAGAGGTTTAAGAGAGGGTTTAGGTCCACCAACTGGTGGTTACAAGACTGGCACTCTATAACCAAACATCATCAACAACAGCAAAAAAAGAATCAAACAAAGTCAAGCAACAAACATTAACAACAACAATAACAACAACAGCTAAGATAGAACCAACAAAATAAAAATAATACTAACTTTTATTCATTCTTTGTGCAGTTTTCATAAGCAAACTATAAGCAAAGATTCAAGAGAGTGTGAGAGAACAAAAAAAGATTTGATTTTTATTTGTGGGTTTTATTTGTAGGGGCTATCATTTAATTGTGAGGTACATAGAGAAAGTAGAAACAGTAAAGACAAGACATTTTTTTGTTTTTTTTTATGAGTGTGCAAGACTCACGTGGGAATATATAAAGAGTGTTAAGTAATATCTGATGCGTGAGTAAATGTAGAATATCATTCATAAAGGCTTGGAGAGTTAAAAGCCTAAAGGGGTGATAATGTTCTTGTACTTTTCAGTTTTGAACAATTGAAACTCTACTATCACAGTAGACAAAAGAAAGGGAAAAACAAAAACAAAAACATTAGTTGTTGTTTTTCTTTTGTTGGGTTTTTCTCCTTCTTTTTTTTTTTTTTTTTTGTTTGTTTGATTCTGGTGTGAGAAAAAAGGAGCTTTTAAAACCTTTGTGTTTGCTCTAAAGAAAGAGTAATTAAGTTGATCAGAGAGTTTGTGTTCTTCACAAAGCACAAAATCATACTGAATTTCAGGTTTGTGTTTTTGCTTTGACTTTTCTTGTAGTACTATTACAATTATGAATTATTACAAATTGCTCTTCTGGTTGAATCATGTTCTCAATTCCAGTTTTTGTCTATAAAAAGTCCAATTCTTGAGCTTTATCACTTTCTATGTGAAGTGTTTGGTTTGTCCTTGTCAAGAAGTGTTCTTATTTCTGAATATAATATTTGTTTTGTAATCTGGACATTTACTTTTGGGTCTGAAACAGAAAGCAAGCAACTTGGTTTTAAATAATAGAATAGATAATCCATAGTTACTTCAAAGTTGTTAATATTTCTACCGAAGCTATCATTAGTTGTGTTCTGATTGAGATTACATAACTACATAAGGCTCTTATATTATCTATGGCTTCTGTTATGCAGAGAGGGATTAGGATTTCCAGTTTGAATTGAGATGATGCCATAATTCTCCAAAGTTTGAAGGACACCTGACTGAATCTGCGTCAAGAAACTGTTTTTTTCCACCAAACGCAGTCATGTATATGAATTTCTCGTCTTCGTCAGGGTCGTACTCTGATGCATTAGATATTCAGCACATTGGAGTTTCAGAAGCCAACACTTCTCAACAAGAAGTTCTATTGAACTTTGGAGGCTCACGAGCTTTAGAACACGACTTTAGTTCGTGGAAAGATGGTGGAAATGGGATGCCTTTGATGCATTCGTTAGGTGAAGCTTCTGGTGTTCTTCATGGTGAACCAAACTTGCAGAGTCAAGGATTATCTCTCAGTCTCAGTACACATGAACCGTCACTAATGCAAATGTCGTCCATTCAATATCAGAACACAAACCCAAATTTCTCTGCGCTGTTGGGGTCTAATCCTTCGACGTCTGGTGAACATTGGGGCAGGAATATTTCCATAGAAGGCGAAGATAATTTTCAGACTAAGCAATCAACGGAGAATGATTATATGCCTAATTCAGATGCAATGAAAACTGATGTCTCTCCATATGGGATGCCTAGTATTGCAAGAGCTGTTCCTAATTCAAAGTATTTGAAAGCGGCACAACATTTGCTGGATGAAGTTGTTAATGTCAAGAAAGCTATCATGGAGCAGAGGTCAAAAAGGGAGTCAAAAGAAGTTAATGGGGATTTCGGAGATGGAGCTTTGGATCCATCTATAGCTGGATCGCCTTCACTCCAACCAGAGGCCAGCAGAACTTCGAATGAACTTTCAGTGGCTGAGAAGCAGGATCTGCAAAGTAAAACAACGAAGCTTCTGTCAATGCTGGATGAGGTGAGACAATGTTGGCTTAAGATCTGTTAAGGCCCTTCTGATATTTAATAACCACAATAAGTTAGCTTATTGTTTTTCCATCATAGATATTCGACTTCTCTTGCAGTGAGTCGTGGCCTTATTTGTGTTTATTAAATAAATTACATGGATACTGTATTTTCCAACTAGCACATACATGAAAATTAGAATGATCAACATCCGGTTTTGATCATTTACCTGCGCTCTTTTGGTCTCAATCAAACCACAAGTTAGCTCAGTTAGTATTCATTACCCAAATGCTTCTTGAAAGTGTGTTTTAGTTGAAGAAATTGTAAATTTTGCCCACGAAAATGAACACCCTTAAGTTATTTGGTAAAAAACTACTTGACGCAACTGTTGCATGGTTATGTGGTGCAAACAAAGGTTGATGAGAATATAATATTCCTAAAATTTTAGGGCACCATTTCAATATTCATCAGTCTTCTCCCTATATGCAATATTCATTTCTAACCCAAAATTTCCTATGACAGGTCGACAGACGTTACAGACAATATCACCATCAGATGCAAATAGTGGTCTCATCCTTCGACATGATAGCAGGATCGGGGGCAGCAAAACCATACACGGCGCTTGCGCTTCAGACAATTTCTCGTCACTTTCGATGCTTGCGTGATGCTATAAATGGACATATTAATGTGGCACAAAAGAACCTGGGAGAAGAAGACTCTTCTTCAAATGATAAAGGGAGTGTCGGGATATCTCGACTGCGTTATGTGGATCAGCAGCTCAGGCAACAAAGAGTCCTTCAGCAGCTTGGCATGATGCAACAGCATGCATGGAGGCCACAGAGGGGGCTCCCAGAATCCTCTGTTTCCATACTAAGAGCTTGGCTTTTCGAGCACTTCCTCCATCCGTAAGCAAAAACTATTTTCAATCCTACCTCGTTTTACTGTCTTTTTAACTTGTACTTTTTCCTATTTTTAGATCTGATTAATGGTTTTTTCTGCAGTTATCCTAAAGATTCTGACAAGAT
This sequence comes from Misopates orontium, assembly GCA_946800315.1. Lineage (NCBI taxonomy): Eukaryota > Viridiplantae > Streptophyta > Magnoliopsida > Lamiales > Plantaginaceae > Misopates > Misopates orontium. Next base: position 1,518,562 of record OX326948.1, on the reverse strand, counting down.
CATGTTAGCGAGGCAGACGGGATTAACACGGAGTCAGGTGAAATAACTGCTACGTGCACTGAATACTCTGGTCTTTCCTTGCTTGAGAACTTGTTTGTACTCTTAGATTGCAATTGTGGTTTGTATCTGTTTAGACGTTGTAATATTTTTAATAAATCGAGTCTCGGAAGTGGTAAAAGAGCTTACTATTCCAAAGGTTCGTGGACATCCTTCTACAATAAGCTAATTTCATGTGTTTTTTTAATGGTTTTGATTCTTTTTTTGGGTTTGGGCAAATGCAATAATGCAAGTTACATCACTTGTAGTTATAATTTATTAGTCTGTGTAAGACTCAACATTTTGCTTTTGTGGCTGGCTCAGGTCTCAAACTGGTTCATAAACGCAAGGGTGCGGCTATGGAAGCCCATGGTTGAAGAAATGTACAAAGAAGAAGCTCGTGACTCCAAAATGGAGTCTAATTCTTCTTCAGAAACCATACCAAGAACTGAAAAGACGACTGATACAAATGTAACCAAGGACCAAAGAGAAGATTTGCAATGGAGTGAAACTTCACTCAAGTCGAGATGTGATCAAGTGCCAGACGACGTAGAAATGTTGGTATCAAATACCAGTTCCACTTATGCAAATGCAGCAATTCAGCCAAGTTTTGGCAGTGAAAGGTTCATGTACCAAATGTCAGAGCTCCAAAGATTTGGTAATGGTAATGGTAATGGAGTGTCGTTGACCCTCGGACTACAGCAGTGTGAGGGTGGTAGCATAAGTATGACTAATGGTTTTGTTTCCAGTAGAGACGATGAAGTGTATACCAATGCAACATCAGGTATGGGGAACGAAGTAGCAGAATTTGATTGCATGGGTTCAGTGAATGAGCAACACCGATTATCCTCCCTCCAGTCATTTACACGACTCTTATAGCTAGACAAGTGTAACTTGTGAGAGTTACTTAAAATGATGATACTCTTATTTTTGCACAAGATTGTGCACGTTGAAACAACAATAGTACGATATCGCAAATACATGAATAAGATATCTAGCACATTTCAAATTTATGCATGGCCAGATATTCATCTGCTCTACTCGTTAACACTGTAGATTTTGTAAGGCAAATAATTTTGGAAGACGGACATTTTCTCGCATCATCATTTCAGCAGTCCTAATATATTCATAGTGAAATATTAATTTCCAGAATCATAAACAAAAAAATCCACAACCTAACTGCAGAAGATCATAAACAAAGTAATATTTCACCAGTATAATAATAATCACAATGATCAAACATTGAGAATGTCGTAAACAAAAATATCAGTGAACCGCCAAATATCAAACATTTCCATGACTTTTGTAGGAAAACAAGTGCAACTTGTGGGAGCTGCTTTAGCATAAGATTGTGTCTGTTGAAACAACAATAGTATGATACTGCAAAAATATGACTAAGATATCTAGCACATTCCAAATTCATGCATAGTCAGATATTCATCTGCTCCACTCATTCACCCTGTAAATTTTGTAAAGCAAACAATTAGAGAAGATGACATTTTCTCCCTATTAACATCATCATTTCAGCAGTCAACAATATTCATACTGATCCATTAAGCTTCTAATGCTTTCATCAAGATATCCACCTTCCAGAGTTATAAACAAAAAATATCAACAATAGCCATTTGCTCTATCATTCACCCTGTAAATTTACTCTGGCCATAACCATCATTTCAACAGTCATAATAATATTCACAATGATCCATAAAACTTCTAATTCTATTGTCAAGATTCCACCTTCTAGAATCATAAATTAAAATATCTACAACCTAGCCTGAGAAGCTCAATTTCCTCCACAGGATAGATCACTGCCATTCTGTCACTATTTACCTGAAGATAAAACACAAACACCAGGACAGTATCAGGAGTGAATTTAAAATACATGTATTTCAACATTAAATGAAATGGAATTCACTTACCGTTTTGAGACGGCCACAACATCTTCACTCAGTCGATCAGTTTCCAGAAACATGTCTCCACAGTTGTTTTTATCCACCTCGTCCATTTCAAGTTTTTCGCGACTGCTGCAGTGATCCCATTCAAACCACATCTTAGAGATGGATTCCTTCTTGAAGCAGGTGATATGATCCTCCTCTTCTGGTGAGCCTTCCGCGATCAATCTATAGGTGTACACCTTCCTAACCTGGCCGGGTCTAAATGCCCGCCCAATTGCTTGGCGAGTCACAGATGGGTTTAAAGGAACATCCAAAATAATTATACGGGAAGCTCCAACAAGAGATATCCCTTCACCACATGCTTTTATTGACCCAAAGAACACTCGTGCCTCCGATGAATTGTTGAATTTATCCATGGAAATTTCTCGTGTTTCAGCATCAGAATCGCCCGTGATCATAAACATCTCTCTGCCAATCGCATAACCTTTCAAATGTGCAGTCATTCTCTCTAAAAATTTAAGCGGCAGAAGATATTGGCTAAAAACCAATAGCTTTTCACCAGTTGATTCACAGAGCTTGAGAAGATTCATATAAAATTTACCCTTAACACCTTCCGAAATGTCGAATTTCTCCAAAATTGCATCAATCTTCTCTTCATCAACTCTATCTTTTGCTCCACTACTCTTTGAGAGATTCTTTAGCCTCGGATGGACGTAAATAGCACTACCTTGCGCACTGATTGCGAACTTTCTGTTCAAAGTTCTCAACTCTTTAACCTCAGATTTTTGCTTGGGGTTAAGACGAAGAATAACTGAAAAATCCACAAGTCCCGGGAGTTCATCTAGGTTGTCACCCTTGTAATAGTGCAACACGTGTTTTGTCATTTCTCGCAAATCCTGTATCACAGTCACCTTCCTCGTGAGGTTTGCATCTTTTGTGAGGGTCTGCTCTATTAATTCGTAGAAGTCATTCTCTTTGCCATTTTTCGACAAATTCCTTTTACCCGAGATATCTGCCCTGCTCCAGATACGCCTCCTTATTGATCTAGAAGTGTCGGATTTAATAAACCTGGGGCGAACCAGGTTTAAGATGTTGAAAACTTCTTTCACGTGGTTCTGATACAGAGTTCCAGAGAGAACCACCTTTCGAGCTGTTTCAATCCTCTCAAGGGAGGTTAGGACATCAGTATCTTGGTTTCGGGGTGTGTGACCTTCATCTAAAATGAGAATAGAAGGAATTTTGAGCAAATAATGTTGGCAAGCCGTGGCAACTTGCCCACCACCAGTGTCGCAGATGATTGAGGAGAACTGTTTGTAGCCTAAAAACAGTATACTCCGCTCTTTCTCCCAATCCTTTAGAACCTCTAGTTGCTGACTTCGGCAATCTGCTTTAACCGAGTAGAAATCATACAGAGGTATGTCCTCAACCTGCCATCTAAGAAATTCCTTTTTCCATATAGCCAAGATGCCTCTGGGAAGCACAACTAGCGGCCTTGCAGCTGGGTATTTTGCCATGAAACTTTGGAGGAAACTTATTATCATGAATGTTTTACCTGAACCAGGAGCGTGAGCCATAATGCAACCTCCGGGATTATCATTTACCAGGTTTCTCAGAAGAAAATTGAAGCCCTCAACTTGATGGGGCTTCATCTCTTTCCTGTGCCGCGGATGTGGATAAATATCAGCAGCAGCAAAATCACTCGATGATTTACACCCATCAGGGACAAGTTCAGACTCATCAAACTCTCTGGTAGCCCGTCCTTCATATCGGTAAGTTCTGCTGTTCCTAGTGCCCTGAATATAAAACAACACAGGCAAATCAGTTGGCGGGCAATACATATTATGTGCCACAAGATTTAACTAACTCAAACGAAATGGTAATAGACTAGGCAATGAAACAACTGATGGCAATTAAGCTTGAATAATGACAAGGAAATTAGTAGTGAAGATATTTAAAGTGAGTATTAAAAAATAAACATATTGTGTATATATCTAAGTTAACTTCCTATGCTGCGAAGCTGGAATCAAGTCAATTATGAGAAGGAACTAGATGACTGCAAAAGGCAAATATTCTGCAAATAAAGAGTAGCTAGTATACATCGACAAGTTGCGCATCCTCCCTCTATTTTTGCTCTTGGATTGTGGTACCAAACAGTATTTCAGAGTTTTGAGGGAAAAAACAGTTTCTACCCTTTAACAAAAGCACAAACCATAATCGACAAATTTAAATATAAATCCACTTAAATGAGACCTTAAAACTGTTACGAGTACTACTATTTCACTAATTGAATGATACTCAAACTCCTTTTTACGCCAGAGATAATAGATGTTAAGAATATTACAATCACGTACTTTCTACTGGTTGTTGAGGAGGGAAGATAAAGAAGAGAGTAAAATTTCCACCATTCTGCAACTGGATTACAGATTTAGGTGTGTGGAATGAAAAGGAAATCTGGGTATTTGGAATGGAAACAACAAGACCTAAGCTTTCTTGCCCTATGAGAAAGAGGAATGTGCAGAGTTTTTAGAGACTGCTGTTGTCTACAATTACTCATGGACTGAATGGAGGTACGTGAAAATTAAGGGGAGGACCAATTTCTCATCTCAGTATAGACTGAATAAGTAAAGTACTTGAAACCAAAAACCTAGATTTTGGGCAAGGCTTAAGCGTTGATGTATATGATTTCAGGTGGCCCTCCAACCTATAAAAGCAGCAGGTCTTTAAGATGTTCTCTCAGGGTGAAAACATTACAACTCAACATCACAAAAGAGCCGTCTATAAGATAAAAAGATAAGAAAGTCTAAACTGCGACAATGTGACATACTTAGAAATACATATACAGATGGAGCAGTGTACAGGATTATTAAAATAAGCATTCACACATATTGTAGAGATAAACATAAAGTCATTCTAAGATAGAAAAATACATATAGCACATTTTACATTAAACATCTTTCGTCTAGATGCATCAGAATTAAAAAATTCAAAACTGATGCATCATTTATCCAGCAGTTTTGGTATGTGTAAAGTTAAACAAAGATAAATGTTAAGCGCATAAAATAAATCACTTAAGAAACAAGTACGACATTCAGACAAATAACCATACTCAAAGGAAGCTAGACGAAATGTAATATGAATGGAACTGAAAAGCAATACGCTACCTTCGAGAAATTATACTCAATGATAGATTCAATACTTCGCTTGATGACTCCACAAATGCGGCATACATCACCAATATCATCTTTCAGAATAAAAGAATGTTCACACTCTTCTTCATTCCCATCCTCATATCCATCGAGCAGGGCATCTTCAGAGGCATCCTACGGGGCAGAGGAAAAGACTTGTCAGTGAAGCTCAGATGAGGGTGAGTACAGAGAGTTTAACATATACTGATAAAGGCAAAAAAAATAAAAATCACATCTATAAACTTATGCACAAAACATTATAACCAGTAACAGATTCAGCAAAGAAATCAGAGCTACCTTTGAACACTCGAGTGCAACTCTCATCTCATTCCAAATATCATCGAGACCATCAGGATTGGTTTCTGAGGCTTCATCACTATCTTCCATATGTGTGTCATCCTCTGTGCCAACATACTCGCCTTTAACTTTTATCAATTCAGTTTTAGGATTGATAGATGCATCTCCTTTGGCTGAATTCTGTTGTTGAGTAAAATTCGATACCTGCATTAGGTTAAGACGCTATTAGCTGAATAATAACAAAAGCGTACATAGTCTATTCAAGATCACATGTGTCCTGTTAACATGGAGAAAGTCCGAAGCATCATATTCAAAAATACATCTTATCTGTCGAAAATATTGATCTTGAAAAATTAGAAAGTTAGTAAAAGTGATAATTACAAACTCAGCATACAATTCAATTTTCTAGAGAAATTATCATTAAAAGTTCACATGAGACAGTGAATGATCGTATAAGTTGTATAAACTTCATTTAAGATAAACTCAGAATTTCCTTACCACAAAGTCCTTCATAGAAAGGTTGCCAGAAGGCTTCTTCAAGCTCACTTCCATATTGGGAGATGCAAGATTCTCAGTCGTAGTATCAATATCATCGTCTGAATCGATTATTACAACTAGACCAGTATGGGACTTCTCCACTACTGAAACAGACCTTCTAACTTCAAGATTACTTTCATTCTGTTCGTCTTCGAGAACAATAACTTTTGGACTTGTTGGCTTGGTTGTCTTCGGTGTCATTTCTTGCACAGTATGACATGAGTATGGAAGATTTTGGTCTAGTTCATAGAACCAGTCTACTAACTTGCTCCTACGCATGACAAGATCCTGTATATCTTTACTTACGCTTCCATATTTACCACTATCCAACTCTTTCAGCAGATTAACAGGAAAGGGCTTAGATGTATCTGCAACTTTTGAACGTGAATTCTTTCTTTTGTGATCAGATTCAGCTCGCCAGCAAGTGGGGAAGACAGTAGGACTGTAACTATTGCTTTCATTAGCAATTATCGTTTTGCGCCTTTTTGGGCTCAAATCTGCTGATGAAAAGCATACATCAAATACTTTAAAATTTGAAAGTTCTATTAAATAATGTAGCGGCATCTTGAAATACTTCAACAATCAACCCAGAACAGTAGAACAAGCATTGAATCCAAACAATACTTAAGGTTCACAGGGTAGGCAAGTCTGACCATATTCAACAGATCTATACTTTAAATGCTCTCCGATACGTAAAGCCTAAGCACTGACTGGACAACATTGGATCATAGCATCAACCTTACAACATTCCATGTGCAATACTTGAAGAGCCTACTGAACACATACTTGTCCTCAAAATTATCTATGGAGTAACCCCGCTCACATTTCTCGTTTTTGTTTTGTTTGCACTTTACTAAACAGCAACCACTTATTAAAATTCAAACAGCTATATGTATGAGCTAGAGTGTCACTTCTAAGGGTCAGACTACTGTCAATCAACTGATCGTTTCCAGAAAATCCATGTAATGGTGTACAACATAAACACCAAACTATTAGTTTCTAACTGCAGAGCTTAATCAGAACTTAGCATCTTCACCTTTTACCATTTCATGCATAACAATCTTAGAAAATTCAATTGCCTAATCTTAACAAGCCAACAAACAGAGAAAGGGTAAAAGTGATGATTGTAAAATTAGAAAAGCACACAAGCACATCGATCAAAGTTTCTTTTATTTTCCTCGAAAACGTATTCATTTTTAACTCTATGGAAACGAAACATACAAGTATCTTCTATATATATTGCAATAACGGTTTCCACGAATTGTTCGAAACATATCGAAAAGACCTCGAAACATTGCGAAAAGTTTCTAATATTTAACTCACCGTAGAAACGAAACTTTGATCTATGCACAAGCAAATAACAATAAGTTCCCAAACTATAACCAAAAAGAAACAAAGATCATTAAAAACATAATTTCCTTAAACAGAAAAAGCTCAGGAGTATCATAAAGCTCATTAAAAACATAATCTCCTTACATAGAAAAAAGCTCAACCAGAAAACAGAGTACACTCTTATCTTCAAATAACACTACAAAAACTTTGTAATCACGACCCCCAATTCAGACCAAAACATCACATGCAAACACGAATTCACACGAAAAAACTCACCGTCTGACAAATTCGACGGTAATCTCTTCAGAGATCTTCTCTGATGACTCGTTTCATCAGCTCCGTTCATTGTCACACTACATGCACAAACCAAAACAACAAAAAATTGTCAAATATTTCTATAAGCATTAAACCTAAGCTCATCTCCTACATTTTCTACTGCACAACACCAGCTACAACTCGAATCAAAACACCAAATATTCAACAATAATCAAAAAACCCCAAATTTTCACCCAAAAAAATTAGAAAAATCCGTAGTTAACATGCAAAATGTCCTAATTTACACTCGAAATGGAGATAGAGTCGATTGAATTTTAGTAATTTTACTTACATTTTGCATTAGGGTTTCCTCGATTTTGGGGAGAAATTTTGATTTTTTGTGAATATGAGCTTAGTTTAGTGTAGCACAGAGCACAGTAGTAGTATGAAGAAGTATATGGAATAATGGAAAAAGTGAAAAACAAACACTTTTCACTAGTTCCAGGAGAATTTTGCTTTTGCCAGGCACTGTTTAGTCAACTACTCGATTTTAATAGTTTCTTAAACCGGTTAACAATTAACTTTTTGTGTTATATTATTATGTGATTTAGTTATAATATTCTTTTAAATATTACATGAACGTCGTGTGGGGAATATTACAATAATAGTCATCTAAGTCGGTATTTCTGTAGAATTAACATGTAATTCTTTCATCGGCAATTTTAGTCATAAAGTTACAACATGTTTCAAAATTGGTCCTTTAACCAATTTTTTTGTCAATTTTGGCCGAAAATTCCTTTTTTTAAAATAATTTGTTCATTAAAACACACGCACAAGTCACGTTTTTTTTTGGGGGGGGGGGGGGGGGGTGATCAGATTTCAAAATTGCCAAAATAAGTGGTATGCGGACTAATTTTTAAACATGTTGTGACTTGTAGGACAAAATTTGCTGATAAAAAACTTATAGGACTACTTCTACATAAGTGTCGGCTTAGATGTCATTGTTGCAGAACTCCTTGTCTATAAGTCTATCGGTTATAAGATAAATTACATCAGCTAACCTCATAATATGAGGTGTTTATTCAAACCACCACACGAGTTTTAAAAATTACTTAAACCACCCTTAGATGGTGTTTGGCATTACACTTTTCCTATCCCATGAAGTTCAAATACAATACTTGGACTAATTATTAAAATACATGGTTTAAATACATGGATTAAGCACCGGATTAATTAAACTGGATTAATTACAATACATGGGATAGGAAAAGTACAATCCATGGTTTTTAAAATACAATACATGGATTAAGCACCGGATTATGAATCCTTGGGTGGTAGAAAGATAAATTATAGTCATTTAAACTGGGTCAGTCACATATAGATTCAATCCATTTGAACCTGGATTTAATAAGAGTAACCAAATATAATGGAACCCATATTAACCCATACAAACACCCATAATAAGGGGTTAATATGGGCAACCATACATGCCTATATGTATGTGTTTTCCTATATTATCTCGAGCAACTTTTTTTTTCATAATTCTACTTGTCTAATGACATAATTTTTAGAATAGTTATTATTCTCATTGATTTGTTTAGGCTTTAGTTGCACGTACCAAGTTACAAATTCATTATGAAACCCTTTGTTCGACAAGATTAGTAGTAAATCCATTATTAAACTCTATGTCAAAATTCAATACATATATGTATATATTATTATATAAGTTTTATGTTATACTTTTGTGATGTAAAATCCAGGACAACTCATCCAAAGGATAAAGAAAAATATTTGTTGAATATAGAGTGATCAACGAGATCTACAACATAGAATATTATTATTTCCCACTAACCAGTAATTATGATTGAGAATAATAAACAAATATCCCTCGTTTTAGTTTATAAAAGTAATGGGTTGTTTTATGGTTAATTAATACTTTAAGGGACTGTTTGGTTACTAATTACTATCCACAGAATAGAAGGAAGGATACAATGAACGGGAAAAACATGAAAGCTACTATATAGAAGAAGAAAAAATCCTTCATTTTTCACTGCGTTTGACATTGTTGTTGGTTTTGCAATAAATATTTATAATTAGAAAACTTAGCACGATTTTGTGAATATATTTTCTTGTAAAATAAGATGCAAAAATAATTACACAAACTTAATTATTTGATATATTTATTGGATTTTCTGATATTTTTCTTTTTGTAAATTCTCAACAACGTTGAAATATTTCATGATGCATTTCAATTTTTGTTAACTTATTTTACAGCTGACAATCGTGATAGATGTATTTGAGATGAAATAATATACGTAATTTATGTTGTGATAAAGGAAAAAAAGTAATTGGTAATAGTATGTATTCTGCATTACAACAAAAATACTAACAAACATAATATATGTTCTCAATCAAGAAGATTGAAATATAATATATGTAATAAGTTTATAATTTTATGGTAATTGTTTAATTATTAAAAATGGAGTCTTCCATCTTTATCTTGGTAAAATAAAATGATGGCAACAAAAGATACTTTGAAAATCGATAAACACAAAATATCCCACCTAGGCTACAAATGTCGGAGGAAAAACGAATAGGTTTAATTCCATTTTGAAACTTTAGATAACTTCTTCAATTTCTAAATAGAAAAATCTTGAAGTTTGTTGAATTTTTCCACCTACTTATGGGAAATAATAAGTAGATGTGATTGGTAAGGATCTCATGATCTTTTCAAATCTATTTGAGTTAATAAAGTACTTTATTATCTTTCGTAAGGTCCTCTTCATATTCTAAGAAATTATTGTACTGCTAGAAGAAAAAAAGATTTTTTCCTTATTTTTCTCCTTTCCCCATTTTCATAGGAATCAAAAAGCTAAAGATAATTTACGTGATCTGCTCAGAAGTGTGTAAACTTTGTGTATGATATATATATCACAATATTCCTTGTATACGATGTACTGAAAATACGTAGCAATATGTAAGTGTTTTATGTTTCATTTTTAAATAGTCAAAAATGGAAATATTTTGTAACTTTACGAGATATTGTTAAAAACTTAGTACCATGAAACGTTAACACAGAGGCCGTAAATTATTATCATTTGCATTTATAAATACAAAAAATGGTATACTCATATGTTGAGCGATGGTATTCAAATTCCATAAGAAGTTGCTATGACCTATGAGGATTTTAATCCTTCGGCCGCCAAAGAATATTAAAGATGGCAACGAATAGGAATCTGCAATAGATTCATTTAAAGAAATTGATGAATTTGACCAGAGAAATGAAGAATAAGTAGCTGCTAATTGCTATCTCCATCAATTCTCATTTACTCAGCAATTTATTTCTGCATAGGAAAACTCAATCGCTTATATATGAAATTTGTATTTAAATATTCCAACAAATTAAGTATCTTTTTTTTTATAACCTTTATTCAATAATTCAACCTACCAGCAAAAACAAAAACAAAAACAAAAAACGTATTTCAAAAGTAACAAAAACAGACAATATGCATGAATTATGCCTCGTCAATAATTTTTTTAAAAAATTACCGCGTAGAGGAAACTCTACATCTATCCAAATGTCACTTTCTGTGTAGCATAAAGTAAGGCCTAGTTTGGTTGGTGAGAGTAGGTATGATAGACATATTATCTCACTCCTTCACGTGTTTGGTTGTAAAGATTAAAAATCAGGCATGATAAGATTAGGCTGATGTGGCAAGATAATCTTCCGTTTAAAAATCGGACCTCCCGAGGTGCGATTCATAATAGCTGGATTTTGACAATGATGAAAAGCCTTCATTGCCCTTACTTTTGAATGCAAAATAACACTTCTGCCCCCAATCGAAAAATTTAGCGGCAAATTGAATAATAGATAGGTAAAAAAAACTAGGGTTCAATCACTTCTCAAATTTGCAGCCGCAGTGAGGTTTCATCTAACGGGGAAGGCAATTGTGATCGAAAAAGGTGAGCTTCTGTCCAATTTTAGGGTTTATGACTGGATTTCGACCACAATTATCTCAATGAAAACCTTATTCGTGATTTCTATTGTTATTCCAGGCAACCTTTACACAATCTGCGTGAGTCGTCAACCAAGTGAGAGGTATGTGTTTTAGATACTGTAACTTTCGTTTCTCACGAGTAATGGATACTGCTTTATGAATTTTTTTTCCGATTGTTTTAAAAAAACTATGCAAATATTATATTTCAGATTTTGAATATGTGGTACAGTGTATGAATATTATGCAAATTGTAGTAATTGAAAGTTTTGCCCTTTTCTTTTTGCACAATTGCAGGAACTTGTTATGGATGAATATGAAGAACTTCTTTATTTATTGTTATTGCATCAGTTAATTATTCGGAGTGCTCTAGTCGCATTCGTGGTTTGTTACTATGCTTGTCGTCGTCTAGGTAATAGAGGTCGTCGACCTCGTAGGCTAGGCATAACATATAGCATGACTGCTCGCATTCCCGGGCAAGTAAAGTATCTACACGATTCATTAAATAAGAAAGATTCATCGTGCAAAAACAACTTTAGGATGAACCGCCATTGTTTTTATAAATTGTGTAACCTACTACATGAAATGGGGGGGTTGAGGCCGTCTAAGTATCTTAACATTAGCGAGCAAGTAGGAATATTTTTGGACATCATATCACACCATAGTAAGAATCGACAAATAGGCCGTCATTACGATCGTTCGGGTGAGACCATAAGCAAATATTTCAAAAAGGTAATGGTTGCACTATTGAAGCTTCACCCAGTTTTGCTATCACACCCAGAACCGATTGGTCCCGATGAAGACAACCTAACTTGGAAGTTATTTCAGGTAATAAACCTATCAAACACATCAGACTTTAGGTATTTGATATTTAAAAACCTTATCTAATTATATAATTTGGCTTTTGTAGGGTTGTCTAGGCGCACTTGATGGTACTTATGTAAAAGTACAAGTTCCGGCTGTTGATAAACCCCGATATAGGACTAGGAAAGGAACTATTGCAACTAATATAATGTGTGCGTGTGATCGAACTGGGCAATTTACCCAAATCTTTACGGGTTGGGAGGGGTCCGCTGCTGATAGTAGAGTGCTTAAAGATGCAATAACTCGCCCAAATGGATTTAAAATCCCTGTTGGTAATTCCTCAAAACTATGATTTGTAACTTATTTTGTCTAAAGCCTTAGCTAAGCCACTAATTTATCTTCAACCCCACAAAAACAGGACAATATTACTTGTGTGATAATGGATACACCAATGGTCCCGGATTTCTAACTCCCTACCGAGGTATACGCTATCATTTGAGAGAGTGGGAAGTTGGCAGTCGTGCACCGCAAAATTACCAGGAATTTTTTAATATGAAGCACTCCAGGGCTAGAAACGTGATCGAACGGGTATTTGGGGCTTGGAAAAAGAAATGGTTTGTTCTATCTAGTAATTCCTTCTATCCTATCAAGACTCAAAACCATATCCTAATGGCAACCCTCTTGTTAAATAATTTTATTCGACAAGAAACTGGTGTTGAAGCGTTGGATTCTAGTTCGGACAATGATTCCGATGACAATGATGACTCACACGAACAGCCCGAGAATTTTGTTGAGGTTGTTCAACCATCAGCGGCATGGACAGCATTCCGAGACAACATGGCTCAAGACATGTACAATGAATGGTTGTCAACTAGACATTAGAGGCATTAGACATAGGGGGCAGAGTTTGGGTCCTTTGTTCTGGCATGTAACTTTGTTTCTCCATTTGGATATGTACTATTAATATTCGGGTTGCATTAGATTGAAGTTCTTTTTGTCTGTATTATAAATTGAGTACTGTAAACTTTTGATCCAAATTATTAACTACTCTATGTTATTAGGTGCTATGTTATTTATTTTGATGATGATAATTGCGATTTAATTATTATGTTCATTTGATTGATGAAGTTTTATAATATTGCTTCATCCGTATTTAAGGGCGTTTGCTCATTTGATTTAGTGGATATGAATTATTCTACTGATGATGTTGATTAGTTTATATTAGCAATAACTTTAATTCAAGACTCATATTTTTATACTTATGATTTTGAACTAGTGAAAGACAACCTTGATTTTTTGCATTTGAATTACTCTGCTGATGCAAGTTGATTAGTTTAAAGTGTCTGGCATTTATTCAACATTCTTTTTGTATGCTTCTGATTATGAGATACTCATGAATTTTGTGGATTTGAGTAATTCCACTGACTAGCCTAGTTAGTGTACTGTGATTTTAATTCAGGATGATCGAATGCTTGTAAATGAAAGTAATTAATAACCTTAAATTTTGTGTATTTGAATTTCTCTACAGATCAAAGCAGGTTAGTTTATAGGGATGTAACTTTAAATTGTTATCATATTTGTATGATTCTGATTATGAATAGGTTAGAAATAGTCATGGATTTTGAGCATTTGAATTATTCTACAGATCAGCCTAATTTAAGGTGTTGTGATTTAAAACTCCTGGAATAAAAGGAGCTTATTTGTAGTTTTCTGTCTGAGAATAATAGTTATTTTGAGCTACTGTCATTGTTGCTATTACTTGGTTTCTGTTGTTGAATTTTGTATATCTACAAAGTGCAGGTTAGAAATGGACTATTCACAAAACCAGTCAAGCTATGGGGCCCCTAACAAAAAGGGGCGTGGTTCCAGACGCGTGTGGACAAGGCCCGAGGAAGAAGTCCTGATATTGGGGTTGAAAGACTTAATTGAGAAAGGTTGGAAGTCCGATAACTCGTTTCATGTTGGGTATTTGAAGGAGCTTGAAGCATTTATGCGTGCTCAATTCCCATCAACAACCATAACAGGAAGCAAACACATAACATCCAAATTAACGGTGTGGAAGAAGACATACGGACAAATTTCTGGAATGCAAAGAACGAGCGGGTTTGGTTACGACGAGCAAAAAAATATGGTGACATGCGAAGATGATGTTTGGGATAACTACGTTCGGGTAAATATAATCTTTATTTACCATTTCCAAAAGATGTAAGTTTTCTAATTAGAAATATTGTCTGTTGTGATTTTAAGGTGCACCCCGATGTTGAAAATATGCGGTTTAAGTCATTCCCATACTATCGAGATTGGGAAGAAATCTTCGGAAAGGATAGAGCCACCGGTGACGATGCACAGAACCTACATGATGCGGTTCTGGACCTTCTGCATCCTCATTTAGAAGGAGCAAGGATGGACATCCGGGATCCATCATTGATATCTAAGGGAAAAAGGGCGCCAGGTGAACCATCGAGGGGATTTGGAGATAATCACCAAGATATGTGCGATGAAAATGATGTGGATACAACTTCTATGACTGAAGGAACTACTGAAAGTGGGAAGAACAAGGAAAGGAAGAATGATAAAAAGAAGAGAAAGCATAACGAGTCAGTACCTGAGCCCATGATTACAATGCTTGGAACATTTTTAGAGAGGAACAATGTCGCTATAGAAGCAGTTGCGGCCCGCATTGCTGCCAAACAAGCTGAAGCGGCAGCTGCTGTCGACAAGGATACACTTGTCTTCCAAACAGTAAGCAAAATAAGTGGCTTGCCCCAAGATCTAAAAATATTTGCTTCGTTCAAGATAGCTGAAATGAAAAAAACTGATTTGTTCCTGGGCATGGATGAAGAGTCACAGACAACCTTCGTCCAGATGATGTTGGAAGGGAAGTTTGGAAAGTAATTAAAAACTTGTGATACATATTTTGGCAGTGAGAAATGGTCGAACATGACATGAGGTGATTTGTGAAATTTATTTTGCGTGATTGTGATGATCTGGTCAAATATGATAGTGATATCCGCTGAATTTGATGTCCTCTACTGGACTATTTTGTGTAATATGGTCGAACATGACGTGAAGTGATTTGTGAAATGTATTTTGTGTGACTGTGATGACATGGTCGAACATGACAGGAATTCAACGTTATTAATTTGGTAACAATTAGTTGAAATGCAGTAGTACGTTTATCTTGTGCTAGCTATAAATCGTTCATCTTGTTCGTTAATTCGGGATTTCATGCTTATCTATGTCAATTTCTCTGTTAGTATTCATGCTTGCAACCAAGTCTTACCGTTATAGCTTAAGAATTGGTGATAAATGTGCCCTCTCAAGAGTTAGTTGTGTGTTCTTTAAAGCAGCTACGAATTGAAGTAAGAGTTTTTCACAGTTACATCTCCAACTTTTGATAAACCAGAGCTTTTTGATTGCTTACCCTTACTGTAACACAACTCAAAGTTACATAACATTTTTAATTTTGATTGTTGTGTATAAAAATGTGTGTGCTATATATATTATTACGTATGTTCATACATATGATTAGTTAATGGTTAATCATTTACTGATTGACATGTGATTAGTTAATTTTATAAGTTAATACTTACATCTGCAGGTTTTAAAAGGGGTAGTTTTGACATTTCAAGTGAAACTAGATTATAATATGGGGCATCCAAACAAAGAAATTAATTCTCTGCCATGATAATATGCCAACATTTTGTTATAACCAAACACTAAAATTAGATGTCCCATTCAATAAATTAACTAATATGTAATCGTGCATATATTTGTAAGACAACCAAACTGGACCTAATACATTAAGCTTTCATTCACTCCAAGGGACGTAATGGAAAAGGAAAATATATGGTACAAAAAGTAATTTTTCCAATTCTTAGGTTGCACAAAATCTTCAACATTCAATACACAGAACATGTCAAATCTTTGAAAATCTTCATAAATGCCTAGGAAGACTTTATTCTATCAAAACACATATAAAAGTAAAAAGTAAATGTTTGAATAAATGTTTTATGCCTTGTTCAAAAAAAAAATACTTTTTTCCTTGAGAATTTTTATTTGACAGTACTGTTTCCTCTCAGAATAGATATAAAAGAAAAAGAAAAAAGCAGCACGTAACAAATTCGCAAGTAAACGAGGAAGATTCATTTTGAATAAATTGCAGAAACTACCTCATGTCATTTTCAATTGACAAATAACCCCAAGAATTATTTTAATTAACAAATACTCTCGTGTAAAATGCGTCAAATGCTTCTTACTAGAGTCTAATCTACGTTGACGAAACTAATAACAAAACTAGAACTTTATTGTAGTTTCTTCCAGGTTAATATTGTTCAATTTGTTATGAAACATTATGTCCATGTTAGAGTGCTTTTCATTAAAAAAAGTTTGAAAACAGGGCTTTTTTTTTTTTTTTTTTTCCCCTTCTAAAACACCGCGCTTTCGTGTGCTCTTTCTATTTGATTTGGAGTAACTTTGCGAAAAGAATTAACTAGGTTCCAAATCAAGACATTGTTTGATTCGAGTTTTAAAAATCTTTTAATTGGACAAATAACCGTAAAAGGGCTAAGTCAATATATTTTGGTCAAATATTATTGCAATGTCAGTTATATTGTAGATTTGTATATTTTAGATTCTGAAGCTTTTCAATGCAAAGTCAAATACTTTCTTCAAACTTCTCGAAGTATAGAACATAGGAAAATTCTCTATATAGCAACAAAGATTTTCTACCCCACATTGTTTCTCATTTTGTTTTTCATATAACCTCTCACTCTCATATTTTAAAATCTAGAAACACGGGTCATCCATCCACACTCCATGTAATTAGATAAAAACGCGTGTCATAATCATAATGAGGGACAAAGAGTGAAATACAAAGATAGAGAATCTTCACCTCCATATCAAGGTATCTTCTCAAACTGCAACCTCAATACAACTTTATAGAAGATTGATTAAAAAACACTCCACACACAATTTTAACTTCCTCGACCCCAAAAATACCAGAACACCACTCCAAACACGAGCTACACAATTCCAAATAATTCTTACAAAAATCTCAAAAAATTATAAAATAAACATTAACATTAGTTTAGTAAAAAATGTTTAACTTCCATAAAAAGCTTATAGATTCAATTACAATCAACTTGAAATATAAAAGAAATATATTTATAAAGCATAACTTGCTAATAAAAAATCATACTTGGAGTCAATCACCAATTTACAAACAAAACATGGACTAGTCTTGCAATACACACTCAGATTCATTTTCTACACACCCTTTTAATATTCTCCTCCGCCTCTTTTCTTCTCCCCCGTCAAAACAAACAAACAAAAAAAAAAAAAACAGTTCAGTTCTTCTTCTCTCATTTTTCACCTTAAAAAGGGGCAAAAAAAACATTCAATTTGACGCTCTTTTTTCGATAAAATTCACCCAAATTTCACCAAAATCAGCGCCTCTCTGTTTCACTCTGTCAACTCTTCGGATTCTCCGCTAATTTTTGGTTCCAATTTTGTTACAGTTCATGCAAAATATCGCACAGTTTTGTATCTAAGTTATTCACCCGCTGAGTTGACCTATTTTCATCTCCAATGGCTTCAGAACAACAGTTATCTGCAATTAAGGTGCTGTATTGAGTTTATTTTGTGCAGTTGAACTCGAATTGAGTTGTAATTTGGGGGTTAATTTTTTGCTCTGTGTGTTTGTGTGTTTGTAGGGAGCAAAGGTGCTTATGGTGGGTGCTGGTGGTATTGGTTGTGAGCTTCTGAAGACGCTGGCGCTATCGGGTTTTAGAGATATACACACTGTAAGTTACGTTTTTTTTTTTGAATTTTTGGTGGTATGGATTTTGAGGGGTTTGTGCGTTAGGGTTTTTAGGAAATGATTGTTTTGTGTGAATTTTGTTGTTGATTTTTGATTGATACGTCGCTCTGCAGAGTAGCTTTTGCGAATTCGAATGGTGCTTAGTAGGTTTTAGTTAGTTTTGGTTGCAAGAGTTTGAAGAAGTTATTTTATTCGTGCTGTTGCTTTGAGTTGATTTAAGTTGCTTGAAAGCGGAAGTAGATAGTGTTTGTATACTAAGATTTGTTTTTAAGTGTTTTTCTAGGAGTTTACTCTTATAAGCACCAAAAATCCAATATTTTAGAGTTGTGGTTTCTTAGCTTTTCTTCTACAAGCAAAAACATGAGTCAGTTATGTAAAGACGTACAAATATTTATGTGGGCCCGAATTCAACAACCTCTTATCATTAACGTCTGCAAGCACCATCTTAGTTAGCGGGCTTGGCTTTCAGTCAAAAGCTATTAAGTGTATTAAGGCTGCCTATCTGAGCAATGGATTAGGTTGTAATTTGAAGTGTTGGGGTGAATAATAACTATGCACAATTTTGGTTTTTGTGCAACATTTCCTTTCGTTTTAATAGTCTAGGATTGATAGACGGAGCTTTATATTCCAGTTAGTTTTGGGCTGTTTGAAGAGTATGGGAGAAGAATTTGATGGAGATGAGGGAAGTAATGAGTGTTTTGTTTCTGTTCTGGTGATAACAATGAGGCAGGAGCATCATGGATGCTGGAAACATCTGTTTCTGTGACGAGGAAATAGAGCTTTAAGTATTGGGAGAGGGACGACTAGGGACATACTCGGTGGGGATTCGAGATATTTGTAATTAAAGGTTCCCAGTGCAATTTATCAAACTCTCATGCCTCTAAACAACTCAGCACTAAATTAGGCAAAATTGTTTTTGAACCTTATGTTGCTTTTCTTTTTCTCTGATAAGTAAATGCTGGTCAAGCGTTTTCATTAGCACTTTTCAGTATGCATAATATGCTTAAGTGCAAGGATGCAATGATTTTGGTATTTCTTGCCTAACTGCAGATTGACATGGACACAATTGAGGTGAGCAACCTAAATAGACAGTTCCTGTTCCGTCAATCGCATGTTGGGCAATCAAAGGCCAAGGTGAGTGGAGCATCTATCTTCTTACTATACTGCTCTCATCCTCGGCTCTTTTACTAATACATAACATGTGGTAAATGAACCAGGTTGCTCGTGACGCGGTCCTGAAATTTAGGCCTCACATCAACATCACATCTTACCATGCGAATGTGAAAGATCCTGATTTCAATGTTGACTTCTTTAAGCAATTCAATGTTGTTTTGAATGGGCTTGACAACTTAGATGCTAGAAGACATGTGAACCGCCTTTGCTTGGCAGCTGATGTTCCTCTTGTTGAAAGTGGGACTACTGGGTTTCTGGGGCAGGTTGTGATGTTCAGAGACCCGTCTGTTTATTTTGTTGTTTCCTTTAAGCCCTAAATCATGATGTTAATTAGTTGATTAAACGAACAAGTTTTTCTGTTTGAGGAATATAACCTGTTTGTCCTTCATTCATTAGGCTGCTAAGCAGCGTAATTATTGGAGTTCATTCTTGTATTTAGTTTACTTAATCAGATTCCCTAATGCATTCACGTTTTTATAAATTGGATACAGGTCACTGTTCATGTAAAAGGTAGAACAGAATGTTACGAGTGCCAGCCTAAGCCAGCTCCAAAAACTTATCCTGTTTGTACGATTACAAGTACTCCATCTAAGGTATGAGTGTTTTTATCTTTTTCTAATTTTTTCTTAGAGTGTTCGTTTTTTCTTTGGGGTAAACTAAACTGGTTAGACTTCATCATTTTCATGTTCTTATAGTGTTTGTTCTAGAAAAAAGACTTATCTATATAAAGTTCTCCATCCCTTTAATAAGACCGTTTTGGAGACAATAAGGGGATATCTCTGTATGGTATGAAAGTCCTTAATGTACAATACTAATGATATGTCAACCTATCTACGTGATGGGACTGAAGTTTATACTAATTCAGTAGTGGGTCGCTTATTGATGCGTCATTGTTGAATATGTGACATGTTCTGCGAGGTTTACCCACTTCCAATGACAAGCCTTTTTGAAGATATTAGTAAAGGTGATTCTTAACAACCTTTATTAAGAGGTAGTGTGCTAGTGCTTTTAGATAAATAGTGGATCTTAAGTTCGTGAATAGGGCGGCTTATGGTTCCTGCACTTAAGTTGTAGGGTATTGGACCACTTTGTACTGCTAAGTTCAATTTCAGGAAGTGTATAAGTTTTCAACCATATGGTTGCAGCTTTAGAAGAAAATCTGGAATTATTCGTTTCTTCGTGTCTTTTATTAATATACGAGGTCTTATTTAGGATTGTATCTCATGTCACTGCAGCTTTAAGAGAAAATCTGGAATTGCTCTTTGCTTCATGCCTTTCATGAATATATGAGGTGTTATTCTAGGATTGTATCTCATGTCTTTTCAATGCTGCAGTTTGTTCACTGTGTTGTATGGGCAAAGGATCTGCTTTTTGCAAAGTTGTTTGGTGACAAAAATCAGGAAAATGATTTGAATGTGCGTTCTAGTGATGCCTCCAGTTCATCAGAACAAGTAGAAGATATTTTTGTTCGCAAAGTAGATGAAGATGTTGAACAATATGGAAGGAGAGTATATGATCATGTTTTTGGCTATAACATTGACTTAGCTCTGTCCAACGAAGAGACATGGAAACATCGTAATAAGCCAAGGCCTATTTATATAAAAGATGTAGTTCCCAGTGAACCTATTCGTCAGAACGGCAATCTGGATAAGAATTCAGTGTCAGCGTCAGCTATGGCGTCTCTTGGTCTGAAGAATCCCCAGGACCTTTGGAGCCTAAAGGAAAACTCAGAAGTATTTCTTGAGGCACTGAAACTATTCTTTTTACAAAGAGGAAAGGTACATACAAATTTTATATATTTTCTGCAAGTCCATGGTCTCTTTTAGGATATTCCTTCATTCTAGTATTTATATATATTTTTTTAATTTTAGGAGATAGGTAATTTGATCTTTGACAAGGATGATCAGTTAGCTGTAGAATTTGTTACTGCTGCTGCAAATATCAGAGCTTCTTCATTTGGCATCCCGCTGCATAGCCTTTTTGAGGCTAAAGGTATTGCTGGCAATATTGTGCATGCTGTTGCCACAACAAATGCTGTCATTGCCGGGTTGATTGTGATTGAGGCAATTAAGGTGCTAGAAAACAATGTTAATAACTACAGGTGGGCGACATTTTCTTTATCATCATTTGCTCCTTGGGCCTTGATATGTTTTTGATTCTTTTTGGGGCAAGTATGTTCAAGCAAACTTGTTACTTGCACATAGCCATGTTTTACTATCCTGAATCAAGGGGACCTTGTACTCCTTCTTTCCTTTCCTTTGTATGGGAAAAAAACTTTTTTGTTGTACTAACATCCTGTTTGGTTAGATTTTGAATATTTTGAGAGTCGTATAGAAGTGAAACTGAAATTAATTTGTTTTCTTTTCCTTGACAAACTCATAAAGAGGACATTTTGAATTCTTATCTTGTTTCACCAATTCTTTTTGAAATAGTACTGATAAGATCTTGAACTTTTAGGATGACATATTGTCTCGAGCATCCTGCAAGAAAGATGCTTCTTATGCCAGTAGAGCCATTTGAGCCAAATAAGTCATGCTATGTCTGTAGTGAGGTTCGTTGGGCCCTCTTGTTGCCTTTAAACTTGTCCCTGTTTTTTCGTAAAATTTCATTTTGCTTTGGCTGGACGAATTGTATGGAGATTCACTAAACAGTTATTTTTCTAATGGTATATTATGTGCTTGCAAGCAGACACCATTGACTCTCGAGATAAATACTCATCATGCAAAGTTGAAGGACATTGTTGAGAAGATTGTGAAATCAAAGCTTGGCATGAGTCTGCCTCTTATCATGCATGGAGCAGCCCTTCTTTACGAGGTTGGTGATGATCTTGACGAAGACGAGGTTGCTAATTATGCAGCAAACCTTGAAAAGGTAAGAGTGCTTCTTTCTTTATTTGTTTTTCTCATCTAATTTTTTTAATGTAAGACGTTTATACTCTATTGTTGCCAATGATGGGGTTTTGCTCAGCCTGTACATCTTCTGGTAGGTATTGTATGAGCTTCCTTCTCCTGTCACCAGTGGAGCAATCCTTACTGTTGAGGATCTTCAGCAAGAGCTAAAATGCAGCATTAATATCAAGCACAGGTTTGTTTCATGCTATTTTTGTAATGTTTGCATAATTTTGACTTCTACCTAGAAGTTCTGATTAGCGTTGACTTTATCCTGTTGCCGCTTGTGATGGTTGTTCAATATTGTGTTTCATCTGCCAATCTCTCTACACGATTCTCTTTGGTTCGTTTTTAGACATTGGCATGGCTGACATTAATTGTCATAATTCATTATATTTTGTAGCGGCTCATTAATATTCTTTTGTTTTTTCATGAAGATGATTGACTAGCATAGTAGATGGCAAAATTACTCGACCATTCTGATATTACACATTTTTAAGTGGGAATTGCAAGTTTATTACCAATTTGGCAGCAACATAGCTTCTGATTCCTGGATATCATGATAACTTTTAATTTCTAACATTCTAATTATAAAAAGGGTAAATCCCATTAAACCCCCCAACCTCTACCATCTTTTACAAGTTGCCACCTAACCTATTATTTTTTACAACTAACCCCCCAACCTATTGAAAAATATGTGAACTGCCCCCTGAACCTAAATCCAACCGTTGGATTTGGCTACGTTTCTACATTTTTGTCCGTTGGATATGGCTTCAGGGGGCAGTTCACACATTTTTGTCCGTTGGATGTGACTCGAGAAAAATATTTTCTTATTTTTGATCTTTTCCGTCTCTCCTCTTTGCTTCAATTGTTTAGTTTTCTAAATGAGTGAGGAAACCATGTCATGCTCTCGTGTAGAGATGGTTTGTTTGATACATAATCTTAAAACCGGTTTATTTGGTGGGCTGTCACTGTTGTCCTCACAGCTTTAATGTGCTTTCTTTTCATAACTTGAAATTTACAGAGAGGAATTTGATGAGGAGAAGGAACCGGATGGGATGATCCTCTCTGGCTGGACACAAGCTTTGGCTGCTGAAAAGAGAGACAAGTCATCTGCCGGCAACGGTGCTAGCACGTCTGGTGTCTCTCAAGCTACTACGGAAGACGATGAAGTTCAAATCATTCCGGCGCCAACTGGAAAGAAAAGGAAGCTATCTGACGTTTCAAATGCTGCTGGTTCAGAAACTTCTTGTGTTTCCAAAGATGCAAAGATCAAAAGAAAAGCAGATGAAATCGACTGTGAAAATGATCTCGTGATGCTTGATGATGGAAATTTTGAGAATAGCAAGAAAAGTAGAGAGCAATAGTTAGTTATTTTCCTTTTATTTGATTCGAGTGGGTACATCTCACCTAACTCTGTAGAATATGGAGAAATGGTGGATCGTAGGTGCTTGTTACTTGAGAAATGTTCTCTCGGGCCTTCAATTTTTGGCAAGAACTTGACTGCCGCATCGCGGACGTGCAAATTGTTTGCTCTGTTTCATGATTTTTACTAACACAATAGATTAGGTCTCTTTAACATTGTAACTTTTCATATTCAGGATTTTGAATGTTTAAATTATGGAAAGAAGTATGATTCTGTTTTGTTTTCTGTGTCCGTTATTCCCAATAACTCTCGGTTATCCTGTCTGCTTCTGTTTGGATAGTTGTAGTAGTTTTAAGGAATACTCATGTAAACACTCACAAGTTTGGTATAATCACAAAAGCCTCTCGTTATGTTTGAATGGTTTTAGACTTCATAAAATTTTAAAAACACAAAAAACAGCAATGATGTTTTTCAATAATTTCACAGGTAATTACTATGGGAAGTCTATCAGTACCATTCGTTTGACCAGCGACGTTTCATTTCTTTTGACTTTTAAGAGGAGGTATTGTAATTATTTAAAAAATTCTTGTCAAAAGTTCTGTGATTAAACCAAGCTCTAAAGATTAAAGAATGTAAATGTCATTAAGAGATCTTTTCATGATTATGATGTGGATTAACAAGCTTTAAGCTCTCAAACCTCTACTTTTCCTTTATACAGTACAGTGAACATGACAGTGTTCACCAGAATCTCGGTCTTACTCCTACCCAATTTACATACAAAACTGCCAAAATCTCTGTACAATCTACCAATCAAACTCACCTGAGAATCTTGGTCTGACTTAATATAGAAACAAAAGTACCAAAATCTGTGTGTAATCAATCAACCGAATGCATGAACTATCGACCAGTGAGAGCTGAAAATTGTGAAAACATGGCAGTTCTCGAGTGCTCATCAATATCTTGAACTTCAGCAACCCCAGGTGCAGAGGTTGTATTGTTATTTGAAGCTGAAGCCTCACTATCATCAGACAAAACACTAGGAGAAGAACCAGGAGTGGTAAACGCGTTATCTTCTTCCTCGACCTTCCCCATCACCGTTGATTCTTGTAGTTGCAATGCCTGTTCTAAGTGCCACAAAACGTCGCCCATGGTAGGCCGGTCGATCCCATTCTCCGCCAAACACTTCTCAGCTGCCTCCCCAAATTTCTTCATCGACTCAGGTTTGATGTGGTCAGCTAGTGTAGGATCAATAATCTTACTCAATAGCCCCTTCCTCTCCCACTGCATGGCCCATTCTGCCAAGTTCACTTGCTCTCTAGGCAAGGTCGGGTCGATAGGCGGTCGGGCACACAATGCCTCTAGCAAAACTACACCAAATGAGTACACATCCGACTTATCGGTGAGGTGTTGTTTCTTAAAGTACTCCGGATCCAAGTACCCGAAACTGCCCTTCACGGCAGTGCTCACGTGTGTTTGCTCAGCGCCGGTGGGAGCATTTTTAGACAGCCCAAAATCTGCCACCTTGGCTATGAAATTGTCGTCTATCAAAATGTTGGTCGTTTTTACATCGCGGTGGATGATCCCCCCACCGGCCCCTGTGTGGAGGTAATGCAAGCCCCGGGCAGCCCCAATGCAAATTTCGAGCCTCTGCTTCCATAACAAAGGGGTGAGGTTTTTTCCGTAGAGGTGGTCCCGAAAAGGTCCATTGGACATGTACTCATAAACAAGAATCATCTCCGAGTTTTCATCACAACATCCAATCAAAGACACTAGATGACGATGTCTGAGCTTGGACAACATATGAATCTCTGTCTGGAACTCATTTATCCCTTGTCCAGAATGAGGGTTGCCTCGTTTGATGGCTACTTTTGTGCCACCATCGATCAATCCAAGATAAACATAACCAAAGCCGCCAACACCAACAATCGCTTCAGGATCCCAGTTCTTAGTTGCTTCTCTCAACTCATTGAACGAGAAGTAGCGACCTATTCCCAAATTCATAGACAAGAATTGGCTTTGTCGAGATCCTAAAGAAGCCTTTTGGCTTGATGTAAAGCTCGCGTCTCCAGTGTAAAGCGGCAACAACCATGACGAGAAACTTTTGCTCTTCCGCCAATCGCGAGGCCTCTTTCTCCATTTCCAAGCTATTGCACCTAACCCAACAAACGCTCCAAACATCATAGAAAATCCAACCGCAGCCACGGTACCTCTCACCGGACTTCCACCTTCGTCGTCATCAATAGAGTCCAACTCTCCGTCTAGGCTTCCGGCCGAGTTGTTCATCCTTAACACCTCAATGCCATTCAAAATTGCATTCTTTGTAGTGTTTCTATCACTAACCGGTCCAACCTCAATGATCAACGGGGCCATCCCTGATACCTTAACGGGTTCGACCACAAAATCAGCATGATATGCTGCCATTTGGCCGCCAGCTGCATCAGTTAGATTCAGCCTCTTGATCACCGGCTTATCGTTGATATAGACATCAAATTGGAGATCATTCCCAGTTTCGCTCACAATATCAGCAAAGTGCAAACGGACAAGATATTGAAACGAACTATCAGTCATCATTTTCCAAGTAATGTTGAAACTAGGAACCTGTCATAAAAAACATTTGTTAGTTATCTCATCCAACAAATTCTTTTCTTACCAAATAATACTATGCAAGGATCGTCTGTGCCACTGCGCGTGCCATTCAGTTGTGATGCTGATATGTGTCCTGAAGCTTCAAGGTTGGACACATGAAGTGACACATACGATCGGTTGCTTATAAAATGTCATGGCGATGCTGCCCCTCTTACCCGATTATCGGGACTTGTCATCTGCGTTGCGGTGGAATAGACCCCCCGCGGTGCAATAAGTGGCGACTCGTAGCCGTGATACTTGATCGTGCTCGGGTCGACAAGCTGATCATCACCCATAACTTTCGGGTCAAGGTACGGCTTGTCGGAATCCCACGGTCTTCCTAGAGAATCGTTCATAGCCGAGACCACCGAACCGCCGACATTTAGCCGGTAAACCGTCCGAAAAGCCACTTTCTGGGTATCATTGGAGGGTCTCATCAGAACATCAGGAGCTGATACAAACTGAATGGCGTTCACGAACGCCACGCTACCACGGAAGGGTTCAAAAGTGATGGAATATCGTTGCGTGGTGACATTCACTATGGCCTCACCGTACATCCACGGATCATTATTTGCTATCTTAAACTCTTTGACAAGGACGAGGTTGTCGCTTGTTCGAACCTTGAATTTGGCCTTCTGTAAGTCAATCTCGTACTTGGGAATTGGGGCGAAATGGAGGCGGATCCAGTGCCAACCGGGTTTTTTCACAGGGAAAGTGTAGGTTGCCACGTATTCGAACACTTTTGCGGATAGATATACCGGTGAAGGAACGGTTGATGTAGCTTCGGGATTAACTGTTTGAATATCTCTGCCTTTGTATGTCAAGTACTTGTCCCCATATTGATCGCCGAGGAAGACTACATTTCCGGGGAGTGTGGTGTTGTCTGTTGTGCCGCAACCGATAAGATATTGGTCCTCTGGTTGGAATAGATCTGTTGTTACAGCATCGCTTGTTCGGAAGATGAAGCATGAAAGAACGAGAAGGATGGACATGACGACGATGCATGGTGTAGGAGATCCGCCGTGCTTGGAAGTTGGCTGCTGCATGGATTAAAGTTTCGTTTCTGTTGTATGTTTCAATCTGTCGAAAGTTAAATTTTTAAGAACTTCTCTTAATGTTTCGGAAACATTACGAAAACAAGTGTAGGGACGAACATGGAGAACATTTTCAAGTTTCGTTCCCATTGAGTCATAAACGAAAACGTTGCGATATTTCTGTGTAAGAGTCTAGTAATATTGATTCAGGCACGGAGGTGTGATCTTCAAGTCTCCATTTTGAAAATCGTGGCGTTGATTTGTGACTTTTATTTTTGGTCATTTTTGGAGAGTTTGATGTGTTTTATTTGAAGTTATTTTGTTGTTTGTGTGTCGGATTATTGTAGGGTGGGAGATGAGTTCGTTTGAAATTCAGTTAAGTTAGGCGCATGTTTTTAGTTAACTAAATATCAGTGAGGGATTATAGCACTATATTATTATTTATCTTTGAAATAAAATGGTCAATGATTATTCATTCATTCTTATCCTTCCTTTTATCTTCAAATGTTTTGCAATCGTTCACGTGTTACGATCAGAGAAAGGTCTAAAGTTTGAGTTAGATACGTCAACACATGAACAGAATGATGTTCTGCAATTTATTGAAGTATATTTAATTTAGATCTATAAGCTTTATGCTATTTATTAATTTATCGCTAAAACTTCACATAAAGTTTGAATAATTAATTTAATATTAATGTAAGATCTGATTCAAACTTGTGTATATTAACATGACATTAATGTATATAGGCAAAAATAAAAGTTCAGATTTTAGTACATATTTGGACCTTGTTAAATAATAAAACCTTTTCAATTACTACATATAAATTTCTTGGAGCGTTACAAAAACGTGATAGAAACTAATTGTCGTAACAAAAAAAATATATTCTAAAATTCTTTTTTACTCAATCGGTTGTACATACGTTTTCACATATTCAATAATATCTTTGTGAAAATTGCAGATTCAAGATCTTAAGTTTAATTTAACCAAATAATGAATCAAAATTTCAAACGACTCCACAAGAAAATATAACATTTCCACTTTTGACTCAACGAAAATAAAACCTTGTAAGCTCGTTACAATACCTATTTTCATAATTTTCCCAAAGGCATCTAAAAGAGTTCTTGAAAAATTAAAAATCCCCTATATTTAACTGATGATCCAAACATTTCTCGGATCTGAATATTGAATCCACGAACCGAAGCAATTATAACAGTCTCGTTCAAGTCGAAACCCAGTTGCAAACGGGTCTTGTAAATGGGCCTAAGGCCCACCTTTCTTTAGCCCATTCTTTTTATAAATGGGCTGTTTCAAATAAAAACCAAACTCTTTATTTTAAAACCCATTTAACTTTCTTCAGTAGTCTCTCTTCCTCAGCTAGCTGAATATATAATTATATATATATATAACAAATCCAAAATTAAAAATCGAATTGAAAACAAAAATGGCGACTGAAAACGACGACGTTGCACGCCGCAAATCGGCGATTTCTGATTACAGGAAGAAGCTCTTAAGCCACAAGGAACTCGAAGGCCGAGTTCGATCTGGTACTGATTCTCTGTATTTTAATTTTGTACATTTTGTTTTGGTTTTTGTAGTTAATTGATGCTTGAATTTGCTTAATGTTGTTGATCTGTGGTGTATTATGTGTTTTTTATATCTTCACAATTTTTCGTTGTTCTTAATTTATAGAATAATTTGTTTGTATCTCGTTTGATTAGAAACAGTGGCGGAGGATTTGGTTTTTGTGAGGTTTTTGTCGAGTAATATATGAAAGTGATGAGCGCAAAAGAAGTTACGAGCAAAGCCTAATTGAAAAAATTGAAGCACATTATTATAGTGTCGTAGTTGAATCAGTAGTTTGATTAGGAAAGGATAAAATTCGAGCTCGTATGTGAGTGGATGCAAGGATTTTAGAGTTTTCTGTCGGAATTTATTTAGACGTCGTCGCGTTTTAGATCTTTAATTTGGTTGCAGCTGGATTCTTGACTGTTGAGTGTTGGGTTTGACTTGGTTATGAGGAGTATGAGAATGTCGATTAAGCAATCCTATCTTTCGGGGAAATTGTTTTCCTTATGGGGAAAGTTCGTCTGGAGTACCTTTGCTTAGGTCTCTCGCGGTTTATTAAGCTTCGTGGAACTGTTTTTTGTGAGTTGAATTAGTTAGAGTGCTCCAGTTCATCCTGTAGATATGATTTGCTGAAAGTTAGTTGATAATTAGGTTGCATTCAATGGATATAAAGTAAATTTTGATCTGACGGGCTCGGGGCGTGACAAGTGTTTGGAGTTGGGGGTTGGGAAATGATGCTGCATAGGGAATTAGGGATAAGGGTTGGTCAAGTACAAATCACAAGTTAAGTTTATAGAGTTTACAGTTCTTAGTTGTAGGAATAATTGGTTTGGTTTTATGCATGTGAATTGAGTAGATCTGTTAAAGCCTTTGTTTAATAATATTGTTTCATGCTCCTTGTATCATGTTTGGTCAGAACTAAAATTCTCTTCATTTAACAAACTTTATATAATTAAGTATCTTTTTTTTTTCTTAAAATATTTGTGATACACTGTAGCTATTGCTAAAATATGCATGATTTATGCAGTAAGGGAGAATTTAAGAGCTACAAAGAAGGAATATGCTAAGACTGAGGATGATTTAAAGTCACTGCAGAGTGTTGGACAGATCATTGGCGAGGTTCTCAGGCCTCTGGATAATGAACGCTGTAAGATACATTTGCTCTTCTTCTGGTTACTTAATGTCTGAGATCTGAACCTAGGAGTTAATATCTGATCTTGTTTCCTACATATAATGAGTGTGGAGAATTATGATGATAGAGTCTTTGGTGCTGTCACTAATGGAATTAGTTTTGCACAAGAATTTCCTATATAATGCTTGTGGAGAACTATGATGATAGAGTCTTTTGTGCTATCACTAATGGAATTAGTTTTGCACAAGAATTGCCTAGTAGTTTTTTCTAAATTCTGATATCTGGCAGTATACTGTAATATGACGTTGACCAGGTCCCTGTACTCTATTTTTTATTAAAGAATTGATAGTGAAGTTATCTCCAATTATTTCAGTGATAGTAAAAGCTAGCAGTGGCCCAAGGTATGTGGTTGGATGCCGCAGTAAGGTAGACAAAGACAAACTTACTTCAGGAACTAGGGTAGTTCTTGATATGACAACGCTCACAATTATGCGTGCTCTCCCTCGTGAGGTACCAAAACACTCCCATTATGGATAAATTCAGCTGGTCATGATGTAGTTCTAATACATTTCCAAATTTTCTGAACCTTGGGTTTTTGTGTATGCTGTAGGTTGATCCGGTTGTTTATAATATGCTTCATGAAGATCCTGGAAACATTAGTTATTCTGCCGTGGGTGGGTTGTCAGATCAAATCCGAGAGCTGAGAGAATCTATAGAATTGCCTCTAATGAATCCTGAACTCTTCCTAAGAGTTGGCATAAAGCCTCCGAAGGTAACAGTTTTTAAAGAGCACTTCGCAATCTTCAGTTTTCCTCGTTCTCTATTTTATGCAATGGCTTGTCTATGCTTTAGGGTGTACTTCTCTACGGCCCTCCTGGAACGGGGAAGACATTATTGGCCAGAGCTATTGCTAGCAACATAGACGCCAATTTCTTAAAGGTAAAGAGATAGCAAAACCTCTTACCTGTGTGGTTTTATTTTTATGCAAGTAATTCTTACGAGAAGTTTTATTGCAGGTGGTATCAAGTGCTATTATTGACAAGTATATAGGTGAGAGTGCAAGATTGATTAGGGAAATGTTTAGTTATGCTCGTGAGCATCAAGTAAGTAATCCCCACAATATCATTTGTTGCTTACCCTAATAAAGTAGATTGATTTTATAGTGGATTTTCACTAAAAAGACAACTGTATATGTGTGAAGCCATGTATTATATTCATGGATGAAATCGATGCCATTGGTGGGCGTCGTTTCAGTGAGGGAACAAGTGCTGATCGTGAAATTCAGAGAACACTCATGGAGTTGTTGAACCAACTTGATGGGTTCGATCAACTTGGAAAGGTCTTTACAAAATCTTGTAAAGCATTATTTTTTCAGAAACTTTACTAGCTATACAAAGCTTGTGTGCGACATATTCTGATGTGATTTGATTTGCTAAGTTCAGGTTAAAATGATAATGGCGACAAATAGACCTGATGTTCTAGATCCTGCACTTCTTCGTCCTGGTCGTTTAGATAGAAAAATAGAAATACCATTGCCCAATGAACAATCGAGAATGGAAATTCTCAAGATCCATGCAGCTGGAATAGCCAAGCACGGTGACATTGATTATGAGGCTGTTGTGAAACTTGCTGAGGTAGACTACAAATGCTTGCTTAACATTCTGCTACCAAATAATGTTGATAAGTTGTTTTATTGAGCTGTGTTCTATTGTCCTCCAGGGTTTCAATGGAGCTGATCTTCGTAATATTTGCACTGAAGCTGGTATGTTCGCCATTCGTGCAGAGCGTGATTACGTCATCCATGAAGATTTCATGAAGGTAACTTTTTCTGCATGTAACATGCAAATATTTAAGTTCTGCACGCATTTCAGGGACAAGTTATGCATTTTGAAATACCATGACACACTTCCAATCAAGTGAAAGTACTTCTGTTATTTGGTAAGAACTAACTTGGAACACCAACACCGATAGAAGGAGCAGCGGGTTCATTACAAAGTCCCCGCTGCCCTCCCTCTCTATCGTCAGGGAGGACTCTTCACACATGCTATTTGTTTTCTTGTTTCTGAGGTATATATCAAGTGTCAACTTCTATTTATAGTCAAATGTTCCTCCCTGAAGACAAAGATTTGGAGGCAGGAAAAAAAGAGGGTGGTGGTTCTCTGTTGCACCACCACTGCTCCTCCAATCGGGTAGTGGTGTTTGATGTTAGATATAGTAAATTGAGTGTAATCTGGCCCTTCTGTACGCGTTTCTTGAACTCTAACCTGTGGCTATAATAGGTTATGGACTCATTAAGATATTAACGAACTATAAATCTATAGCCATACCTCTATTACGTTCTCATTAACAAATACTTTTGTATCTTCATTTTACGCAATTAAATTCTTCATTTGCATTTGCCCTAAAATTTGATTTCCTTATGCTTGACAATGTTTCAGGCTGTGAGGAAACTGAATGAAGCAAAGAAGCTTGAATCCAGTGCTCATTATAGTGCTGATTTTGGCAAGGAATAGGAGCTAAATTGTGGGAGTCTTGTACGTGAATGCACATTTAGAACATGTACGACTGAATGCTCCTCTTTCAGTTTACATTGTTATTCGATTTAATGTACCGCCTATATTTATGATATGATTGATTTATTTCAAAAAATTACCATGATTTTAAATAACAATATTTTCTTATATTATAAGCATATTAACCTCCTCATAACCTGACTCCAACACCGTATCTACACATGCGCGATTAATTAATGACTTGCGCCCACCTAATCAATTCACTTTCGTCTCACATCCTGGTATTTGGATCGCACAAAACATAACAATAGGCAAGTAAAAATTTACACAGATATCTTTCATTTTAAATCTCAATCAATTTATTCTAGTAATGGATCTAAGTTTTTAGATGCCTCTAAAAATATCGAATCATGTCTATTTTCGGTTATGGAAACAAAACACCAAAGATCTATTCATCCATTACAATAGATATTTTACGAATATATCTCGAATCATTGCACAATAATAAATATCAATATATGTGGAACCAAAAAACATAAATCCATGATTTGTAATTAAATATTAATATATATTACTATTTATTATTGTGCAATGTTTATATATATATATATATATATATATATGTATATATATATATATATTGTACAAAAATATCACAATTTCACCACCGTGGCATGCATAGTTTGAGTAAAGCGGTAAAAAAACTAAATGGGCCTTTTTTGGGCTTAGCTGGGCCTGAAATTGGGCTCCTATAAAAGCACACTATTCTGAACGGAAACTCAAAACCCTAACTCATTTGTTCCTCTCCACTTTCTCTCTCTAAACAATATCTCTCGCTCTCAACTTTCTCTCTCTACACGATGTCTATTCTGTTGGAAGCTCTGATGAGAGCATTCAAGACCTACAACGGCGCTTCTCCGCGGCATTTTGTCCTCCTCGCCATCGCTTACATCTACAACGGAGATTATAAAGGGATGTTCACTGTACTCTCCATCTTGTCTCTCACTACCTCCATCGATGTGCTCGTTGCTTTTCGCTGGGAGTACAACAAGATAATGAAGTCGAAGATGGTTGAAGCAAAAGTTGGTGAAAACGACCAAGTCTTGAAGAAAGAAGCTGATGAAAACGACGTCGTTATGGAGAAGAAAGTGATTGATGAGTAATGATCCGGATCTGTGGTTTAGTTTTACTAATTTTAGCTTAATGTAGGCGTTGGAGAATGAAAAAATCGATCGAAGAAGTTTCAGTTTCGATTGATGGATTGATTGATTTAGGTCTTAGTTAGTTGTGAGTAATGTAGTTTGTTAATTTTCTGTCTGTGCTACTGTAATTACGAAGAATTTGTGCGTCGCTGATGAATGAAATTTTGTTGATTTTAGTGTTGAGACTCTGAATCGTACGTGTTTACAAGCAGTGAAATGTGCGTTTATTGTGGAAGAATTGATTTGTGCAAACTCGGTGAGAATCGTGGATGAAAGTTTCGTTTCCATTCTATGTCTCGCCGATTTTTGAAAGATATGCTTTGGAAAATTTGTAAAATTGTTCATGTATGTTTCGATTCTATATAGTCAAAAATAGAAGTGTTCTGATACTTTAAAAAAAAAAAAAAAAAAGTTTGGTCCATGGAGAGAATTACATAAACTCCCTGTAGGAGTGATTGGTTTACTTGATGATGGATGATATGGTGCAATCATAATGATGATACGATGCAATTAACAATTTACTTTCGTCTAACATCTTGGTATTTAAATCTCACACGTAAAAAAATACAAGTAAAATCTATATGACCCGATTTCACGCATATATCTATAATATATCCTAGTCATGAACCAGATTTTTTTGATGTCTCATCGAAAAATATAGTAACACTTCTATTTTCCACTATGGAAACATGTAGAAGACCAGATTCAAAGCACCGTCAACAAACTCCAACTGACAGCAAAAGAACCGGAGAGGATTCTGGAGGATAAGTGTTCCTGAGTCTTTGGGATTTTTGAAGTTGTTACTTGAGTATATCTTGATGTATTTGGATAAACATAAACTTCTTAGAAGATAGGAATTAAATCTCTATATAAGAGATTGACTGTAACATTTGAACGTTGAGTTAAAAAAAAATAAAAAGTCTTCAGCAAATATATGTTGCTTACATTCTTTACATGGTATCAGTAGAGCCGTGAAAAGACAAACGTCTCACAATGTCCTCCTCTCCTTCCTCTTCCACAAGTGCAAATCCCACTCTTCCTCCATCTACTTTTCTTCCCACCATGGCTGCTCCTTCTACTCTCAAACTCACTCCTGATAACTACTTGTTGTGGAAAGCACAACTTGTCCCTTATTTTCGAGGCCAAGATCTCTTTGGCTTTCTTGACGGTACCAAAACAGCACCTCCAGCTTTCAATAGCGACCAAAGACCCAACCCTGCTTACTCTCTTTGGTCACGTCAGGACAATCTAATCTTGAACATACTTATGTCTTCTCTCACAGAAGGTGTTCTTGCTCAAGTCGTATCCTATCATACGTCTCGTGATGTTTGGAAAGCCTTAGAAATCAACTTTGCGTCTAAGTCTCGTGCTCGTGCAGTGCAGATTCGCACACAACTTGCCACTGCCAAAAAGGGTGCCCAATCTGCCAATGACTACTTCTTGTCTATCAAGAAGTTAACAGATGAGTTGGCTATTGCTGGACAACCATTGAAATCAGAAGATATCATTGCCTACGTTCTTGCAGGTTTGGGGCATGAATACGACAGTTTTGTGGCATCTATTACAGCCCGTACGGACTCGATCACACTTGAAGAAGTATATGCTTTACTTCTGACCACCGAGTCTCGCATCGAGCGTCATCATTTGTCCACCCTTGTTCCTTCTCCTACTGCCAACTTTGTTCAAAATCAGTCATCCCAACAAAATCACCAGCCCTACAGAGGACGTGGTGGTTATCGTGGCAGAGGACGTAACACTTTCTCTCGTGGTATGCAGTCTTTTTCTGGACGTGGTAATTCTAAGGACTATAACTCTGTCATTTGCCAAGTTTGTGCAAAACCTGGACATAGCGCTCTTAGGTGCTACCATCGCTTTGATCTCACATACCAGGATGTTCCCCGACAACAAAATAAACAAGCCATGATTGCCACTAATCCAGGTAATTGGGAGAAAGAATGGCATGCTGACACAGGTGCGACTCATCATGTTACTAATGACTTGGCCAATTTGAATCTAAGAAATGACAACTATGATGGTACAGATCAACTTGAAGTTGGTAATGGTCAAGGTCTGAGAATTCTCAAAACTGGTTCTTCTAAACTTTCTAACTCTTCCAACTCTTTTATCTTAACAAATGTTCTTCTTGTTCCGGAGATTAAGAAAAATCTACTTTCTGTTCAAAAGTTTTGCACCGATAATAATGTGTATTTTGAATTTCACGCTCACTCTTTTTTTGTGAAGGATTACTCGGGGCATGTCCTACACCGCGGGCATCTCAGTAACAGCCTTTATCAATTCTCTACAAATAAAGCAGCCCCTCAAGCTCTTTCTAGCATTCGTGTCACCT
This sequence comes from Misopates orontium, assembly GCA_946800315.1. Lineage (NCBI taxonomy): Eukaryota > Viridiplantae > Streptophyta > Magnoliopsida > Lamiales > Plantaginaceae > Misopates > Misopates orontium. The sequence continues at coordinate 1,482,558 of OX326948.1, read as the reverse complement.
CTCAACAGTGGCACCAACGTCTTGGCCATGCCGCTATTCCTGTTGTTCGTCAAGCACTTTCCAGTTACCAAATTCCAGTTGATAGAATCAAAGCAAAATCTGTATGCCCAGACTGTCAAATGGCCAAGAGTCATGCATTACCTTTTGAATTGTCTTCTTCAGTTTCAGAACATCCTTTAGATTTAATTTACACTGATGTTTGGGTTCCTGCGTCTGTAACTTCTCTTTCTGGTGCAAGATATTATGTTAGTTTTCTTGATGATTATTCCAAATTCTTGTGGCTTTTTCCTCTTAAACTAAAGTCTGATGTTGAATCCGTGTTCTTGCAATTTCAGTGTTATGTTGAAAAACACTTTGAAAGGAAAATAAAATCAGTTCAATCCGATTGGGGTGGTGAATATAGACGTTTACATAATTATTTTAGAACCCATGGGATTAATCACCGGTTAGCTTGCCCATACACTCACCAACAAATGGGGTCTATTGAGCGACGACATAGACAAATTGTTGAGGTTGGTTTAAGTATGTTGTCACATTCTCATCTACCTCTTGTATACTGGGAAGAGGCATTTCAAACAGCAACATATCTCATTAATCGTCTACCAACACCTATCTTGCACAATCTGTCTCCATATGAATTCCTATACAAACGAAAACCCCAATATTCATTCCTTCGAGTCTTTGGTTGCGCTTGTTGGCCAAAGCTTCGTCCTTTTAATAAACACAAACTGGAATTTCGCAGTAAAACATGTGTGTTCATTGGTTATAGTGTCGGTCATCATGGGTACAAGTGTCTTGATCTATCAACTGGAAAGATCTATATCTCCCGACATGTTATTTTTGACGAGTCTCTCTTTCCTTACACAAAAGAGAGGCCATGTAATTCTACTTCACAACCTCCCTTTCCTTCTACCTCTTTGCCAATTAATCTCAATCTTTGTTCTCCTGACTCTCCTCTGAACTCTTCATCAATTTCAGTTCCACGAGACTCTCAATCTCAACCATTATTGACTGATATTGCTACTGCTGCACATCAAACTGTTCATTTTGCAGGTTCAGAGGCGTCGCCACCTATTATGCATTCTAATTCTGCCTCTCAGTTACCAGGTATTGATTCTTGTACACTTGATGATAATACACGTATTCCTCATTGCTCTAGTGTTCCATCTACTGTACAGCATCCTAGCAATGCTCATCACATGACAACAAGGTCTAAGAACAACATTTTCAAGCCTAAATCAAATTCAGATGGTTGTTCTCGTTATCCTCTACCAAAGGCTTTAGTCGCTGATTTGGTTAGTCAAGAGGTTGAGCCTTCATGCTATACAGATGCTGTCAAATCTTCCTCATGGCGTGCAGCGATGGATACTGAATTTAATGCTCTCCTTCGAAATAATACATGGTCTTTGGTGCCTCCTCCATCCGGTGTTAACATTGTTGGGTGTCGTTGGGTCTACAAAATCAATCATCGTGCTGATGGATCAGTTGAGCGTTACAAAGCTCGTTTAGTTGCCAAAGGATTCCACCAACAAGAAGGCTTGGATTTTCACGAGACATTTAGTCCAGTGGTAAAGCACACAACAATTCGGTTGGTTTTATCAATTGCAGTAACTTTGAATTGGCAGATTCAACAGATAGACATTCAAAATGCCTTCTTACATGGACTCTTGTCAGAAGATGTGTATATGACTCAACCACAAGGCTATCAACACCCTCAGTTTCCTAATCACTTGTGCAAACTACACAAGTCCTTGTATGGTCTACGCCAGGCTCCCCGAGCATGGTTCTCGCGACTCACAGATATGCTTCAGAGTATTGGTTTTCAACCTAGCAAAGCTGATCCTTCCTTGTTGGTTTGGCACACTGATCATGCCTTGGTTCTCATACTTATCTACGTAGATGACATTATTCTAACGGGATCTAGTTCACAATCAATATCTCATGTCATTCGTTGCTTACATGCTGATTTTGCTGTGAAAGAGCTTGGATCATTAAGCTACTTCCTTGGTGTGGAGGCTTTGAGGGATCATGATGGTCTCTATCTCACTCAACGCAAATATATTGCTGACCTCCTGAAGCGAACGAAAATGGATGCTGCAAAACCATGCACCAGTCCTATGGCAACAACTTGTACTCTAACTGCTGCTAATGACAAAAAATGTGATGATCCTCGCTTGTACAGATGTGTGGTTGGTAGCTTGCAGTATCTCTCCTTTACTCGACCCGACATAGCTTACTCAGTTCATAAGGTTAGCAAGTTTATGCATGATCCTTTAGACCATCATTGGCAAGCAGTTAAAAGGATCCTTCGTTACCTCAAATACACCGTGTCTACTGGCTTATTTCTGTCCAAAGCTACTGATATGTCTCTTCAAGCTTTTTCAGACTCGGATTGGGCAGGTGACAAAGATGATCGAAGATCAGTTGGTGCTTACTGCATATTTATAGGGAAGAATTTGGTCTCCTGGAGTTGCAAGCAACAACCTACTGTTGCCCGAAGTAGTACTGAAGCGGAGTACAAATCCCTCGCCAATACAGCAACTGAGATTCAGTGGATCAAATCCTTGTTACATGAGATTGGTTTTCCACTTAAACAACCTCCTGTTCTATGGTGTGATAACATCGGGGCCACTTACTTAACTTCCAATCCCATGTTCCATGCTCGAACGAAGCACATCGAGATTGACTTTCACTATGTTCGTGATCAAGTAATCAACAAGCACCTCATTGTTCGTTTCATCTCAAGTAAAGACCAGCTTGCTGACTCCTTAACTAAGCCTCTTTCTCCAGCCCGTTTCAAGTGTGTTATGGACAATCTGAATGTTCGAGGTCTACCCTTCAGATTGCAGGGGCGTGTAGAAGACCAGATTCAAAGCACCGTCAACAAACTCCAACTGACAGCAAAAGAACCAGAGAGAATTCTGGAGGATAAGTGTTCCTGAGTCTTTGGGATTTTTGAAGTTGTTACTTGAGTATATCTTGATGTATTTGGATAAACATAAACTTCTTAGAAGATAGGAATTAAATCTCTATATAAGAGATTGACTGTAACATTTGAACGTTGAGTTAAAAAAAATAAAAAGTCTTCAGCAAATATATGTTGCTTACATTCTTTACAAAACAAAATATCTAAGGGTTTTATCACGTCCAATACAATATATATTTTAGGAATAGATATTAAGTAGCGCAAAATATACGCGAAATCAGAACTTTAGTCCATTATTTTTATAATTATCTTATCATCTATACTAATATATAAAGGAAGAGATATTTGTGACACCAAACTTTTAATTTCTATGTTTAACCTTATAATTTGTGTTCCACTATAGCATTTTATTATTAATTTCCTAATTTAATCCTACTATTTAAGTTAGATGAAATTAATTATATCGTTTATTAAGAAGGATTATTTAGTTTCCCTATATTCATATTCTTTAAATAGAGATTACTTTTCTTTTCATTCTACTCTAATCATGTTGATTCATTCTCCCGTTAATTCAAACTCTTTCCATCTAGACAAATCTTTTTCCTTGACTTTTTTTTTCCAATTTTTTTTTTTTTTTTTTTCACACTTGAATATCAAAATATAGTACTTTAAAATTAAAAAAAAACTAATGTGCGTGGGTTCCGCGTCCCCCAGTTTCTAGTCATATATAAAATCACAATTTCACCGTTGTCGTATAATTTTAACCCTGAATTAAAGTTTCTTTTCCACGGTATGTTTCGATAACTAAATATTAGAGATTTTTTGCAAAGATCTACTTGACATGTTTCGGCAAAACAAAGAAATCACGAAATTGGATTATTGGGCCTCTCTTGGGCTACTGGGCCGCGGTGAAACTGGGCTTATATATAATATAAATCCCACCCAAAAAAACAACTCAAACCCTAGCTCACTTTCTCTCTCCTCTCAACACAACACAACAATGTCTCTCTCCTATGTCTCTGTTGGGCTTTGCGTCCGTTTTAATCTACTGCAAACAATATGAGAGGCTTTTCATTGCATTGTTCTACCTATTAATCGGTGTCTCTATCGATTTGCTCATCACTTTTTGTAAGGAGTACTATAAGCTCACCAAGTCAACGAAAGTCAACGCAAATGCACCTGAAAACGACGGCGTTTCCTGCGAAAGTAATTAATGAGACATTATTTTCAAAAATCTGTCGATTTAGGGTTTAGTTAGTTAGTACTTGTGAGTATCTAGTTTTTAATTTTAATGCTTAATGTTCTCTTTAGAGTATTATGCCTATAGTGTAATTATGAAGAATTTATGAATTTGTTGTTTTAAGTAAATTAATATACTAAGTCCTTGTTCGCATTTCCTTTTATGTTAATTATTCTGAGCATATTGAATTTGTAGAGTCTTCACATGACTTATCATATAATTAATTAGAAGAGAATTACTTTATTGTTTTAGATTAATTTATACAGTTGGAATTTGTTAGTGGGGAATGCATTTTTTATTTATTTATTATTTTATCAGCAAACAAAAAGTTGGACTAACAAAAGAGGGAGTACAAGATGAATGCATATACATGGTTCAATATTAGATGTTTATGAATATGAATGAACGGTCACGACTTTTTCTTTAGAAAAACTACTTTATTTTTAGGTTATTTACCCTAATGACGAAAAGTATCTCTGTATGTGAGAGTGTGAACTTAAATTTGTAAATAAAAGGAAAGAAAATGAAAATTAAGTAAAATAAGATAACCATGTTAATTAACAAGATTTTTTCAGGGATATCGAGAAAATATAAGTACATACTAGTATCCAAATAAACTAATATATATGTTAAGAAGAAACATCGAAAGGGAATAGACGAATAGTTCCTTATAGAGTTACATATTTTTCCTATATTTTAGGAATAATTTATTATAGAGTACAACAATTTGAGAATTAATTTTCTTAGCAATCGTTCGCAAACCGTTTAGGATACAGATCAAAGAAGTATATGCGTCCAATATGAACTACAGAAGGAAACTAATGTGGTGTTTGCAAATGCTTATAAAATGAGCTTATTCAATACTTTTGCTTAAAGCCACTTTAAGTGACATTTAATAAAAAGTCGGGAGTGTTTGCAAATCTTTTTAAAAAGCTACTTAAATCATTAATTAGATGTTTGTAAAAATTAATGAGAAGTAACTTTTCTATTTAAAAACCTTTCAAAAATAACATAATTCCAAAAACTATTGGGGAAGCACCCCTAGGCATTCTTTTGCGCCTTGTGCTTTTTCTGAATTTTTTTTAGACAAACAAAAGCAAAAGTCAGCATTCCAAACACTAAAAATGTGCTTTTGCGGCTGCAAAAGCCAACAAGCTTCTTTTATAAGCATTTGCAAACACCACCTAACTAATTATAATCTTCAAATTGAAATTTCCCTTCTTTTGTCAAAGACTTCCCATATTTATATTTAAGACTTAGTTTTTTTTTCCTTCAACATGAACTTCCAGAGTATCTTATATTCTATAAGACGTTTAATTTTTTCTCCAAGTTCTTGCAAGTTTTGAGACTAGCTTGTTAAGATTTTACACAATTAAGTGCTCAAAAGAATACTTTTGACTTCTATTTTAGATCATGGACCAAAGTGGTGAAGACTGAATCAGTAAATTACCTGACGATGTTGTGTGCGACATTCTATCTCGCCTACCAACAACGGATGCGGCACAAACCTCCGTTTTATCCAAAGATTGGAAATACAAGTGGACGTCCATTTACAACATTCAAATCTATCAGGGAAGTGAATGTTTGATATGGCATTATTGTGAAAGTGCTCTCGTTAGAACCATTTTGACAAGATACTCTATTCGACTCGAAACACTAGAATAAAGAGTTTCAGCCTTACTAATGACCAGCGGTACTGGGTACTTCAGGGCCGAAATCATGGACAACTCGTGTTTTAATGCGCAGCGTTAAAAAGTTTGAGATAAATGCTCCCCATTGGCGGGGCGGTTTATTTGCCGACGAGCTTTACAACTCTAGGTCACTGAAAGAGTTGAAGCTCCATTTGAACTGCACTTTAGTTACTTCGCTCGTGAAGAAATTTTCTCCCAATATCAAGATCTTGTATCTTACAGGCGGAGTTAAACTATTGAACGACGAAATTTGTAGTACTGACAAAGTATTATTGAATTTTCCTGCTCTGAAAGAATTGGAACTGGTAGGTTGCGTATGGCAGCATTTGAAGTTTGTCGAGATTAAAGCTCCTAATTTGACTAGGTTCCTTTCTAAGGGCTCACATGAAAGTTTGCGGAACGATTATCTGATCAAGATTGATGGAGCAAAGCTTGAAAATTTTGAAAGTCGCGGTGATGTTGTAGAGAATTTTGTTTTTACTGCACCATCAATTTTAAATGTAGTTATTACCAATCGCGATGTTGTACAGAATATGGTTTTTGATTCAACTATATATATAGCTTTTATGGATAGCAGACAACGGGCTGCCCTCCGATCTCGAGCTCATGCAATACTGAGGATTTTCCACTCTGGTACATTTAGAACTGTCAAGTGATATTGTTAAGGTTAGTAGTCTTTAACACTTTCATGTTTCTAGTTGTATAGTTACTAATAATTGCACAATTTCGTGGATCAGATTCATCAAGTATTCATCTTTAGCATTCTTGAGCAGTCGAATATTGTAGAAATTTGTTAAGACTCTTACTCAATTTGAACTGACTATTGATCATCTGGTTTTATCATTTTCTAAAGGCTCTCACGAAAGCGAACACAGACTTCCCTCTGCCCTACTTCAGTCGGTTGAAGGAACTTGAAATTAGCGACGACAACGTGAGTGATGATGCACTAGTGAAGTTACTTCAACTGATGCCATCGGTTGAGTCGCTCTCCATATATTTGGTAAGCCATGGGTGCAAAAGCACATAAACACCTAGTTTCCCACAGTTGAGATTCAAAAGTCCCGGCGGGCAAAGATTTATTTTATTTTTACTTTGTTTTTCAGTATAATGAGTATGGTTGCGTAGGATTAGCATCTTTGTCGGCGGGTATTGCTTCTCGCCTCAAGGTAGTGAAATTGGACGCGTTTGAAGGCACAACGGGACAATTTAATCTTGCTAAGTCTGTGCTGAAGAATGCAGAAAACCTTGAGAAATTGATCGTCTTAATACGCGATGGAGCATCGATCCCAAAGATTAATATTGAGAACCGCTTGTTGTCTTTACCCAAAAGCTCGACTAATGCATCGGTGGTTTTCACCGGATAAATGTATGCTCTCTACCTCCCTCTATCTACCCTGCCAAACCTTCTCGACGAGTATTTTAAGCTAAGCGTACAATAATTTTATCCCATCAATTTGATCACATTGCAATGCTTTCTTGAGTTGTTGAGACATTGAAGTTCTCGTATTGATTAGGTGTTATCTTTTTTTCCTATGGCAATACGAGAATAACTCTTCGTACAGTCTGAGCTGAAATTTTCACTAGTCAAGTAGTGTGTATTAACTGCTTTTGCTACTTTGTTCATGCTTATTAATGTACTTAACTACTAAAACAGAGCAATCAGCTATAAAAGGAGCAATATTTTAGAATTTCTTGAATACATTTCTTCCTCTTATGTCAACTCTATTTGCTGAATTTTCTTCCATGTATTCTCTATTTGTTTGTGATGTATGGTATTCTGATATGTAAACTGGCTTGTTTCATGCAGAAACAACGTAGAGACTTGGACGGCTAAAGCACGAAAACGCGGTCCATGGGGTTCTACTTTTGCGCATATTACCAAATCATTGTGAACATTTTCTTTGACGTTATTCTGAGTTCAACGCGGTCCATGGGGTTCTTCTTTTGCGCATATTACCAAATCATTGTTAACATTTTCTTTGACGTTATTCTGAGTTCAACGCGGTCCATGGGGTTCTTCTTTTGCGCATATTACCAAATCATTGTCAACATTTTCTTTGACGTTATTCTGAGTTCAACGCGGTCCATGGGGTTCTTCTTTTGCGCATATTACCAAATCATTGCGAACATTTTCTTTGGACGTTATTCTGAGTTCAACGCGGTCCATGGGGTTCTTCTTTTGCGCATATTGCCAAATCATTGCGAACATTTTCTTTGACGTTATTCTGAGTTCATCGATGTCGCAGTGTCTCATCATTGTTACCATTTTCTTTGTATGTTATTCTGAGTTCATCGAGTCGTAGAGTCTCATCGTATACTGAGTTAGAGAAGAGAAGCAGATTATTTTCATAGACCGATTTATACAATTGAACGTGGGTCTAATCGGATTATTTTCATAGACCGATTTATACAATCGTGTGTTCGACCCGTAGATACGTACACCGGATCGTCTATGCTTCCATGCATGTGGCAACCGTCGCATATCCTTTTTATGTATATTCAAAGTACACCGGATCGTCTATGCTTCCATGCATGTGGCAACCGTCGCATATCCTTTTTATGTATATTCAAAACACGTGTCATTGTCACAACCAAATTATTATCACAAATGAATCACTTACAATGGCAGAGGATACTTTCCGCTATATAGCGAGTCCAAGTTCGTGCCAAAATCTGATGGATACAAAAATCACAAACATGAAAAGAAATTTGCCTCTCCTTTGGACAACCATTTTCGACGCCCCGTATTTTGTTTCTATTTCTAATCTTTTATATTAAACTCCAATCTCACAGCTTGTAGGATTTTTACATTCTTGGCCTCTTTAGGATTAATTGGTTGAAGATATTATTACATGGTTTAGATATTAATGTGGAAACACAACTACACAGACACATGTACAGGTACATGCAGAAAAGTATCTCATGCTTATTCCAGAAGTATGGTGATTACAAGATATATATGTACCACAGCACACAAACTATTGCAACCAAAAGATAAATTTTCCAAAGTGCAAACCGGATCATATCGAAAGAAAAGAGACCAGACATATAAACATTCAAATGAAAATTAACACTACATAACAATAATATCCACCACTGGAATACAACAGCAACCCAAATTACTCACACGACACACACGAAAACACACAATTTTTTTTTTTGTCTATAGACTACATACACACAACGTTTCGTACTCTAATATTGATACACAAACATTTATAATTCTAAAAAGCTTATTAATCTTCACTGATTATGGTGGTGACCTGGGAGCTTCTCTTTTATTTTCTCCATGACGCTCTTCTTCTCGTGCTCAGGCGCCCCTGAGGGGAACATAGTCGACGCCTTGCTCTGGGGTGTGACGGTGGTGGCCGTGGCCGGTGCGCTGTGTGCGGCCTCATCCTTGTCTTTGTTCTTCCCTCCTCCAAATGTCTCTTTTATCTTCTCTTTTATCCCCTTCTTTTTCCTTCTCCCGCCCTGCTCATCGTCCTCCGACTGCATCCACATTACAACCGATGTCGGGGCGATAGTAAAAAATAGGAGTAAGCTACCAAAAAGTTATTGTGTTATTATCAACTGACAAATTATGCAGCTTAGCAAGTGAACTATTGGCTTTGAAAATTAAATCCATGGCACAAACTGAATATACTTTTTTCTAAGCCTACTAGTACATATAAAGAATCAATATATTGTTTCAACCTTATATATTTCTAGAAGAAAGTCAGAAATATATTTTAAATCTATAAAACCCGATAGAGTACTATAATCTTCATCATATTTTCGGATACCTTATAAAAAAATTAATGGAGAAAATAGCCCGATAATTTTAGATAAACTAGACTTAGAATACAATAATTAATTACTTGCTAGTTTCTAGTTAACCTCCTAGCAAATATTTAGTGTTAATAAAAACTTCTCAAAGTAATAGCTATTTCTGCAGTCTACTTAGTTAAAAATAGTAAAAAAACACTAATTTTTGAGAGAGAAAAGTAACAAATAGTGATCAATTCAGTTACCGAGCTACTAGAGCTTGAGCTAGAGCGGTGAAGCTGCCCTTGCTCCTGCTGCTGCTGCTGCTGTTGTTGCGGCTTAGCCCCCGTCGTCTGCGTCGATGCCGCGGTGGTGGCTACGCCTTTGATGTGGATGGGGTTGCCGTATTCATCGGTGAGCTCAACGGGCTTACCATACTGATCCGTCAGCTGGATCGGGTTACCATGCTCGTCGCGTATATCCGCCATTGTAATAACCTTAATAGTACTCTTGTCCAAAAATATATGCAACTGAATAAAATGAACAAACTTGTCTATTATAGAACTACAAAGTTTCAATGACGAGAGATATATATGTATATGCTCTCTCTTTTTTTTTTTTCTCTTGCCTTTAGGATTTTGAACTGTCAAAGGATTGAAGATTAGAGTTTTGATTTTGGAGGGGTTTTATAGTAAGTGTGAGACGGTGAATATGAGCATTTTCTGCATGTAGATTGTTTGTTGAATGTCCACACGTGTTGAAGAGGTTAAAATAGGGTATTTTGAATGAGTGCCACGTAAAATGATATAAGGGCACGTAAGACCACGTGAATAAAGTTACTTGTGGATTAGGATGAAGAGAAACTTTATCAACGTATATACGGAGTTGGGAGGTAAGTCGAAATTTTATTTAAAAGAGTGTGAATTATAGATATCTTTTAAACTATAGAGTATTAGTTTCTTATCGTCTTATTTCAATTATGTATTAATACAGATGATTAAATCACTCGTGTACGATTTCATTGCAGCAACTGAACGTAATAACTTTACTCGTTTATAACAGGCTCGTCGCTCAAGTTTTGAAGATAATAAGTCAAAAGCGGAAGAAAAACACAAAAAATTGCATATGTACCCAACAGTTTCTATACAAGTATTGTTAGAATTTATCCTATGTATCGTTTGGAAATGAATACGAACTTTTGTTTATAAAGGATTTTTTCCTTCTCTCTCACAAAGCTTTTTACGAGAAAATATGTAATTTCTACATGGTGTGAGAGTGTATTCAAAATAACATTGGACTTGCGACTTAAGAAATTCAGTGATCATTCTGTCTTATACATGGAAGGCTGTGTTGGAATTTATCCCATATTACTTAAAAATGAACTTATACTTCAGTTTATAAATAATTTCTCCTTTTCTCTAATAAGACTTTTAGCGGAAAATACGAGGAGGGGCTATATTAAGTACAAGAGGAAGATCTTGGCTCATCGAATTTTGTGGTTTAAAAGCATTCTTGTCCATCTTCATTCTTCTTTATGTCTTTAAGTGTCCCTGGTAATATGCTATGACATGTTGATGTAGTTTCGTGCAATATCTTTTAAGATTTCTGTCCAAATTTGATTTTATGTTCTTAGATACAATTTATTACATTATGAAATTCGTGTTTGCTCTTGTTAAATATATTATCTTTTCCATCTGTTCCTGGAAACATGACTCCTACAAATGGTAGAAGAGTACTGTTGTACGTCAAGACCTCATTAAACAAAGTGTACTAATATTATAGCACAAACTTGTTTTTGGACTTGAAAGAAAACTCCACTATGGAGGACAGTTCATAGCCTAAAATGCCGTGAATTTTTTCAACGCTTTAATATATGATTTGCAAATTTGGACCTAAGTCATGATGCATAAGAAATTTTGTAACATAATATTATATAATAAGTTGAAAGACAAATCAATCGTTTTAAGAACCACACCTGCTCCATTTGTGATCATCGAATATTTAATGACCGAATTAAGACTTCCACACATAGCACTAATTAAGTCATCAGGTTTTTAACTTTTGCCCTATTATTTTGTGTTGACCTGACTATATATGCACTGGACTGCAGATAAGCTAGCCAAGTACTTTTTTAAATGAAAGAGACTGGTAACAAATTAACGATCCAAAAAAAAGAAAGTCATCGGGCGTCAAGTCAATTTAAGTATCTAAATTATTTTAAATCAAAAGAGAACAACAAAATCAACAATTTACCTAATAAAAGAATACATCATTTGTGTTCTTTTTACGTACCATATTGTAACCAGTCACACTGCACGTATTAAAATATAAAACATGTATCATCGTCACAATCAAATAACAGAAAGTGACTGACGATTTGATCAAGGAAAATAACAAAACCAAAGTTCATTCATCCTTCCACTTATAAATACTAGTTGAAACTCTGATCTCACCACCCAAAATGAAACTCAAACCAAAATTTTCAAACACCTGAAACTACAATTTTTGGTTCCTACACAAACATCATAAACTCCCATCAAACTACCTTAAAAAAGACACTAACTTTGAGCCAACCATGTACAAAAACATCGAACTCCCGTCGACGAAAGCCGTGATCTCCACCGCGGCTTCCATCACGGCCACCGCCATGCTCGTCCGCTCCTTGTCACGCGACTTAATCCCCCACGAACTACGTCGCTACATCTCAAACAAAATCAATATTTTCATAAGTACATTCACCAACGAAACGACACTAATCATCGACGAATACGAAGGCCTCAACAAAAACCAACTCTATCATGCAGCAGAACTTTACTTCTCCACACTGATCACTCCCTCCACCAAAAACTTCTGCGCTTCGCTCCCCGAAAAGGAGAAGAAAATCCATATATCAATAGGTGGAAATGAAGAACTCACTGATACATTCAAAGGGACTCATCTAAAATGGATAAAGGTTCACAAGAAAACTGAAGCACGACACGTTCCACACGAGTACCACTACCATTCTACCATGAAAGCCGAGGTGAAATACTTAGTCCTTACCTTTCATAAAAAGCACCAAATGAAAGTTTTTGATGAGTATTTGCCTTATGTATTGGAAAGATCAAAAGCTCTTAAAGAAGAGAAAAAGACTCTTAAATTGCACACGTTGAAAAGTGATCGAATGCACGAGGGGCCGAGGATGAATCCATGGCAATCCGTGAATCTCGATCATCCTGCGAAATTCGAGACTTTGGCAATGGATGATGATATCAAGAACATGATAGTTGATGATTTGGATAGGTTTGTGAAGAGAAGAGAGTTTTACAGGAAAGTAGGAAAGGCTTGGAAAAGAGGGTATTTGTTGTTTGGTCCTCCGGGGACAGGGAAATCGAGTTTGATCGCTGCGATGGCGAACTACTTGAAATTTGATGTGTATGATTTGGAGTTGACTGATCTTAGGTGCAATTCTGACTTGCGGAGGTTGCTGATATCGACTGCAAATCGATCGATACTTGTGGTTGAAGACATCGATGCATCTATTGATCTGTCTCAGAGGAAAAATAGGGTGTCCAGGCCTCCTCCATCAATGTATAAATACGAGTATGATCAAGGACCTAAGGCAAGTTCAAAATGCATAAAAACTTTCTATGTTACTTGCAAAAGTTCAGGCTTTGTTCATATAGTACTTCATGTCAAAAATGCAATTTCTTCCAGTGCTCTGAATTTGAAATGAGAAATTTTTATCCTCTTGACATCCATAGATTTTAGATAAGACGAAAAACTAGCGTGGAAGCAGAGTCGGCAAATAAGAGGTTTTGTGTTCGAATCACCCTCCCAGTCACTTCTCCAAAAAATATCATGTGCAAAGCTTCATAAAAAGATTTCAATCTACATGCGAGGGCGCATGTAAGAGAATATTATACAATTGAAATCTATCTGATTTGCAAATTAAATATTTTAGATGAAGCGACAATCCAATATATTGCATATCAGTTTACAAGATGAATTCTTGACTTTGTTTCCAAAACTCTGTTTAGCCCTGTCTTTAGTTTGCTTTAAGAATAAACATTCCTGGCTTTTGTCTTCTCTAGGTGACATTATCAGGGCTGTTGAATTTCATAGACGGACTGTGGTCGAGCTGTGGAGACGAAAGGATCATTATATTCACGACCAACCACAAAGAAAAGCTAGACCCAGCGTTGCTGAGGCCTGGCCGAATGGATGTGCACATCCACATGTCTTATTGCACACCTTGCGGCTTCAAAATGCTCGTTTCCAACTATCTAGAAATCACTGACCACCCACTTGCTCTGGAGGCAGAGAGACTTATAGCCTCGACAAAAGTCACTCCGGCTGAAATAGGGGAGCAGCTTTTGAAGGGCGACGATCCTGAACACGTACTCTGGGGCCTAATTGAGTTCATTGAGCGTAAGAAAGAGAGCGAAATGGCCAAAGAAGAAACAGTGGAGGTGACTAAAGAAGAAGTTGTAATGGATAATGGTGAGAGCAGTGAAGGGCTTAAAGAGTTGGTGAAGATGAACAATGGATCTTGTTCAGAGGTGAGGGAGAAGATATTGAAGAACAGTGAGGCTGCAAATGCTTTGAGAATCTTGATTCAGTTGCTTGAAGGGGAAGTTAAGACAGGGAATGTGAAAGATTCTGGTACAAATTTGGGATCTTCTGTTGTAGGAACTATGCCAGAATCTGGGCAAAGACGGGGGATCAAGTCGGAGTGAAAGTGAGAAAGAAAAATTAATAATTTGTGCTGCAATTAAGAAATTTGCAGTTGTGTTGCATGAGATTTATTTATCAAGGAACTCTTATGGTATAATTATCCAAGAACTGGCTGCATACTGTTGATATATCTATTTTTAAAGTACAACATTCTATAATTGCTCGTTTATTGGGAATTTCAGAAGTGATTTCGCCAAGATAGGTCAATTCACATCGGAGTTGGAAGATAAGTAAACTTCTGTACAATTTACCATTCAACCTTTTAAGTGACAATAGCAACAAAAAATAGTTTAATTGGTCTAACTACCGATTTATATAAGAACTTAACTGAACCACGAGAGATCTTCTTATCAATGCTGTTAACTCAATTTTGTTATATGCTAAGCTTCTGAATAGAAAATGGCCTTAATTAACGACTATGCGACTATGCTCGCAGATTCAACTTGGGTCTTTACCATGGAGGCCGAACATGATACAGGCCCAAACGGGTGGTTTCATTCACTACAGACGTAAAAGAACCAAATTCCCATTTTACAAAACAATACATAGTCTTATGATTCAAATCCCTACCAATTTGCCTTTTTTTTTCTATATATAATAATGAACAGAAACTTCAATTGGTATAATCAAGCTTCTTTACAATGTGAGTCTGCAGTAGCTATCCTATGTCTGCCTTTGTTGATGAAGTTATGCAAGATGACTTCTGTCCAGCTTAGTTCTAACTATCATCGCCTGATGTCCAGAAAATGGAAAGACTCCAGCTGCGAGAAAGTCTGTACAAGAAAATGGCAACTTAGAGTCGCAATATCTGAAAAGTAACACCTAAGCCAAAGGAAATAACCTTCCTATGATACCGAGGTTATAGCACGAACATATAGACATACTTGATGAAATTGATCGTGAGCTAAGGTTAAAGTTAAATCTCACAAGCTGCCTAGTTGGGAAAAAAATCTAAATTAGCTCAGAATAATGAAAAGGGAAACTTACTTCAGATGCATAAAGCAGTTCAAACCTTGCTAGATTTCGACCAGAAAAAGCCTTTTCTTCTAGTAGATTGAGTTTCAGACGATGATTTACTCGTTTTAGCGCCAAATGAGAAGTGTCGTCTCAAAAAAGGTTGTCCTGGTGATCTCTTCGTGCTTGAGCTTGAGCTCATCTTGAGACCCCCTCCCTCAACTCCGTTGTTCTTATAATCATCAAACACAATACCACTATTGAGATCACTATCAACAACACGCTTCTTGGATCGCTTTTTTCTAGCCTTCATATCCAGTTCAGCTTTCAATGCCTTTTCGGACATCTTGACAACCCGTTTTGCACCAAACGTGCAAACTGGGCAAGCTGGGTCATACTTATTGATTTCAGGAGTCATATACTCCAGGCATTCAGCATGGTAGACATGTCCACAAGTTAAAACAGAAACCACCGCGAGTTCATTTGTCGATATTATTTTTTGGTTATTCCACCCCCAAGAAGATCTCTCAGTCAAAAGCTTGGTACAAACACCACAAGTTTGTAGATCAAGAGAAGGAGTCCTCGAATTCCGCCCACTAGATCTGGTTATCTTTTCCCGACTGGAACATGAGATCTCACTATCAAAAGACCACCTCTCTCTCCGAGTATTCACGAGCTCGGATAAACCTGGGATAGACCAACTGTCTGAAGACCCACCATTGGAGCCCCGGGTTGATTCATTTCCCCAGACAAGGGGCAGAAATGAAGGCGAATCTTCAGAAATGGAGAATGTTGACTTGTGTTCCAAAATCCGGCTATCAGATATTTGACGCAAGAGATGATGTCCTGGGGAACGGTGATGCCATCTAGAAGGAGTTGAGTTTTGAGGAAGGAGGTGACTTTGGGAAGATAAAGGAGATGTAGTGATGGATGAGACTGAAGGGGCTGAAGGAGACAGCTTTACAGGGGATGGGTAAGAGAGAGATGGAGACTCTCTTGACTCCTTCACCTGAACAAGTAAATATAAGGAAAACAATGTTAGACGAAGAATTTCATGCCAACATATGCATGTTTCACATATTGCAAAATGTTAATCAAGAAACATCAAAGTAGGTCACATACAATTTCCAACACCTCTGACTGATTCTGTGAATTAGCTTGATCTGCAAAAAAGATACAAGAAAACATTACTAAAGAAGCAACAAAAATAGCGAAATTGAGAATACTGTCGATGCATGGACTCATACTATTTTTGCTCAACACAGTGAACCAATCATACTATAGATACATAATAACATACTTGAAGAATCATTTTCTAGGTCAGAATCATCAGAAGTCATAGTGACTTGGGCAAAGCTAAGAGTTAAACGGCCATATGATTATAGGTCACCGACGGATACAATAAGGAAAAAAAAAAAGTATCTCTATGAATACCTGCCCGCTTATTGCAGACTTTATTCAAGGAAGTTCATAGTCCCTTGATAAATATAAGGCAGTTGTTTCCAAAAGGAAGTTGATAGTGCAAAACTGTCATGCGGAAATATAAAGAAAATTTATCGCACATAGTCCAGCAATGAGTGTTGTTTAATCCTATACCCTGCATATTCAGAAAGTCTTTCACATTATTATAATTTTTTCTTCCCCTGACCAAGGTGCACAAAGACACCACAAATGCACACTTGGGCTACAAATAAAATTCACCACCCAATTACTCTTTCTCAGCATACTATGAATTTGCTAGTTTAACCCAACAAGAAAGAACGATAATAGTAGTTAAAAGTAAGTAACCACGAGCTCCTAAATCTCCTCATAGAACCATCCGTACTTTACAGATCTGTATAATTATCATAAAAGGTTAATCACAGTGCAGCGTGACTTGTACCACAACCAGTGTCGCCCGAAACCAATCTTTCAAGCACTAAAATGAAATTTTACAAGCTCCTCTTTCACTTCGTAAATTAGCTAACAAAATGCCAGTATTAACTAGGAAGGAACACCATATTTCCCACATCGCCATACTGAAGAAGAATGATTGGACTTCAGGAATATAAGATGGGAATAGGTTTCTCTGATTACATATTTCACTCCTACGATATATTATAATAAAAGAAGCCAAGAAGTGCTATTTATGATTTACCACTAGATGGAAGCCTTGATATCCTTGCATTCCCTTCAGAAACTGGGGACTTCTGCCACACAAAAGATCGGTAACTATCTAATGGACTACCTTGCTCAGAACCAAATGCAGTTGCAACAGTACTACCAGACTTGAATTCCATTTGATCATTTCCGCTACCTCCATTACTTAGCCAACTTGCAGATGTCTCTTCCCCAGCTACTCGTCCACGATTATCCCATCGGAAACTCCAAGATGGTGAATAACGGGCATGCCTCTGCCAGGTATCACTCGGTGGTCCGTTCGTTATAGTTCTATCCTTAGCAGCTACACAACAAGCAGCCCCCATTTCTTTTACAGTCACAGATTGAAGATCGATAAATTCTTAGTGTTTGTGTTTTACATAAGTGTCCGCACAAGATACAATATGGACGTCCTCAGCAGAACATAAATTACCTGCAACCACAAGGTAAAAAGTTTCATTATCGATCAACTAATCACAAATTCAACACACCATACATCACTTATACATTTGACAATAACCAATTGCACGACATAGCATATCCCCGACACATTCTCAGTCACAGAGCACAGTCAGCAACATGATACGATAATAAGTCATCCTCGTAATATTAGTCTCTCAACTCATCCAATCAATCAAACGAACAAAAAACCCACAGTTCTCCACATCCTTACAAAAATGTCGATCCAATACAAGCAAGATACGGATAAACGTAAAATTTCCGCAAAACCAACATTCAGCTACGAGAATCGTAAATCCTATTACCAACAATCTCCATATAGTAACACAATCACTACGACACAAAAACACAAACCAAAACACCAAATTCGTCAATTCACCAAATAAATTCATACACAATCCCCAATTGAACACTTCATTTCGTCGAAAATCGAACACTTCGTTTCAGCAAACGGATTAACGCCTGAGCCCGAGACTACAAATAAAAATACCGATCTATATTACAACAAAACAATCATAATCATCTCAAGCATCTAAATACTAGCTCACAAATCGCTATAACAGCTAATTTTTCACTCCAATTCCAAAAATAGCAAGTGTAAACACACAAAAAATTGAATACTTTAACGTGCAAGTACCAAATAGACTAACAAATACTCGATTTTCAAGTGCTATTCCAAAGGAATTGACTATAAATAAACCATAAATATCTCAATTGAGATCCGATATTCATGCCTAAAAATTAAAAAACTCACGTTGTAAAAACGGCACCGTTTCAAGCGTTTTACGAACCCTAAATGAGAGCGAGAACAAGATATAGAAATAGAAGTATGTGCGAGATCAGTGACATATATATATATATTATATATATATACATACATATACGTGTATGTAATGTGAAATTTTATACACTGTACACTATGTGTAGAGAGAGAGAGAGGAGTGGAAAGTAGAGAGAGAAAAGGTTGCCATTCTTCTTTTTTTTATTCCACCACTGAGAATAATATAAAATGTCGACAAGGAAAAGAGAGATGACGGTTTAATTAACGGCGTTAGTTGGTGAAAGAGGTGGGTAAAATTGCAAAAATAATCATTATCTTTTGAATAACTTACAAAATGGTCTATTATCTTCTGGTAGTTCATAATTTTGGTCAATTTTAGTTTGTAACTTATAGATGCACTCGTTTATCTGTAATACTTGGTAAGTAAGTCAATTTCTGTTTATTTTTTTGAAATGTCTTTTCTCATTATCATTCTTTAAATATTTCTCTCGTGGTGAATCAATTTTGTTATATTAAAAAAACATTTAAAAGTAATGATTGGAACTAAGATTGAATAAAGAAAATATAAATGGATGACCACGTTTGTAAGTTCTAAAAGAAAAAAAAAAGCTTACAATTTCTATTTACATGAAAATATTGTAGGATTTTTTTAGCCGTGGGAACCCGCACTAATATACTTGTGGTGCCCACTTTATTCGACAGAGTAGTACAAAGTCAGTCTGCAAACCACATTGGGTTAGATGAAGTAGTCATCTGCAAACCACATTGGGTTAGATGAAGTAGTCAGACAAAGTTAGTAGGCAAATCACATTGGCTATGTTGTGAGAATCAGCAATCACTATTCTTAGGGTGCACAATTGATAAACTATCGCTAGTTACACGAAGCAGTCTCCAAACAAAGTCAATCGGTAAACCACATTAGATAAATCGGTGTGACTGGCACAAACCTAAAGACTTATACTCAAATTGCTTTCAGTGTCCATCAAACTTGAGACTAAGGAAAAGAAATTTACTTTTTTAACCAATTAGTTCACCATTACGTTCAATAATTTCACATGTTACAATATCCTAAAGTTTAAGGACAAAAATTGCAATTTACTCAGGGAGGTGGTAGTGTACACATTTGCAAACGGCGGTGGTGATGACTTGTAACGGCGTTTGATGACATATGTTGTAAGCACGCGTCTTATTATGGAGAGTATGGGGTTTGAATATTATTTAAATGTCTTAATTTAATTTCTAATTTTGGATGGTGAAAAAGAGGTATTGAGTGGTACCCTAGTTATGACTAGTTGTACATCATGGACTTTAATTATTTTGGTCTCATTTGGAATTTTTGGAGAAACTTTATATAATAATTGGTTTCTTATAGGGGACGCGGAGTGCGCACTACGCATTCCATGCTTCTTCCCTCATAGCTAAGTATCAATTAATTTTATTACCTTTTTAACATAAAGAGAAGACTTTGTTTATTTGTCAAATATGGACATGAGGTTGGAGGTTCAGGAAACAAAGTGCCCGAAATAAGTACACAAAGAATATGACTCGACTCTAGACCTAAGTTAATTTAGAAAAAACTTCATATTGATTTGTCGTATCATCGTTGTACTGGCTTACATATTTGACTAAAAGATATGCAACTCGCGCCCTTATAACAAAATGTGAGTCAACACTATGTGAACTTAGTTGGATATTCCAGAATAGTCTAACATAACCGGAAGGTTTTCTCGTGTCTTATTGACACCGTAAAACAAGATTTCTTAATTAGATTTAGGACGCCATATGTTTCAATTGTACATATAATCTCACTACTTTTTTATATAACCAATAAATTTAGCTGGTATTATTGTGATATATACACTTGTGATTTAAGTATTATCATGATCAAGATCTCCATGTTACTTCAAAAGCAATTTAAATAGTTCAAATTGAGTATCTTTTATGATCAAACTAGACTTTAACTTTTAAATAATGATCTTTCTCGCAATTTTAGAAATTCTTCTCAGTATTACGAGTGCTCAAGTGCACATGTCACACTTTTAGCAAAGTACAAAATTAAGTAGTGACGTATTGATGTTTTCCAAAAGTAAGCACTAGTACTCATGCTAAATAAAATATAAGTATTATTAGAAGAGTGGCAGAGAAGTAACTACTATAAAAGTGGATTGAAATATGTGAAACTTTTGTGCTTAAAAGTTTTGAGAACAAATATTTCAGCGCAAATAATTTCTTACTTTTCTTAATTATAATATAATATGAAGTATGGACTTTGAAGTAAGGTAATAAACTTTTTTGACCAAAAGTAATTCTAATATTGGGTCTGCTGCCAAGTGCAAACCATTTTATCTTTCCCAGTGTTTTACAAGCATGCTAATATATATACATACATATATACATATATATAGTATATATATATATGTATATATATTTATATTTATTAATTATTATGAAGCTAAAGTATCTAAAAAACTCAAACGAGAAAATACTCTCTCGAAAGAAAAGGTAATTAATATCTTACAATACTATCAGAAAGCCAATCCATATTGCCTCCAACTTTCTGTCTTGTAACTATCGCTATCTCTCTTTTGCTTTCTTGCACATTTTCAAGTTATTGAAAACAAGGAAAGTATTGTGATTTCGTGGTCCAAAACATTGCAGGGTATGTTGTCTAGTGGTCGACATAACCAATTAACGAAGACAAATTAATTAAATTGGGATCGTAATCAAAAAAAATTAGAGCTTTTTCGGAAAGTATCAAGACGTTTTTTATTTTGTAGAAACACAATACAAAACCGTCTTTATTATAGCAATATCATTTACGACATTTTCATAATATACCAAAATATACCGAAAAGACCTTGAAAATTACAGACGTTTATAATATTTAATGGACATATATATATATATATATATATATATATATATATATATATATATATATATATATATATATATATATATATATCAAAGAGAAAACTTGATGAATGACTGGATTGCAGAAAAGGGAATCCACCAAATTATGAATGTGTTTGTTGAAACTAAAAGGAGATAATTTTGAAATCCTTTGTTGACTTAAAAGAAGAAAAAGCAAATGATACGAAGTGTCAGAAGAGCAATAACTTGCCCTTTGATGAGTAGGAAATATTTTCTTTTTCGTCGGAGTAGTAAAGTTGCTAAAGGGTAAAAAAAAGAGAAAGGCAGATGTAAAGATCATCCCATCAAATATTTATTTTCATGTGAAGAATTGGGTTCTTACTTCTTATTTAGGTTCTTTGTTGCTTCGTGGTGACCCCGAGTTTATAACACGAATTAATATGAATTAATTATTAATTCTTATCCATTATAGCTTATTTG
This sequence comes from Misopates orontium, assembly GCA_946800315.1. NCBI lineage: Eukaryota > Viridiplantae > Streptophyta > Magnoliopsida > Lamiales > Plantaginaceae > Misopates > Misopates orontium. The sequence goes on along the minus strand of OX326948.1, from coordinate 1,460,551 downwards.
TAATCTATAAAAAAAAAATACCTTTCGAGAATTATGTCCTATCCATTTTCATGTCGTGTTTCTCGATTATCTTTTTCTTTCTTTTATCATTATGACATTGATATATAGTTATCTAATTTGCAAAAAGACATAACTTGTGCATCTATATGCAATTATCATTAATGCCGTGAATTGATCAGTCCCTAGATATTTATGTATAGTTAATAAGAGATAATATATAAAACAAGACGTAGTAAAACTATGTTATCAAAATATTGTGATATTGCCAAGCGCGCTTTATTCAATAAGAAATTATTCATGGTGGACTTCATCTACGGTGAGTGATCATAAAGTCATAATTCATGAATTGAGTCTAGAATAAATTGCGCAAAAACCTAAATCATCTTAAACCGACATGACAAATATCAGTGAATCGTTGACTAGCTATGTCCTCTAACTATTTTCGGGCAAGGCAAAAGTATTGGTCAAATTTATTGTTTATAGTATTTTTGTGGACCGCTTGGAGTTTTTTTACTCCTCACCTACTACGAGTAATGATTAATCACACGATTAACTTTTCGGATTAAACTGTTATATATTACTCGTCGTTATACATTGTGAGGCAAGTGCAAAGTTATCACCACGAGTCAGGTGAAGACCTTTGTAACCAAATGATCCACATACACAAATAAAGGAAGGAAAAAAAAAAAAATCTTTGTTTTGTCAACGAGTACAAATTAAAAGAATAGTGAAGTTTTGAAATAAAAACACTCTCAATTTAAGGATTTCAGATGTGTTTTTATCAAGCCAATTTATTGAACGGCGTCTTCTGTTGTATTAATGGCTAACCACTAGTGATTCACGTATAGAAATAATGTAATAAATAATTAAATAGCTCCTAAGTTGCTGGATGGACACATGATTACATGAATGTCTCTAATATATATTGCATAACTTTTATTTAATTAGTCCAATTATTATTTAAACACTATAATTTTTTAAATAGTAGTTTGAGGAGATAAATTGCACGTTCATGCTTTATGATTAATAAAGCATTTAAATAAACAAAAACTTGCATGTGTTAATCACAAATTAAATATGATCTCTTAACTAAAAACCACTAAATGTTATTCTGTACCTAATTTTGGTTCTAAACAAGTATTTCGGCCAGAGGGAAAGGAAATTATTTCGTGCAGAACTGCATGTATATCTATGTATTGTGAAGGTTTTTTTTTTTTTTTTTGTCCATTTTATGACAATATACGAAATTAATGGGGTTTAGCAGAAAGTTGTTTATTGTTTTTCTCTTACTGAATCTAAAACACAATTGTGCAGAAATAAATAATCAGAATATATAGCTTATATTTCCAGTTTACTCCTATCAAGCCCAGTTAGGAATCGGCCCATCGGGTTTGACAGATCACGTCCCGGCCTGGTTTGACAGATCAGTGCGTATTTTGTTTTGCTTGATTCCTTTCACCCAAAATTGGTTTTATATTTTTGACTCTGAGGAACTGTTAGGCCATGAAGATTTTTTTTCGTAGAAATATGATTTTTATTAAATATATTTCTTTGTTAAAAAATAATAAATCTTTGTATGATATAAGTCCCTGAAGAAGCAGATTTTACCATTAAAAAGTTATAAAAGCCATGGAACACGATTGTAAAATGATTAAAATAAGATTATCTAAATACAAAACTATATAAATACATAAACAAATATGTTATAGAAAAAGGAGAATAAAGTATATGCTGAAGAGTTTTCTATAGTTTATGTCCACAAATCTATAATTGCGATGCACTATAACTAAATTAATATCAAATTATTGAGTGATTTCTTTATGTGTATTACTATGCAATAAATAATTATCTTTAACTTTAATCTATAACTTTGTCTCCACCTTTTTTTTACCCAAAACTAAGTTTTGTGCTAAATCTTGTGCTAACTCTGGTCTTAGATCTTGAATGCGATTTGAAAGCAGAATATCATTTCCTTATTGACATGATTAAGAAGGAAGACGACGGTATGAACCAACGACCACGGAGGAGTTGAAGAGTGATGTAGCATAATAGGTTGTAGTTGGGGTTTCTCTTAAGTTTTAACCATGCATGCATGGTGATGAGAGTAAAGAATTAAGTGATAGATTATGGTGTTAAAAAAGGAGAAGGTGAAGATTTATATCTTTATGAGTTTAATAAGATAGTTGTTGTTAGCTTAAACTTGAGATTATGTAGATAAGATTAGATGGTTGTGGTTAATATAATCTGAGGAAGTATATTAGCAAACTGTTTTCGAGACGCTTTTGTTACTAATAGAGTTTTTGTTTAACTTGATGAGTATACTTCTTGATTGACGCTTTTAAACAAATTAACACAACTTGATTTTGCTGCTATTTCTATTTATTGATAAATAAATATGTGTTTTGTTCGATGTCTCTTTAATTACCTAAGATAAGAAATATATAAACTATGTCTACGTTATCAATATCAGTAAACAAAATATCATGATACTTGAATAACAAGGTTTTTATTATTAATGTACTTGGCACTCCCTTTATTAATATACCTTGCCAAAGGAACCATGCAACACGTTATTATGTAACCCTAATTCCAAAAAAATGACATGCCACACATAATTATATGTTATTAACGATCAATCGTCGGAATGATGTGAGTACTGTATATATAGCAATTCCCATCAAATATATATTCGATATTATTGAAGGTGAGCCATATATTAGTATATATAATTACACTATTTTAATTAAGTAGAGTTAAAATATCTTACTCCTTGTTGATTAAAGTAAACACTTGTACTAATAATATTGTAATAAACATCCCATATATCTTTCTTGCAAACCCTAGTATACAAAAACTTAGCATATATTCATACATATGCACTTCCTATTCATAAGTTACTAATAGAGAAAAGGCTTACTACATAACTGATCAGCACAGTGTTTATTTATTTATACTTTAGTTATACACACGCCATAGACCAAGTAGATATATCATGAAATATATATATATATAGTACTTAATCAGTTGGGAATGAGTTTGAAAGGAGGCTTGACAAGTGCAGGCGCAGGATCATATCTTCCATAATCATTTGTTTTCACTTTAAGAAGCCTTTCATGTATGTCACTCACTTCATCGTGCCTCACTTGCTCCCACGATTCAAATCCCTGTTGCACGTACGCCCCCAAAACGTGAAAAAATGTATTCTGTTAATGTTATTACATTTAAAAGATAAAACTATACAACAACACAAATTAACATGCTCGGACATTAGTAGCGTAATATGGAGCAATATATGATGATATATGTGATCAACATATAGAAAGCATGATCAATGGAAAATCGATGCTATTATGGGTTCAAGTGGCAAAAGATCTTTGTCGATTTTGTGTTGAGTGTATCGCATATTTTACCCATCCTTCACGTATTAAGATCAATGACACATGTCTTCATTTTTACTACATGGGAACAAAGAGTGTGACATAAAATTGGCCAGAAATCTATTATCATTTGCGCTCATATAAATGGCGTCGAATTTCGTTGATGATGCTTCTATATGTTGACTGTTACATACCTCATAAACTGTACTCACTTTCTTAAACTCCACCGGTTTAAACAGCCGACCTGCATGAAAAATTCCAACATATATTACCCAGTACTTCTTCTCACATAAAATATGTAAAACAACCTAAAGTTAAAAATAAAAAAAAATTAACTAATTTTTGTACGCGAATGATCTGCTACACCACTTTGTGTGTCATTTTATGTGCCATATAACTACCCACCATTCATGTATTATGGATTCGAAACATATGGTATCATCAAAAATATGCACAAAGTGATACAGACGATCGTCGTTGTTATATCAACTCTAGCTACTTCAGTGAAATGGCATAAAAATGGATTACTCGTGCATGGCTTGAAAAGAAATGTTTCAACTACCTGAGACAGAAGTTGAATAAAGAGCTGCAGAAACAAGAAGAAAAAGTAAGCCAATCTTTTTTAGAACAATGATGCATCCCATGTTCATGTTCATGTTCACCAACAAAACTTCTTTTCTTTCCAATGCAGAAGAGGGTTTCTCAACTTTTTTGGCTGCTCTAATTATAAAAGAAGGCAAAGCCTATAGTGCTCCATTCTACATTGTAGCAAAAGAACGATGATTTGATTTTTACTATTTAATAAATCGATAGGGATAAACTGGAAAACATTATTGTATTCTAAAGTTGCCATCTTTTAGCTTTATAGTTTCAAAATTCAAAATGTAAAGTTAAGGGACAGCACTTTATTGTTTGTTGGGGCACTAAGTCTTAGCAGTTAGTGGATTAATATATTAATTAATGCCAAAACTGATAAGCATATAGAGACATGGACCCCTAAAACATTCATCATTATCATGTAACAAACTTTTTTTGTTGTCACTTGATTCTTACTTTCAGTCTTTTTTTAATATATATAAATAAAGCAAGTAGAGTGAGAAAATAATAATTAAAATGAAATAAATAGACCACATAATTTACGCGTGAGAATTATCAACCAAACACAAACTTATTATGAGTATTTGAACGATGCATTATTGAAACATTGAGAAAAGTTCACCAATTAATTACTTGTACATATTCTTTGCACAATGCTTATTAGCTAGCTAGGTATTCAGGTTAATTAATTATTATTTAATCTCCAGGTGCATTATCGTATGACAATGTTGGTTCACTTTTGATGTAATAATGGGGCTCAATACTTTAGAAGATTATAAAAGGCAGATTAATTATAAGAACAAGAGAGAGATCAAACAATTTGTCACAAAAGAAGATCATATATAACTTAATAACAATTGAAACTATTGCGAATTCCAATGGTTAGAATAAGGTATGTAACAAGACTTAACACATTAGAAACTTGAAAACTATATATTAAAATGAATTAGACGATCTAAAAGGACAAAAAAAAAAAAAAAAAAAAAAAAAAAACAGTGTTCGAAGAACAAGAATTAATTAGGTTGGGCTAAAATAGGTTTTGTGGGAATGTAGTGCTTTCAATCATCCAAAACGACAAATAAGAAGCACCAAACGCCACTGGGGTTTAAAGTCGATCGAAGACTCGAAATGACAGTGGTGGAGAATAAAGTTAAGGAAGCACTATCAATCTAATTATATTTTATTTCACTCCTTTTTAATTAATTTATTTGATCTCTCACTATCTATTATTAATTTTATTCGAAAGTGGTGTTAGGACTTAGGACTTGAGACTTGGGACAGCTATACCTACAAAAAATCTAAAGATCGGTTTAAGTAAACCCATTATCTTCAACTTAGACTGCACAATTATTGTCCATTTGTGTATCCTACACGAAAATTGAGTTTTAAGTGTTGGAGACTGATTAAGCATGTTACAGTTTAATTTCGATGCTAGTCTGATGGAGTTGAAGCAAAAACAAAAACTAAAGTGAGAGCTAGGCCTGTAAAAAAAAGTAAATAGTTAAATTTCATTAAACTATAACATCTTGTTTTAGTATCAAATCATTAGAAATAAAGTTTCTTAAGGAAAAAATATTTTATGGTCGAGCTAGCTAAAATTAAATCCAAATTCACCAGGGATTAGACTTGTTTCAAATTACGCCTATTATTCTGAAGTTAGAAACCATGGATCAAAGTTTCGTTTCGATTGTATGTTTCCGGGTGTCAAATATTAGAAACTTTTCGCAATGTTACGAGACCTTTTCGATATATTTCGGAAAATTCGTAAATATTGTTATTGCAATAGATATAGAAAATATTGCGTGTTTCTTTTTCTTATGGTCAAAAATGGAAACGTTTCGGTACTTTTCGTGGAAAAGAAAAGAAACGTTGATCCATAGTTGGAACTGTTTAGATGATAAATCCATGAACTTGGTCTAATATCTATACAATTTTCATTCTATCAGTGACAGTTCTCATAAAAAAAAAAAAAAAAACTCTACATATTACCACCTCATGAAGTATAAGTAACAGAGCCTCATTTTTGTAATAAAATAGAACAAATCTTTCTTCTGTGGGTCTGAAATAACTGTTGATGATAGATTGATTGTACACCAATAAGCCGAGCCCTAATGCCTTCCGATATGGGTCTAACCTTTTGGCCTAACCAACACATGTTTCTTGTTAACTCTTAATTTTATGGGCCAAAACATTGTGAAAATCGAGTGTCGGCCCAATTGTGAGCCTTGTCTTAAAAGTTGAAAGCCCACTATAGCACTAAAATTCGATCCAGTAGGAATGCAACTGATACGTAGAATCGTAGCTCGAATTTAGCTTGGACCTCAGAGAAACGGGTCCGAGTATTTGTTGCTTTTGGGTTTCGAGAATTTTATAGATCGCAACAAGCCCGGCAGGATTAAAATCTCTATTTTCTATTGCATTGTGTGAAGTATGAACTAAATCCATGCCATTATACACTAAACTGCTATTTGAACTTACTTTTTAAAATCATATGTTAAGCCCAAGTGAGCTTAATTGGTTAAAGACGTGGAATTCTTCTAATTGGTTTCAAATTCGATCATGAGTTATTCGAATATCTTCTAGTTTCGTACTCAGTTTGCTAGTGTCGTAGTGCAACTCGAGTTGGTAGCAGCCTAGTTGTGGGAGGTCTCCATGTACAACATCTTAAAACAAAATTTAACACTTTATTAACTAGTAATCAACCTTTTACCTTATCAGTCCTGCTTAGAAGAATCGTTCAACTTATCAAAACCTCCTTTTCTAATCGTTGTTTAGGAATTATGAAAAGATTAATATTCCACAAATATTTTGCTTATAATAATCTCCACCAAAATCAAAAGAAAATGGAAAGTCTCCAAAGAATATTGAACTACTAGCTCGTTCACTAAAAATGTCCTAAGTAACAATAAAAGGAGCACAAGTTCACACACGAAATAAACATTCACAAGAATATTCAGATGGCTAATAACTGAACCCCAATCATAATTGAGTTTCAAAACAATTTGTTAAAATTCAGATGCTGTATTTTCTATTCTTACATAATCTTTCTTAAAGCTAATTAACATTAGTCATTCACTGCATCAGCTTAAGTGGACTATGATAAACCACATTGTTTGGAAAGTTCATTTTCAAATCAGCAATTAATATGATAATAAAAACTTATAATTTATTTTCTATCACTAGACATCATCAGCAAAAGTGCAAACTTTCATGGTTTTTTTCAACCAATCAGTAAATAACTTTCTAGAAGAACTATGTCCAGTTATGCTACTTTAGCATGTAGATATTTTACTGAAACATCAACTTGTGTCATGGAAAATGAGTGACCAGTGACCACTTCGGTGGATGGTCTACATCAGATACAGCTCAGGTTGTTGTACTGTGTAATAAAATTTGTGGAAGTTAGATAAGTAAAGGTGACCTTTTTTTTTTACTAGCAACTGTAGTTTAGTTGGTTAAATTGGTGAAATTATTTCGCTTAGTCCCAAATTCAATTCATGCGGAGAGTAGTTTGATTCTATGCATTTTAAATGTGTTTGTCAAATCAAGATTGTCCCGTGTAATTTGCTTAATTGGAGTTATTTCAGGTTATTGCATCTGGTCCAAGAGTTTGCCGGATGCGCATCTAAAGACAGTGACTACGATGAAATTAAAGAAAAAAGTAAAAAGTGAGATTTTTAATTCAAAAAGAAACTTTTTTACACTGTTACTTCTGGTACTGCTCTTCTAAACCAATTGCCAGTTGGTATGTCTGCTTTCATTTAGATGGTGAACTATCAATTAAATGGTAGATGAGCATTATCTATCTTTTTGTTTTATCTCATATTAATGATGTCAATTGTTGTGGCTAAGAAAAAATATATAACACTTGTGTTATGGGCATTTGGGTTAATAAATGTTCTTGGTCTGATTTTTTTTTTTTTTTTTTTTTTTTTTTTTGGTTTTCAAGTTAATCACTAGAATGGTTTTCTCTCTCTCTCTCTCTCTTTTTTAAAAAAAAAAAAATAATTGATATGGCATACTGCATAAGTGATCATGATGCTTGGAAACATTTGAATGGATCACAAAGACACGGGAGGAGTCCCTCAACCTATGATCAAATTATCAATACATGCAAGGTCATGATCGATCTGATCTTTTGACCAAAGCCCCTCATCACATCATCCGACCATCAGTTTAATTTGGCAAATTGATTGTTTGATTGATTGTGCCCCAAATTTGGACGGACCGTCTCCTATCATGTGACATATGTCAAACAATTAGGAGTAATCCCATATCATTCAACGGAGTCGGCGATACTAATCATCTACAAACATATCATACTTTGCAAGAAACACAATACATTGTTATTACTCAATTAGTCCAGCTCTCGACCACATAATTGGATATAGCCTCACTTGACTATTCGACCGTATACAACCTAAAATGTTTGATAGTGTTTTCAGTGTAGCTTATCACGAACTAAGTTGGAACATAATGTTAAAAAATACAAAAAAATCAAACTACCACACAAAAATATATCACATTATATTTTATGTACCACTATCCTACCAGACGATATATTACATTTTCCGCAAATTAAGGAGTTACAGACATGTCTATTCCAAAATCATGTAAAACATAGAGCAATTAACATGAATTCTTTTCCCATCTTCTTAATCCGTAGGTGGATCACTAAAGATCAAACGTGTAGATCTTTTTTGATTCTTGGGCCTGGTAAAAATGAAAAATAGTGACTTAAGTGGTAATTCTTGCCATGATTTAAGACAGATTCTTTTTTTGCACCAATGATGCTCAAAAAGTTGAAATTGCATATTTGAAATATGGAATTCTGACATTTTTCCTTCAGTATTAAATTGAAACTAAAAGCACATGTGTGTATTTGATCATAAACTCGAATCTAGTGGGGCCAATTATTCTTATCTTAGGCTTTTGGCTTACTCATTCTTATAGGGAAGAAACTGTTCTTGCTTTTTTACTTTTTACTCTTATCAGGAACTAAATGCATTGTTTTGCTAGGTGAACTAAATGCATTGAACAAGAAAAAATTGATGCGAGAGAAAAGGCAAATATTTTCCATTATTGGACCAAATTTCTTATAGCAGGAAATTAGAGTGCTCCAATTGGTTATACCGTATTTTACAGATCAAATTGACTATGATCAGACAACCAATTAGGTCAATACTTCAATATCTTGTTTTGGGTCAGTGTGTTGATTGACCCTTACCCTTGTTTCCACTTTAGTGACTATGCATTTACTCATGATTAAAGTTTATTTTATTTCTCTCGAAAAGTATCTAAACGTTAATTGTTACTCTATAACAACGAAATATAATTTCTATGTTTAGTTCAACAACATTTTTTACGAATTTTCTGAAACATGTCGAAAAGATTTCAAAAAATTACAAAAACTTTCTAATATTTAGAGCATCAATTAAAACATATAGTGGAAACGAAACTTTGATCTATGCATTTACTAGAAGACCAAAAAATCAATTAAAATCAACAGGAGATACATTAAACAAACAATATGACCATCGTAGGTAGTCAACAATCTACCATTAATTAGGCCAGTTAAGAAAATTATGCTAACAAATAAAGGTAGTGATGCAGGGTAACTTTGTTGACTACATGGGAATTTCTCGTCAGCCCGAACATCGTCCACCTACCAAGGCTGAAATGATCCTCGATTTGGTACACTCAGATAAGACTAGTAAACTTGTCGATTGGTCTTCGTCTAAGATCCTCCAACGCTTAAGTTTGCAAGAGTTAGAGAAATAGACAACAAGGTCTAAAAAGATGCTCTAAGTGGAAATAATGTTCTTTTAAGCATTACAAGAACGGATATTTGTATACATGAGTTTTGAAGGCCGGTGTTGGACTTGGTCGATGATGAGTGTGGCACAGTAAGGATGAAGTTGCATCAAAGTATGTCAGTTCGTCTTTAAATCGAGAAGTTGGTCTATTTTTTAGGTTCATAAGTGAATTTTTTTAAGGTGAAACGTGGCGGCTTGAGAGATCACCAAGTGTACGTTGCGTGATTGAAAAGTACAAAATATGGTACATGTCCATCGAGTAGAAAGATGATCGTGTAGTGTCCTGTGCAAGAACTCTCACCCTAGCTAAGTCTTTATATATATATAGTTAAGTACCATATAATTGTATATGTAGTTGGCAGATGTTTGTTTTTAAAATTGAAAAAAAAAACGAAAAATTGTGCAAGAACTTATGCCTGTTTTCTAATTATATCAAGAATGTATGTCTATTTTCTAATTATGCGATTTAAAAAAAAAAATCATGTATCACCCATTTATAATAAAAGAGAAAGATGGATCACCTCCAATTGCATTCATGTGAATTATTCGAGAGCATGGCTGGCCACATGCTATCATAATCTCTAATTTAAGAATGTCCATGCTTACATTACCTTTCCCAATATTCTATCAGATTCTGTCTTAAACAAAAAGCGAGAATCGTGATAAAAAGGTCTCAAAAAATAAACATGTTCCAGCTGTCAATATTTTATTCGTTCAAAGTCTTAAAGTCAAAGTTGAGCAAAGAATAAAGACATGATTATTAAGGTTGCTTCATCAAATTAATGTTCATCAACAAAAGCGTAACTATTCCTTTGTCTTTTTACTCAAAAATTTAGGTACACAATAATGATGCAAATATATTTTGATAAGGCACTTTCAGTTTATGATAATAGCACTCACTTCATTTTGTGTTGTGTGCCTTTAAAATTGCTCCACGATAATTGGAATTTTATTATCTCGAGAATTATCAATTATGCTCGTTGGTTGAAAAGCGAACACCCGTCAGTTAATTAGGCTTAAAATAAAAAAAGATGCAATTGTGATGTTCTTTGCTTTAGGCAAAAGCAATAAAAAGAGAAAAGGAGTTGTGAAATATTTGACTGGCAGTCATTCGTTCCTTGCAATAAGAACCAACTAAGATGATAAAATAAAAAAAAAAGATAACTAATTACTTTCCACACATTATTAATAATCTTTCTATAACGCGTCATCTCATTTCAAAATAAAATAACATCATAAAATAAAGTTTCATGAACAAGGACTTGCTTAAATGAAAAATTAGAGATGTGTTATAAAATTAAACATTAAACATATATTTTTTGTTTATATATTAACTTGGCCTTTTGAAAAGCACAACTTACATATCGTTTGCTTAATTAATATATGAGAACAATATTTTGGAATAGTTTCTGGTTTAGAATAATAAATTAAACAAGTTTACACCCATCCATATATTGTATTGGAATATGTCTTCCATTCTTTCCCTTTATTTGATTACCTCAAATTCTGCAATCACTTTTTAGTCTTTATGAATTGAAGCTCTTGTCTCTCTTTATATATAAATTACTTTTTATATGGGATCCACCCTTTCTTTTTTGTTATCACTATCATTAACTCATTTTAAAAAATGAGCAACACATGTTCCAATATATATTTGTTGGTGAAGCTCATATTTTCATTGAAAACATGACACACCAAAAAAAAAAAATTACTGTCAGTGGTGGTGTGATTCAGAAAATAGTGTACATACTGAACTTAGTCGGACAGATTTTTATTTCAAATAATTAACTTTAGCATTTAATTTTTTATTTACCCCGAAATAATTTTGAGTAATTAACTATATCACTTTAAAATAATAAGTCAAACGTTATTTTAAACCTTTTCTACAACAAATTTAAGAAGGTCCTTTTTATAGTGTGACACCAGAAAATAATGTATTGATGATATAATTTTTGTGGCTCTTACTAGAGGACATCATAAATCTAATAGAAACTAAGTTGTGTTTAGCATTATTATTCGAGGTTCGACCTATATTTATTTTAATCTCCACGTGCACCTCTACGTATATAATTAATACTCCGTTGTTCTTCCTAAGTAAAGGAATTTTATTGTCGAAAAGTACAAATGTAACTTTTTTTAACTGTAATATGCGTCTTAACAAGATCTCCTTAACATAGTTAAGGATATATGACTAAGTTGGCATCATAAATAACAATTTTAATTATGCAAGTTGGTACAATTTTTATTATTTTTAACTCTCACGTTCCTTCCACCCCACATCATCAGGAAAATGTCTCAACCGAACTTTTTCATTTCACATGACTGCTGCTGTGCTTGGGAATTTATGTTAATTATATATTGATTATTTTACTTAAATTTTAGTACTGTTTAAAAGTTTATTGGTGAGATAATTTACTCCAATCACGCCGTCCTTTTCAATCTTGTCCTCGGTCACTCAAACTTGACTAGCTTTTTTTTTTATTGTTCCACAAATTACAAATTTAATTAATTCTAGAAGTCATTTATAAATTTAATAAATACTACAAAAAATGTCAAAATATTTATCATTGAAACATTGAGTTCGTGATCAAGGGCAGAAGAGGTTAGAGTTTTCGATGATATGGGATCGTCGCAATACAAAACGATGATTGAGGGTCGGGTTACTTTTTGACGAAGTATTAGCTAAACTTAAATAAAAGCATGTCAATTATATCGTTTGAGCCCTCGTTTGAGCATTTTTGCCATTTTCGATAACTTTTTATTTTTGTAATATCTCTTCATTCACAAATTCATGATTTGAATTTTGTTGTTTAGAAAGTGATCCTCGTGATTAAGACTTCTCGCCTAATACTTTTCTCATTTATTTATTTGTTTTGCGAGAGTAATAATATTTTTCCATACTTTGGTACTTATTTTGTGGCAAACCCTTGAACATAGATAAGTTTCGTGAGAATTTCTCTCTATTTTGTGATATTCTCATCTTTCTTATACTCTTCCACAACATCAATTTTGAGACACGACTAAAATATGATAAAATTTTGTATTCTTGCAATGTTTAATTTGTTTTCTTTATATCGAAGAAAAACCTGAAGGGACAAAGGACAAGTGGGGTTGATTGTGTTCAGTGAGCATCTTTTTAGCATTTTGCTTTGTTTTCTTTTACTTGAAACAGAAGTACAAAAGTTATTGGAATGTAAAGAAGTATAATAACATGTTTTTCTCTTATGCACCAAGTTGCAGCCCCATTTGCTATGTCCTCTCTTTAGTTTCTTTCTTTTCACACGAGAAAAAAGTTGCAATTTACCTTTCTTGCATATGAATTACTTAGTGGTTGTCAATTTTTACATCGGCTAGGTCTGTTCTTTTACATCAATTTGTTAGTGTTGACACTACTAGTCTACTATCATCTTTTTGCTTTAATATCCAATATCTTTTTTTTTCCTTTTATTGTTGGAATTTGTCACCTTAAAATGGCCAACGAGTAAACTTCTGAATTGGTCGCAATTGCATGGTAAAGTTTTATGTTGTGTCTCGAGTATTTATGTGACCATTTTTGGTCACATAATTACATAATGGTACAACGAGGACTTACTTGGTATTAGTATCGATTAGTGAAGAATGTGACAAAAGTACATTTAACATCTTCTTGAATCGACTATACATCAATTTATACATTGTGGTTAATTTCACGTTAGAAATTGGACCAGAAAGAAAATCTGAATAAATAAAAATACAAACGATTACATTGAGATTAATTTGTAAACTATGCATAATAGACTCGATCTAAAAAAAATATTTTTTGAATTTTATGATTAATAAAAAACTCACATGGCTGAATGATTAGAAGCACGATTATGCTCAATTTCGTGGCAAGATGAATTTCTTCTTGAACTAATTATTTTAGCCAAAATAGTGATGTCCTCTTTTGCACTGTTTTTTCTTGTCGATTCATTCAATTATTAAAAGGTTCCAAAAAGCTGGTTGAATGCCGTGCTAATGTTATAGCAAAACTTCAAATGTCACTCAAGAAAATGAAAGTGCATGATGAGATGTTAATTGTCATGATTGTTTACAAATACCAATAGCAATCAACACGGTGACGAGCGTTAAAATCTCCGCGAGATACCATATTTTACAATGTGCTACGCATCATTTAAAAATTTGCAATCTACCACATTTACAGTTTCGCTAATCAATTTTTTGTCAGAAAATTTTAGCTGGAATATGAAACATAAAATGAGAGCTCCCCTCTTTTTAACCTTAATTTCATCTTGATTTATGTGGTCAATGTTTAAAAATCAAAGGTTGTGATGAAATTAAGAAACACATAACAAGAATTGAAGGAAAATTAGAGTTCAACATTCATTAAAATTAGAGTTGAACGCAGGTGAATTCTCATATTTATAGTTAATGTTCCGTTCGAAAGTTGTTCCGTGTTCTTCGCACATATTTAACAGGTTAGGAGATGAATTTCGACTTTTTAAGCTATAAGTGACTTATTGCAAAACATGGTATATGGTGGAGCTGTTGACGTATTTTTACCCAAATTCTAATTTTTATGTTTTTGAAAAATAAATCGACAAACAATTGCTCAAATTGAGATGGCACGAGCAACATTACTAAATAACATATTTTTATGCAAAATACAGGAATCTTCATAAGGTAATTTGTCTCGGAAATAATTATTAATTATTATCACAAGACTGGCAGTACTTTTGCAATAGTACTGAAATTATGTCTGGTGCACGTGGGATTCTCTTGTACAGATTTCAGATCCTAAAACTAAATTATGCAACATTAAATTATTAACCACTTTTAACCAAAAAAAGAAAGAGAGGTTACTAAGGTTAATAACTTTAGGTGAACGTGCAAAGATCTATTTGTACTTCCGTGTGTTTCTTGGTCTTCTACTCTTCAATGATTTTTTTTCTTGAAAAAATTGGCCTTTGAGATTGTGACTAGCCAATTCTTGATTAAGATTGATTGTCTAAATTAATTTATTTTTTATATTCTAAATCTACTTGATTTGAAGGTTCTTTAAAATTTGAGAAATATATAAATGCTTTGATGCGCTTGTTTATCTTATTTTGGCAGTCATACACTGTCTTGGCTATTTAATCTCTATGAAAAAATAAATTTTTACCAGCTTTAAATTATGGGAGTTAGAAGTAGAATCTAGAATAAGGATTTGGTATTTAGGAATTGTTCTTTTTTTTTTTTTTAACATGCGACAATTAATACTCATAGGATGCACGTACACAAACTCTCATACTAGACCCAATAGCATTAGAAACAAATTGCTTCTAATAGATTAAATTTGAGACTAATGAGAGTCAATTCACCTCTTTAACTAACTAAACAACACCTAAGAACTAGTATTTGAGAATCATAATTAAAATAGTGTCGAGTTTAATTCAAACATTTGATAAATAGTTAACTTAAAATCAACCACTTGTAAATCAACACATTAAAAGCAAAAAGTTTGAAAATACTACCCCCACCAAGAATTTGCCTTTTAATTTGTCCATCTTAAAATAGTACTGTTGCTTTTAGCCTTTCGGTTTACTGAATATAAATGCTAAAATAATTGGAACTCCGATTTATGGATCTATTGATTAATTACCTTTTCACAGAGAAATATTCTAAACTCAAACTTTCTAGTCCTCCTCTGTTATTCCCCACTGTTGTCAAGTAGACCATTTCATAGATCATAAAACTAGCCATGCATTTAAAATTTATTAAGAAAGTTTTTAGATTTTCAAATTTAGAAGATGTCAATTATATCTTATTGTTGCTCTTTAAAGCTTGAAAAATACACAAAAAGTTTCCAATACTTAAATGATGCGCCAAGCTTTGTGTCTCTAATAAATTCATACAGACGATGACTACAACATCAAAATCTTATTCTTTATTTCTCTGACTACTCAATATCACCTTGAATTATGTATGTATGTCATAAATTCAACGATAATCAAAAGTGATACATGATTTGGCACGAAAGAGTTGGAACGAGACAAAATAATAAATAAAAAAAATATCAATAAAGTATGCAAATCAACTCATAGATAGAAAATCATTTATTGCATAACATAGATAGCTTACAAGTTACAACCACAAGTTCTTGCAAAACCACCCATTACATTTCACATTTGTCACAAAACCCCCAACTTTCACAAGAACCCCTAAAATACCATATAATTTACCAAATTATTACTACTAATTAATATCAGATCCTTCCACATTAAAATTCATCAACACTGGAACACAGTATCGGCTTGAGCCGCCGCCAAGCCGAACGGCTGGCTAAAACAGCCCCAATTATCAAACTCATTAGCCGCCAGCTCATAAGCCGGCGGCTCCTCCACGATGCTCATGAAGCTCACAATCTCGTTCAACGACTGGAGCCGCTGGCTCAGCTCGGCGGCTTGAGCTCTCAGAACCGCGTTGTCGGCTTCTACGTTCGCGTAATGCTGTGACGTCACGTTCAAGCCGCTTAGCATTTGGCTATTCTCTTTTTTGAGCCGAGCCACTTGAGCCGTCAGCTCGTCCAAATGCTGCTGTTTCCTTAGCCGGCTGCGCCGAGCCGACTCTCGGTTCGAGATCATCCTTTTTCTCTTTCTTTGGTCCATAATTTGCTGCAAATCTCCTCCACCGTCCGATGAATTTGACGAGATCCCGGTTGATGAGTCCATTAAAGATCGAATCTTTAGCTAGTAAATTTGAAAAATAGTATAGTATTTAGCTAAAGATTGAATCTTTAGCCAAAATATCAAATATATTATTTTACTAATTAATTATTATATTATAATAATATTGGCTATAAGTTCAACTATAGTGCTAGTAAGTAATTAATTAATTAAGTAAGAAAGTGGGGGGCTATTAAAAAATCATGAGATGTAATAAAACCAGTAGAGGAAAACAACGGAGAAAGATTGGACTAAGTGTATTCGGCGTTTGTAGGTTGAATTAATGATAGTAAACCCCGAGAGGAAGAGTTCACTCAGAATTGCAGACATGAATATCTTCAAGAATTAAGAATTTTAGCATCAAGATTATCTTGATACATAAAATCCCCTTAATTTTTGAAAATATTAAAAACTAATAATAATAAAAGTTAATTGAGATGTGAAGGAGGAGAAAGAAGGAAGGGGGAGGGAGAAGAGTGTAATGAAGGGTGTGAATTTATAGAGAGAAAAAGAGGTGAGAGAAAATATAAAAATATAAAAATAAAATAAAAAAATTGAGGATGTAATAAAAAGTGATTAAGTATGGAATCTGTTTGTAAGAAAAAGGTGGTTGAGGTGGGGTAGGGTGTGATGGAACATGTGGGGTGGGGGCGGTTTGAGCGGAAGGAAGAATCTGCTGCAACCGTTTGTTTTTATTAAATTATTATTACAGCTGGGAAGCAACATTGCGCAGGTTATATTTGTAAAAGCCGTGAATTGTGAAAGTATATAAAGTACATAACTAGGGAGCTTCAATAAAAATATCTAAGTGTACTTGTGAATTTTGAACATATTGAGAGTTTTGAGATCACAAAAATTGATAATCAACTCTAAGTCATAGTTTTGGTAGCATATAGTGATTGTAAGACATATTTTTCAGAGTGGTTTACAGTTAATAATCGACAATGACACACAATTAAGGTATCGTATTGATGAGAAGACAAACTTTCAGAGTCTTTATAATTAATAATCAACTCAAAATAAAACTACTCAGAAGGCATAATTTTAGAGTCATTGGTCGTTGATCGTGCTCTTCCAAGATATGCGGAGAAAATATACACAGAGAGATGTTAACCGTGCTCTTCTAAGATGTATGGAGGAGTTTTCATTGAATTGCAATCGGATCGTTATGTTCTTTTGATAACATTTGCGAAATACTCGTAGCATGATTCGTGTGAGCTAGAGTTGTTGGTCATGCTTCTCAAATATATGTGAAAAAGACATAGTCTAAGAGTTGTTGGTCGTGCTTCTCAAATTATATGAAGAAGAAATAGTTTAAGAGTCGTTGGTCATGCATCTCTGAGATATATGGAGGAGTCTGACATAATTGAAAACGGTTATTTGATTAATTGCTACCAAAAGACGAACATGATATCTGATCTTTTGCGAAATCCCGGAGTGTGACATTAGTTAGTGGCGCAATTGAGCTATCTTTTCGCGTGATTGCATGCTATGCACTTCCATACCTACTTACTTTTAAACATCTCACAAGTTAATAATTAAACTCGAACTCATGATTTTAGTATCATATCGTTATTAGAAGTCATTACAATTACATATTTTGCATATCTTAAGAAGAAGAAAAAAAAAACGAACTCGGGACAATTGTTGTGTATCATGTTGTTATCAGAAGATATACTTTTAAAAGTTGTTATAGGTAATCATCAATTATGACTCGCAATTTTAGTATCATGTCGTGCTCATAAGATAATTCTTTAGAGTCTTTTTTTTTTTTTTTTTTGATGGAAAATTCTTTAGAGTCTTTACAATTAACAATCAACTCGATTTCATAATTTTAGTTGGTCGTGTTCCTTTGGGATATATGTACAGTAATTAATCACAATAGACGCAATAATTGCATATTTGCATGAATAAATTCCTATTTAGTCCTTGATTAGGTTAGAAACGAAAAGTGAAGAAACGACGCCGTAAATGGGATGTTTGGTGGCCTACGAAATCAATTGCGTGGGACCAGTAGCGTAGGGGGGCTCATTATTGGATCCCTTAATTGTTTTAAGTGGAAAATTAAGTTTTATTACTCGCAAGTTCCAGTACGAGGTTCGGAGGACAAAGTGGTCATTCACCAAGGGGACAAGAAGATTCCATCTGCGTGACTGTAGCAGGTGAAAATATTATAGTGGGTGTACAATACAATTATATTGTTCTGACGCTGGTTGTTGCAAATGTCATAAAACTTCACCTTTTTACTCTAAATTTATTTTACTTTTTCCCTTTTTTTTTTTTGGTGACAATTTATACATTTTTTCCTCTGCAAGTCCTTTTAGTTTCTCTATTTTTTACTTTCAAAGTTCGAATAAGTTATTTCAATAAACTTATGCGAATTCTCTTAAGTGCATTAGTGAAGTCCACTCTCGAACATTTGATCATATCACTAATTGAAATTTTTGTTTCTTTATCGTTTGGAATAATTAGCAATGAGTACAGATAAATATATTATAAGATCATATAAGGTTAGTAGAGCCGCAAATTTTAACAATAATTACAAAGTGTCTCCACCCTTGACTATTAATACCACAAGACGACACAAGTGTAGTGCATTTTGCACCTAATATACTCTTGTTTATGTTTACATTAAATATGCCAAGACTAAGTGCAATGCATATACTAGTTTCTTCTTTTTCCTTGATTTCGTTTTGGGATTGAGACATTATAAATCAATTTTTTTTCTTAAAAAAACGTTATCTATTCTAACCATCCTAGTCACCAAACAATTTCTTAGCAACTTCTTGAATTCTTTGATCATCGTGTGATTTGCATCATGCTTTTGTCAATTCAAAATTTTAGATCTCTATTTTCTGCGAAAATCGTCCATGCATTTTCAAGGGGAAATTCACCTAGGAAATTTGTAAAAGTGATGGCAATAGTATTGCAAGTAATTGAACATAAAAGTATGTATATATAATTATACATATAAGAGTTTTGTAAAGATTAAATGATTTCTACTGAATATTGTTAAGTTTGAAAGCTATTGCATTGGCGTTGAAATCTAAATAAGCAAATTGACCCATACAAAATATTTGAAATCCCTTCCATGATTTAAGGAGTATTCTCAAAGTTTCTTGGGTTTATGTCTAGGCCCAATATTATCATATTGAGCCTACTTTGCTTTTAGTAATGGACCATACTTGAACATTTGAAGCTTAATATTCTGAAACGAATGAACCCAATGTTTTACAGTTTTCGATGTAAATGTAAATTGGGCTCCAATGGACCCATATTGAAGTCTCAATTAAGACTATCCGTAGGTTGTCCACATAGTGTGGTTATAAGTATAACGGACAGGGCCGTAAGTATTAATTTGGGGCCTAATAGTCTTATTAAGATTATTGCTTATATGCTACTTCTTAATCTGTTCTCTGCTGGTAAAATATCTATTAGAGGGGTCTATATTCAATTTTTAGTACGCTTTTCACATACGGATACTTTATGGGGGCGTTTTATAGCTGAGTACGTTCGGGATTATAAGATTTGGAGATTGTAATATGACAATTGCGTGACTATATGAGTATTTGGTAACAATGTTTATCTTAATAAGACCGCATCTATTAGCTAGACCCGATTCTACAACAATCTTACTAGCTATGTACACTATTGTATGAGGATGGAGTAGAGAATACTAGTAGTATTCTTATTTCAATTTTTTATTTTATTTTTTGGCAATTTAGGATAATAAACACGTATGTGAGTCTGCGATCTAATTAGTGATGATAATTCAAAGTCATAGCCAATAATTCTCCTTAACAAGTCTTAAATAATTGGACTTTTATAAGTCAAACATGCTGAAATTATGAGTTAGCTGAACTACCCCCTTGGTGTAGTTGACCATGCCAAATTCTGCCAATTGGTGATCAACAAGTTCACGTACATATTCCGGCAATTCTTGTTTAAAACGACACCTATGAAAAATTATAATAAACTTCATATTATATAAAATATAAAAACAATACATTGTAAATTTTGATTGCAATGTACGATCTTAGCATGTGACGAGTTTATTTAAATTTCCACATATATGCATGCCAACAAGAGTACCATTGATGGAGTCAACCACAAAAGTTGGTCAAAAAATGGGCACATGGGCAGCTGGATGCTTAGACAATTTTGGGTTCTTGAATTAAATTTTTTTTCCCTAACTAGATTCTATTAATCATGGTGCTGTTTGTTCCACAATCACAAGATATAATATGCTATTAGTACTAGAAAATCCAACATTGTACAATAAATGATTTGTGACCACATCAAATATTTATTGATAGGTTTGTAGTTGTACTAATTGCTATTTGTATTTTATACTACTTATATTTTTACGAGGAATAACTGCAATTAAACTCTAGGAGAATTTTTTCCAATACGACCAAATTTTGTCTTATTGTCCGTAATTCCACCTTGTTATTACTTTTATCCCTATTTAAGTTGAGAAACTGAATAATACACACTCTAGTTATTCTAAGTCCTATCTCAAGTTCCTGCATTCTTGTATTTTAGAAGAATTACAATTACTTTAAAGAAATTTTACACTTCAAAAAACTAACATTTGGTTAATACTTTTAGAATATTTAATCCCTGAGAATTGCAAAAGTTTTTAATTCTAAATAAAATAAATATTTTTTAGTACCGACACTTGGTCTGCAGTAATTTAATGTGCCCAATCATGTGCAATTACTGCCCACACCTCTATAGCCCCTGCGCTACCTACAATAATAGCACGGTTCTGTACAGTACTAACGGCACCGTGACAGAATTATTACTCAATCAACCCTTTTGTCATTATACTCCAACTACCGCCGGCAAAATTAGTAAATTGCACAAACTGCCCACATGTGATTAGTAATTGTAATTTGGCAATCTCGAATATAATTTTTATTAGCAAATACACCTTTGTGTAACTCAGAGATTAGTAAACAACCTCCACGAGTTATATGTTGAGTTGAACTTATCAATATAACTAATGAGTTTTAGTTCTTATATTGTATTAATATTTTTGTGAGATTCTTTTGATGTATAAAAGATTGTGATTTTTTGATATCTTTTGAAAAAAAATTGCGAAAGTAACGATTACATAATCCGGATACTACTAATATTTTATGTTTGAAACATCCTCTTTCTAGTAGCATGCCTTATGAACAGATGAGATAGAGCTATAATTCTCTCACAATGCATGACTGTTAGTAGTGATTCTGCCTTCTTCACCGGATTTATATGTTCCAATATAAATTATGTGCCTCGTATACGTGTGGATTATTAGCTGCTAATTGTCCTTATAGACATATCTCGTTTGTCGGGTGCTTTCGCGAGGAGTCTTACAAGTTAGTGCTAATTAATGCGTTGATCCGTTGCTTTTTTAAACTCTATCCTTAGTGGTGCTGGATAGGAGGGATCGTCAAGCAGTTCTTCATAATTTATACGACCCTTAGCTTATACAACCCTTAGCTGGGGACACCCCTGTTTCCCATATTCTAGCATTGAGCAGCATTGACCTGATGTGCCATAAACCTTCAATCGAGCTATCGGTGACAAGAGGAGGGGTCGAATAGTACATACTGTAATCCTCTACGACTATGGTATAAGTTGTGTAAAGGATTATAGTTGCCTCCGTACAATCCTAGAGTACGTAAGATATGTGCTATCAAGTTAATTGATAAAATTTACAAAAAAATTACGAACAACATTAACCTTTTTGCACCAAAAGACAACCGTAAAATCTTGCGACCAGCTTCAATAGTGCATTCAAACAAATTAGTCGTAGCATGAGAGATTTTTTTGCTAATAAAATTTTACCTAGGAGTCATCTGCCAATTTAAAAATAACACAAGGGGCAATTCTTGCAATTCCACCCCCTGCAAAATTCCATATTCCGTCCTCTTCCCCGCTCCTCCCGCCACGTGTACACGCGACCCCACCCAACTGAAAATACTACTGCTCGCATTGAATAATATACTCTACTCCCCATTCCTCTTCTCTCTCTCTCTCTTCTTTCTCTCTCTAAAAAAAATCGCCGTCTCCTCAAAATTATCCGGCGATTCATACTCGCATTTATTTATCTTATTTTCACATTTTTTTTCATTATCCGAGAGAATTTAATTCTACACAAATACCGTTACGGATTTTTTTTGACGCATTAATTACCGTCCGATTGTACCTCGTGATCCGTGACAGTTTTCTCTTCAGAGGTTTTTGTTTTTCAGTAAAAACTCTTGAGCTCTCGATCTGTGATTTTTTTTAGGTTTTTTTGTGTTTAATTGTTGATTATTGAGCTGATTTTTGTGTTCAGGTGTTTTTTTGATTAGCTGATGCTTGTGGATTGTTCGAATATTCGATCGTCGGAGCTAGGTTGTGGCGATGTCTGGACCGTTGGATCGATTTGCGAGGCCTTGTGAGTGAATTTTGATGTTGATTTTGACCTGCATTTTGTGAAATTTTTGAGCTCTGATTGTGTTGAGTCTTAGGATTTAGGGTTTTGTTGTACCGAGTGTGTGTTGTGATGCGAATAATTTTCTTTTTATGAATTTTGAGTTGATTTTAGTTTATATGCTTCTTTAGGAAATAATAATGTTTGGCTTCGAGGAAGAAAAGAGTCCGATTAGACACGAACGATCTTTTACTCGTGTTCGTCCTGTTTTACCTGTCAATGCTGAAAGCTTGATTGAAGTTTTGGTTAATTGTGATTCTTTGCAATTTTCGAATGACTGTGAAGTGGTGAATTGTCACTGGTTCTTGAATCGTTATCTTGTTTGATATTGAGCCGTAATATTCTTCAAAGTAACTATTCAGTCAATTTTTCGCCTGGCATTTGTTTGTCTCTTTGGATGGAACTGCTGGTGGCTTACCCTTTTCGCCTTTGGGAAGTCATCGTGCTTGCAAATAAGTTGAAATAGCTAACCTTGTGAAATTGGTCATGTTTGTAGCTCCTACTGTACGTGTGTGCATGTGTTGTATATTGTCATTGATTCATATTTTGCTGTTGGTTTTAAAATATTTGGCACTTAATACCTGCAATTTCTTGATAACTGCAAAGATAAGAATAACTATTTTGTATCTGTAAGTCTAAGTAATGCAGTGTTGAGGCTTGGGTCAATGTGTGGTTTGGAGTCTTAAGGATGAGAGAGATTAATTCTAGAAAAGCTGAATATTATGTTAGACACCTTTTATTGTGATTATGTAATAAGCCCATTTGTTTCCGGCTGGACAGGCTTTGAAGGATCATCTGGTAATGATGAGAGAAGAGAAAGAAAGTCTGATTTTGAGAATTCGGAAGACGAGAGAAGGACAAAAATTGCTTTCTTGAAAAAGAAGGCGCTCAATGCATCTTCAAAGTTCAAGCATTCTCTGAAGAAAAAGAGCAGAAGAAAAAGTGATGGTAGAGTCAGTTCTGTTTCAATTGAAGATATCCGGGATGCTGAGGAACTGCAAGCGGTCGAGTCATTCCGACAAGCGTTGATACTGGAGGAGTTGCTACCGCAAAAGTTTGATGATTACCACATGATGTTGAGGTTAGTTTTCTTGACAGTTGCTGAACTTTGGCAAAAGAAATTCATTTTGAAACTTGACTCAATCTGTAGAGGAACTTTGCCTGAAGCATAGAATTTTGTTTTCTTAAACCACATTCTAGTGTTAACTTGTACCTTATTGAGGTAAGATGCTGAATTTGATCTAAACATGACTTTATAAAGCAGTTATTTCTCTGTCAGTATTCTTGTGTTTAACTAAACGAGTTGCTATTGTGTTCGTGCAGATACCAGTAGAGGGAATTCTAAATAGTAATAGATACCTTCTTGTTGCTTTTGCTCAAAACTTCTTGAACGAGCAGTTTAGATTGTCGTTCCTTTTATTTATAGAATGACAATATAGTTGGGACAGGGATTTAGTTTTGGAATGTGTTCTATCTTTTCTAAGAGCCTTAGTCTTAAGTACATCTTACATGCTACGCTTAGTTCAAACTTGCTTTCATACATGTTTCTTTCTTGGTTCTTGTGTGTTTCAACCACTGTTTAACTTTGTCTTAATATATTACTGAATTGGACATGCAGATTTTTGAAAGCAAGAAAATTTGATATTGAAAAGTCAAAGCTCATGTGGGCTGACATGATTCAGTGGAGGAAAGATTTTGGTACTGACACTATTACGGAGGTAACTAATAAATCCCTGATTAATATTCTGCTTGTTTCTAAGTATAATTTTGTATATTTTTTCTAACTTTATCGATTGCATAAGACAAATTTGCTTCTTTCACTAGGATTTTGAATTCAAAGAATTAAGTGAAGTTTTGAAGTATTATCCCCAAGGATATCATGGAGTTGATAAAGAGGGAAGACCAGTGTATATCGAAAGACTGGGGAAAGTTGATCCAAACAAACTTATGCAAGTTACGACCATGGATCGCTACATAAAATACCATGTGAGAGAATTTGAGAAATGCTTTGCCGTCAAGTTTCCAGCATGTACCATTGCTGCAAAACGTCACATAGATTCAAGCACCACAATTTTGGATGTTCATGGCGTGGTACGTTTACTTTTGTGTTTATTATCTTTAAGATCTGTGGTTCAGACGTCTTATGCAGCATGATGGGTTATATAATTATTGTGTTTCCGCTTCTCAGGGTTTTAAAAACTTTAACAAGAGTGCACGAGAACTCATTACACGGCTCCAGAAGGTCGATGGAGATAATTATCCTGAAGTAAGTCTACACTATCAATATGGATTAGTTTTGTGATGTTATATGTATGTTGTTGGAAAGTAATTCATGTTGTGTCACTTAAATGCAGACACTCCATCAAATGTTTATCATCAATGCTGGCCCAGGATTTCGGCTGCTCTGGAACACTGTAAAGAATTTTATAGATCCCAAGACTGCCACTAAGATTCATGTATGTTAGTTCATCAATTTGAAGCTTTAATATACTTGTTGACTAGTGGCTGTTACTCACACTTCTCTATTTTCTTGGACTCCATCACAGGTTCTTGGGAATAAATACCAGAACAAGTTGCTCGAAATTATAGATGCAAGGTGAAAAGGGTGATGGAGATAGGAATTGTTTTTTCTTGTTTGAAACTAATATTCTTTGAATTTTCTTTGAGTGATCTAAATATTTTGTTTCAAACTGTGCAGCGAATTGCCAGAATTCTTTGGAGGAATGTGCACTTGTGCAGATCAAGGGGGTTGCCTTCTTTCTGATAAAGGGCCATGGAAGAATCCTGACATACTGAAGGTAACTTGCCTTTTCTGTTCTTTGGCTGATGCAACATAATAGTATTGAGGTTAATTCCAAATTGTCGTTTAATTTTTAATGTTGTGTACTTATTGGTGCAGATGGTGCTTAGTGGTGAAGCACGACGTGCCAGGCAGGTTGTTAAAATTATCAACAGTGAGGGGAAGGTAGTCTATGCGAAGCCTCATTACCCAATGGTATGTGTACTTCTTTGTTACAGTTGTTGGAACACATGTTTCTTTGACTATTCAATCTGGGTAGAGATATCTTATTTTTTCGGTCGTTGCAGCAGCTAAAAGGCAGTGATACATCTACAGCGGAGTCTGGTTCTGAAGCTGAAGATATTGCTTCACCGAAAGCTGTTAGGAGCTATTCTCACCTTCGCTTGACCCCTGTTCGTGAGGAGGTATGTCATTCCTAAAGCTTTCTGATAAGAAATTGGATGTTGCTGGTTAAAGTAAAACAAATAGTTGAGAACTTTTTATCTAGTGGTGGTAGGTTGATAGTAGGTCTTGGAAATCTGTTGCATTCACCGGCTTCAAGAAATTCACCTGAGCAAACCCTTCTATACTAATTAGGCGCATCCAAGTACAAAATTATCTACAGTCATTAGTAACTCTTATTATTCACTACGTCTCTCCAACTTATGCGCCTTGGAAAGTTTCTGTTCATACAGGTGGTAATTAATGGTTACTTTTTTGAGATTATGAGCACAGAATACACTTGGGGGATATCTTGGTGATGAGTATGTCCAGTTATGGAAAAGACATAATTGATCTTACATCCTGTGCCAGTCTCCCTTTTAAATTCACTTACAGGAGACTAGAGTTGAATCAATTGCTTCGAAAGTTCAATAGGTAGTTTTTTTGTTTCTTTGGTCAGTGTAATTTAGAAAATTGCACCTTTTGCTCTAAAGTTCAAGATTCCGTTGGAAACAAGCATAATGAGACACTTGTTCTTCAGAACGAGGTTTGAACATCTTCTTAAACCGAAAGCGGACCTTTTTATGTAACGTTTATACTAACTCTGACTGAAACAAGCTACTCTAGTAGAGTCCGCTTATGACATTAGCTTAACTATATAGTGCATTAGTTTTCCTGAGAGTCTGTGATACTCCTAAATGGAAAGGGAAATCAATGTCTTTTTTAGTACAGGAGGTTGGCCTTTCAGCTCTCTGATCACAATATATAAAACATTCTGGCTTTTGGAGTTTGTTGAAAATATATATATATATATATATATATACTTTATAATCTAAATTTCCTTACTCTTAACTATTACTGTGGAAGTTGACTTTTTTACTACATTGTTACTGATACTATAATTGGCTTCTTCAGGCTAAGGCTATTGGAACTGCTGGCTATAGTCATTTCTCAGGATATGATGAATATGTTCCCATGGTTGACAAGGCTGTTGATTCCGGATGGAAGAAGCAAACGCCCCCTCAGAAGCTTACTGTTTCCAAAGGTTGTTACTTATAATTTAGAAGTTCTATTATTTCTGTTGTATCCATGCATCATATATAAATAATTTTTTCTTCTTACACTAGCGTATTGTATTGTTTTCTTGTTTTTATGATCATGCATAATGTCGCTCTCTCCTAGCACATCATTCTGCAAGATAGGCACTTGTTCTTCTCCGATTATGTTATACTATGAGACACAAGAAATGAGATTCATGCAGCTGAAGTTCTTTTAACAAGTTACGAAGTATTCATTCATTTATGTACTGGTTGTTTATGGTTATCTCTGGATTAATTCTGGCATATCTTTATATATCAGAGTACATTGCAAGTGATGCCTTTTTTTTCTTACTTCTTTAAGTGTGTCAAGTTATTAATCCTGTTCGAATTTGATGTAGAGCTGTTTCTGCGACCTGATTCTCAGAAGGCATCAGATGGACTTCGCGCTCGACTTTTGGCAGCTGTTATGGCCTTCTTCATGACTCTTTTCTTGTTTCTCCGTTCAATATCATCCCGTGTTACTAGGAAACTTCCCGACGTGTCATCACAGAATAAGCAAACAGTTCAAGAATTTTCTTTTGATTCAAACCCCACGGAGGAAATCAGACCACCTTCATTTTTAGAGGCAGAACTTCTTTCTTCCGTTGTAAAGAGGTTGGGCGATCTTGAAGAGAAGGTTAGCACTCTTCAAGCAAAGCCATCTGAGATGCCCTATGAGAAAGAAGAACTGCTCAATGCTGCTGTTTACCGAGTGGATGCCCTAGAAGCGGAGCTAATTGCCACCAAAAAGGTATGTTATATGGATCAATTGAGCTCCATCTTCATCACTTTACTCTATAGTTGTGTTTTGTAGCTGTTAACAGGTTGTAATGTGTTAATAAATCAAGTATAAAATGAGATACAAAAAGCTTCACTTATGTAATTAGATCTCTGAACCCCCTACTGGAGTAATCCATGTGTATGGTATTGTTCAGAATTTACCCAAATGTTATATTACAAACCATAATTCTCACAAATATAGTTGTAGTCCCTCTTAGTCGTTTCTAGTATAAAATAATGTGGGTGGGCATTTCTAGATTTGTGGAGAATTATTTTCTATCTTCCTTTATGATCCTGCGAAACTTTAAATCTGTGAGGGGGGTTTAGGACTCAACTGGCTTAGATATCCTTATTAATTGCAAAAAATAACCTCGGGAAATAATCAGTGTGTCTAGGTGAGTACTCATGGATATAAGAAGATTAAATGGCTGTTTAGAGATGAAGATATTATAACTTCTAAGGTGCTTTATATACTATATTACGTTTTTCTGATGCGCATGTTTTCCTTGGAGCAGGCTCTGCACGAGGCTTTAATGAAGCAAGAGGAACTGCTTGCTTACATAGACAGTCAGGAAGAAGCCAAATTCCGGGTGAGTGATTGTTTTTAACGCTCTCAACTTGGACCATAGAAAGTTATAGTTTATTTCCGTTTATCTTTGGCTGACATAATTTCTGCTCTTTGTACAGAAAAAGAAGTTTTGCTGGTAGAGGAGTCGTCTTTTGAGCTTTGATGGATGAGGTGATCATCGTTGTGATCATCTTTGTTTGTATTTCGACGCTCACCATCTAACCTTCGTATTGAGCTGTAACTGATGTACATTTCGTCGAATGATACATACCCTTTTGTGAGAAATTTCTCCTAAATGATGCATATACATCTATTGTGTGACTCTATTGGTGTGGTTTAATGCTTTGTTTATTTAAGAAAAAAATGATGTGGTTAATGGATTGTGTTAAGTTCATATTCGAAACTTGTTATATAAATGAACCAATATTGCTACAAAAAGTTGGTACTTATATTTTACTTGGTCGTGATCTACGTGTCTACCTCAGTGATTCTTGTCTAGACTAGGCTTTTAGACTTTTTTTTTTTTAATGAATAGTCTTTAAGACTTTGTTACTAATTTTATTACTTCCTTCTAAGGTTGATTCCAATTCTTGTTATAAATTGTAATTGTGCCACAAGTTTAAATAAATAAAAGGGTTGTGGTCAGAAAGTATACATAATCGAGCTTTTACAAGAAGTCTCGCCCCAACATGGATGCATGAACTCTACATTTGATGCTTGGTGAAATGCTAGAAAAAACCAATTCTTGATCACGACGTAACGTTTATGTCAATTTGTGTGCCAAATAACCAATATTTTTCACAAATTAAGATCCACAACATGTGACGTAAATGATGCTTGTCTAATTCTTGACACTTAAATACTTTGTAATGAAATTCTCATACAAGAATCTCATGCAAATAGTAATTATTGACATAGACGATGCTTACCGAATTCTTGACATTTTAAATACTTTGCAATAAAATTCTCATACAGGAAACTCATGCAAATAGTAATTATTTTCGAGTTTATACAACAGCAGAATAGTCCGAGCTCGCCAAGTAAAACCTTGGCCTGCCAATGGTTGCGAATACTCCATACAACACACAAAACACTAAACTACAAACACCAAACAAATGTAATTTACAAAAGTCTTTAGATTTGAACAATTGAACAATTAACAGTTTGAAGATGACCAGATGGAAATTTGCATGGGTGCACAAGAGCACCATCTCTACAAGAAGCAAAATCTTTACAGTTATTATGATTCTCAGCACTCAGAAAGCAAAGAACTTCTTCTTCTTCTTTTTCTTCTCCATGTAGGCGATGATCTCCTCTTGTCGAACCAGAGCATCCTCAAGAGCCTGCAAATTACGAAACAAAGATTCATACTATCATTAAGAGGAGCCCTTTTGTAACTAGACCAAACTTCTGAATCAATTGTTACCTTTTTGGTTGCTGAAAGTTCTTGCTCCAATGCATCGACACGGTTCAAGGCATTATTGAGCATCTCCTCCTTTTCAGGTGGCATTGTCGCCGGCTTCTTGCCAAGGACACAGACCCTCTCCTCGAGTTCGTTCATGCGTTTCATCATTGTCATGTAATCAGCGGTGGAGATGGCGGTATCTGGCGATTCATAGGATTTTCCTTGGCCTTTAGCCATTGAGTCTACGCCATAGATGGAACTCGAGTAGAGGGTGGCGTCTGTGAGCTTCCTTGGCATGTTACGAGTCATGCGCACCATAGTAACGACTCCCATAACAAAGGTCATTACACCAGTGAAGATTTGGTTGCTTATTCCATCAGTCTGCTTGCATGCATCATGATGCACAGGGTAATAGTTTGCAGCAGCTGGAAGAACAACAAGAAATGAGTTTATAATAATGAAGTTTGAAAAACATTACAGATAGACTCCCTATTTTATGTTATTCAAACTCCAAGGGACGTCTCTGTAATTATTAAACATTATAAGAGGTTTATCTAATTAGACTAAATCTCAAGGGGTGTATATGTTAGTATCCTTAAAAAAGAGTAACTCTCAGCACTTGTGAATACAAAGATTGATGATTATGTACCTTTAGAAAGAGCATAGTTGTTAAATTGGTCTTGCTTTGGCCAATTTGCAGTAACGGCCTTGTCGACCATGGGCGCGTATGCATTAGATTGGTATGCATTCGACCGGTTTTGGTTTGCCTGAGGAGATTTTTGCCTCAGTTAGAGATCGATTATATAGATTAAATTTAACCATATAGAGTTGAAGTTCAAGAAGGGAGAGTGTGCACACTTACTTCCTCACGAACCGGAGAGAGTTGAGGATGCCTGTTAGCTCTGAAGGAATCTGTTGATTTAAAAGAGGTGTTCTTCTTCACATTCTACGTATCAGAAGTTCGGTGGTTAGTTTTATTGTAGCAGCATGGAAAAATTCAGAAATATGAAAGCAGAGAACAAACTGTAGATAGAAAGTTCTGAAAGATCTTTGGTACCTTAGCACTCTCATCCTCTGATATTGTTTTTTCATCACCAGATGAAACGACGATTTTGTTTGAGCATTTGTGGTCACCGTTGCGTACCATCTTGCAAACAAAACATAAATTTCAGAATTTTAAACATTACTAGAAATTATTTGGAAAGTTTGACGAGGATGATATGATTACCTTCATAATGTCAGCATCGTTCCAAGGTCCTTTGTCGGCAAGCATACAACCACCTTTGTCAGCACAGGTGCATGTACCACCCAAGAACTCTGGTAGCTCACTGATTCAAGATCAAAGAAAATTAAACTATGACAAAAGCTTTATTAAAAGAAAGGCATATTTAGTAAGAAAGTACGCGATCCGTGGACTTATCCTATATTCAAGCCTGGTTTCCTAGGAAAACAAATCCTAAATATTTTGAATCCTTGAACTAATATTTACCTTGCATCAATGATCTCAAGGAGCTTGCTCTGGTACTTGTTACCCAAAACCTATAAGAAAGAAATATACCAATTAAGACGGGATGGAATGAGCGAAAGATTTATATTATCAGGGAGAGTGGGATGTTACAAACATGGATCTTGGAAGTGGTTTTTGGGTCAAGGAACGACTTGACGGTGTTCCACAAGAGTCTGAAACCAGATCCTGCGTTGATTATGTACATGCGGCATAGGGTCTGAAAGAAAAAGAAGAATGAAGAAACATTATTCGATGAGAATTCAGTCTATAACAGGCGTAAATAGCCAAAAGTATCGAAAGCTACTGTGCTAGGGGAAACGAAAAAAGAAGAGAATGAAACAAGTACCTCAGGGTAATTGTCACCATCAACCTTCTGAAGGCACTGAATGAGTTCCCTAGCAGCCTTGTTGAAACTTTTCAATCCCTAAAGTCCAAAAACGAAATCACAACTTTTGTCAAAAATCAATCCACAATGACATCGTTTGTTCAAAGAAACATAATATCTTTCATACATGTTTTATAGTAACATCATGGTAGCTAAAATACTATGCAAACCACATTTAAGTCTATCAATGTTACAAACATAAAGAAATACACTAAAAAGAACATAACATCAACGAGTAAATCACGACATACCACTCCTTGGACATCCAAAATAGTTGTGCTCTGGTCAATGTGCTTTTTTGCTGCAATGGAGCAAGCTGGGAACTTGTCAATGAAAGTGCGCTCAAACTCTTGAACGTGATACTTGAGGTAACGGTCCATTGATGTGACTTCCAAGAGCTTGGCTGAATCAACTAAACCGAGCCTTTCGATGTAAACAGGCCTGCCTTCCTTGTCAACACCATGATGCGCTTGTGGATAGTATTTAAGGACCTCTTCCCTCTCCTTGAAATCAAAGTCCTACCAAAAAAATTACGGGTACAAAACAATAATAAGCATATTGCGAAAAAACTGATTAGCCAATTAATGTAATGTTTCTGTTGTGTACTATTAGTACAAATACCTCCATAATAGTATCAGCACCAAAATCCTTCCTCCATTGAAGCATATCAGCCCACATTTGCTTTGTTTTTTCAATATCGAATTTCCTGGCCTTAAGAAACCTGGCAATATATCATTCACTACATTATTAATCATAAAATTCCAATTAATCTTGAATATAGAATTGTATTTCACATTGATAACAACAAAATAATATGTATAAGTTGAATAAAAACTAATGTTACCTCAATAACAAATGATAGTCGTCGTGTTTTGCTGGGAGTAATTCTTCCAGGATGAGCGCCTGGCGAAAGGCATCCACAGCCTGCAGTTCCACGGCATCATGCTCATCCTCAAACACGACGGACATGACTCTGCTGTTTCGCCTGCCCTTTTTAGTCAATGAGTGCCTGAATTTGGTAGACGCGTTAATTGCCTTCTTCTTGAGAGATCCGAGTCTTGTTTTCCTGTCATCTTCTAAGTTATCCATATCGATTTTCTCGAGACCTGCATAACAAATTTACCAATAGCCAGAGCTTTGTATCAGTAATCTGAAAAAATGCATGCAAAATCCTCCTTGCAAAAGCTTTTGATGATAAATCTTTTGCCATTTTCTAGAGATTTTGAATGTAATCGATGCAAAACGAGAAAAACTAAAAAAAAGGAAAGACAGAAAAAGAATAACGCTTACTTGGCCTGACTGGACGTTCTAGAGGTCCTGACATATTGTCAGTCATGATTGCAGTTCGCAATTTTGATCACGTTGGATTGCGATTTATTGTCACGAACTTTCGAATTGCCTACATGAATGTATTACAAGAAATTATTAGTCATATGTTCTTACAATAATTGAACATAGCATCTCTGCTTAATGAAAAGATCGTATATGTTGCTATTGACAAATATTCTTCAAGCAATGCCTCTATGCTATAGCCTGGTTTTTGGTCTGATGCAGATAACGAGAACATGCAGATACATTGCGTTTATATATGTATTTGCACAATCATTATGTATACAACACATAATTTCTGGTTTTAATAATTTTAATGCAAAGATGGTTCAATTCAGAGAACAATTGTAAGAAACTCTCTTCATGGTCCCGATTCTTCAATAGAAACTTCATTAAAAAAAAACATAATGAAATTTGTACAATTGCAGATTAAAAAAAAAAAAAACCAACTATTCATATCAAAACATTTTCCTAAATTATAAGCACTAGTTTCGACATAACTCTATATCTACACCAATAACCGAAATACATGCACCACCTAATCATGCAGCAACTGCACGAAATAATTCCTACATATATACCACAACAAACAAATCATACAAACATCATATTTAGCTACATTTACTTCAAAAGATAACAAGAACAAAGAAGAATCATTACGCTTGAGAAATAGGTGAACTCCAAATAATTTCTTGTTATGAAGAGAGAGAAAGATAGAGAAAAATAATAAGCAATGAGAAAAAAAGAGAGAGAAATATTCTTTACCAGTGGCAGAAATTGCAATCTTTGAGGAAAGAACGTGAGGGGGGTCTTATAATTCGTTTGTCCAAAAAATTAGTGGTACTTTCTTTTGTAATAATACAAACCAAAGGCTGTGGATTTATTAAAAGCACCACCACAGCATTAAGCTTAATTATTAATCTAAGATGAAAAATGGATTAAGTATGTAATCTATATATATAAATTATGGAAATTAATGGAGCAGAGACTTTTTCTCTGACCTCATGACATGTCCGAATATTTTCCATTAATTAACAAAGTCTGCGTGTATGAGAGAGAGAAATTAAGAGAGATTTTGTGAGTAGTGCAAAGCCACTAATTACAAATTTGAAGTGCTTCCCATTTTTTTTTTTTTTTTTTTTGAATGAACCGTCTCTCTCAGTTTAGTTCCCCGGAAATATAAACAATTGTTTGTATCGTTATCTTGATTTTATCGAGTCTTCCTCTCGTCTAAAAGTTAAAAAGTTTATGAACGATTGGCAGTTGTTCATCTATATGCACTGTCCAATCACGTCTTCTCATATGTAAACTGTAGAATCTTTTTTGTTATGTCTGACACGTGACAATTTTGAATACATGAGTAATGACGAATTCAAACCTATAACCATTTATTTGGTTTGAACACTAGTACTACATTGAATCGCCGTTGGCCTGAGCCTTGTCACAACGTTGAAGTATCGTCTTCTCTAATAAACTCAAGCTTGTAAAGAGATTGAACATACTGATTTATTGATGGATTTCGAACTCATTTCAATGTAGATTGATTTAAATCTTGGAGAGTCAATATATGCAAACAATATTGTAAAAGCACAGCATACACTAGTAGTGATTTTTTGATAAAAAAATATGAATCTTTAGATGGCCAATACATAATTTAATACATATATGTCGGTTCTTGAACTGGCAATGCGAAGATTAGTAAACCATTCTTCTTCCCCATCAATGATAGGTCAATGGCTTATGATTAAATTATCAAAAAATGTTGGTTATGATTAGTGGTCATCCACTATCTCAGAGTTTGCGGCCATCCACCTAGCATACAAACAGCGTTGAGCTTTACTCTAATATTGAATAATATATATAAATATTTTATAAAATAATAATACTAATAGTTTACTAACAATTATATAAAAAATTAAAATAATGTTCTATGGTTGATTAGGAGAGACTCCCGACCTCCACAAGCTATACCAAGAACCATAGGCCCAAACATTGCAGGCCGTGCGGCCCATAACACTGGAAACAAGAGAAGTTTTAAGGTGTTAATTGCAAAATCACCCTTTATTACTTTTAATTAGCAAATAACTCCTTGTCTAATTTTATTAGCATGTAACACTAGTGTGGATTTTAAAATTAGCAAATACAATTCTACCCTTTATATTATAAGTTGTCTGTATTCATTATCAACATTTTTTATGTCGTAAAATTACGTTTTTCTTTTCAACTAATATTATAAGCTCCTTTATATTTTTGACATTTCTTAATTTTTTTAAAGAAAAAAAAAGTCCGCATTGTCTTTTCTTTCTTACAAATTTAAAACGTCGTACTTTTTCAATTTTCTGATATAAATTGTATATAAAATTCAATCTAAACAATAATAATCCTTTATGTACAATAAAAATTAAGCTTTGCTATCAGGTTTGTACTACGTGCAGATCAATAAGTGTAGTAGTGGGGTATTTTAAATTCCCGAGGAAGATATTTGCTAATAAAAATTGCAAAGGTGTCACTTGCCAATTAAAAATAATACCGGGTACTTTTTGTAATTCACTCAAGTTTTAAGTAAAGGCACAAAAATGCATTCACACGGCTATTTGAATCGTGGTTTATTAGTATTCATTCTATGTTAATATTTGTATCGATATTCTGTTAACTCATCTTTGAGGTGAATGCATAGTATATTGGAATATGTGTACCACAAGAGCTGAATGATTAAACTTCATGTTCGCATCTGATAATTGAGTTCTATCAATTAGACTGAGTTGAGCTCATTTTCTAGGTTGAAGTTGATGAATCAGTGTGAAACTTCGGGATGCGGGGTGTCTTCTTACCCTACTCAGATACACCGCGTCAGACCAAGAATCCTCCAAAAAGAACTCGAACGGAAGAATACTCAGCTTGGTTCGGGATCACCGATCACCTCCACTCAAACAAGGCATGTAAGCATAGGAGTGCCTACGTCGGGACCACCGGCTAGTCTCACGTGCCTTGTTTCCATGTAGGTGATTCTGAATCAAAAAGAGGACTCTCCTGTTCGGGTTCCAGTTGGACGATTCTTGGTCTGACGGGACGTATCGTAGTAGCATACGAAGGTACCCCGCATCAGAGCGAGACATTGACGGCCATTTATGATTTCAGCAATGAACAAGGTAGGATTTTTTTATGCTGATTATTGCCTTGACGATGCACTACATAATTTCTTTCTATTAGCAATTTGCTCAGTAGCAGTATTCCATTGATGTATGTCCAAAATGAAGAAATTATTGCATCTAATGTTGCTGTCCATGAAAGATTAACAGATATCGAATATCATTCACGTGAAAGATTAGAATTTGCGGTTGGTCTTATAATGTTGAAACAAAAATGTTAGTCTCATAAGTCGAAAGATTCTTTGGTTTTTGCTCTGTTCTCTTTGATGACAAAATCTTGTTTTCCATGGTGAGCAAATCTGAAGAATTAGTAACACAACAGTGCATAACATTTTTGTCTATCTATAGTTCCCAATAAACGAGCAAACGCAGAATGTTGTACTTTGTTCATGCATGAACAATTATCAATATAGTGTAGTCAGTTTCTCATATAGTTATACCATAGAGGTCCTCAAGAAATAAATCTCAGACAAAGTATATTGCAAATATAGTTATTCCATATAGCTTTAGTTGTTATTATTTCGTCCATAGACGCGTCACTCGGTCTTGGTCCCTTCTTCATTGCCAGATTCAGACACAATTCCTACCTCAGAAGATCTCAAGTTTACAACAGAATCTTTCGCATTTGCTGTCCCAGTTTCCCCTTCAAGCAACTGAACCAAGATTCTCAAAGCTTTTGCAGCTTCACCATTCTTCAATATCTTCTCCCTCACCTTTGAACAAGATCCATTACTCATCTTTACCAACTCTTTTAGCCCTTCACTGCTCTCACCATTCTCAATTTGCTCCATTACGACCTCTTCTTTAGTCACCTCCACATATTCTTCTTCTGCCACTTTGCTCTCTTTTTTACGTTCAATGAACTCAATTAGGCCACGTAGTACAAGTTCAGGATCCTCTCCCTTTAACAGCTGCTCACCTATTTCAGCCGGAGTTACTTTTGATGAGGCAATAAGTCTCTCTGCCTCCATAGCAAGTGGGTGGTCTGAGATTCCGAGATAATTGGAGACAAGCATCTTGAAGCCCCTAGGCGTGCAATACGACATGTGAATGTGGACATCCATACGACCAGGCCTCAGTAGCGCGGGGTCTAGCTTTTCCTTGTGATTGGTAGTGAATATAATGATCCGTTCGTCACCACAGCTCGACCACAACCCGTCTATGAAATTCAGCAGCCCTGATAATGTCACCTGGAATGCACAACATTTAAAATTTGTATTCTTGAAGCAGACTAATGACGGGGGTAAACAGTGTATTGGAAACAAAATCATAAATTCATCTTGTAAACTGATATATAACATATTGGATTGTTGCTTCATCTAAAATGTTAAATTAGACAGAACAGATGTCTATTATCTAATATCCTCTAACACGCCCTATCGACTGTAGCTTGGAATCTTTTTATGGAGCTCTTAGCATGTGGTATTTTTCCGATAACTGGGTGGGGGTGAGATTCGAACACATAACCTCTTATTAGGCTGACTCTGATAGCCTACTAATTGTCGCCTCATTTTTAATCTTATGCTTGTTGATTGGATAAACATTTTTCATTTTTAAAACACTGAGAGAAAATTGAAATCTTGACATGATGTACTATATGAACAAAGACTGAACTTTTGCAAGTAACATAGAAAGTTCTTATGCAGTTATGAACTTACCTTAGGTCCTTGATCATATGAGCGAGGATACATCTGAGGAGGAGGCTTAGTCACATTTTTCTTCCTCTGAGACAGATCAATAGATGCATCGATATCTTCCACCACAAGTATCGACCGATTTGCAGTCGAAATTAACAACCTCCTCAAATCAGAATTGCTTCTAAGACCAGTCAACTCCAAATCATAAACATCAAAATTCAAGTAGTTCGCCATCGCAGCGATCAAACTCGATTTCCCTGTCCCCGGAGGACCAAACAACAAATACCCTCTTTTCCAAGCCTTCCCTACTTTCCTGTAAAACTCTCTTCTCTTCACAAACCTATCCAAGTCATCAACAATCATATTTTTCATCTCATCATCCATAGCCAAAGTATCGAATTTCGCAGGATGGTCAAGATTCACAGATTGCCAAGGATTCAGCCTAACACCATTTACTATTACTATATCATTGTTCAGAGTGTGCAATTTAATAGTCTTTTTCTCTTCTTTAAGAGCTTTAGATTTATCCAAAACATAAGGCAAATACTCATCAACAACCTTAACTTTATGCTTTTTATGAAAGGTGAGAACAAAGTATTTCACCTCAGATTTTACAGTAGAGCCAAATCCATCATTGTATGGTACGGTACGCGGTTGAGATTTTTCCTGGACCAATCTCCACTTTAGAAGAACCCCATTAAATTTATCTGTTATTTCTTCATTTTCACCTACTGAAACAAGGATTTTCTTCTCTTTCTCGGGTAGCGAAGCTCGAAATGTTTTGGTAGAGGGTGTGATGATTGTTGACAAGTAAAGCTCTGAGGCTTGAAAGAGTGTGTTTTTGTTGAGGCCCTCGTATTCGTCGATGATCACAGTTATCTCGTTTGTGAATGTAGTGAGAAAGTAGTTGAGTTTGTTGAAGAAATAGTGACTGAGTTCTTGAGGGATTAAGTCACGTGATAAGGAGCGTACGAGCATGGCGGTGGCGGTGACGGAAGCTGCGGCGGAGATCATGGATTTTGCTGAGGGGAGTTCTATGTTTTTGTACATGATGAGAAGAAAAAAAATGAATGCCTTTTGGTGCTAGATGGTGTATTTTTTTATCAGGTTTGATGATGGTGATTTTAGGAGTGTGTGTCTGAACAAAGTTTTAGTTTGAGAAGTTCAAGAAGAGAATATAAGCTTGATGGTTCAGTGTAATGAAATTGGTTGTGAGATCAGAGGTGTTTTTAGCAGGATTTTAAAAGTGAAGGAGGACTTGACATTGGTTTTTTGCTTTTTCCAGGTATCTTCACTGGTTTGTTGTTGTGATGATTTTATTGTTTGTATTGACTTGACCCCTGATGACTTAATGCCAAAAGCAAAAAACAGTTTTTTCCTAGGATGGTATTATCATGTTTGAAAAACTGGACTAAGTCATTAGATTATTCAATAATAGCAAATGGAGCAGGTGTGGTTCATGAAATATTATATTTTTCTCTCTGCAGATTATTTATGGTATAAAACTTCTTAAGCAGCGTAATTTAGTACTATTGTTATAAAATTTAAATGTATCATAAAAAATAAAAAATAAAAAATAAAAATAAAAAGAGTACATGGTTGGATATTCACTTATTCGGAGAACATTTCTTTTTCGAGATTCTGATAATACGAGGTTTTGGACTTCTGTATTATATTTGGTTCCTGGACTCTCCACAGCACGATCAATTTTATGGCGCTTTAGACCATGAACTACTTGTCAAATGCAGTGAATATCTTGATTTTTGAGTTTGGAATTTGGAATCTTGACTCCAATGTAAAATGATCTAAATCTGTTTAAGTTTCCGTCGAGAAAATTGGCATACAAACGGCATTGTAAAGCGAAAAAAGTAAAACGGGAGATTTCGTGAAAGTTAGCATCTTTACTCTTGGTGTTGCTTCCAGCAAGGGCAGCTTCATGCCTTCTCTCTCAAATTCTCCAAAAACTTTGCAAAAGAGGCATTAGAGAGAGGTATTGAATTCGATTGTGGTTTATGTGATCGTGACCTCAAAATTGGCGTGGCGAGACATTTTCTGTGTTGAAGATGATGGATCAGAGTCCAAAACTCTTCAGGATAGACATTTGAAGATCTTTTAAGACATGGTGTGGCTTTCAGATTATTGGGGTGTCATTCATCATTACAGCAAAGAAAATGTAAGAATCTTCGGTGCTAATTTGTGGTTTGCTGCATCCTTTTGCCCCCTTGAGTACTATATTAATCTGAATGTTTCTGCTAGCAATTTGTTGAGTTGCTTTATTTCCAATATTCATTTACATAACTGATGTAAAAGAGGCATTGTAACATAAACTTGGAAATTATATTCTGAAGTTAATAGAAACTTTATTTTTCATCTGTTCTCTTTGATGACAACTCTTGTTTGCCACATGTTGAGGCTGTTAAACTAGTTAAGTGGGCATGTCTGAAGTAAGTAACATGATACCATACTACCTAATGAATCCATAGATCAAAATTTCTAAACGTTTTCGTGAAAAATTAGTTCCGACCGTTCATTTTCCGACATATTATATGTCTATTTATACTTCCCAATTGTTGTACTTTGTTCAGACATGAACAATTAAAAGCAGATTTCACAAAACAAAATGCAGTCAGTTCTCATATAGGTATACCGAAAGAGTTTCTTGAAAAATAAAATTTCATGCAACTAAGTTGCAAATTTATTAAGTCTTCATAACTTTATTTCTTAATATTCCTTCCCCACAGAACACCCTACATCACTCACTCTCCATCTCTTCTTCTTGCCCATTTTCAGACACAGCTCCCACCTCAGAAGATCCTAAACTTATACCAGAATCTTTCACATTTTTAGCCCCAAGTTCCCTTTCAACCAAGTCAAACAAGATGCTCAAGGCATTTGCAGCCTCTTCATTCTTCGAAATCTTCTTCCTCGCCTCAGAACAAGATTCATCACCCACCTCTTCGAGCCTGTCACCGCTCTCACCATTCTCCGCTTCCAACATTACAACTTCTTCTTTCGTCACTTCGACAGAATCTCCTCTAGCATTATCGCTCTCTATTTTAAGCTCGAGGAACTCAATTAGTCCGCGGAGTACAAGCTCCGGATCCTCACCCTTCAACAGCTGCTCCCCAAGTTCAGCTGGAGTGACTTTTGCCGAGGATATAAGTCTCTCTGCTTCCGTAGCAAGAGGGTGGTTTGAGATCCCTAGATAGTTGGAAACGAGCATCTTGAAGCCGCATGGAGTGCAATACGACATGTGGATGTGGACATCCATCCGGCCAGGCCTCAACAGCGCAGGGTCTAGCTTCTCTATATGATTGGTCGTGAAGATAATGATCCGTTCGTCTCCACAGCTGGACCATAACCCGTCTATAAAATTCAGCAGCCCTGATAATGTCACCTGGAGAAACAACACCAAGAATTGTATTCTTAAAGTATACAAATCACAGTGCTAACCAGAGCTTTGGAAACAAAATCAAGAATTCATCTTGTCAACTCATATACTAAATATTGAATTGTCCCTTCATCTAAAACATTAAATTCTCAGACAATATAGATATATGCCCCTCACGTGTAGGTCGAATATCTTATTAAACCTAGCATGTGACATTTTTTTGACAAGTGTGTGGGGTTGAGATTCGTACACAAAACCTCTTATTAGCCTGACTTTGATACCATGCTAATTGTCGCCTCATCTAAAATCTTATGCTTATCAATACGATAAAACTTTTTCATTTTAAATTCTCCAGCACTCAAAAATATTTGCACTCTTGACATGAAGTACTATATGAACAAAGATTTTACTTTTGCAATCAACATAAAAAGTTCTTATGCGGTTGTAAACTTGCCTTGGGTCCTTGATCGAATACAAAAGAAGGATACATTTGCGAAGACGGCTTGGGTGCGGTTTTCTTCCTTTGAGACAGATCAATGGTAGCATCAATATCCTCCACCACAAGTATCGACCTATTCGCAGTTGAGATCAGCAACCTCCTCAAATCAGAATTGCACCTAAGATCAGTCAATTCCAGATCATAAACATCAAAATTCAAATAATTTGCCATCGCAGCGATCAAGCTCGATTTCC
Source organism: Misopates orontium (assembly GCA_946800315.1). Lineage (NCBI taxonomy): Eukaryota > Viridiplantae > Streptophyta > Magnoliopsida > Lamiales > Plantaginaceae > Misopates > Misopates orontium. The sequence goes on along the minus strand of OX326948.1, from coordinate 1,418,463 downwards.
CTGTCCCCGGAGGACCAAACAACAAATAACCTCTTTTCCAAGCCTTTCCTACTTTCCTGTAAAACTCTCTTCTCTTCACAAACCTATCCAAATCATCAACAATCATGCTCTTTATTTCATCATCCATAGCCAAAGTCTCGAATTTCGCAGGATGATCAAGATACACGGATTGCCAAGGATTCATCCTCGTCCCAGCGTGCATAAAATCGTTCTTTAATGTATGCAATTTAAGAGTCTTCTTCTCATCTTTAAGAGCCTTAGATTTCTCCAAAACATAAGGCAAGTACTCATCAACAACTTTATTCTTAAACTTCTTATGAAATGTGAGTACAAAGTACTTCACCTCAGTTAGTGCATTAGAATGAAACTCATCGCCATAAGGAACGTAACGTGCTTCAGATCTTTCATGAACCAATCTCCATTTTAGAAAAATCCCACAAAAGTTATCTGTGATCTCTTCATTCCCACCTACTGAAATATGGATTTTTTTCTCTTTTTCGGGTAGTGAAGCTCGAAATTTTTTGGTTGATGGGGTTATGATTGTTGATAAGTAGAGCTCTGAGGCTTGAAAGAGTTGGTTTTTGTTGAGGCCCTCGTATTCGTCGACGATTACAGTCATGTCATTTGTGCATTTTGTAAGGAAATAGTTAAGTTTGTTGGAGAAATAGTTACGAAGTTCTTGAGGGATTAAGTCATGTGAGAGGGAGCGTATGACCATTGCGGTGGCGGTGACAGAAGCTGCGACGGAGATAAGGGATTTTGGTGAGGGGAGTTTGATGTTTTTGAACATGGTGATCAGATTTAAGTGTTTTTTGGGACAAAGATTGTGTCTTTCTTTTAAGGTTGTTTGAGGGAGTTTTGGAGAAAAATGAATTTGATTTTAGTGAGATGAGATTGGTAGTGATAGTGAAATTGCATGTGCCCTCTTTTATAGTAAAATGAGGTGGAGTAGATAGTGAATGCAAAGCAAAAAGGTGTAAATATTTATTTCTCTAACCATTCGCGACAGTTATATTAGGTCAAGTAGGTTGTAAAAGTTGAAAAGCAAAGACGTAAATGTTTATTTTTCAACGACTCACGACCACGTAAATTTACATATCATTATATTAGGTGAAATGGTTTGTAATAACTTAAATGCAAAGACGTTAATGTTCATTTTTTCAACGACTGACAACCACACACACAGTTATATTAGGTGAAATGGTTTGTAATAACTGAAAAGCATAGACGTAAATGTTTATTTTTCCAACAACTCGTGGCCACGTGGATTCAGATTTTACCACACGTTCCGTTGACTAAAATAGTGTATAGTAATTCAAAAGCAAAGACGTGAATAATTTTTTCTAACTACCGTGAAAATTTAGATTCCACCACACATTATGTTGATGACTAAAATAGGTGCAATAATTCAAATGTAAAGATATAAATGATAATATTTCCAACTACTTTTAGTTGCGAGAATCAAATTTCACCGTACTTTATGTTGACTATGATTTCGTGTTGTTATACAAAACTAGAGATGTAAATATTTATTATTCTAACTATTGATAACCAAGTCAGACTCCGCCACTGGCCTCACGCTATGTTGCTTTTAAAGAAATGAAATCGATAGTGGTCGTGAAATTTCATTTGAAATATCTTTGTGTAATAACTCGAAAACATAGATTGAAATATTTATTTCTCTAACCGTCCACGTAACGTGAATTTACATTCCACCAAAATTATGTCTTAACTACTCACTACTAAAATAGTGTGTGATAATTCAAAAATATAGATGTAAATGAGGCACTCTCTACTAAAATGATGTGTAATAGTTGAGAATAAAGATGTAATTAAATGTTTGTTTCTCTAGCCACTCATAACAGCCTGTCATTTACTAAAATGGCATGATAAATTGAAAATAAAAAATGTATATATTTTTTCTCTAATAATCAAGGGTATTTTTCATCCATCTCCCTAAAGTTTTATATATTGGCATATGTCTCCCGGAAGTTTCAAGCATTGACACCCACCTCCCTTAAGTTTTCAATTCTTTTGCATATACCTACCTCCAATCCATTAAGCTTTAGTTAACTATTAAAAGTGAGGGTAGATATGTAACTTTTCTGTACTTAAAAATGTGAAAACTTATTTCAAGCTATTAATTCATTTAATTGACTTAAACGCGGCCCACTTATTCTCACAGTTTAAATATTTAATTAAGAGTGATATTTTTGATGATATTGGTTTATCAAGGAAGTTTATATTTATAAATATACATTTTTATAATTTTTATAATTATTTCAAAAGTTGACAAAATCATGAAAATACAATAACTTATTATCATTTACTTATTTTTAATATTATATATAGTTGCCAAGTGAACTAATATGATTAAAACCGTGCTTAAGTTGGATATTAAAACTATGAGGTAAATAAATCATGGTTAAGTTAATTAAATGAATTAATAACTTGAAATAAATTTTTATATCTTTAAGTACAAGGAAATTATATATCTATCTTCATTTTTAATAGTTGACTAAGGCTCAATAGATGGGAGGGGTATATGCAAAATAAATGAAACCTGGGGATTTGCCAACATATCATATCTCAGGAGGGTACGCCAATACATGATACCTCAAGAAGGAATATGCCAATATATGAAACCTCATAGAAGGTGGATGAAAATTACCCAATGAAACACGGCCGTATGAATTCAGATTCTATCACATTTTATGTTTGACACATTGATGGTGTAAAGTCTACAGCGAGTACCACTTCATTTTTATATATTTGAGAAAAAATTGCGGTAAATCCCCCCAATCTATGGATGCTTTTGCATTATGCCCCTTAATCTATGAAGATGTGCGAGACGCCTCCAACTTATTGTTTTTTGTGCGATTTGCCCCTGATGCCAAATCTAACGGACAAAAACTCAGACACATGTCCAAATGAACAGTTGATCAACGACTCATGGAGCAAATCGCACAAAAATCAATAGGTTGGGAGCATCTTACACATTTTCATAGGTTAGAGAATAAAGTGCAAAAGACACGATAGGGTTGGGGGTTTGCTGCAATTTCCCCTATTTTTATTTTTTTTAAAGTGGAGGATAACTTGACTTTGGTTTTGCTAATTCCAGGGTGCTTCCTTGATGGTCACTTTCTTGCTTCTAATTTTTGCATTGACTTGATGACAGATAACTTACAAAGTTCCAAAACCAATCTTCTAATGGTGGTATTATTCCAATTAACATGACTTTTTGTACAGCAGAAAATTGGTTACTACTTAAACTACGTTTTCTTATGTTAATTAATTAGCAACTGGGCTGTATTCCTAGTTCGAATTATATACTTAAGAGATTTTACAATTTATGGTATTAAACAATATATATTATGTTCTTCGAAGTTATAAGTAGCTCAAAAGTTTATTTCTCTGAATTATATTGATTCATTCATTGTATATATTCCATATAGTGAAAGGTAATACAACAAATTGATTGAAACATCGTTATCCTTTTTAAGTTTTTTTTATGGGAATTTTTGGAGACAGTGTTGAAGTTGGTGGCTAGATCAAACATCAGAGGTATTTTCAATATGACATCAAAAGTGTCTCTAAAGAATGAAAAAAGGAAAATGACATTAAAATGAACCATGTGATGACTTGACTTTGGTTTTGCATTTTTCCATGTCGTGTTTGATTGTTTATTCTTTCGTCTGTTCTTTTTGGTGATAACTCTTGTTTACTACGGAGTCTGATGCAAAGGGCTGATCATGTTATGATCAAATCTAACATGTATTTGCTGTTAAACTAGTTAAATGGGATTATCTCAAGAGTAAGTTATATCACTTATTGATCCATAATCAAAATTTCTAAACGTTTCCGCAAAAATAGTTGCCAATCGTTCATTTTCCAACATATTATGTGTCTGTTTATACTTCCCAATAGTCGAGCAATCGCAGAATAATGTACTTTGTTCAAAACATGAAAAGCAATAGGTATAAATTAAATGCAATCAGTTTGTTTGTATTAAGTATACTAAAAGAATTCGTTTCGAAATAAATTTCTTTATTCTTAATGTTCCTTCTTCACATACCTACTTGCATTACTCTGTCTTGAGCCCTTCTTCTATCCCATTTTCAGACACAACTTATACCAGAATCTTTCACATTTCCTGTCTTAACTTCCCCTTCGAGTAATTGTATCAAGATTCTCAAAGCATTTGCAGCTTCACCGTTTTTCAAAATCTTCTCCCTCACATCTGAACAAGATCCATTACTCTTCTTCACCAAATCCTTAACCCCTTCACCGTTCTCGTCATTCTCAATTTGCTCCATATCGACTTCTTCTTTAGTCACCTCCACGTATTCTTCTTTTGCCGATTCGCTCTCTTTTTTAAGCTCGATGAACTCAATTAGGCCACGGAGTACAAGCTCCGGATCCTCGCCCTTCAACAGCTGCTCACCTATTTCAGCTGGAGTGACTTTTGATGAGGCTATCAATCTCTCGGCCTCCAGAGCAAGTGGGTGGTCTGTGACTTCGAGATAGTTTGACACGAGCATTTTGAGGCCGCAAGGAGTGCAATAGGACATGTGGATGTGCACATCCATACGGCCAGGCCTCAGCAGCGCAGGGTCTAGCTTTTCTTTGTGATTGGTCGTGAAGATAATGATCCGCTCATCTCCGCAGCTGGACCACAATCCGTCTATGAAATTCAGCAGCCCTGATAATGTCACCTGAAGTAGACAACACCAAGAATTGTATTCTTAAAGTATACAAATCACAGGGCTAAACAGAGCTTTGGAAACAAATCAAGAATTCATCTTGTAAACTGATATATTTCATATTTAATTGTCCCTTCATCTAAAACATTACATTTTCAGACAAGATAGATCTTTACCCCTCACGTGTAGGTTGGAATATCTTATGAAGCTTAGCACGTGAATTTTTTTTGATAAGTGTGTGGGGTTGAGATTCGAGCACATAACCTCTTATTAGCCTGACTTTGATATCACGCATATTGACGCCTCATCTAAAATCTTATGCTTGTCAATACGATAAAACTTATTCATTTTTAATTCTCCAACACTCAAAAAAATTACACTATTGACATTAAGTACTATATGAACAAAGATTGAACTTTTGCAAGCAACATAAAAAGTTCTTATGCGGTTGTAAACTTGCCTTGGGTCCTTGATCGTACACATAAGAAGGATACATTTGCGGAGGCGGCTTGGGCACCGTTTTCTTCCTCTGAGACAGATCAATCGACGCATCAATGTCTTCCACCACAAGTATCGACCTATTCGCAGTCGATATCAACAACTTCCTCAAATCAGAATTGCACTTCAGATCAGTCAACTCCAAGTCATAAATATCAAAATTCAGGTAATTCGCCATCGCAGCGATCAAGCTCGATTTCCCTGTCCCCGGAGGACCAAACAACAAATACCCTCTCTTCCAAGCCTTCCCCACTTTCCTATAAAACTCCCTTCTCTTCACAAACCTATCCAAATCATCAACAATCATTTTCTTGATCTGATCATCCATTGCCAAGGTCTCGAATTTCGCGGGATGATCAAGATTCACGGATTGCCAAGGATTCATCCTCATCCCACCGTGCATCCTATCGTTCTTCAAGGTATGCAATTTAAGAGTCTTTTTCTCATCTTTAAGAGCCTTAGATTTCTCCAAAACATAAGGCAAGTACTCATCAACAACTTTATTCTTAAACTTCTTATGAAATGTGAGTACTAAGTACTTCACCTCAGTTAGTGTATTAGAATGAAACTCGTCGCCATAAGGCACGTAACGTGCTTGCGACTTTTCATGAACCAATCTCCATTTTAGAAAAATCCCACAAAATTTGTCTGTGATCTCTTCATTCCCACCAACTGAAAAATGGATTTTCTTCTCTTTTTCGGGTAGCGAAGCTCGAAAGTTTTTGGTTGATGGGGTTACAATTGTTGATAAGTAGAGCTCTGAGGCTTGAAAGAGATGGTTTTTGTTGAGGCCCTCGTATTCGTCGATGATTACAGTTATGTCGTTTGTGAATTTTGTAAGAAAGTAGTTGAGTTTGTTGATGAAATAGTAACGGAGTTCTTGAGGGAGTAAGTCACGTGAGAGGGAGCGTATGAGCATCGCGGTGGCGGTGGCGGAAGCTGCGGTGGAGATAACGGTTTTTGGTGAGGGGAGTTGGATGTTCTTGTACATGGTGATGAGACTTTGAGTGTTTTTTTGGGACAAAGATGGTGGCTTTTTTAAGGTTGTTTGAGAGGATTTTGGAGAGAAGTTGAGTTTGATTTTACTGAAATGAAATTGGTAGTGATAGTGAAATTGCATGTGATCTCTTTTATAGTAAAATGTGGTGGAGTACATAGTGAATGAAAAGCAAAAAGTATAAATATTCATTTCTCTAACTATCGGCATAGTTATATGAGGTCAATAGTTTGAAATAGCTGAAATGCGAAAACGTAGATGTTTATTTTTTCAACGACTAACGACCACGTGGATTCGCATACAAGTATATTAGGTGAAGTAGTTTGTAATAATTGAAAAACAAAGACGTAAATGTTTGTTTTTCCAACTACTCACGACCACGTGGATTTAGATTTTACCACATGTTAGGTTGACTAAAATTTTGTGTAGTAATTCAAAAGCAAAGACGTAAGTGATTCCCTCTTTAACCACGGTGAAAATTTAGACTCCACCAAACATTATGTTGACTAAAATAGGGTGTAATAACTCAATGTAAATATGAAATGTTAACTTTTTCAACTACTTATAGTTGCGAGAATCAAATTTCACCATACTTTACGCTGACTAAGATGTCGTGTAGTTATACAAAAGTAGATGTAAATGTTTATTTTTCTAACTACGACAACCAAGTCAGACTCCACCACACGCTGTGTTGTTTTTAATGAAATGAAATCGATAGTGTTCGTGAAATGTCTTATTGTAATAATTCGAAAACATATATTGAAATATTTATTTCTCTAACCGTTCACATTTTGTATTCCACCAAAACAAATGAATTAACCACGCACTACTAAGGTGTATGATAATTGAAAAGTAAAGAAGTAAATGAGGCACTCTTTACGAAAATGATGTCTAATAATTCACAATAAAGATGTAAATGTTTGTTTTTCTAGCCACTCGTAACAACCTCTCGTTTACTAAAATGGTATGATATAATTGTAAATAAAAAATGTAAATATTTATTTCTCTAATAATCCACGACCGTGTGAATTTAGATTCTACCACAATGTATGTTGATGTTGTAAAGTCTATAGCGAGTGACACGTCATTTTTCGTATATTTTATTTTTAAAGTGGGGGATGACTTGACTTTGATTTTGCTATTTCCAGGGTGTTTCCTTGATGGTCACTCACTTGCTTCTAATTTTTGCATTGACTTGATGACAGATGACTTACAAAGTTCCAAAACCAATCTTGCAATTAGTTGGATGATTCCAATTAAGAGGACTTTTGTTCAGCAGAAAATTGGTTACAACTTAAACTACTTTTCCTTTGTTAATTAGCAACTGGGCTGTAATTTTTTTCCTAGTGCGAATTATATATCTAATGATTTACAATTTATTGTATTAAATAAAATCTATTATGTCCATTTTCGAAGTTATAGAGTAGCTCAAAAGTTTATTATCTCTATGAATTTTATGGGTTCATTATTTATAGTGGAAATTTAGGTAAAACAAACAAAAAATGATTCAATAATCGGGTCTTTTTAACGTTATTTGATGAGTATTTGAAGGGGTGTTGAAAAATTGGTGGTGAGATCAACATCAGAGGCATTTTCATTATAATTTTAAAAGTGAAGGAGGACTTGACTATGGTTTTGCTTTTGTCACGGTCGTTGTTGATTGGTTAGTTTATATGGTTTTAGCTAGTATTTGTATTGACTTAACGACTGATGGCTTTGAGTTCAAAAAGCATTTTGAACAGATTTTCGACGAATGAGGATTAAGAGGATTTGACATGCAAAAAATGAAAACAGATGTTGAAGCAAACAGAACAGATCCTCTATTATTTCTAACATATAAGCTTTTCAATCTTTAAAAGATGCATCTGTATAAATTATTGCACAGATAATTATTATAATTTATTAATTACCTACACAAAGTATAAAATAACATTTTGAGTGAGGCTTTGGATTTTCAGCTAATCATTAAAAATTAGAACATATCCTTTTCGACAGGCTAACTGGGCGATTTATACTAGGACTCTAATAATTAATAAACGAGGTTTTGGACTTTGTGGCTCCCGGATCCTCAACCGCACAAATAAGTTACAAAGTTTATTGGGCTATGAGCTGCTTTCAAAATTGACATTATCGTTAAAGCCCAAAAACAAACTCGGGCTATAATACCAAAAGGTTGAGCTAAATGGGCTCAAAACTTATATTTTCTAGTTTATATTTAAGGTCCAAATAAGCATGTGCACTGGAGTATCTATACATTCACATGACCACCAACGAACATTTTTATCAGTCTTGATCGAACCACGAAAAATTATATCATATAGGTGCATCGGACGATTGAAATGAAAATATTTTTAATTGGAGGAACTTAATCGACTCATAACTCCACTGTAATCTTATGCCCATATTCGCTATCGAATTAGATCAGATTATCGTGTAATAGTTGCATCAAATGATCTTTCTTAAATACACAATTTCTCCCTCTTGAACGTAGGAACACTCAATTGGTAGTATTTTACGAATCAAATTATTTATTTTTACTATGGCATGATGGCGTGATGTAGTTGATGATTTAGATACAACGACTCGTAAATAATAAGACATTAGATATATTCATGATCCCATTCGATCGTGTATTTTCAAAAACAATTGAATTTAAATTGTGATTGATTGTATAAAATAACTACTGAGTAATAGCATTTTTCTTTAGCAGTAGCTAACCTGCAAACAACTCAGACAACCTGATATAACATGTTGATTTAGAGAATGCATACAACAAATTACTCTTGAGGATCAAACTTGAGAGAATTCTCGAGAGAATTCAACCTCTTTTGACCGTTAATAATTACTTCAAATCTTTAGATTAGTTGCGAACTTGACTTTAACTAGGATAGTCTTCCATTATCTATTTTATTTTCCAAAAAGAAATGGGAAAAGAATGAATATGACATTTTTTAGTTAAGAACTCACTTAATAGTTGCTTTAGAGTCTTTTTCCCACGGAAGGCGCGAGTGGTTTTGCTTTTTTTAAAGGCGTGGTTAGCATTCAGATCTTTATTATTATTATTTTGTAAAATTAAAAATAAAAAAGGAGCCCGACTTTGGTAAATTGGCCAATAATATTGAGATACATGATTTAAACTTTTGTAAATTGTCTTATCACAGTCGTGCACTCAACTTTTTATTTGCTTGAGAAATTATAATTAACACAAAGAAGGAGAGGGACAAAAACTCCATCTTGGATATTTTGAACAAACTTTTGTCTTACCTCAAATTATGATAGTTGATTCCGTTTTATATATATGTTTCTAATAAATATATAAACTTAAACAAAAGATCTATAATATTTGTAGGATGTAAAAAGTGATGGGCAATTTTCAAATCCATATGCTTTGTAATTGAGATGTATCGGCTTATATAAGTTAGGTATTTAATAATATATCTTTATCATATTTCATACATTACAATAAACTATATATAATATATCTTTATCATATTTCATACATTACAATAAACTATATATGTTGATCTCTCGACCCGCAAAGCGTTACTTTGAGAATTTCATCTCTAAACATATACTATGTCCGTGGGATTAAAAAACATTAACCTACCAGCTTCGTAGTTGCATGGTCGCCTATCAACATGGTCGCACATGACAAGAATATTGCAGAGTAATCTACTAGCACGAGCTCATCAAAAGTCTTATAAGTACCTCCTCTCATAACGTTAAAATGAACATTATCCATTCTCTACTTTCTTTCTTTAAATCAATGTGTCAGTTTATGTGTCTTGTTCTTGGTTTAGTTTCTTCTAACCAAGCTGAAAATTAATTTGTCTAAACATCATATTAAATTATAATCAACCTCACGTATTGTTTTCATGTAAAGTTATGCGACATCGATCTTGTAGGTATCATCCTCGTCAATAGAAAAAGGGGAGGTCCTAAAAAAGTCTCTTCATACGAAAAAACAACGAAGTTTTCCGATTGATTCTAGTCAAAGTTGTAACCATTTCTCTAACGAAATATAAACCCTAAACCTATGTGTCAATCGAATTTAAGATTTATGGGATAAGATAAGAATAATACTAGCAGCTGGCAGAGGAATTAATGAGTAATTCTTTTCAAACCTTTATACTTATTGTTGCACGTTAAATATTCCTATGTATTATTAGAAATATACATGACATCAATGCATATATTCTACATGCGTGTAACAATAGCTTTTTATTTTATTCATATTCTCAATATTCTTCTCGTGGGGTTTGTACTTATTGTTTATGTCTCAAATTCCTAAATCAGATCGGTAATAGTCATACGACATCACAGAATATATTCGCATAGGAAAAACTGGAATTATTCCTACCCAATATTCCTTTTACTATGTTCCATATTTTTAAGTTTATCTTCAAAACGAAATATCTGGAAGTTATGCCTAAATTCCAGTAACTTCGCAATCTTAACCTCTCAAATCTCAATCACCAACTTTTCAAACATGGATCGCTAAGTACTCGTGATCGACACAAAAAATCTAAAATCTTCTGAACTAGAGGCAATAGTCTGCAAACAATATTTACTTAGACATATTGCATCAGGCAAATCTAATGTAACAGACATAAATTTAAAAGACGTATAACCAAAAAAATAAATCGTGAGAATCGAATTTGAGATAAATTGGAAGAATTGCAGGTCTTAAACTAGCATGGCTAACTTTACGGGCAAATAGATCAAAGATTATGTGACAATCTATAGTGTAATGGACATGCTCAAATTGTGTTTCCATGCTCTAAGAAAATTAGCCACGCGGATTAGCTTCTTAAAATTTAGAATTAAAATTAGACCACTTAGAACTTAGGAGACATGTAAGAAGCATTATTAAAAGTGAAACAAAGAGTAAATTGTCTTTCCCACCCCAAAATTTAGCTCTTTGTTTATAATCAAATGTATGTGCTCGAATATATAGAGAGAGTTCAATTACATATCAAAAAACTCATCATCAAGAAGAAGGATGCATCCACATTCCAAAGAGAAACTAGACAATTTGCTACACCCGAATACGATAAAAGTTTTTGAGCTCTCCCTTGACGGAGACGAAATATCGTCAAGTTGTCTCTAATGCACTGACTCTACCAGCTCCCGCTTACAGAGAATCGTCTTAATTTGGCAACTCGCACTCTTAAGTCTTAATCAACAAAGCACGAGGGACCTTCAATTTACAATTAATTTAGTATATCATTTTCAAGTTACCTAAATATTTTCATCCTTATTAAAATTATGGAATTCCAAAAAAAAAAAAAATCAAAGATAAGAGAAACTAGCTTCAAAATTCCATGCCATAGATGATCTAATTACCATTTACATATCACATTCGCAATATATATATAGTCATCTATTCACCATTTACTACATATTTTTTTTTTCATTTGTTTTTTAACTAGTAATTAATTATTATCTACAACAAACTGCACAATCATCATTTTTCAAACGAAACCACAGCAGCAGCTGAAAATTCTCCCTCCTCTTCTCTCAACGATCTCTGCTGCCGCTCAATAAACGCCTCCACCGTTCGCCGGAACTCCTCGTTGCTCAGCTCATCCTCCGCGTAAATCGCCGCCGCCGGAGCAATTTTCCGGCTACTCTCAACCGTACTCTTCCGGCACCTCTCCGTCATGCTCCGGCGAAGCTTCCGCCGCCGATCGTGTACGTGACTCGATGATCTCTCTAAATTACCTGAATGACTCCTGCTCATTTTGATCTTATCGTGTTCGTTTTTGTTGTTGTTTTTGTTTTTGATTCGATCCGATTCGATTTTCTCTTCTCCGATCTGTGACTGTTGGTGAGTTTTGCGGCACTCTTCGACGTACTCGTCGTAGAAGTCGATCTTCGCGCCGTTTTTGTTGGCGGAGAATTGACCGGAGAGTAGTAGGAGTGCGATTACGATTAGGTTTCCGATTACGAACACGAATTTGGGGCTAATTACGATCGACGAGAAGTCTCTGAAGTAATCGGTCGATAATTTGAACGAGAACGCGAATTGAGCGAAGCATCGCGAGATTATGACGATAAACACGAACAGCTCGACGAATCGAAACAGAGTCGCGATTCTCTGGTTGATTTTGCGATATTTTGAGTTCGCTTTTGCCTTTTCCAATTTTACGTCGTGGAATTTGAACGAGTCCATTGAGCTGATGAAGCTTTTTGTTGTTGAGTGTTGAATTTTGTTTTGGTTTTAGCTGTTGATGATGGATTTTTCACTCGAAGAACATAGTGCGCACTGCAGGATAGAGAACTGTAGAGAGTTGGTTAGGTTAGTTCTGTTTTTGTGTTTGCAGTGGTCCTTGAGAATGGGAGTTAATTGTGGGGAGAAGTGGTATTTATAGGGTGGAAAAAGTAATTACTTTTTGAGATGTGGTGGTTTTTGATATATTTGTTATATTGGAGGGTGGAATATTGGTGGGGTATAGCATTTTTTTGTTGGGTAAGGGAGAGCACATAATCTAGTTATTTTGGTGGTGTTGGAATAGTGGTTTTAAAGGATTATTAGTCTAATTATGAGTAGGGAGGGCATAAATGCTCCTAGTGATGTTGAGGAGGAAATAGCCATAATGTTCATGAGGTTTCTAAGAATTTTAAAATTAGTAGAGGAATTTTGCTAGTTAGGGTAGTAGTACACCACTAGGATAAAGGTGTTCATTTTTTTGTGTAAATTATTACGATGAAAAGTTAACATGATTTCGATAAAGTTACGTTTATAGATTTGTATTGTAGAAAAGAGAAGGTAAAATATATTTTATAAAGATGAACTATATTTAGGTACTCACAGTTACACTATACTTGACAACTTCCTAATTTTCCCCACTGACGCCCCGTAATTAGGTCCACATAATATGTGAATGCATCAACTCTTTAAACATATCATGTAAAATAGGGGCATAGGGTTGACACCTTATCAAGATGTACACGTCCTCCTAAATTGTTAAGATGCCAGGCTCAATGTTTATGTTGTTTATGTACACGTCCTCCTAAATTGTTAAGATGTACATTATGCTTACCATATATACATTCTTCCTCTAAATCAGAGCTCAACTTTTTGTCTAACTCCTAATGGCTTTAGCATCGAATGATCTTAACGCAAATCAATTAGCAAACTTATCTTTAAGTGTAGGTGTCTAACTCATTATGACTTAAATGTCGGATGATTTTACTGCAAATCAATTAGCAAACGTATTCCAAACCAAGTTGAAGATTTCATTATCCAAATACTAGTAGGCCATTTTTAGTTTGACGTGAGTATCCAAGTAACAAAAAAGTATCTCGCATCATATACACGTTTTCATCTTTATCATCGCGTTATGTTGCGGCTAAAAACGTTTTGTCAAGAATTATAAAGATACTTTACAAATTATAATTTATTTTGTAACATTTGCAGAAATAGTGAATAATTTCAAGCTTGATAAAGAACGCAAAAACTGACTAACTAAAATATCATACATCGATCTACTTGTTTGTTAGATTATCTTGTCAAGTTGACAAATATGAGTGAAGAAATTTCATTCTTATCCCTTTCGGACAAAAGAAAAAAGAAGAAGAAAGGAACAATTACCAGAAGATCATACATCAGTTCATAAAAACGTCTAATCTTCAGGCATCTCTACTGTTTATCTTTAACTAATTTTGATGATGTCTAATTATTCCAACTTTGTTTTAGGAATAATGTATGAAGTTATAGACAATATCAACTATTGATTTTGTTCCATGGGACTCGATTTGACAGTACTTTTCCTCATCCAAATAATGGTGGAAAGTAAAACTTACTCCAAATGCAGCATATTCATTGGATTATGGACCCCCACACCCTCTTTTAAAATTATTTACTGCCTTCCATTCCTTTTTCTTTATTGTTTTAGGCTTTTGGGTGGGTTTATAAAATGATTTTTTATTTTCTTGCCCCCATTTTGATTTTCCTTACTATCTAAGAAATGGCCACGTAACTCTTATTGTCCTTCTTAAGTTCTTTCATCCAAGACCCACCAATAATTACGGGTAACTGATTTTTACGTGGCAATACAAGACAATGATATTAGTTTCGATAAGGGGCCCCTAAAACTTTGCAAATTTTGTTTTTAGCACCAATCTTTGGGTTTTGGAACCCATTTCCACTTTTGTGAGTAAAGTGTCTTTAGAATAAAATTTCCCATCAAATCGTAGTTCGTGACTTAGAAGTTAGAACCTTTACCTTCGAGCAATGGTTTTATATTTTGTCATCTTAGTTCAAATAACATATACTGAAACAAGACACATAAATCCGACAGTTTGCTCTAATTAAGATTTTCCAGTGCCTAAATCAACAAGAATTAAACAAATAAAGAAAGAAAAATTTCTATCGTAAAGAGAAAAGGAAAATGTAAGAATAACCGATAGCATGTGTGTTTTAGCATTTTAGGTGGGAGAATTTGTACATACTTCACCTTTCATTTAATGTGTTTGACTTTATACCGATAGTCAATTGAATTTGAGAGGCGGTAACTCAAGAAAACGACAAGTTTTACCTAGTCACCTGAGAGGTCTTGAAAGACTAGGGACTTAGTGTTATCCGAGATTTGTGATAATTGAGAAATTGATAAATGCCACGAGATTTGTGATAATTGAGAAATTGATAAATGCCATGTACAAAATATGATACATTATACACTTCCATTTTTGGTGAAAGTAAATAACTTCAAAATGTAGCACAAAGGAACCCAACGTGAGCTATTAGTAATTGTTGTCTGCACATACGTGTTATACTTATAAGACATATTATTAATAGAAATAGCTAATAATTGACAAATGCATTAGTGTATGATATACAAGCTACTCAATACTCTGAAAATCAAATTCATACCCCGTAATGTAAGCCATTTACACTCAAATAGACAAAACAATAGCTATATCTCTTTGTAGAATGCATTGCTGTTAATTTTCCATTCTTATTGCATAAAAATATCAATGCCCAATTAGGTAGTAGCAAGTCAAGCGCACGAAACTATGGCTCATACACGTGGATCAATTTATTCATATTTCAAGTGTATTAAAGTTCTTTTTTTTTTTTTTCCAATCAGTAGAGTACTATTTGTACAATATCTCTCATCCCTACTTTTGATAGTATGGGCACTGTCTTTGCAACTTTGGTGTACAACTCACTGAATATCTTTGGATTGAGGACATAGGAATTTTAATAACAAATATTTACTAGAGATAATTCTGAATTTTAATATGATGGATTTAAATCATCAGATGATCAAAGATTAATATCCAATTGGACTTATGCCTTTTTCCGTGTTTTTCGGCATTTTCAACAGATTTAATTCTATTGAAAAGTTTTGGATAGAAGATTATATTTGATTATGTTATTATAATATGGTTAAAAGTGTCACTTTGCGATCTAAATGAACAATAATTGGGCTTTTATGCAGGTGGCTTTAAACTCCAAATGAGCCAGATCTATGTGCTCTATCGAATAAGTTGTTTAGATTATCCGATTAATGGAGCCTTAAGTGGGAGACACGCTTTTTCCAAAAGCATTTTAATTCAGAATTGAGTATTGTATAAAACGACATTTAAATTTTATAACTAAAGAATCGAAGTTGACATTTAGTGAAGTTATATAAACTGTATTAGCTTTTAGAACATTTCATAAGCTAATATACTGTCGAAAGATAAATATGCCGAAAATAATAAAGTTTATTTCATATCCTAGGAAGCCTTTGACATCAAAGGCATCTTCAATCACTTAATTATATGATTTCATATTCTTCTTGAGTTTTTTCTAGAAAAAATTCCTTATAACGAACTAGCGTTTATAGAAGGTGCGCATACGCTTTTAACTTTTAATCAAAAATAGTCTAAAGCACAAAAAATGATTCTGAAATTTCTTGCAAACATGCCTTAATGTGTTTGCAACTTTTTTTAAGACTTTCTTGTAATCTGTTTTTGTAAAACAATTAGCTCATACAAATATTGTATTTGAAAATATATTAATATTTCACACTCATTTAATGCTGACAATAATGTATCAGAACCCCGACATTTATGCAAAACTTATGCACACTTTCGATATACGAAAGTAATATTATGCTTCTAGGAAGAGATAAGGATACCAAACAGAAAAGTGAAACCTAGTTGATATTTGATTGACTTGATACTAGGCTCTATTTTATGTGTCTCTATTATAAAAAAAGAACAACAGGTGCATAATATGTATTATTAAATGTATTATTCCTTATGTTTCTCGAATAATACTGAGAATTCAAGAAATATGTACTATTTATTATCTGATGACATAATATGCTCGATGCCCACGGTTGGAACACGGTGGATTAAGAAAAAATTGAGTCGGATTACGCATTTTTTTATTTTATTTCTCACGTTTTGAAATCATCATTTGATTGCCATTAAGCATCTTTTCCTTAATAATAATTATAGAGCATATTTTCCAATAAAGTAGTAGGACAAGAATCGATTGAAGCATTCTCTGCATAATAATAGTTCATTAATTTGAAGTGTCATGACATTGTTTTCAAGTATAACTATAAAACTATAACTATATTAGTGTTTAACAAAAAAAAATGTATAACTATAAAACTACAAAATAATGGTCGATGAATTTTTCTCGATATGATTTTGGCCAGTAATTGTTCATAAATTATGTATTAATGTAGAAAGCTAAAAAATGCTATTTATTTGTTTATGGACGTCACTACACTTTCACCTAATAATTTTCGATGCTACCGCATATAATTCCGACGTAGCACACGAAAGATCTACGTGTATGGTTTAGTTCGAATAATTATATTCGCATCGAACAAATAATACATTAGCAGATCACGTAATAATGCCCGAAAAGCAAGAACATTATTAAAAGGAAAAACAAACATGAACTTGAGCAGCCATACAATGGTTTTTTGGCAACCATTAAATTTTGGGGCATATCAACATATGACTTATGTTGCATGGATATAAATACAATAATAGGGGTACACATTATGGTGTGAGGACAAGTTTTTTCTTCTTCTTTTATATAGTGAATACAAATATACAATATGAATACACTTATTTATTTTAATATTAAAAAGTGTCGTGCACACTTACGAATAACTTAATCTATAAAACTTAAATTCATTCCATAATGCACGAATCTACGATGCATTAGTAAAGTCTATACAAACAACTCGTCTAAACATCCATTAAAAAACGTTTGTACATAAGAAACGTACAAGTATCAAATATGCTAAATAGTGAAATTTCAAAGTATCATTGCAATACAGTCTAATTTCAACCGTGTGTCTAAATCAAGAGTCGACTTGTATGCACTAACTCATCATGCAACAGTTGCTTGAAATAACTCATCATAAACAAAATCGTCACAGTTGATATAAAAATAAGATAAACGAACCCACGACAAAAAAAACTTTGGCACCAGCCCACCATCTAGTAGATCAAGGCGAGTCCAATAAGACCACAGTAATTTAATCATGGGCCTCCACACTTTTAACAGGCCCAACATAAATTCTTTAGAACTATGACTCTAGCCCAATAAAGCCCAAATCACACCAGCAGTCCATTAATAAAACCCTAATTAGGTTTTACAAAATCGCTATTCTCCATCTTTCTCATTTTCACTCGAGCTCACAAACCTAGCCGCTCTCGTACTCCTCCACATCTCCAATGGTGAGTAATCGGTTCTGCATCTCAATTTTCACCACAAACACGCATCAAATCTCCGATTAATCGGTTTTTTAATCGATTCTACAGCTGAATTTCACCATAAACACGCACTAAAATCACCGATTGTTTTGATTTTTTTGATTCGATTCTACAGCTGAATTTTCACCGTAAACACGCGATAAAATCTCCGATTAATCGATTTTTTCGTTTAATTTTACCGTTTGGTTTTGTGTTTTTGCAGGCGCCAAAGAAGGAAAAAGCTCCTCCTCCGTCATCGAAGCCAGCTAAATCTGGAGGTGGAAAACAGAAGAAGAAGGTCTAAAAAACACCGATTAGATGTTTCTTTTTTTGTTTTGTTTTGTTTTGTTTTGATGTGAATTTGAGATCTGATGATTTGAATTGCTTTGGTGTAAATTTGCAGAAGTGGAGCAAGGGGAAGCAAAAGGAGAAGGTGAACAACATGGTGCTGTTCGATAAGGCGACTTACGATAAGCTGTTGACGGAGGCGCCTAAGTACAAGCTCATCACTCCTTCGGTTCTTTCGGATCGTCTGAGGGTAATATATTTTATTTTCTTATTCTATTTAGAATGCAGTTTGATATCGAAGATAGGATTAAGTTTAGATTAGCTAGAGATTATAGTATGATATTTGCGCATACATTGTCGATTGGTAACATTGTTTATCTCCGGCTGTAGTCTATATTACGGTTATAGTTAATAATCCATCCAACAGAGCTGGATTATATTACCCTATGTACTGCCAGGTCGAAGCTGATTGAATAAGGCTAATTTGCCACTGCAATTAACTTTTATATGCACTAATAGCTTGTTACTCCATATTACGTAAGTCCTGATAAAGGTATAATAAGTGTTACTGAACGACTCCTTAGTAGATTAAATATTGTTTTGTTCTATGCAACTATAATACTTGCTTAGGACTTAGGAGTAATGATTAATGGTTTATTTTCGGTTATGGCTACCATGATCTTGCTTATTCCTAGTGTGTATAGGTGCTGTTTGGATCATCATATTGAGATGTTAGAATAATTACGTGGCAGTTGCGATGTGTCATAGGGGAATGTTCTGACATTAGTGCGTGTCGTTATTGGTTTACCTTCTTGCACATTAAAAAGGAAGGTGCACCTTAACTGGTGATCTACCGGCATTAATTGATAGCTTGCTTGCAACACCTCGTACCCACGATCTTGTTTACTAAAGATGATATTGATACTAATGTTGTTGAACGACTGCTTGTTCATATGTGTTTAAGGCTGTTTTTTTCAAGCCAAAAAACGTGTTCTTCGGGAAATGTAGATGCATTTAGGTTCACTTTGAAATGCATATGTTCTAAACTACATGGTTTTAGAGTTACACGTTTGTAGTTATTGATATATTTTTCTTTGATAAACAACTTACAGATCAGCGGATCATTGGCGAGGAAAGCAATTAGGGATTTGATGGCCAGGGGTTCAATCAGAATGGTGTCTGCACATTCAAGCCAGCAGATATACACCAGGGCAACTAACACCTAAGTTAATGTTTCTTTGTGTTAGAGGGAGCTCGAAATTGATTTTGTCGTCAATTTAGAACTCTGCTTATTTTAGCTTTATGTTTACCTTCTAAAGAATCAAAACATAATTTTTGTCTGCTTTTACTCGAATCTTTTGTTTACCTTCTCTTGTTCACAACATTATTGTTTGTTTGAGCTTGTTGGGTTTGTTCTTTTTTTCTTTATTTTTTATTCCAATGCATGCTACATAGTATGAATTGTGAGTTCGTCTCATGTGCATTTCCCCCCGTCTTCTTTTGTATGAAGAGTTCTGAGACACATACGCCTTGATTTTATTAGCTCGAACCATCATGCTTGTTCTTATTATGTAATCTTGGGGTCTGGTTCAGAAAGGCTACGTAGTTATACTGAAAAATCTTCCTAAAACATTTCATGATAAAATTTCTGGCGCTCCAAGGTTTTCTTGCTATCAGTCACTATTTTTGGGTGTTTAATCATAGTTTCTTAGCAATTAATTTTATTTATTTTTATTTACTTGTCAGCCAAACGGAAAGAATTAAACTATGAATTACTAGTTTGATTATTTTTCTAAGATCTTGATTAGTAGTCAGGGTTGACTAGTTTTCAGATTTTTTCACCTTTATCTCTGGTTGAGGAGCAATCTCAACGGTGTTGAGTTTTTAGATTGAAGTTGATTGATTAACCTTTGGCTCGTGTGTCTAGTTTATGAGTTTTTTCGTCCTGACTGTTAAGGAGTTTTGGTTATTCCTACTCAATTAACCAAAAATTTCTTGGTCCGCGATTTTGATCGTGGCCTGGAGTGTTAGTTTGTGGTTCCGGTCATTTCGATAATCCTTTTGATCCGAAACCTAACTTCTCACCTTACAACTGGGGATGCCTTAATTTTTGTGTATCCCAATTCCCTTTAACTTATCCTTAAGGTACCCCTATATTCAAGAAAACAATAGTGTTGGAAATGGTAAAATAGGCTCAATGATTCCTTTCTTCAATAGACCGGTCTGGCACTCTGTATGGTTACATTTGTACATGTTCGGCCTCGTCAGACTTTATGGATAAAGTGGCATTGAGAGTTTAAGGGATGACTTCTTCAAAAAAATCTCGATTGGAACTCTTAGTCTCCATACCAGAGTGGCCACGCAAACCGAGAATTCTCCTCCCAAAAATAGGATTGACGCTCTTATTGTTCCTTCACATCTTCTTAAATCAAATTGGATTCTATTTTTTAGTGTACTCTCGTGATCATCAGCTCTTCTACAACGAGAAACCTTATCGATATGCTACCATGTTAGACAAGCAAGGATATGTGCGTATCAGCCTGATTTTCTTGATGCTCTAAGCATACCAGACTTCCTTTCCAAAGTTAAAGCTGCTTTTTAATTTGACTGGAAAAAATCTTTTAAAGACCCAATATCAGTTGCGCCTGTTATGGACTAGACATCAGATTTAGGATTTTAACATGTTTTTTCTATGATGAAAGTTTGTACTCTATGACTTGGCAATGAAAATCTTGAACCCAGCGTCTACAAGTTCCATTTCCCATCCGAAAATTGGAATGGGTTGGGGGCAAATGAACGTAACATTCACGTAATTATTGGGGTTCTCTAAAGTACCATAAAAATAAATAATTTTTTTTGAAGCTGATTAGATGGATTTCGTGTGAGAAATATTGCTCTTACCCTTCTAAAGATGGTTCTTATAGAAAAATGACTTATAAAAGGAGTGGACCAATGTTAAAAAGCTTTGTAACAGGCCATGTGAACATTCACATGTCTGTTACCTAAAATAGGGCTGTAGTTTCGCGTACTAACCAACTGCTTTGTCATTTTACTCATTGTCTCAATATTCTTATCAATATAACAAAGAGTGAAAAGAAATCTCAGACGAAAATCTTCATCTCTTTTCAATTCATCGGAGATAGAAAATGAATCCAATAATGTTTGCATTATTGCATCTACAGTACCACCGTTCTTGGAAATAGTATCACGTGATTGTTTCGTTTTTCTCGTGATGTTATTCAAATTACATTTAAGATTTTGATGCAATACGGTAAAATTTCATAACCCACAAGAAGCGCCTTAACATCAAAATCAACCAAAAATTGTGCTAGTTTTCCGCAATTGTTGCCACTTTTTCATTTAGAAATGACCTTATGAACAAAACACGAAGGTTAATATCTTAGCGCGAACATAATTTAGCCATATTCTTGCGTATTCGGGATAAAGTATCATTTTCTAGTTCAATGCAGATATACTTGATTTTTGTTGATTTTATGAGATATTTTGTAATATAAGGGTTTTTGTCTCGATAAAGTTAGTCGTCTTTGACGATGAGGCGATTTAATTCGATTTATTAAGCTAGAGGTTTCTCGAAAAATAATTTTCAATTTATTTTTATTGGTATTTTGTCGGAATCAACCAGTCTTTCATACGCGCTTTCTCTTCGTGAGAGCATACAAAGTGTTCAAATACATTTCAAATGTTTGTGTTGCTTATATTAATCTAAACACAGATTTATATGCCATTCTTAAAAACATATTTTGAGCCTTGGCAATGAAATACCTTTGTTCTATTTTTCATGTTGGAATGTTTTGCCTATCCAAGAATAGGAACTCTATAATAATTAACAATTGCAGTAGATAGCTTATATTATTCTACTTTTATCAGATTTCGTCAGGAGCCCTGTGACGGACACGTGTGCGGACAGAAATCTCAAAGCTCTAAAAAATTTAACCCGTCAAACTTCACATTCATGGGACCATCTCTTAGATTTCGTTAACCACAATCATCACCCAATCCTCGCAGATCAATCCCTTTCATTATTATTATTATTATTTTTCTCTTCTTATTTTTATTTTAAGAAAAGAAAAAAGCAATTAATTATTTTTGCAAATGATCATTAGAGGGAACGAATCAAATACAAATTTCCCTAGGAGAAAAAATTAATATTTTAAACTTTATAGTTGCTCTTTAAATACTTAATGAAACATTAGGTAGATTTATAGTTAAGACTAATTAGCATCTTTAAATTGCATCAAATCCAATTGCACATCGCACCTCTCCATTATTTTGGACTGAAAAAATGAGTCGTTGAAGTCATTGTCTTTTAAATAAATGAATTTTTAGATTTACAAAAAGAAAAATCCAAAAATGTCATTGAATTAAATAGCTGTGACAAGAAAAATGAGGATGACTACCAAACCAAACTATCTATAAATGGATAATTTCTAAGAGTCAGCATAAAAATCGGGTGGCCCACTTTTGGGGGGTGGGGTAGGGTGGTTCAACGGTGTCTATGGCTTTAAGGATGTAATGGTTCCTCAACTTGAATAATGATTTGGGGGACAATTTGTTTGAAAATTGACATTTTTGATTGCTCCCACCACTCTTGGAATATGAAAAATTAATTATTGTGACCCATGAATGAGCTATGGTTCGTTCATTTTCGACCAATAGAAACCATCTTCTAATTTTAAGTGATCATTTAACTTTTTATAGTCACGTGGTTTAAACTAAATCTCGAAAAGTAGAAACTTTGGGAAAAAAATTAATTAATTACTAGCAATGCACAAGTACCTGCACATCAAAAATTTATTTTATCGTAACACAATTATTTAACGTCTTTGAGAGATTAATTTAAATATCTAAATTATTGAATAGGTTAGTTTTATTCAGAATGAATAAGTGTCAGTTAAATAATTTTATCAATACACATATATAGCATATGGAAGAGTTACTTCAAATTTCCAACACTAAATATAAGTTGCTTAAGTGGAAGTGAGATAATTAGTAGTTTACCTCAAGGGCACGTATGCCATGTAAATTCTTCCTTTCAATTTCTTTTAATGTATAATATAAAGTTACATAATAATATAATAAAATTGAACATATCCTAAATTTTATGAAAATCATAAGTTCCTGGTTCCATACATATGTCTCGCGACCAAAATGAAAATAAACTATATAACAAAGTAATGTTGCTATTTTGAATTTTTTAACATCTAAATTTTAACATAGCAGATGTCTGTAATTATAAGTTTTAACAAATAATTGCTCAATTTGATATGTAGGAAACTCAGGCTGGTAGTTAGAATATGGTCGCATGATCATTGGAGGAAAAGGTGAAATTTCTTTATTAAGTTGCCATCAATGTATCATTACTCGCTAATTGGTGTTAGGCTTTTTTGCATAAACTTCCACTTGATCTAATTCATTGAATGAAGAGATTTGAAAATATATGTTATAGTGTCAAATGTTATTAAGCTATGAATTTAGCTATGAATTTCCACAACTATCATTTATTTTTATGGATGAATCCTTCAAAATTGTTGTATAATTTATATTCACTCTCATGTTTTTATTTTGGAAAAATTCTTACATACGTACATTTGATTTTTATTTGACAACCTGAAGCAGTCTCGGCCTGAACAGTGACATGAAAGTATAACGACATGTTGATCATCCAATTCAATTGGTCAAGTTGTTGGAAATCGAAATACCAGATTACTTTTATTGAAAAATATCTTAGGAGCCTAAATAATTTTCGGCCACTCGTAGATTATATAGAGAAAATGGGAACCAGCACATCTAAAAATCTAAATATTTTTAATAGATTTAATATTGAAAAGAAAAAGATATACCTTAATAGATTTTGCTATATAAGTACAGAGTGAAAAGGACACGAGAGTTTGGACAGCTCTTGTCTGAATTCTGAAGCAGCCTATCAACGTGGACGATGGCAAGAAACCCACTTCTTACTCATAGACACCTATTCAAAATTTCACATTGATATTAGTGAGATTTGTTTAATATTTATCAATTTTATTTAAAATAGTTATAAGATCTAGAATAGCATTATACTATTCATGGACGTGCAATGGGGAAGGTGAGGGGTGCAATGTGGGGCTGTTGCCCCCCCCACCAAATCATTTAGAAGTTTTCTTTAACTAAATAGTTTATACTTCTTCTATAATTAAAGCTTTTAATAAGAATATTTGATCGCATATTTTCTGAACTATAGATATTATTAAAAACACATATGACACTATCTAAGATACCTAAATTTGATTATAAATAACTATATATTTTGTGACATTTAAATGTATCTTTTCTATGTATTCAAGAAATTATCTTAAGTTTTATTGGACAAATACTAAATCCAGTTGTGCTTTTGTGAAGTTATGTTTAGCAGTGAAATGTGTTATCTTATGATTAGACAATAAAGTTTTTAATTCTAATTAATTGGAGTAGAATATTCGAGCTAAACTAGAATTATGTCGAATTGAACAGTTGTTGGTTTTTGCATGAACTACAAAGAAATTTTCATGAATAAAACAAATCATGTTCAATGTATAAATACCTTTTCAAACACAATTTACACCCCCATGATTTTTTCTTGTTATGAGAGTGATATCATATTAAAGATTGTACCATCTAAAAACCCATTAAACTGATAAAAGAAATTGTTATTATTTATAACGGTGGACATGAATGATAGCATCACCAAGATTTTCCTTATAAATAGACACTAAAGTCATCATATTTGACAAGTACAAATAGCAACACTGCAAGGATTCTCGTGAACAAAAAGCCAATAAAAGCCACCACCACCTCCACTTGTTCTAGAGCTATTCACTTCACTTCTGCAAATCCCACCACCAGCTTATTTGCATTTAAGCCCCTCAACTTCTCACATTTTGCAACTAAGATTCTTGATTCTTCTCAAGTACTAGGAAAATCCCTTTTGAACCAGAATCTTGAACTTTCTGATTATTCTGCATGATCTAATCTTCACACTTACAACAAGGTACAATCTTTTTAAGTTTGTTTATTAGATAAAAAAAGTGTTCTTTTATTTTTAATAGTATTTTTACTTACTTTAATTCTGTTACCAACTGTCATTGTTTCTAATTTGTTTACTACCAAGTTCACAACTTTGTGTGATCTATACTTTACTTGGTTACTTAGGTTGCATTTACTTTAGTATATATAATTGTTTATATATTAAGCTTAATCTCATTGAATTATTTAGCTAATTATACTCTTTTTTTTTTGGTGTCATTTTGTGGATTAGTGATTAATTGAAGATGGATGCTAGTTGTGCAACAGTAATGAAGTCCACAACAAATTTAGCAGCTGTGAACAAGGGCCTGTTTGGCTGTGGAGAAAATGGTTTTTTTGGTGAGAAAATAAGAGGAAGTGTAGATAAATGTGCTTGGGCTAATCATTTGGGAAAAAGTTTGAGTCTTGAGAAGAATGGGAGGAAAATAAAATCTGGGGTTGCTTATTCTGTTCTCACCAGAGAAAATAGCAATGAGACACTGGTAAATTTTTCACTCTTTTTTTTTTTTTTTTGTTGTGTGTGTGTGTGTTTTGTAGTTCTATGCTGTCCAAATGCTGTTGTTTTTGTGTATTGTAGTATTCTATGATGTCGTACAAATTATCTTGAATGGTTTTGGTACGTATGGATGGTGACTTTAGTCGGTAAGGATCGTCTATGCCATTTTTTGTGCCATGACACGCGTCCTAGATCTTAGTACATGGAGGGTGGGTGGTTATTTGGCTCGTGGAATGGCACACAAAGTGGCATAGACGATCCGTTGTGAAGTTTAGTGTTATCAGAGTTATTGTATCTGGTTTTGAATTTTCTGAGTTGGTCTTATGATATATTTGTTGGATTATTCAGACACCCGCGCCAAGAATCGAGAGGCGGAAGGCGGATCCGAAAAATGTGGCGGCGATTATTCTGGGAGGGGGCTCGGGCGCCAAACTATTTCCGCTTACCAGCAGAGCTGCAACTCCAGCTGTAAGAAAATATCTCCTTGATCATGTCTGAATTTAGTTATATGATCATAAGATTATAGATCTACTTCTTGTAATGTCTTTGTGATCATGTGTATGTTATTACTAAATCAAAGATCTAGTGTTATTTTCTCGTGGCCTAAATAGCATTTAAATTGCAAAAGCCACTCTTGTGTTAATTTTTAAGTGACACAGAACTTCTGTGTAATTTCTATAAGCAAATATTCTCCAATGAAAAGTAAAGATTAGCAAATGCACCCTTCTGATTTACCAGTTTTTAATTTTAATAGGGGATATTTTCTAATCACATCTGCCAATTAGAAACTATCAAGGGATATGGTTTTTGCAATTTACTCTTCTAAATAGTATAGATTTTGTTAACTGAAAGTTAAGAAATTCCACTTTTATGTGTGATATGATTCAGGTTCCAGTCGGAGGATGCTATAGGCTTATCGATATCCCGATGAGCAATTGCATCAACAGTGGCATTAACAAGATCTTTGTGCTGACTCAGTTCAACTCAGCTTCCCTCAATCGTCACATCTCTCGTACGTATACTGGAAATGGTGTCAGCTTTGGTGATGGTTTTGTTGAGGTAGAGACCTTTATATATTCTAGTAGGACCAGAACACCGTAAAACATCTCTGCGTTTGTATTTTAGTATCTCTTTTATCCTCAGTGTGATTGATCAATGTGAGAAATGTACGTCGTGTAGGTTTTGGCAGCCACTCAAACAGTGGGAGAAACGGGACAACAATGGTTTCAGGGGACAGCTGATGCTGTTAGGCAATTTATATGGTTATTTGAGGTGAATCCTTACCTCTGCAGCATATGTATTATTGTCTTAAATTGACTCGATTTATTTATGCGTTTCAACATGGTGTGGTCCTTAAAGTTTCAACTGGTTCTTTCAGGATGCCAAAGCAAAACATATCGATAACATATTGATATTGTCTGGAGATCATCTCTACAGGATGGACTACATGGATTTTGTTCAGGTATACTGGTCTTTCAATGTAAAAATTGTTATAATGTTTACGATTTTGAGATATCTCACTGTCTTTTTAATGCTTAACCAGAATCACATTGACCGAAATGCTGATCTTACACTTTCATGTGCACCAGTTGATGACAGGTTTGTAAAAATTTCAGCCCATGATTTGATGTTTCAGTTCTTCATATGTTGTCGTGTTGGCAGTTATAGTCTAATATCTAACCGTTGTTTTGAATTAAGTTGAATCGTTCAACCAATGTAACTTTTTCAGTTAAAAGTTTGTAAGTAGGAGGATCCAAGAACGACTCTCTTTTTGCTTTGTTGTTTTTATTCATCTCTTTTCTCAATCTCGTTAATTGGATCTCAAATCTCAATTCAACTTTTGCTTCTCAGTCGCGCATCAGAATTTGGACTGGTGAACTTTGACAGCAGAGGTCGTATAACTCAATTCGCCGAAAAGCCTAAAGCCGCCGATAAGAAAGCAATGGTATGCTTAAGTGCATTGACATTTTTTACTTTTAGATATAGAGTTGTTCGAGGTTTTAGACTCTGAAAAGGATTCTCGACTAATGCATAGTGCAATCTTATTCTGCATAAACAAACTTATGGCACTGGGAAATGTCACCAAAAATTTCAAGAAATTGTCCTAAATTTCGCAATAATATTTGCTAAAACTCTCTTGTTATCTTCTGATTTTTGTTCCTTTCGCCTTACTGCAGCAAGTAGACACCTCCATCATAGGGTTGTCTCCACAGGATGCTTTGAAATCTCCATATGTTGCTTCTATGGGAGTCTATGCATTTAGGACAGACGTTTTGCTGAATCTTCTAAGGACGAAGTACCCAACGTCAAATGACTTTGGGTCTGAAATTATACCTTCTGCAGTGAAGGAATACAATGTGCAGGTTGGTGACCGAAATCGGCTGCAGTTTTGCTTTTCTTATCAAATAGAACAGTTTTTAACATTTTTTCTTCTTACTAGGCGTTTATGTTTAAGGTTTTTAAGGCTATAATGTTATTGCAGGCCTATATATTCAGAGAGTACTGGGAGGATATTGGAACAATTAAATCGTTCTATGATGCTAACTTGGCTCTTGCCGACGAGGTTAGTGCATTGGTTCCTGTTGCCTAGATTGAAACATATGAAAAACTATAAAGCATCAAAGGCATCGATAGTTAACTATTTTCACATTCAGAGTTCTTGTTCTATTGAATTCTTATATATTGTTTCATCGCATGTTGCAGTTTCCCATGTTTGAATTTTACGATCCAAAGACACCTTTCTACACGTCTCCTCGTTTCCTGCCACCAACTAAGATCGACAAATGCAAGGTCAGTTATTTTTTAGCTACATCCAAGCTATGACTGCTGCTACTAGTTTTGTCCTTGTTAATTGATGTTCTAACGGTTTTATATATGTTTTCCAGATTAAAGATGCGATAATATCGCACGGGTGTTTCCTGCGAGAATGCACGATCGAACATTCCGTTATAGGTGAACGATCTCGACTAGACTCTGGTGTCGAACTGAAGGTTAGCATGAAAGGATGTCCTAGCTTAAGAACATTATATTGTGCTTATTAGGCTGTTGTAGAATTCCATTTAACTTCCAAAAATTGGAGTATTCAAGTTATTCTTGTACGTGACAGGATACTTTGATGATGGGAGCCGACTCTTACCAGACAGAATCGGAGATTGCCTCCCTCCTGGCAGAGGGTAAAGTTCCAATTGGCATTGGAAGAAACACGAAAATCAGGTGAGCAAACATGAAACTTCACGAGTATAAGCTCAATTAATATACAGATCAATTATATTCTGATACTACTTTCTGAATTCTTGTAGGAACTGTATTATTGACAAGAATGCAAGAATTGGAAAAGATGTGATCATCATGAACAAAGAGGTAAGCGTTAATACCATAATTTAACGTCTACGCTATATCAACATAAAGTTAAGGAACTACAGTAAGTCCTAAACTTACTTTTCCTTTTGGTTCACAGGGTGTACAAGAAGCCGATAAACCGGAGGAAGGATTCTATATTCGTTCTGGTATCACGATCATACTTGAGAAGGCAACCATCAAAGACGGAACAGTCATATGATTTGGTCTTTAAAAAGAACTAGCATCTGAAGATCGAAAACAGAAACGAAGAATTTGAGTAGAGTATGTGAAGTTCATGGAGGAGAGATCCCTTCTTTTTCATGTAAAAAAGAGATGGTAGCTGGGATGATGTCTTAAATGAATAAATTTCTGATTCAAGTGCTTTTTTTTTTTTTTTTTTTGTCTTCTGTAAGAAATGTTGCATGTAAGAAATATCAAACTTGTGTTTTAGTGACTGTGAAGGAATGAACAAAAGTCTGATGGGCTTGTATAGAAGTCGAAACAATAATTATGACCAGCGGTTCTATTGTGTCAATTATTTCTTCATTGATACATGTAGGTTAACCTCCTTTTTGTGCAACTAAATATTATAAGACCACTGAGTGGGATTCACATTCAAAAAGATTTCATATGGACTTGAATGTTGGACTCAAACTTAGCCCAACAGCCCAATTACGAAAACCCATTTACAATTACCATGGACTGATCTTGGATTTTGAAGTCTATAATGAGCGGGCAAAGGTCCATTAATGCCATCTTTTCTCGTTAATATCATTTTTTCCCACACGACGACCATCTTCGACAAGATTTCTTCCAGAGTTCCACTCTCGGTCGTAACGTATTTTTTATCGTCCCTAAACGATCAATTCTTACTTCGAGTCCAAAGCTATCGGATCACTAACAACCCGTCTTGCACGACAAGCAACATCCGAAGAATCCGCAATCGAATCACAAACAACCCGTCTTGGACGACACGCAATATCCGGAGAATCCGCAATCGAGACCCAAAAATCCGGTAACACCCCTATAATCTTCCATTGATTGCAACACTAACACATTAGTCCACTGATACAAATATCTCATATGTCAAAAGCGACGCTTAGTACTGTAGATAGATTGATAAACAGCACCTACTAACCAATCAATACTCTTCCCTTTTGAGAATAAATGGCCATGAAATGACCCGTACAAATGATTGAGACTAAAAGAATATAATGGTACAAGAAATCTTATGAAAATATTCCAAACTCCAAAATGAATAGCATATGACAAGATATATCACTTTTCATTGGTACCTTTGTTAAACACAACCTCAAGTTGCATGAATGCTTTTCAGAATTATTGCTACCTCAAATTCAATAAGATAGAATTTGACACCCAATGAAATTGATATCTCAACAACTGAAGCTGTAACCACCATATAGCAATTTCAAATAGATTTGTCATTTCGAACGTAATAACATGTAAACCTTGCCATGTGCAATATGAGGAGAAAAGAGGGGGGAATTGACATGCCAGCAACTGAATGTGAGAGACATTATCTATTATGTTAGATTCGGTTAAATCTACGAGCATCATAATTCAACTTTTGTTGTCCCACATTGGTTGGTCGCGGATTTCATTATCCTCGTCCAAATCCATATAACAGGACAACAGAAAAGAGTTTCAGAGGAAAACCAAAAAAAAAAAAGTCTGGAACCTGATGTGGTAATCTTTATGAATTTGTTGACATTATGTCTGCTAAGGTGAAAGAAGAAACTTTACTCAGAACTCAGAAGTCTTTAACTAACGAACTGTGGATTTTCATTTACACAAGAAGTCTATCTAAATGTTTGCAAACAGCGACAACATAAATTACCAACAAACTAAGGTAAAGCAAAATGTTGAACAAAATAAAATACGTAAGGATAAAAACCGAAACCTCACTCAATTACGGACATCAAAGTAGTAGAAAGTAGAAACTCACAAACCAAAAATTTGTTGCAGCATCAACGTTTTCAGAAGGATTTTGTGTTCCAAACGGTAAAAGATCCTCTCTTCTGGAGCTCACACTCTTGAAATCCATTCATAGCCTTCCCCAATAGCGCCATAGCTGCAATGCTCGGAAACTGCTTCTTTGGGAGGTCGTCCAGCGCCAACTTCGAACTTTGTGGTTCAGAAACCACCGCAGTTTCGGGTTTCTTTAAGGCAATTCTTGATTCATTGCACAACCATCTTTGTATCCAAGAATGTGAAAGCAATAATTCTTCGTCGTTCTCTGTTGGCTCCGGGGAGAACTCCTCGTCTTTCTTTGATAAGTCCCCATTCTTATCCAACCGCTTTGTTTCTTTATCTTGGGGCTTCCTCTGAGCTGGTTGTGAGTTAGTTATTCTACTTTTAAGGATTTTGGCATAGAACTTGCTGATTTTATCATGAGACACTTCGGCCAAACTTGAGCTCTTTGTGCCTTGAGGAGAGGACATCGGTGAACTGCGCTTCAGGCGCTTAACCCACCTGCTGCCTGGATCTTCTTTCGTAGAATCATTTTGGTTAAGAGTGGCTTCGGGCTTAAGCTGTTCGGCATGCGCCAGGAGCATGTCCATATCCAAACTTTGGGTCCTTGAGGAGCTGCGACCAATGTTCTCCGGTAAACTTGCTTCATCTGATGAAGGGGGAAGCTCCAAATTGATGTCAGGTAACCCTGTGTGCCGAGATCCAACTCTTGGCAAAGCAACATCGACCAGAGGTGGCATATTTGAACCCATATCCATGACCTGGACGCAGAATACGTAAGAAATTAAAAAACTAATTTATTTACGTAATATTCACTTAGGAGAGAAGGCACTTGGAGAATAACAGTTATAAGTCTCGTATGTCACTAAGCAGGAACCTTAGATTAGAACTAGAAAACATGGAAAAGAACAGGGAACACAAAATACCACAACTCAGCTTTCTCTCTTTTCATTCCTTTGTATTAACTCAGTAAACTAACTAATCACAGGCATGTCTAAATAACATAATTTAGTATTTGAACTCCAAACTTAATCATGAGCATTCATAAACAGTGAACAAAATCCGATCAAGTTGGATCAAAAAGTTGGGTATGAAAACAAGAATTCAGCTGATAAGACCTTCCTAGATTTTGCTATGGGCTCTCACGTCTCTTAATGATATGTCAGAGAATTATCAGTCTCCAGGTGAAACAAAATGCAATTCTTCAGTTAGAAACTTAACACTGCAGATCTTTGGGCTTTTAATGAACGAGCATTTGAGGCAAGGAGTGATAATTCAACATACTCACATGCTTTTCTTCCAGTAGAAAGCTGAAATAACCTTTTTCTTGAGTTTGTAACTCAGGATCATTAAAATTCAAAACAATATTCCTTTAAGTAAGAAATAGAGTAGGAATAGTAAGTTTTACCAAAAAGGGAAGAAGCAAGAAACAGATGCACCTAGAATGCCTTATTCAGAAACCGGCAGCCAACTTACAGATGCACTTAAATATCTAATAATCTGAATAGCATGGTAAGAACACCAAGCAATGTATTGTAGAAACACGTCAGAAATTAATGATGATATATAAAATCTAGGTTGGCAAACATTAAAAGAGTACCTTAGTTGATGCGGTAGAGTTTGTACCCACTGCAGAGAAAAGGTAAATGGGTAAATAAAGGCAATACTTTTCTATAAATATTAATTTGCCACTGACAATAAAGCAGGCGGTTATTCAAAGCACCACGACCAGAACGAAACACACAAGCTGCCAAACAGGTTTACAACTGTAATTTCTCCATGTTTCTGCCGGCTAAGCAGAATACTTAGAGAATATGCATATATACATTTATTCAATGGAAAGTAAGTAAGTTTCTCACTGATAAAATACGTACCAGATTGCGAATTCTTCTCCTTAAAAAGATCCATGTCCATGGTGTCAGTCTCAGCTGAAGATTCATTCTTCCGACTAACTTTAGAAGCTTCACGACCTCCAAAATTACCTTTATCTGCGCTATCTGTGGAATTACTCAAAGATTTAAGTTTCACTCCTCGATTACCTTGGCTGGAAAATGGTGACAGGTGATGAAGATCACTGAACTTGTTGTCATTAATTTTAGTTACAGATTTTGTGCTTCGAAAAATATCATTTTCTTTCAACAGATTGATATCAGTCTTTTTTGTGAATAGCAGACTATGAGTTGTCTGAGAAATCCTGGGACAACCTCCTGGGAATTCTTCTACGGAATCCAATCTGGTGCATACTCCCGCGATCTCAACATCATGAATGAAACTCGGTGACTCCTGCAGAGAGGAATGTGCATAAGGTGATTTCTCTGGTTTGTTACTCTCCGGAACAGTGTACTGACTTAGAAACTGTCTGACACCTGAACACTTCTGGAACCACTCTGGACCAAATTTCCGCAACTGGTGACCACTCGTTGATGGAGCATTAAACATATCTAACTGTAAGTTTCTCTCAAGTACAACATCTGCTGACTGGCTGCCTTCACGACAATGTTTATTCTCGAGCATCTTAAAAGTATCTGGGAAACTGGCGGATCTACTCATCAAGGAAGACAATGTAGCTTTTCCTTTGTTGGAGTCGCACTTTTCAAAGTTGAATCTATATGGCACAATACGCGATGATGATTCAACTAATGTTTCAGGCAAAGGCTTTGACACTGCTAAGCTGCTATTGTTTGCCGAGGAATGGGTTTCCATCAACTCAGGATGATTCTTTGAAGGGCCCTCTCCCAGATTCTGATGCTTCCTGGATGAAGTTCCTAAAGCAACCGGAACCCCAGAAATCAACGAAGGAAGCTGAATCTCTAATTTACCCTCGACAGCTTTACCGCGATCTTGGTTGCGAGCAATAGCAGTGCTCAATTCTAGCACGTCATCAATGTCTCGACCATGCTTGACCACCGAACTACACATTACTTCATTTCCCGAGTTTGTTGAACTCACTCTAAGACCATCATTCACAATCGCCAAAGGTTTACTCACAATTACTCCCCATCTGACAGGCTCCGGAGCCTCCAGCCTGTTCGTCAAACTACGATCCCTATGAGCAAGTTCTTCAGCACTACGATTACTCGTTTCCACGGCGGAATTACGGTTCGTGTGCATCAAACGAGCTACCCAAGCAGATTGATACGGTGGCGCAGATTGCCTGTTATTATTCCCTTTGGCGCCGTTAAACGAATTCCCAATTCTCTCGGCCATGATTAATTCAACTCAATTACAAACAACAGATGTTCACCCAATTTTTAGCCTATCACAAGTACAACAAAACAGGACTTTAGCATTTCACCTTTCCAAACAATAGAACATAAATTACACCCAACACGCACGCGCACACGAAAACCTACATAGACGAAATGAGAACTACTTCCACATAACAACAAGCATTAAGCTACTCACAAACTGAATCTGAACCGATTATATTCACTAAAAAAACAACTAAAATTACAACAATTGGCTCAACTCACCTCTCAGCTGAACTGATCCTTGAAACTTAACGTCGAAAACAAAATCAAACACGATGATTTTGGACCTCAATTACAAATCCTAAATTCAAAATTTCAACAGATGCACACGCAATTTCAGCTAACAAATACACAGGTTAACATTTCAATCAACACAACATACACTTCACACACACAAACATTCAACGAAATTGTCCACAAAAAAACAACAACAAGCATTAAGCTACTCGCGAACTGAATCTGAACCGATTAAACTACAGCAAAATTGAAGCTAAATAAACAATTGGTACCAGAGTCAAAATCGCCTCTGTGCTGTGTTGATCTTTTCAAAATTTGAGATGATGAATATGAAAACAAAACCCTAATTCTGAGGCAAAATGATTGGAAAAATTGTTTGTTAACTAGAGATAGGCTGTTCGTGTTGAGCTCTGCTGCAATTATACGTACGCATGAATGAATGATTATTTTAGTGTACGTATGGAGTTGAAAAATACAGGTGGAGCTAAAAAATGTAATATTTTTCATTAAGTTAGATTTTATTATTTTTAATTATGTTTCTGATATATCATTTAACTTTAAATAATATTCTTTATTTTATTTTTTATTTTTATATGTTTTGCTGACTTTGATAAAGTGTGAGATATTTATGGGGAGGGCGGCACATGTGGGAATCTAGAAGATATTTTTGTTCTCGAAGTTGTTGAAATTTGTAAAGGGATATTTAAATTGAGTAAAATGCAATGTGGATTTTAGTAATAGAGAAAAGAGTTGTAAATTACATAAAAGTTAATGAGATTTATCGTTTTTAAGTTATTTTGCTCTAAAGCAACTTGTCCTAAGATTGTTTATACTCCATGTTACTTTGTTTGACGTAAGTGGTGATATGTGTCTGAAATTTTAATATAAAGGATGAATGATTACATGACACAGTTACTACATAACATGTATTCACGTGCTTATAAGCTTTTAATGGTGAAACAACATATAGTTCACACATAGATAAACTTAATTTGTATTTTTTAACTGTAAATTTTTAATGTAAAAGTTTTAAAAAGTCCTCAAAAACACACAAGTAAAATTAAGGGAATGTTTACAAGAGTCTTAAAAGTTTTCTTTTTATGAGTTTTGCTCAAGATTACTTACAACTAGTTTTGATTAAAAGTCATGGGTATACCTTTTTTTTGAAAAAGCATTAACTAGCTCTTTTTAAAAGAATAATGAACTAAAACCTTCTTTTTTTTTGAATTTTTTCCTAAACTTTTTTTTTACATTTTCAACGTTTCAAAAAGCACCATAAACTCAATTTCTTTCACTCGTTCATGTCGTTACTTTTTTCAATCAAACAAAAGTACAAGTCAACAATACAAACATATAAATACTTGTGTAAGCCAAAATCCATGTCCCACCATTTACAAATAGCACATGTAAAACTCTTGGTTCCTTTTTTCTTTCATAGCTTAGACTCTTGGTTCAAAGATAAATATCTGAAGCATAAATATCTTTGCATTTTTTTAATAATAATATTTTTTTCGAACAAAGTATCTTCAAATGGTTTTCATCATTCATGCCATATTCAAAAATAAATAACATAGTGGCGCGGCGATAAACTGAAAAGACGCAAACCTGCGGTATTCCGAATAGCCAATGACTTGGCCGATCCGTTTTAAGAAAGGATAATAATTTACAATACAGTAATGGGCAGATTTTACAGACTGCTTTGCTCTGTATATTTCTTTTAATCTTGTTTTCTAGCCAAATATAGCTTGTAATGTCTTGTAAATGTACGATATTTTCAATTAGATGAAACATTTCGTAATATTTATATGCATATATATATATAGCACTATTGAATGAAACATTCTTTTTTATTAAAGCTATCTTTTTTATATCTTAGTTTCGACTTTATTTGGTAAATATACACTAAAACACTGCATGCGAATTTAGTTGCCGGCTCAGCATAAACGCTATGATACTTAAGTTAGTAAAATAACGCTATGATGCTTGAGTTAGTAAAATAGTTTTAAAAGTTCTAAACATCCCATAATGGTTAGTTAGGAAAACAACCGAACCCGAAAAATCGATAGAATGATCAAATCTCAGGGTGCACTCAACAATCAATTGATCAGAGTTGTCGTTGTCGATATGTAAAAAGACCAAACTACTGAACAATCAATCTCTCAAGTTGTGTGTAAAAGTTATATACCTTTTATGAACATTGGATGTTATATTTATGGGTTGTCATTTCCCGAATGTTGGAATTCAAACATGAATTCTTTGAGTTGCACTATCCTATGAAATGAGTTTTATGGGATGGTGCGTGTCCGGTCCATTCTACAAATCAATCGCTTACAGACGATCTATGGTTGGTGATGATCGAAAGAGTTGAATGAAGTCTTGAAAAGAACCTTTATAAAAAACGATTGATATAAGATCGTTAATGGTCGACATAGTCGATCTCGAATGCATAATGATCAAGTCATTAACATCAAATAATGATTAATAATGGTCGATTCTGACAGCATAATGACCAGCTTAACCAGTCTAATGGTCGATTTGAAAAAAAAAATGTACATTGACATAAATTGTCGATTTTGATCATTCAAGTATTGGCTCTGACACTGCGTGATCACCATGTGTTTTTATCCCATTATTAATGCCCGACCATAAGTATGATACATTATTATCTGTCAAAACATTCTTTCAATGGCCTCCAAGAAAAATAAGTTTTATATACAACCTACATTTAATATAGAGTTTTAGCATTTGAGTTTTACCAAAACTATTTTGTCAAATACGTCATCTGAGAAATACTATTCGTATAACGAAATAAATTGAAATACAAAAATGTCTGCCATGTTTCTCTTGCAGTATTGACAGGCACCATTTGGCAATTTTGGCTTGTTGTACCATGGATACTCGTGTTTGGCTCTATTTTCAACACGTCATTCTTTGTGTGAAGAAAGTTCATAGGATCCACTTGTTTTTGTCCTTAATTGGGTGGGGATAAAGTTGAACCTAAGTGAAAACCTTGTCAATTAGTAGGGCAGATTAGATATTATCGATTTGATAGTGGGCATTTTCGTATAGTTGGAATAGTTTATTTAGAAATATACGAACTCATACGGGTTTGCATATTGTAATGAATGGTCTTAATTGTTAAACAACCTTCTTAATAGTTAAGTTCAATCCCAATTCATGCAAATATGGTTAAAGATATGAAATGTGAGTTTAGAACTTAATAAATGGAAGGATACTTCATATATTTAGGATACCATGCGAAAATTATTATGCAATTAAATTTTGTGTTTCTTGTATTTGTTGAATAACGTTGAGATGTGAATAATGATTTTCCGACTGTCTTATATTGGTGGCAATTGAATTGTTGAACATGCATATTCCGAAATGAACTCAAAGAGAATTATTTTTAGAATGGACCATGATGTGGGGTATCTTCATCTATTTGTTAATTAGGCACTATAAGAGTCATGTTTTGGTTTAGTTCGAAATGAATAGCACTTGAGACAATGCAAATGAGACTAATCTTTGAGTAATCCTCGCGTGGAAAAAATATTTTATGCAACTATTAATTCGAATTGAAGTAACATGCCTATTTTGCACATATACGAAATATTAATAGGTGATTAGTTCTGAAAGTTTCACCAAACGCTTCAACGCTAAATTTAATCGTGCATGTGAAGTGGATTACAACCTTCATTCAGCTCGGATGGATAGACGTGATACCGCGATTGAATGGCCAACCCAACGGTCTCTTCAAGGGCGGTAGATCGTCGATCATAGTAGCCTTGCCCGTGTGACAATTGTTTGTGGGCTCTTCACATTGAACAACTAATACTTAGATATTTGTTGTATACTTGTATCTATATAAGAAACATAGACCACTTGTGAGTTGCTAATATGGGATAGGTCCAATTAACTTTGGGCTTAGTTGTTCAAATTTGGTTAGTGTACACTATAAAGACACAAATTCAAAGAAGGACTTGAATATCGTGAAAAAAAAATATTGTGATGTATAAATATTAGGGATAATTACAGCTACACCCCCTGAGGTTTGGTGTAATTACACATACCTCCCCTGTGGTTTGAGAAATTACACATACCTCCCCTGAGGTTTAAAACCTTACACATACCTCCCCTCTTCAATTTAAGGGTTGTTTGGTGTAAGTTATGATAAAATTATGTTTATTATACTTACACCCCTAAAGTTTGGTATATTTATAAAAGTAATTCTTGATGTTAGAAAAATTAAAAATTAAATACTCCAAAAGGTTTTATAAACTATTATATTATTACCTACAAATATAAAAAGTATTTAAATTTAAATTTAAAAATAAGTTAATCTAATCCAAAATATATTTTTGAACTAAAACACGTAACTTTTAGTTTTTTTCTTTAAAACAATTCCCGTAAATCTCACTCAAAACTTAACTAACTACTCATCTTTGTGCCTTTGTTCTCGTTACAATTTTAAACTAACAACTATTTTAGTAATAGAAGAAGATAAAACACCGAAAATTGGTTTCACTAAATATATTGCATTTAGGTTGTTTATTTTGTCAAAAATTTCAACAAAACTTGCTACCTAAAACCAGTGACCACGTCTGATCCAAGTTCATTCTTCATCACATAACAATTTTTATTTATTTATCATATGCATCTTATAGGAATCCCAAACCTTTCTGTGTATATATTTGTATCCTAAGTTCCTAATGATTTATTTTCTAAACATAACGTCAAACTATTTCCTTCAAGAAAACTATAACGTCACACGCCTCATTGAATCTACACAAATGATGCTCCTATATATACATATATAATATACAAAAAAAAGTTATCTACACAACTATATTTATCTGATCACAAAATAACAAAATAATCACACTATATTCTCGCACAGGAGTTATACGACGTCGTTTAGCTCTGCAGTATAGGGTGTTTGATTCGTTCGCATAAATCTCAAAACGAATCGTGCAATTTGTACTCATCTTCACAAACAGATCAGCGATTCACCTCCAAAAATCTCCATTACAGATTCTTCTTCTGTATCGTATATCGCGTGATTGATCATCAAAGGTAAAACCTAATCTCAGCTATTTTTTAATATTTTTTTAGAGTATTTTGCTGTTCACAATGCATGATTTGTAGTTATCTGATTCAAATGCGTATGGTAAATGTTGCATTGAAGATGAGTTTTTGTATTATAGCGTTTTTAGATCTGGTTTATATCGTGTTTTTGTTTCAATGTGCTGTTTCCTGTTCGGATTTTAGCTGAAAATAAGGTTTATTGTGCAATGAGGTACAAATTTTAGGGTCTGTGCTTATTCGGTATGTATCTAGTGGAGTTTATGTGTTCTATTGGGTGTTTTAATGTGGATTGTGGATACTTAGCCTGGATTGAGGAGAATCGGCTGGATTTGAGGTCAAGAGTTTCGTATGATACGCAAGTATGCGTGATGTTATTTGTTTACTCTGCTGCGTTTTTCCTAGGAAGATTAAATACGAGGTTTGATTTGGAGCACGAGTCGTTAGGTCGGTTTATGGCAGTTTTGGTGTTACTTTTCACTGTATTTTCGTGTTATTTTTTCTTAACATCGAATTAATTGAAGCTTTTTAATGTGTTGTTCTGCTTGTTTAGTATCTAATGGCGAAATATGTCGAGTTTTTTCTGTTGGTTCAGTGGAATTAAGTTTTGTGGTGTAATTGTATGGTTTTGTAGTTGAGTTTTTCTTATGGAGGGGGTTGGAGGTGATGCTCCGTCAACAGCAGCTGCGGCATTGAACCAACGGAGACATGAACTGTGGACGCTTTTCCAGTACTATTTAGATAAGTCTACTCCGCATGCTCAGTACAGGTGGATTGGAACCGCTGCTTTAGCGTTTCTTTATGCTCTGAGAGTTTACTACCTTCAAGGGTTCTATGTCGTTACCTATGGCTTGGGTATCTACATTCTGAATTTGCTTATTGGATTTTTATCACCTCTTGTTGACCCTGAGGTTGAACGGAGTGATGGACCTATGCTGCCTACAAAGGGCTCTGATGAGTTTAAGCCTTTCATCAGGCGTCTCCCAGAGTTCAAGTTCTGGTAATTTTATTAGTATTACTTAATGTTGTCCCTTATTTTGTCAGCACGAGGCCTGGTTTCTCAAAGCTCTGGAAATTGACGCCTTTAGCATTTTAGCCATGTTTATTGTGTTTGAGAATTTACCCAGCTGCTATCGTCTAGTCTAACTGGCTTTCGTTACTGCTTGAGGCTCTTCGATATTACTTGCTTAGGCCAGATAGTTTAAACTGTTTCTGGATCTTTTGCTCGACTACTATGATAGTTCCTTGTTATCTGTTAACTAGCATCCATCCTTGACCATTATTCGAGTATTAGATGAGCGTGTATTTGATATTTAATATTGTTAAATTCATATCTTGCACATTTATGCTCGTAGGATTTGTGCATAACATAATGCCGTATTTTTGCATAGTTATGTCATCAATGCCTGTTGTGTGGACCAGCTTGCCCTGATGGACAGTTTTTGCCTAAAATACTCATAACTATGTTGTGTCAACTGTCTTATTCAAATTTCATTTGACTTACGTATCTGTGGAATTTATGAGTATAACCAGCTCCCCGCAACAATGTCTTATTGAATCTTTCTGTGCACCATTTTTACATTTGTCCTTTTATTTTTGGATCTACTTGCTTGAAGTGTTTTTTTTACCAAAGTTTCTCTTAGCTATAGGTCCTTATATCTTTGCTTATCAAAAACACTGTATTTAAGCTATCATATCTATCTGTGTTCTCCGAGTAAATGCAGCTTCCAGTGCCTGCTTATTGAAATTTTGTCATCGCCTCATCGGGTTTGCTTAATTCTTTTTTCTGTTGCACTTGGTATGGAGACGGCCTTGCCGATTTGTTTGCTGATGAGCTTTCCGGTCAATGTATTAGTTCAAGAAAAGAAAGTCCTTCTGGGGTTAAGGATGCTTAGGGATTTTGATTTTGTTAGTGGAGGCGGAATTACTGAATTGATATTGTAAACGCAGGAACATTGCCGAGTGGGATTCCCTCGCGACTTATCAAATGTATTTTGCTAGGGCATCGCATGGTTTTGTATGGTATCTGAAAAAAATCATGTTTCTGCTCTTATCCAAATTTATAATATTGTTTAATATATCTTTAGATACTTTCAACCAAATATATATTAAATATCATCCTGTTATGCCTTTTTGATTTAAGTGGAGTAAATGGTCTTAGTTATTAGTATATATAGCTCGACTATGTACTACGGACGCTTATATTATATTCTGATATTTGTTTCTTTTTGTGTTTATGCACATTGATGAAATCTACTGATTACTGGTATAAACAAATCTAAGATATTGATGATGTCTCCTCTGTTTCTCGTTCCAGGTATGCCATCACAAAAGCATTTAGTATCGCGTTCGTGATGACCTTTTTCTCCATGTTTGACGTTCCAGTGTTTTGGCCTATACTGCTGTTTTACTGGCTTGTTCTTTTCGTACTAACGATGAAGCGTCAAATCATGCATATGATCAAGTACAAGTATATCCCATTCAATCTGGGTAAACAGGTGAGCTCAAGAAAATCGTATATTGGCTTCCCCACTGTTTTATGTATTAGAATAATTAGAGCTAGTTACACCCCCCACACACATTACAGACAGACTCCTTTTCGCCCATGTAGTTTGAATAATTACTGAGATACCCCTTTCAATTATGAAAAACATACAGATAAACCCCATATTTTTTGTTCTCAAAACTTCAGGTACCTTAGGGAAGGTTTTTCTCTAAATAGATTAAACTTCAAGGTTTATAAATATAACTATCCCTTATTGTTTTACTACTGCTTAAAATGATGATTCTTGTTTTACAACAGACATACAAAGG
This sequence comes from Misopates orontium, assembly GCA_946800315.1. Classification (NCBI taxonomy): domain Eukaryota; kingdom Viridiplantae; phylum Streptophyta; class Magnoliopsida; order Lamiales; family Plantaginaceae; genus Misopates; species Misopates orontium. The sequence goes on along the minus strand of OX326948.1, from coordinate 1,375,986 downwards.
CAAGAAACGTGGTGGTGGTGCCAGCAGCCCTAGAGGTGATTGAACTTCTGCTGGTTTACGACTAAACCGATTGAGAAGAATATGAAGGGACTTGGGATTGGAAAGAAGAATGGATGGAATAGAAGGCGGAATTGGTTTATGTCTTATTAGTTTATGGGATTTGTATTACATTGAATTGTTGACGTGCACCCATATATGGTATTATTAGCCTACACTTCATTCATGTGCTGTTATTTGGTTACATGTTAATGAAAGAAAATATTTTTGAGAGTCTGCTATTTCATTGTGGCAGGCAACTGTTAGTGATGCAGAATAGTTAAAGTTTCATTCTATTTCAGACATTATGCAGGAAGGCTATAAAATCGTGTACTTATAATGTCTTTTTGGCTCAAGATGGAGATCAAGCTATTTTGCTAATTATATGTTTTGTTCTTCAAATGTTTTTGTCAATACTTGTTAGATATTCCAGAGTTTGTTATTGTGTAGAGTTGATAGTCGTTTCATATTAAACCATTGTTGAATCATTTTATTTCCCTATTGATTTGGAAACTTAATTTCTTTCTTTTATCCTTGGATAAACCTTTGGAGTTTGGACTAGATGCAACACCCTCCAGACAAACCCGGTGACATGTTTAGACCTAGAAAGTGAGAGATTTTGTCGTAAAAGACATATAATCAAGTTGCTTCTTGTAGCCACCCAACTTGAGAATAAGAAAAAGAAATTGCATTTTTTACTAAGTAGGCCACCTTATGATGAAATCTTCACCTAAGTTTTACTCACAGCTTTGAAACCTAAACTTTGGTAACCTTGGCGTGTTTGTTTTTTTTTATAATTTTTGGAACATTTAGTTCATATATCCGAGGAAGTTTTTGGAGTAAAGCACATTTAAGTGGAGTCTTCATTTTCTTACTTTCTTCTTAATTAAACAAAATCAATTGAAGGTGTATTTATTTATAAAAATAACTTTAGTATAAATGAATTCTTATTTTCGTTAACCCAAAAATAAAACTAAGACCCAACTCACATAAAAGTAAAATTAATCAACTAAACTAATTAAATATACTATCTGGGCCCCAATTATCAGCAATAGCCCGCTGCTAACGGACCAAGAGCATAAGCCCACTAATTTTATACCTTTCATTTTTGTGTCTCCGAATAAATTAAAAACCCTCAGCTTCAAAACAGGGCAACCAAAACTAGGGTTTAACAAAACCCTTCTCTTACGATATCGATTCGCCGGCGAAGTTTTCCGGCGAAGTAACAGACGCTTAAAAGCTCCACAGAACCACAGGAACTCGTCAGTTTCTGATTCAATGGGGGTGAAAGCGAAGGGAAAACATCGTTTGGATAAATACTACCACTTAGCCAAAGAGCACGGCTACAGATCTCGTGCGGCGTGGAAGCTCGTTCAGCTCGATTCGAAATTCGGATTCCTCCGATCGTCTCGCTCCGTTCTGGATCTCTGCGCGGCTCCGGGAGGATGGATGCAGGTGGCGGTGGAGCGAGTTCCGGTCGGTAGTCTGGTGATCGGAGTGGATCTGGATCCGATTCGGCCGATTCGCGGTGCGGTCGCGCTGCAGGAGGATATCACGGCGCCGAAGTGTAAGGCGGCGGTGAGGAGAATTATGGCGGAGAACGGGTGCAAGGCGTTCGATTTGGTGCTGCATGACGGTTCGCCGAATGTTGGTGGTGCGTGGGCGAAGGAGGCGACGAGTCAGAACGCGTTGGTCGTTGATTCAGTGAAGCTCGCGACGGAGTTGTTGGCTCCGAAAGGAAACTTTGTTACTAAGGTATCGATTTATCGGTATATCGTAAATTTCTTAAACTAGTAAGAGGATTTTTAATATTGAATACTAGATTCAAGTGCTGTTTATTGTAGACTTTGTAATTGCTTGGAGAACAGCTCCGCTATAAATTGTTATCATGAATTTGAGAATTTAGCTAGCTACTGCCATCGGCCTGGCTTTTCTGTGTTTATCAATCTGTTTATGGCAAATTCCGTAACTAATTACGAGGATTGTTAACACTAGATTCAAGTATTGCTTCTTGTGGACTTTGTAATTTGCTGGAGAACAGCTCTGTTCTAATTCGTCATCGTGAATTTGGGAATTTATCCAGCTACTGTCATCCACTTGGTTTTTAGTTTCAGTAACTAATTGCTAGGAATTCGGATTTGTAATACATGAAACGGGACTTGTAGTTTGGGTTGATAGCTACACTTGCTATACTTTTACCTTCCTCCTTGCTTAAACTGTTCTAGTCGATTAGTTTTTCGAGTATGGAGGGATGAAATATGGTTTATTAATTCTTGAAGTCTTATCTATAGGTTTTCAGGTCTTAAATAGTATACAGCTGCTCTGTATCTATTTACATATCTATTAGTATATCACGAGCACATTAAATAACTAATTGCGAGGCTTTTGATTTCGTATTATATGCAAATTTAGCTTTTTGAGTACTGAGGAAAAAGATCTGATTGATTTTCATTTGTTGTTTTTCCCTCCAGGTTTTCAGGTCTCAAGATTATACATCTGTTCTTTATCTACTTAGAAAGGTAATTTACTCTCTTTTATTTCATTTTGGTCGCGCCTGTGGGCGTGGGGTGGGATCCATGTCAGTGTAGAGCATTGTCTGAAATTGGGGATCTTCTGTGCAGCTATTTGAGAAAGTTGAAGTGGACAAGCCACAAGCAAGTAGGTCGACATCAGCTGAGATTTACATTTTAGGTCTCAAGTACACGGCACCTGCGAAGATTGATCGTCAACTTTTTGATATTAAGCATCTATTCCAAGGAGGAAATGAACCTGCAAGGGTATTTTGACATATATATTGAAGCTCGTTGTTTATTTGATTGTTTTATTTCCTTTTTGGCATACTCATCTGTATAACTACTTTCAGATTAGAGATGTTCTCGGCTCAACGAAACAAAAGCGGCACCGTGATGGGTAAGCTTTTTCCGAGCTACTTTGCATTTTATTTGCTTGTAATGAAAAATTTGAAGCATCTCTCCATGAATTCATTAAAGCACTGTTATCTAGATTCAAACTTGTTTTCTGCTAGATTCAGGATTTGAGTTTCCATTTCCTTTAATTTGTGTAGTTGTATATTTGGTGTTATTCTAAGATTATAACTATTAAAGGGTTATCGTTGCAGTTATGAAGATGGGAACACAACATTAAGGAAGTTGTGCACTGCATCTGAGTTTATTTGGTCTGAATCTCCTCTCGATATCCTTGGTTCAGTTGCTTCTATTACCTTCAATGATCCTGGATCTTTGCCCATTAAAGATCATACTTTAACTACCGAAGAGGTGGTTTTTTCTCTCGTTGGCTTGTTATATGTTTCTTAACACATAATGGTATATTCTTGTCTGCTTGTTTCATTCAATGATTGTAATCTTTTTCTTTGATATAACGCGACAGGTGAAAGCTAATTGTGAAGATCTCGGTGTTTTGGGGAAGCAAGATTTCAAGCAGATCCTAAAGTAAGCTTCAGCAACATAATTATAAAATAGTACGTACATTTTTCTTTCTCCTTGTATTAATCCTGTTTCGTCAATTGTTTGTTTTATTTGTAGGTGGCGTATGCATTTGAGAAAGGCATTGGCTCCTGCAGAGAAGGCTACCTCTGCTGCCCCCGCTGTCGAACCTGTGAGCAAGGAAGATGAAGATGAGAAAATTCTTAATGAAATGGAAGAGCTGACAAATGCCATGGAGCGAAAGAAGAAGCGGGCAAAGAAAATTGTTGCAAAGAGACAAGCCAAGGTAGTACATGTGCATGCAAATCCTCTTCTGTTTTGTTATGTTCAGGGCCCTCAAAAACTATCATCTGCCTTATTTCGTTTTTGTATGCTTGATAAAGAAGCCACTGACAGACGGGCAACCACAATTACCATGACTTATCTCATGTCCTTTTTGCTCTTTTACTAAGTGTGGTGTTTCTGAAGTTATTGTTGATGTCTGTTTTATCCTCATTCTTGCCTTTGTTTTCTTTTTTGCTTTAACTGATTGTTATTTTGTCTCTTTTTAACAGGATAAGTCTCGGAAAGCATTAGGCAATCAGACAGATGCAATAGATGACAGTTACACTGATCTTGAATTATTTTCGTTATCTTCTATCAAGGTACTTCGTTCATTCTGTTTGGGCCTTTGTCAAATTTGTTACAGTCACTTGTTGGGATTTGGCCTTTTTTAACCATACTAGCTGCTATTGTGCCCTCATCATTCACACACACACACACACACACATTTACAGAAGGTAAAAGGGTAAATGTTCTTACATTGCTCTTCAACATGGGTATTAGGATTTGTATTTGTTCAAATATGTCAATATTCTTCTGATTCATCTTTCAGGGTAAGAACGATCTTGTAGCTGTTGATAACGATGAAGATGATGATGATGCTGGCAACACCCAAGTCAGTGATAGCGATGAGAGCCATGATGAAGCGGATAACACATCTAGTGACATTGATTCTGAGGAAGAACGGAGACGGTAATTATTCTTCGCAAGTGGATTGATATTTGAACAATTCGGCTACATCCCTTTCTGCTTTTGCGACTGATTGTTCTCTCTCGTATTTAGGTATGATGAACATGTTGAGGAATTACTTGATGAAGCTTATGAACGTTTTGTGATTAAAAAGGAAGGAAGTAGCAAGCAGAGAAAGCGGTCAAAGCAATCGTACTCAAAGGATGACGATCTGGAGGTATGTGCATGATGTCATTAACTGAAAACCACACCCTCTTCGCATATCATCTCCTACACATGTCAGAGAAAATATCATCTCTGATTTTGGATTGTTTCTCCACAATGAAATATATATTTTTTCTTCTCTTCAGGATTAAATTCTTGTTTCCATGTTGAAGCTTAAGGGTCTGATCTGTTACAAGTATCAGATTTCTTTGGCCATACTGACTTAAGTTTCTTCATTTGCTTCTGAAGGCTGATGGTGATACCACATTGCATTCTGATCAAGACTCGGACAATGAAATTGCCGATCGTGAAGCTAATCCTCTCATAGCACCTCATCTGGAAAGTGCACCTACTCAAGAGGAGATTGCCGCGCAATGGTTTAGTCAGGACGTCTTTATGGATGGAGATGAAAATGAGGAGTCAGATAAGGATGACAGTGAAGATGAAATGCAGGTGGATACTCCAGTAAAACATCCTCGAGTTGCTGAGAAGAAAGTAAAGGGGTCTCCTGAAAAACCCCTCGGTCCAAAGAAGAGCAACTCCCAGGCTGCCAAAACTTCCCAGTCAGATGATGGTTTTGAAGTTGTTCCAGCTCCAGCCACAGACTCAGATTCATCATCATCAGATGAATCAGATGAGGATGACGTCACTACCAAAGCAGAAATATTGGCTTGCGCAAAGAAAATGCTGAACAAAAAGCAGAGAGAAAACATGATCGATGATGCTTACAACAAGCACATGTTTCATGACGATTTTGGATTGCCCAAGTGGTTTGTTGACGAGGAAAAGAAGCATTACGTGCCAATTAAGCCTGTTACCAAAGAGGAAGTAGCTGCCATGAGAGCACAGTTCAAAGAAATCGATGCTCGGCCAGCTAAGAAGGTAGCACAAGCTAAAGCCCGAAAGAAACGTGATGCCCTTAGACAGCTTGAAAAAGTTCGGAAAAAGGCAAATACCATATCTGACCAAGCAGATATCTCCGATCGTTCTAAACAGAAAATGATCAATTCGCTTTACAACAAGGCGAAGCCGAAGAAGCCTGAAAAAGAATATGTTGTAGCAAAGAAGGGAGTCCAAGTGAGGACCGGCAAAGGGAAAGTACTTGTCGACCCACGTATGAAAAAGGATGCTAGAAAGCGCGGGATGAACAGCAAAAAAGGTAAAGGCAAGAATGGAAAAGGTAAAGGATCTATGAAGGGTTCGGGGAAGGGAAAAGGAGGAAACAGGGGAAGCAGAGGGAAGTAAATTGTTATCAAATGGTGGAAAGATATTATACAGTCAGTTATTCTTACGAACTAAGGTGGTAGAGGTTGAAGAGACAATGTGCTTCGTCCTCATTCAGAGTATTTATTAATTATGCTTTATGTGACGTGCTTCGAGCTGTGGTTTAAGCTTTCGAAAAGCTGATTTGCAGTTCAACAGTTTTGCGTTCGTTTTTCTTGTATTTGACCGTTAACGCTATTGTTCAATGCAAAAGGTTTTGGGTTATTGAGTTTGTTCATCTGAGTGGAGTTCATAAATTGTTGCAAGGACATACCATACCATACACTTTACAATGCTTAATGTGCTTGAATCGTCGTATTTTCTGAGACAGCGAGGTTTGCAAGTAAAACTATGGTTACTTGATTTGTGTTGCCACTCGATGTCCAGATTGAGTCGAGACGTATAGCTCTTATCAGCCTTAGTCTTGAAATGTGACCATGATGAATGAGGAACAAACAAAAGGTATAATGTGCAACAAGTGTGTCATTCTGTCACTATATTTTTGTTTGAATAGTTAGGAAGAAGTATTAAGCTTGTAGTTGAAAGAGTTTATGTTTTAACCTTTTTAAAGAAAGGTAATTTTTCAATCTCATAAATAAGAAAGAAGGAAGATTTTTGCCAGGTTCCTAAAAGATCTTTATTGTTGGTAGTCATGAAAAGAAGATAGACAAGCCTATAAATTTGGAAGGGCACTCGAGAAAGAATTAAAATGGGGGTAGTTTGGAATGTACAAAACGTGTATAAGATAATTTGCCTAGTTTTTCTTTGCAAAATAATGTGCGTATCTAACATAACAAGCAATTTTTTTTAAAAAAAAAAAAAAAAAAAACATAACAAGTAATCAAAACCCCAAAACTTGTTGTCTATGCTCATTAGCCTTTTTAAAGTCGCAATATATTCCTCAACCTATTAAAAAGACTGTGAATCGCTACATAATACTTGATCAACCGTTAGATTTGAGCACGTTTCAACACTTTCTTTCGTTAGATTTGATCTCACATGTCATTTTCGCACTTGTTGAATAGGTTGGAATATACTATAAATTTTTCTTAAATTACAAGGCAAATCACACATAAACAATAGGTCAGGAAAATCACAGTTACATTTCTTCACTTTTTCACTAAATATTAAAATATTCTTAACTATTTGGATAATAATAATTAAACACCCTCCAAAGTTTCTAATGACAAGCAAAATATTATCATCTCACGAACCTCGGGGGCACAATAGACTTTACACACTACAACGGCTATTAATTAATTTGCCCCCTTTCTCTTTCACATTTAAATTTGAATCTCGATTCGCATAAAATCTCAACGGAAACACTCCTCTCTCGTCATTCTCCATTAAAGCTCTTCAGATTGTGCTCTCATCGCAACAACAAATTCACCGGTTGATTCTCTTTATCTCACAGGTACATTGTTCCTTCAATGTTTTTGTTTTTGTTTTTGATTTACTCTCTATTGATTTGTTCAATTGCCGTTTTAAATCTTAGTTTCTAAACTGAATAGCGTATAATTTGTATTACGATTGTAGTTTCTTTGTTTTTGTTAAGAGAATCGATTTGAAACGAATCATCTAATTGTTGCAGATTGTTTGTTGAAGATTCTTCTTCAATTGATTGAGAATACAGAGTGTTTTAATGTTTTTGTACTGAATCTGATTTGATTTTCAGTTCTTTGAGATTATCTGTTTGTTTTGAAGATCTGATTGAGTTTGTGTAGTTATTACTCATCTAAAGACTCAATTCGTGTAAATTTGACTGTAATTTTGTTATTTGTTCAAGGCTAAGGGTTTATACATTTATTGTTTTCAGAATTAGGGCAAAGATGAATGATCTAATGACGAAATCGTTCATGAGTTACGTTGATCTGAAAAAACAAGCGATGAAGGACATTGAAGCAGGGCCAGATCTTGAAATGGGGCAACTGGATACAGCGGAGGAGAAAATCCTCTCTTCGTTTTTCGAAGAAGTCGGTGTAATCAAGTCCGACATGGAAGAAATCACCAATCTGCTTCTTAATCTTCAGGATCTTAATGAAGAGGTGAAGTCTGCTCAGAGTTCGAAGCTTCTTCGAGGTGTAAGGGACAGGATTAGTTCCGACATGACCTCTGTTCTTCGGAAGGCCAAGGTCGTTAAAACTAGATTGGAACAGCTTGACAAGTCGAATGTGGCTAATCGTTCTGTGTATAAAGAAGGAAGCCCCATTGATCGCACGAGGATTTCGGTGACCAATGGCCTGAGAGTGAAACTAAAAGAAACGATGAACGATTTTCAGTTTTTGCGCGAAAGGGTTGTTGCTGAGCACAAAGAAGGGCTTAAGAGGAGGTACATTAGCGCGACTGGCGAGAATCCGAGTGAAGCGACGATTGAAAAAATGATGTTGGGGGAGGGAATTGTTGGAGTTTTCGAGGGGAAGGGAGAGTTAATGGTGGAGAATCAAGAGAGAAACGAGGCGGTGAAGGATATACAGAGGAGTTTGGTTAAGTTACATCAAGTGTTTCTTGATATGGCGGTTATGGTTGAGACTCAAGGTGAGCAAATGAATAATATCGAGCAGAATGTGGCGACTGCCGGAGGGTATGTTGTTGATGGAACGAAAGAGCTTGATCGAGCTGCAAAGATGAAGAATAGGAGGACTTGGGCTTGTTGGATTGGAGTAGTGTTGCTGGTGTTTTTCTTGATATGCCTCATTGCGGTTCTGTTTTGAAATTAGAGAATAAGATTAGTATGCAGTATTTTGCCACTGCTTATTATATGTGTGTAGTTTTGTTTCAGCTTGTTGATGCAAAACTTGGTATTCTATGGAAAAAGTTAAACTTTCCAACCGTTCTTGAATGTAAGGAGTCTATATATCCTTTTGATTTGTAAGAAACAGATTGCGAGTATTATAATGAAATTCTTTATAGTAGTAAAGTGTAACCATTGGATGGTTATTTTGAATTTTGTGTCTTTCGTATTGATTTCCTCTATGTAAGAAATATTGTTGCGGCCGGCATCATCTTTTGCACTATAAACTGTTGCTTATACATGTTCTTTGCTTCCTCGACGAAGGAGCATGAATTAATAAATCTTAGGGTGATGCAACTCCTGGATATAGTGTTGGTTGCAACTCATTGTCAGTGCAGGGTATTCTGATAAGAAACCGAACATATAATATAATGTTGAGATACTAAAGGTAAAAACTTCAGAAATATAGCTGGACAAATCGATGAGTTTAACTAATTACACGTTTTATAATCGTAACGATCATATTATACGATCGTATAATATGATAGGTACAATGAAACTTTCACGCAACTTCACAGAAATGCTGTTTAAACGATACAAAATAGAAACTTGATTTGTTTTTAGAAAAAAAATCTTTTGTATACTGGAAGGGAATTTACTGATCACAACTCTTAATCATAGAGGTTAGTCTTTTCCATTCATTTTCATGGCAATTGCTGTTGACTTTTCGTAAAATGAACTGGTGAAGGTCTGAGCCACTCTTGCCCTCCTATGATACTCTTCTCCAGAAACTGCGCCGCCTCTTCTTTTGATAAACTATGCGACCAATTCACTCGTTCATCTCGTTTGGCCCCCGGACCATAACACTTATATTCACCATAGTACACCGTTCTGCAAACACAAGGCAGAGATCAAAAACGAAAAACTTTAGTTTCATAAAATCAAGATCTTGTTCATGATTTACTGCGAGGTAAATACTGTTAGATTCAGAAAACATCGTACTTTTGTTTGTTGGGATCTCCCCAATCATTCCATCCTTCAGGTTGTACTACACTAGACATGTATGTCATAGCATAGATAACCCTGGCATAAGAACCCCATGGTCTTCCTAGTACAGCACCTCCATTTCCAGTTATTTTACACTTAAAGAACACGAACCCCGTGTTCTCTAATGGGGACTCTCTCTTTTGTGCCGTGATTGCTCCATCTCTCTCTGAAATCGAATGAAGATGACACTTCTACTCAACACATACAAGAAAATATCACTTAAAAATTGGTGTAAAACAGTTTGAAAGATAATTTGACAAATGACAAATGCAGTAACTTATTGTATCTATGAACTATGGTATAGACCAACTCACTTCAAATAGAGAAGCTGCATTTCCAAAAACGAAGTCCGTGGCTCCTTCGACATAGCAGTTTTTGTAGTAGTGTCTTCCATTATCGTCAAGTAACGTATCTTGATACGATATGATCCTGCAATTGTAGAACGCCGTTCTGTCTCCAGAAACCTTCAATGCAACCCCTTTTCCTGCTTTTCCATATGTGTTCTGAACAATGGTCAAGACCGAGATTCCTATTAGAATCTCGAATTAAAAATTGGATTTTCCGACAAAACAATATGGTTTGATGAACTATTTATATACCTGGATCGTTAAGTAACGAGCAACAAAATCAGAAGCCAGTATATTAACAACTGGAGAATCTTGTAACAAATCTCCACCATCATTCCCTGTTATAACGGTGTTTGAGGCGTTCGTTCCACTCAAAGTGACGAAAGGCTTATCAGCAGGGACGATAATCCTTTCCCTGATTGAAAACGTAAAAAAAGTTTCATTTATCACGATCGACATGAAATGTAGTTATAATTCAAAACGCAACATAGAATTGTAACAAAAAAATGAGCATACTTATACTTTCCAGGCTTAATCAATATAAAGATCAGCTGTGAGTTATTTGAAGGGACTGAATCGATAGCATCCTGTATATTCTTGTAGTCGCCTTTGCCCGACTGATCGACTCTAATGAGAATCGCGGTGGAGATATCTCTAGGAAATGTATCACTGCTTGAAATAGCAATGATTGAACAGAATATAACATGTACAAGTAATAGTATAGCTGCCATTTGCATGTACGACATTTTTGTTTTATTTCGATTTTGGTGCACAAAAAAATGGAGCTTTGATTTGTGAAAAAATTATAGTTAAGTAAAAGAAGAGTGAAACTGAAGTTAACTAAGTGTTTTGTCAAGGTTGTGGGCTTAATACATGGCCGGAATACAGGGGAAACGTTGATTATGATGGGTATTTTGTTCTACTTGTTCAGGTTTAATTAAGTTAGGGGTTTTTTAAATTTAATTTGAGAGATTAGAAATGTTTAATTAAGACTATTAAGTCCATAATCGGGTTTTGACTGTGTTTACTTGTAAACTCCATGCTTGATTATGAGTTATGACTCAGACCAATCAACCTCCCGATAAACCAAAATCTATTGTGCAAATATTGAACATGACCTATCTTGTACCACCGGATACGACGACATGGGTACGGTATAGCACGGGTGTGGACTGTGCCGCGATGTCGCTTTTTTCTCTTATGAAAATGATGAATACAATATGATAATACAAAAACTCTAGTCTTAAAAACATAAAAAGTTAATCATTAGTAATTTCTAACCGTAAAATTAGTGAAGTATCGAACACGTATGAAAGTATCGTATATTTTTTCAAAGCATCCATGCAACATAAGAAACGATCCTTTTGTGAATCATTAGGAATTCCTGGTGTTGCAATGACTTACCTTAAAGCAGACAGAAAATTTGATTTCTGGCTAAATATACAAATATTAAGCTTAATCATATGGCAATATATTGAACAAAGAATATTTACATCTTAGTACAGGACAATCATAACAAAAATTGGCCAATTCTCATTATCTTATACTACTGCTAAATTACATCTCTCTATATATATATATATGTCTTTCTGATTTTGAAAATGATGAGTAACATTTGCAAATTGAACCTTTGGAAGAATTCATTTAATGAGAGCTGTGTTTCACTTTACATCTCCAGCTTCACATGACCTGTTTCAACATAACCTGCATACATGCAGATCACAAAATTCAGGCCTAATCCAGTGATAAAATTCAAGCTTCATCACAAATTGAACTAACTGGCCTTTTACTTCGAGTTATTACCACTTGTGAAAAATAAATAGATAAGTTACTCCTCACAATTTTTAAAAAATCGCACGTTACCTCCTAAAACTTGCATATAAAAGGGATATTTTGCAGCGTACGATACACATAGAGATAATTTACCTAATTAGTTTTCACAGGAGCGTACCTTGCCACTTTATCAGAATACGTGAGTAACGTGCCTATCTTTCTTATACGGGGTAGTGTAGCTATTTAAGAATAAATACATGGGTGTTGTGCCAATAACTCTCAAGAACTCTATCTAATTTTGAATGTAAAAACATTTATGGGTCCTGCAAGAAATTAGTTATGAACTACATGTGTGAATTTGAACTCAAAAGTCTTGCTTAACTGTATGCATGTACTTAAACTGTAGCTGAGTGTTATTGAAAAATTGAGATAGCTTTGATCACAGCTCATTTTAAGTGGAAGACAGAAAATGAAAGATACCTAATAACTCTATTATCAAATGTTCTTTATTTGTGGGGTTTTGAGGTTTCACAAAACTGTATTATTATTGTCCACTTTTGCTCAATTTGTGAAGTTATCTGAAACAGTACACCATAAACATAAACAAAAAGGACAAGTCTTTTTTACCAGTAAAAGGCTGACAAATAAATGGTGATGATGATCTTCCTTGTTGGTACTCCATGCTGTAGTTATTTTGTAACTCAGCATCCCATGTTACATACTGATTTTGCTGCATATAAAGTTGTTTAACTTATGAGTAAATCACTCTTGAGGAGTGTGTTTAAAGTAGAAATATTAAAAGGGATATTTTTCGTTACACCCCTGCGGTTTAGTCTAATCACGAAAACTTCTCTTATTGTTTAAATAATCGCAAAACACCCGTTAAAAGTTGAGGAATATCACTACAAATTAAAGACACCCCTGAAGTTCTGAAATATATTATGCATAGACCTCCTACTTCAAAGTTCTTTTATTCCTTCAGGGGTGTCTTTATAATCGAAGTTTAAGGGAGGTTTCTGCAATTAACAAAAAATCAAGGGGTGCAAGTATAATTATCCCTAAAAATGAAATGAAAAGAAACTTACATTCAAACATGAAGAATCAAGAAGTGTGCCTGGAGCTGGTACAGGAGCACTGATGGTCCTTCTAAGTGTAAAATCTGAAGAATTTGCACCAATTTGTAAACCAGAACATGCAACTTCTTGTCCTAATGTGTTGAACTGAACTTGACCTGGATTAACCATTTCTGATGATACTCCAATTGTCGGAACGCTAGATGTACAAGCTGGAAACATCTACAATCACAAATTTGGACAAGATTATTACATTTCACAGATCATATAGTTCTAGTTATATTATCCAAATTCTCTCGACGAAAATCGTGTATCACTCTTTATACCATCACTAGATTTAGAACATGTTAATTAATCTAGTGCATGGTGGAATGGGTAATTAGAGATTTAAACATTTTGTTTGGGCAAGTAGAGAATTAAACGGAGATATTCTGTAAAAAATGTATGAAAAGTTGACAAGGGACGAATCACACATTTTTAAACTGGTTAAACGGCAAATTCTATTTTTTAAACAATAGACGCCACTTTGCAAAACAAGGTGTACCATGGGGAATTTGACTCTGTCTGCTTTACATTTTCGTTTTTGAATTATCATACGTGGCATAAATTCATGGGTGGTACAGGGAGTGGTTCACAATTTAAGCATAGAAGATTTGCGTTGCACAAAAATATGTTCTTTACCTCTTTAGTTAAGTAGTTGTCAGCATCAAAATCCATTGGCGGATTAATGACAGCAAGTTTCATAGACAAGAACTGCAATGACAAATTTTAACTAAGTTTAGTCTGATAAATGCAAAAAAAATTGCTGACTTAAAAGTTACAATTTGTTTACCTCTACTTGTCTTTGAAGAGAATAAACATAGTTGATAATTTCATCAAGCATGCCAGCTTTCCCAGTGATCTTATTACAACCTGGTACCAAATCTTGAAGGTACTTCATTCTCTCACTTATTTTTTCCCTCCTCACCTGCCAAATCATTACATCAATATTCATCAATCAGAACAAATGTAACAAAAACAATCAAATTCAAGTTTAATAGAAAACAAACAAGTACCAAACAATGTTCTTACTCTTTCAGCTAAGCTATGGCTATCAGTTGCTTGACCTCGACGAGCTCGAACATGAATGTAATCTGGCTTAGGAATGTCGGAAGCCTTTGAATTATTGTCTGAAGAAGGCCCTTTCTTGTTATTGCTGATGGTGGTGACGGTGCTCTTAGATCCCTCCTCTTCATCACATCCTCTAATCTTTTTGTCCTTTGATTTTTCTTCCGGAACAACCTGTCGAAAATAAAACATAAATGCTCAGTACAATGTCAAACTCTTAGACGAGACAAAGATTAATAAGGTATCTGAGCCGGATCGAAAAGAGTTTGGTGTTTGAATCCTACCAATGCTCTTTTATCTACGAGACAATAATTAAACAAACATGGTAATGTTGTAAGATCGAAAAAATGTCTCGTGTTCGAATTCTACTGATCGCTTTTCTATCAACGAGACACAATTTAACATGGTATTAAAATCAGGTCGAAAAAATGTCTAGCGTTTGAATCCTACAATCACCCTCTCATCAACGAGATAATGATTCAATATGGTATCAGACTCAGATCGAAAAAGTGTCTAGCGAGTAAATCCTACCATCACCCTTTTATCAACGACACAACAATTCAATATGGTATCAAGAGTCTAGTTAAAAAACGTCGTATCTGAATCTTATAACCTCACATTTATAAAAATAAAAAATAAAAAATCCGCGTGTCATCGTGTGGTAAAGTATACACATAAATCGAAATGATCAATCTTTCCGAAAAACTTGAACTTTTAGACGAGACAACAATATAACTACTTTAAATTACCTTAATATTCCTAAAACAAGAAAACATAGAACATCTCAAAACATTCAAAAATTCACCTTAAGATTATGACAATCATCATCACTCTTTCTCTTCTTAAAACTCTCTCTCCCACTCATATTCGACGCAGCCTCTTTCCCTTTATTCCTCGCCACCTCCGCCATTGCCGCCGCAACAGCCGGAGGACAACTAGCAGTCCTCGGAATAGCATAACTCATCTCAAGCTCCGACCCGTTTACAAAACCCGGGTCGGGTTTCATTGCCCGGCCCATCATCAACGCCTCTCCGAGTCCTTGATCATAATGATCATCACTTCCCAAAAAAGAAAATGCACCACAACCAAATTGTTCATGATCATTGAAGTAACTCATTTGTTTGGTGTTGGTTTAATGGATAATGATTAAAGATTCAATTTTTATTTGAAGGGAATATTATGGGTATGGTTTGGTTTATTTATATGTGTGTGATATATGGAGAATAGAGAGTTTTGGGGCGAAAGTGTAATTTTTGCAAAGTATAGGGGTGTTTTTGCAATTTTTAGAAAGTGGCCGGGAAAGTTTGAAAAGACTGCCGGAGAGTGATTGGAGCAAGGCGGAGTAGATAGTGTGGAGGGGGCCAATGAATATGTAAGTGAGTGATGGCAACTAAAAAAGTGGAGGGGATGGTGAGGTGGGCCCATTAGGACATGGGTAGCCACGTGGGTGTGTTTGAGGGGTCAAGCACTTTGAGAGGGCAAGATTTTTTTTTTTTTTTGATGATAATGTATGTATAATCACATTATATATTTTCATGTTGCACCGTATGGTAAGGGAAATGTTTTTTTTTTTTTTTTTTGAAGTAGGGGTATTATAGGGATCTTCATCGAGGGTCTTAGCGGTTCGTAGGAGTGCAGACACGAGCCTCCGGTTACCTACGTAGCTAGTGGTGAATTATACGAAGTAATTTTTAGTTTAAAATATGCCTCCTAATCATCTATTTAAGATATGATAGGAGACTCCTCATCGTTGCAAAGTCTCTCTTGAATTGATCATACCTGCCTCGCACCCTAAACTAAGAAGAAGAGTCCTCCCTAAGACTCCATTCGCGCTACCCCATCACGCCTAACTAAATGTCAACCTCGTCTGACATGACCATGTCAAAAGAACTAACCATCTTTCAGCGATGAGTCACCAGTCCTGGTACTACATCCTACCTTTTTACATTCCCGACGTACTTTATCATTCGAAACAAAGTCTATCCTAATGATTATCATTATAGTGGCATTTAGATGACAATTGCCCCCCTATATTCATGAGTTACACACCCAAAACTCAACATGCAGGCACGATGAAATCTGTATAAACCCTTTAGACGCGTACTTAAGGAAGTACAAACTCTAACCTAAAAGCTTTTAAAATTTATACTTTGAGTGTTTGTCTTACTATCATGATATTACGTCTGGATACTTATGTAAGTTTTTAAAATAAAATAGCACGATAAATCACCACGATAAATTATAATATCGGTGTCTTAATTCGAAGTGGTAGTAAAAGTAGTCATTATCACAACTTGCAAATATAAAAGGGTATCTATCTTTTTATAACTTGCAAATATAGTCCTTTGACTACACTTAGAAGCAAGTTCTATGTTTTTTTTTTTTTTAAATATAACTAATTTCTTCATTAGTTCTTGATGAATTAGATTTCCATGTAAGTAATTTACAATTTGTTGATCAACATATATCATATTTTTAGTTGTGACGCGGTTGGGAAGAGAAATTTTCCTCTTCGTAAGGGCTTGTGTTTCTTACCAAAAATAGATACACTGTTTTCAAAATCTTACCTAGTTGTTACTTTTCTTATCAATAATATAGTCTAATGCAACTAAAAATTTGATATAAAACTGAGATTTAATTTTTTCAGTAAATTGCAAAAACAAGCCTTATGTTATTTCTAATTGACAAATAACCTCATGCATGACTTTTATTAGCACATAGTCCCATGTGTCATTTAAAATTGGTAAATACCCTCTACTACTACTAACTCATCCGCATGTACTGAAACTAATAGCAATACTTGATATTTATTTTTCTTTTTTGGTTTCTACTTTTGAATTACGTAAGGCGGTATTTGCTAATAAAAAATATATTGGTTATTATTTGCCAATAAAAAATATCACATAGGTATTTCTGCAATATACTCTTTAATTTGCTAATGACTCAAGGACCACAAGGTGCACGAAATTACTGCACAATCGTTGTCAGGGGACATAGATGATCCATAGTAGATTTGATATCCCTTTCAAAATAATGTTTATATCAAAGTCCCCATTTATTGAATATGACTACCACTATATCATAATTATTCATGTTGCTATCAAGATGACCCCATATTATCCTATACTTTTATGTTGCAATTTTAGTATTAAAACAATGAAATAATGCAATTGTAGTTGAAATAGACATTAGAGTTAAGTTGTACGGAATTCGTTAGTAATATTGACATAACATCTTATTTTTGGACACTACGTCGGGAGAATGTCATTGGTTTAGCAAGCATAATAAGCTAAAAAATTTATTATCTTGTCAAGCTGCAATTTGACTAGGTATTAATTAACCTAAACGTGTTGAACTTTTTATAAATGAAATCGCTATCAAATATGATTAGTATTTGAAATGATTTGTTTTCACGAGGTTTGATCTAATTAAAAATACTTCATTTAATATTTGAATAGTGAAAAAAGAGGCCTAAATAATATATATTGAGACACCCCTAAAACCTTGAAAGATATTATCTAAAGACCCTCTACATTTTTTTTCCTGTTGATGATATGGTGTTCCCTTATTACTAAGACGAAAAATTATTTCAGCAACGACCTTTGATGCTTTGGTACAATTAATGGTGAAGATGTCGATATTCTTTTTAAATTGAAGGTAATTACTTTTTCTTAAATCTCATGTTGACCCGTCGATCGAGCATGCTTCTACATACGTACGTTAGTAATTGAATAATATGCACCACATCATCATGCATCTTTTGTATGAAATAATTTCTCAAGACGCATCTAGGCATTTTATTAGCATAAACTGATACAATGATTCACTTTAGTAACATAACTAAATGGACAAAGACTTATAGATAAATAAATCAACTAAATAAACGCAAAATTGTGACGGGTCGTTTAGTCGTCGTCTCTATGAGGAGGTAGAAAGGGAAATGAAACCATAGGCACCATTCACACAAAAAATCACACCAAAAGCAAGTGGCCAATGGGACCTTTGTCTCAATTCGTATATCACTTTCAATGTGGGCTAATTCAAGGAAAAATAGTCTTTTTGCCACTGATTTTTCTAAGGAAAACTTTTTATTTCCTTTTTTCAAATTCTTCCAAATTTCTATGTTTTGCTTACTCCTAAAGCCAAAAAAGGGCAAAGTTTTTCATTTCCCAACATGATTGAAGTGATTATTAATTATTTGATAAGTACAAATATCACACGTATGATCACCATGCTTCAATGCAGCGTTGCTTTTACATTATTTGATTAGATATGAAATGATACCACCCATATACATTATGCATGCAATCGCTTCTAGATTTAAAAAAAAAAAAACAAAAACCGTTTGAAAATTCTTCCCGTAAGTATGTAGACGAAATAACCAGGGGCGGACCCAGGTAGTGGGCTAGCCCGGGCTGGAGCCCGAGGTCAAATTTTGGCCCAAATCCAATAGGTATGCATATATAATTGTATAGTCCACTTCAAAAATAATATAGAGTTAATGAAGGCCCAAATGAGTTTACTCATCAAAATAATTACACTTTGGGCCAAATAAACCCACATCTTAACCCAATTAAAAAACAACTCAAGCCACTAAATTATCCATGTACAATTCCATTATATTTTTTGTTATTTTTCATCAAATCGATAAATGATGTTTAGTGTGCATACAAATCCTAGTAATCTTTTGAATATACATCAAAATTAAGTTTTATTTTATCTTATAATTTTTTTTTTTAGTTGAAATTGATTGAGAGAGTATGAGAGTGAGACTAATATAATATTTTTTATGCACCTAAGATGTTTGTTGGATATTATTTTTTACGATAGTTTAGATGTTTAATGGATTCTAAGCAAAAAACTGAAAAAACTATTATATGTCTTGGTCGATGGATTAAGGTAGTAACCAATGCATACTATTCATTCTAATTTAATATATTTAATATTTTATTTTTAATATTTATTTTAATTAATTTACTTAAGTGAAAAATAGCCCGGGGTGGAAAAAAATCCTAGTTCCGCCCCTGCAAATAACCCAACACTCAATTTCATGTACTCTTATCTACTCATTATATATAAAAAAAAAATGGCACTTTCTATTGTTATTGATATAAGGGTGTGACTGGAAAATCACCTAGATGTTCGGACTCTCTATACTTGACGTCAAGGTGATTTACTCTGCTAAACCCTATTTTGTAGGTTTTACATGGTCAATCCTCAGCTATTACAAAAACGTTTATATAAGTGGTGATCTTGTAAAACATGACATGTGGTGATTGCAATATAGTTCTAGGCAAACTATGGATAGCATGTCATTGCATTAGTTTTGTTAGGTACTACTTTACTAGTGACTGAGTTAATTATTCATTCATCTTTAGGAAGGTGGTATTTTCGAGGAGTCTGGTCCTGTAAACTACTGTCTTTAATGCATAATTGTAAGAATAAATTTTTCTAAATGTTGTCAGAGACAAGAGTCGTTTGAAGGTTCACCGTACGTGTACGACTCGAGGAATCATATGATACACTTTGCTAGTTATTATTATTATTATTATTATTATTGAAGACATTACTCAAGAAAATGTGGGGTAAGTTTGATTATAGGAGTGAGCTGTTGATGTTTGTGGAAAACCCATGTTGTTTGTGTGTAGTCAATTAATTTTAGAGGCTGAAAGCTCTGTTGATCAGGTTGCTTCCATTTGCAGCAGGTAGAATTAGGCAAATAGGAAATGATAACAAAACTACCCTGCTATCTTGCCTTATCTTCTCATGATAATAAATAGCAAGAAAAAAATGAAAATCATAAAAAATGACGTGTCTAATAAAAATAGTATAATATATTAGTTTTATGGAAAACATACAATGAACTTAGGTGAGAATTAATTGAACAATAAAATAGAAGGAGCGAGTCCCTCGGGAAGTGGCTATACTTTATAGATAGCCCATTGTGTTCCAATTAATAATCACTGGCAGCTTTTTTCCATTATTTCCAATCATTTTATGTGTTGCTCAAAATCTGTGTGCTTTTCTATCTTTTTGGTTAGGTGCATCAGAAACTTGATGCAGTTTTATTGACTTCTGCAATAAAAGTATAAGAACAAAATTATAGTGGTCTATGTCCCTCTTACACTCACCAATTGAGTTATTGCTTTTGATCCTATTTTCGATATAACTCTCGAAGTTGAAGTTGTATTTGTATTCGAAGTTTTGTTGGACAAAATTGAGTTTTAAAAAACAGTAATTTTTCGAACCAATTTTAAGTGCTTCCAATTTAGTGTTTTGCCGAGATTGCGACGAGAACACGCCCTCCTTCACGAGAGCTTCAAATCAATATATTGTATCGTCAACTAATTTGTTAATGAATGAAAAATTGATGATTAAAATAAACTACTTGACAATATGAAGTATGAAAATCACATGTTAA
Source organism: Misopates orontium (assembly GCA_946800315.1). NCBI lineage: Eukaryota > Viridiplantae > Streptophyta > Magnoliopsida > Lamiales > Plantaginaceae > Misopates > Misopates orontium. The sequence goes on along the minus strand of OX326948.1, from coordinate 1,355,530 downwards.
AAATGTGTTCTCTACATGTAGAGAATATCAAATAGTTTGAAGTGTTAATACATAGAAGCTTATTCTACATTTTGTAAGATTGTACTCAAGGCGCTCTGACTCGCGCACAAAGGGGTCGAAATCATTTGACAAGAAGGTTGGACTCAATTTATGCGCCATAAAGCATTTGGTTATAATGAAAGACACATCTACGATGTTCGGTGATAGATTAAAGAGAGAACCACCATGGACGAGCGGAATAGCGTGAAGGAAGCCGTGATTCACGAGCTCATTAGTTCTTTTTTTCTTATTTCGTTCGACGAAGATATAATTTTTATTTTATAAACTTTAATGCTTTAATTTCTTATAATAAAATATTATATGTTGCAATGTCTTATGGTGCTATACAAATAATAATTTTATCACATATATTCATCCGTAAGTTTTCTAAAATAACGTAATAAATTATGAGGACAATGTTTACAGATTTTATTTGTAGCCATATACATGTCACGTGAAGGTCAACTAAGACCTTGCACATCTACTTTACCCTTTATATCGTCATTCTTGAATTAAACTTTATAAATTCCTCCAAATAGTCATCATAGTTATAAAAAAATATTCACTCAAGTCATGGGCTTGAAATTAATCAATCCTATCGTCAAATGACATTTAATTTTAGAAACAGTTAGATGCTTGCGTTACATTGCATGTTGAATATTGAATTTTCATTCGAACTTTGTTGCAGTCACTAGTTATACGTGTCACCATTCAAGATGCTGTGGATTAACAATTCATTTATGTTTCAACTTCTAAATTCTTACTTTTTGAATATAAATATATATACATATATATATAAACTTCTACCACAACTTCTGGATTTTTGCATATTGGTAATTAAATATTGCCTTTTAATTTGGATGCTCTTTAATTAGTAAATGACGCATAATATGCAACTTGGTTGAAGCAAAATAGCAAATTTACGGAGATGAGTTTTAAAAAGTGAATGGCTGAACAATTTATCCATAGAATTCAGTGTCGGAGTTACATCCACTACGTCAATTTCCAAGATTAATCAACTGAATGCCATTCTTCTTTTTGAATGCTGAATTTTTAATTAAAAGCTTATATTATATTGTTTGGTGTATTAAGCATTCATACAGACACATACATATCGATTTGAGATTTAGTATTGAGACCTTCCGATGTTTATATTTAGTGGGATATTCAAAAAGATGAACAATCGAGCTTTGGTTTGAGTATGCCAATGTAACGTACACTTTCTTACTCAATAAACAAAGTCTTTATAGGAGATGAACCACGAAATTCTCTATGAATGATCCTAAAACTACTTTTAAGCCAAATTAGCATATACCTTATAACGAAAGATATAAATTTTTTATAGGTGATTGACCTCGAATTTTCGAAGAATGATCCTAAAACTACTTCTAAGCTAATTTAGCATATACTTTCTTACGCAAGATACAAAGTTTTTATAGGTGACTGACCACGAATTCTCGGAGAATGATCCGAGAACTACTTCTAATTGCGTAATATGTGTCATATGACAATGGAAGGTAAACTGAGACTGACCGATCGATTTTCCAACTTAGTGATCTAGTTGTTGAATGATGTGATCACGGGCCACAATCGAATCATCATAAACCTTCTCCAAAGATACAATTTTCGCTTTTGTTATAAGTAATATCGAAAGGAGTATGAAAACTCATGGGTGGGTTAGAACAAGCTAATATTATAAACTCAAGCAAATGACACATTAGTAGATCGACAAAGTATTGATGTACATGACCCGCGGGCCTTCTATCTCCACGCGACATTGCTCCGTCAGGCTTTTGCCCATTGTGAAAAGTTCTCCACTACTGCCTCCTGTAGTGTCCAATTATTTTATTATTGTGCATTTTGGGCCTAAGGAGACTACGAAGTTGGAGGAAAGACAAGTTCTAAATTTTCAAAAGAGAAGTTGTTGAAACCATTTTTCATTTACGTTTCTAATAAAAATGCATGAGACTATAAATATAAAATGAAGAAATGGCATATAAAATAAAACAAAAGCTTTTAAGTCTAACATCAAATATGAAATTAATTCAGATAAAATTGCTTGAAAAATTTAAATACAGATAGCAAACATCTTTGTTTGAATTAATTCCTACTCCAGATAAATGTCAAACCTCACCTCTTTTACGCCCATTTTTCCACATGACACATAATAGATACAAGCATAATTGACTAAAAAACGTGACTTCGGATTTATATTCAACATTCTTTCGTATGTTAACTTTTTAAATAATATTAAATATTTTAATTATAAGGACCGAAAATTGGATTTTGATGAAAATCACCAAGTCTAGAGCAATATATAAGGAAGATAACCACCATAAACTAATGGATAGTTCCCATGGCAGCATTGGGCTCAAATATATTGTATATGGTGCTTGCCTTTTGGTGAGTGCAATTATCGAAGTCAAATACTTTTCGACATAAAAATATTTAGCCAAGTTATTTAAATTAACTTCCAACGTTAGTGCTCCGGATCCATGAGATGAAGATAATGGTTATTTCAGTCAAAAACCACATTCCAAATTCATAATTGATTAAAGAAGAAAGATAACTCAAATTTAGATCTGGGTTTTCCAAAATATATGTAGCTGCATATAAAAGTGCGTAACTGAATATATCAGAGAAACCAATTTTAATTGATCTTCCACATAAACTAACAACTTTTTTTTTGTTATTTTATCTGCATGCCACGGTAATTTTGTTATTGTTATCTGAATATTTATTATAAACAGACCTCATATATAAAAGTTTCTCGGAAAACATAGAGGTTTCGTTTCTTGACTCTGCTGAAATGAAATATTATAAATGTATATATCTTCAACGTCCACTAAAACAATAACTTTTTAAATTGCTCAAAACATGTCAATAAATCTCAAAACAATATGAGACGGAAACATACAATGAAATCGAGTTTTTAATCCATAAATTTTCAATATTGGATTATAATTCTTGTTTTAAAAGTTAAAAGAATTCTAAGAATTAATTCAAGTCCAACCAATTGAGAATTTTATTTTCTTCATTTAAATGTGAAAAAGGTGTATCCATTATTCTTAGACAAAATTGTGCACATCCCACATATTACTGACTCGAAGAGGATTCCTTTTGTTTGGCACAGAAAACTCATACGTCTATCTACTTATCCTCAAAACGTATGATACTCTCCACTTTTCATCTTTGCCCCATTTGTGAGCACATTCAACTAATTCTATTCTACTACTCCGAATTTGTTCTTTTATTTGGCCCCAAATATGATGCCTCAATCTCACCATATGAATTCGTGTTACATTTAACGTGTTATTCTTAATATTTAAATCACATATTGAAATTTTCATACAGTAGCAAAATTTACATTAGAAATTATGACTTCTTCACGAGATAGAACCAACTTATTAACGATTTTCACACATGACCTGTGAGTGTACAATTGTGCCACTTTATAAGAAGAAGCTATATATATCCCTTAAATAAGATCATTTAGGCTGGAACTTTTGGCCAAAAAAATGTCTGGTGTTAAATATAATATTAAGCAAGAAACACCCATGTGAAGAAACAAGACATGAAAAATTCTCGTATATATGCTAGGCAAAGAACTTCCATGTGAAGAAAATCACAAGGGATCGCTCTTTGCATCTATTTTTCTTTCAAAAATGATATTTTTCTATTACGCACACCACATGAGGTCTTTAGCTCTTTAAGTAGGACAAAAAAGAAAAGCTCCAAACTCGTACCACTAAAAAATAAATAAGTTACAAAAAGAAAACTATAAGAGTTGGTATACATTGAGAAACAAATAAATTCCGACATTGTATAATAATCTTCATGTAATACGGATTCATAAAACACAAACAATATATATTATAAGTTTGTAATACAAGATTCAAAGTTTTAAAGTTGAGGACCAATTCTTATATATGATGAGTGGTCGATCTAGGATCCAAAAAGTCGAAATGTTGAATATTTATAACGCAATGATATATGACGACGAGGGTTTTTGTACTAACCGAATCCTTCAAAATCTAGTCGTTGAATCTTGTAAAGACGACATTACATTATTTCTGTGATCTAAACTTTTTGTTTGTCGAAAGATTTAATTTCTTCAATGTGAGGACCACTATCAAGTGCCACTCCTTCACTGTAAAAATCAGTTTTCCATGAATCTTTAAAAGGAAAAGAATAAAAGCATTTTTCAACATGATGTAATAAAAAAAAAAAAAAAAAAAAAAATCAACTTAGTGCGCAGACACAAAAGTAGTGTTAAGGATCAAAGATCCTTAATTTGTTCTAATTCGATTTTAGAACGAACTCCTAGAATTGGAGATGAGAAGACAATAGAAATTTAACACTAAAACTTAATATTCATATTTCTTATCATTTTCAATACATTCAATTCTAATATATAAGTAAACTACATAACTTCTCCACTAACACCACTAATCACATAACACCCCACTAACATAACTATTACAATCATATCCACTACTCATAAATATTATATAATAATAATAATAATAATAATAATAATAATAATAATAATAATAATATCATAAAAAATAGTTGGCCCGTATCATGTAGAGTAAAACTTGCTCAGAGTAAAATTACAACATAATATTATGGACACACTAGCTAGTTGTCTAAATAATATAAAGACATTAAAAATAATATCAGAGAGTCGCAACATTTTCTTTGACGTACGTGCGTGTCTGGAGACATAATTAATAATATTTAATCTTGTGATCAACAATATGAATGTAGTTAGTTAACAACTATGGTGTCTTATACAATATACTTGCAAGAAGTGTGCAGTATATTTTTATGGGTATATAAGTAACAGCACCAGTCAAAAGTATGATTTGTGCGATACATAATCCATGTGCTTATACTCATTACATTGATTAGTTTTATTCATGCCCGATTCTGATCCAAATTTTGCACACGTACAATGATTCTCTTCTTGAATTTCAATATATTCAACCATGATATATTGGCTGAAGCACAACTTTTTATAATATTTTGTGTACCACATGATTGTTTATATAAGTACAATTTTTCTATAAGAGTGGCCTTAATTGGTCAAAGAGATTAAAAAAATTCCTCCTGGTCCTAAATTCGAGCTTTATGGAGAATAATTTGATCATATATCTTTTATGTCTAAGGTAGTGCGATATAATTTGTTGGCGTAATTTGCACTATTGCATCTAACTCGATGGTTAATTTACTCAGAGCGTACCTTAAAGTAGTAGTTGTGTGCTCTCATGTTAATTAGAAAAATGTTTGATTCTTTTGAAAATTATAGAAATAACATTTCTTCTCTACTACGTATGCTGTTCAAAAATGATATATACATCCCTTTCCAAATTCCATCCACAATTAATCCCATCCAATTTTTACGTACCCATGTTGCCTTTCTGATTATTTTTTTTTTTTTTTTTTGTGATTTCTTTTCATATAAAAGAAAAGTCGAAGCTCCAATTCCAATGATCTGCGCCAGAACGATGTTCAACACGTAAATGGTTCAATTTAAGTAATTTTCATCTGAAAAAAATACAAGGGGCCAAAAACTATGTCAGAAACTCAACTCTATTAAACCAGAATCCAGCCATGCATGCTCTAATACTGCCATATGATGGACAGAGCTTCTGCATGCCTCAAAACACTTCAAAGATTCCAAGTATATATATGATATTTGCAGCACTTGGCGTCAGACCAAACTGCACGCTCATTTGTCTTTATTATTCAAATTCATCTTCATTTTTTTCAAAATTTACGGTGCAGTAAAATAACCTATCAATCTTCTCGATCAGAATAAGTTTACTTGGTTCAAAGTTTCGATTTTCAAGTATGTTTCTATCAGCTAAATGTTAGAAATCTTTCTTAATGTTTTACGGCCTTTTTCGCGTATTTCAGAAATTAGTAAAAACTGTTTATGAATGTACGTGGAAATATACTTGTATATTAAGTTCCAACATAGCCAAAATAGAAACATTTCGACACTTGTTCAGAAAGCATTTAATAACTTTAATCATTATTGCAGACGCAGTGCGAAATTTCGGTCTCAATTATGTTTCGATTTCAGTTAGGTTTCATTTCGCTAAATATTAGAATATCTCATTAAGAGCTTTTCCACGTATTTCGAAATCATCACAAAATAGTTGTTGTATACAACTTGAAAAATACTTTTAACTTTTCGTTTTTACAGAGCGGAAAAGAAAACATTTCGGACCTTTTTTGGTAAACCTATAGGTAATTTAATTCATGAACGTCAAGCTACATACAGTTAAGTTAAAATTTAATGTAATGGATAAAAGATTAATATCAATAATATGTGTCATATTCTTAACTAACATCAACAATGTCATATTCTTAATATAAAAAAGATCCACGTGTATTTCCTTGTACAAGTCCAATTTTATTCTCTTTTTTGTGCTTATTGTGACAGATTCTCGTTTATTAGCAAATATGGGAATATATATTTTATATCACGAAATTGTACATACATAAATATCAACAAAATTTATCTTCCAAATTTGGTATATATTCCTCTCCCCCTCTTGCAACTCCTTGTCCTTCTTCACCTTGTGGTTCCAATATTGCATACGACTCATAATTCCATTTTTCCACTTTAACCAAATTACAGATTCGCCAACCCAACTCTTTCCTCTACATATAAATACATCTGCATGAAACTTTCCTAGTATATCGAAAAACACTCACCTCATTCAATTCAATATTGTCTTAGCTCTTTGTCAAGTTTTACAAGTTTTAAGGCATGGCTTCAAGTTCGTTGAGTTCGCGAAGGCCCGGGTCGTGGACGCCACAAGAGAACAAATTGTTCGAGAAGGCCTTAGCCAGGTTTGACCAGGACACTCCCGATAGGTGGCAGAACGTGGCGAGGGCGGTTGGTGGCGGTAAGTCGGCGGAGGAAGTGAAGAGGCACTACCATATTCTCATTGAGGATCTTCGTCGTATAGAATCCGGTGATGTGCCCATACCAAAGTACAAGAACACCAATGCCGAGGAAGAAAAAAGGTACTATTTTATCGTCTGTACCACTTTGTGTGTCGTGTAATTTAATTAACTCTTTATACTTCATATATTAAGCTTCAAAACATATGCATCTAGGTAAGACACATAATATGCACAAATTTTGTGAGTATAAATATTTAGGAAATTCTTTTTTCATGAATTAACTTGTTTTGACCTTTATTTTGGTGGCCTCGTGGGGATTTTTGGATTCTTAATTAATTCCTATCTCTCGTGGATGCTAAGGAACAATATATGTCGTTATTGTTATGATAGCCACAATCGTGGGATTCTGCAAATATTCTGCTTTATTTAGCAAAAAGAACACAAATATTTTTGTTTCCTTTTTATTTCTCCACATTCCTAATCATGAGCATGTTAGGCCACTAGTGCTTGCATCATAAATAAATAGCCACGTTTATCTTATTATGTGAGAAACATTCATTAAGTACTACACTTTATTACACGTTATACAGAAGATTATTTTACAATGCATAATCGAATTCAATATTTCAACGTGCATGTATTGTATTTGTATCCTTGAAGACCCTTTCTGATAGTTAATTTCAATATTACTAGTGAAAATGGAAAAAAAAAATAATGAACTCAATTTTACCTACATAATGAAAATAGACCCTTTCTGATAGTTAATTTCAATATTACTAGTGAAAATAGACCCTTTCTGATTGTTAATTTCAACTTACATAATGAACTCAATTTTACCTACATGAGATCGTTTATACCACTTTATGTGTCATTCTATATGTCGTTTAACGATGACTATGACATGTATTTGGATCTTAATTCACAACTCAATTAAGTTTGATGAAAAGATAATTCCATCGTCATCAATGTAAATTGATCTTATACTCATAGAGTATGATACGGAAATAATAGTTGCGACATAATGTGTCAAGGTGTACGTATTAATTCATCCCCACAAATAATATAAAAGGGAATGAAGTACATAATATACATTTCATGTGTGTTTTAGTCTTTCATTGACTTATAACTAATCATTTTTTTTTTTTGATTGTTTGTTTGACAGGCTTCTGAAATACCTGAAGATGTAATGCTGTCTCAATTTTTCATCAGTTATGCAAGAAAACAAGAGCATACGAGGAATGCTGAACCTAATTTTCCCTTTCGTAGGTGTTATACTATAGAAATATCGATATAATATTCCTCTATTTCGCTTTCGTAATATTAATGTAGATTTATTTCATGCATGTAGTAAAGTCTAAAGTTAATAAACTGATGATCACTGATCAGTTTTTCACGAAGAATGATCAGCAAATCTGTTATTGTATCATTTAAGACTTTGCACATTTTTCTTAATCGACCCAATTTACTATCATGTCGAAAAATCATTCGATCTATATTGTTTCGAAATCAATTTGATCTTCTTTATATTAAAACCTCCCATAATTATTAGGTCATTTTACGGAAAATAAGAGGGAGTACTCTAAATCGGTAAATCCCTATCTTTTATTATAGTCTACTCAAAACAATGTTGAGTCCGCTCTAACTCACTTGATAGGTTCGAAAATCATAGTTTGAGAATTATTAAACCTGAGCTACATAATAAAATCTCCCCTTCTCCCCTTATGTAAATCTATTATTTTAATTTAAATATATTTATCGGTCAAGAATATACCGAAATGATGTAAATTTGGCCACGTTCATAAAATGTGCTACTCCAAAATAAGTATTTCATCCATCCCATAAATTATATCTTGTGTAATCCATTTCCATCTGTTCTTCCCACTGGCTAGTACCCATATTAAAGTTGCAATACAAGTTCTCATAATTCCCGAAGGAAGATACTGGTTTTCTTTTTTCTGTTTTTTTTTTTTAGTTTAATTTGAATAAGATCACAAAGTTAAATGGAACAAAAAGTGGAATATACTCTCTCTTTATCCTATATCCTAGACATTAAAATGTGGGGAAAAAATGAAGGTATCTTGATTTGCAAATAAATAAGATTTATGATGAGTTGAAACAAAATTAACCATCTCGACATTTTTCCTAATGCGATTAATTTAGCGGATAGAATTAGGTGCCAAAAAACGTCAAATCCTCTCATGATATACTCCGTTTTTCCACGTGTCATCCATTATTCAAAGGATAAAAATCCGCCCTCAATCTATTTTAAAAATGTGAGGGTCACCTCTCGTCAGCTTTCCGTCTATTTTTTGACGGAATGTTTCGCATGAGATGTCATCAAATAGAGAATACTGTGTCAGCCTTTGACAACACATTCATTCGAGTATGCCAACAAGAATCTTCCATAAAAAAACTTATAAAAAGTTGATTGGAAAGGGAGGACTGTATATTTTAAACAAGTTTCCAACTATATGTAGCACTTTGCAAAACGAGGTATTATACGTGGATCTAAGTTTCAACGGGGACTTGACGCTTCTCGCACCTATTTTAATGTAATATAGATCACGCGATTTTCTTATAGATGAATTTAATCTTTTCTGTGTGTATGTTTCAGTTCCCTAAATATTAGAATCGTTTTCTTTAATTAAAATTGGGCCTCACCAGACAAATCAAATAAAAGCCCACTTACCAAATTAACTAACTACAAAAGCCCATCTATTTAAGTTCAAGTGCTCAACTTGTTTCCCAAGGCAAAAAGTTTTTGATTTAGGGATATATATGAATATACATACTCGTTACAATCATTTACTGTTTTGCTGCTCTGGTTTTTGCTAATTGAGGCGATTTTAGCTCCTCGATTATAAACACTTTTCGTTGTTATCAAATTGAAGCTTCAAAAGGTATGTTTGATTCGATTTTTTTTTTTTCGATTTCTATTTATTTGCTGCGTTATTGTTGATTCAGTTTGATTTTGGCGTTTTATCGAACATTTTGTGTGATTTGTTGATCGAAGGTTGAGGATCGAGATTCAGCTGTGTAATCTATCTCTCGTATACTCTGTTGATTAGGTTATTGATCGGATTTGTGTTTGATTAATCAATTTTATTATGCTATGTGAAATTCAATTTTATTTGCGTATTGTATAATCCGTTCTGTAGTTAAATTTCATCTAGATGACGTTTTTGTTGCTATTTCCAGTCCAAATTGCTTTAGCCAGGTCACGTTAATGTCACATAAATTACTGAATAGATATTAGTTGTTGTGTTCTACAATGCTCTGTTTTTACTATTTTTGTTCGGTTTTGTTAAATTTTCGTGTTTGAGGAACCTTATTCTGACGCCTTATTCGAGTACTAATCAGTAATGGCAACTGAAATGAGCTCGAGTGAGAAAGTGCCGTCATCTGCAGCTCCAAATCCGGCTGTAACTTCGTGTCGTAAGAGTAAGAAAGAAGCCGCGACTTTCATCGAAGATGTGAAGGATCACATTGATGAATTCATCAATGCGTCTATGGACGAACACAAGACTTGCTTCCAGAAGACCATCAAGAAGGTTCGCTTTAAGCTTTTTTACATTCATGCGCAAAACGACTCGCCCTCATTGTTTGCTCTGATATGATGTGCTGTGAACGCTTCTGATTATGGATTTTGCGCATTTTTTCAGATGTTTGGCATGTCGAAAGTTGTTGCAGAGCGGAGTTTAGAGAACAAGGAAGTGGAAAGTTCTCTGCCTCTTCGAACCACATTGGCTGAGTAATGTTGGTACGAATTGGGCGTTTAGATCTTGTACTAGGTTTTGGATACGAAGTTATTAATAATATCTTGCCTACTCATAATCTTGTCATCTATCTCGATGTTTCATTTGACCTTGCGACTCGTGTGTACGATACCTCTCCCCCTACCAAACACCTTGTTATAGTCCTAATGTTTGTTGGATTTGATTGTTGCTCATAATAGCTATGTACTTGGATGAAAACTATTTGAGAATCATCAATGCAGGACCGTTTTTAAGCAGCTGCACCATTGTTATCACATTTGCATGATTAGGCACTTTGTTGGCGAAAGTGTACAGAATCTTGCCAAGATTTTCGACAAGAACCACCAATTTGTCAATGTGTATTGTATTGTGCCAAGAATTTAAACATGAACCACCAGCATCAGAGTGTACGGTATTACGCCAACACCTTAAATAAAAGCCACCAGCATCCTCTGGACCGCGGTCCCTTTGGAGAAATTCCATTGGCATATTCATTGAATTTTGACATGAAATGGAGTTTTACTGTTTTTATTGTTGATAATAAGTAGTATTTGCATCTAAACTAAGTACAGAAATACTCTCCTACTCTTTGAGTAATTGCATAACACCCCTTAGCTTTAAAAACGTTTAATAAGAGTCTATTAGTAATCTTTTTCAAGTTTCAGGGGGTGTGGGTAAGTATTCAAACTTTCAGAGAGTGGGTGTATTTCTTTTGTAAATATTTTTAGGAGGTTTTCATGTAATTATTTTGATTAGTATGATAACAAAATGCATGATCCCGTCTCAATTAACTCTTAACCATAGTTGTCTGAAGAATTTGAATAGTTGGACTACAATTCCTACCATGTTTCAATATCCCAAGGTTCTGGTATCGTGTAAGAATGCTAATTCAGTTTGATTTTTATTTATTTATTTTATGTTGTGGGAACTCGCAACCGCTACTTTTAGCGCATTGAGTATATATCTTTGGTTATATGGAGTAGTCTGCAAACAACGTCATTTGGGCAAACAAGTGTGACATGTACTGCAAACATCGTCAGTTGGACAAACAAGTGTGACATGTACGTAACTAGAAGATATAAAACCAAATTGCTCTGCAATGATCGACCGTTTCCGAAACAAAGAAACTCGTAGACAAATTTGAGACCAAGAGGAAAAATAATTCACCTTTTGAATCAACTAGGGCAGCCTTATAGGTTTCTTCAGGTTGCCTCTTTTGTATGTCTCAAGTTTCAATATTATAAGTGGTCTTTTTTTTTTAAAGATATTCTGTGTGGGACTGAGTTTTCAGCATTTCACGTGCAAGTTTGTAAGCTGGATGTGGAACAGGTTGTTGAACAAAGTACCTAACATCTATCACTTGATCTACATTCACCAATCAATTTTATGTGCACGTAGTATTTGTTGGCTTAAATCACTGAATCCAAGTACTATATTTGGGCACTAATTAAGGGGATCTGACATTAGCTGGTCCTTTTTCTGATAAGGTTTGCAATTATGAATTGATTATTGGATGGGGACATGTAAGACGCGTAAAACGAGTACCGATTAAGAAATTGTCCACCGCTAATCTCATTCTTGACGTTTGAGCTTTAGGCTGGCTTTGTAAGTTCTATTTTTATTTAGTTTAATGTAGCTAAGAAAGCGTAAGTATGAAACAAAGTTCTTCTAAAAGAATCGAAACATTTTGGGGATAGGAAATATAAAAGTACTTTTTAAATCGTCCCGATGATAATCCTACAATTTTTTTTAAATTAGTCATAAAAGCTTTTGAATTCTGGTCCATGCACCTGGATTAAATTGGTATTTACAAACATAGTAGATTATCTCAAGATTCCTAGTTTCTAAATTTTAAAGATTCATAAAATGATATTTCCTTAAGATATAGGACAGATTAATCCGACCACCAATTTCCTCTATCCACAGTTTACTTGGACAATTCATGTGTGTCTTTTGAACTTCAAGGATTAACATATAATGTATACATACAAGGTAGACACACCTATATATATATATATATATATATATATATATATATATATATATATATATATATTAGCGGAAGATGGGGTCTTTTACCATTCTTATAACAAATTGCTTAAAACCAATTCACTTATGTACTAAACGGGATGTTCTTACCTGCCCTCAATGGTAGAAAACATCCCCCTCACATGTGGTGGGCCCCACATCAGTGTGGGGCCCACCACATGTGAGGGGGATGTTTTCTACCATTGAGGGCAGGTAAGTGTTTCACGTACTAAATAGTATGTTACATAAATAGTATGTCATTCTCTGTGTTAATTTAACGAGACATATACATAATTCGTACTAGATTTTAAATGTATGCGATAGTAGTAAGTAATATAAATTTAATGTTTTAAACTAAAATTATAAAATGTGGAAAAGTCTATCGGTGGCACAAAAATTGACACGCCTTTAACGCAAAATATCTTGTGATTTAAAACAGAACATTATATTTTTGATTGCCAATGAGATTTTATCCTATTAGCAACGTTAAAGTCTTAAAAGTCAAGAAATTTTGAGTTTAAATAAATGACCAGCGTGGTATGTATGTGTGTAGTTTAGTTATAGTCTTGGACATGCATTGACCTAATATAACTCTGTTACAATAATCATTTTCTTTGTTTCTTTATTTTTTCTTGGATATAAATGAGTTATGCTAAGATAATCATTGATGATAATAAATATAGCCCACATTTGCCTAAAAACATGAAACCCATGCCATTTTCAGCTTCTCCGGCAAGCTTATAAACTATTCTTATAAGCATTACGAAACAACAACTTAATCACATATATATGTCTTTGATAAATATATTTTGTTTTTCCTATGTAATAAATTTGCAGTTATTCCAACAAAAGAAAAAACTTTAAGAACGCTTAATTCATATATATATCAATAACAATGTTGTCAGATTGTGAATCCTTTCACAAATTATGGATACATACTAGTCTCTCAAACAAAAGAGATGATAGACAACTTGTAGAAAATTAAAACAATTAGAACTTGCCAATTACGTGCAAGATTCAGAATCACTAAATATATGATTCTCAAAATTACTACTACACTTCTATATCTTCATTGTTGGGGATAGATGATTAATGGTTAATACATCTTTAATTATTTCATGGTTTGCGGGCAATGATTCACTGCAGCTTCAGATTTCTCATCCTGCATGACAAGAGTAACAATTATTTAAAATAGTTAACTCAAAAAGAGAAAAAGGGAATGCAAAGCCAAAAATTAGAAACATTTTGACATGCAAAGCTTAAGGAAGTACTTTTGGATGGTCAAGCGATTTAAAATGAAAATAAAAGATGAATAAAGAGTTGTGATAATAATTAAGAGTGTGCATTAAGATTAAGTTTTGTTGTATCGACCAGTACACATGAAAAGTACAAAAATGAGAATATTTATAACTTAAAAATGACTTCTAATGTACTTAAACTTTGGACTCGTCATCATAAGAGTCCAAATCTGAGTTTTTAAAGTTGATATGGTGGATATTCTGATAACTACTTGTAGTTTTGTATCCTAGATACTATTTTTAATCATAAAATTAACTAAAAAGAAGATATTAATTGCATGACGCCCCTTGTGTTTTGCAAAACTTGCACTAATCCCCCTCTCCGTTTATTTTATAGGAGCGTGCATTATACTCGTGGTATATGTGATATGTTTTTGTCTTTTAAGCTTAGACATCTACCAAATGATGAAAATACTCTTATAGGAAAAATGAGTAGAAATATACATCACATTGCCTCTTGTTACCAAACTATTCACGCTATCAAAAACTATGCACCAAACCTCTCATCTTATAAAAAGTTCAAATAAGAGGGTAAATCTAACAATTTAGATTTACTTAAAAGGTGGTTTGGTGCAAGATATTTCAATATATCAAAATATGTGAAAAAAGAATAACAAAAGGAGTTTGATGATGATTTGCAAAACACATGGGGATTTTGTGCAATTTTTTTCCTAAAAGTTGGTCATGTATTATATATAGCGCGTGAAACACAGCCATGCATGACGACTATACGTTCTTTTTGTGTTCATAAGCAGAGCACGTCTAAGCTGCAGAGCATCAATCAATTTCCTAGGTTAAGTACTACATCACCAACCCAAAATTAATTCATATCCCTTAATTTGATCAGAAATGAATTAAATTCCACATCAACAAGTTAGTAATTATTTTCAAAATGTACTAATTAGTCTACATAAAAATTGAATCTTTTATAAGTTTAGCAACAAAAATTAGTATAGTGCAATGTTGAGGCCGGAACAAATAAATAAATAAAAACACATATATATATATATATATATATATATATATATATATATATATATATATATATATATATATATATATTTACCTCTTCTCCTCAAATTTTATGTTGTTACCACCTCCTGTGGTCTTGTACTTAGGGAATGGAACATTGCCACTCTCAATGCAGTTGATATCCTCCACCAATATTGCATAGTGCATTTTCACCTCTTCCGGGGTCCGGCCCCCAACGGCCCTCGCCACGTTGGCCCAACGGTCGGGTGTGTCCTGGTCGAACACCGCCAACGCCTTCTCAAACTCTTTGTTCTCTTTTGCGGACCATGCGCCGCCTGAGCCACGTGCCATCGAACTCGAAGCCATTACTATTTCAATAATGAATGAAAGACTAGTAATTTAAAAATGAGAATTTGTGACAATATGTTGCTATTGAAATTAAGAATTAAAGGGTGCAAGAAGAATGTGAAGACTCAAGTTCAAGACTTGAGTTAAGTGCATGTACTACTGAGGTGAGGTGGTGCAAAAGAGAGTGAGCAATGCAGCTGATTTATAGGGGTGCAGTGGGGTGGGGTCATGACAGTTGGTCTATGAACTATGCAAAACCTGAAGAATTTTTTAGTGATTTGTCTGCTTAAGAACCACAACTGAAGCAAGACATAGAGGAACAATTACAGCTTTGTATCAGAATCTTTTTTCTCCATGAAAAATATATTATTCAAATGTAAATTAATGTTAATTTTCCCATCTTCGTCACAGTTTAAAGCATAATCATTAATTCCTAGTCCAGAAAATGTGTTAGTTAATCATGTTACTAAAACTAATACATTAATCACGTCGAGTCAAACATATGATGAATTCTGAGACTAATTATTATGTATGTGTATATTCATTATCATTGACTTCCTTCTTCGAGGTATATTAAGTGATGTTAGCAATAATTGTTTCCATGTTTAGTATATTAACTGATGTTGATGATCAATAATTGTTGACATATGGTTGGTTTCTTGGGACAACACAATCCCCATATGATTGGATATTGAATTCCTTTAAGGACAAGCATGCATACCAACTAGTCAAAATATCTAGATACACAATTGTCACATTGTTAAAATAGTTAATGAAGACAGATCATAACAATTAGAAACAAGGGTGTTTATGCATGAATTTGAAACCAATGCAGTTGAAGAAAAGAGGTACTATTTTAAGTTTTTATCTTCGTTTATATCACTTAGTGTGTTTTTATAACTACTCATCCTTTCGTGTTAAGATTCATGACACGTGTCATTCTCCATGTGTTGTATGTTATAACTACGTGTTATCATTATTACGTAGCAGACGTTTCATGTTTATTTAGAACTTAGAGGGAATAATCATGTTACTTAGAAGAGTCTTTTAACAGTTGTAAATCTAGGGGTGCTTGTGTGCGCACATTCATCTTCAAGCAACATTTAAAGCTTTTCACCTAGAATCCGTACAATGATTATTATTTTAGTTTTATAGACCAGAAAATTTTCAGCACGTGCACCTCGGTATGGACCCTTATCTCAAAAATTTAACCACAGGGGAGAGGAGCATAAAATCTGCTGCTTTTTACTGCCAGGGATTTTACTTCATTAATGTAATTGAATTTCTTTGAAAAAAATTAAATTTATATTTTTTTTCAGATTCTTCCAAAAGACCAAATTGTCACCTTGACAATATGCCACTTTAAGCTTTTACCAACTTATATTTTCTTGGAATATTTTTCATAAAAAAATGTGTTTGTGACTTTGTGCCATTTGAAATAAAAAGTTGCAATTTGTTTGTGAAATAAAGCATACATTGAACTTTTTTTTTTGTTGGCTGTTCCTTTATTATGATTCTCTTTTTAAAAGGTTGTGAAAGTTAAAATTGAAGAAGGTGATTTTCTTCTTTGCAGGCAGTAAATTTCCTTAGGCTCGTAAATTGAGTATTTGGTTCGTCTTTGGAATTGCAATTTGCGGGCAAATTAACCGTAGTCTAAATACGGAGTTTCATTGTATCTTCAGCTGCTCGTTTGCACTTATTGGGCCGAATATTGTCTTAATGATACCGTGTTCTTGCACGACTTGGAGGGTTTGATCTGGTTGTTGCGGGATTAGTTCATCAAAAACTTCGGTGTCATTTTTGTTGTTCGGACATCAAATTCTCCAACAGATTTATGGTTCAGAGCTAAAGTTTGAAATTTTGTTTATTTTTATCTTCCAAAGTGCAGTCTTTGAATGTCAGAGTGCAACTTTTATCTGCAGTTTTTATTATCAGAACATAACTTCAAAATTCTTTGTTTTTTTACTTGTTGGATGCTGTAATTTTCTAGTTTGAGCTCTGATAGATTAGTAAAAAACATATGTTTCTGTTTTTTCTAGCATTCTACGACTCTATGATGAAGTTGTACCATAATATTCTTTGCTGACACAATCAGATCATGCAAGTTATGGGCAACTAAACTCATTTCTGTGCCAGAAATTCCTAATTTTTTGGGATCTTTTTGGACTATACATAGTACATTTTGTCTAGTTGGGTCAATTTACCCCCTCAATTCCATTCTATGCTTGGCAAAAAATGGCATAAAATCTTGAAAAAAGATAGTGGAAGATAAGATGTTTCACCTTTCTTGAAAAAACTGTTCATTGTTCTTTGGTGGTCATGGTAAGTGGCAATTTTCTCCAAATTTGTTCCTTAGAATCTTCCTTACCCCCACAAGGAGGGTCAAAAGATCGATCAACGAAAAACGAATCGTGAGGTTAAATAGTATCCGGAGATTAAACGTTTATCGTTTGTTGATTATACACAATACATATTGAAAAAAACATGTATATTCGAGTCAACATAATTACTTTTTGTATCAAAATATTTCCATTTTTCGACTCATGAAGCAAAACTTAAGGATATTCACTTGTAATGACTATTTTCATGATTGGTCTGAAACATTTCTTAATGAAACGTTCCTAATATTTGGTATACCAAAACATATATGAGAACCAAAACTTTAACATGCTACGTTGATCTCGTGGCATTTGCAGTTCGATTTTCAGCTGAAATCTACCCCTCGTCTCATTTCAAGTCTTTCATCTCTACAAATTTAGAGAACCCAATGTTGATTGAAGTCATACTATAGATTCTTGTTTACTACGGAAATAAATCTTAACGAAGTTTCCATTTCAAGAATCTTAGGATTGTGGTAAATTTTGGAAAAGAGAATGAAATCCCATATGCATATATGCCATGGACTAATTGCGCTCGTCCAATGATTAGATGAAAGTTACACATATATACGCATCTCTTCGAGGTATATCTAGGACGAAAAGTGGAGCTCGTCTAAGAATCAAGTACCGGACATTCGATATAGATATTTGGAATCCATGTCATGATATAGGTCCATCTTCCATGGAAAACAAAGTCACTGGTCCTGTTCTCATCACAAGTTGGAGGACTAAGGACCCAAATTTAATATTCTCCACAAGCCTCGATTCGTTTATTACGAAAGAATTTGAGTATTTCTGTTAAGTATTACGCACTTTGGAACCCACCTTTGATCCTCCCCTAGTAACCAGAAAAAACAGCAATCTTAAGTTTCAAGAGTGAGCTATCGAGATTATACACTGCACTAGTTTTGGTTAATCAACGTAACTGATCATTGCGTTACTTTAAATAGCTTGAAACTCGACATGATGTTCTCATTTCAAAGGCAAAATAAAACACTATTCAACCTATTAAAGTGTGAAGCATAGATTCTCATAAGCAAAAAGAGGGAATAATGCAAGTGAAAATGTACTTAAATTTCGAGTATTTTGATTTAGAATTAGCATTTCGGAATATTTCGAACCTCTGAACCTCCCCTAGTAATATAAAATTTCAAGAGTGAGCTATAGAGATTATAGACTGCATTATTTTCGATTGATAAAAATAACCGATCATTGTGTTGCGCAACATAGTTTGAAGTTCAACATGATAATCACATTTCAAATGCAAAATAAAACACTACTTCAATCTATTAAAGTGTAAAAAGCAAAAGATTCCCATGAGCAGAAACAGGGAATCATGGCACTTTTGCTATTGTCTTGAGCAATGTCGTGGAAGTTTTATTTCGTTACGTATGTGTGATTCAGAGAGGGGATTATCGACATCGAGCTGTGCAGAGGATGAACTATTTGTGGCTTGTATAAGGTTGACAAGGCAGATTCTTAAACATGCCACAAAAAGGAAAAAAAGAAGAAGAGTGTCTTGATGATAAGAATTGAATGAATGAACACTTTTTTTGAGTTTTGTGCACTCTATCAAAATTCTTGGTCCAAGTTGTTGAGATTTTAGTTCAGAAGAATGTCAAAGTGGGAAAATTAATGAAATTTTTTTGCAAGTTTTATTAGAGAATTAACTGTATTTTGATGCTAAAAGAGATTCTGTTAGATGAGGAGAAAAAAAGGTGATGTGGGCACACAACTTCATGCTTTTGTTTGGTCTTTTTCTCCTTGAGGTCTCTTTGATTAAATGCAGAGTTTTCTCATCTGATATTGATTGTTTTTTTTAATATTCATCAGAGTGTTTTTCTGATAAACTATTAAAAAAATGAACTTATACAATTGAAGTCCATTGTTGAAATTTGACCATTATATATTTTGTTGATTTGGTATGGCCTTGGCTTGAACAGAGAAAATTGAAGTATAAAGAAAGGGGAAAAGAGCTATTGATGGTTAGACTTTTTACTTTTACTAGGAAAATTGATACAAGGATGTTGAGTACTGATTATGACTCACTTAGTACGAGGTTAAATTGATGTAGGATATAGGACAAATTTTTAATAGTGCGTGTGAAGTAGAAGGCAGAGGAGCAAGAAACTACAGGGTTAACATTCTTATGAGAAGAAATTAACAGCTTATCTCTCTATATTTACTGTACATGGCAATAGACCTCATTCTAAACACAAGTATTGTAGCTAAGATTTGAATCATTCTTTCTGCAGAGGTAGGAAAATTACTTATAGGGGCGCTCTGATGCTGAGTGAATTGCCAAACTAATACTCCTATAAAAAATAATTCCCAAAGTAACACTCTTGAAAAAATAATTCTCAAAATAACACTCTCAACAACATATTCCCCATTTTAACCTTTTTTTGTGAAATAAATGCCGAAAATAATTCTAAATTACAGCTCATGTAATATGTATACAGATATATACAAGTTGTGTATTTTAAATAAGTAAAGATATCTATTCAATTGAATATTGATTAAGAATAAAAAGAAACAAAAATACTCATCTTCTTCAGGCAACCCACCCCACCCCCGACACCATAATGACCCACAGCCACAGCCCACTCCATGCACAACAATAAGACCCCATGCATGTTGTAGTTTCATCTCCAGGCGCACAACAATAAGACCCCATGCATGTTGTAGTTTCATCTCCAGGCGGTGAATCTCCACAACAGAGAAACTGATTCAATTCTATTGGAGATCTAACTCATGGCTGGATCTCGACGGGAGTAATGTAATAGAAATTGAAGCCCATTTATTTCTCCTCTTAAAAGGCCTTATTAGAGGGTGAGGGGGAAATCCTTTATAAACAGAAGCCCAAGTTCATTCCCAAGCAATGTGGGATAAATTCCAACACGCCCCCTCACGTGTAGGCCTGATTGGACATCGGTTCCTATCACGTGGGTTAGGTCGTAGGCCCAACATTGTCTTGGGTAGGCTCTGATACCATCATAAATTAGGAACCCCTCATATTTCCCCCTAAAAGGCCTTATTAAGTGGAGATGGAACTTCTCTTTATAAATATAAGCTCAGGCTCTTTCCCAAGCGATGTGGGACAATTCTTAACATAATGATGATCGGCGATTCGTTCGCCAATTTCGTGAATATATTTTGTCGGGGACCGTCGTCAACTCCGACGAATGAGGCAGTATACCGTTAAATCACTGGCAAAATATTAGTTACTGTAGCATGTCACTTGCTTGCGAAAATGTAAGGGTTCTGTGGGACGAGGTGGGGGTGGCCGGGGGCGGAGGAGGTTGGGCGAGGAAGATGATTCTATTTTTTGCCTTTCGATTAAATTAATTTTTCACAAAATTTGTATATACTTACAGGAAAATAATAACTAATGTTTTTTATATACATGAATTGTAATTTAGAATTATTCTCGTCATTTATTTCACAAAAAACAAAGGTTAAAATGGGGAATATGTTGTTGAGAGTGTTATTTTGGGAATTATCTTTTCAAGAGTGTTACTTTGGAAATTATTTTTTATAGGAGTGTTAGTTTGGCAATTCACTCCTCTGATGCTAGTCAATAAGGTAGCAAAATAACAATCGCAATCGAGCTGATGGCACGATTGACTCGAGGTCTGGGTTGATTGATTGATCTAGCTATGAAGTTGAAGAGCGCTAATGACCTACCTTGTCCCTCTTAACGTTAGAGGTATTCATATTAAGTGATTAGATGTGAGATTCATTATTAGAAGTTGTTCCTAATCGCATGTCATGTTGACTTGTATATTCGGTCGAACCAACGATCACGATCAATGGGACAAGAAGTTGATCTGCAATTAAATTTTCGCCAGGTATATACCCAATTATGGCGTAGCACATGAAGGGGAACCTAAATTCCGGCATATGTATCATACCAAATTATGGCACATCGATTGCCCATCACCTATGCATTGAAAACACTATCTCAAATAGAAATGAAAAGAACACTGTGTTTAAGCTCAAGTGACTAGGGTATTTTCATCTTTGCGAACCAAAAAAAACATTAAATATTTTGGAGGGGTGCAATCACCTACTTTAAATGGCAGAATGCTTTGAACAGCAAAAAAAATGCCTGATAGCATGCACACTCCGAGAAAAAAATCATAAGAAAACAACATATAACTATGGTTTGTGCTTTTTGTTTGCAATTCAACTTTAATATGACAAAGGGCAAGCACATCAACAAACTGATTACAGAAAGTATGCAATTTAGCAAGTTACATAACAAAGTCTTGGAAAATTATTGTAAATACTAAAATATGTTTTTACAATTGTTTACAATCCAAGAAAGTGTTGCTGTGATTTACTACCTCGGATGAGATCTCCCCCAGTCATGTCATTAAAGAGCTATATCATTAATAAATTAATATAAACCACTTTAGTTCACTAACTTAACCTAAAGTCATCATCAATGTTAATCTTATATCTCCCTCATACGCAAGTGTAGCAACTAGTAAACGTTGAATATTCCAATATACACATTTCGACTAAAATCTTTTATCAATTGATATTTTGATACTTGTTCTTTATGTTCCTCACAATTATCTCATTATTCATTGTAGATGTTAACAAAACAATAACAAACAAAGGAACAAAATATATCAGAAACCTCAAAATTTACTTCATTCATCAGAACTCTGTAAACATTTTTTGATTTACACATCACAAAACCACAACTAGAACAGTACCAACTCAGAACCAGTAACAAGAACACAGTAACAAGAGCACAAAATCACCAACACGAACCATAACCATAACAACTAAAACACAAAATTACCAAAACACCCCTCCCTCCTAATTCCTCCAGTTCCCATCAGACGCGCCACCACCACTCCTCGAGTACCCACCCCCACCACCACGCTCACCACCGTACCCACCCCCACCACGACCCCCACCCCCATATCCACCCCCACCCTCACGTCTCCCATATCCTCCGCCACCACCACCACTGCCATATCCACCACCGCCGCCGCCGCCGTATCCACCTCCTCCTTCACGTCTACCGTATCCACCACCACCGCTACCACCTCCATAACCACCACCGCCGCCGTATCCTCCACCGTCACGCCTCGGTCCACGTCCTCCTCCACCTCCAAATCCTCCTCCGCCTCCGCCGCCGCCGCCGCTGCGAGACTGAGCCTCGTTCACAGTAATGCTGCGTCCTTCGAGATCCTGACCGTTCATTCCTTCGATAGCGTCTCTCATCGACTGCTCGCTACTGAACGTCACAAATCCGAATCCTCTAGATCTACCTGTCTCGCGATCGTTAATAATCTGTCAAAATCAAACCAAAACACAGAAAAAACATCAGATCTGGATCTAAAAATTAGCTGAATAATATAAAACTGAAAAGCGATTTGATTCGATCTTCAAACACTGAAGATCGGAACGTACCGATTCAGGTGCAAGTAACATCAATAGTAACAGAAGAAACAGTAGTAACAATAGTAACAGTAACAGTGATTTTTTTGTTAGTAACAGATGAGGATCAGAGAATCGGTTACGGATTTGAGATCCGATCTCTTTTCGCACAACGGACCTTCGAGTCAACGACCTCGCCGAACTGAGAGAAGGCTTGCTCCAGTGTTTGATCGGTGGTGGACCAGGCTAAGCCACCAACGAAGCATCTGAATTCAACATCAGCAGACGCCATTTTTTGTTGTAGAAGAGAGAAGAAGAAAAAAAATGAGGAGCTGATGAAGGTAGGTTGAGCTGAATGGGGGTTTTTATAGGTGGAGCTGGGCTAGGTTTTGTGGGGGTGTTTGCTAATGTGAGCGGTGTGCGCGGTGGGCTTATTGGGGTTAGTTAACGGAACCGTGGTTAGGGGTGTAGGATATGGGTGTGATTTTTGGTTCTCGAGAGGATTTTCTCTACTTTTTAGCTTTTTGGTAATGATATATGTTAGATTTGTTAATTTTGTATGGAAAATAAAGTAAAGCGAAAATTATTATTGAAATGTGTTGTTTTTTATTTTAATTTTTAGTATTTACAAGGAATATTCTTGTGTAATGTTTTGAATGTTTTTTGGATTTAAAAGTTTAGAGATTGCGATTTCAAAAAGAATAAATTCTTTTAAGATATTAAAACGTGCGAGAGATACAATGAAGTCTTTTCGGTATCACCACAATCGAGTTTATACAAGCGGCTAAGAAAAGAAACTGAATGAATACTTACTAGAAAAATATTTACTTTAATAACGTTATGGTAAAAATCTATTACCAAATGTTATAAGCATCTTTATAATTTAATTAGTTTATAAAGTTCAATCAGAATAGAAATATGAACAAATAAGATGTGAAGAGTAAAAAACAAAAGAATTCGAGTTTAGAAAATTCAAAAGAAAAAATATGAATCGCATTACAACAATCACGAGAATACGGAGTTTTGCTATGAAAGTAATTATTCATCGTGATGATACTTCTTTTAAGATAAAACGACACCATCAAATGAACTAATATCCATTCAACCAAAAAATATTCATGTAAATCAAAACTAAAAACCTAACAAGTTATGAAGTAAAATGTTTTTAAAAATGAAATATAGTAAAGTAGATGATTAAATGGTATTAAAATCACTAATATATAGATTATGATTAGTTTCCCAATAAAAGCCAAACATGGTGCTATTGTTCTGACCACCTAACTCGGGTTAATGAGATATTTTCCAAGTGGGCCCCTTATCACATGCGCACTGTTCAAGATATGTACTATCTACAGAAAAAGGGGAGATATTTTATTGGAGTAGGTGAAGACTTCAATAATTAATTTCTTTTCTATGTCAACTATCAAATTAAATAAATTAGTATCTATGTCCTAATCAAGATATTTAACTCTCTCAAATCCGGCCTTCACACGTTAAGTTGCAAAATCAAATCTTAATTAGTCCAAAAGAGTCTTTTGTTTTTTCCTTTGAAAGATAATTTATTATGATGACGATTATGTGTTCTTTATTTATCTTATTCTTTTTGTTTTTACGAAGAAAAATGTGTAATTGGGTGTTTATATATATACTATATCGGATTAATCATTCATATATACAAATATATAAATTTTGTGTACATATTATAGTTTCATGTTTCTATAAATAAATCCATGAAATGTGGCAACTATTGTACAAGTTTGCTGTGGTACGTTCCTTTTTGTGATTTGGATGACAATTTATGAGTGTATCTTTGAAAACAAACTCAATTAATTGAAAGATATCAGTCAGTTTTCAGAAAGACTTGGATTTGATTTGAGGTTAAGGTTTACAAATTTATGAAAATTGCAAACGGAGGGTTATTTTATTTATTCAAAGTGAATCTTTAATTCGAAATTCAAATCTGTTTGCGAGATCTCTATTTACTCTAAAGTATCTAACAAAATATACATTTTATTTATGCAATATTTTAGTGAACGGTAATCTACATTGGTCCATTCGTAATCAACCTTTTCAATTGATGCATGAAAAGTTGAAAACACAATTGTACATTTGCATTTATCGTAAGAAAGGGCAGATATAACAATAATTTATTAAGGGGAGAATTACACAAACACCCCCTGAGGTATGGGCTAATTACACAGACACCCCCTCATGTTTGAGAAATTACACAAACACCCCCTATAGTATGCTTCTCATTACACAAACACCCTTTGTAGTGTGTTTTTTTAATCGAATATACACACTTATGGTGTTGGATCATAATGTCAATAATGATGTGATGACTAACTTATAAAATCTTTCGAAATATACCTTATTTTTTTTGTTTTTTTATTTTCTAAAACAGAATAAATGAGACTTATTTTCTATCGTTTTAGCAATTTTAGTTTATTTTTCATTGATTTTACAATATAAACGAGAGACGGAAATTTATATTCAGCAAAACGTAACAAATTGCGAAAAGAATTTTATCACAGGGGGTGTTTGTGTAATTTCCCAAATATGAGGGGGTGTCTGTGTAATTAGCCCATATCTCAGGGGGTGTTTGTGTAATTCTCCCTTTATTAAGTTAGAGATTAGTAACAATCCAAAAATTGATATATTGGAGTTAGGGTGTCTTATTAACGTGTGGAAGGTAAATATACAAATAACAAGCAATACAATAAAGCGAAACTACATAAAACTAATATCTTAACTGTCGGCATTATTAAATCTTAAATGTATCTAGTATAATGAATGTAAAATTGTGTTTGAACTTTGGATGCAACTAGCCATTCATAATAAATCATTGCCAAGTAATGTTTGATAAAATAGATGTCTTTCACAAATATTTATTGCAAAACCTAAATATAAATTATAAGTTTCATCCTCAATTTTGACAAATTATGTGTTGTGTGTTTTAGGTAATTAGATGTTGTGTATGTTGTTTAAGTGTAGTGCCCTTGTTTAACATTTAGCTATAACGTGTTTTTTTGTGATTTAGTTGTAGTGTATATTTTAGGTGGAGCGCGTGCTTGTCTTTTTATTAATTTATTTGTGTGTATAATTTTGGTCTTTCAGGTATAGTGTGTGTTTCACGTGCATTATAAGGATTTTTAGGTGTTTTTGGTGTAATGTTTATTTTTTAGGTATTCTATTTGTTATGTGTTTTAGATATTTTTAGGTGATTTATGTGTTGTGTTCGGTGAAGGTACTTTTCGGTAATTCGTGGCTCATTTGTTTAATTTTCTTTTGTTTGGGACATAGGTGTCTTGCCTGTTTAGTTCTGTATTTTGTTTAGGTAATTTTGGTGTCATATGTGTTTTAGGTGCAGTGTATTGTTTTAGGTGATCGTTTGTTCTATGTGTATTTTTGGTGATATAGGTGTGGTGTGTGTGATTAAGTGTTTTGGGTGTAGTGTGTTTTCAGGTGTAGTGGGTATAATTTAGGTGTATGATGGTAGATGTGTTTGAGGTGTAGTTTATATTTTAGGTGCAATATGTATTTGTTTAGGTGTCTTTGTGTGTTAAAGTTGTAGTGCATATTTCTTTTTAGGTAATTTAGGTGTCTATTGTGTGTTATAGTTGAAGTGTGTATTCTTTTAGGCGATATATGTGTAGTAGGTGATTGTTTTAAGTGTTGTATGTGTTTGTGGTGATTAAGGTGTCGTATTTGTTGGTGATTTAGGTATAGCGCATGATATTTGTTGTTCTGGGTCTAGTGTGTACGTTTTTTGATGATTTAGGTATAGTGTTGTATCTTTAGATGATTTAAGAGTGTTGTTTGTGTTCTTTTTAGCTAAATACCCTAAATTAGATGTCATGCATGTGTGTCTTTTAGGTAATTCGTTTGTTCACTTGTGTGTATTTTAGGTGATTTTGGGAAAAACGAGAGAGTGGATGAGTAATAGATAGGTCAATATTTAATGAGTTATATATGTTCTTGTAAATGTAAAATTGTTTGGATTTTAAGTAGCCATGCCAATTTATTATTTCCAAGTCAAGTTTAAATATATGGCGTCAAAAACAATTATTGCAAAATCTCTTAACTATAAATTATCAATTTCATCGTCAATTTTGGTGGCTTTGGTGCCACCCGGCATGGTCCAGCTATAAAACAGAGTTGGACTTGGAAAAAAAATGAACTCTATTGGGCCTTCCACGGGCCTAATAAGAAATCAGCCCAAAAAAAATCTTCTCTTGCAATCCATTTCAACAATGATCAGTAAATATGCGTAAACTACAAATATATGTTTATTTTCGTGATGACTTGTAACATGAGGCACGTATTATAGATCTATATGATTCGAGATATATTCCAACTGGACACGTCAAATTCATGATTTGGGCCTCCTAAGAGACATTTTTCAGCTTAATTTTGTATTATACAAGTTTGAAGAACGGTTAGTGAATAGTGACACAAAGTTGGAGTTGTCCATTTTTAGACTCTCATATCTAAGCAAGAACATTTAAGAAGTTTTTACGATCAACTAGTTGAACAGTTCAAGACAATCGAACGCTTGATGTCTCGATTAATTAAGTCAAAGTCGCGTGTCTTTTTCTATTCAAAGTAACACGATATTTACAAATAATTAGCTCTAAGATTGCCGGCGCCCAATGATCCGAGGCTACTGCTAATTAAGCGACATGTTTTATGTTGACATGGAGGAACGAACAAATAAAGTGCCATGATCGAACAATTGGATGAATCGAACTCCTCATCTTAATAACAATTGATTGGTGTTGTTGATCACGATCAAATTGTCGATCCAACAATTGTTGGAGGTTGATGGATCTTTTGTGCCTTGACCACGTGGAGTGGGGCGTCTGTCCAAATATATATGGCATATCAATATACAAAAGTCTATTTTCACAAACTTTTAATTTGAATTGTTTTCTTTATTATTCTTGTGTTTCAACTTTCAACAGAACAGATGAAATAAACGGCTTTGAATTCAGAACACTGAAATGGTCCAACAGGAATAAACTCAAATAGGGACAATATTTCAGCTAGTGAAAATCAGACATTTATTAGACAAAGTTCATTGGTGATTACTAATATGAACATGCTGCCATTACAAAAACTACAGCCTGTGACGATATACGAAACTGCAAGTAATAGTCCTCATAGCTCATACAAGTCAAAAGAAAAAGTGTTAACGGCAGTTTAATTTATTTAGATTTATGAACACTTTGGAGTCATTTCTTAATTCGGTGAATATTATAACTTAAAACGAAAAGTTTATATTTTAAAAATAATGTAAATTATCTGTCCATCCATAGTAGACTAAGTAATTAACTAAAAAGTGCGTAAAGTTATTCGAAGTCACTTTTCAAAAGAGAAAAGGTTAATGTCACAAAAAGGAAGAAAGAATCAGAAGAATCCAGGGCAAATCATGGGTTTAAAAATTAAATTAATCCATCTTATCACGTGTGCTTACTCATTAAATCATACTTTCAATCATCAAATAATTATCCAAAGTGCTCATGATCAGACTATATATATATCCTGTTATTGCATGCTGTCTTAACTATTAATTAATTATAAAGAAGCAAATGTGACAGAGTGCGGATCATGATCCCAGACTTTTGTTAATTCATTCTCTTATCCTAATTTTATGACCACTAATAAACTTTTTATTTTTTTTCCTTAAACTGATGAATGTCTTTGTTAGTTATCTAACCCACAAATTAATTATGGTTTTTCAAATATTAATTTAATCACTTCCCTAGTATTTTTTTTATTCACTATAGTTAAAACTGTGATTACATTAAGGTGGTAGGTTTTTGAAACCATGCCATAGTTGACTGAGATTTAGCCTCTTTTATTGAATCATGTTAAAAAACATAGCGGAAGCACGTGATTCTTGATATTATAATACACTTCTGAATCCATTTTAACGTGCATGTTTATCTCTTATTCATCTGATCGAAGTTCAGTCTACCTTTGCTATAGTAATAAAATTGCCTTATCACATTTTAATTCTGTATATATCGTACTAAAAGTTGAACAAACACGGAATAGAACAAGCTAGGTGCTGAAATATAATACAACTAATATATGTCTACTTTAATATAAAAATGACAAAAAAATATAGAAATGCACCAAAAATAAAATTGTCCTTCTAGCTACTATACAAATGAAGAACAAATCGATGGAAAAATCATGGGAGAAGTACAATTTTTTTATGGAATTTTTTTTACGAGATTCATAATCATAGGGTGAGATTATACTTCGATCGATGCTTGTATTCGTTGGTAACAAAGATATTCAACATACATTTAATAAGAAAATAATTTATTATTTTGTTGGATTTAGGAATACCATAAATTAGTCGTTTAGTTATTCTTTTTATTGGTGCAATCCTTAAATTATACATTAAATAGATCTGACTATGGTCCTAAGTAACTCGATCCATTTAAAACGAATACTTCTGTCGAGGGATTAACCAGAACATGCGACGAGTGAAGTTGAGGAAGTAAAGGAATCTCAGAAATTAATAGAAAACTCAATTAAATTAAAGGAATTAATTGTAAATTAATATTAGAACATGCACTGAACTAATTAATAGAGATGACAACACTGCAACCAATTACATGCCAGAAGAACATTTGTATTTAAATCAAACTATCATAAAAAGGATAAGGAGGAAACAAGTAAATGTGAGTGGTACAGCAAAACATTGGATTATTTTTGCCATAAAATGCTTAGCTGCAAATTAAGAGTCTTTATACATATATATATATACATATATATGTATATATATATATATAAATAAATAAAATATAAAAAACTATATATTCTGTAAACCTTATTATATAACTTCAATATGTATGAACATATTCATAAAAATAGTAGTCTATTTTTTTTCCTAAAAGTTTGTATACCGGATCACACTGATAATTACTTGTGAATGTACAATATCAAAAATTATATAGTGATTTAAAAATGCAAAGGTTGAGCTGCCAACAACCATCATGTAATAGACTATAAGATTAATAAGGGGTTTCTTGTTTGTTGGTTCTTAATCATAGTTTAATACAGACTATTTCGTCCACATGCCGGCAGCTTTTAGTTATTAAATTTATCATTGGCATATCAAATGATATTTACTCTTCAAATAATATGTCTATAGCGGCCTTATTTCCATCATCAGCATATTATGCATTGATGTATTTTATACTCCATGAAGTGAACTACCCGTTGAGTTTTATATTTGTGAAGTGCTTATTAATTGTTTCATTATTATCTTTTTGCATAATCATTTTCTTTTCCTCTCAAATAACACATAAAGGACCTAATGAACTCTATGCATTTTCTATCATATAAATACTCTGTTGACGTACGTAGAATGCCACTCACCATAGATAGGTGTTGGTGGCTTGGTGCATGGGCAGATCGGGCGAGCTCATCTTGCATGCAATGTTTTAATAGTTACAATAGATCCTTTTTCGTTATAGATCGAGAAAGTTTTTTTCTCATGCCACTCAATATATTTACTTCAAATTGTGATGAACAATAGATTCTCAAGGTACAACATTGTTTATCATGTAACTATCTTCTAAAACTAATTAAGATTGCTTTACCTTACAAACACTAATATTTTGTAGAACTCTAACATGTATGGTATCAAATGCACAAAAAAATTATCTTTTTAAGGATGATTTTCCTTCTACGTTGCAGGGCTCAATTTACAGGTGCACAAAAAGTGTAACAACTGAAAATCATTGATGAAGGGGCAAATTTTTGAAACTTAAATATTTAAAACATTTTAAAATATTCGAGCACTTAATCACACACATTAAGTCGTGTAACTAATACATGGCGAGATGGACGGACTAGTCATGCCTAGCCAAGCTAGCAACCTGATGACGGTGTACGAGAAGTCCTTCTCTTCAAGTTCACTACACCCTCTTGACTCGTGTTTCTAGATAAAATAAGTTTAAGTGAAACATTTTTTTGTGTCTGACAATTCTCACTTCCTTTTGTTATTAAACAATTATAAATCACACTAAAAGTTTTGAGCTCACTCAATTGGGCCCAAAATATTGCATATTCAATTTTTTTAACTTTATTTGGCCGTATTCCTTAATTATTTTTTTTCCATCAGTTCTTAATATTCAATGAAAATTCTAGAGTAGGGAAACAACACCAAAAAAAGATCTCCACTATACCATTATCAATTCTGGCATTTTCAACCAACGTACAGCTTCTGATTAATGAGAAATTCCTTAAACTTAGCTATCATAATTAAATTATGTATTTGTCATTGAAATTTCTGAAATGACATAAAGAAAATATTTACGTGCACATAAGTTTTCATAGATTCCAACTAAATAAGTATTGCGTGTGCAAGAGTTGGTTCGTATTTATTGAAGCACCAGTAGTTGGTATTTTTCGTCATATATTCATTAGATTAAAGCTGTGTTACACCATTCTCTGCCTGACCTATTCGAATAGAGACACAATTTCTCACCAACAATTCAAATTTGAGAAACAATACTTTTATGTTCACTACTTTCCAACCAATTCTTGATGACATTCATAAAAGAAAAAACTAACAACGAATTTCAAATTCAATTTATCTTTCACTTCTTTTAAGTGGTAAATATATTAATCCAGATCGCCTATATACATAGTACTAAAAATTGTAATGTAACATAGTGTTGTCGCATAAAAATAAAATAGACGCATATTTGAATAGAAAATTATGCAAACTAAACTAAAAGAACCGTTATTTTATAATCTAATTGAATTAAACTGGACTAATGGAGTTATAATCATGGATCAAAATTTTGGTTCTAGTATTGAGAATTAAGAAAGATTGTAGACTTTCAACATCTTGTTTTTACCGCTTCTGCTTAAATTATGAGTTTTGCTTTTTGATAAGAGTTTGCAAACACCACCTTAGTCCACAATCCATAATTATATTAAGAGATTTTGAGATGCTAAGTACATGCAAAATGCTAAACATAATATTTGAGTTTCAAAAATCATCAAATATTTCGTTCGACTTAGATTTGCCTTCCAGCTGCCAGCTATAAATGAGAATCTACCCCAAAACAATTTATTCCTAAATAGCTCATTTATAATTTTCCCTTAAAAGATTTTTTTGCCAAAAAAGAAAAAATATGAGTAAGAAAAAGAAAAAGACATAACACAGATATGAAATCTCTCGAAGGACTAAATCTACCTCCCATTAGATCCCATGAAGCACTCTCCTTAATTTAAGGGATTTATTTATTACTGGTTTGGTATATGCTGCTAAGTTTTTTAAGTGCATTAACACTATGCCATGTGCGATATACTATCCAACTCAATCATTTATACAGGTCATTGACAGGTAGAATGGTGATTTATAAATTTAATAACTTCCTAAATTGCAACATATGACAGCATAGCTCAAAATTAGAACAATTTACTTTTAATGTATACTTTTGAGTCACAAGCGCAGTGTAGACATCAAGTCATCAAATGACTTTTCTTTTCTTCATTAAAACAATAATAAAATGAAATAACACTTTAAGAGTAGCAACTGTAAATTAATTCGCACATTGTCAAAAAATAAAAATAAAACAACTTCGTCAATTTATGAAAGACAATACATATTATCCCTGTAATGGCTAATTTAAGTCCTCTCTCTCTGCAACATTAAAAGAATTTGTTCACTTTTTAACTGAATCATTACGTCACCACTTAAATGTATTTAATTTTTCTAGTTACATTAATTCATAGTCAACCTGCTTCCATTTAATTTTAACTAACCTATTATGTAGAACTCGCGGTCTATTGTATGTTATCTATGAACCAATGTTGGATCAAAGTTTTTGCCCGTTTCCTCGAAACACGTTGAAATGTTTGAGTTTTCAATTGTGTGAGAATGAAACATGAAAGTTCAACTTTTTTAGTTCATTTTAAACAATTATTTTCAAAACTTTTATGTGACATTGTTAAGCGCTCAATAAATTACAAATTTTTCTTTAATATTCAGTGTACTACCCCGTAATGAAACTTTCATCACTTGTATCAACTACTTAGATATAAAGATTATATAGCTATATGAATACTTCACAAAACCGCTCACTAATGAATTTGCCCCTTTTTTAAAAAATCTAAGTGGATCTATGAATAGTCACAACATCAATCAAATAATTAAACATAGGAAAAATGATTATCAATTAATCAACTAATTACTCAATCGAGATTTAATCATTATAAAAAATCCACTCGAACTAAATAAAACCCATTGGCCCACGTAGAAGTCCCATCATTTTCAAATCTACAAAACTAGAAAAAAAGAAACATAATAATAAATAATAATCTGCAGATAGATAGTCATAGAACTATATGAAAGTACAATATATTATAGCGGGAGTAGTTTGAATCTTAGTTGTACATTGCGGGATTTCCGGGTCAACCCACACTGAAGACAAACAGTTGATTCCCCTTCACTACGACCCGAACCCGGAACCAAAAAGTTGCACCCAATAACCCGGTACCAATCATCATTCATCAACAGAAAAAGAAGAGCCATTTTGTGGGAGTTATTCATAAATATGAGTAAATTGCGAATATCACCCTCGAACTATTCCTAACTATGAAATAACTCCTTGCACAATTATTTCATTAGCGAAAATCCTCCGGTACAATTTAATAATCTATTAAATACTCTTACTATTTTTTGCAGTCGCTGCATGTCGGAATTAATAATAGAAGCCGTTCTTTAATGTACTTGTTTGATGCATTGGCAAACGAACCAATCCTTTAAACGTCGCAACCATTGTTGCAGGCGTGTCGCGTACGACATAAAGGGCCACGATGATTTAACATTTCTCCAATCCATCACTGACAGTTTGTTCAAGGATCTAAACTCAATAATGACAACTTAACACGATGGTTACGCTTGTACCGATACTTAACTCAACACTTTCTTAGTACGAGCTGACAACATCCATGCACTACTTGTGTCCGTCTTCCTAAAGGCACCCCCTTTTTGAAAACGATTTGCGACCTGACATGCCCTCATAAGGTTCTAAGCTTTGAATCATATTAGTTTATAAATTACGACACTTATTCAGAAATCGAGAAAAATTATCAAAGTTTATAATATTAGTTTGATAAACACATTTAACATAAAAAATTCTAATACGTTAAGTACATTAGTCATTTACCACAATTTAAAACAATAACACCATAGTTTTTCCAATTAAAAATAACAATAGGGGTGATTTATGCAATTCACCATATATATATATATATTAGATATATGCATGTGTATGTATGTATCTATATGTGTGTGTAATATTAGTGTCACCATTTTCTTTGCAGCTGTGTTTAATACGGAGAGAGAGAGAGAGAGAGAGAAGAAGACTGGTCTTCATTTTCTCTCTCAACAACTATCCTTTACTCCACACTCCTACTCACTCTACTTACTTGTATTCATTCATTCACCATTTTCACCTACAATCTTTGTTCGAACCCATTTTCTCTCTCTCCATTGTCAACTAAAACAGAGAGAGAAAATAGAAAAAGAACCCATTTTTTTCTTTTTCTGAAGAACCCAATAAAGAATTAAATCAAAGCTTCGTCTTTTGATTCATTCTCATACTGAAAAAGGTATAAAGTTTCAATCTTTATAGAATTCTGTATTCTATTGTTATATAAAAAAAGAACCCATTTTTTTGTTTGCTCTGTAAATTATATACAAACGCATGCTCTGTATCTGTTTGTGTATATGAATGTGAGAAGGGATTTTTTGGTAGTTCAATGAAGTTGCAGCAGAAAAATGGTGGATCAATGGAGAAGGCTTTTGTTTATTGTTTTACCTTTGTTTTGTTTGCTATTTGGTGATTCATTTGAGCAACAACAGTTTTTAGTCTCTTGGCAAGAGAGATTGGCTTTGCTTCAGTTGAGATCTTCATTAGGGTTGAGGAGTAGAGAATGGCCCATAAAATCCGACCCGTGTGTTTCGTGGGCGGGTATAGGGTGCACCAATGGGAGGGTGACACGTATCAACATCTCTGGGTTCCGGAGAACAAGGAGGGGAAGTCAAAGCCCTCAATTTTCAGTGGATGCCCTCCAGAATTTGACCCTTTTGTCCACATTCAACGCCTCCGGTTTCGCCCTGCCCGGGTCGATACCGGAGTGGTTCGGGTTGGAGCTCCGGTCACTCCAAGTGCTTGATCTTAGGTCTTGTTCGATTAAGGGTGTTATTCCGTATAGTCTTGGTAATTTGAGTAGCTTAGTTGAGGTGTATTTGTCTGGTAATAAGCTTACCAGCATTGTTCCGTCGAGTTTAGGTCAGTTGATTGGGCTGAATGTGCTTGACCTTTCGCGGAATTCGCTTACCGGGTCGGTTCCGGAGGAATTTTCTGCGCTTGGGAATCTTACTTTGTTAGATATGTCGTCGAATTTCTTGTCTGGTGAGATTCCTCCTGGCATTGGGAGTTTGTCTGAATTGAGGTACTTGAATCTGTCCAGGAATAGTTTGTCGTCTTCGATACCCGCCCAACTCGGTGAACTCTCTAATTTGGTTGATCTTGATCTTGGATTTAATACGTTATTGGGATCGGTGCCTTCGGATTTAAGGAATTTGAGAAATTTGCGGCGAATGGTAATTAGGAACAATTTCCTTTCAGGCTCCTTGCCTGGTAACTTGTTTCCTCCTTTGGTTAAGTTACAATTTCTGGTTGTGAGTCATAATAGCTTTAGCGGTGAGTTTCCGGATGCTCTGTGGTCGATTCCCTCCTTGCAACTACTTGACGCGTCTGCGAATAACTTTACTGGCGTACTGCCAAATGACATTCCAAGTGTTGATAATGCTAGTGGGGCGGTATTAAACATTTCCCAGAATTCTTTTTATGGAAATCTTACATCAGTAATTAGTAGTTTCGGTTTTGTCGACATGTCTGGCAATTACTTCGAGGGTCCTGTTCCAGTCTATGCACGTGGCAGCACGTTTCTTGGTAGGAATTGCCTCCAAAATTTGACTGATCAGAGGAACACGACAGATTGTGCGACATTCTATGCCGACAGGAATTTGGTGTTTGACAATTTTGGAAAACCAAATGTTCCTCAACCGAATCCTGCTACGCCAAATCACAACCGGAGGAGACGTAACCTAATAATCATTTTGGCTTCTGTTTGTGGAGGTATTGGGCTCATTTTGCTCGTGGCATGTATCATTGTAATGTGCGCAAGAAAGAGGGGTGGCGAAACAAACCAAAGAAGTGTCGGGGCGGGGCCAGTTCCAGCTGGTGCGAATGCACCGACCCCTGGAGCTACATTAAATTTTTCAAGTCTTGGAGATTCTTTTACATATCAACAGATGTTACAAGCTACTGGTGAATTTAATGATGCGAACCTCGTCAAACATGGACATTCGGGTGATCTTTTCCAAGGCATACTTGAAGGCGGTATCCCTGTAATCATTAAAAAGATAGATTTAAATTCAGCGGTCAAAAAGGAAGCATACATGTCAGAGTTGGATCTTTTTAGCAAGATTTCTCATCCTCGATTGGTCCCTTTCTTGGGGCATTGTTTGGGGAATGAGAATGAGAAATTTCTTGTATACAAACTAATGCCAAACGGGGACATGTGCAGTTCTTTGTTTAAGAAAACGAATCCAGCTGATGACAGTTTACAGTCACTGGATTGGATAACTAGACTGAAAATTGCAATTGGAGCTGCCGAGGGTCTGGCGTACCTCCATCATGAATGCAATCCACCTCTTGTCCACAGGTACTATTACACATGGATTATCTTGTTTGTTTCATTTATGCTTTTGAGCTGATTACCTCTTATATTATTGTGTTCGGCTGCAGTAATATATCAGTGCCAGAGATTGTTCATTGATTAATGAGGATAATTGGTTATGTTACTACCATTTTAGGCTATTTCACAGATATCATACGAGTCACAAATATGTTATTCTTATGAAATCCATATGGGTGGGTACAATTATGAGAAATTATGAACCGCGTGAGTTTTGACCCTCTAATTTTCCTTCTAACATTGTTAATATTTGTTTTGCTCTTGAAGGGATGTTCAAGCCAGCAGCATTCTTCTTGACGATAGATTTGAAGTAAGGTTAGGAAGCTTGAGTGGAGTTTGTGCTCAAGAAGGTGACGTTCATCAAAGTAGAATCACGAGGTTCCTGCGCTTGCAGCAGTGAGTATTTCTTCTTGTGATCCACTCTATTGCACACATTTTTGTTCTTCACCTTCTCACTTCTGGAGAAAATTAAGACAGCAAACACTTATTGGTCTCAAGATTTTTGTCGCGACATCATTTATTGCACCTGCTTATAATGTTTATATCAAGATTGTGATTGCTTGTTGTTCTTTGTGTGCAGGACATCCGACCAAGGTGCTCCAGGTATCTCTTGCTTCTCAAACTTGCTTTGTGACATTTTCCTTTCCTGTCTATTTATTGTTGTTCTTAAATGCTCGTAGCCACGCACCCAAACCAATTTCTTGCCGTGCCAATTCTAAATCTAAACTATCAAGTGGCTAGCGTTTTTCCATATTCAGATAGCTGCCCCGTGTGCTTTCATAACATAGTGTAGAGGGATAAAGCTTTGATAATTGTTTGCTTTTAGATTGTAAACAATGCTGTCCTTTTCAAGCAGTTGTCGCTGGTCTAATATGTCATTTTGTACTTAAAGTGGAAATGTTTGTTCTTTGATTATTTCTTCCCCGTCCCTTTTTCTATGTTTTTGGGCGATTTAGTAAATATTTGGCCTATCTATTATCTTGCTTTTACACTATCAACATTATTAAGCGCATCACTAGCTAGTGAATTTGTCATGCACTTAGTTCTCTTGCCTTGGATAGAAATAATTTTATCCTTGAAACCAATAACCAATTTGATCAAGTATATTTTTACAATCAAATGATGAGTGTATACTAAAGTATTCTTGTACGTCTTCGAACTTATTTATATCTTGATGTTTAGGTACCGCTAACGCAACATGTGCCTATGACGTATACTGCTTCGGAAAAGTTCTACTCGAGCTCGTAACTGGCAAACTAGGAATCAGTTCATCTACTGACACCACCATGAAAGAATGGTTAGAAGCAACATTGCCTTACATCAGCATATACGACAAAGAACTCGTGACCAACATCCTCGACCCCTCCTTAATAATAGACGAAGATCTGCTCGAGGAAGTATGGGCCATGGCAATCGTGGCTCGTTCCTGTCTTAACCCCAAGCCTAATCGACGTCCCCTAATGCGTTACATTCTTAAAGCTTTAGAGAATCCTCTCAAAGTTGTAAGAGACGAACACACCAGCTCCGCGAGGCTTAGAGCTACTTCTTCAAGAGGGTCTTGGAACGCTGCTTTGTATGGTAGCTGGCGGCAGAGTTCTTCAGACGTTGCGGCAGCGCCAGCTGCTGCTTTGAATAAAGGCGGCGGCAGTTTTAGACAGTCGGGAACTTCAGGGTCGCAAGGCAGTGGTCCAAATGGTGATGGAAACGGCAACTCTTCCTCTACTAGACGATCAAAAGAAATATTCCCTGAACCGTTGGACGATTAGATTGGAAGGCGATCGTTCTTGATCCGTTGCTGAATATGTAGGAAGATTTCTCGTTGGGGTGCATTAATGATAGGTTCGTCTGTACATTCGTCTCCATTACCGGTTCGCCAAAGGTAGCAAGGGAAAACTGTTTTGTTCAGAGACTTGAGGAAGCTTTTTATCTTTTTAGTTAACTTTTGTGTAGAGACTTGGAGGGGGTTTTCTTTTTGCTTAAAAGTTTACAGTTTTTATTATTTTATTTACATTTTTTTATTGGTCTTTTGGTGAAATGTAAAATTTCTGATATTGGGAATGCCTCCTTCTGAGTTGGAAGAAGAGAAGAGAAAAAGTACATTATTGTCATAGTTTCGTCGCTATCGTTATCAAAGTTATGGTCTGTAACTGCAGAAAGTCTGAAACTGAAACTCTTCTTGGTTTACTCCAAATTTGACCAAATATTTTGACCCAACAATAGTCAATTAACTCAACGTAGCATAATATATTTAGTACATGAGGGTGGTAAAGGGAAGAAGTATTAAGCAACAATTGGAGTATCATAAAACAACAACAATTTTTGGACTTTGGACCAATGTCAGGCACGTGCTTTAGATCTGGTGGTGATGCTTCATCAGCTCTAGTGTAGTCCGAAAATGCACGATTAACGTCTTTGCTAATCATACATTATCATGTGTCTGAAGATCTCACCTCGAACTTATATACACGTTTCCAAAATTTAAAAGGAAATTTTGATCAATTCTCTATAGCAAGAGGATCCTATGACTATTTCAGATGATTTTAACGCTTTGGCTTTATGTTATTGAACAGTAGGTTATTTCAATCCAATGCTGGCTTGTACATTGGCTGTTTTGTTGGAGGAGACATGTGCAAGAAATTGGGGTGCGAGTACAATAATTACATGGAACCAAACATCAGAGAAGGGACCAAGTTATTGATGAATTCAGAGTTCAGAGTTCTCAGACACAGTTAATATAGGCAAAACATAAATGAGGGTACAGTGATTAGAGTGCCAATAGGACTACAAATGAAGAGAAAGCAAAAAATATATATATTGAGGTCCTACCGAGATTTGAACTCGGGTTACTGGATTCAGAGTCCAATGTCCTAACCACTAGACCATAGGACCACTTTGTTTCATTAGCTAGAACAATATAATTACTACGATTTAGACTTCGCTCTGCGCATCACACGATGGAGTTTTGGCTTTTTTTTTTTTCAAAGGAATTTCTTTTTTT
The DNA here is from genome assembly GCA_946800315.1 of Misopates orontium. Classification (NCBI taxonomy): domain Eukaryota; kingdom Viridiplantae; phylum Streptophyta; class Magnoliopsida; order Lamiales; family Plantaginaceae; genus Misopates; species Misopates orontium. Next base: position 1,315,581 of record OX326948.1, on the reverse strand, counting down.
GTTGCTATTTTCTCATAATACAAAGGATTTTTTTTTTGTTAAAAGCACCGCATATATAATCCTAGGAATTAATCTTGATGTTATTGTGGGTTTTTTTATTTTATTTTTGGATTTAAGTGGTAGTCTTAGACCCTTGATATTATACCAATACTACGAATCCCTTATAGAGATTTGAGTATGTTCTTGTTGAAAGCATAGGGAAGTTGCAAAATCCCCTTCAATTTCAATCCAAAGAAAGAAACCACCCACGTGACTAAGAAAAAATATTAGGTACATCCAATGTATGATGGCGTGGTACAATCAAATGTTGAGATTAAACATAATCTCACTTTCTAGGACAATAAATTTTTCACACCTCTTCCTAACAATGCATCTATACTAATAACCGAATTATTGTACTACCTCATCGTGCAATGTTGCACCTAACAATCTCACTAGACTACACCCAGTGAACTATAACATATTAACTATTACATAAAAAGGGTGGATTGCATGATTAAAAGACCCAGAAACAATACAAGTATACAACCATAATATGATCACACGGTGTAGGAAAAGCGATCAAATACCAGACGACCACCATTGTTTGAGTCAAACTCTATAAAACCAACTTCAGGTGTGAACCAGACAATTTGGTATGAATCTAAATGAATTTCTGACTGAAACTGCTACTTTTAGATGCTTATTTGAAACCAGCATGTAGCAGGAAAGTGCAAGTTCAGTTTCATTAAAGTTAATTTGTAATGTCACCAATCGGATTCTAAATAAGTTGCATATTACAAATGCCGTCCGCATAGCATCGTCATTGGCATGAAAATGGACTTTCACATGGATTTTCTGATCGTGTGCCCAAGGAATAATCAAAATTAATCTAATCTAGTAGTCTATACTGCTACCATCTGAGAACTCTATCACCAGAATCTGCCATCCCAGTTTCTATCAAAAACGACAAAGGAAAGAAAACAAAGTAGCCTTACAGACACTAGAGACCAATACGGCATAAAGGATTTCTCTTGATGAGACTCAGATCCACCTGCAATGCGTGAAAAACAGAATTATGCAAATGTACAATGATTTAAGATAAAAAAAAAACTAATAGTTCGTGAGGCAGTGGTTTCACCTTGTGGCCAAAGAGATCTCTGATGTTATCAATCCCATAAAGAATCATCGTGGGTCTGATGCAAAATGGGAGGGGGAGAGAGAGAGAGGGAGATCAATTAGTTTGAGATCTCAACAAACATCAAAGCCGCAAACCGAAATTATACGAAAGCAAAATGACCAGAATAACCAAAGGTGCAAGGATAAACTTCATTCATAACAAGGAATACTTGCAGAAAGAAATTTCGCCAACCTTTCAAGAGAAAGCCCCCACGCAATGACCTGAACATCTTCTGGGAGCCCCATAGGGAGCAGCATTTCAGGTCTAAACATGCCTGAGTTTCCAATTTCTACCCATTTCTGCAGACCTTCATGATAACTGATGAAAAACCATATTGTTAGGGGTCTTTCGATAGCTCCTAATACACCCTTATTAGGGGGTATGGAATCCGGGTGACATGCTATTAGTGCATTGGTAAGTCTATTGTGGTAGCATTAGCCAAATTGAACCTGACCGACCCGGTACAACATATGTTATATAATCCGTCTCTCTTAGATGATTAATAATGTTAGGACAAAAGAAATTATAGTAGGAAATAAACCATGTTACTCAGCAACTAATCATGTAAATGCCACACTATAATCTCTAGTTATTCTAATCCTTTCTTGGTTATCAAAAGGCCCCTTACAGTTTATATCCCCGGAAAATTTCAAGCCTTGTTAGCTGCAATCTTAGATTCGATTACCTGAAAATTTCCATGCTGGGTTCAGTATATGGGTTGTATGCAGGCTTGAACTTAAGCTTGGACATTCCTGCGATCAAGAGATGAAAGAATCTTATTCAGCATGCTAACTATTGCAAATCTATTCCAAGAACTCGACACTATACTGAAGCAAGTTAGCATTGCCAACTGTGCGCAATCAGTTGATCAGTGAATTTTTCTGAGCTAATACTGAAGCAAACTTAATGAATTTTATTACCTAGACGAGAGAAGAAGTCGTGGAGAACTCCTATCAAGTGCCCAAGAGTGAGCCCACGATCACAAATTAAGCCTATAAACCGAAGTCAGTCAGTTGAATGGAAGCAGAGAAATAGTAAAAATAACATTTGCTAGCCCAAAAGGAACAGAAAGTATATATCTGTAGGATCATTCTTGATATAGCAACTTAAAAGTGGCAAATTTAAAATATGAAGCCAAGAAAATGCGCCCAGAGAGAAAGCTGTCAATTTCAGATTGAGCAAACATTCCAAATTCACAGAGAACCAAAAATTGAAGCAGTCAAAAGAATATATTAAATAAAGTAGCATTTCTAGCAGATTTACGTTTGTAAAGATGATCAACTATCTGAATGTCATTTTAAGTACATACGAAACAAAAAGAAATTTGCGTATCTTCAAGTATATTAGCTATAGTACAAATTTTCACTCTAATTGGTGACACCAAAAGCACCATCTTTGTACATTCTCTTCCAACACTCCCTTTCCTCCTTTTAAACAGAGTATAATGCCAATTTAGAACATAGTAAAAGGTGTGCATATGAACCATGGAACTAAAAGAGTTCTGGAGAAAAGAGAATACCTTCTATCTGGTGGAACTCCGCAAGATGAGTCCGATCTACAGCTTCGTTTCGGAAAACACGGTCGATCGAATAGTAACTTTTTGGAGCAAAATCTCCCTGCCAACAGAATTCTTGTGTGAGAAAATTGTGGGAGCCAAAAGGATTATGCTACAGCAGATTAGCACAACGAAGCACACTTAAGGAAATTAGTTTTAAAACAATATAGCAAAAGAAAAAAGAAAAAAAAACTCAAAATATATGGGTGCAATTTGGAAAAGATTCTTTTTTTTTAATGGAATCAGAAAATATTCTTAAAATTTCAAAAATTTGTCACAAAATCTACCTACAATCAGGAATAAATTAGAAGGCAGTTTTATTTAAACAGCCAAAAAAGAGATAAGAGGCTGATAACACAACCTTTCTGGCAACATCCATAGCATCAGACATAAAAAAATGACAAAACATGAGAAAGATATAAATAGAGACAAGATAAACTGAAGCGCAAGGTGAAGGGGAAGGGGGTGGGGGGGGGGGGAGAAGGAGCAATCCAGAATAAGAGAGGAGAAGTTAGAGGAACAAATAAATTTAACCATAATATGCGTTATGCATTACGCTAGTTAAAAAACAAATGAAGGACAAATGCACTCGTGCACTGGTTAATGTACAAGGGTGCTAGGCTGGGAAACGGTAACCTGTGCAAGAGCATACAGCATCCTCGAGGAAACAGCTGTAGTGTGAGTTCGAAGAAGATTCTTGTTGGCTTCCTCTCTCTTCCAGTCATACCCATACCTAGCAGAAACTGAATGTTGTTACTTGGAGACAAGGATGATAGTAATAAAATGAAAATTATATATATCACCTACCCCCTAGATCCATAACCACCAGATTCATGTACTGTTTTGACACGCTCAACATAGTCTTCAGGTAACTTTCTCGTGGTTGAAGGCTCTAAAAGAGATACACTATTATTATAAAATTGATATAAAGACTACAGAGAATACTGTTCCGGGATGAAAGATTGAGCAAACCTTTCAAAAAGAAAGTATCATGTGAATCACGAGCAGGATGTTGCTGGGGCTGGAAGAGTGCATCAAAGTTCCAGAAGCTGCAAAGTAGCAAAAACTGCCATAATTCATACCAGTTGCGCATTCTGAGCTAATATAAAGTTTATGAATCAAAAGAAATAGAAGAGACTAGAGAGGGGTATACACGAGTTGCTTATCTTTAATATAAATGAGTCAGTTACCTGGCAGACAGTGTCTACAGTTAAATGGTACTGCATATTCACTTGTTTACTAAAAATGAAATCCAAATTGCACTATGAGCAACAAGCATCCCAGTACAATACATCAAGCACAGGAAAACAAGAAATTTTAAGACCAATGGGATAAAAAGGGATTGAACGCTCTATTTTCTTGGTTCTTCTAGATGTCACATCCTCATATATTTTTATCTTGTAATAAAATATTCTTTCCTTTCAAGTCTTGAGGTCATTAAATCTTCATATTACCATATGCAGTTGAACAGTGAGTATTAAAATATGAAACTGAAATACGATGTTGGAAGAAAAATCTATCACAATCTTAGAAGCATCATCCAATAGTGCATACGCTATGACAGTTGATGGGCGCATATCCTAGATCTGTACTCTCACATAGTAATTATCTCTTGAATAGGACTGAAAAGCTTGAAACAACTTAAAGCATCAGTAAGACCTCTACAATAGAATCAGATATACTAGATTGTATACCTGCTTTCAACAAAATTATTGGTAGGCATCTCCTCAAACCTGCATGCCATGAATTGTAATTCATCAATATTGCCACATGAGAGGATATTACATCGAAAACCTTAACCCAAATTTTAACAAATTACCCCATCTGAAGAAATATCATCTGAATCTGGCGCCGAACCTGCATGACAATAAAATTTACTCAACCTAAGATACATGTGGAACAATAATTATACATGATACAAATGCAAAATTTATAGACAATCTCTCAGTATAAACATCACAAGCGTACAACACACGTATTAGCCATGACTAGATCCATGTTTAGGAAAGTTCAAATGTGGAGAAATCAATTGGGCATAAAGGTCAAGGAAGTAAAGCTTACATAAATATACCAGTTGATGTATACCACTTCAACTTCTATATCTTTTACTCCATCAATAAGTAATAGGAATGATGAAACACAAGAACTAGCATAGTTTGATTACATTAGCTGCCACTAACTCTTAACTCAAGTAACAAAAGTACATAAAGCTTGAAGAGAACACCAGGATGAAACTAAGAAAACAGTTCCTTTTCTTTCTTTCTTTTTTTTGGAAAAAGAAGAATTAGTACAGCCATGCCTTGAGTAATGCGTGGAGACAGCCACCTTCCGTTGGCTGGCCTTTTGCGAGGAAATTATACTCTTTAAACTCCATCTCCTTCCAGTCACCCCTGCGGAGAAGAAAAAGAAAGAGAAATTAATGCCAGATGATACATCATGCACCTTATGGCAATGGCAGCTAAGATTTGGCAAAAGAACTTTATCTACCTAATGTCTTTATTTAATCAATAGAAATTTCCAGAATGAAATAATAGGAAGAATAGGCAAAAATAATAGCTTCATATGACCTGCTTAAAAATTATGGCATGATTTTTACAACAAGTTTCTTTTACTGCGGGTTTAGAAAATTGTCTTCTTTTCTTTTTTCCATTCTTTCCTGAGTGTACATTGTTTTTTCTGCATTCCTTCTATTTCTTATACATGGTTCTGCAATTTACCACAACCTTTAAGTTATAGGAGGTCTCAGCAATCCCGACATACTTAGGCAAGTAACGACCCGATTGTTCTACAATCAAAAGAAACATAAATCAAGCAAGAAGCGTAACACAGCTCTACCGCACCACAGGTTACGATGTTCTAAAACTTACCACCAGGATAAGAAAGAATGTGGGGTTTGGTGGAAACTACAGCTCTAAATTTATAGAAAGAAAAACGATATAATATCTGAAGTAGGAACTACTATCCTTTGCAGTACATAATGTATTACCTTTGTAGATTCTCACGAGTCAGATCAGTGGCAGCCTTTTTCCTTTTGGGGGCATACTTGGGACCTTTTGTTACTGAATAACCTTTCCATATTCTTGTATCAGATACACATAGATGCAAACAACAGAGAGGATCCCAATCAGCACACATTTTGAAACGATACAAAATTAACAAACAAGACAATTCAGATATTCGTTAAACTAAGACATGGGAATAACAAATGGAACTAAGGGCATAATTACTTGGAAGCAATAAGCTTTCTTCGCTTGAGAGCATTAATAGCGTCGGTGCTAACTGCCTGTGATTCCAAAGTAGCAAGTTAAAAGAGTTTATACATCTGATATATCACATAGAAATAGATTGTATATAGATACTGATATGATGCTTCTCTTCATGGCAAAGAAGTTCCGTAAACCAGGCTAGAAGTTCTATGAAGAAACTATCGGCATAAGATATACTTCTTTGTATATATGCCCCCAAAATTTCTTCTACATTTACTGATAAATGTTTTCAAGGTAATAATAGGATTTGAATAACTATCACATCAGTTATCTGCAATTGCATGAAAACGGAAAAAGAAAAAAGGCACGATTCGCTAATATAAGCAGCTCCACCAAAACAAAGAAATAAATTGTGGGTAACTGACGTCTATCCACATAGTATTATTCTAAACTCTTGAAATAAGATATGTTTGCTTCTATGCAATGTAACTACAGTAATTTCCAGTGAATTATATACAAAATGAAGTTGAAGAATCTGGACATTCATTAATGAGACGGATAAGGCAATTAGCTTATTGTTGAAACAAACTCCAATTTATTTTTTAAGAGAATGAGTGCATGTGTACCAAATATATTTCTCACCTCGCCATTCTGTAATTTTATCAGAAGATCTCTGACTGTGTCATCAACTTGTTGGGCCTGCATCAATCACAACAACACAACTAAAGCTGCCTGAAAAGGTATAGAAAATTAGCCCTGTAGTGTATAAATCAGAATAGCTATTTTATGCAAGTGAACAGTGAATCCATCCATCTATACTTCGACCACAACCACAACGCAAAAACATTGGATAAGGTACATTCCATAGCTGCACAAACATGCAAGTACATCAAACTAAACATAAATATGGCCAAGCTTTTCTTGGGTGAAAGGAGCTCAAAATACATATAATAACTAGAGCAAATCAACAATGGACTATATGCTGCATATTCTCAAAAAGCTCAGACAGCTAACACCATACTTATGTATGTATACACATAGACAATCTATCAATATATTCTTTTCACAGTACAGATAATCACTGAGCAAACAGATGGCAAAGATAGCTCATAAGCGGCAAGCAAATGATGGGCCATTCAATGAAAATGGGAACACAATTTGTTTCCCAATGTTTTACTAGATTGAAAAGAGAAGAAACAATTAATATAGGAAATTTTAGTTTATCACTGCCAAGCAATGATATCTTAATCAAATTAAACATGGTTACACGTCAAGCTACATGGTTCTCAACCCGTGAGAACTAACAAGGGAGAAAAACTTGGTGCGACTTCAAAACCTTTAGATGCTTGGGGACAGTTCCTTTCCTTTGCCATCGAATGCTTTTCCTCTCACCAGACACCCACCTACTTTTTCCTCATACTGATTTAGCAATACGAGCTCATAAACAAACTGCCCTTTAGATAAATGACGTCCACCTTCTACTTAAAGGAATAATGACATTTAGCATAATCATATTTGTCGATTCAGCTGAAAAGTAGGACACTGTCTTGTCTAAAAGTAGGGAAAACTGCCGAAAATATTTACACATGTAACTGCCAATATTTTCATTTTATAAAACCACAGAAGCAAGCAACAACTCATATATCTGTATAAAGACTTAGACAGCTTGAAAGTTTAGAGAGTTTGGCCAAAGCTATGTAAAATATCTGAAAGAACAACAGTCATGCTCGCTTATACTAGCAAAAGTAACAAGTCTGATACATGTAAAACCTCTTATCTGGTCAGCTTTACCTTCCTCGAGACCTGCAATTTTCCAATTTCTATCCATTTGTTTTTTATGGCTTCTTTGCTGCCTATTTGGTAAATTGATGGCTTCAACTTTTTCTGCAGCCAAAAAATCAAAATCACCAGCATGTCCAAGTGCGAAAAGCCAGACAAGTAATTATAATATAAACCATGTTTTACAGGAAACAAATAATGAAACAGAGTGATTTACACCTTTTAAGTGGATATATACTTCCCACAATGGTAGTAGTTGATAAAATAATGAAATTGAAACTTAATTCAACTTCTATTAAGGGTTTAATTTTTGCATATTGCTTTCGAGCCAAGCACCACATGGCACATGAAAAGATCCATGACCACATCTGGTTGTAGATATCCAACTATGAGGCCATCTATTCAATTTATTGTGAACTTAACAAACAACAGTTGTCATATTTTCAGTATCCACCTATAGATGCCTTTGGCAAAAATGTTTCCGACCGAGTTGGATCATTCTTCGAACATTTAACTGGCTAAACTAATTTCCAGGATTTTCAGTCAATTACCTGCAGCTCTTCCCTTGCAATACCCTCCGGTGGTACAGCTGTAAAGAACTGCACTTCAGGAGATCCATCTTCAGCATATGTTTTCCCCTCATCGGTCAGCACCCAACTTTCCCTTTTGATAGCCTATGCGAAAAACAATAGAAACTTCATCAGCAAAGCCAAATCAAAATCACATCCATCGATAAACCACGTCAATATACGTTCACTAATAACATACATTTCCCCTTTCTCTCCAAAATCCTCACCAACGGTTCATATAAATGCAACCACTTCCATAAAACAGCTCCAATTTCAATAAATTAACAATCCAATAAACCAATACCGATTCAATTCCGTGCTATAAAACAGAAACTCGTCCCCTGGTCCTAGATCAATCAAATTTAGCATTTATCTAAAAATCAGATACATCCGAGTTTGCCTTTTCCGCAAAATAAAGCAATCCATTAGAGCATTGCTCCAATTTTAACACGAACACCGAGAAACAATGCCGAAATTCTTCACAGGACCACACGATTCGTCTAAAATGCATTTTTTCACCACAGAGCAGCTTTAAATTCAAATAAAACAACAAGCTAATTAACTACAATGTACATAACTATAACACATAATATCGCTCTAGACCAAAATTAGCATTTTTCTACAAATCAAATCAGATGAAAAAGCAATCCAATAGAACATCACTCCAATTTCGACACAAATCACATAGAAATACCGCCAAATCATCCACAATCCTACACATTCGTCTACAATTCATCTTCAAACCGCATATTTTTTTAACAAAACCGAAAATAAATTGGACCTGAGCATCGACGAATCGAAATCCGTTGAGGCTTTTGATAACGTTGACGATCTCGTCGTGACTGATTCCTTTCTCATCGGCGAATACTCCTGAATCTGATATCTCGTCGTTGTTCTGTAAATATGATAGAACAGCATCTTCCGCCATTGTTGTGTTCGATTGAAGCTTTTGGAGGCGAAATAGTATCGAGTGAGTAGTAGCAATAGTGGCGCCACAAATATGGAAAGGGTGAAAAATGAAAATAGAGTATTTTTGTGGGAGTTAATTGCAAAAGGCTGTTTTTGTGTTATTTTTAATTGGGGAAATAATCCCTTTATATAAGTTATATAAGTAAATAACCATTAGGAATATATTTTTAAGTGAATATATTTTTAAGTGAATCTATTGATAACTACTGATTTTTATATATCACGATCTTGTATTAAAGTGTATTAATACTTTATTCAACTAGATGTAAAAAGTTGTGTGATTTGTCCATCTTTTTCTTTAAATAATTTAAGAGACATAATGCTTACAGTTTTTAATTTTTAAAGTTGTCAAACATTAGGGAGTCAAATGTAACCTTACGGGCACGTTTGAAGTCTCGGATCAGGTTATAATATGACATATTGAATATGTCGGATTCAATCCATTATGATAGTTGTTGCTTGGTCCTTTTAATATGATGACCTAATCCATCGTTCTCGTCTTATTTTGTTTAGTTCGATGTATTGCGGCATAAGTGTTATGTCCTATTGGAAATAAAACCTCATTCTTGTTCATATTAAGTTAGATTATTGTTTTGAATTGATTAACAAGATGCTCACTTATAGATGATTAAAAGAAGCCCAAACTAGTAGGCCAAACAGTTCCAAAAGGCATACTCTATGTTGGGATTATGATTCCCAACAACCTATGAGGTCATATTAACATTATCTAAACACCTATGTAGGCTAATAATGCCACATTTGAAACTTCATACCGGGTTATGGTAGATTAGAAAATAACATGTTGAATATCTCATATTCAATCCATCGTTATATTGTTTGGTTCGTCATGTTAATTGAACAATCTAATCCATGGTCCTCACCTTATTTCATTCAGTTCACTAGATTGCAATTCGACATTAAGTCCTATTAGAAGTAACTTACATTCCTACACAATTGTTAAAACATTCATTTAAGATGGTTATAAAAGCCCACAACATCGACTCAAACGATTTTAATTGTTCCAACTTCCAACCCTATATTAAAACGATAATTTCAAACAACCTATTAAGCCAGAACGCATAATTAACGTTACGCAAACACCCTTGCTATTTGCTAATAAATATTTTCAAACGTGCCCCAAGTGTTTCCAAACACGCCCTTCGATCAAGGGGGTTAAATGTCATACCTCTTTAGCTGGGTGGCTCTTATGCAAATTCCCCATCATCTAACCACAACGACACCGTTTCAACGGCTCTATAAAAAACAAATCGAAATGCAGGGTTTAAAGCCAATTGCCTCCAACACCCAAAACCTCTGCACAAAAACTGAAAAAATCAATGGCATCAATATGCAGATCCATTGCTACGATCAGCAAAAGGTCCATATCAACTCGCTCCAACGCAATACTCACAAATCTAGCTCCAAAATCCGCAACCAGCTCAGCGTTCACTTCTCCATCGAGACCGATTCTTCGTGCTGCTTCGAGGTAAATGCACAATTTTCGTAATCTACCGTTAATTTTGTGTTTATGCGGTACAATTTGGTGTGCGAATGAAGCAATTGAGATGATCGGTGCTTAAATTGAGCTTGTTGTTGGTGTTTTTTGACTTGTTTATGTAGGTTTGCTTCAGTATTAGGAAGTGTTGAGACAATGTTGCCGTTACACAGTACAATTGCGGCAGCTCGATTGAAGTCGAATATCGCGGTTGATACGAGCTGCTGGAGTTGGCTCTCTCAAGGTGATATTCTCTCGCTGCATTTTGTTTCTCTGTTCTTTTCCTTATTTTGTTTTTATATGCTGGAATTAGTTGCGGATTTTGGTTGTTTTTACGTGCAATGTGTTATAAGTCGCTGAATCTCCCGATTGGTAGATAGTTGTTTCGCGTGGTCTGTCTAGTCAATGACTTTGTTAGATGTGAATATCCATTGACTTAATGCTTAGGGTGTCATAATTGATATATGTATAGGCATTCACGTGCATAAGAGATAATAGCGGTTACGGAAAACTTTGGTATGGAAAGTGTTATACGGGATTCACTTGGGTGACTTGCGGTTTGGAAGTGTGAAAAGAAGTAATGATTTGTAAACAAGCCATTATGTATTGTCTGGTAATAGTAGAACTATATATGTATATGTTGGAGCAAATTTTTGTGCCATAATCTTCTTTTGAGTATGACTTGGAAACTTTAAGTTTGTAACTGAGTTCCTATAAATGTAGGAAAAATTTATCAGTGTCATAACAGATATTTGACAAATTCAGGAACCAAGAGTTTTTTCGATAAACTGGCTTGTGAGAAATAAAATCCAGAAGATGTGGTAGTGTAGTGGATTTACTTGCATGGTGCAATCGAGAATGTTGCTTGTGCTTCTATTTCTTAAATTGCAACGTACTGGTTAGATAAAATACACCAAAAACTCTTGTATTAGTTTTCCTATTGAGGGTAATGCGTCTGTGGGTCGAAAGGATTACATGATTCATTTCATACTATTGTTCCGTTTGTTGGATGATACTTTTTTGACTAGTTTTCTCCTGTCTGCTGTTATAGGATTTGCCAGTACTTTGTAACGAGGTGTTTGCTGCCCATAGACTTTATAACAATTTAAATGTTATATCCATGGGTTTTGGCTCGTTTAACATGGAAATAAGTGGAAGACTCCTGTAATATTTGTGGTTAGTTATATGATATTCTCTTTGACACCTTGTTAAGTCAATTAACATAGATGATTTTTACTATGTTGGCCGGATATTGGTGCATTTAGTGATATTTACGATGGTGGATTATGATCCGATTGTGTAGTCAGTATGGATTGCCGCATTTCATGTTACTTTTTGAAATTACGGTGACTTTTTAATTACAGGATGGGGTTTTCTTTTTCATTTTCATTGTTCAATGTTCAATGTTAGTTTTCTGTGGCCATATTCTTCTCCTGATGTCTGTATGCGGTTTTAAAGTCGTTGTGTAGTAGCAGTGAGTATAATAGTGCACCCGACGTCTATTCGGCCTCAAGGCCTTAAATAGTACATAATCCTTCAACTTGTAGTTCAAGGTTTACTTATGTTATAATTATTTCTGAAGAAAACTGCAAGTGTCAAAGCATCATCAGTATCTCCTTTGTTTGTACGCACTGTAGGTTAATAGAGCTTTTAGTCGTCTCCTCCCCCCCCCCCCCCCCACCCTAATTTGATAAGTGATTTAGGAGCCCAAAGATATGAATTTATTGCAAGATGCAGAAATCATATTGCATAGATGGTGATTGCCACTTTTTTTAGGTCATTTCAGATGAAGGTTCATGAAGTAGCAACATTTGTAATAACAATGACATTCTAGGACTCTATGCTTAGTTAGTCGCTTCAATTTCAATTCTTTTTGATAACAACCAGCTTCTCCTCCATCATTTGTTATTGCTTGTTCTCATACAAGTTTCTGTTCCTTCCACTGATTTTCCACGTCTCTTTCTTCTCTGTATGCCTTAGATTTTGCGATACCTCGGTGACCAGAGATCCAGACTGCCTTCCAGACCATCTAGGCTTGAACTTTGAGAGAAAATACCTTCTTCATCTTCCATCCTCTTTTGACCCTACTATCCGCTGTCGTGTCCACTTCCCGGTACAAGTCACCACATAATTCTCAAAATAAGTTGTACAATCAAGAATGATCCGCTAGTTCATGGTTTTAATATTTATTTATTATGATGCTGGGGATTTATCTACTGAGATTTCCTTTGTTTCGATCTTTTTTATTAGTTTGAATTCATCATGACTGCTGCAAGCTCACTCTTTTGTTTGGCAGTATAAGTTGTTTTCCAGTGAATGTGGAATAGCATTTCTGTTATGCTTGCAGAACTGATTTTGCACAGTTTGGTTCTCTAATATCAGTTAGTTTGAGTCTCCATGTAGTTTCACCTAAGCTTTGAATAAATCATTTATGTTGTTGGATCCATAGGAGGAGTGAAAACTTCATTTGGCAACAGTTTCTTTCTCCAATATTGTAGCAAAATTTAAAGTTTTGAACTCCTTGCTAAGAAAACATTTAGGGCCCGTTTGCTAGCACCTAATATACTCTTATTAGGAGTTTATATAAACCGTGCTATTAATGTATTTGGTAAAACAACTATAATCCATAGCTAATCATCCCTTCGCAACCAAACACACCCATAAATTTACATTTTACATGTTTGAATCACCAACTTACATCTTTTCTATGAGGTTATACCTTTCTTGGTGTTAAATCTTCGTTTTCTCAAATTGTCTTCTTTTCAGAATCCACGTACACTAAAACCTTGTTTTCTGAATGTACTAACCATGCTTCTGAGCATAACAAAGTCCCATGGACTACACAGCTATATGTTCGGCCCAATAACTAAAGTTACATGTTGGATCCAGTTTTGGGTGTATTGGGCTTTTGTTTTTATATGAAACAAAACTTGAAGAAAAATAGCACGATGCTGAGTAAAGCATGAGTCTACGTGGCTGAAAAACTCCACGTGATGATGGCATGCAATAGACTCAGTTGTCGTGTTGTGTTCACGTGTTTGTTCTCCCAAAGGCCCAATTCTCAAAATTTGCATAGGAAATTAATAACAATAGTATGTTCCTTGTCATTTTCCCTATAAATAGTAGAACGTTCATTTAATTCGAACCCACAGAGAGGATGAATGAACAATCATTGGTAGCATTGAGTGATGAAATTTGTAATTGTTGGTGCCTCGACATTTGGGGCGTAGCCTGCTATCCCGCGTGGGGATAACGTTGTTTAACATTGTGCCACTTTTCTCTTCTCTCTTTGTCTTAATTTTGGATGCAAAAAGTAATTAATACTTTAGTTAAAAAAAATAATAAAAATAATATAGATCTGGATTAGGAAAGTAATTTTAAGTTTGAGCTGCATTTTACACGATAATAACACCCACATTGTCTAGGTCAAAGAGGGCACGAAAGACGACCTCTCGCAACAGACATCATTTAACGAAATTAACACATAACAGGTCGATGTCTTAAATGGCAGCGCTTTGCCTCTTGGAAGTAGGGGTGCCACTATGTCAATGGCCTCTTACACAAGTATCTAATTAGGTCAATTCTTTTAGTGACTTGTTTTTTCAGATACTTGACACATCCCGCACGATATGTACATATACAAGTTTGTCGAGCGAAAAACAAAAGGAAAGATATTTTACACAAGATGAAACGCTTCATCTTGTCCTTATTGAGTTATTTTCTCTAATGTCTACAAGATATATTTTGTGGAGCAAGACTTGGATGGTCGAAAAGAGAGTGTGTTCTTTCAAATTTAAGTTACGGTACTTGCCTCGCAAGTGTAGGATCCTGTTATCAATAGGTTTTAGACTGCCACATGTCGATTGTGAATTCTATAGAAGGAGATCATCGATGTCTGTTGAAAATTTACCGAGACATTTTTATTTTCAACTTTGTGAAAATGAAACATGATTGTGTTTTCTATATCTGTTGTAACAACTATTTATACAAAATTTTCAAAACACTTCTAGGAACTTTTAAAATATTATGGTTCAACTTCCCATGCCCGAGTTAATTATCACATGTTTTCCGTGTTGCAACTTGCCTAAATGAGACGATATCATCATTGATATTAGATACATCTTTTTCAATCTTCCTTCTCTTTTTACTTCCTCCCCCTCTCTATAGGATAAGATCTAAGGAATATTACATACGCATTGGTCCACTTCTTTTAGGAATACCTAAATATTTAAACATGTATACACAATAGACTTTGAGTATAATATAAGTTACAATGTCTTCGAATGTGTTTTTCATGATAATTTTGGAAATGTGTCTAGTGATTTATTGGCTCATAGGTCTTCAATAGTATCATATGTTAACAATGAATCAAAGTTTCAATTTAATGTGTCCTTTTGTATGCCAATTATTAGAAGCTTTATTGATTTTTTGACATGTTCGAAAAGTCGAAAAATAGAATTCATAATGAACTTGAAAAATGCTTTATGTCTTGAGTCCACCAAGTTGAAAACAGGAGCGTGTTGACATAATTCTTTAAAAATGTGAAATTTTGATGATGTTTACAGATATATCGTACTTGTTTCAACAACGTTGCCCTATATTTCAAAGTAAAACTATTTAGGCTAGTTTCCTAATTATGTATTATAGTGATTAGAAACTAAATTGGTATCGTGGAGTCCTATGAATACTTAATAGAGAAACATTTAACCAAATCTATTACACTAAGAATTTAGTCACATTTGTCATTACAAATTTAATTATAGCATAGAAATTCACGTTTTATTGTTGTCTTCCTTCACTAGGGAGACGTACCAAAACTGTTTCCTCATTTTTATCAACTGACAGTCAAGGGATATTATTTTCTATACCAGCCTTATGAATAATTGATTGCCTTGTGAATCTGTGACAAGAATTGTTTCGTGTAATTGTTGATATTTCATAAACATAGCAAGTAGAGAGTTCAATGATTTGACTCGAGTCTCATATAATTATTCCTACTACCAAAGTAGTATAATCTTTTTTTCAAAGTTACACAAAGTTGTTTACTATTTTTATCTAAAAAAACTAATGTATATAATAGAAATTCTATGTGAGTTAATTTGCTATGTCTCTTTATTTGGCTACCCACTTAACATTCCCCTAATTAAAATACAACCTCAATATATTTTTATAATAAGTCAATACAAGAATATAAAAGAAATACTACATACCGATTCAGAAAAGAGGTTACATGTTTTTGTAAGTAGCTAAATACGTGTTGTTTTATCTGCCGTCGTCGCATGTTCAATGTACACAGCACAGACACATTTTATATTTCACTCTCTTTTTCTAATTATTATTATTGTTATTATTATTTATATTTATTATTATTTAATATTCCTCCCTTTTGTGAGTTAAGGGGTGGCGGGATTTGTCTGTTTGGGTGTCATTGCCTGAGAAGGTGATGGCGTCGTTTTGTGCAGAGGTATTTTGTCGGAATCTAAGTTTTCAATTCTATTTTAGATATCTTATCACATTTTTGTTACTCAGTAATGGGCTTTTTAGTTTTTAGTCCATTCTGTGATCAGTTACTGAAAACTATTATTCCACCCAATGTTTTTAAAACCGGACCGGACATAGAACCGGCAACCTCACGATTACAGGTTAAACCGGTTAAACCGGTTCAACTACTGGTTGAACCGTTATTTTATATTATTATTTATTCAAATATAGAAAAAATATATGTCTTTAAGTTAGTTAAGAAGTATTAATATATATACATATAAGTTTACGAGAATATAAAAGTAAGGAACTTTTGCTTAACCTGTTTACTTGCTAACTAAACCTATATATTTGATAAGGATTAAAGATCATTTAACGTTTACATTACAATTAGATTATATATATATATATATAATAATGATAAATAATTGATTAGTTACCAATACCATGTAAATAGATAATTACTAACATTCTTATCCACTACACACTTAATATCATCTAATATAAAAAATATATAATTTAATATATTTTACGAATAAACTTAGACACTTATCAATATTCCCCCCATATTTCTATTTCACGTTTTTCTTTAATTTGTAGATATCCACCATATCTTTATTTTTTGCCGTTTTCTTTTCTCAATTTACAATAAATCATTGAGTGTAAAATGTAAATTTATTGTCATAGGTCAAATGTTTACTCCAATAAAACCGCCCCCACCAAATCTTTTACCCATGAATTTCTCTCTTTTCAAAACAAACTTTTTCTCTTTCCAATTCCAATTACCATTCACACGTCTTATTCAATTTATTTTCTACCTTCTCTCTCTACATAAATTTAAAAAGAGATTTACTTCTTTCTATCTACCAATTATTCTCTGATTCTTGACCTTCTTAATTTAGATTTATTTTTCTCAATGGTGGATTCATTTTCTTTGAAGATGATTTATCAACTCGGGTGAAAGCTTTTGCTCAAATTAACATGACATTTTTTTTCTCCTTCTCCTTCTTTGTGTCAATGGCTGCATTCTCTTTGAGGGGCTAAAAATAATTAGCAGAGAAGGGCGAAAATCCTTCTTTTTTTTTTTTTGAAAGCAGACCCGGTTCGTATAGCGGTCCGGTTGGCCGGTTCGCCCCGGTCCAACCGGATTTTGAGCGGTCTCGCCCGCTATCGAGCAAAACCGGTTTGCTAAGTACCTCCGGACCGGAGACGCCTCCGGTCAGCGGTCGACCCGGTCGGACCGGCCGGTCCGGTCCGGTTTTAACAACCTTGATTCCACCTATTAAAGATTCAATCTTTTTTCATTTGCAGTACTACTAACACCAAAAGAGCCAAATTTCGGCAAATATACCTTTATTTTTTCTTTGGAAAATAAAAATTTGGTAGAAAAATTATCTGGGATTTTCAATAATCAATTTTGTTGGTTCTCTAACATTATTTTTTTTTTTTTTTTTTTTGTTGTTGGAGTTATACTGCTTCTAGTGGTAACTTTTACTGCTAATTCTTGTTTCTACGTTAAAAGTTTGTCCTTTATCTGTTTCTTATTACCTTATTGCAGCTCATATTTGTTTCCCCTTGGGAAATTCGCTACATAAGAAAAACAAGAGATTAGCAGAAGAATTACATGAGATTTTGAATCATCAATTTTGTTTGTTCTCTTACTCTGTTTTTCTTTTCCTTTTTTGTAGTTTTCTTAAATAAAGAAATGCCACTGTTTTATTGATGTATATATATCAGCTCCCTCAATACTATTCTGCTTTATCTCCTTGTTTCCTGGGTTTTTTTCTCTGCCAAGGTGGTTGCAAGATTCTTGCCTTTTTTCAGCTTCATAAGTTTCTTGCCTACTTTTTAACTCAAAAAGAAATGGATAATTATGCAAAATGGATCCTAAATTTTGCACTCAACTCATCTGTTTTTTGGACCCTTTTTGTTTCTATTATCTGTCTAGTGTTTCATATACACTATTCTGTTTGAGTAATTCCTGTATTTCCACCTTTTTTCAGTTAGAAATGCTTTTGAATTTTCCTATCTTGTTTTTTCATAAGCGACCAATTCCCCTGTTTCTTGAATTGTGTTTGTATTCTAATTTTACAGGTTATCTCAACAAACACAGCTCTGTTTCATGGGTTTTCTCAGTCCATTACAATTAAAGCTTGATGGATTTCAGTGAAGAGGAGGTCTTGATTTCTCTGAGAGAGATGGAGAACAACGACGACGAGGAAGAACTCGTCGAAAACGGAGCAACAGAAAACGGTCACCACACCGTAATCAGACACTCCTCTTATCAACAAGGCATCAAAACCTCCTTACAATGGTTTGATTTAAGAGTCTTTTACATTAGGCTTAGCAAATGCGTAATAAACGATGATTCAACCCCCGAGTACCTTACGTTAAACCATGTTCCCCTTAATCGCGACACTCTTTTAGAAGCCAATGGTGTGAGAACAAGCATATATTCTGACGGTGTATCGACTCTGTTGAAAAGGGACAGATTAGATAGGCGATCGGAAGAAGTTACGTTCGTGAGCACCGATAGTATTAGGACAACGGGAAGTGTGAAATTTGAGGTGTTCCATAAAGATGTGATGGTGCTTTCTGGAAGTTTGGAATTATGTCATTGCAATGGTAGTTTGGTGGAGTCGAAGAGTCATGGACCGAGTTGGATTATGAGTTGCGAGTCAGATTTAGTTGCGGTCGATGGATTTTTTAAGGGGAATCAAAGCGCTGCTCCGGCGATTGAGGTTTATGTAGCCGGTTGCTTTTTAGGTAGTCCGATTATAATGACGAAAAATTTGCAGATTAGTCATAGGAGGAAGCAGAATAGGAAAGGTATGCTGGAATCGATACCAGAGTATGAGGCTACTCAGAGTCAAGAAGTTGATTCCTCCAGCCTCACAATGCAGGTATCTTTACAACAATTTCGGATGTTGGAATTTAATTTGTAATATTTGATAACCATTTTATCCATCTGGTGATTCTATTGTGACATTTAGCAATTCTTGATGTCGATTTGATTGCGGAAAATTCTGGTGGATTTTAGATTTTATTTCTAAGTTTCAGTTCAGAGTAAATTTTTGTCTGCTAAATATTAAATTGTCTTCAATATTTTTCGATTCCTCATGACATGTTTCGGAAACCTTCATAAAAAATAGGGTGAATTTGAAAAATACTCCATGTTACGTGTCCATAAAGTACATAATGGAAAAATTTCAGCACTTTTCGAGGTAACATATTAGAAATTTTGATCCATAGAATTAAGTACCCTTTTACCCATATGGTAGTTTTATTGTGGCATTTTGCTATGCTTGATGTCTATGTGATTGCAGAATATCCTTATCTAAACCAGGTTTGTCGTAGATCTTGTGGGCGTTTCTCGTGCATTAAAACTTGTGCCTACAACATTTAAAATCACAATCTTTTTTATGATGAGACAAAACCATAACAAAGACATCTATAGACCTGATCTAGATAGGAATCACTTGTGGTTGGTGGTGTGAAAGGGAATATTCTTGCAGCAATCTTCTTGGTGGAACAAATTCTTGCAGATAATAATGATAGTATAGAAAAACTTATCCTGGAGTGAGTATTCAGGAGTCAGTACAGCATGAGGGTGGCACATTCTTTTAAGCAGAATAATATTCAATACTTCATTTCTGATCTGACATTGTTTTGCATATTCTAAAATGATTTCATGTGGATACTGGATAATGTAACTGTTGAAGATCAGTAAATTTTTAACTGTAATATTGTTGGTAGGAGATTCAAATTCTTGTTTATGGTCACCGGTGCTAATCGTTGCAATTCTTTTTGCAGTCAAGGAATTACCCGGATTATAAGCCACAAGACGAAAACTTTAGCAGCCCATACACGGGAATGGAATATATGGAAGGTGAAGATGGTGAACTATCGTGGTTCAACGCTGGAGTAAGAGTCGGGGTTGGCATCGGCCTCAGTGTTTGTCTAGGAGTTGGAATAGGAGTCGGCTTGCTAGTTCGGACATACCAGGGAACCACAAGAAACTTCAGAAGGCGATTACTCTGATTCGTTTTTCTTACTTGTAATCTGACACTTGCTTCGTGAGTAGAGATCCTGACCTGACCTTTTTGCAGATACAACCAACGTTTGTGCAAATTAAGTCGAGAGTAATGCAGAGCTCACTTTTGTTCTGATCAAAATTAGTGCTAGAAAGTATGGATCAAATAAGACTTGTAATTATACAGGAATTTTGCCTGAGCCTCACACCCCCCGCTTAGGTATAAGATATGATGATGTAGCTTTTGTGAAGAGGATGAGTGAAGTTTCTACTAATTTCTGTGCAATGAAATGGAAAAAAACATTTGGTATTTCTCTGATTGTGATGGGTAATTTGTTCCAATTTGATAACGTTTCTGGTGGTTGAGGTGCATTACTGCTGCGAGTACCCCCACGATAATGTGGTGTAATTTTGTGATAGAAAACGTCTAATCCTCTAACCTATACCCCGTCATTTCATTGTGGTGATAAAAAAAACGTCAAAGCACTCCTTTTTGCGAGGTTTTCCTTATCTGCCTCGTTACCTTTCCTAATTGGTGTAAAGTACTCCCTGATCAACTCTCCAGTAGAATAATTTCACCTTAAAGTTTATTTTAGTTGGAATATTAAACGTAAATATGAGAAATCATCTTAATTTAACCATAATGCTAGTTTCAATTTCCTAAATTAAAATTTGAAAATTAAGAATTGAAATGTAGTTACAAACATATAGAGTGTAGACATAATTATTCTTAAAACTTACACTAACAGAGATAATAGAGAGCAAAGCCAAAATTCTTGCCAGAAGGTATCGACATAAATGTCAAAAACACTTGAGTCTTTTGAAAGTCTTTTAACCCTCTTACAGCCTAAAATCTGCAGGGGCAGAGTTTGCTAACCTAGAAGACACCATAAACCTACCAAACAGTTTCACATAAGAAAAGTTTATGTGCCGGCAAGGCAACACCACTTGCTTCGCTCGGAAAGATTTTATATACAAATTACAGAAACACCGACCAGATGAGTTACCAAAGCACAAAGCTGATATCAATGAGAGGGATCCGGCTGGGAGGGTCCGTTTGTACGGCGAAACCAGGTAGCAAAAGCAGCAACCAAGTGAGGGCAGTCGTCAATATTGCGAGTTGAAAAGCTAAGACATTCAGTCAGCAAGTTTCGTGATTCGCACATTGAGAGTGTCGAGATGATCTTCAAGAATGTTTCTTCCAGTTCAAGGTAGAGAGATTTATGATCTGGTCCCATTGGTGAGGTCCTGTCTTTGCATGTAATCAATACCGGAAGCCAGTGTCTCACAAACCCCGATCTCATCTGATAGACAGAGGAAGATCATTAGGAAAAATACAAGTTTGGTGATAAAACGCCACAGAAAATGAATACTAATTCTATAACTTCTGAACAACGATATACAAGAAAGAAGTCAACAGTATACCCTACTATGCACAGACACGGACAAAGACACGACATAACACGGACACGACGACGCAGATTTTAAAAATTACAAGACACTACACGTCCGGGACATGTCTTACTTTTGTTATTGGAATATATTAAATGTCATTATAATCTTTAAAAAATGATATTTCTAAGTCCAATTCTTAATTAAAAAGGAAAAAGAAATAATAACAAATAAATGAAACTATAAGTCAAAGAAGTTATAGAAACAAACTCGTATATTTTCAAGGTGGTACAAATTAAATAGTAAAGAATCAATTTTAGTTTGTTTGTCAATCGACCAAGAGGGAAACGAGGAGAAAGCTTAAAATCTGAAGCCGAAATGATAAAAGAGTTAAAATTTCTCGTAATTTTTTTTTTTTACTTTATTAGTTGTTTAATTTTCAAAAAAGTAATAATTTCTTTTAGTTTTTTGGTTTACTATTAGTAACTTTTTAATTTCTGATCACAAAATAATTTAAAATATAATAGTATATACTCAAACGTGTCCGAAATGCGTCGGATACGGCCTTCAAACGTGTGCGAGATAGTGTCCAAAATTATTTTTATTTATTTACTTATGGACACGGCACGTGAATTGCCCAAAATGTGTCCAACGCGTGTCGGTGTTTTGTCGGCGTCCGACATGCATTAAGTAATTTTGACGAGTGCCGGTGCATTTATACCCCAAGATTTTCGAAACAGTCGTTATACGGCTTCTACAGCTAGGTACCTCATCTATAAATGGATACTAATAGCAAACCGTGCAAACACTGTGCAGTATAAAGCAATGTGCATATCAATACAACTTTAATACAAATCCCTTTAAAATAACCTACACTAGCATAAATACTATTCTCTTTGTCGTTGCCAAAGATAAAATTTTCTTGCTTTGAAACAGTAATATAATAGGTCACGGTTCCTCTTTCAATATATCAGCCCTGGGAAACCTTAATTTTAGTACGAGATATCTACTTGGTACAAAGATATAATACTAAACCATACAGTGCTTCAAATGAAACCTGCATGGTTTAGAAGGGGGAAGAATTGGTCGTAAACTGGCTGACCCATGCACAAGACTATAGCCTCTTCCTTCAATTTGAATCCCCACATACAAATACAGTTCCTTCTCAAATTAACAGGTTTTCACTTTAGAAAGATCTACTCTTCTTTCCTTTGTATGGTTTGTGTTTATACTGATAGCAGTGATGACCACCACCTCCCATGGAATCCTTGGGTTTCAAAACAAAAGATAGGACTCGTCGCATGTCTCAATCCCCTCAATAAAATTTCTTAAAGCACATATGGGTTCTGCGGCCTATTCTTAGTAGTTTGCAGTTCTCTCAAAAGGTCTGAAGCTAATGAAAACCATGAAACTCGCAATAGTGTCACTTGGCTACAGATAAATGTGTAACTATGAAACTAGCAGTGAGAAAACCACAGAAAGCACACATGCCTTTCGCCATAGGACATTTATGGGATTTTTTATTTTGATCAGAGCAATCAAAATTGAAGAACTTAGGATTAAATATTTTTTAAACTTTACACGTACCAAATAAACTAATGGTTGCACACAACAAAAGCTCACCCTCAAAATTCTACATGTCAATCATTGATTCGTATAGAAAGCATGAAGGTATACTATCTTGGACCACGATAACTTGGCCGAATGTGGGCGCCGCATATTCAAACAATTAATATGAACACAAAGATCCAAAAATCACATAATGAATCTGAAGCTAGACTCAACGATGACAACAGCATAGTTCATGTTACTACATAAGCTCAAAGTGCAATTGAAGGGCAAACCTGTTTTGGAGCCGACATATCCCCGCTGACAATATAGCTAGCAAGTCGGCTAGTGCAACGCAGCACAACAGCAGGAAGACTGGGGGCAACATTTATCCATAGATCGTCACCAAATGCCCTCTGCAAATTTATTGTAAAACCAACTTGGCTGGACCACGCTAGTACAGCTGAATCAGCAACTCCAAGTTCAACCATCCTTTCTACCAACCAAAGCAAGTTCTTCCCATGAGTCATCGCATTGTGCAAATGCAGCTTTTGTATTCCCTCTATCTCATTTATATGATTTCCTCTAAAATCGGGACTCGAGTAGTCCTCCAAACACCGCTTCATAAGATGCAAAATCGACTCAAACACCACATTCAAAACCGCAAACGTGTCTCTCTTTGAAGCGAAATCTCTCAACAGCTTCGCCACGAAAGCCTTGGCAAAGGCCACCTTGGGTTGACCATGCAACGCCGAATCAATTAATCCAAGAAGCATTTCCGCCGACGCTCCTATAATACTGAGACGAGAAGCCGGAACCGAAACCCTATCAACGAGACCTTTCGCTTCCTCATCGCGATTCAACAGAGGAATCAAGTCCATTATCCTCTTCTCCTCATCTTCCGACCACGGCACCGTCTCAAGGAACCTAACGCACTCCCTAACGCAATCCTCAAACAGCAATTCGAGTGCAATCGGTAGACTACTAATCGCACTAGCTACACTACCAAATCTAAACGGAAATTTGGAGTACAGCATTTCTAAAACTTTCAAATGATGATCAAACGAACCAGCAGAAGCCGGTACAGCTAGATTTAATCGGTGCATTTTAACAGAATTTTCCGGTGATTCGTCATCCTGACCTGTTTGCCGCCATCGATCCGATAGAAGCGCATCAAAGTACTTAGATCGGCGAAGAACGCTCGAATGCAGGTAGACCTGGACCTCCGACTGATCAACGGCTGAATTCGAACCGGTTGACCGATCGGACGGAGAGGATTGATCATCGAAATGAAGGCGTAGAATGACGTCAGCTGTTGCAGCGTCGTTGAATCGACAAACGGTGGTGGATTCGTGAGTTAGGGTTTCGTTTTGTGGAGATGATGAATCGGTGATCGCAACGGTGGATGAGGAGATGCGATTGTCGGTGTCGATTCGCTGTTTTTTCGCTGCGCCGCCGGCGCCGGAATTATCGCCGGCCATCGTCATTGTGCGATGATCTGAAATTGAGTTGGATAAGTTTCTAGAAGAAATGAGAGTCAGCTTTGCCTTTGACTATTGTTTTAAAAAACTCTTTAAAATATCATATATTTAAGTGGTAGGTAAATTTGTGCAAAAAAATTAAATGTCCTGCAGAAATTAAATCTTTTTATGGAGAGTATTTCAAAAAAGATTATGTGGATTAAAAGGAATTTGCGACGTCGACACTAAATTACAGATGATCATTGTTTCCTTTCGTGTCACGTTGCGCAACAAGTCGGGGCGTTAGCTTATATTCCTTGCATATTTTTGTTACAAGTAGACGAGACTTTGGAGGACTCGATGAGGCGTATTATGAAGGAAGCGGGTGCCGTTCTTGTTTTGAGAATTCCGCTTATTTGTTGGGCGATTTGGGGCAATCGTTATGGGTGAACAGCGGGTGAGAAAGCTTCTTCACCGAGCGACATTTTATCATTTTCTATAACTCATTTGCAGGCTTGGTTGGAACGTAATGCATGGGCAAAGGTTTGATACGTTTGGGAGACTCGAGTGGTAGTTTTTGGCAGCCCCCTCCTGTTTCATTGGATTAAGATCAATTTTGATGGAGCTATTTTTGCTCAAGAAGGGGATCGGGTTTCGGTGTGGTTGCACGAGACTCTACGGGCACGGTTCTGCCTTGGGCAAAACGTCGTATTGTTGGTAAACTGGGGGCGCTGAATGCGGAGGCGGGAGTCTTTTTGCTAGCGGTGAAAACTGCGTATAAGATGAATTTTTTTACGGTGATTGTTTGCCGGTGATTCGTGATATTTGTAATCCTAATGGGTGTGAAGCGAATTATGATACTTTACTCAGAGATATTCGGGTTATTTGTGCTAGCAGACCTTCATTTGTGTTTCAGTGGATTAGCCGTGAAGCTAATGGCGAGGATCGTTCTATCGCTCAAATATGTACCCTGACCAGATCTTGTGGACACATGGTCTGGGTATAAACCCTATCTCTAATTCTAGGGTATGGGTCAGAGTAAGACTCTACCCTTGACAGGCCTATCTGAAATTGAGTGGATAAATTCAAGGAAAAATGAGAGTGAACTGAGTTGGGTACATATTTTAATGTTATTTTAGTTATACTCATATTTGATATTAATAAGTGAAACTTATTTCAAAAACTATATACACTTGTCAATAAAATTCTAAAATTGTTAAAACGTGTTGTTAATAAAATGTCACGTGTCAAACTTAACAAAAAGATTTATATTCCGTAGTACATGATAAAACATTAGCGGTTTTAATTTCTGGTAATAAAGTGGGTGTCAACCAGAAGGATCGTTGCTCGTCGCAGCGACGAGAATAATACTCAACGCCTCCATCTAACAAGTTGTATCACCCAACATGATCTCTAGTCCTGTCGAGTTCCCATCGCCTCCCGTAAAAATGATCATCGCAAGCGAAATATGGATGATTAGCTATGTATCCTTAAATTTTAGAAGCATCCACGAAGAACAAAGCGTTAAAGACCAACGAAAAGAGTTTTATGACATATACATGATTAGCTCCGCATCTTTGGATTTTAGAAGCGTCCACGAAGAACGAAGCGTTAACAAAACAAAAAGTGCTCTATTAACCACGTCACTAACCTCCTCCAAGTGATAGTTTCATTATCTCAGAAAAATGTTCGGTATTCTTGGCCGATAATATTGCTTTACTGTATGTAGCACAACCATTGACACACAGACAGATAACATTGGTTTTTAATCGGATATGTAAGCGAAATTTGTTGCTACGAGAGATAATATTGAAACAATCTAGCCGTCTTTTCTCGAGTAGCCACGGAAACTGATGGGAAGCATGGTCGCAGCACAACGCCACGAGACGCAAAGAGAACGAAAAGCAAGGAAATCTTTGAAGCATTGGGTTTTTTCTCGCCACGAAATTCACAAGATCAAAAAATAGAGAGACGAATTGCAGAATTTTATTTTTCGGGCATTGATGATGTGAATAAATATGTAATAAATATATTGATTTTCTGTTTTTCTTCATAAAAGGTAAGTTATACAGATACATTCCTCATATCACTTATTAATCATAATATATAGGAATGTTTTAATTTTGAGTTCTAGAACCTATAACCAAAAGCCCATAAGATTTACTTTTAAGCATTATATTAAAAAAAAATTAAATTTTAAGACATGGATTAGGGTAAATAATTGTACGAGAAATATATTTTTTTTCCCTTATTCTGCCTGTGCCGCGTTGGTCCCGTTTTACCGCTGGTAATTGTTCTCCTGTCTGATTTTTAGTTCCGATGATCATATCTATTTTTCATCTATACTTCCATGGGAATTAATTGTATGAATGAAAGAATAAGATTTGTTGAATATATTAAGTAGTGTGATTCTTGCTTATGTGTGCAATAGGCCTACTACAAAATAAAGGATTGTATTAGATATATATATATATATATATATATATATATATATATATATATATATATATATATATATATATAGATTTTGGTATTTCAAAATACTTGCAGTTGTGAAAGAATAAGCAAAAGAGAAATGATTGAGCAGTGCAAATTTAATTTATTGTTGACCTTAGGACGAAATATGTATTTTTAATTTATAAGAGTGTTTGCATTATGTGCATGTATATATTTTGTATGTGCATGTTTCAGTCAATGTGTGTTTGTATGAGTATTATATGCAGTGTGTGATTGATGTAGTTATTGAACTAATTTAGTTGAATAGTAAAGTGAACAAGTGATTCTAATTTGTTATAGAAAATAACAATCAGAGACAAAAGTTTGAAGGCTAGATGAGCCTCTCCTCAACTGTTGCGATCGTCGATTCATCTCCACAAAACGGAGCAGTAGCTCATGACAAATCTGTCGACGGAGGATTCAACGATGCTGCAACTGCTGACGTAGTCCTCCGCCTTCATTTCGATCAATCAGCTGATTATTCCGCTACATCAGCTATCGCCGTTGATCAGTCGGAGGTTCAGATTTACCTTCACTCGCGTGTTCTTCGCCGATCCAAGTACTTTGATGCACTTCTATTGGATCGATGGCAGCAACAAGGTCAGGATGACGATGAATCATCGTTGCCTTCTGAAAAGTCTGAAGAAAAATTTCACCGACTTAATCTAGCTGTACCAGCTAGTGCCGGTTCGTTTGATCATCATTTGAAAGATCTAGAAATGCTTTACTCCAATTGTTTGCCTGTAGTAATTGATAGTGTAGCTACTGCGATTAGTATTCTACCTGTTGCGCTTGAACTGCTCTTTGAGGATTGCTTTAGGGCGTGCATTAGGTTCCTTGAGGCGGTGCCTTGGTCGGAAGATGAGGAGAATAGGATACTGAATTTGATTCCTTTTTTGACTTGTCACGAGGAAGCGAAAGAGCTCGTTGCCAGGGTTTCGGTTTCTCCTGCCAAAGCTGATCATTCGGTAGAAATGCTTTATGGATTAATTTATGTTTCGATCTTCAAGTATCCCAACATGGTCGCTGCCAAGGCTTTTGTAACGAAACTGCTGAGGGATTTTGCTTCGAAGGATGTGGTGAGGGTGGCATTGGATATGGCGTTTCAGACGTGTTTGTTTGGTCTAAAGCAGCATTTGGAGGAGTACCACGGTCCCGACTATGGAGGAGATCATTATGAAGCAGAGTTGCTGATAGCCAAAGGTTATAACTTGCTTTGGTTGGTAGAGACGATGGTTGAACTTAGAATTGCGGATTCAGCAGTGAAGGCATGGAGCGAACAGGCTCCTTTGGTAGCGAATTTGGAGAGTATTTTATTTCCTGATGGTGCAATGAGAGACCTTGTCAGTCTTCCTGATGTTGTACTGCGTTGCACTAGCCGACTTGCTAGCTCTGTTGCCACCGGGAATGTCGTGGCTGCGAGACAGGTTTGTCCTTAAACTGCACTTTTGAGCTTGTTTAGTAACAAATCCATAAATGTAACTATGGCAAAAGTAGACATCATTTGCTAAAATTAAGGTTTTGCGTGCTGACATATGGAGCGAAACTGCTACCTGATGTATTACTGATTCACAGCAAGAAAATTTTCTCTTTGGCGATGAGAAATTGAGAATTAGAATAGTTACAATGCCAGAATAGGTTCTCTTAAAGGGCGTTGTAATAACCTTTGTACTCCTATAATGCACGCACATTGTTGTTTTAAACTCGCTTGTTATTTTTGTTTAGCAGTGTTCTAATATCTTCTTTCACATCAAACTTCTGTTCCGCCATAAAAGATCGATCCTTACTCTTCGTCTAACAGGTTAGATTGGAGCTTGTGAGAGACTGGCTTCCGGTGTTGGATGCATTCAAAAACACCCTCTCACCAATGGAACCAGATCAAAAATCACTGTGCCTCGAGCTGGAAGAATCATTCTTGAGTATCATATCCACGCTCCCGATATGCGACGCAAAAGAATTGCTGCAGAAGTGTATTAGCTTTCCAGATCCCGATGTTGACGACTGCCCCACTTGGTTGCTGCCTTAAATACCTGGTTTCGTCGTGTAAACAGGCGCCCACAGCCAGATCTCTCTCAGTAATGCAAAATGGCACCGGCAATTCATCTAGTCAGTAATTTTTGCATTTTGTATACTAAAACGTTATTGAGCGAAGCATGCGGGCGTTGCTTCGCCTGTACATAAAACTATCTTTATGCGCATGGATGAGTTTTTTGTTTTGGTGTATGTTTCGATCTGTTAAATATTAAAAACTCTTAGTAATGTTTCGAGATCTTTTCGACATATTTCTAAAAATTCACAAAAATTGTTGAGATGGAAGTGGAAAATGTTTAGAAACATAAAAGGTTTTCGTAGTTTGAACAATATTGGTGCAAAATGTTGGTAACTTATCGGTGCTCTTTCGTTAGCAAACTTTGTCCTTGATTTGAAGCTGTGGGAGGTTTAAAAAGGTTTTTGAGACTGTAAACAAACTATGATGTGTTCTGAAGATTTGTGTTGAGACTTTTTGGTTAGAGTGCCAAGAGAAACAGAGAAGACAAGGATTAATTATGACTGTAATGTAGCACGGCCATTGACAAACTTTGACACACAGATAACATTGGTTTTTAATCGGATCCGTAAACGAAATTTGTTGTTACGAGAGATGTTGAAACGGTCTAGCCGCTATCTCTCGAGTAGCCACGGGAATTGATGGGAAGCATCGAAAATCTCCTTGGTCGCAGCACAACGCCACGAGACACAAACAAAACGAAAAGCAAAGGAAATCTTCTAAGCATTGGGTTTCTCTCGCCACGAAAACCAGATTAGTTGCTGCACCGGCGATTGAGGTTTATGGAGCGGGTTGCTTTTTAGGTAGTCCGATTATAATGACGAAAACTTTGCAGATTAGTCATAGGAGGAAACAGAATAGGAAAAGTGTGCTGGAATCGATACCAGAGTATGAGGCGACTCAGAGTCAAGAAGTTGATTCCTCCAGCCTCACAATGCAGGTATCTTCACACACAATTTCGGATATTGGAATTTAATTTGTAATATTTGATAACCATTTTATGCATCTGATGATTCTTTTGTGACATTTAGCAATTCTTGATGTCGATTTGATTGCGGAAAATTATTTCTAAGTTTCAGTTCAGAGTATATTTTTGTCCGCTAAATATTAAAAAGTCTTCAATATTTTTCGATTGTCTCATGACATGTTTCGGAAACCTCATAAAAAATGAGTTAAAAATTTCTCGTATCTTTTTTTACTTTATTAGTTTTTTTAATTTTCAAGAAAGTAATAAAATTCTGATCACAAAATAATAAAAAATATAAAAGTATATACTCAAACTTGTCCGAAATGTGTCGAACACGGCCTTCAAACGTGGGCAACACAGTCTCCGAAATTGTTATAATTTATTTACTCGTGACACGGCATTAATACTATTCTAATTGTCGTTGCCAAAGAGAATATTTTCTTGCTTTGAAACAGCATTATATCAGGTAGCAGTTCCTCTTTCCATATGTTGGCCCTGGAAAACTTACTTAGTACAAGATTTGTTCGTAAACTCATGGAAAATTACAACTACACCCATGAGAAGTTTGATCATCTAGTTATAGTAATTAATTATTAATGAATATCATTTTTTTATATAAGAAATCTAAGATTTAAAAAAAAACTAAAAATAAGGGACACATCTATTACATCTCTTGACAAATTTAAGTGACTATCTAGAGTGTCGTTTTATATATTCTAAGTCTAGGAGAGTATTTGTAATGCTTTTTAACTTTTAAGGAGTCCTATTGCATTTAATCAAAAAGTAAGAAAAGTCTTCTACAAAATCCCAGGAAGCTAAAATTAATCAGAAAAGATAAGAAACATAAAAGCAACAACTTTCTAAATGTTTTCTCGAGTAATACAAAAACCTTCCATTTTCGAATCTATCGAAACATAACATAGAAATATCTTCCACGTCCACCGCAACAACTTTACGAATTTCCAGAAGCATGTTCAAAAGATCTTGAAACACTATGAAAAGCTTCTAACAGGTCGAAACATACACCAAAATTAAAATTTTGATCCAGGCGCATAAAGATAGTTTTATGCACAGGCAAAGCAACACCCACATTCTTAGCTCAAAAAGGTTTTACATACAAAATGCAAAAATACCGACTAGATGAGTTACCGGTGCCGTTTTGCATCATCGAGACAAATCTGGCTGTGGGAGTCTGTTTGCGCGGCGAAACCAGGTATATAAAGCATCAACCAAGTGAGGGCAGTCCTCAACATTGGGATTCAGAAAGGTAAACCACTGCTGCAGCAAATCTTGTGCATCTGACATCGGGAGTGTGGATATGATTCTTAAGAATGTTTCTTCCAGCTCGAGGAACGATGATTTGTGATTTGATCCCATTGTTGAGAAGGTGTTTTTGCATGCAACCCACACTGGAAGCCAGTTTCTCACAAACTTCAGTCTGACCTGTTAGACAAAGAGTAAGGATTTTTTTTTTGGTGGCGGAACACAAGTTTGATGTGAAACAAGATATTAGAGGTACTAAATAAAAAATATAATGCGCGTATAAGTACGAACGTTCTTACAACCGCCTTGGAAATAACCTATTCTAGCATCAAAACTACTCTACTTCTCATTGCCAAGGAGAAAACTTTCTTGCTATGAAACAGTAATATATCAGGTAGCAGTTCCGTTCCATATGTTAGCCCCCAAAATCTTGAAGTTAGTACATGATATCTACTTGGCACTAGGATATTATACTTTACGTTACATTCAATGCTTCTAACGAAAAGTGCTTGGTTTAGAGGGGTAAGATATGTTCAAAAAATGCCTGATCCATACACAAAGCATTAGACTATTCCTTCAAGTTGAATCACCAAATACAGCTCTCTTCTTTACGATTTTTAACTTTCTACCGATCTATCTCTCTTCTTTACGATTTGCATGCTACAACTGATAACAGTGATGTACACCATCTCCCATCAAATTCTTGGTTTGAAAACAAAAGATAGGCCTTGCCCTATGCCTCAGTCCCCTAAGCACGATGTCTTAAGAAGCGCTCAGTGTTATTCCTTAAACATATTTGCACATTTGTCTGCAGTGTTATTTCCAAATTCCTACAATACCAAATGCCAACCATCTTTTGCAAAATTATTCATGATTAAACATATCGGTTTCATGCCCTGTTCTCAGTCGTTTGCAGCTCTCTCAAAAGGTCCAATACTAATGAAAACCATGTAAATAGCAATAGTACACTTTGGATCACTTCGGATACTAGTTAATTTATATCTATGAAGCTAGCAGTGATAAGTGATCACAACCAGAGAAAGCACACGAGTGCCTTTTGCCATGGTTACATTTTATGGATTTTAGCAGAGAGATTTAACATTTAAAGAACTTAGCATTCAAAGTTATTTAAACTCTAACACGTAAATCGTATACAGTAATGGTTGCACGTAATTAAAGCTCACTCTCCATATTCTACATGTCAACCATTTATTCGCCTAAGAAGCATAAAGGTTTACTATCAGCTACCAGGATACCGCGGCTGAACGTTGGCACCGCATATTCAAACAAATAATATGAACACAAACATCCAAAGAAACATTATTGAATATGAAGCTAGACTCAACAATCACTATATTGTGAAGCTAGACTCAACAATCACTATATTGTAGTGTTTGTTACTAAACAAGCTCAAACTGTATTTGAATGACAAACCTGTCGTTCAGCCAACACATTCCCCGTGGCAACCGATCTAGCAAGTAGGCTGGGGCAACGCATTAAAGAAGCAGGAAGATCGAGGACAATGTTTTCCCATGCACCACCACGAAATTTACTCTCCAAAATCTCTGCAAAAGGAGCCTGTTCGCTCCATGCCTTTACTGCTGAATCAGCAACTCTGAGTTCAATCATCGTCTCTATCAACCAAATCAAGTTATAACCTCGGTCATCAGCAACTCTGTTTCATTATAATCTACTCCATAATAGGGAATCCGGTGCTCCTCCAAACGCCGCTTCACACCAAGCAAACAACTCTGAAGGGCCATATCCAATGCCGCCCTCACCACATCCTTAAACTCAAAAGCCTTGGTGTTGGGATACTTGAAAGGCACGAAATAAGTTAATCCGTAAAGCATTTCTACCGAAGTATTAGCTTTGGCATGAGAAATTGAAACCCTAGCAACGAGCTCTTTCGCTTCCTCATCACAAGTCAAAAGAGGAATCAAATTCAGTATCCTATTCTCCTCATCTTCCGACCACGGCATTGCCTCGAGGAACCTAACGCACGCCCTAACGCAATCCTCAAACAGCAGCTCGAGAGCAGCAGGTAGAATACTAATCGCAGTAGCAACACCATCAATTAATTCAGGCAAACAATCGGAGTAAAGCATTTCTAAAACTTTCAAATGATGATCAAACGAACCGGCACTAGCTGGTACAGCCAGATTAAATAGGTGCATTTTCGCGAAATTTTTCGATGATTCATCATCCTGACCTTGTTGCTTCCATCTCTCCGACAGAAGCGCATCAAAGTACTTAGATCGGCGAAGTACGCGCGAGTGTTGGTAGATCTGAACCTCCTCCGACTGATCAACGGCGGCAATGACTGAATTCAAATCCGCTGATTGATCCAACGGTGAGGATTGATGATCAAAGTGAAGCCGAAGGATGACGTCAGCTGTTGCAGCATCGTTGAATCCGCCTTCGACGGGTTTGTGAGCAAGTGTTCCGTTTTGTGGAGATGAATCAATGATCACAACAGTTGAGGAGAGGCCAGTTCGCTGCTTCTTCGGTGCACCACCGATGATCATCATTTTCCGATGATCCGAAATTCAGGGGAGGATGAGAGTGAGCTGAATACATTGTGTAAAACAAGTTTTCAAAAATAAAATTTTTCATTTTGATTGTGGTTTATAAATGACAGTGTCTGAGGCTTCAATTCGAGTAAGAGTAATAGAGAAATGTGACAATAAAGCAAAAGCGATATACTTCACAACTCTCTTTAAGACAAATTACGAAATAAGTCGCGACTCTCTTTAGAACAAATCGCAAAATAAGTCACGACTCTCTTTAAGACAAATCGCTTGATAGCGCCTCAGAAACCTTTAAGGCTAATATTACAACATGAAACTGATAAAAAGGAAACTTAGTGTGTAATTATCAAAACATAGTGCCATACAAAGTATCAAAACACAAAAATTACAACCGAAACATTACAACAGGATGATTGCAATATTGAATTACACAACCTAATATTACATATATCAAACAAAATCTTATTATTTTATTCATAGTCCACTTGAGGCCCCCAACATTGAACAATTAATTCCCATCAAAGTATAGATCAAAAATACATATGATCCTCGGATATAAAAAACCAAACAGTGAAAAGAAATACCAGCGCGAAAACGTGACGAAAGCTGCACAGGCAGTGAGGCAGAGTAAGAAAAAAGGTTTTCTCCTACAATTAAAGATTTACCCTAATCGGCAAATCTAAATCTCAAATAATTTTGTAAAGTGAATCGTAATCTAAAAGCTTATGGGCTTTGGGTTTTAAAACTCAAATTAAACATCTATATGTTTTACAAGTCATATGAATAATTTATCTGTATAGCGTATCTATTTTTTTTTTTTTAAACAAGATATTACACTCCATAATACAGATTCTCACTACAAACTCGTAAAAAATAAGGAAACATATCGATCACATCTTTTAAAAACTTAAAGAAGTGTCTTGAGCGTCTAATATTCCACCTCAAGAGGAGGATCTGTAATGCTGTATTTAACTTTTAAGGAGTGATTTAGTGATTATTTAAAAATTAGGAGAATTTTCTATAAAATTTCAGGAAGCTAAAATTGATGGGAACAGAGATTAGAAACATAAAAGCCACAATTTTTATTAACCAACTCAACCCCCACACCGCACCCTAAAATCGAGGACAGAGTTTGTTGTCCAAATCGTATGGACACATTTTCATTTACGGCTCCATGCAAAACAAACATAAAAATATTTACCATGTCCAAAACATATTGAACAAATCTCCAAACATCTCGAAAAGTTTCTAATATTTAGAGTATCAAACATACACCAAAACCAAACTTCAATCTATGTGCAAGTTCTATGTACAGGCAAAGCAACGCCTCCAAAAGGTTTTATATACAAAATGCGCAAAATACTGCCTAAAGTTACCAATGCCGGGTTGTTAGTTTTGCATCATGGAGAGGAATCTGGCTGTGCGGGTCCGTTTGCACGGCGAAACCAGGTAGTGAAAGCAGCAACTAAATGAGGGCAGTCGTCAACATTGCGAGTTGAAAAGCTAAGACACTTCTGCAACAAGTCTTGTGCGTCGGACATTGGGAGTGTGGATATGATTCTTAAGAATGTTTCTTCGAGTCCTTGGTACAGTAATTTGTGATTTGATCCCATTGGTGACAGGGTGTTTTTGCATGTAGCCAACACTGGAAGCCAGTCTCTCACAAGCTTCAATCGAACCTGTTAGACAAAGAGCAAGGATTTTCTTTTATGGCGGAACAAAAAATAAGCTGAGTTAAGAAACAGCCTTCGTATGGCTTTTACAACTAGGCGCCTCGCCTCTAAATGGACACTAACAGCAAAACATGGAAACAATGTGCAGTAAAGCATGTGCATATTAGTAAAAACTTTCTTACAACTCCCTTTAGAATAACCTATTCTAGCATTAAAATAATTCTACTTCTCATTGTTAAAGGGAAAAAGTTCCTGCTGTGAAACAAAATAATATCAGCTACCAGTTCCTATCTCCGTATTGTTGCCCCGTAGAACCTTAGTTTTAGTAAGTGATGTACACTTGGCATAAAGACAAAATACTTTATGTTACATTCCATGCTTCAAAGGAAAGTTGGTTTGCTGCCGCCTGATCCATATAAAAAATTAATGAAAGCCATAAGTCGCAATAATATCACTTGGATACCGGTAAATTTCCATCTATGAAGCTGACAGTGATAATTACCAGAGAACGCGAACATGCCTTTTGCCATAGTTACATTTATGGGAATTTAGCAGAGAGATTAACATTTGAATAACTAGCATTTAAAGTTCTTATAAACTGTAACACTTGTCATATAAAGTAATGATTGCACGTACTTAAAGCTCACTCTCCAAATTCTACTCGTGAAAAGTAATGGTTGCACATAATTAAAGCTCAAATCTCCAAATCCTACTCGTCGATCGTTGGTTTGCACGAAAAGCATGAAGGCTTACTATCATGCCACAGGATACCATGGCTGAATGTCAGTCACCGAATAACCAAACAATTACTACGAATGCAAACATCCAAAAGCCACATAACGAATCTGAGGGCATGTTACTGAACAAGCTCAGGGTGTAGTTGAAGGGCAAACCTGTCTTGCAGCCACGACATTCCCGGTGGCAACAGCGCTAGCTAGTCGGAAAGTGCAACGCAGTAAAACAGCAGGAAGACTGGGGACAATGTTTCTCACTGCATCATCAACAAATGAGCTCTGCAAATTCGCTGCAAAAGAAGCCTGCTCGCTCCACGTCTTCACTGCCGAATCAGCAACTCTAAGCTCAAACATCCTCTCTACCAACCAAAGCAAGTGTTTCCCATGAACCATCGCCGTGTGCAGATTCACCCTCTGTCTTGCCTCTGTCTCGATATGATCTCGTCTAAACTCGGGACTCGAGTAATCATCCAAACACCCCTTCACGACCGCAAAAGTCTCCGCAAACGCCTTATCCAAAACCTTCCTAGCCGACTCCCAAGAAGTGAAATCCGTCAACAGCTTCGCCACGAAAGCCTTGGCAAACGCCGTGCAGGAATGATTATGCATCACGGAGTATATCAATCCGTCAAGCATTTCTTCCGACAAATTAGTTTTTCCTGGAGAAAACCTAGCAACGAGCTCTTTCGTTTCCTCGTCAAAAGTCAAAAAAGGAATCAAATCCATAATCCTCTTCTCCTCGTCCTCCGACCACGGCACCGCCTCGAGGTACCTAACACACGCCCTAATGCAATCCTCAAACAGCAATTCAAGCGCAATCGGTAGAATACTAAGCGCAGTAGCTACACTATCAATTACAGGCAAACAATCGGAGTATAACATTTCTAAAACTTTCAAATGATGATCAAACGAACCAGCTGAAGCTGGTACAGCTAGATTAAATCGGTGCATTTTAGCTGAATTCTCATCAGACAATGATTTTTCATCATCATCATCATCATCCTGACCTGTTTGCTGCCACCGATCCGACAGAAGCGCTGAAAAGTACTTCGATCGGCGAAGAACGCGCGAGTGAAGGTAGATCTGAGCCTCCGGCTCACGATCGACGGCGGAAATCGAATCCGATGATTGATCGAACGGCGAGGACGAGTCGTGATCGAAATGAAGCCGGAGGATGACGTCAGCGGTATCAGCATCGTTGAATCCGCCTTCGAATCGACGAGTGATCGAGGATTTGTGAGTTAGGGTTTCGTTTTGTGGAGATGCATCGGTGATCGCGACGGTGGAGGAGAGGCCGATTCGCTGCTTCTTCGATGCACCGCAGTTCGGTGCGCCGCCGGCGTTGGAACCGCCGTTGATCGTCATTGTGTGTATTGGATTTGAGTGGATAAATTTACTAGAAGAAATGAGAATGAGCTGGAGAAAATGAAATATAATATGATTATATACTTCATAAAGTGGATAATGTGGATTTTTTTTTTTTTTTTTTTTTTTTTTTGAGAAGGGACAAATTAATCAACTGGTTGTATTTGAATTTTTCTATTTTTTTTTTGTTGACAATTTGAATTTTTCTATTGGAGTGTTGTAAATTGGCAAATTGGGATATTGGTGTCTCAAGTTTGGGATTATTACAAAATAGTCCTCGCCTTTTGTAACTAGACTTTTATTTTAGAGCATGTTAGCAATTTATGTCCAATTTTGTAGTGATTTTAAACTTTTAGCATTTATTTTTCTTCAATTACTACCAATTTTACTCTTTCCAGTTCAATATTTATGAAAATGAGATCTCATTTTGACCACCTAAGAACTATTAGAGAAAGCAATAGAAGAATTGGTCATTTGATGATTAGAATTAGTTCTAAAAATAAAGTTGAACTAAAGTTGAATAGAGAATGACCTAAACTGTTAACAAGTAACGATATATGTTATTAGAGCCCAGCTTTACCTGCTCGGGGATTTTATGGTATTCAAAGGGAATTTCTTTAGGCCGCTTCCCTTTAAATGTAGAAAACTACTAATTGGGTATGCATTCAAGATCAGGAGAAAAAGATCCGCTACCTAGGGATCAGGTACCCGATCAGAAATGATACCTTACCGCCGCTAATCCTATGGTGATTGCTTGCATAGTTAGCCATAAATGAGTCTTAATACCTATAAATCCACATGATTGTCTAGTATATAACATGGGGTTACTAAGCTCAAACAAAAAACTTATTTTAAACTCATCTTTAGTTTTGTAAAATCTCGAGCTTATCTTCATGAAGGTTAGTTACTATTCAAAGTCCAAAATAGCATGGAATTCAATTATCTCTTAATATGATAATACAAAATGATAGACAACAACGAAAGATAAGTTAATGAATCAAAACTACCTTTGGTTTAAATTTCGAGACTATAACTATTGTCAGTTGTGAAATCATGCCTATTGGGCTATTCCGAAGCCCAATACACTACTAAAAATGGCTCGTAGAGGGTTCCTTTACAACCTCTTTAGGTTGCCATACAAAGCCCATTGGGCTAAAAAGCTAGTTTATGTTCCTTTTGTTTGGCAAACTACAAGGGTTTTGGGCTTCTTGATTATTTTTTTATTTGATCAACAATGCCCGATACGGAAGTGAGACGATTCGTTCTGCTGATTTATTAAGGGAGAAAGTTATTTTGAATCTGATCGTCAAGATGCTACCTAAATGGTTAACGACGACACGTTGGAGCTTGACTGGAGTTCAGATTTGAGCATGTTGACCAAAGTGAAAGTTTAGACATTAGATTTACTCTAGACATTTAAATTTTGCATCTACTGTTGAACGCTTCACTAAAGATGGAACAATTTTGTGCCTCATTTTGTTTCGTGTGTTACTACTTTTCATGATGGAGGATTTTTCCTTTTGGACTCGTTTTAATGCTCTAAAGCTCTTATTCATTCTTTTTTTAAAAAAAAGGTCCTAAAAACCGAATTATGGATTTGGGCCAACCATAAAGTTACATCCCATAAACAATGAAAATAGTTGGTGAGACTTTTCCGCTCAAACTTGCCTAATATGTGTAGCATTTGACAAAAGATCACCCACATTCAATATGAAGTATGTTACCCGATGTACAAGTTAAGGTTGATAGAAACTTTTGTACTTATTGCTCCCCAAGCTGCGCAGACTAAATAAGTTTCGAGTTAAGAAGACAAAATAGAGTTACGGGGTCTAATAGTAGTAGGCTAGTAGCTCTCTGTCTTGGTGTTTTCGTCAATGAGTTTGCGGAGTTAAAAGCCATGACAATATGGTGCAATAAAAATGACGTGTCATAATTAGTCATAGCTTGGTAATATTTAAGGAACCACTAGAATGAAAAAGGAGTCTCCAAAACCAATGAAAGACCAATGAAAAGACAATCGAATCACCTAAGAGGCTAAGATTATGATCAAGTTACCCACTCTAGTAGGTTTTTGCATACCATCCATACATTACGCAGGACTAGCAAATCAATTTAGCAATTGACTTCGCCACTGGTCAACCATCTAAGACTATGTAATAGATGACATGCAATTAGAAGTAGTCCTAGATCATCTATTTACAACTTTAAGGATAATCGCATATAAATACTTCGCATTTTGCTCGAGAAAGAGAATATTGCTTTAACCTAATCAATCCACAACTTGATTATTTGATCAACAAACACTTCGACTGTTTGATCGACCAATCCATATTGTATTGTCAACAGTATTTGTTAACCTAGGCGTTGAATTGTGTATGACGGGACAACTCCCGACCTAGCCTCACAGTGTTTTGTTTTGGGTGCCGACAATCTCAAGTTAAGTTGAGGGAACACTTCAAAATTTAATTCAGCCTAACATGGAATATTATTATGATGCTCCAAGATAACTTGCATATAGAAGAAGATCAGTTTGACTTTTGAGTTTAACAAAGTCCTTTTGTGTACAATACATACAAGTTAATTAAACTACGAATTAGACAACTGGAATAAACTGTAAACTCGAAATTAACCTCGTTTGAAACTAAATTTTATTTATATCTCGCTTATCAATATAAATATTATACTCTGGATCTATCTAGGAAGAGGAAAATCATAAATTTTCTAGTCATCCTATGTAACTACTTCCAATTTCCAATGCATAATAAAAGTTGCCCATTTTCTCAAAGTGTTTTTTATACAATTGGTTGTTGGACTTTGCGTTAATTATGGGCTTCAGAAGCACCACCCATGCAAATATGTTTTCCCAAATTATAAAAACCAATAATTTATTTATTCTTTTATTGGACAAAAACTTAAAATTCAATTGAAAAACAAAATCTGCCTGACATTGCCGCTCCCTCATTAATGCGTGGTACTAAATATTTTGGTTAGGATTATTATATATAGTCCCACATAGTACATTGAGGAAATTATCAAAAAGACAGAAGAAAAGTATAGTGCGTTGAGGATCACGAAATTTTCGGGTGTATCATTAATTGTTGTCTCCCCCACGGCAAGAAACATGTTACAATATCTATTGATATATCTCATGCTCATTTCGTTTAACTTCTAACTAACTTTTTGCAGCAATGAATATTTCGATTACTCATTTTTTTATTTTCTAAATCTTTTGTTAGTACAAGGATAGCACAAAAGATCTTATGTGTTAAAACGGTGAACTTGTTGTCTCATGTATATTAGTTTCACCACAAATTATATGTGTGCCGCGAATTTAAAGGTGACACAAAAATTAGCATACATTTCGACACTAAGAGATTTCTTAGAATGTAATACGAGGTCAATGTTTTATTTTTCATGTAATTAATAATATGTGCAACAGAGCACACGTACGTAAAATATGCGATTTTAATTTAAGTAAAAAGCAAATATATATCGAGATAATAACTGAAGTATTAATTTCTAATATTTAAAGCGTTATAGTTTCTAAAATGGTGATAGGAACTTGACGCTCGAACTATTAAATAGTAGCGAATAGGTTACACTAGTTACATGTTTAAGCCCCTTGTACATTATGATCTACTTCAAAATCTAGATGCTATATATCTAGTCTCAACAATGTGCATATATAGGACATAGATCACTTGGATATATATAGTATTATAACATTTTAGCTAAAATACGTGCATGATACTCGTTAATTAAGAAATGTGTATAGTACAAGTAGAATAATTATTCAATCCCTATCTTTTTAATCCCCATGTTGTGATTTTCAAAAGATCCTCAAATCCTGGGTAATTACACAGCAGGATCACTACGTACTTTTTTCATCGAATGAACTAAACTCTTGTAAAATACAGGATATTTTGTCATTATAAAAATAAAAATGTAACAAAACAAATCATCTTTTTACATGAAATAAAGTGCCAAATCGGTAAATGATATATCACATGGATCGGTGTCAACATCCAAATTCAAAAATTCCCCAACAGAAATGAATAATGAGATGGAGGCCCCTATTATTTTTGCTGAACATCATGAGTAGGCAATTTGGTATGTCTTTGCTACACTTTTTCGTAATAAAATACTTTTGTACCGCAATTCTTTTTTCGTTGTAATTATTATAATCTTTATATGAACAAACAATGGAGAGAGCTATTTCTGAGTTGTTGCGTTTATTCTCAATGTGAAACTTAATATTAATTAGACAGTTTCAATTACCAACAATAGAAACTATGAGATTAAAAGGGTGGTGACCGCTGTCTCGAATAAAATGCACTCTCACCAATTATATTTATAATTTTGTATTCATAGTCATATATTAATTTATTTTATGTACGATGACATGACAATTTAATGTATGTTTTGGGTTTCTTGTATAAAAATGAGGAATGCAAATTAATTACATATATAGTTTACTAACGGATTTGTTTATATTGTATATATGAAGAAAATTTTAGTTAATTAATTTGTGTTTGATGTGGCGTATCTCCTATCATTACTCCGATACTTCACTTAAACTGAATGTAAGTCCTTCAAGATATTCGCTAGCTTTAGACTTTGTTCTGTAAATCTACATTGGATCGGGTTTAATGATCAAAACGATCAAACTCGTTGAGACTTAAAAAGATGAGCTATCAAGCAATGAGTAAGAACAACATAAATTTTTGGAGACTATGAGAAAATATTATTGTGTGTAGTAGGTTTACGAAAGAAATGAAAAAAGATAACTTTTTATGGTCATATTTCTCCATATATATTTAATATGAGGATTTTTTAATGAAAACCCTGGTCAAGATATGTCTAGTATTTTTATAGATCTAATGAAAAATAATATAATTGTTGATTATATCCATCACTAATATATATATGGCTTGTGTTGTGCCTATTAAGTCAAAAACAACACGTGCCGCTCGATACCCCATATCTCAACCCTCAAGTCAAATTTGTAGTTTAAGAGAAGCGTAGTCAACCTTGACATCTCAATTCCAACTATTTTTTTTTTATTATCACAACATAGAAGAATTGAATTTTATAAAAATATTTGATTCAATTATAAAGATATTATGTCACATAAAAATCCTAATACAAATCTAATGATGGATTGCGAAGCTTAAG
Organism: Misopates orontium; assembly: GCA_946800315.1. NCBI lineage: Eukaryota > Viridiplantae > Streptophyta > Magnoliopsida > Lamiales > Plantaginaceae > Misopates > Misopates orontium. The sequence goes on along the minus strand of OX326948.1, from coordinate 1,272,684 downwards.
TGTTGTATAACAAGCCCATATTTTAAGGTTGCATTTTAATCATACATAATTTGTATACGTGATATTGTATTTTATCCCATCTAAAAAAGATCGTAAGTTTTTTTTACTTGACTGCGTCCGTACACGTAATCTTTTTGATAACCAATTGGACGTATAAACTTTTTTGTCTTTTACGATTTTCGTGTGTAAATTATTCTTTCATTGTATAGCTATGTAACATTTGACATATTCTATTAATTACACGTTAATCTTGTCTCTAAGAAGCCTTTAAGCTCACTCATTGGAATTTTACTGTCTTGTTAATTCATTAACTTGCGTGTACTCAAAGATTATTCAGCAAGATCTTTTTTACAATTACTGGTGCAATTATTGTTCAATGACCAATGTCAAGTTGGTGTTATATTAATGTCATTACGTTCAATTGTTTTCGTTGCATGCATTTGGCACTTTCTGAATTGACGTAGAATGTAATGATTTGGTATTTGAACTCTTGAAGTGTCTTGCTTCCAGTCCTTTTTTAATTCCATTCGTTTTGTTATTTTATTCATAAAAAATATTCCCTTCGTTTTTACTAGTTTTCGTTTATTGAAAAATCCAGTGAAGGAATATAGAAATGGGATTATGAATGGGACGTGCCACGTGGACAAGGAAGAAAAAACATTAATCTCGAGTATGTTATTATTGATTGAGACATATACTCAAATTAAAACATCTTTAGAGATTTTTCTTTCTTTCTCTCTTTAATTCTTTTGGTCTATGATACAATTGTGGGTTAAAACTGAAAACTTGGGTGTACTTGCACGTTGCTTTATTGTTGTAATCTCTTAATCCTTTTGTTATGATATGATTAATGAACTACTCGTTTAAAAATCGATATTTTGTTTATTTTGTTGGATCAATTGATTGAGCATTGCGTCCCATCAAATATTCTGCACCAATATTATGTTAATTACTTAAAATCGTGATTTTATTACGGCTTAAAAGTTTAATTATGTCGGAAACTAAATTTATTATTTTTTTCCTTTAACAAGAAGTGATCGAACAAGCTGGTGGACACCTGGAAATTTGTGCCCGTTACTCATAGACGTTGAGAGATATAAAGGGTGAAGAGGAAGAAAAATAAAAATTGTAAAGAGCAACCAACCATCCTTGACGTAGAAACGAATATTTCTCCTATTCTGAAAAAAAGTTTGGCGAAGGAATTATATTAAGGATAAAGAATACACCTCAATATTGTTAATAATAAAACTTTTAATTTGTTGGCTCAAATAAACCAAGCTTCTTGCTAATGTATATTCAATGATAAATATATACGAAGAAACGCTTATATATTCTATTTGTTGCGTTTCAACTATATTTCTATATTATTTTTTAGATGTTAAATGTTGTGAAATGTAAGTATCTATACTTGTACGAAATAAATACAAATATTTAACGTTCATTCTCTTTACAAATTTGAGCTTTGAATGAGGCGACAACTAAAATAGTATGACGTCTAAGTGAAAAGGTACCAGATATGAATCCATTGCCATACATTTATCAATAAAAAGTTACATATCGTAACAAAGATTATAGTCTGCACGTACAAGAGTGTTAAAAATATGTACAAAAATATAAATGTCTATTCTCTCTAAAAGACTTGAGGTTTTAGATGAGTGGACAATTTAACAAAATTGTCCTTGAACGTAAGTATGTGCAAAAAGTACAAAAATATGGGCAAGTGAAGCCTGTTGGTAGGAGAATTGTCTTCTCTTTTTTATGCTATTATTTTTATATGTAGAATGAGCGAAAAATTGCAATTGTGAGGCAATCACATTCTTGTGAGGAGAAGCTTTTTTGCACAATGGGGTGTTTGCTTATAGTTGATACAATTACACAAACAATGGAGTGGTCAGATGTAACAAAAAACGTATATATTGGTGACATAACAACTTTTTTTTCTTCCAAGTATGGCGATCATTAATTAATTATCTAATTTTATCATCTTATCTTCAAATCAAGATGCCCGTTAATAGCATACGTCTTATCATTCACAACCCCACTACACTTTTTGCAACGTAATCCACATGTTAGCTTCGAGTCATACTTTCCATCTGTCACCAAAATAAACTACCCAAGTCATTGATCTTTAGTCAATAATGCTATGATTAGTTCAAAATTATCAAAACGTATTTAAATTATTATACAACATACATATCGAACTAGATTTTAGACATATAGGGTAAATTTTGTCTTTATTTTTCATCGATTCTCTTTTAAAATAAAATAATGCGGGTACCTTCACACACGATCTCAATGTTCCACTCGAGACTATAAATTCTCGTCCATAAAAATAACTTGAGATAACTTGTTAGGCTCGTCCGAGGCAAATCAAAAGCCTTCTAATACTAAAGTCGATACTTAACATAGACATGTCAATCGAGCAGATAAGAATCACAACAAATGTCATATATATTTTCCACCGCCGAATGAGTATTTATAGGCTTCCACGAAGGTTAGGGTTTGATCCAGCTGACCAATTTAATTTGGAGATTGAATGTCTATTTTTAGATGGGTCGGTTCGTTAATATCGACCTACAACTAAAAAAGCCAAAGACCTTGAGAGATTGAGAACAAGTCTCGACCAATTGATGCAGATACATATCCATATATACTTGTTGACTCTAAGAAATTTTCAAAATGGAGGTCAACAACATTGAACCGTAAATGCACATACTAGTCAAACTATTGTCGCCTTTAAACAATCTACATCTGCTAGGAAAGTATTATCGAATTCGATAGACGATCCATGCGTCTCTCTGGTCGTTTTGGGTGATCTATTTGGATAACACATGAAAAATTCACATAAGTAGAGATAAGCACATGTGATATGTCTAAGTATGATATATTGCATGATATAAAATAAACATGGATTACTCTTTTGTACGTATCGCGTAATATCTTTAAAAATTATGTACTACTAGGTTCTCATCTACAATAAATCTATAAGCTTTATGACCATTTTTGTGTTAATTACTCGTTTTTTTTTTCTTATTGTGAGATGTTGTGTTAAATTATTCAATACTTAACCTATCTTGACCATAGAATTTTTATTATATTAACATAAACAAGAAATTCCCACAAACGTGCCCATGTCTCTCATTCAAAACCCAAACGGTCGGCACGCTCCCATTGAATTAATCCCACTGCATGGATCCAGTGGCACATTCGTAAAAACTCCGCAAAACAAGGCCCTAATACAAGTCCAAAATCCAAAGCTCATTAACTCAATTTTTATCAAAACTCGTAAGTTTACACTTTACTTTTAAGTATCCGTTGAATCCCCACTCCAAAAAAAATCCATCACTTTTTCAACTCATTTTTTTTTCCACAATTAAATTTTTTTTCATTTTTCACCTTAAATTCAACCCAAAATCAAACTCCACACCCAAATAAAACTCACACTTTCTCTCTCATAAAACACACGCAACACACAGAAGCTCGATCTCGCCGCCGACAATGGCGGATTCCGGCGACTCCTCCGGCGACAATTTTTTCACCACTAGAACGCCGATTCTAGGTCAAAAACTCTACGTCGTCGTAATCGTCACCGTTCTAATAGTTGTATCGATTTTCCTCTTAATCTTCCTGTTAATCCGCAAACGAAACTCGAAACGGCGCCGCATTGGCGTCAAACACAGCTCGAGTTTTCTGCCTCTGTTCTGTAGAGAGACGAGCGAGATTCAGGAGCTAGATCGAGTACAAACAACGACAACGACAAAAACTGTTGGTGAAAATGAGAAAGTGTTTGCGAATAAGGTGGGGACTGAATCGGAGAGTAAAAAAGGTAGTTCGGTGAGTAACGAATCGACGACGAATCGGAGCGATTCGTCGTCGGTGTTGTCGGTGTCGACCGACGGTATGGGGAGCAGCTTTGGGTGGGGGAGGTGGTACAGCTTGAGTGAGCTGAAAACGGCGACGAATCAGTTCTCGATCGATAATGTGATCGGAGAAGGAGGCTATGGCGTCGTTTATCGCGGCGTGTTGAACGATGGCTCCGTTGTTGCCGTTAAAAATCTTCTGAATAATAAGTAAGTTTAGTCGTTACTGATCAAAGTTTCGTTTTCGGTGTAAATATTAAGAACTTTTTATTAATGTTTTGAGATCTTCGTAAAATTGATTGTTGAAATAGACGTGGAAAATACTTATGCTTATGTGTTTCGTTTCTGCAAAGTCAAAAATACTATGTGAAAGTTCAATTCAAGCTAAAATCAATTAGTCAATTGATGACTGTGTATTTACATCTTATTAATTGTTAAATCGTCACAATTTTAATTAATTTTGTTTGGATTGTTCATCTGTTTTTGGTATCAGCAAGAGTAATATTATATTTGTGTTTGGTGAAGGAAAAGCTTCCTGGATCTGGATTTTATTGATTTCAGTGCGTTTGTATTTTAATTTTTTTTGTCTCTTTTGACTAAGGATTTGAGAGAAGAAAGTATACGGTAGCTTTTGTTTGTTTCTTTTTTACATCACATTGTTGTTGTCTACATCTGCTATAGGGCAAAGACTGAAGTTTAGACCTATCCATTTTTCCTTTAAGTAACTAACTAGATTTAGCTGTTGATAACTTAAAACTATTACTTTATTTTATCTTGATTAACTTTAGACTTTTTTCTTTACTACTTTGTTTATTTACCCTTTTTCCTTTCTTGGATCCTTTTTTTTTTTTTTTTTTTTTTTAATGGCAAATATTGGACTTGGTCAAGTATTTTGGTAATGGGCTTAATTGTTGATGTGGAAAATGATGCTTGAAGTTTTGTAGTTATGTTTTTAGCAATGGGAAATGTAATGAGGCCTTTGTGGCACCGCATTTATCTGCTGATATGTGCAAGAGGGCATGAATTACTTCACTTAAGCCCTAAAAACACACATGAGATTGTGATACAAGCTTCCTAAAAAAATATCATGTATGCAAATGTTACTGCAGGAAAGTCACTTGAGAAGTTGTCGTGGTAGCTTGTCACCCTGTCTTTCTGAACGAATATTGTATCCCCAATAGTCAAGTGAAACTTGTTGTGGAAACATTTTGTTTCTTTAACATTAGACATATGCAATCTAATAATTAATATTGGTGTACCATTTGTATGAAATGCTCCATTAGTGGGAAAAAAAAAAAGCTCCATTTGCGACATATAGCAAAAATACAAATTCATTGCGTTTATCACTTATTTTTCTTAAAAATAAAAGAAACGTGTTGTTATATTTACTTTGAAAACAGATTGGTAATACCAACCATTTTGTTAAATGGCGCTAGTTCCCTCATTAGGCAGCCTTCTTAAAGATGCAGCAGCTAATGCTATCTATCTTGCAAGAACATGTTGCATTGACTCTAATGCTCTAGTAACCTTCTTGTCAACAGGGGTCAGGCAGAGAAGGAATTTAAGGTGGAAGTTGAAGCCATTGGGAAAGTAAAACATAAAAATCTTGTGGGTCTAATAGGTTACTGTGCGGATGGTGCTCAGAGGTACAACCTTTCAATGCAATTTGGTTTCTCTATGTTATTTAAGCATACTTGGTCTTTTCTTGAGTTTATAACTGCATTTTTTTACTCAAATCAGATCACTCGTCTATGAGTACGTTGATAATGGCAATTTGGAGCAGTGGTTACATGGTGATGTTGGACCAGTTAGCCCTTTGACTTGGGAGATCAGGATGAAAATTGCTATTGGGACAGCAAGAGGGTTAGTAAATGTTTATTTAACTGACTACATACTCATACTTGATAGACGCTATTCCTATCACCTTTCATCATGGCCTATTTTTGGTATGATCTTTTGCTGATGTTAGGAACTTAATTCTTTGAGTTGATACCTGATAAATATTATTTCCAGCCGCAACACTGTTATTTGATATACCTTGTATTTATCATTATGTTGCGAATTAATGTCCTTCCTTCTCTGTATACAATCTTTGTTGCATCGATGTAATAAATGTACTCTGCTTTGTTTTAGTTATGGATGATGTCAAAGAAGGAAATGGAACTTGTTACGTGATCTGTAATTTAGTTCTCAACTAGTTTTTTCAACATCCCGTACAACCTGGGTCGTTTATAGATTCGTCTTACATATATTTGCAGGCTTGCATACTTGCATGAAGGATTGGAGCCGAAAGTTGTTCATCGTGATGTGAAATCCAGTAACATTCTTTTGGATAGAAAGTGGAACGCGAAGGTATCAGATTTTGGACTTGCTAAGTTATTGGGATCTGAGAAAAGCTATGTTACCACGCGAGTGATGGGAACATTTGGGTTTGTTCCATTCCTACATAAATTTATGATTTTCCATATATCAACCAAAAAGAGGACAACATATAGTCTTTTTCCTCATTGATTGTATTTATTTATGTTGTCACAGATATGTCTCCCCAGACTATGCAAGTACTGGTATGCTTAATGAGGCGAATGATGTATACAGTTTTGGGGTTCTACTCATGGAAATAATTACTGGAAGGAGCCCGGTCGACTATTCCAAGCCACCCGGAGAGGTGAAAAAAAACTTCCACCAGTACTCATTAAACCTTCCAACTCGTAATTTTTCTGCAAAAAATGCAGTTAACGACAAAATATTTGTCATTTTCTAATTTTCTTTCTCCATTTCAGATGAATCTGGTTGATTGGTTCAAAGGGATGGTAGCGAACCGACGTGGGGAAGAGATGGTAGACCCACAGATCGAAGTCCCTCCTCCTCCAAGAGCTTTAAAGAGAATATTACTGATTTGCCTTCGCTGCATTGATTTAGAGGCCAATAAGCGCCCAAAGATGGGGCAAATTGTCCACATGCTCGAGGCAGACGAATTTCCTTTTCGCACGGTAATGCATTCTCCTATTAGGCTTTGTCTTGCAATTTACTCCTTTTACCTATTTTAGTCTGTCACAGTATACGTTCTGCTTTTGTCAAGAGCAACATGAGTCTTGCTGAAAAGGCAAATATTTGTCTAGAAATTACATTTTAGTTAAAGTTTAATTGCAACATTTTTTGTCGTCTAGAAGTTCCACGTTCGTTGTTTCATAGTTAACGTTCTTTATCGTTTACGCTCATTGGGCCTGAAAATTTCCACCGTCCAACTTCCAAAAGATGAGATGTTGTTAGTCTATGTGCAATCATGACTTTGGTGCACTTGTTTGGAGTGTGAAGTTACACGTTTGTTGTGTTTATACCTCGGAGAATGTCCTTTATATTGGGCACCCTACTACAATCTTCTGAAGCAATTCGTGAACAACATCATTCCACAATCAATACACAAGACAAGTATATCACAACATCAAATATGTAATCGTTCATCTTGATTCGCAAACATTGAAGAATCAGTTTTGATTCTAACATGGTGGTTTTCTTTTTGGTAACATCTGAAATAACTATCTGCTCCATTATTATACCTTTTAGGAACCTCGTTCTGCTCGTGATACGGCTCCGTTGCATCCTGAAGCACTTGGTATCAGTAAATCTTGATCAGCATAAAACGGAGTGAAGATGAAGAAAGAGGTATGTGGAGATGAACATTTTTGATGATGCATAAAAGGGGTATACTAGTTTCTGTTGTGTATTCTTGAGTATGTCAAAAACCTTTATTTTTCTTCTTTTTTCTGTTTATTGTATCAGTACTTGAAATATATATAGAGAGAGAAAGGAAGAGAGAGTTATGTAAATATATATTTAGGTTTGAGATATATTGACAGTGTCGGATGTCTTTTGCTGGAAATATATGGTGTGTTATGACTTATTGTATGTTATTAATTACAAATCGTAGTCAAAATAGGGAAAAGATATTAAGTTCTATAACGTGGTTTCATTTATATGCTATTTATCAATACATGTTATGTTATATTCGCAGTTTCAAGATATGATGTGATGAACATTTCAAAAAAAAAAAAAAAAAAAAAAAAGATATGTTGTGTTGAATGATTTTTCTAACCTTCGGGGAGGCTTCTGTAATTACACAATCTCAGGGGTGTAGCTGTAATTAAATCTATAATTTATAGACATGATTTATCAGTCTATAAATAATAATATGAAATATATGGTCGAACTCTACTTACTTTGTCTATGTAAGAAATTTAAATAATCAGACACACGCTTAATAACGCAAAAGTGTTTCAATTAACTCTTTTTCTTCATAAACACGGTCTAACATTGTTAGAAATTAATAATGACATGCAGAAAAGCAAAATTGAACTAATTTAGTATGTTAAAATCTAAAAAAACTATAATTTGTGATGGCAAAACAAATCGACTAGAACAGTGAATTCTATAAACCACGATATACACAATATTGGTATGTAGGTAACTATAATTTTTCCACCAAATGAAAATAAAATTGAAGTACAAGGCGTGGAGGTTCCTAATTCATGACGATTAGAGTTTAGAAACATCTGCAAATTCTTCTTAGTGAAGTTTCATTTTCATTTTCTCTCTCAAAGGAGTAATTATTTTTGACAAATACGGCATGATAAGTAGTAACCTGGTGCATTCAATTACTTTTAAAAATATGGAAAGAAACAAATTCATATTCCATAATTCTAAAAACATGACGCGGAATATCTTGGAACGATAGATACTTCACGCTATATTGAGCTAGATTCCTTTAGAGTCTTTCTATAGTTTTAGTTAATAACCAATTCAAATTATGTGATACGTGTCACGTTGACTTGGAGAGTCAGTTGAATAGAAATATACAATCAAACGATCAATTATGTCGTTTTGACATTTAGATCAAGTGTTTAAAAGTTAGTGACAACTCATCTAAGTCAATCGTGATTGGTCGCTAACTAGAATATCATGATTCTCTTCTTTTCCGTCCACGTAACCTATTTAGATGACCATCATGTCGTTACCAATTGCCTCATCGCATAAATTTGATTTTGCTCAAGTACACCTTGACATGAAATAACATTTCCATGAAGTCTACTAAGCGCAGAAAACTATAATATATATATATATATATATATATATATATGTTTATATGTGATATATTGGTGTTTAAGGTTAACAATTTTATTTTTTTATATATTGGAAACTTTTTATTGAAAAAGATATAGATGGGAAACTCTTTTGAACGACACGTGTACCCCGCATTTCTTCCACTATCCTGCAAAAGGATATAAGAAATTGTCTGAGATTTGCAGCACACAACACATAAAATTCCTTTTTTCCAATTTTTTAAAAACAGCAACATTTCATCTCCTTTTGACGAAAAAAATTCCCAAAATAAAATCCACAAACACACACAAATCACTCATCCAGATCCATCATCTATCTGTTGTTTGAGTTAACATGAATGAGGATTTGATCAAGCGGCTAGAATCCGCTGTGTCGCGGCTCGAATCGCTGTCCGCCGCCGGATTTGCGCCGGGAGGAACGGACGGCGGAGATGCGGCGGCGGCGACAGATCCGACGGTTCTCGCTTTCGACGATCTGATATCGCAGTACGTCGCTAGACTCGCGAGCGCCGCGGAGAAGATCGGAGGACAGGTTCTGGATGTGACGAAGATTATTCAGGAGGCGTTCGATGCGCAGAGGCAGCTTATTGTTGAAATGAAGCAAACTCAGGTTAATCGGTTTTCGATTTCGATTGTATGTTGAATGGATGATATATTGAAGAGTTGAGCATTTTTGTTTCGATTTTATCGTATGTGATATGATATTTTGTTGATATGTTGTATTGATACGTTTGGATTCTATTAGTTACGTTCGTAATATGCAGCTGCGGTGGACTGTGCAATGTGAATTACTGGAAAGTGTGAATTATAGTGCTATTAAGCATAAGTAGGCCGTAAACGTGTTTTTGATTATTGAGAAGCACGTGTGATCTGATCGTCTTGGTTGGCGTTATTGTTGTACAGTGTCATTTAGGATAAAGAGGTATATTGGATCGGTTATGTTGTTCATATAAAACCACAAAAGGCGTCAATCTTAGAGCTAAATAATGCAACTAATGTTATAATTGGCCTAATATCGGTGTTTCTGACTAGTTGTGATGTTATTAAGTAATATTAATATGATTGAATTTCATGTGGCTTCGGTTTTGTATCGTGCTGATGTGCAATGATGTAATGCAGTAATATACTCGAGAGAAAGTGCGATTCATGGTTGACATCTCTATCCGTCATTATGTCATGAAAATTGTGGTACACCTGATTTGTGTGAACTTTGCTTTATAGATGATATGTGTCTTCAATCCTATTCGGTGGCACTCGTGTTAAGTGTTGTCAATTTTAGACATAATTAGCTATGTGAAAGGTGTGGAGGATAAATCTATAGAATGTATCTTTAAATATATTAATTGTATAACCATTTTCCGTTCCTTTTCGATGAACGGTTTTTTATGAGGACGAAATGCACATGAGACAGGAAGATGACTGAAAAAGTCATTTCATGTCTCATGTTACTTTAAATTGTCGTTTGGCCGAAAATATCTATTTTATGGTGGTTGAAAACTATCTGAACATGACTTAAGTTAACATAGGATCTAGATTATGCCAGTCTGTTTCTAGGGATAACAAGTCATCTGCAATCAATCAATATCTCGTTATTATAGTTTTGAGGTTATTTGAGGGTCTATTAGATCGCATGCCTATGAGCAAAAGCTTAGTTGTGTTACACTGGACATGCACTAATGCAATGCAGTGATGTCCTTCTCCAGTATCTGCCTTCAGTATCTTCATTATTTTCTGTCATTACAGTTTTTGTATCATGATGCTCAGTGCATTTGTACCAAATGTGCAGAAACCTGACATGGCAGGATTGGTGGAATTCCTTAAGCCCCTGAATGATGCGATAACAAAAGCTTCTGGATTGACAGAGGGAAAGCGCTCTGATTTTTTCCATCACTTAAAGACTGGTGCTGATAGTTTGTCAGCCCTGGCTTGGATTGCATATACAGGAAAAGATTGTGGTAAGATAATTTGAGGAACTTTTACCGTTGATTGTTCAATTAGCTCGTTATGTTCTCTTTCTCGTTTGATAGCTAATCTAATCCTGTGCTGTAGGTATGAGCATGCCAATTGCACATGTCGAAGAAAGTTGGCAAATGGCTGAGTTCTATTGTAACAAGGTAATAGTTTTGATTTATCATTTCATCTTCCATCATGTTAAAGAAACATTAGTAGGCAAACAAAGGAAGAAATGGAGGAATTCTGTTTCTCTTCATCTGAAGATATATCTTGCCCTCTGTTAGTTTTACCTCTACTTCCTAATTTTTTAGGCTCTGGCTGTATTCATTTCATTGAAGAATTTAAGTAAAGAGTGAAATATTAAGGTTGCATGATTAGGATTGAACTATGATGTTAGGTGGTTACTGGGTACCTGTAAATCGAGGATTATGAATGAGGTATGGAGTCTTGTAATTTTCCACATTCTCCAGATATTAGTGGGTCATGAAATCTGCTTGTGTGCATCATCCTGCCTCGTATTGTTAGTCAATATCCTATACTGTACTAGCTCAAAAATATTGGCCTTCTTCTTTGTATATTGCAGATAAACGTTATTAACTGTAGGTTAAGTCTCGCTATTAACTGTAGGTGTCTTATCTAGCAACTATCAGTAAATGTGACTTATTGGTTGGTCTTTTGTTGTAGCCTTTGGTAACGTACTAATGTTTCTCATTTATGGCCTAGGTTCTTGTCGAGTACAGAAACAAAGATGCAAATCATGTTGAGTGGGCCAAAGCTTTAAAGGAGCTCTATGTTCCTGGCTTGAGGGACTATGTGAAGAGTAATTACCCATTGGGCCCTGTATGGAGTGCAACAGGGAAGACAGCGGTGTCTGCTCCAAAGAAGGCTCCCACTCCAGGTGCTCCTGCTCCTCCACCACCTCCACCTGCTAACCTTTTCAGTGATACGCCCCAGTCTTCATCATCGCGTCCGAAGGAGGGGATGGCTGCAGTTTTCCAGGAACTTAATTCTGGAAAACCAGTTACTTCTGGTAATTATCTCTTTCTATTTTCCTCGATTTGTTTTAATGGACTCCGTTTATCTTTCTTTGTCATCTCCTCTTTGAATTTCATTTTGAAGGTTTGAGGAAGGTCACTGCTGACATGAAAACCAAGAACCGGGCAGATAGAAGTGGTGTTGTTAGTGTGTCTGAGAAAGAGGTTAATGCTGCTCCACGTTCTCTCCCAAAGACAGGACCTCCAAAATTGGAGCTTCAAATGGGTCGTAAGTAAGTTAACGTGATGCTTATTCAAATCCACATGATATTTGGTTCCATTTCTTTGTCAAATATTTGTTTTATTTCATACAGGTGGGTGGTTGAAAATCAGATTGAGCAGAAAAGTTTAGTGATCGATGAGTGTGACGCGAAGCAGTCTGTATATGTTTATGGATGCAAGAACTCTGTTCTTCAGATCCAAGGTCATCTTGCACATATATATGCTAAAATCAGCCAATTTTAGTTGTCAGTTTCAGTTGGTTGTATTTTCTCGAGTCATGAAAAACTCACACATGCAACTATATGCAGGGAAAGTAAACAATATTACAGTGGATAAGTGCACTAAAATGGGGATAGTTTTCCAGGTCAGTTATGGAATTTTTTGAATGAAGAACTCCTGGCCAATACACTTCAAGATTAATTAATTAGCTTACTCGTTTTGTTTTGCAATGGGCCTTAGGATGTTGTGGCAGCTTGCGAAATTGTCAATTGTAATTCGGTGGAGGTGCAATGCCAGGTAAAATCATCTCATTCTCGGATGTCGGAGTTTTCTTGCATTACATTTACACCTCCTGATGTTTGGTCCAATTACAGATAATTATAGAAACAGTCAACACGCTTTGAAACTTGAAAGAACATTTATGACTAGTTCTTACAGTTTGAATGGTTACGGAGATACAATCCCTGAAGTTTGAAAACTATTATAGAAAAGCCTTCATGATTCTAAATTTTGAGGGGGTGTCTCTGTATTCATTCAAGGAGAAGTTAGAGATACCCTTTAGATTTAGAAAAGTTTATGTAATTAGACTAAACGTTAGGGGGTGTAAATGTAATATTTTAAAAAAAAAACTTAACCAGTCGTATCGTTTGACACACCTCTATTCTTTGTTTATGTGCTCTTTTAGGGATCAGCTCCAACAATTTCAGTAGATAATACAGCAGGCTGTCAGTTGTACTTGAGCAAAGATGCTTTAGAGGCTTCGATAACGACAGCAAAGTCGAGTGAGATCAACGTATTGGTACCTGGATCTGAAACAGATAGTGACTGGGTATGTTTCAGCCCTTTTAATATTCTGCTTTCCACATGTAGGATTATTGCTTAAACAGATCTCTTAAAACATCATATATTTTGCCAAAAGAATCTTGATTCCCCATGGGAATATGTTATGCTTGCTCCCCTTTTCCAATTTGAAAAGGGTTCTCTAGCATCTAGTTGTATTAAAGTTATTATGTTCAACTCGACATGATTTTCATTTGGTTCATACATGCTACCTAACTAATTGAGACTGCGGACTTGGCTATCGTTGTATTAACTATAACGTAGACAAATACAAACAACTAGACCAGTTATCAAACTCTATAAGTGGATTGTAAACATTATTTAAATGAATGATTTCGATGAGTATGTGCCTTTTCGTGCAGGGAGAGCATGCTTTGCCGCAACAATATGTCCATGTTTACAAAGATGGCCACTTCGTTACAACCCCAATGTCCCATTCTGGAGGCTAAATGAGGAAACTGCGAAAAATCATCGAACTCCAATTGGTTTTGTTTTCCGGTTTTCCCCTATTCTTAATTTTTTTTTTACTTCAAAAAGCTGAGAGTACTTTCTCTCCTTTATTGATTGGTTCTTACGGCTATATGCAGTTTTGGTTTTTGGTTTTTGGTTTTTTTGTTTGAACGGATTGTTGTATTGTGTGTCAGTTTGAACTATTTTTGAACTGTTATGTTATTTGGAGCGAGTTGTTTGTACAATAACTCAATTTTCTCCATAAGTTATGGTGATTTTTTTTGATTTTTTTTAATAGCTTTTTGCTATCTTTATTATTATGTGGAAGTAGAGGGTTAATTGCAGGATACTTGCTATAAAATTGATGATTGCGGATGCTTGTATTCTTTAATTATCCCCACCATTTCTTTTGGGGGTTCATTTAATTGGATTGTATTTTAAAATTGTTCAGACCAATTATTTCCTTTTTTTTTATATTTGAAACTACACTGTATAATATTACTAATCCTAACGGTCAAATTTTTTGTTAAGTCCGACAAAAGATTGAATGGTTTGAATTTGCAGTATATTATATTGTATGAGATTTGGTTACTGAAAGTCTGAAACGATATCTTTAATAACCCTCAACGCTTCCTCACGCATACTAAGTCTAAAGTTTGAGGAATATGACGTTACGTACTCCACGTGCCAAAGAGGTGTAATGGTGAAGACCGATAAATCTCTCCCTTCTATTATTTATTCGAAATTATTACCCTGGGGACCCACGTTTGGGATCAATTGAAAGCTGTCTGACTTTTTGGCTTTTGCTTATATTTGAACCTGTTTCGATTCATGGCCTTTTTATCCCATCACTATCTACTCGTGGAAAACAGGGTTCAATTCGGACATTATTAAATTAGATTAGGTAAGAAGAAAGTTTAGTAAAATCGAATTTTCTGGTGAAGAAGTTGGCAATAATCATACTTTATTGACAAAGTAACCGAGAGTGTCTGTATTTCTTATATTATCACTTATTTGAGACCGATTGAGAAGAATCTCACTTATTTAACCTACATATCTGAGATCTTCTGTGTTATATTTTCTTTTTACCATATAGTAAATACTTGTTAGATTCTTTTCCACAATATGTAATAAAAATAGAATAAAGGTGAGTATATATGATACATATAAATGGCATCAAAGGACCTTTTTATTAATATAAATGTAAGTAAAATATAGTAGATCCATGCCCATAGATTCTCCCAATTGCATCATCTTTTTCTAACTTGGCAAGTATTCCCATTCTCCACTTCTCTACTTTCTAACACCTTCCAAATTCCAAATTACTCCGCAACTTGAATTTTCTAATCTAAACTCTATTATAACATCACTATTCACTCTCTCTCTCTCTCTCTCTCTCTCTCTCTCTCACACACACACACACACACACACACACAGACTCATCAGACACAAACTTGCCTCTGCCACAGCTCCAAAAAATGCAGAACTCTTTCCACATATTATTATCATTTTTGCCCCTTTTCTTTTCACTTCTCTCTTTTCACTCCACAAGTAAGTCAAAAGCTCTCAATTTCAGCTGTCTAATTTGTTATTATCATCTTTTCCTTGATTTCTTCATTTTTTCTCATACTTCAATGAATCAATCGTAGCTAAAAATCAAACCTTTTTGTGATTTTTTGTAGCTAAAGAGTCATTAGCTATGAATCATATCAATAAATCAATTAATTAACCGTAGCTAAATCAGTAGCTCAGTTTGTTATCCTTTTCTTCTTCTTTTTTTCCCCTTCACATCTTCTTTTTTTTTGGGTTCAATTTAATACATTAAGCGTAGTTAAAACTTAAAAAGCAATTTTTTATATAATTATCTAAATTAAATCACTTTTTTCATACACTTTTTTTATTGATTTTTATATCCGTCGCAAAAAGCTGTTCTTTTAGTGACACTTATTTTACTAACTTTTTCAGATGCACAATCATTCATCGGAGTAAACTACGGCATCGTCGCCGATAACCTCCCTCCGCCGGAGTCAACGGCGAAGCTGCTGCAGTCAACGAGCATCCAAAAGGTCCGACTGTACGGCGCCGATCCGGCGATTATAAAAGCGCTGGCAAATACCAACATCGGGATAGTGATCGGAGCAGCTAACGGAGAAATACCGGCGCTTGCGTCCGACCCGAATTACGCGGGTAATTGGGTCGGGTCGAACGTGATGCCGTATTATCCGGGTAGCAAGATTATTGTTGTAAATGTGGGTAATGAGGTGGTGACGTCACCCGATCAGAATCTGGTGGCCCAATTGGTGCCCGCCATGCAGAATGTCCAAAATGCCCTCAATGCAGGTGAATAGTTTGGTTTTTGTTGGGTGTTGACTGTTGAGTGTTTTAAATTTTTAATCCATGATTTTTGCATTTTTTTTAAAATTGACACTTCAAATTAAAAAAGAAAATTGATAATGTTGGGATTTTGTTAACAATTTTTGAGTTGTAATATGTGTTGTGTAATTGTGAAATGTGCACATGTTAATATTTTGGCAAATATTTCTTATATGTTATGTTAATTTTTCGCAAATTACAATTACACCCTTTTTAAAAAGAGGCGAATTGCTCTCTTTGATTTGTAAATGTAGTACCCTACGCCTCTATATATGAGGAAGTATTTCATGCAACGCTAAATAATGACGTGTTGCATACAATGGTTACTAGTGTAAGTGTACGGTGGAGATGGATTCATGAGGTGGTTACTGCCCTCCTATTAAGGGAATTAGTATCATGGTGACCATTTGTTGCACCATGCAATCGTGTAACTGTTGCATAAAACAATTTTTCCTACATAGCGAGTTTTAGTTCACTGTAAAAATTAAGATATAAGTAAAGAATGATTATTCTTGTAAAAATTTAGTACTTCAGTAAGTCAATTTCTGAATTGTATCACATGCTTATTAAGTTGCATCTTATTATCCAATTATTCATATTCAAATATTTTAATGCTAAATAGTTCAGTTAAAATATTGGTGGGGTTACTTATGAAACTTTTTTAGCTTAATCATTTTTAACAAAATGTTAAATGTAAAACTAATTGCAGCATCTTTGGGCGGGAAAATAAAGGTCTCGACGGTGCATTCCATGGCAGTGTTGAGTCAATCCGACCCGCCATCATCAGGGGCTTTTGGATATGGCGACACAATGAAAGCATTATTAGAGTTCCATAAGGCAAATGGATCACCTTTTATGATCAATCCATACCCTTTTTTCGCGTATGAAAGTGATACAAGGCCCGAGACGTTGGCGTTTTGTATGTTCCAACCAAATGCTGGAAGAGTGGATTCTGGGAGTGGTATCAAGTATATGAACATGTTCGACGCACAGGTACATACTCTTTAGATATTTGTCAATGGTTGTTAACTGGGAATTTATAATCTTCTTGTCTGTTTCTGCTAACAATTGACAGCTTTGAAAGTATGTAAGTGTAACGACTGATGTATGTTAATTTTGACTCCATGTGGGTGCTGACAGGTTGGCCATTTTTGAATAATTGAACCTCAGCAATTGCAAAATTAATATAGTGTAGTGATCTTGCTGTTGTTAAGTTATATTTGCCAGTGATTTTCTAGCCAGTATCTATCTCATGACATGGTGAAAAAGACACTTAACCCCCTATCTGGATTACCTAGAAATTACTTATTAGGTACTTTAATAGCGTCGGGGTTTTCCTTTTATACTCTAGTGCACTGCGGTTCTAGCTATTTGAGACTAAAAAAAAATTGGTCTGTATTTTGCAAGTGAGAAAATAATTATACAATTATCTTAAGTAAAAAAGCAGCAAAGAACTGCATTTAATGTGAAAGTTAAGGGTTATATTTATACAGGATGGTTTATTGTCGTGACATACCAAAATTTGAAAAAAAGAATCCAATGGGGATGGCGACCTACAATTTTATAATCACCGGGAGGTTATTTGATTTTTTTCTTCTGAAATGGAGCAATGTGTATATTAGGCACTAGTACAGAAGGTGTTTGTTAGTAGCTCTAATTACAAGGGACCTGCAAAACTAGGTAAATATTAGCAAAAGTGGTTTCTGCGACAACTATTTGGTGCCTTGAAAAACAGAAAACCAGAGTCCTTAGCGGTCGATTACCAGAATTCACTTTGCTTAAGAACTTGCATGAATTAGACTTATTGCTTCTGGAATATAATACTAATATGTTTTGGTGGTTTCAAAATGTGTGCTGTTAGGTTGATGCTGTGTACTCAGCCTTGAAAGCAATGGGATATAAGGATGTCGAGATTGTCGTTGCCGAGACCGGATGGCCTTACAAAGGAGACTCAAATGAACCTGGTCCGAGTTTGGCCAATGCAAAAGCCTATAACGGCAACTTGATAAACCATCTGAGGTCAATGGTTGGCACACCACTTATGCCTGGAAAATCTGTCGATACTTATCTCTTTGCTCTCTACGATGAGGATTTGAAACCCGGGCCTGGCTCAGAGCGGTCGTTTGGACTTTTTAAGCCCGATCTTTCTATGACCTATGATGCTGGCCTTTCAAAGAGCTCACAGGTGAGACTAACTTATTTGCAACATAAAGATTAAAACTGATCATTTATCCAGCAGAATATAGTAGGCAGTCATTTCATGAATTAATATCTGTAAAAGCATAAGTGGTGGCCTGATATTATTGATGATAGTATGCTCATTGGTTTCAGTAGACGTGTATCGGTTAAGATTGTTGATCTTGGTTACCGCGAGGATCTCAAATAGGATCGTTAACAAACTGAATATTTAAATCTACACTCCCTAAGCTCTGCTCTATTTACAGAATCATCTGCTAAGATTTAATTTTAATTACAGGTTATCTATCCGTATGTTTTCTTTGCAGTTAATCACACATCAGATTAGTCTATATGTAATCTCTTTTTAGATTGAAAGAAGCGTTTTTGTAATTATACGTACCATATGAATGCCTTTGTAACAATAACAAACTTCAAGGGGGTGTAAATGTAATCATCCCTACAATACAACCTGCTGTGAGGACTACACTTGAAACAGATTCAGAGCCTTGAGTCCATGCTACTCTTTTATTCAGCTCATTATAAGATATATAACATGTTCATATATTTTGGTTGATTTGCTTAGACTCCCGCGCCGGCAAATCCGGCCCCAACAACCCCTGTGAATCCATCTCCAACATCTCCTACCACTCCAGCAACTCCGGCGAATCCAGCACCAGGAGCAACAGCAGGTTGGTGTGTGCCAAAACCGGGCGTGTCTGATGATAAACTGCAGTCAAATCTTGATTATGCATGTAGCCACGGCGTAGATTGTGGTCCAATTCAACCCGGTGGTGCCTGTTTTGAACCAGCTACTGTTGCATCGCACGCTGCTTATGCAATGAATCTATTATATCAAACGGCTGGCAGGAACCCGTGGAATTGCGACTTCCTGGCGACTGCGACACTCACTTCTACTAATCCTAGTAAGTATTTATATTTGTGCTACCGATCCTTTTTAATATTCATGACAAAGGATTGATCAATAAGGCGTAGAGTTGCCTTGTTTATCATGTGACTAATTTTATTTACTTCCTAGGATGTCAACTTATACTGTTGTATGTTTCTCTGCAAGTATTTATTAAATTTAGGGTAATTTTTTTTTCTCTACAAGTGCAAATTATGATACATAAAGTTCAAGAAATTGGCTAAGTATAAATAGTCTATTTACGTGTACTTTTAACTTAACTCATCAAAAATAGTAAAAAATTCTGGCTTGGTGGCTCCTTCAGACGTCGGGCAAAGCAAATATGTGCGTCTTTTATTGTTTTTTGTGTGTATTATTCTATCATTCTAACTGCTTAACACTTCTATGCTTCCATGATGAGTTCATAATGTAATTGTTTGTACCGCAGGTTACAATTCTTGCGTTTACCCAGGTGGGAGTACATGAAGGCACTGAGAAATTCTTTTTGTTAGCTAAATAAGCCAAGTATAATTTCGAGGCAGTAGGAAAAGTTTATGTCATTGTATAGCAGAGTGAGATTGGCCTTAACCTGTAAATGTCCCACTGCTTATTTTTCTGCAACTTTATCCACGGGAATCAATAATCAATCAATATTTATGATCTGTTAGTTTGTGAATTATTATTCCAAGTAAAATTATTTAGTATTTCCTGCATACTATGTCCTAAATATTGGGCAGGTAACGGGCCTTGGTAGAAGGATTTAATGGGCTTCACTGCATGCAATGAGGCTTCTTACGGGCCTCAATTTTGCTTTGAATTTGGCATTGGGCTCGTAATGGGCTTCGCAAATAGAATTGGGCTGTTAATGGGCCTCATTTTTATATTTTAGCACTGGGCTGGTAATGGGCTCCGCAATAGAATTAAGCTTGTAATGGGCCTTAATTTGCTTTATATCTTAGCACTGGGCTGGTAATGGGCTTCGCAAATAGAAATGGGCTGGTAATGGGCTTCGCAAATAAGAATGGGCTTTCCAGGGATTAGGGTCGTCAAACGGGGAAAGGTCCTCAAACTCTCGCAAGACCACAAAGCGTCTACAAAGGTCCTAGAGAGCGCTGGAAAGGGCTTGGAAAGTGATTGGTACGGTACTGGATCGCAGAAAAACGCTGGGAAAGGCCCTAGATAGTGCTGGTAAATTATAAACTTTTAATACTTTGTAAAAAAGATATTGCGACGTATGATGGAGGAATATCTTTGTAATTTCCTCAAGTACGAATCTCATTGCATCTTGTCATATTTTAGCTTCTTAATCAAAAAAATATAAGTTTATTGTGGTCACAATATTTTATATATATTAACTTATAATCACCATTGTATCATGTATTTACTGTAAGTTTAATTGATTAGACAAAATTGTGACAATAAAATTTAAAAGGCTTTTTTTAAAAACAATCACCTTAAATCGGGACGGATTTCTTTAAGTGCCATTAACCAATAATATGCCAGATATTTTTTTGGAAAATGAGATAAGCTCTATATGTTTAAATCTTAACTTCGAATAATGACAACAATTAAAGTCAAGCACGACTGCACTGAAAACTGAGCAGTTCAACTAAAATATGATTTAAGAACAAAATATGTCTGTATTACCGTCAGAATACATCTATAAACAGAACCCATTTTCCACATACAACTCTCAACCTCGACATTTTTTATTTTGTGCAAACGAAACGTTAAATGTATTTTTCAAGTTCATTAGAATAACATTTCTAACAAATATCTCGAAACATATCGAAACGATCTCTGAAAATTTTCTAATATATAACAAATTGAAAAGACACCGAATCAGAACTATGATCCATAATTCCAAGAAACTCAATAAGGAATTAATAGTAATAATACATGTATAATCACTTTATAATCCTCAACCTCCAATACACAACAAAACCCCTATAACAAGCTTCGACCAAAACAGTTTCTTAACCAAAAAACAAGAAAATTTACCCACTGGCAACTATTTCATGAATTGCATCACTAACATTCTCATCGTCGGATCTCACAGCCAACTTCATTGCCACCTCTTTCGTTGCATCAATTCCGAATGACAAGCGGACAAGCACCTTCACGTTTCCTATATATACACCCGACAGTAAACATGTGTGTGATCTTGAGTTGCTAGGGACCGCCTCTGTACCCTGTAAAAACAAAAGGAAAACGCAAGGAAAGGTCTTGTTTTAGCTCTTAGACAAGAACAAAAAATTAATGAGGGATAATTATATCTGCACTGATTGAGGTTTGGTTTAGTTACAGAAACGTCCCCTAAAGTTTAAGTAATAACACAGATACACTAAAGTTTGAAAAACGCTAAAAAGCAGAATTTCAATTTCATCTAACATTATGAACTACTACAGCCAAAATACCAAGTTACCATACAAGTATAAGTTCTACTATACAGTAATAATAAAATCAATACCTCGCAAGGTTGCATGCCAAGAAGACTGATCACAGCACTGACAGCCTCTGAGAGGCTTTCTCTAGGCCCCAGACCATATTCATCTGTGCGCTCCGTATCGGGATCCATGCTTTCCCAGGCGTTCTTAAAGTTAGAGACGCCCACTTTGAGAATGTAATCTGCAGCAGCAACTTCAAAATCTTCTAACTGATATTCATCTTCCACACCATCATCTTCAGCCTCACCGGTAGATGGATCAACCTACCAAATATACACGGAAAAATAGACAAACGATAAGAATTTATTAATTTCATACACTTAAAGAATAAGAGAACGACATTAGGAGCAAATACCTCTTTCACTATAAACCTCAGCAAGTTCGAGAATTTCCCCACTGCAGGGACGCCTTCGGGTTTCTCAAATGCAACAAATGTTTGGCCTGGTGTATCATATGGAAGAGATCTTAAAGGCTTAACTCCTACTTCAGAAAACTCCTCAGCTTCAGAAGCATCTACAATTACAGTGACCTAGCAGAAGGAGCAAATAATCAAGATTCCTCAAACTTAGGACAAATGAAAAAACTTTTATTTCTGAATATATGGTCATTACATTTTCAAGTAGCTGTTCTGGGATTGTATTTGTGCAATTATACTGGAAGACCACATGGTGGTCGAATATGTGCTTGACAACATTAACTGCATATTCGGTTTCTGCTTCAGTAAGCTCCACCGGTGCTGATGACTGAGAATGTACAGTAGATACCAATTACTTCACCGAACAGAAAATTACAGATCAAAACATAGCATGAATCAGATGTTGGACATATTACTGTAAATACCTTGAAAAGCTTGCCAAAAGCGGCAAATTCAGGGATTGAGGAGAGAAGCTTTTCATAAGAATCAGCTATTGAAGTGGGGGCAGCAGGTGGAGCACCCAAACCAGTTGGCTTCTTGCCTGGGGCTTTCTTATCTGCGAGTGGCTGAGACTTAACCTCTCTAGGTACAGAATCAATATCAAACGGCTCTTCTACAGGATCTTGTATCTGTTTCAGCGAAATAAATGAGAAATGGGTTCTACCATACATTATAAAAGACAAAAGTACAATACAACCGTCTAATAAGCATCAAGCATGAATGAAACTTACGTAGTGTTTCAAACTAGTCTCCATATTTGTCAGCGGTATATCAAGTGAGCCAAACAGAAAGTCTTTCACCTCTTTGTCGGTTTCCGCAACTGAACCATCATCAAGGGTATTCAAGTACAGTGTAGCTCTGTCTCGAACCTGTAAATAGAATCTCATACTTGTAAACAACTAATTTCAATAAAAAAAATAAAAGTTTATGTAATCTGAAAAATATGTGTTTTTGGGGAAGGAGTAGAAGTGGACTGCATTTCGAGAAAGTGTGCATGTCAGCTCCCAAGTGACTAAAAATGATATGGCATTACAATCTCCGTATTACTAGAACACGGTATTTATAATTCACAGCCTACTTTGCAAATCTACAATAGGTACACGATCTGTAATCTCATCCGGTTTATGACGTGCAAACTTCAAACTGTATGTGAAATATTTTATTGCTTGAAGCACTAATAGGAAGTTCAAATTTGATTGCACATAAAACTGACCTCATCATCACTGTCGAAAAGGCAACGCCTCAAAAGAATAAAGATGCGAGGCTGCAACAAAGAGAAATGGTTGTTAACTCCAGATCTTCTATAATAATGCAACGGACACTGTAACTCGTAATACGATGTTGATAAATAGCAGCAAGTCTTACTTTTAACGAATCAACCATAGCACCAAATTTTGCCAGTGTGCTGACAGCACTGGCTCGGACAGTAGCATTCTCGAGTATCACTCTGTTGTAGATATACCTGATATATTTACTAGGATCCGAGGTCTTAGGTCCTTCATTTCCGAGAAAATGAAGTATCTGAGAGAAAAATTATACCATGAAATTCAGAACCATTAAGCTAAACTCACATGAAACAGAAAAGAATGGTACAGAACAAAAAAAAAAAAAATTGAACACAAAAGGAGTGAAACCAAGAACATAGAAAATAACCTGGGTGGAAAGATATGTAAATTCACAATCTTCAATGAATTCACACAAGTGTAGTAATCCACTTTCTTTTGCATCTGGAATATCTCTAATTAAGATGACAATTGAATCGACAATTGCCTTTTTGTACTCAAATCCACCTTCTTCTCTCAAGATACTGCTTAAGAAATTCATTCTACAAGGATAGATAGATAGCTAAATTAAAAACTTGATATAAAAGGAAAGCCAAACTGAAATGATACGAGACGTGAAAAGTTAAAATTTATAACTCCAGAGCAGTGTCTACAATTACTCACAGAGATCTGTACTTGAGGGGAAACTTCAGACAAAGTGATCTAATAGCTTCTACCACAACAATCTTGAACTCATCAGCAATATCAGACATAAAATTAGTGATCTGTTTCATCAAGCGTTCAACACTAGATTCGTTGCCTGTTTTCAGCAGAGTGGTAATAGCAAGAGTTGCTATACTTCTGTTTTGGTCTGAAATCAAGCTTTCCATGTCTATATTACAATTCGTTACAGCCATGGGGTGTGTCATCGCCACCTGCATGCGTTTTTTTATAAAAAGAATTCAAATAAGCAAACTTGCTTGATAACAAAGACAGGTAGTTACTGTATCACATAAGAACAAGAAGTATACACATATGACCTTGAAGTGGTATTACAGTAAATGTTTAAAAATTAACTGTTGAGTATCTTCTGCAAGGAATTGCAGTGACAAGAATAACCATAATCCTGATTTTCTTGAACCACAAAAGCACAATAGGATTTAATTACATCTTACTTAAGCGTCTCACATACATAAATCATGACAAAAACGATATTACATGTTCTTGATAATACATAACACCATCATACCTTTGCAGATTTCTTGATCCACACAACACACTTAGAAGTGTAAAGAGTTGGACATAAATATATTCAATCTTAGTTTAACCCCAAAGCATGTTCAAGCTAAGCTTTTCATTCAACACAAAAGGTGATAAACTTCACTCACTGAGCCAAAACAAAATTCTCAAGCAGATTCGTTAAGTTTCTTTCTATTAGTCATATGAAAATAACACCTGACTGGATGAAAATCGTCACAAACTAATACAATGGTTTTCAAGATTTTTGTGGGCTCTAATAATTGATATTACTATACTTGGAAGTACCCAGAACTAGGAAATACTAAAGAAGGTATTTTTTGGTCAGCAAGCGCTATATGCTGATAGGATAAATATAGATCAATTGAAATGTGGAACTAATCCTTCGTTTAGAACCGAAACAGGGGAAAGAAGTATGAGTAATTGCATAAACTGGAATGAGGAAGAAAGAAATGATCAGCCAATGCCAAGAGGAAAAAATAAAATAAAATTGCGAAGAATCAAATCCTATGTCGTCTAAAAGGGATCACTCAACATTTTGGGAGGTAGAATAAACTACCATAAGAACACCAACCTTATTCAAAGTCCGGACAGCAGCAAACCTTAGCACAGGTTTAGAAGAGCTTAAGAAAAGCTGTAGGACAGTTATGGCAGGAGTCAGCTCTCTTGTAGTCACGTTGCTCAACTCTGTGATTGCCCTAGCTGCTTCAAAGATAACCATCTCAGCTTTGTGACGAAGGCAACCCTCAAGATAGTCGTAGAATGGGCGGTCTCCTGTTTGAATATTAACACCTGATTCTCTGATGACCTGAATATATCAATGAATGTATGCCCTATCAGTATTTGAGAGAAACCTGAAAGTGAAATTTAAAATTGCAGTACATCAGTAAAGAAGCACCTGACAAGTGTAGCGAATCAGAAGGCATTGAGCTAAAGGAGAACGCACGGTTCCTTTTGTTAAGCTGGTCACTAACTTGCTGACAGCCAATCGATCATTTTGCCTTATCTGTAAATCAAAAAATCCTTGCACTTCATAATATGGAACACAATGAACAAAAAATTCCTCCCCATAACTGCTGCTTTGAGATTCTTATAAAGCATGTATCTGGTTTGTTAAACTCAAACTTTAGGTGCACATAATAGTATTATTCAATAATTACTTTTAATTGTTGGAAAAACAGTATGGACAATGATACAAACTAAGTTGGGGGGAAATCGTACTATATGGAAGTGCTGAACCATTCAATACTATCGAGCAACAGACTTCTTACCTGGTGAAGCAGCGCAAGTGCATGGAACTGCACAAGTGCAGCACGGGATTGAACTGCTTCTTGCACTTCATTGCTCCATCTTTTGACTATCTCAGGGTTTGTCTGCACAATAACCAAGCTGCCATTAACAACTAAAGCATTTAATTAACTAAAATAGCTAATTTATCAGAAATCTGATGGTACCTGTAGCAAATGAATGCCACTCACGAGGGCAGCACTAGCAACCACAGGGTTCTTGTCCACAATAGCCTGCTTTAGGTATCTCTCAATTTGTGTCAAAAGAGTTCCATCAGTAATTCGGCAAAGTACACGGATAGCATTTGCTCGATACATATCAGTCCGGCTATTCATGTCCTTCATTAAGGAGCTTGTAACAATGATGACCTTTGTTGCCAAAAGAAAAGAGTTCATTATTCAAAGACATATGGAATCATAAAAGGTACTAACAAAGAAAAATGAATGCCACTCTTACCTCATCAGCAGAGGGAGAAATCTCCTTTATCATTAGATAAACCATCCTTCTCAAACCAATATCTTTGGATTGGAAAAGCTTCGTAACAGCAAAAAATACTCCTGTAGCTTCGATCTGCATATCAGATTAAAGAAGCTAATATCTCATATAGCCAAATCAAAAGGTAAAGATGTTACTTTGGCTGCCAAAATGAGCATGGGAAAAAGAAAAAAAAAAGTCGTGCTTTCCAGGAAAAATAAGGTTTCATTATAAATTGCAGTATTGTACTACAGAAGGTCATCCTTGTTTGTATGCTGTGTATATATGTATGTCACTGAACTAAATATTTTAATTTTCAACATCACTCTGTTTCAATGGATGCTAAACCGTGTTTTAAGGGTTTGATATTACAACCGATCAGATCTGTGTTGCTAACAACATGGAATTCTGTATCGATTGTGTGTCACTAGAGGTCAAACACATTATGGGTGTGTCTGTCAATGTGTATATCAGTGGCTGTGCACGTGAAATAGAGAGAGTAAATAATGGCTTCAGAATCTAACCTTTGTGAATGTTTCCCCCTGATTCAGAAGATACAGAAGTTTCGTAATGACCTAGAAAAGATAAAAGTTAAACCTGTTAATTATCTGGTCAAGGAATCAACTGATATAATAACGAATTCCATGTAAATTCAATTTTTACCTGCGAACATCTCCTTGGGTCCAGCTGAGGGTCATTAAAAACCTTAGCTTCTTGCAATACTGCACCCTTCTCAATCCCGAAAAATGGAGAGTACTCCACTGCAAGTTTAATACGTTCACGTCATAATGTTAGTTATCATCAACCATGAGGTGTGGTTTATCACATTAAACCTCTACTGGGATAAGACGTAAACCATCAACAAGAATGATCCCCCACAACCAAGTTTGCACCAGTCCTCAACACGTTCATACAGTTCTCAATTTCCCAAACCAAATTCTATCACCATCAAAAACAATTCGTATGCAAACTTATGATACACTTGCAGAGTATAAACATCAAGTAGCTCAACTACTAGTACCTACCAGCCTAACACAGCTAAAATCGTATAACACAGTTTGAAAGATCAACTACATTAAACACACTTGTACTATAACTCAAATCTAATTTCAAAATACACAAAATCTGCCAGATTTTAAGGCGAATCAAATCGGAGAAAACGAAATTGTGGATCCAATTGCCGCATAAACTAATTATCACCACACACAAAATACTGGCAAACCTATCAACATTAATAAACTCAACACAGCGCCTAAATCAACAACAGAATTCAAATCAACCGACAAAACAAAAACCATCACTAAAAACGAAATCTCATAGATCGATTTTTTTTTTTTCAGATTCTCGAGCAATTCAACTCAATCATACATCATACATCATCAACTCCGCAATTTTCGAATTGAAACAACAACAGATCTGAAACTAAACCTAAAACCTAAAACTACATCAAATCAAAATGTAAAACTAAAACCGCAGCTGAATCAAAATGCACCTTCATCATCTCGATCGTCGTCTTTCTTCAGTAGCGGCTGCGCCATTGTACAGAGATCTGATTCTAAAAACGCGCAGCTAATCAAATCGATGCGTGTATCAAAATCGAAAAAATTGTGCGCAAATGAGAGGAGGATTTGTAGATCTCGACTACTCAGTTTTTTTTTTTCTTATGTCTGTTTATATATATATATATGTGTGTGTATTTATTACTCTACTGGAGTGAACAGATGCAGGGGTAAAATTGTAAAATAGCATAACCTTTGAGATGGAGTTTTTCTTTTTCTTTTTTTCTTGTAGTTTTAATGGGTAATATCATTGACACCCCTAAAATTTCATGTAAATTTGAAGCACCCCATGAGGTAGTTTGCTAGGTATTTGGGTCAATTTGCTTAGAAAAATCATGAAGAAAAATTTCAAGAGGGGAATAAGAACAAAATTAAATTTTTGTTTAAAACTATAACCAACGAATCTCAAGAGAATGTCACTGATATTATTGAATTTTAAAGGGTTGTTTCTGATATTACCCAAACCTCATGGGTATGACTAGTATTATTCCTATTTTTTTACAATTTATTATGATCATTCCGCAACAAATATTTATGGGCATTTAAGACGCTACCCGCCACGACCTCGTCGTATGTTCTCGATCGATATTTATGAGAACTTTCTACTGTAGCATGTTAACGCATTAACTAACAGTCTACCACGTCTCTTTGAAACTCCAATTTTCGTCGAGTTAATGAGCTTTCCATTAGTATATAGATCGCATCAAATGCAGGGCACGTTCTCAGTTAGTTATGTGGAGCTACATGATCTGCCACATGCTACTATACCTCCGACCTATAAATATGCGAACAACTTTAACTATGAAGACGTGTTTACTTCATTCAATTAACAAGTATGTTTGCCGAGCTTGAGGTTAGGAATAATGTTTCATTATTCATTTCCTGGTACTTGTAAAATTGATTTATCACTTTCCCTTTAACTTTTTTTTTAATGAATTTCGTTAGTCTTTTTTTAAAAGTTAAAAGTCAAATATCCATTGTAAATTTGTGAAGATTTAACCCCCTATATTTAATAATTTATAGTAGCATATTGCTCTTGTTTTCGTTGTATAGACTTTCTATCATTTTTCATTCCACTTGTCCATTTCTTCACCAAATCAACAAACTAAAATGATTTTCTTAAGACTACATATAGGGATGAGTGATGACTTCCCGTTTTATAGTTGGAATAAGGTTGTCATAGATGTCATATGGGAGCTGGGTGGAGTAAATTCATTTTTTTTTTCTTATGAAGGAAGATGAGATCAATATGTGTTGTTATGTAATATAAAATTAGATTTGTAATTAATGTTTAGTTGGTCTCTCACATTAATATATATATATATATATATATATATATATATATGTGTGTGTGTGTGTGTGTGTGTGTGTGTTGTGTATAATCTATTTTTTTTCGAATACTGATTTTTTATTGACTTATAGCCTTACTCATCAAAAGGCAAAAATGGTAGGAGGAATAGGAAGCTAAAAAAATACTATGCATAAATTAATATGTATACATCTAAATGTTATCGGTTAAGAACTTAAGAGTTCATTTGTTTATCGGTTATCAATATAAAATTTGTTTAGTTACAACAAGACCTATGAAAATAATCTTCTAATAATGATATATATCATCAAGAAACTATTCCAATATGCCATAATAGTTATCTACAGATGCGCAATAGAGTGAAAAACTCAAAGGCATTACATCCCGAACTTGTCTTGCCTGCCTAACTCAAACATATATACATCATCATAAAATTGGTTGATAGTCTTAGAAGAATTTAAAAACTTACACATTCAGTATGAAAGAAACCCCACAATATATTTCATTTTACTCAAAAGAGAGACAGTAGTTGTGCTAAAAAAAAAAACATCAAAACTACAAATTACAAAAGTATTGTATCTACGACCGTTCTAGATATGTGCCTTGGCCACCATCATTTTTACATTGGGAAAAGGCCACACAATACATATCTGGTAGTCATATGAATTGCAATAAACACTATGGTTTCACTATATGTTTAGATAAATATTTTCATTTTTCCTCATGTTCGTAATTCATCAAGGCTTTTAGGTGCTAGGTTTGGGTTTGATTTCTCGCGAATCAACAAACTCCCCGGTGAGACCATGTTCACCGCTGCTGTACTCTTGACTCGTTCCATCGGCCTTTCTAAATCTCTTTATGTCCGAATACGAGGCACTGCTATCGGTAAGTGCACCATGCGACTTAACTCCCTCGTTTAAGGCGTCTAGGGACATGTCACCTTCCAAAGCTCGTACGACCTATCGACAGGGCATACATCATTTTTCTTAAATCATCATAGGAAAAATATGATAGCACACAAACAAAAACACAATGGTGTATTATCTATTTATGTTACTTTTGCAACCTTACTTATTACATATATTTTCTTTGTCCGAGCAATTTCACGGTTGAGTTATTGGTTTTAAGAAGGTGAAGACAAATCATGACTGGATATTTAGACCTATTCTTTTGGTTCAATTGCAAATTCAAAATAAATGTATAAATTATTTGTCGATCCGTCATTATGTGTTATAGGTAATGTTTCATGAAAACTTTATTTATTCTAATTAAGTTAGCAGACATGCACAAGAAGGAATGGAGAAGTACAATTATTTTTATCTTTGATGTCAATATATTTTATCTCACCCTAAACTAAGTTCTGAATACGCGAGTGCGCGCGCGCACACAACCATATATAAAATCTTAGTAGGATGCATAGTACCTGGCTCATTTTAGGGCGTTTTCTTGCTGAATGCCGTACACATGCCCCAGCACAAGCCACCATGCGAAGCATCTCTTGATGATCGTAGTTGTCCTCCAGATGAGGGTCAACCAACTCCAGATAGCTTCCTCCTTCTGCAACTTGGTTTAGGGTAGGTCTAGCCTGTATCATGTTATATAACAAAAAACAAAATTATAAAACAAATCAAAATGACGCCCAAGTACTGTAAAAGCATTATGTTTCGTTTCTATAAATCAAATATAAAAAGGTTTCGACACAATCTGAAGAAACATTTAGAAACTTTGATTCATGATTGTAATGTATTTCTATAGAAAATATCATACCCAATCAACTAAAGTGTCATCATCACCGCTCAAGTCAACGGGACGACGCCCAGATATAAGCTCGAGAAGCATGATTCCATATGAGTAGACATCGGATTTCTCAGTCAGCTTCCCGCTTGAAGCATACTCAGGCGCTAAGTATCTATATGTAAAATATGTTAACAAAATTAATTTTTATTGAGAAAATTTAGATGCGCATTCTCTTGATCGTGAACAAATATTTTTATACAATAATCCATCATTAATTTGTTACGTAAATCATCTCAAAATTGATACAAAATTAAGGTCGAAATTTTTACCCAAACGTTCCCATTATCCGAGTTGAAACGTGAGTGTTGGTGTCTGAGGAAAGTTTCGCCAATCCAAAATCAGCCACCTGATCACAATGATAGAGCATATTACACCAATGATAAATTCAGTCAAGTCATACTTTTCTAATCTTGAGTAGATAATCTGATGAATATCCGTAAATATGAGAGGTCTTCTGCTTCAGAATGGTTTTTTAGTCTATGTGCCATCAATTAACTATGCTACTTGTAGTAACTATTAGGTACAATTTTGATTGTTTATTTCTCTAATCACTCACCAATGCGTGTTTCAAAATTCCATTTCGAGTACATATGCGATAAATCAGTATACCAATGATGGCATAAAAAATTAGGACATACAATTTGGAAAAAAAAGATTAGATTGTGTAGAGTACCTTTGCTTCAAAGTTATTATCTATCAAGATGTTTGCAGCTTTTATATCTCTGTGAATAATGCGGGGATGACCTACAATAAATAAGTAGAATAAATACTTGAGAGAAAAAATTAATATACCAAAACATATTTGGGGCAAAAGAAGAAAACAAAAATAAAGGTTAAAGGATAAAAAAGAAAACTTACAATCTTCATGAAGGTAAGCAAATCCCTTGGCTGATCCTAGAGCAATTCTTTGCCTGGTTGTCCAATCCATGGTTGGCCGACCATCTCCTGCATTGATATATCCAATACGATGTTCAATTCGTGAAATCTTCTTTATGATCAGATGTATATCATTGTGAAACCGACTCATATTCTACCGGTAGCACAGAAAGTGATATACGACTTGGCGTAAAAGAATTAGACCAACGACATAGAACATGGACTATTTATTCGTAGTTAAAGTCGACATACATACCATGAAGGTGATATTCAAGAGTTCCGTTGGGCACAAATTCGTAGACCAACATTCTTTGAGATCCCGCAATACAGTATCCAACCAAAGACACAAGATGACGATGATGGACTCGACTAATGATGTCAACCTCTGCTTGAAACTCTCGCTCGCCCTGTCCGCTATTAGCTTTCAAGCTTTTCACTGCTATATCTTTCCCGTTAGCTAAAACTCCTTTGTGCACGTATCCAAAACCGCCTTGACCAAGTAGGTTTGATTTTGAGAAGCTATTGGTTGCTTTTGCCAAGTCGTCATACGTGAAACTGCTTTGATTGAAGCCAAGGGCCATAGCAGGGTGCGGAGGTGGCAATGGAGCTTGATAGGGACCGGAATAACTAGCGGAGCTCATCTCACTACTGCTCATCATTGGTGGAGGAGGTGGAGGAGCTATTGGCCAACTATATTCAGAACTCACTTGAGCACTCCCAGGTGGAGGTGGCAAATTCATCACGTGATCGGTAGGAGCAGCGTTGTTGTTCATGTTTGCATGTATGCCTGGATTATAGTAGTTATTACCTGCATAGAAATATTTATGTGATTCATCGGCAGCGTAGATTTTTTGTACCACTTTGCGCACCACTCCTTTTGCGACTTAAATATGTTATAGCTAAGTGTCTTAAAATCTTAATGCATGAAGTATTGGTGGTTACACTTACGAAATACACAAAGTTGTATAGAAGATCGTCTGCAGATTTGTTAAATATTGAGATTCGATTCTTAACCGTTTTTCTTCAACTAATTTGTGTAAATTTGATATAATATACTGGGTAAGAGCGTCAAACCCCTTGGTCTAATCCATTTTGCAAAGTGTTCCTTATTCTTCAAAAAAGAGAAACTTACCTCCAACATATGTTAAAATGTCTGATTTGTCCCGGTTAACTTCTCATCAACTTTTGACAGAATATTCCTCATTGATAGCATATTTCATAGAAAATTCCGTCGAAAATAGACAGAATATGCCACACTCGACGGAATATTCTCTATTTAATGGCATCTCAGATAGATTATTTTGCCAAAAACATATGGAATATGCCACATTTATAATCTCCGTTTGATGGCATTCAAATGGAGTATCCGTTAAAAGTTGACAATGAGGTAAACCACACATTTTTAAATAGGTTATGGGGGCGAAGTTTCTCCTTTTTGAACTATAGAAGAATTTTGTAAAATGGAGTATATATTGGGGGTTTGACGCTTTTTATCTTAAAATATTATTTGATGCTATAAAAATCACGAAATACCAAAGCTAAAATAGCACTATATAGTATCAAATATTATTGCACTTTTTGAGATCGAGACTTTTCTTTAAACAAGTAATATGGACTAAATGCTAATTTGTTATCGGTTTGCAAAATACCTTTATGTCCTTGAGAATTGTCCCTGTAGTACATCTGATCACGCGCCTTTCGCTTCTTCCTCTTTCTAGCACATGCCACAATGCATACAATCATAAGGAATAATAACAAACCTGCGCCAACAGCTGCTCCTATTATAATGAGTCTTTCGTTAGGTAATGAGTTGTCATTTGGTGATGAATCTGATGGTGGTGAGCTGTTTCTTGGAGGAAGTAAACGAGCGGATGGTGGAGGTGGTCGATTCGATGAGCGTGGTGGCGGAGGAATATTGTTGTTGTTTCTGTTGTTGTTGTTGTTGTTGTTGTCGTTGTTGTCGTTGTTGTTGCCATTAGAAGGTGGTGAATTGTTGTTGTTGTTGTTAGAAGGGGGCGAATTGTTATTGTTGTCATTAGAAGGGGGTGGGTTGTTATTGTTGTTAGAAGGGGGTGGATTGTTGTTGTTGTTATTAGAAGGGGGTGGATTGTTATTATTGCTATCAGGAGGGGGAGGATTGTTATTTCCAGAAGGAGGGGGATTATTATTAGAGGGTGGAGGAGGTGAAGATTGAGAAGGTGGCGGAGGCGATGAGGATGAATCAGATGGTGGTGGTGTCGCGGGTGATGGTGGTGAAGGCGAAGAATTTGAATCCGACGGGGGTGATGGCGATGAATTGGATGGTGGAGATGGCGGTGACGGAGAATTTGAGGGTGGAGATTCCTCTTCTGGTGGTGAAGACGACATTTTTACACAATACTTTTATGCCACATAAAAATATGTTAGCAATGCACATGTAAGTACGTACGCCCTGCCGCTCTCCAAGTAATCACCCTGATCAAAACCGAAAAAACAAAACGTAACTTTTATATGTTAGGTTCGAAATAAATCCAAAAGCGTTCATGTGAGATCAAAACCAAAAAAACAAAATGTAACTTTTATATGTTAGGTTCGAAATAAATCCAAAAGCGTTCATGTGAAATCATCGAGAATTTGTAGCATTTAAGAAAGAAAGAAAGAAATAAAAATTTGCAAATGAGAGCTCATACTTAGCATAACAAAGGTGAAGAGGAATCTTGAAGAAATGAGATGAATAGAGGAGAAAATACCTTTAGGAGAAGGGCAGAGAGGATTCTCAAAGAAAGTACTGAAAAAAGATGGTGGGAAAATTTGTCATTTTTCTATCCCCATAAATCTCCTATAAAGAAGGAAACCAAAACTAGTTTTTGGTTGTTGTTAAAGTATTTTTATAGGTAATAAATAGTAAACTTGGTCAAAATATAGTGATAATTTATTGGGAAAATCTTCTTAAAATCATATGTAAATTAATGAATATTGAAAAATAGTTATGAGGTCTTGTTTTGATGTCCACCATGAATCAATTACATTCAGGAAACATACAAACGGTTTCCAAGGATTTTCGGACACCAAATTTAGAGGTTAATACGTTGACAAATGTCTTTGTTATCTTATTTTGCGTATTTATTTTGATTAAGATGACGACCAAAGAAACTTGTTGTTTAAAGGGGTTCTAGATACAAGTATAATTTTAGGAGAATAATTGTATATTGGAGTACACTTTTCAGTGCACTATATTAATTAAGTTAAAAAAAATTAAATGCATTTTCTGTAAACTTATCTCCTACTTGCAATGGCAAAAAAACTACTGAATCGATTGCTAATGACGTATCGAATAATTTCTTCAATACAAAATTCACCTGGTTCATATGCTCAATTCTTTACGCAACGGGAAATCATCGAGAATTTGTAGCATTTAATAGTTTACTACCTTCGAAAAGTATATTATGTTGACTTAAAATATTTTGACGATAAACTATTGGATAGTATTACAATTGTTCGTGTCCATCGTAAAATTTAAGAAATTTATAAACTAAATAATCTGAAATGAAGGAAAAACTGAATTAATTTAAATAATATATGGTAAGTATAAGAATCTAGTTATTGAAAATTTAAACTTTTCAAATATCTAATCAAAAAATATCATATTAGAATAGCATTTTGAAAATGATAGGGTTGTCTGACTTAAGAAAATATAATTATGTGCAACAAATATACACAAATTAATGTGATAAATATTCTATGGTTAATAAGAAACGATAAAATAATTAACATCACACGGCCTACGAAATTAGTAACGTCAAATTTTTAAACTCCAGAAAAATGAAATATTATACATTGAAGATGTGATGAAACAAAGGTATTTTTTTATGATTTTCTTTTAACTTTTCAAAATTAAGACAAATCGGTTAGAAGACTACTATAAGTTATATTTAAGTATTACTTGAAAAGCTTCAAAAAAGAACTATTTATAAAAAGAAATTTTGTACATATAATAATTTAAAAGTAGTTTTAACTAATATACTATCTTGTATCAATCATTTGTTATATATGTAAGTCAATTTCAGTAAAGTTTCTATTTTTATTGAAAATCTGACAAAAAAAAAATAAAAAAATAAAGGACCTCCACGCGTAACTTTTTACTTTTCTAAAAGAAAACACAAAATTATGTCTTTTAATTAAATATTACAATGATAGTCATAATAATATCTTTCGTTCTTGCAGCAATAAAACGCAAAGGTAAATGCAACAAAAAGTGAACTTTTATGAATTACTAAGACTTATATAGAGACAAATGGGCAATGTGGAACCCGAAATTGAAAAGTCAAAGGTGTCTAGTTTTCAACGCAAAAATTGAATTGCAATTCCGACATCTGGATAAAAAGTTATTGCCGAAATCGTGAAGTTGGGCAAGCGTGCTCCAAGCAAGTGCTAGCAGCACCCACACAGGTGCTACCAGCACTGGTGCTGCTAGCACTACACAAGGCGCTGGTAGCACTGGTGCTGGAAGCACTAGAAAAGGTGTTGCTAGCACTGGTGCTGACAGCAATAGGTAGGGTGCTGGTAGCACTATCCTGAAATCAAGTATTTTTGCGCGACTTTACTGTTTCGACCATAACTTCTTCTCCGGATGTCGAAATTTCAATCCGATTTTTGCGTCGTAATCTAGACACCCGTGGATTTCTAATGAAATGTGGCACATAACCTAAATCGTCATATAGAGACCCCAGTATATATGGCAAGGTCAATGTGGTCTTCGTTGTTCCTTTTCATTAGTTGTTACAGAACTCTTTCCTAAATCTATAACTCACAAATACAAAAATTAAAAGAGCACATGAACAAGTTAGAATTATAAAACTCTAGACCGAAATTTTACAAGTTAATAGGATAAATAATGCTAAATCTCTTTCGTATAGATTAGTGACCGTCGTAAAATTTATTATTTTAAAACCATACACTATCTTCGTAAAAAATATAATTTAGTTGACTTGTTTTAATAGTTTACTTCCTTCGAAGAGTAAATTATGTTGACTTAAAATATTTTGACGATAAACTATTGGATAGTATCACAAATTGTTCGTGTCCATCGTAAAATTTAAGAAATTTATAAACTAAATAATCTGAAATGAAGGAAAAACTAAATTAATTTAAATAATATATGGTAAGTATAAGAATCTAAAGTTATTGAAAATTTAAACTTTTCAAATATCTATTCAAAAAATATCATATTAGAATAGCATTTGAAAATGATAGGGTTGTATGACTTAAGAAAATATAATTATGTGCAACAAATATACACAAATTAATGTGATAAATATGATATGGTTAATAAGACATGATAAAATAATTAACATCACACGGCCTACGAAATTAGTAACGTCAAATTTTCAAACTCCAGAAAAATGAAATATTATACATTGAAGTTGTGATGAAACAAGGGTATTTTTTTTTATGTTTTTCTTTTAACTTTTTCAAAATCAAGACAAATCGGTTAGAAGACTACTATAAGTTATTTTTAAGTATTACTTGCAAAGCTTCTAAAAGAACTATTTATAAAAAGAAATAGTGTACTATGTAATAATTTACAAGTAGTTTTAACTAATATACTATCTTGTATCAATCGTTTGTTATATAAGTAAGTCAATTTCAGTAAAGTTTCTATTTTTATTGAAAATTTAACAAAGAAAAAAAAAATAAAGGACCTCCACGCGTAACTTCTTTTTTTTTTTTTTTTTTTTCTAAAAGAAAACATATGTCTTTTAATTAAATATTACAATGATACTCGTGATAATATCTTTCGTTCTCGCAGCAATAAGACGCAAAGGTAAATGCAGCAAAAAGTGAACTTCCGTGAATTACTGAGGCTTATATAGAGACAAATGGGCAACTTGGAACCCAAATTGAAAAGCCGAAGGCGTCTAGTTTCCAACGCAAATATCTAATCGAAAAATATCATATTAGAACTCTTTGAATGTCTTGAAAAGACAAAACTTAGGCGTAACACTTGAATTGAATTATATAAATTAACCTCGGGATGTATGGAAAAAAACGTTAGGTCTAATTGCAATTTTCCAAACATCGCGAGAAGTTTTTATAATCACACCACGCCTCAGGGGTGTAACTGTAATTACCCCAAAAAATACAATCAAATCATGCAAAAAATTTAAAAACACATGGGAATATATATATATATATATATATATATATATATATATCTATTACTATATTAAAAGCAAACCCTCCACCCTCACATATTTTGCAGTTGTTGTACCAAATTAATTATTTTCCTAAAATACCCATATTTTCATCCATCACCAAAATGATCAAGAGGATAAATTTGACTTTTCAAGGGATATCCATTTTTCTCCCTCTTCACAAAACTTTCACGTAAAAGGCATAGAAATCCATATCCCCTAAAATATCTCAATTTGTAACTACTAATCTTCTCCCACTACATTTAAAATTAATTTAATCAAAAATTATAAATTGTTCTTGCTAAAATAAACAATGCATTAATTTAACACGCAACAATATTTAGTATTTACACGCGGTCCCGCGTGTGTAGGCTTTTCTAGTATAAAAAAAAAAAAAAAAAACCCAGCTCAACAGCCAGCTAGATATAACTGTCGTGTTGTGCACAGAGCTGAAAAAAAAGTATTACCATTTGTGAATCCAATCAAAACAAAACCCCAATCGAATCGATCGCTCTCACAAAAACACGCACACACACAAAAAAGTTTATTCACTTTTAGAGCTGAAGAAGAATCTCAGATCGGTTCAATTTATTCAACGAGAAGTCCAAAACGATGCCGTCTCGCAGAAGAGCTCTTCTCAAGGTGATCATCCTCGGCGACAGCGGGTCAGTAATTTCGAATTTACGAAATTTTGGTGCAATTTTGTGTAGGTTTGGTTCGGTTTTGTGTTTAGATCTTTTATTTCTAGGTTATAGCGGCGTAATTTGTGTTCAATTTCAGCTGATCTGAATTTAGTAGCGTATTTTAGTGGAATTATTGGTCGAATGGTCTTAAACGGGCGTAAATTTAGTGTATATATGTTGTTTATCAATTTGTTGTTTGAGAATTTAGGTTATACGGTTTATCGACATTTTTATGTGTTCGGTTTTAGCTGATCTGAGTTCGCAGGATTTTAGCTGTTTGTATCGGCGGTGGAATTTTCGGCCAAATAGCCTTTGGGAGCATAATTAAGTGTGTTTATATTGTTTATCTATCTGTTGATTGAAAATTCTCGGGTGGTAAAGCTTAGTGGCTTAGTACATTTACGCATTTTTGTGTGTTCAATTTGAGCTGATCTGAGTTCGCATATCGTTTGTATTGTCAAGGAGTTATTGGTCAAATAGCCTTTACGAGCATAGTTGAGCGTGTATGTATTTTTATCTATTTGTTGATTGACAATTCTCTGGTGATATGGTTTGCAGGGTGGGGAAGACCTCGTTGATGAATCAGTATCCTTGAGAACTATTTAGTTTTTTTTTTTGTTAGATTGCTGATGCATGTGTTGAGATTGCTGTAGCTCACGATTTTTTGCTTGAGTTTAGAAGTGGTTTTTGTTAATAGTATGATGATGTTTCCTTGACCTGTTGATTAAAGATATGTAAATAAGAAGTTTAGCAATCAATACAAGGCGACAATTGGGGCCGATTTCCTGACTAAGGAAGTGCAGCTTGAGGATCGACTCTTCACCTTACAGGTCAGTTTCGGACATTCATTTATCACGAGAGTGATACAGCATTTCATTATTATTTCGTCTATGAGACACTCGTCACACTATATTTGGGATGTTTTTATCCAAGATATGAGAAACTAGTGGGGAAAAGTAGAAGGCTAATGAATAATCAGATTTAGTCACTAACAAATAACGATAGAGGATCAAGTTTCTTTGTTATTAAAACAGAATAAGATTTGCAATAAAAATCTAATGATAATTATGATATCCTTATCACCTTATGTAGATGCTACATTTTCTTTCTGCTAGAAGCAAGAGCATAGAGGAGAGAGTTTAAATGGAAAACTTAGAGATGCAAGGAAAGTCCTTTAAGTTATTGAATCCTTCCTATATATATACTTTGACTTTAGGCTTACATATGGAATGTGAATTTGATTTTATTGCTGTATGATACTTTGACTCAATCTTGTTTAAAAGTCCATTGGAAAGAGTGCCTACTTTTAGTTGCTAGAATTATTTGACACATTGCAATAGTATTATAATGTGCCATTGCAGCTCCTGCTTGTGTGAGTCTTTTTCGTATAGGTTTGTTGGGGTAAAAGGGTGAAGGTTATCTCATGTGTTCTTAGCCCACATATAATAAAGGACTTCAGTTATCCTCTAGAGTGATCAACATAAGAAATAGAGTGTTTCTCACTCATCCTCCTTCAGCCCATATACCAGCTCTGCTGAATTATTTGAGCCTCAGCGAGGAATATGTTAGACTCATTTCAACAATTAGATGATGTTCCTTCTGCCTTTGACCTTCAGATGTCACAGTTACTTATGGCTTTCTGCAATATTTATTTCTATAGAAGATTGTTGGCCCTTGGCACATGCTAATGCAATAGCAGGATAATTTTAAGTTATACTTAAATGAGAGATTTGAGCGTATACCAATAGAAGGACTTACTTCAACTCAGCAACCCCTTCTCACGTAGTCGATACAGTTGGGCTGAAGTGTATCAGATTTTAATATAACTAGGATAAGCAGGAATGACATAATTCTACACCATATCTCTGTGGTTGTGAAATAACTTAAATTTGTAAATATGTTTGGTACCTGCTTATAATTCTAGATGTCTTTCTCATGAATTTGAATGGTGCAAAAGGTTTTCATTCCCTAAGATCGATATTTGTTTATTAGATATGGGATACAGCTGGGCAAGAGAGATTTCAAAGTCTTGGGGTTGCCTTTTACCGTGGTGCAGATTGCTGCGTGCTTACCTATGATGTTAATGTCATGAAATCATTTGACAATCTTAACAACTGGAGAGAAGAATTCTTGATTCAGGTGTGTATGCTATCCTTTCTTTTTTCTCAGAGCTTTAAATTTTACCTGAAAGACTTGTTCAGCTGCAACAAGCTTTTTGGTGTCATTTACTGCATATGCTTTAACATGAACTCCCACTCAAGAAGAGCAGAGGATCTGGCAAATATAAGGGCCTGAAACCTTATATTTTTGTGAAAATGATTTGTCACTCAGTTTTTCTTTTGATCTTCTTCCTCTTGGATGAGAAGAATGTAAACCTGGTCTTAGACCAGGGTCTTTGCCAGATTAGTAAAGGTTTCAATGTTATGTATGATCTTGTGTTGGACATTTTCTAATATTGCTAAAATTCCAGCACCGTGGTGATCAATTGATTGTTCAAGGGTTTTACGTTTTTCTTGAAGAAAACCTTGTCACTGTAACACCATCCTATTACTTATAAAAAAAGTTGACTAAGGTAATAACCGCTAATTATCTCCATGCAGGCAAGCCCATCAGATCCAGAAAATTTTCCATTTATTGTGATTGGAAACAAGGTTGATGTGGATGGCGGAAATAGTAGAGTGGTAAATCTCTCTCTCTCTCTCTCTCTCTCTCTCTCTCTCTCTCTCTCTCTCTCTCTCTCTCTCTCCCTCCCCCCCCCCTCCCTCCCTCCCTCCCTCCCTCCCCCCCCCTCTCTCTCTCTCTCTCTGTGTTTGTGTGTGTGTGTGCACGAGTTTCTGTTTTTCTTTTTTCTTTTTCTTCCCCTTTTGTTCCGCATAATTTTGTTCTCCGTGAAATGGGTAAATGCCTAAAAGGGATCTGTCACTGTTTAGAACTTATACGAAACAGCTCTAGAAGTGTAAGCAGTTAAAGAAAAAGAACGCGTCTCAACTGCCTGATTATACTATAGATTCAATGAGCTCTTTATTAATGCTCACCACTTCTTTTTAGTTCTTGAAGACACTTTTTTCTTCAGAATAACAAGCTTTATGGTTTTTTTTTTTTTTTTTTTTTACTTCCACAGGTATCTGAGAAAAAGGCTCGGGCATGGTGCGCCTCGAAAGGGAACATTCCCTACTTTGAGACTTCTGCCAAGGAAGGCACCAATGTTGAAGAAGCTTTCCAGGTGATTGCAAAAAATGCCCTGAAGAGCGGTGAAGAGGAAGAAATGTAAGTTGATGAGACCATTTATACTTCTTACATTAGAACATCTATAACTAGATTTACCCCAAATGTGATAAGAATTTCCTCCTCTTCGTAACTAGTAGGCATATATATCATAAAATGGTATTATGTTTATTATGTTTTATTTAGAAATTGACTTTTTAGAGTTGCAACATCCATGAATTTAATTATTTGATATTAAACTTCCCACTAATTTGTCTTTTCTTGCCTTTGTATATCTTTTGGGGATACCCTTGTCATTGGTGAAGATACTTGCCCGATACAATTGATGTCGCGAGCAGCAGCCAGCAAAGGTCGACTGGATGCGAGTGTTAGAAGAATTCAAAATGAATTTAACGATTCAAATGTCCTGAGAAGCTTTGAGAATAAACGGATTATCATTGTGTCTTTTGTTGTTCTAAGTTTGCACCTGTATACTAGTGTTTTTATAATTGTGGAGTGAAATGGTTTCTTCTATTCAACTTGGTTGCTCATTGTTAATATGTCTCCTTTCTAATTACATGAAATCCCGTTGTATTTCTTGGTAGCTATTTGTTAAAGCATTGCTGATATTCATGTAAAACTTAAGACTATTGTTTGTCATTTCGAACTTAGTCTTACTTTTTTCGACATTATTATATGTTTTTAGTGCATTATTCATTCTTAAAAAAAGTATAATTATGTACATGTTTGTGAGCTTTGGGTAGTCTTTGGCGCTAATTACAAAAATATTCCATACTGTTTGAGTAATACAATGCACATTTCTGAGATTTGAAGAAGGAAAACATTACAAATAGGCTCTCTTGAGATTTTAACTATTACAAGAGGTACTTCCTGAAGTTTGTAAAATATTGGCAAAGAACCTTTTTTTTACATATTTTTGAAGCTTTAGGTCATTGTAGCTGTTTATACGGAAACAATGTAATTAGATAAACCTTGGGGGGTAGATATAATTATTGCTTACCACAATCAACATTGTGAACCAAGCAGTCAACCTTTTGAAAATTAACAAAATATTGTTACATAAAGGGCAAATATACGTAGTTGCACGTAAAAACATAAATAAAACCTTTATTCAATGAGCATGCAGTTTCTCCGCGAGACACACAGAAGTGCTACAAATGCATCATAATTCCCCAATTGCAGTCTCTTCAGTTTACTCCTGATACATAGAAACATTTGGCCTCGGCTCAAAATCTTTGGTGTAAGATTCATTTTCTTTAGGTTTAGTACCGTCACTACTGGATGAACTGGACTGCTTAAACTCTTTCGTGATAGATTTCTCGTCTTTTGGGTTGACATCACCAACGTAGCCTGTTACGCTAGGTCTAGGTTCAAAATCTTTTGCAAAAAGATTATCGCCTTTTGGGTGGATGTCATTGTTGTAGCCTGTTACGCTAGGTCTAGGTTCAAAATCTCTTGCAAAAAGTTTGTCGCCCTTTGGATTGACATTGTCACTGTAGCGTGTCGCGCTAGGTCTAGGCTCAAAGTCTTTTGAAAAGAATTTATCACCTTTGGGGTGGATGTCATTGTTGTAGCCTGTCACGCTAGGTCTCGGTTCAAAATCTTTTGCAAA
Source organism: Misopates orontium (assembly GCA_946800315.1). Classification (NCBI taxonomy): domain Eukaryota; kingdom Viridiplantae; phylum Streptophyta; class Magnoliopsida; order Lamiales; family Plantaginaceae; genus Misopates; species Misopates orontium. The sequence continues at coordinate 1,229,158 of OX326948.1, read as the reverse complement.
AAGATTATCGCCTTTTGGATTGATATCGTCATTGTAGCTTGTCGCGCTAGGTCTAGGCTCAAAGTCTTTTGAAAAGAATTTATCACCTTTGGGGTGGATGTTATTGTTGTAGCCTGTAACGCTAGGTCTCGGTTCAAAATCTTTTGAAAAGAATTTTTGGTCTTCTGGGTTGACATCATCTATGTAGCTTGTCAAGCTAGGCCTAGGTTCAAAATCTTTTGAATAGAGTTTATCACCTTTTGGACTGACATCTTCACTGTAACCTGTAGCGCTAGGTCTAGGCTCAAAATCTTTTGAAAATAGTCTATCACCTTTTGGGCTGATATCATCACTATAGCCCGTTGCACTTGGCCTCGGTTCAAAGTCTTTTGTGAAAAACTTCTCGGCTTTTGGATTGATGTCGATATTGTAACCTGTGACACTTGGTCTAGGCTCAAAGTCTTTCGTGTAAGATTTATGATGTGTAGATGTCGGAATAGAGCTTGATGACTCAGTCGAGGTGTGGCAATGATTCTTATCATTTTCTTCAAATGTAACTTTAGCTGCATCAATGGAGCCCTCGACGGATTTAGGCATTATCTGGTCTTTGGTAGCATCTCTCCAGTACTCCCCTGCAGGATCTTTTCTTGCTTCAACATCGTAAACAAACTGCATTTTAAGACAAGAAATAGTAAGAACTTAGAATTAGAAGGCCAATAAATCTTAGTGCATTTAAATTAATTAATTAAACTGTATCCATAAACTTAAGCAGAGTGATTGCATTTAAATTAGTGGATTTTCTTGTGCATACCAGGGAAAAATAGAGGAGCCCGATTGAAATGAGAAGGGATTTCATTTCTTTCAGCAAGAGTCAAATCTATTTTTCTGGTGAATTGGGTGTCTAGAAGAGTGCAAAGCATTTGCTATTTATAGAAGTAACAATAACATATTCACCTATGGTTAGAGTATTAGAGATTCATGCTTTTCATGTGAGCTTAAATATCACCTACTTTAGATATCATAAAAGATTGCAAGTTTAAGAATAAAATAAAATTGGTTGGCCAATTTCTGTCGTCTAGATAGCTAGCAAATTTGGTCATCATATGCATTGTTGGAAAAAAAGAAATAGGTCCAATAATACTGATGATGGACAATGGGATGTCGACCATTCGATCCCTTTGTTTGATGAATAATTTGATGTCAATAAATTGAAATTAACAAAATTTTATTTATTTTTAGTTTTTGATACATGGCTCTTGTATACTACCCAATCCCTGTTGATTGAGCGATGTAGCTAGTCACGCTGGTTTAAACTCTTTTTATAAAAATTTCCTCCATTTGGATTGATATCATTGCTATAGCTTGTCGCGCTAGGCCTAGGTTTATGATCATTTCCCAAGGAATTTATCATCTTTTTTGGGAATGTCATCAGCATAGCCTGTCGCACTAGGCCTAGGTTCCAAATATTTTGGGAAAAGATATCGCGCTTTTGGGTTGAAATCGTAGTTATAGCCTGTCGCGCTAGGTCTAGATTCAGGATCTCTTGAAAGGAACTCATCATAGTTTGTTGTTGTTATAGCTTGTTGCACTAGGCCTAGGTTCAAAATCTTTTGAAAAGAGTTCCTCGCCTTTTGGCTTGACATCACTATTGTAGCCAGTCGCGCTAGGTCTAGGCTCAGAATCATTGAAAATGACTTATCTCAATTGGACTGATATTATCACTGTAGCCTGTCGCGATAGGTCTCGGTTCACAGTCTAGTATGAAAACCTCGTCGCCTGTGAGTGGACATTGTTGCTACTTACTATATCTTGTGTCACTTGGCCTAGGCTCAAAGTCTCTAGTGTAATCCCAGGTTTATAGACATTTGATGGAAGCTCGGTGACTCAGTCGTGGTATGACAATGACTCTTTTCGTTGGAGTCAAATGTAACTTCAGTTACATCAACACGTTCGTCAAATGATTGAGGCATTGGCTGATTTTCTCCCCTAGATCTTCGCTTGCTTCATCACTGTCCGCAAACTGCATTTCGAGTGATCTATACTAATTTTTGTCCTCTAATATGACCTCATTCATTTTAGTCATTTATCATGCCCTCGTCTAATTTTGGTCTATTAATGTGATAATATCGTCAAGTTAAGTCGTTCAAGAGAAATTTCATTGGACTATAATCAATTTTGTACTAATGGCTAGAGATTCACGCTTTTCATGTACAATTGCATGCAAATCACCAACTTTAGCTGTCACAATGTCAAATAAAAAAGACGAGGTATGTGAGAGACCCTTTTATGTCGTGTCGACAGAATGCAATACATGGCTATCATATGCCTTATAGAAAAAGAAAAAAAAAAGATTACGGGTCAATAATATGCAGATGGCTGACAGTGAAATTGTCCCATTATTCATGAATTATTTGATGTGTAATAATTGAACCAACATGTAATAGAAATAATGTGTGTATTGTCATGTTGATATCACTGGTTTTAGGGCCATACCTCTTGTATATTTTGTTTCCTTCAGTTTTTAGGCAAATTGTTCTTGGCATGTTGAACTACTAGCTATTGGTGCTCTTTATTTAATACATACACATATATATTATTTTTTGTAAATTACTTCCATTTCGTTGAAACATTCATAAGCATATCTTTGAAACACAATCATTCTACATAGGATATCAATTTCGTGTGGGGATTATGGATGCTAATATATATTTAGCTTGATCTGATTCGGGTAGATTGAGGGTTATTATCAATGTGATCAACAAAATCTCTTTTGAAATCTGGTTGAAAGTTCGACTTCTGTTTTGGGTAATAATATATCCAACATGATTATCTTAGAAGAAGTACCCGTCATGACTAATGACAAATAAATATGGAAAAGTACTGATTCCTCGGGAATTCTCGAAAATATTTCATTATCAAAGTATATAATGTATGCACAATATCTTTGTCTATCCAATGGATTCTTTACGTCAGATTGATTTAGGTTATTTTAGAGTTCAGCTGATTTAACTTAAGTTAGCAAAGTTTGGTACACCCTGTGATACCCGAGTGAACAAGGTTGGACTGTAGCTGAGCATGATAAAATGGTCAAATAGGTACAGTCCATCGATCGAACTCCTAAAATAATTAAGTCAAAGTAACGAAACTTCTTTTATAGAATGTACGGGTATTTTCATGTGACTAACTCCAATATCATCGCGATGAATGATTCGTCGAGGTTATTCCTAATAAAGTGGCGGGTATCAATTGATTTAGATAGTCAATCGAATAGAAACCTACAAACAAATGATCGATATAGGTTGATTTACCGGCCTAGCCAAGTGTCTAGGTGGTGAGTTGGAGACCGCAATCAAGAGGTTGCATGGACCGTTTTCGATCATCAGATCTCCGATTTGAGCTGCTTCTCTCTTGTTCCCACAGACCATTGAGATCACTAAATGCGTCATTATTAAATATGGCACGTTAATAGTCTTGAAACTTAAGCTTCTTAACCAGAAGATCAACCATGTCAAGTTCATAATGCTGTAGCTTCCCTTTTATCCATGTCATTAATAAATTAATACAAGAACAAATAAATAATTGAGTCATAGCTGTAATACTTGTAACTATATGCATAGACCCAATCCGGAGAAAAAAAATTAATAATCCTCTTTCCGATTGGCATGAAAAATGACCAAAAACACGTGAACAACATATAAGCACAGAAAATCTTGGTGGGACATATTTCAATCTATGAACAAACAAGTGTCATATTAATAATTCTTGATATTACCTCATTCATATCATCATCAAGATAATCCCAATTATATACAATAATTGGAATTTCTTTATATCTTCCCCTACTCACAAAATCTTGAAGCATTCAAATGCAATGGAAGCAAAACATGCAATTTGTGTTCTCTGGCTTCATATCCTCATTCTTCAGGTAATCTATGAATCCTCGTAGAGAACATTGAACGTACAAAATAGCTATAACAGAGTTTCTCTTACTCGGATTAACAACTACTCTCGGAGGAATGTTTTTATCCGTTGCTAACGATTTAAACTCAACACTAACCGAACTCGTTGTAAAACGTATACTTCACTATGTTGATACATAAGTTTCTATATTGAACTCTGCTCAACTTTTAATATTGGCAGGTAGCTATTGGAAATGGCAGAGTGATTAGCCAAGTACCAAAAGATCACAATTCTCATGAAGAAATGCGCATAGAGCAAGTTCATTCTCATTCACATTCATCTCACATGCATCATATGGATCCTGCACTCATTGTGTTCTTCTTTTTGGAAGATCTAAAACTAGAAAACACGATTCCTGTCTATTTCCCAAGAAGGGAGCCAAATTCCTCCCCTCATTCACTTTCGAAAGAAGAAGCCGACTCGGTCCCATTCTCATCCGAAAAGCTCGAGAATCTTCTCCAACTCTTCTCTTTCTCTAAAAACTCCCCTCAAGCCGTAGCAATGGAAGATACGCTACGACAATGCGAGACCAAACCTATACTCGGCGAGACAAAAACATGCGCGACATCTTACGAATCAATGCTCGATTTCACAAAACACATATTCGGGTCGGAAACCAAATCCAAACCACTCTCCACAACTCACCTTACAAAGTCTAATAGTAATACGCTTTTGCAAAAGTACACAATTAAGGGAGTTGAGGAAATTTCCGCACCTAAATCTGTGGCGTGCCACACGATGCCTTACCCTTACGCAGTTTTCTATTGCCATTACCAGAAGAGTGAGAGCAGAGTATTCAGTGTCTCGTTGAACGGTGAGAATGGAGCTAAAGTTGAGGCTATAGCTGTGTGTCATATGGATACTTCTCAGTGGACTCCAAACCACGTGGCGTTCAAGGTGCTCGGGGTTGGTCCGGGAACCACGCCCGTTTGCCATTTCTTTCCGTCGGATAATCTCGTTTGGGTTCCATACAGTACTTGAGCATAATGTTTTGTGATCATAATAATGTGAGTCCAGAAATAGTTATTAGTACTTCTGCGCTACTCTATGATGTCCAGTTCTATTTATTTCAGTTACGCTTTGTGCTTCAATATAACAGCTGTTTTTTAGCTTAAAATCAGAGAAGACGCAAGGCATTAGCCGCGGAGCTAGTAGATGATCTGGAGAAACTATTGATCTAACACCTAAAAGAAACTAAAATGATTTAAAATAACAATGATGCCATAAAAACTTTCTAGGAAAATATCATTTTTCCCATTTTTTCTTCTTCTCTCGTTTTCGTAGAACTGAACTGAGCCTTTAGAGTACATTAACTCCTGATTCAAGACATCGTGACTACGACTACCAAGTGTTTGTAGGCGTTTACAAACTCTTAAAAATGGTAAATTTAACTTTGGATTTTAAGTATTTTTAGAGATTTTGAAAACAAAACAATACAACATAAGTACTTTTTTAGATTTTCGAATGTAAAGCTCAATCATGTCGAACGGGGCTATTTCATATCCACGCATTGTTTTCATTTTCATTGAGCTTTAATCACAATATTTCAGAAACACAGGCAAAACATGTACAAAATACTGTTACATATATAATACCTCCAATCCCAGTCACACATAAATACAAGTACAGGACAGTTTTATTCAACTAGCACATAACAACTTTAGCAATGCATAGAACACAACAAAGGCAACATTTTGCCGCAGCTCGGAATCTAATTAGTACTGCAGATTAATCCTTGTTTGCCTCCACGGCAACATCGTCACCGTACCATGCTGTGAAATTAGGCCTTGGCTCAAAGTTTTTCACAAATGTCTCTTCTTTTACCTCGCCATTCGAAGTTGCTTCATTAGGCCTTGGCTCGAAGATTTTTTCATCCGAATTCTCCTCTTTTTGCTCACCATACCAAGCTGTCAAGTTAGGCCTTGGCTCAAAGTTTTTTGTAAATGAGTTCTCTTTTAACTCACCATTGGAAGATGCTTCATTAGGCCTTGTTTCAAAATCTTTTTCGTCAGAGTTCTCTTCTTTTTGCTCTCCGTACCAAGCTGTGAAATTAGGCCTTGGCTTAAAGTTTTTGGTAAATGATTTCTCCTCTTTAACCTCACCATTGGAAGTTGCTTCATTAGGCCTTATCTCGAAGTCTTTTTCGTCCGAATTCTCCTCTTTTTGCTCACCATACCAAGCTGTCAAGTTAGGCCTTGGCTTAAAGTTTTTGGTAAATGATCTCTCCTCTTTAACCTCACCATTGGAAGTTGCTCCATTAGGCCGCCTTGTCTCGAAGTCTTTTTCGGCCGAATTCTCTTCCTTTTGCTCTCCATACCAAGCTGTGAAATTAGGCCTTGGCTTAAAGTTTTTGGTAAATGACTTCTCCTCTTTTGTCTCAGTCGAGGTGTCACACTTAGTACCCTTGTGCTCCCCAAGAAGTTTTCTTGCACCAACACTGTTAGCAAACTGCATTTCAAGATAAGAAATAGTAAGACTTGGAACTGAAAAAAACAACCAATCTAATTGCACGACATTTCTCAGTTTATGCCATGTTTTGACTTGATTCAACTTGATGTATCATAATTTGGATAGGCCACCCGTCAACAGCTGATCGAGACACGTTACAAGAATTTAGACAGCTCCTTAAGTAACACAGGATCTTGCGAGGAAGACCTTTCAGTTTAGACAACTCAAGTAGAACGTGACACAACTAAGTTGCGCTCGAGAACTTCTATATATACGTACCCCTCAAAATTTATTCAAATTAAAGAATTTTATATTTTCTGAATTACACTTAACTTGCGATTGTTGACAACTAATGTTGTTTTCTAAGGCTTTTATTATCACTTCGACCGAGCCTCAGCTCAGCTCATTCGACATTTATTCCCCAACCGACTTAAGCATCATAGGACTGTCAGCCATGTGCTTAGCTCACATGCGGTGTTTTAGTGCATGTGCGTCGAACTAAAGTGTTTTAGCTAGTGTACGAAGATACCCTACTCATGCATCTAAAGACTTAAGCCGAGTGATTAACATATTCTCAAAACTTGTAAAACTGCTAAAAGGGGTGATAAAGATAGAGTTGGGATTGCATTAATCAAATGTGGATTTAAATGTGCATACCAGGGCAAAAGAGAAGAGCCCGACTAAAATGAGAAGGGATTTCATTTCTTTTGAGTATCAACAATTATGTTATAATATCTTTACTAGTGAATTTGATGGATGTCTAGTAAACAGGCAGATTAGCTACTTATAGAGGAAATAGAGCACAGTTAGTGATCATGTGAGATCTAAAAAGAAATTATATATATTTGGGAGACCCTATTTGTCATTTAGATTAACAGAGAATATTGACTATTATAAACCATGTTGGAAATAAATTAGGGGTCAATAAAGTAGATGCATGCTTGACATTGCAAAGATCCCATGCATTGTTAATGACTAGTTGTCTGTTTAATCATCAATGATTGAACAAACATGTACAAGTTGACACTTATAGTATCCTGTGAATATGACTGGTTTTAGTATCATGCCAACGTTCTTATATTTTCTTTCATTTCTTACTCATCTTTCATTATGTCAGGCAAATTACTTATATTTCTTAATTTGGTCTCATTTATCTGGTGTGTTTACTATTTGAGGTATTCTTTTTTTTTTTTCTTTTTTTTTAAATGCATGAATGGTGGATAAGTGTTGTTTCACCCACTCCAGTAGTACTACTCAATGCAGATTCTTTTTAATGTGTGATTTGATAGGCTCCAATTTTAAATGTATTTGTAAGGAGATATTTACAACTGCACCCAATTGAGGTTTATTGTGTTTATGTTATAAGATTCCTTACTATTTGAATAAGTATAGAGTCTAAACTAATTTTTTAGCAATATGAGCAAAATACAAAGAGAAGTGAAATATATACAAGTGCAGAAAATGGGCGCTATAAAATACAATGTTCCGCGAATAGTGGCAGGTTGAGCGCTTTCAGTTGCTGCTCCGGGGAAATAAGTTTCATTGTGGAAGGTGGTATCTTCTAGTTGATCACTTAAGCTTTTAACTTAAAGGACTGGTCTTTGCTTGATTAGCCCGAGTAAGACCGACTTAAATAAAGATAACTAGGAGCCAAGCCTTTCATTTCTTTCTCTTTGGGAATCATAGATCTCCTAATATGTTGTTCGGGCTTCTTACCCAAGAGTCCCTTCACTTGCTACTGTCCCTAAAGTTGATATAAAATCAATAAGGAAGAAGGTATTTTCAATCGACGAAGCCTCACTCTCGGTGTGGGGGGGGGGGGGGGGGTTAAACCTCTCTTCCCTCCCGCTTTAGTCCCCTTTGTCTATCTCTTTTGTACTGAACTATAACTGTCTAACTAACTTAAAAACACTAACTTGGTCAATTGTACAAGCTAACTGAAATCCGTAAATAGCAAAATAGCTCGTGAATTCTACATTATTACAACAGTGTGAAACCGTTTTCATTGGTAACGACGTAACTTTAACGAAGAAAATGGTGACAACATACACTTTAACGATATATGAAACTTTCGATTAGCTTTTAATTAGAAACATATTGGTCTGTTGCTGGTGTAGCAATGGATCGATCTCTTTCTAATATGTCACCATTATAGACGCCTTCCTTAAAGAAAAAATTATTAGCTATTAAAAAGGGATTGCTCCCTTTCTACAAGTTTACAATTTTCACGTTTAAGGAACAAAGTTTCCCTTCGTACTATACGTTCATCTGAACCCTAAATTTAGAATAGAATGCACAACCCCTTCTTAATTAGAAAATGATTCTTTTTTTTTTTAGTGTTCCTAATTTGTTTGGATCATCCGGTCCTAATTAGGAAAGGCTTTTGTCTGTTTCTAACTTTTGCTTGCTAAAATTTTATTGTGTATTGGCCAATAAAAGTGATGTGTAACAATGAAACTTTCCCATTATTTATGAATAATTGGCTCTTCGATGATTGAATCGACATCTGATAAATAATTAGACTTATACGATCGTTTTACTACGAGTGCTTTAGTATCATGCTAACGTACTCTTTTTTCCCATTTTACTTGTCTCTCATGTTTTCTTGCAAGATATTTGTGTCTGTTGTTCGCATTTGTAAAAAAAAATTAAATCCCTTTTTAACAAATAAAGTAACAGTTATTTTAAAAAAAATTCATTGTTAAATGCAGTGCGTTCTTTTTGTAAATTTAATATTCTTGTAACTACTAGAATTATTTGTATCTCTAGATTGTCTCTTGTGCATGAATTATTGTTCATGTATCTTTTTCATTTATGCAAGATGGGTGGACAAATATATATATACATCATCAAACCTGCTCTGATATCAATGAGTCATTTTTCTTTCTCTAATTTAGGATGGTGGATATATTTTTTTCCTTTTTCAAAAATAAAGTAACGGTTATTTTAAATATTTTTGGCGTTAAACGTAATGCATCTTATGTTTGTTGCGAAATTCATGAATATTCTTTTAACCACTAGTATTATTGTTTTGTATCTCTAGATTGTCTCTTGTTCATTATTATTCAGGTGATCTTTATTATTAGTGCAAGATAGGCGGACATGTATACATCATAAAACCTACTCAAATATTCAGTGAATTTATTTTCTTTCTCTAGTTCAGGATCGGTAGATAATTATTTTCCTTTTAAAAACTAAAGTAGCAGTTATTTTAAATTAATATTTTAAAGTTAAATGTAATGCATTTTTTTGTTTGTTGTGAAATTCATGAGTATTCTTTTAACTAGTAGTATTATTGCTTTGTATCTTTCGATTGTCTCTTGTGCATTCATGCATGTATATGCATCATCAAACCTACTCTAATATATATTCAATGCATTATTTTTCTTTCTCTGATTCAGGAATATAGGTAGGTAAGTATCGTCACATCTACACTCACAATATCCATTGCACCTTTAAATAAGTAATATAAAATCATTTCAGATTTTGAAATATTTTTCTTTAATAAGCATAAAAAAATTTCATAAAAAAAGACATAAGGAAAGTATATAATCATTTCAGGGGGTTTGAATTGTTGTATGCTAATGTGCTTATCTGGTCAAATCTGGATGACCACGAGTAACCATCATTGTGATCAGCAAATCATAATCAAATTAAATCTTATTAATAGTTCCTCTTCAACTTGTAATTGATCTACGGTGATAAAAATAAAAAAAACAAACAAATAAATTTATTTTGGTATTAAGATTTGTAAATGTCTGCATCAATATAGTTGGAAAAATACATTTCTCATATAAAAAAGTTGACAAAAACACGTGAATAAAGACATACAAACAAGGAATGACTGGGTGTGGGGCACATTTCAATTTCTCAACTTTTTATTTCACATTTCAGTTAAATGGTGAAATATATAAATTATTAATTACCTAACTCCTCATATCATCATATCAATTATTAATTACCTAATTCCTCATATCATCATAATAAATAATCCCAATTATTGCACAAACAAGCATGGATATCAAGTTATCAACTCCTAAACCACTTTATATCTACCCCTACTACACAGAAAATTCTGAAGCATTCAAAATTCAATGGAAGCTAAGCATGCAATTTGTATTCTCTGGCTTCATGTCCTCATTCTTCAGGTAAATCTATCAAGTATTTGTTAAACTTATATCTTTCAAAACCATTGGATCACAAACATATGAATTGAACGCCAAAGAATCTATCCCACTTTGTGTTCCACTCGTGTCCTATAGTACCATCCATTCTCTATTTATTGATATTAAAGAGTACACGAGTTGTATCACAAAATCGCTACTATGTAAAATAGATATATAGTAGGACACAAAATGGGACGGAAGATCCTCGACGGAACTGAACTGTTGAATAATTTTTTGATATTGACAGGGAGCTTTTGGAAATGGGAGAATGCAAGGTGAAATACAAAGAGATCATAAATCTCATGAAGATATACACATAGAGCAAGTTCATTCTCATTCATCTACACACATGCATCATATGGATCCTGCAGAAACTGTGTTCTTCTTTTTGGAGGACTTAAAACTAGGAAACACCATTCCAATCTACTTTCAAAGAACGGAACCAGATTCCTCACCTCACTTACTCCCGAAACACGAAGCCGATTCGATCCCTTTCTCATCCAAAAACTTCCAAAACCTACTCCACTTCTTCTCTTTCCCTCAAGGCTCACCTCAAGCCATAGCGATGGAAGATACGCTACATCAATGCGAGAACAAACCAATGCCCGAAGAGACCAAAACCTGCGCCACATCCTACGAATCAATGCTCGACTTCACGAAAGAGATATTCGGGCCAGGAACCCAACCAATACCGCTATCCACGACTCACTTCACAAAGTCTAGTACACTTCTGCAGAAGTACAAAATCATGGGAATTCAGGAAAGTCCGGCTCCTAAAATGGTGGCGTGTCACAGTATGCCTTACCCTTACGCCGTTTTCTATTGCCATTACAACGAAAGCAAAAGCAGAGTATTCTCTGTTTCGTTGAACGGTGAGAATGGCGATAAGGTTGAAGCTGTGGCTGTGTGTCATATGGATACGTCGACGTGGAATCAGAAGAACGTGGCGTTCAGGGTGCTCGGAAGTGAGGTGGGATCGACCGTGTGCCATTTCTTCCCATCGGATAATCTAGTTTGGGTTCCATATAGTGCTTAAGCATAATGTTTTTTGTGATCACAATAATGTGAGTATAGAAATAGTACTTCTTCTGTGCTCCTCTAGCATGTACAGTCCATTTTATTTCAGTTATGCTTTGTGCTTCAATGTAACAGTTGTTTTATCTTATTATCAGAACAAACTAAATAAAATAAAAATCTTTATGTACAACTGAATCAAAGTGTGTCATCTAACAATACATAAGTGTTTGATCTTATCTTAGATGAAATCTCATCGTGTATTCGTGTCTGAGGAAAAAATGAATCCAAATCAGCCTAAGATTACAGCACAAGTTCACAAGAACTTCCTTGAGGATTATGCTGTTTAATGCAACGTTCTAATCACACAGATATTGAATTTTACGTCTCGCTTACAAGTTCAAGCTTCCGGAGAAATCAGGCATGTTTATTTGTGTACATATTCCCCAACACATCCACTCACGTGCATGATGTACTTTTTTTTTGGTTACGTTTGACAAGCGGTATATTTTTGTATTATTATCAACTGAGGACAGTGAAGTTCGAATACTAGACCTCTTTCTGATCAGATTTTGTACCATATTAAATTTGTCGTCTCATCTTAAAGCTCGAACTTATAAAGAAATCAAGCATTTACTTTGTTTTGCATATATTAGGTTGGGTCACTTATCTTCTACACTAGAGTATGATACATTGAATGATGGACCTCATGTCCATTTCCAAGTTAGAGGCATTTGAGAATTTAAGTTTTGTAATGAAAAAAACAAAAGCTTGATTGTATCCTAGGGTGATCAATGGTATCGCTTTGTTTTTCGTCAAAAACTAGTGGAGGACCTTAATATCACATCAAGAATTATCTTACATAATATAAAACCAAAGCATGACACAAACTTTTCATTTTCTTTTAATCATTGTTTTATCATGAGATTTTGAGAATATAGATACATACACATGCACTCAAATGTTAATAAAGTGCTAATTTAGCATGTACCTTTAAAACATGGAATCATTATGCAAATGCAGAAATTCAGTAATTAAAAAGCCAAAGTCAGTAACCTGCTTCTGCCGTTGATAAATTTTCCTTAATTCGACAATTATACAATTGCAAATCTGAAAGTTCTCTTATTAAATAGACATATAGTGCGAGACTCGTTTCTGTAAATTCAACACGGTAAAACGCATTGTACATGAATAAGTGATGAACATCATGCATATTAAGTTTTTCTCTTCTTTTTTTTTTTTGAGTAAAAGATGGAGAAATTCGACTAGCTACCGACCATCCCAACTAGGTTGGCACCCTCGAAATTAGATGATTGCAAGCCCCGAATATTATTAAAAAGAAAAGTAAAACGTGAAATAAAAAAAACAACGTCAAATCCGAAGGTCAACAAAACCGGAAGTTCTCCCTATTACACTAGGCATTACTAACAAAATTAGAGATAAACGATGGACAAGCATTCCACCAATGATCCCCTGCGTGAGTCGCACCATAGTTTGCCAAAGCATCAACGACTTTGTTCCCTCCCGAAAAATATGAGACCCTCGAAAGTGAATGTCCTTAATGTAACTCAAGCACGCCAACCATATGCCTCAAAATTTCCATGAAATTTTATCCGATCTTCAATCGCATATTAAGTTCTTATTTTGAAAATAATTATTATCTAAATATGTTTTTTTTTTCTATTGAGTTAAGAGAATAAGCGGTTTAAACAAGCATAAAAAAATGATGGTGTATTAGTAAATTCCTCTAGGAGGTGCACCGGGTGGATGCACCTTCCTTCTTTGTAAGCAACCCCTCCAAGAGTGGTGCTTTTGGGCCCTCCATTTCTGACCCAATAGATTCATTCTAACTTTAGGGTTTGTAATGTGCTTGCCCAGCCCTTGGTGGGCCGGTGGTGCACCAATTTTGGAGTAGAAGGAAGTCAACACCACTTTTGGGCCTAGATTCCTTTACCAATATCCCATCATTTTAATGTCCCGCTTGGTTACAAGCCCACGCTACAAGGCTCGACATTAGCTAGTAAAACCATTTTAATTATAAAGTGTTTATTGGTGTTATATTTTTCTATGTGGGATATCAGAGACTTTGTACTTTCATTTAGCAAGGTAGACTTTTTCAGACAAAACTGGACATGTACTACAACGATCACTGCACAGCAATAGAACTGAATCAATCAAATGATTATATACATAGAATCCGAGAGACCATATGTTCATTAAAGGATCAAAATCTCACACTTTAAGAGGATGAAAGATCACGACAGAATCACCTCCAATATATGTTTTTCTTGAATGATTTTTTTTTTTCTTAAATGAGATCAAATGTTTTCTCACAGTAAACTTATTACGTATACAGATTGAAGTACAACACATAAAATTACAAGTTCAGGAAAATTAAAAGAACAAGATGCATCGTCGTCACTGTAACCTATTTCCTTGTACATTTGAACTTCAACAAGGTGCACTCTGCAGATTGAAGTCCTATAAGTTGCAGATGGTTTATTGCTTCAATATATCAGTATTTTTGTTTCATCTTAAAATCGGAAGATCGAAATTTATTGATCTTAGGTATTCAATGGGGAAAGCTGCACCAAACCTCGTGTATATCTTTTGCGTAAAATACCCTCTTGTTATCAAAAACTCTTGATCATCAAGCCGCAGTACCAACCAAAATCTTAATGGACGTTAGTTGTTAATTGTTATGCCAATTGTCATCCCAGCATGTTTGTTTTTTTTTTTTTCTGAAACGTGCTTCAAACTCCGTTATATTTTCTAAAATTTACACCAAACCCCTGGTTTGTTTAATAACAAGACGGAGTTTTATACAAAGAAGGTTCGCTACCGGTTTATGATCACACAACGGAGTTTTATGCATTTTTTTCCGGCATAAGATCAAAGCAAACAACTGGTTTTGACATAAATTTTATCATATAAAGGATATAACCAGTACTGGTAGATAGAAACATGACTAGATCTTGAGAGCTTTTGCAGCAGAAAAATGTACTTATTTACACAAAATACCTTCACAATCAAGCGACAAAAATATTCGCAACGTTAAAGCTACATAATTGAACTATGGAATAATCATACCTCAAAGTCACAACTCTAACATTTAATCACAGAATCCCAATATTCCTATAAATACATGAGAAAAGAAAAAGAAAAAGAAAATTTCTCCTATAGCTTTCTCAAACTCAAGCTCGTATTCTAAAGAAGTTCTCTCACTTTATTGTCATATGTTCCATAGCAGAAGCCTTTGATTTTTCACCATGATGATGACTGTGATATATTATAACGTTAGGCTTCACGTCAAAATCTCTAACGAAACGATCCGTTGGCAAATTATTCGACTGGAAAAGATCTGTGATTGCTTTAGGCATCGGCTCACCGTTCATTCTACTCTTCCAATACTCTCCTGGATCCTTTCTTGCATCAGTCACATGATAAATCTGAGACATAAGAAAAATCAGATAAACAAACGAATTAGACTATTCTCTTGTTATCATATCCTATGTGATGGCTTGTTTCATAATTTAACTAAAAATATTGTTTAAGACATTTTATGCTAAGAAAAGTGAAAAGTTATAAGATGTGATTAACATGTGCTAATGAATTTAATTTTCTGCATCAATCACATGAGAAATCTAAGACATAAAAGAGAAACATGGGAAAAAATGAATAGAAATCAGACGAACGACCAATTAAACTAGACTAAATAGAATCCTGAATTATACGATTCCCCTTGCTATCATCGGCAGATACTCATCCTTGAGCTCTCGGTTCATAATTTGATTACGAGTATGGTTAATGATATTTTATGTTGATAAACATTAGAGATTTTAGATGTGATTAACGGATTTTGCCTAAGATCGTAATAACAGTTTCATTAAGAGAATTTAAGCTATAGAATCATTACCGATAAAAGAAAGATGAGGAAGAAGGCTGATAAAGCTCTTTGTTTGATCATCTTCAAGCCTGTTGAAAGTACGCCAAGTTGGTAATATATTTCTCTTCTGCTAACTGTACAACTTCTGACTTGGTATTTATAGAGCAAACTCATGTGCAAATAATTTAATCATTATATACTTTTATTCAATAAAGATATATATATGGATTCCAAAGTCAACACCCCACGTTGAAAGACTATGAACCTTCCCTCAAAATTGACAAATTGAGCAATGAAAAGCTTAGTGCTGGCTTGTGTTGCATATGCATATAACTAACTGTTCATTGCGTCGACTAGATATCACTAAACAGGATTATATA
This sequence comes from Misopates orontium, assembly GCA_946800315.1. Classification (NCBI taxonomy): domain Eukaryota; kingdom Viridiplantae; phylum Streptophyta; class Magnoliopsida; order Lamiales; family Plantaginaceae; genus Misopates; species Misopates orontium. The sequence goes on along the minus strand of OX326948.1, from coordinate 1,213,325 downwards.
TATATATATATTAATTCATATAAATGCGAATTCTAGCATATTTGAAGGTGTGACAGGTATCTACTATACCTGTTCATGATTTTATAAAGTAATTACCTGCTACATGCAAAAAGAAAATTGTTATATTGGGATTTATCTCATTTTGGAGTACACTTCAACAACACATGCATGAACACTACTTTTCTTGATAAAAATATAGCCAATAATCTCATGCAATATATTTGAGAGTGATTTTGAAAAGGTTTAGCTCATTTTCAAATTAAGGTAAAAAAACCATTCAATCCCATATATCATATACTTTAATTTGCAGCGCGACACCTATCATTTAAAAGAAAAAGAAACGTGTACCCCTAATCTATTTAAAAATATTTGGAGTGTCCTTTAGTCAACTTTTTTGAGGAATATGACTCCGCCAGAAAGTTTGCTTTTTTGTCGAAATATTAAGCGTTAATATGATGATTCATCTGGATTTAACCTTCGATTGACGGGGAAAGATGGCTTTTTTATTACCATTATAGTTTAATCGAGATGAATTCTTACATTTTCAATACATATTTCAGTGAAACAAACTGTTTCACCGGAAAGTTGACCAACTAATACTTTGCACCAATCGATAAAAGTTTAATATGCAAGTTTCTTTTGAAAATGATAGATGGCAAACTGCAAAACTGACACATGCAATATGTGATTTCATTGCTTCCAGTTATAATCTAAGGATTAAACACAACTTGAGAAATTCTTCTAGTGGTTAGTGGGAGCTTATCATGATATAACAGGGATAAATAGAAGTGAAGTTTTCAATATTTAAGCTTCATGCGTGCTGCCCTTTCACTTTCCCAAATGTTTTTGATGCGTTGACCTCTAATCTCCAATAATCTAATTGCAAATCAGGCATATATGTCTTAGATATTCAGAACTATACACAGCCTCCCCATATATATTATTTGCACTATTTTATTACAAACCACTTAATCTCCGGAAAACAAATTAAATAATTAAGTTGACCAATCAGAACCCTTTAATTATCAAATCTCGTAGTTATCAACCCATAAATCTAAATTAATGCCTTAAATTGTCCGTATGTGTGAAGCATAGTCAACCTGCTGTGCACAACCATAACTCATGTCCTTTTGTCAACATGCAAGGAATCTTACTTTGGAGTCAGACCCTAATGTATAAAATATCATATTGATATATAGCCAATGTGGAATTGAATATTGCATAGCATTTTAATATTAAGAACTGCAACTTTGCAACTGTAACAACCCATTTGCCGACAAGTTAATTAATTTATAAAGAGAAAGAGGTGATTATGCTAATATATGGTTGTACTAGAAAATTCTTCAAACTAGCTAGCGAGTCAAATTTGGAAGATTTGAGAAGTCGTAAGATCTTTACCATGTCATTACTCATAATACTCATTAGTACAATTCTTTACCTCTCAACCTCAGCCGCTTTTCTTGGATTTCTTCAAAGTAGATGAGATATGCTCTAGACTCTTGGAGGCTATTAAAAGCTAAAATTTCGGTCCAACTTTCATGTGTCAAATAGTATACCAAAGTTCCGTTTTAACATTAGGTTTATGACACGTGTATGTACAACTTCGTAGTGAAAAATGACGACCAATGATTAGTAAATTAAAATGTTAAGTTCTTACCATGCAATTACTATACAGGACATAAAATCAACTAATCGATATCACAAAAACTAACACACCTCTCGGCACAGAAAATTTTGTTCTTAAACTTGAGTTTAGCCTCAAACCCCTTTACCTAATCTAAGATACATATTATGCAATACAAGAGTATAAATACTAAGCAAAGTACAGTTCTTTGATGCTATATATTATTAGCTATGCTATAAGATGCTAGGCATATCAAGTTCAACATTCTCACCTCACAAAATGATAAGAGAGGTAATAAATTCAAGATTTTCTCATATATGCTACTATTGATCGAGCGGGTCGTATGTTGAAAGTTGAAACCAATCTTTGCACCGCAGTTTCAAGATTTTCCGCAGTATTACACTTTTTAAGTGGGTTGACTAAATAAATACCATATATTCTCCATGTTCCCCAAAAAGATGAAGATAAGTACAATATGGTCTCATGCAATTTGTCCTTCAACACTCATTTCATCTGTCCCATCCACCATATCTTGCCACCTTTGTCAACTCTTTTGGCCACATACAAATGTTCTGTTCATCATGCGCCTCAAGGCCTTGTTTGGATCTAATATTCAATAAGATAAAATGAAGAGTAGAAGAGATGCAAACATATCACTTTGATCAGAGTTTTTTTTTTCAACTTATTAGAAACTTTTCGTAATTTGTAGAGAGTTTTTTAAAATGCTCGGCGAATCTTAATGAAGGTAAGTAGTTGTGGAGTGAGTTTGAAAATTACTTTTAATTTTTTGTTTCGACAAAGTCAATACGATACTTTTCGAAAATACTTCTAAAGATTTTGATCCACCATATATTCAAGAGTGGACCTATGCTTGTCCTTGATCGTTATTACCACTCCTCCAATTCAAAAAAGAAAATCAAACGTCCGAGAAAAGGCAACAGCCATTTTGCCTTTAATAATGTTATTGCATTGGACTGTGTATCTATTATATTATTTTCAACCGAGAATTAAATTATTCTGATTATATGTAGATTCTTAATAATTTTAAATTGAACTTTTCAGGGTATTTTCAAAGCTAATTAAGTTGCTCAATCTTGGATAAATTAAAATCTTTATTCCGCCCTTGGATTGATGAAAATTTGATTTTTTTTTCTCAGTGTTATCCAAACAAAGCTTAATTAGGGATCAAAATCCGAATCTTTAAAGAGCCTTTTTGAAAAAATGATATACTCGAACGTGACACATGATCTACTCTAATACGCAATTCTATCCGAAATCATCGTGGTTTTGAACTCAAAGACTGCATGTCATCATACTTGCAACTTTTGACTACATATATATAATGCTGCTTTATTTTCAAAGTTGCCTTCTATTACTATGCTGGCCGACGATTAAAAACGCCAATTAACTTATTTGTGAGTAGGTGATATGATACACCTCTTCGTTACATTCTATATAATATTTATCAATTTTAAATGTCGTGGGATAAAGATGAAGGGTTTTAAATCTTGTACGTGTAATTTACGTGTATGTGTGAGTGTAAATAGTTCTAATATTTCATTATGACTATAATGATACGCGCGTAAAAGGAAAACGATATCTCTTGAATATCCTATTATTATAATATCCAAATATCTTCATTTTAAAATTGTCTAGTCATATCTTCCGTGCTAAGCATCAAAAAAATAACAAGTATTAAAACAAATCGAAAATATAAGAACTTAATCCCATGTAAAAGCAATAAAGTTGACCTCCCAGTGTGACATCTGGAAAGTGTTGTATTTATTAGTTCATAATGATCACAAACATTATAGAAAGAATTAATGTGCATTGTCCCACTTTTGTATTGGCGTCACATCTATAGTCAATCTGATTAAGAAAAAACAAAAAATTGAATGGACAGCCCATGCAATGTTTTACTGAATGGACAACAGCCAAATGTGCTTATGTTGTATTCGCACTGGCATATATATTACAATATTGTGTATCCTATTGACGAGAGTATGATTCCTTGTGATAAATGCTTTTGGTTAGAACACACTACGGAAGTACTTTTTACCAACTAAAGATTCTTGTTTAATAATCTCGTGGGCATTTTCTGATTTGTCCTTTAGAAAGTCTCACATTTACATAGTTGGACTAGTATATATATATATAGATATATGTACATGTGTGATAGTTTTCACACACTTTTAAACTCATTGTGGAAAAAAAAAATCTTCAGGCAACTGTAGTTGATGACATGGTGTGACCCACAACTGAAAATGCAAAATTTCTTAATTTTATACTTACATTTTTAGTGCATCTACCCAACAACGAAATTGACTGTACCACGTAATTATGCAACGCTTGTACAACATTATTCTGTTAGAGTCTCAATAGAATTTATGAGTTAATTTGGTCAGGTAAATAAAATATTAAAACTTAAATGGAGTGATTTAGTTATTTCGAGTGACAATACACGATAAATAAACTGGGGGCGATGAGCTTGAATCAGCCACTAATAGAGGCCTCAATTTTCCAAATTAAATTTGGCCATAGTTATAGTCAACAATTTTGTCTTAGCTACAGCATGCTGTAATACAGCCTGCTCTCACAAAATGTGTAGGAGGGCCCCGTCTGTGTGGGTCCCACATGTTTGTGAGTGCATGTATTACAGCCTGCTGTAGCATAGACTGACTCTATAGTCAACATGGTGTCCCTGAATTTTTTTTGATTCCATAGTATAGCTTTTTTTATCCATAATTTATCTTCTGCTGAATGAGACCACATTGCGTAACGCAAGTACCTGATATGTACTTGAATTTTTGACCAATATACAGTAAATGACAATTAAATGCAATTAATTTCCACAACATGGGATTAGTTTAATCACCGAATATTGAAACATTGAAATATAAATATAGCGAAAAATAGTTAAACCTGGCCTCTTCTGTTTGTAAAGAACTTGTTAAACTGTCCTACTCAGCAACAGGGACACAAACTATTAGTAATTGGTAAATTCTAATTATAGTAGCTAGATATTTCTAATTCTGTATATGAGTTAAGAGATTATTATATCCCCCCCATGATTAACTAAAAAATCATTTTACAAGGCATCATCAGCATTAGGTAATATTTGAGTTATTAGACTCCATTTTATTGGCGGAGAATGTTTACTTTACAGCAATTGGTCATACGTCACTTAAACATTTAAAGTAATAATTAACATGTACTATACCATAAATTCAAACTAATGTTTGTGTAAAATGTAATTGTCATAATGAACTCACGTACTTGATTTGTCGGTTATATTCCGCTGATTGCTGATAATTTTGAAAGTTGAAACGCCAAAGTACATATGTGTCCACATTAACTTAATAAACAAAACAAAAATGACTTATTCAACTTTTTTTTTTATCTAGTACGTACCCTCCCTCTCATTAGTAAGTTATTTTTTAGCTAATACATGGTGGATTATGAAAGTCCACCTCTCTCCCAATCCACATAGCGCAAGGCTCAGACTAAATGGGATTTGTGGACTGAACTTTTCTAATCAATCCAACAAACTGCACAACCAGGCCCAAGCCAGTTAGATGTAGTCTACCTTATATTCTGGCATTTAAATTTTAATCATATCTGGCCCAACTTCACTTGGGCCACCAAACGCGATACAAATTACACTAAATGGCACGTCGTGATTTCAATCATGATAATAAGTATGGATTAAAGTTTCGTTTCCAGTGTGTTTCGGTGCGCTAATTATTATAAACTTTTCACAGTAGATCTTTTCGATATATTCGAGAAAACTCGTAAAAGTAGTTGTCGTAGTAATAACTGTGGAGAATACTTGTAATTTTCTTTTCTTCACATTCAAAAATGAAACGTTCCGAGTACCTTACGTTTAGAAACTCTTATCCATAATCACAAGTGAAACTGGGTCTTAGTCAACACTAGCTCACATAATATTAAAGATGTGTATTATGAAGTATGAACCCAACAATTTAATGATCGATTTAGGGGTTTACTTACTTTGCTCAATAACACGACAATTTATAACTATTTTAAGTATCCAGGTCCATAATAGTAAAATCCAATAATTTAAAGCCTCATTTTGTAATAGCAGGCTTAAACGGGTCGAGTATAAAAACTCAAAACAGTAACATGTTCTTCGCTATTCGGATCCTTCTTCTATCTCCTCCTCGTGAACCTCTTTGCAAAAAAAATGGTGACTTCGGCAATTGCAACTCCGTTAAATATCTCAATCGCCTCTCGTAAAATCTCATCATCACCGTCATTTTCACCGAGGTGCTTCGATTAATTTGAATATACGGAGTAATTTTACTATTTTCTATTGTTTGAAGTAGTGTTTTGTGAATTGTTGTTGATTTGTTGCGTTTTTTAGCAGAAATTTAGGTTTGAGACCTGTGAATTCAGCTTTACCGAGCTCGTATGGCGATTCTTCATCGATTGGTGGTATGTTTATGGTTAAAATCTTAATGAAATGCAATGTGTTCGTTATTTAGGTATTTTCAGTGCTGTTGAATAATGAAGATGAACAAAGCTTGATGTAAATTGTAGAATGCAAATGTTTTATTGATGATGAAGTGTTGTTACAATGTGTACGAGATACAAGAGCAATCTAGCTTTTATACTAAGCAAAGCTTCACTTTACCACTAACAACTTAACAATATATCTAACTATTATAACATCTAGCACGAGCTCGTACGGTGATACTTCATCAATTGTTATGTGTGTGGTTAGAATCTTAATGAAATGCAGTGGATTCGTTTTTTAGGTATTTCCAGTGTTTATCGAGCTCGTATGGTGATACTTCATCAATTGTTATGATTGTGGTTAGAATCTTAATGATATGCAATGTGTTTGTCATTTAGGTATTTTCAGTGTTTGTCGTGCTCGTATTGTGATACTTAATCAATTGTTATGTTTGTGGTTAGAGTATTAATGAAATGCTATGTGTTTGTTATTTAGGTATTTGCAACTGAGTTTTCGTTATTCACTTTTATGTTATGTTTTCCTATATTTTTGTCTAGTGAGGTTTCGGGAGTTATGCGTTGGTCTGAAATTATTGTTGGCTAGTTTTTGATATTTTGAAGTTATCAGGATTTTCGAGTAGAACAAGCAAATCACCTCTAAAGCTTGACCAGAGTGATTATTCTAACCAGAGGTTCGTTCTTCTATCCTTGAGATGCAAAATATTACTGCATCTGAAGAACTCTGAACAATTTGAAGTTGTTTTTGTGGACTTATTTGATTTGGGCTTTATTGATGATATCTTTGAGGGTCTGCTCTGTTGAATCTGCATTTAAACATGCATAGAGAATCCTCTTGTTGATGCTTTTTCGCATGCTTGATGAGGGTGTTAGATTGTATTCTTGAAGATGTGTTTCTTTCAGTTACATAATTGACTGAGACCTTCAAGATAATCAAAGCTATAAATAAACTTTGAGTCCTCAATGAAATTTGGAAGTAGGCATGTTTTGTTTTGGCTTCCGTTTAGTTTTTTGCTATTGACTAGTTTGTGCTTTTTTAATGGTAGTAACTTAGCTATCTTTAGAAAACTGCTGGTGATTTGGGTTGCTGTTGTAAATGATCTGAACCGAGAAAGCAGAGTGCCAGCTTTAGTAACTATTATGTTGTTTCGGGTAGTTCTTTAATTAAGATGTTTCTCAAACCAGTTACAGTTTTGTTGATAACTTGTGCTCTTCTTTGGATTGAGCTATTATGCTCAATAAATTCTCGTTTAGAACTTATGTGTGAACCTGTATTAACTTCCTATTTCCTATACTTGTAAGTCTCCCTATCCTTGCTATGATTGTTAGTTTGAGCTACAAGCTGGCCAACATCTTTTGTTTTTCAGTAATGGCGTGATAGTAGCCAGAAAGGGAAATCCACCCATCATGCCAGCAGTGATGACTCCCGGTGGACCTATGGATCTTTCTACAGTATTGTTCAGAAATCGCATAATCTTCATTGGCCAGCCGATTAATTCACAGGTAGCTCAAAGAGTCATATCTCAACTTGTTACATTGGCCACAATCGATGAAGAATCTGATATTTTGGTTAGTACATTTCTTTAAGTATGTTATTGTTTTATTCAAAGTAATGAGTGTTAAACTGTTAAGGTCCTGTTGGAGACAGTTATTAACATTTGTTGTGTCTTCCTTGTTAGATATATCTGAACTGCCCAGGTGGGAGCACATATTCTGTCTTGGCAATTTATGATTGCATGTCATGGGTAAGATTTCAAGTAATTCCATGCATTTATTGAATTATTTATGTAGGATTTGCAGCCACTGACCTCTTTATGTTGGCTAATAAGTGAATGTGGTAATGATTCCTCGGAAATGTTAATCTTTATGCCCGTCACTTTTGAGGCTCTCTGAAATTCTACTCTGTGCAATGATCTTTGTTTACTCAGATAAAGCCCAGGGTTGGTACTGTATGTTTCGGGGTAGCTGCAAGCCAAGGTGCACTTCTTCTAGCTGGTGGAGAAAAGGGAATGCGTTACTCCATGCCCAATTCCCGGATAATGATACATCAACCGCAAAGTGGTTGTGGGGTATGAATTAATTCTTTTCCATTGAGGAAATGTAAGGCCTAGAATAAGGAGATAACACCAATGGTGCTTTAACTTTTTTTGCTGCTTAAACATGGACCACATGTTTGATAATGAACTATAAAAAGGATAATATTCTTTGTCATCACAAGCTTGTACATGCATGCTTGCACATGTGTCTCCAGCAATTTCATAATATAAAGCTTCGTCCATACTTGTGTAGAATGGCCTACAAGAATCATCTCTGTACACTTTGTTAAGTTTTATTTTCAGTGACCGACAAAACAGTTTGGTCGATTGTATTTGCCATTTATATTTGTCGGCATTCTAACACTTGTTCTGCCTTCTTCATACATCGCTAACCATCTGTTTGATCCTTATTAATATTTTGCTATTCTTTCATGATGAACTTATTATTATTAGCCTGCCACATAAACTCATACAAAGTAGTGTTCATTGGCTGTTCCAAGCTCATACAAAGTAGTATCAATCTTTCAGTAACAATCTAACTTCTACAGCACGGCCATAGTTTTGTCTAACATGTGTTTGACAGGGTATGGTTTGACACCAGAAAACCATATATCTAACATCCCTGTAATCCCCAATGCCAAATACTGCCGTAATTATTCTCTTCACATTTATCCTATATCAGTTCATTCATCATTTAGCTAAACCTCAAGTGATAACAATCTACATATTTCTAATGTTCAGTATACTGGTGTTTGCTTTTTGTAAGTTATGAGCCTAAAGCTGCTTTATGTGCTTGTAGGGTCATGTGGAAGATGTAAGGCGCCAAGTCAATGAAGCAGTTCAATCTCGTCATGTCAGTTCCCTTTCCTCCATTTAACATACTTTGGTCCCTAAACTTTTTCAACTCAGCTCTGCTATGTTTGGCTGGATTCCCGTTTTGATGCTGCAAATTGTATATGCATGCAAAATAATTTCAGCAGAAATCTGCTTTCTTTTGGTAGATTCCTATTTCTGAAGCTGCAAAATTCATAAGGCATGGAAGTCATTGGTTTATTATTGGATATCGCATATTGTATACCTTTAGGGTTTTGTAGTCAGCCATCTCTAAAGAAAAAGTTTTCTTCAAAAATTAAAGTAAAATTATGATTTTTAATGAGGTAATAATGTTGAAGATGTGCATGGTATTTCTTGGGGGTCTACCTCTTGAGCAGGCATCAACTTGAGGTTGATAGATTATTTATTTTCTGGTTGGATTACTTCACCGCGGCTTTGGATTAATATAAAGCTTTAGATACTCGTAGTCCCTTTGATTAGTGTTTGTGCTATATACTAACTTCCTCCAAATGAGTATTTGATGCAGAAAATAGACAAGATGTATGCTGCCTTTACAGGTCAATCCATTGAGCAAGTGCAACGATACACAGAAAGAGACCGTTTCTTATCTGTGGCTGAGGTGAGTCATGTTGTCTCGGCATTTCTGCCAGAATGCAAATGCTCATTTTTCTTTCCTTTCAAGTATTAAGCTTATAAAGATTGTGAAGAACGGATAAGATGAAAAAACCGAAGAGACTATGTCCTAGGGCCTTAACACCCCACCCCACCCCACCCCCATCCCCCCCCAGAAAAAAACGCGTATGGCCAGAGAGGGGATGGATTAGAACAGTGATAACCTGTAGGATAATGGACGAGATATTTGGAGTGCACTACAGTGTAGAGAGAGGAAAATAACAATCTCTGAGAAGAATGAACATTGTTAATTCAATTTCGTCTAATTTTAAAGTATTGTGTGTTTGTAAATATACAATAAGATGCCAGTAAAGTATATAGATACTGGAATTTCAGTAGATGGATTGCTTTTGGAATTGTCTTTGCTTGGTACTATATAGGAGCAAATTGTCCTCAGATGAATATAGTTACACTTCTTCCTTCAATTTTTGTGTCTGGGCTAGGAAAATTCATCAGTGACTTTACTTTCACCTTTTCACTTGGCTTATTGCATGCACTTTTGTAAGGATCATCGGTATCATCTCCTAACACTGACTTTCTTCCTTGCAGGCTATGGAGTTCGGTCTAATTGATGGGGTTTTGGAAACAGAGTACTAAATTCTAGAGGAACTCGTAATGCCGCTGGATTCATATAATGCCATTATACAATAGAATGCAGCCGGGACAAATTGTTGAGACGATACGGGTCTGTGTTCAAATTTCACATTTTATGCCCACTGTGGAAAATCAAATATTTGATAAACGGGGCTAGTCCGTCACTCCCATGGAGTGATATGGAACTATGATGGTCATTGTTTCAGAAATTATGTATTTGAGTGGCAGTAATGCAGTATAGGTTGCGTTTCTTATTTGTTCTTCAACTTTCTTGTCTACTGCATAGCTTATCGACAAATTCTCCCAATGCTATTCTTTTTAAAATCTTCGGTATTTCAATATTTTCATGTATGGTTATGTAAATGCAAACCTTGGTCAAAATGCCCAAAGTCAAGAAAATATCATAACACCGAGAATATCATGTTTCTCATTCGATTATATAAACTCGTTTACATATTGCAATTAACGAAAAAGGCCCAGAAAAAAGACACTGTTGAATATAGAAAGAGTGCCTTCTTCGCTGAAAATGCTCCTCAGCAGCAAAACGTTACTGTTGCCCATGGCATACAAGAAACTGCACTTTATAGTTCATTCATACCAGTTCATTTACCTGGAAATGGAAAAACAAATGAGTTCGATACAAATCATAATCAGAACATTCAAATAAACTGCTTTGAATATTTTTCAAATTCTTATGAATCAAGATAAAGAAAGAACTCAAACAAAACTTAATGCGTGCCCCTTGTATTGTAAAGTCTATTTGATTTCACTTGACGATTATAAAAGCAATAAGAGAGGCACAGTCCAAACTTAGATCTAAATCACAATTGAAACATATGCTTAAACTCATTTGGGGTGAAGTATTGGGAGAGCCTTTTTTTTTCATAATTTTTCCTTTTCGTTATATTTCTTTTTTATCCATGACTTGAAGACTTAATGGATAACACAAGGGTTAATCCTCATAAGCAGTTTTGAACAACTGAAAGCCCTCTTTCCTCTTTGTCCTTCCATGGATTGGCAGCCGAGTAACTTTTCATTCATCGTTTCACTAAACTTCTACTTTCATGGTTAAAAATCACAGACTTTGCTGGGGATTATTCTATCCTGCAAAGAAGCTTCAGATATACATACCGTAGTTTTGGTGCACCATAGTAAACCTATGAATAGCTTTTATAAGAGCACCAAATTTCATAGACTTCAATGGTCCCATGTGCCTGCAAACAAAGTATGGAACACAAGGTGATCATGAAGAATACGGTAAAAAGTGCAGGATTTGAGGTGTTCATAGTCTACTAAAACTGTTTCATACACTCCAGAATGACAAGTGAGATACTAGATCACAAAGTTAGGCAGATCTGCCCAGCTGTTGATCATGTAACTTAGAGAAAGTAAAAGATGTTCTTTCTGCTATCAATTATTTTACTTGCTAAAGGAAATTATTATAAAGCTTCCAAAACAGTCGCAAAAAAGTTGAACTGGGATAAACTGTAATACTAATACTCACACAATCTCGGTATACCGCATTCTCCAAGCCGGAAATCCCAAATGGCATCTCGTAGGTCCATAAATTATCATGAGGTCAGGATCTCTAACCCCATACCCTGGATTTCACCAAAGTACTGAATATGTTTGTTAAAACTTAAAAGGACAAACAATTCATACACTTTGTCTACAAAGTTAAAGCAGAAATATTAAACCAAAGGTATTAGAGAAATATGCAAAACAACAAACCTATTGCTTCAAGAGCATCTGTCATATCACACTCTGTCAAATTTGGCTTGTTGGAGTTGGCATCCAAATAGTGTTTCGCGAAAAGAAAATTGGCTGCTTTGGCAATTGCATGTTTCCCATCAGAAGAAGAAATGACTTCCATACTCATACATTTATGCTCAAGAGGCGGTTCCCTTGTTGCAGTTTCCTGTACATAACGAATCAATTTTGAATTAGAGGCCATCATAAAAACTAGTCGAACTCTTTCTATTATTTTTCCAAGTATTAGGTTATTATGTGATGAATGTTAATAATACAGAATACAGAAAATGCTGAACAGAGAGCCATACCTTTCGCATGTTTTCACTTTTCAACCATAACGTGAGGGCTTCTTTGGATTTTTTCAGCACTCCTACAGGCATAAAAACAAATACCAGTTGCAATTATATTTAAGAAGCTGACTGGATTACATCGAAGTGGGATACAAAGGATATTTACTTCCGTACCTTCTGAATCATAGAGACATATATTTCCTAATCCAATGGCTGCAAGCCACCGCAACAGATCAAGAACTTTCATAGTCTCAAGAGCTTCTTCACTGTCTATAACAACTGCCAGGTAATTAACTTTACTAACATCAAGATCATTATATCTCTTCAACAAACCACTGGAGATGAGAAAGCACTCAAGTGCATTCACTAGACTCAGCAAAAAGTACCAAATGCTCACAGTTAGATGCATAATGTGCCACAATAACCGAAGCCCATAACTGCCATTCTGTGAGAATATTAGAAAACATTAGCATTTTAGGATCCTGAGCTAAGGTAGGTAAATGCCAACATTTTGAAAAAAAGAAGCAAATACATCTATCCTCATAACTCTAGAAAACTCAAAGATAGAACAGATTCAGAAACCACTCAAACAATCAAAAATAGTAGCATAGTACTTACTCCAATGTGATTGATACATCACTCTTAACTAGCATTATGTATATCAATCTCTTAATCCAAGTTCATGCCAAGCTCTGACGGGAACCAAAATAATAAACTTTAACACAAAGAAATTCGATTCTCTTAGCTGCTCAACAACCATTTTCAGCGCCATTATAAATTCTCTTCTAATATTGTGTGGTGGACTGTGTATTTGCTCTTTTTTTCCATCTGTAAGATCTCAGGGTTAACATTTTTTCCTATTATTTTACTGATTCTGCATAGTAGATGATCAATAATATCTCTAGCAAAAGCAAGAACAAAGGATTATTTTAAACTTTCTACCCAACTCTAGATCTAGAATCCGAGCAAACCAAAGAAATACAATTTTCTGTCAGTATCTTCCGTATGGCTTCATCAAGAATGTCACCCAAGATAGTGAAAAATTCTGAGTTTTATGAATGCAACTCCAACCAGTAGCATCCCTAACGTAGAACATCAAAGTCATCAGGCCGCAGAAGTAACTTGGAAAAACAGAACTAGCTTTAATCAACGTCATCACTTCAACCACTCGTTATATCTACTAGCATGTGCAAGGTTCTAGACCACGAGATTTAACACCAACACAATTTTACGACAGACACGAACCTCCTCCAAGTACGTGTACATGGAGCCCATGGCACGAATAATATAGGATCTCAACTTCAATTAAAAAGCTACAACAAGAAACAAATCAAAGTGCCGTATGCTTTTGCGGCGCGAGGTTTTACTCCTGAGAACATCACACTACTTCAACTTCTTACATTCAATCAATAAATAACAAAATCATGCATCACGAGCTGAATCACTGTAAACAGCGCAAAAAAGTGTAAAACGTGTAACAACTCACCGACCAGGTCGAAACGCATAGCTTGTTCATCTCGTCACCAAATTCCAAAACACTGCAAAAATCTTACCAATCAAAATTGTTATTTCACTTAAAACTAAATTAGCGCTAATTCAGGACACAATAAACGAAAATTGTGAAAATAAAACGACTAACATTGATTCAATCGAGCGAAAAAACAGGAACAACCGAACGAAATCAAGCTCCAGCACACTCGATCTCTGACATAGCTTATTGTGCAATCGATTAATCCATAAATTGCTACTAACAAAGCTTGTTCTCTCTTTAATCATACGGATTCCGATTGAACAACAAGACATGAGGATAATTCACAAATCAGAGACGAAAAATGAGCAAAAACGATGAATAATAAGCAAGATTATCATTGATTTAGGCGACAATTGGCGAGAGAGAGAGAGATGGAGAAGACAGAGTTACCTGTAAATTTTCTTTTCTGTTATTTTGGCGAACACTTGCTCTGCATGACTAGTTTCGTCTCGTGCTCTTTATATGTCAGAATAATCAATATTTATATACATAATTATATTTATATTTATATTTATGCAGATTTCTTAAATTAAACGTTTCATTTTTCTTGAAAGAGTTTCCTTTACACCGTTTCCAAGAGTATCCGTGGGTTGAAGTTCCGTTTTCAGATTATGTTTCAAAGAGTTCGTAAAAATAGTTGTCGACATAGGTATGCAAAAATACTTATGCAAAAATAATGAAAACGTTCCGGTACTTAGTCGAGGTAATATTTAGGAACCTTAAATCATTAGAGTACCCATAATCTTTTCATGAAAAAGAAGACGTTTCAGTACTATTGGAGGAAGTATTTAGAAACTTGAATTTATGGAGAGTACCCATAATCTTTTAAAATACGTGATATATGCTCCCTAATCTTTGATAATCAGTGTAAAAACCTCAACAACTTCCCAATGAAATATTTTTGTCTAAAGCATAATAATGGAATTGCTCCTTGACATTATTCTAGTTTTGTTTAAGAACCGTCATTATTTGTTGTTTTTATTTTTGTTGCATGTGTCCTGATTTTGTTGTAATTCCAACTTTCAAGCCTTAATTTTGGAGACGAATTGAAATTACGTCACGTATATTAAAAATAAATTGAGATGAAAGGACCCTCAATTAATATTAGGGCGGAATAAAGATCTCCTTTTAACATAAAAAGAAGGATGCAAGTCAAATTTTCCGCATTTGCTTCCTTGCTCCAAAATTGATACAGCATCAGAAACTCAAGTATTCAAAATCCAACTGCAATATGTAATACTTGCTGATTCTATAGTAACATGTACACAGCCACAAAATGTTACAATAGAAACATGTCGGCAAGGGACAAAACGAACACCAACAGAAACGACAACGAAAAAAGTAACACGTTCAAAGTAGATTCGGACTGCTATAGAGCTACATCCTGAACGATTTTCTCTGATGGCATGTGTAACTTGCTTAAAGTACGGGGTCTACTATGATACATCTACAATATGGGTGAGAATTTTCAACATCACAACAGCATGGAAGCCCCCTGTCCTGCAAAAACAATCACAGTTAAACATAATTTGCTCGAAATTGCCAGAAGAAACAAAATCTTGTTTTCAGTATACTTTACGAAGCTGAAAACCTATTTCAGAATTGCGGTTATTAGTAACTAATATTACTGATGTCCGCTATACTCCACTTAAGTTTTCAAATTGCAAATCTCAAACAATGTAAGAACAATGTTAATCACAATATCAAGCACAAACGACAGAGATTTGTAAAGCTTTACGACAATCCATTAATATATTTTGGACTTTGCTATTCAGATGGCTAGTTGTCTTTAGCTTTAATAACTTGCATAAGTAGGTGTTCAGTTTTGTTTTCTAATATAGAAATATACTTGCAAGCTAAAAACAATAGTAATCGTTACCTTGCTCAAGCAATCCCATCTAGAAAAATAAAATAGAGGGTTCAAACAATTTCTCATTTCTCGTCAAAACATAACAATACACTAAATAAAGTCAACAACAGTTCAATTATAATCAGTTCTAATAAGTATCAACTGCCCTTCTACTTTCTTAAACTCAACACCAACTTTAATCATACCTAACGACTGTTGCTTTCACATCATGAGAAAGATAAGGTAACTTATATTTTAATAACTAGATATATTCGGAGGAAGCTTTCAATCCAATTGCATTCTAGTGCAGAAAATTTATACTCACCAACCTGTTGAACAGAACAGGAAGTTTGCAATACCTATTGAGTAGCATCTTCAGTAAATCTAGCATCAAATGGAGCAGCAGAACTGGAGTGCGACGAACCGATTCCAGTCCCTGATCCTTGTTGCAACTCAATCACCAACCACCTAACGGCCTTACTCATTTGCTCCAAACGAACGGCACTAATAGGTGGAAGACCATTCTGAGCAGGCTGCCCTGGTTTACTAGTGACAGATCCAGTTGCCTCATCCACGAGACACTCGGATCCTATTCTTTGCTTCACGGATTCTACAAACTCTTCCGCTTGATCACAAGCAACTCTGAACAATTCCCATCGCTGCTTAAAGTTTTCAAGCGCAGAATCAGTGGCTGCAGTTTTTTGGCCACCGGAGCTTTCTTTCGCCTCCAAGGTACTAGCTGCCGCGGCAATTAAGTCTTGGTATGCATTGCTCAATGAATCTACTATATTGTCCATCTAAAAACTGCAAATTGCAATTATATATAAACAGCAGGTCAGTTTACAACTACAATTATAAATCAACAGAAAATGGAAAACTTAACTACTTACATAAATGAATAGAACTCATTTTATCCAAAGAAAAAAGAAAATCAGTTATATTACTATCACCTTATACTAATGCAAACAATAACATTAAAGCAAAATCTTCTTCTAGTTTTATATTCATGTATCGATATGAAAATCAATAACCGTATTTCACAGACTCAATCTCCATTTCCCCCAAATTCCTTCTAAGAGAAATACAAAAATCAGATATAGCACATTCACAAGTTACCTTATACCAATACAAACGATAAAGCAAAATCGTATCCTAGTACTGTTTATAATATCAATTGCTCTAGAACCTAGTATAAATTTAGGGTCAAAGATTGAAAATGAGTTACCTTGCAAAGAGAAGGCGACGAAGCGGAATATGATACAAGAGACTGACTTGTGATTCTAATACTAAATTAAGCCCTAATTGCTATACTTATTACGTTTTAATTTAAAGGGCCAGAATGTATGGGTTTAATTAAATAAGATAAAGCAATATCACCTACTAGTTTTTGCAATTATAATGGGCCATATATTCTATGGTCTTTTAAATAATAAAGTATGCATACTATTTTTTCTTTTAAGACTCAAACACCATATATGACGAAGGTTTAATTTTCTCACTTCTTAAATAAATTTTTAACTGGTCCAAAAAGAAGAAAGAAGGAAAGATTTAAATACTCATATTAATAAGATTACATTCTAAGCAACTAGGAAGACCTACATTTAAATTAAAACTTTAACACCTCACTTTTACACTTGGCATCATTTAATTAGCCAACAAAATATATTAAAATATTTGATAAAGCTTTGATTAGATTCCAATAAACTCAAGTAAATTACAGATGAAAGCCCGGAACACACGTTCCTTGAGCTCGAAGGCTGTATACGAAGGTACCCTCGTAGGCAGCTTAAGCAGACATTCTGGTCCAGTATGGTGTTAAATTATCAGATATTAGGCTGTTTGGGGTCGTATTCGAATTAAGCATTAGTTGTGGGGTTCCTTTCTTATTTTTCTCTCATATATCACCTGCTTCGAATGGGGAAGGAGGGCCTATTTATAATGTCTGGGATTACGCCTAGCTAGCAGGTGGAAGGTAGACGAAGGTGGTGATGCAGAGAGGTGATGCAGGTAGCATACTAACCCTTTCCACTGCTTAGGTGTCACTCGCTGAAGGTACGAGGTATTTGAAGGAGGTGATGGAGGGTGGTGAAACAGGCGCCATATTCATAGATAGTCTTCTCACGAACTGATTAGTGGCATGGTGCTTGGTGACTGACGGTTAACACAAAAATGACTGAGCAACTACCCGTAAAGATTCACCACGACCTGTCTTAACTTCATGCTCGTATTTCGTAGGAGCATGGGTCGTATACAGGACTCGTATAACTTCTCTTCTATTTTAGCGTGCGAGGCTCCGAAGGCTCGTACATCGTTCCCCCTCGAACCTCGTACTTTACACGAGCTTCGGCCAATATATGTATCTTCGTTGAGTTTCCTCTTCGTAATCTTCTCCTGGTATTACTTACGGTCTAACGTTAACAAGCGCTTAGGGAAATATTTACCTTATCAATATTAATTAACTTAACTATTTTCTTTTAGAATTTAATTTACTAAAATTCCAAAATAGTAAAAATTAAATTAATATCTAATTAATAATACATGTCTTCAATTATATAGACACAAAATTTAA
This sequence comes from Misopates orontium, assembly GCA_946800315.1. Taxonomy (NCBI): domain Eukaryota; kingdom Viridiplantae; phylum Streptophyta; class Magnoliopsida; order Lamiales; family Plantaginaceae; genus Misopates; species Misopates orontium. Next base: position 1,195,080 of record OX326948.1, on the reverse strand, counting down.
GTGTTTACACATTTATTATTACACAACTATCAAAATTCTTGCAATCAAATGAATAAGTTACGATATATTAATCATATTGCACGAAAGTTAGACAAATTAATCTCATGATACTTCGTCGGACACCAATTGAGGACGTGTGAGTACTTTTCAGATACTCCCTCAACGTATATCAAAATGTCATGTGACGTGTTCTATAATTGAAAAATAATATAATACAAGAGACGCAAAGAAAAAAGGTCAGACTAGCACATCGGCTGCACGCAACGCACAACAGAACGAACCTGACCAGGCGACCCGATGGGCGCGCCACGCATAGCCGGTGCACACGCTGAGTGCACAGGCTGCCAATGCAGGCTACATGGGCCAATTTTGCAGTTTCTTATCTTTTCCGGGGATTTCTTATACCTACGCGTTTCTAAAAGTTTGCAAGGAGGTTTAGAGGACTCTAGAAGGGCCTGATATTTGTTAATTAGAAGAGTTTAGAATCTTGTAGATGCGAAATAGTAGATATTAGATTGAGTTGATCTCCACCGTCCATTGAGGAGGTGGCCTTTTATACAGGTTGTTCGAAGTCATTGTAAACAACAAAAACCACTTCCAATTTTAAGCTCTACATACAAGCTTCTGTCTTCTTTCACATTTAGCAATCTTTGAGTTTGAGAGAACCTGACTTGTTAGGGACACGAGGTGCTAGTAAGACCGCACTTTATAAATTTTGTGAGAAAAGTCTTAACATGTGATAGTAAGTCTAGGGGCATATGGCCTAAATTACGAGTCGTAAGCCTCATTAAAATTAAGCCACAAGGACCTGCCTCAGAACTTTCTAGGGTCAAAATGCCTCGAGTCGAGCCTCGGGCGAGTCCTGGGCGAGTTTCAGCTAGAAATCACCTCATACTAGTTACGACTTTGCGCTAAGGCAAACAAATCGCAGATACACGACAAACTTAAGTACGCATCGTTCAACGAATCTGCTATATTAAGATCATCAAAGTGCTATTATGCGAACACCAGCAGTTCTTTTACAGCTATATAACTATAAAACAACGAAAAATCGGAAAACTCACCTACTTACACAAACAAACCAAATTCCTTTTACACACAAGAAAAAAAAAAAACAAAAATCAGATATATTGCTGAGTTAACTTACGCCAATGCATAGATCGAAGCAAAATCATGTTCTAGCACTTAAACTACTCACAAACGAACAAAACTCTTTTTTACAGAAAAAAAAACAAAAATCGGTTATATTACGATTTACCTCACACAAATTCAAAAATTAATGCAAAATTTGTCTTATACTCTTTATATGCAGCGATTTTCATGTACCGAATTAATTGCCACGTCAATTCGTATGTAGAGCAATAATCGTATTTTCACAGAATTGAGCTAAAAAAACTACTAAAAAACGAGCTAAGGAGATTAAATAAGTTAGTTAATTAAGTGATTAAGTACCTTTGAAGAGTCGATTTGCCGGTGATTCGCCGGAGATTTGGGGACTTTTTCAACTACAAGTCACCTCGATTGAATTTTCTGAATAGCATAAGAAAAGTTTTGAGAAAGTGTCGCTGTAAATGAGTTTTAATTGGGCTGGGCCTATATTGGGCTTTTGCTAAAGCGATCCAAATTTAAATAGTAATTGGTATATATTTAAATCAAGACTTTGATCCATGTGCATGAATATTTTTTTCTAAAACTCGACCAGCTGAATTCCTGAGCGCACTTATTCTTTGGCAGTTTCACTAGGATTGGGAGAATTTTCTTGATGACAAATCAATGAGGTAGAAATGGTTTTTTTTTTTTTTTGGAAAATGTTGTGGTTTGATTCCGAGTTTTTGGTTGGTTTATGAGGCTTGAAATATTTGCACAACTTGAATTTGTTATATGTAGTGTATATGTGCTGAAATATTGACATTTTTGTCTTGGTTGATTTTATACTTCGGAAAATAAATGGTGGTGTGAGTAGAATGAAGATGAGCGTTCTAATCTTGTAGATACTTTTTATTGCCTGCTTATTGAATGAAATTACTACATTCGTGATATAATCTTAGTTATTATATATATATATATATACATATAGCCATGAAATGTAACTTTATCTTTTAGTAATCCTAAATTTAGTTATTTTGTATTAAGACCTAAAGAAAGAAGAAGAAAGAGTCATATTATTTAGGGATAATAGCGTTAAACCCCCTAAACTATACCCCCTGTTGCACTTTGCCCCCTGTCCTTTTATTTTTTGCGACTTGCCCCCTGAACTATGGATAAATAAGCACTTTGCCCCCCCCGAGTCCAAATCCAACGGCAAAAAATGTTTACACGTATTCAAATCCAACGGTGAAAAAGTGACTCAGGGGGCAAAGTGCTTATTTATCCATAGTTTAGGGGGCAAGTCGCAAAAAATAAAAGGACAGGGGGCAAAGTGCAACAGGGGGTATAGTTTAGGGGGTTTAATGCTTTTATCCCTATTATTTATCCAAAGGAAGAATCTAAACACTTATCCTCATAAATCATCATATTAATGCTACCACTTTGCTTAACTGTGTCTCACCCAAAAACTCAAACTTGTGGAGTGGAACGACATTTAATGATTTATATATTATTCAAAAATGCCCTGCCTTACGTGGAGGTAGTAAATGTTCGTAACGATCATCAGATAACATTTATTATTTGATAAGTGGGTGGTAACGGAACTTGATCGAACTTATGCCTCTTTCTTTGGCAGAAGTTCTAATATCATATTAAACTTACCCAACAATTGAAAATGCCAAAACTCGAGAAAGATTGACATTTATTAAGTTATATACTTTCTCCGACACAACTTACCGCCAGAGTAATGCGAATTTCAGAATACACATCCAACACATGCAAACACTCATTAAACCACATATCTATAGTTCTACAAATACAAAAATCCAAAACTCATTCATCATTACCCTCATTTAACTTATCTTCTCCAACATTCTCCTTCTCCAAATCCTCACCATCCTCCTTAAACACGCTTTCAATTTTTTCCCCCAACTTATCACCATCACCAACAAAATCGTCATTTTCCATATGATCAGCACCACCATCAAATAAAAAATCGTCCACAGTTTTTTCATAAGTGACTTCATCAACTGCACATCTGCATGCAATTATCTGACGCTTAAAATTCACATAGTCTTCAGCTTGGTCAATTGCACACTTGAAAGTCTCCAATTTTCGAGCCACATTTTCAAGAGAAGAACTGGTTGATGTGCTAATTTGGCCTTGATCAATATTTTGTTGCTTTGCTTCAAAGAATTTAATTATTTCCTCCCCTAGTTCTGTGTATGCGGTGTCAATTGAGTTGATGACACTCTCCATTTCACTGCAACAAAATTGTGAATTTCAATATCAGTGGCGTCTATAATATTTAGATGCTTAGTAGACAATTTACAGTTTAATCAGAGTTTCGTGATAATTTAACAATTATTGATAGAGTAAATTGCAAAAACTACTATTCCTATGCTATTTATGATTGGCAAAAACGTCTCTGTGAAAATTTTTATAGAAAAATGTCAAATCCCTAATTAAAAAGTTAGCAAATACCTCCGCTACACTTATTTGATATGGTCGTTGCAGGTACTAAAATTGATAACATAACTTGAATTATTATACTTATTTGATGTATTGATGATTAATATTTGTTCAAATGAATCTTATAACATTTAATTAGTTGAATAAACACACATTTAATATATAAAACGTCTTTAGTTATCGATACATTCTAACTTAAAATATGATAGTAAGGAATATTTGCTAAAAAATTTACACAAGGGCTTTTTACTAATTATTAATTTCACGCGTAGTTTTTAAAATTAACTCACTCTTGACATGTGATGTGGATAGAGTTTACACCATTTTAAGTGCAAAAGAGTATATGAATTCTAAGATCAGTGACGTATATATACAATTCAATTGCACGATAATATCGCAATTAAATCACAAATTCATATCAATTATTGGTCAAATCAAGATACTCTAATTCACATAAACACACACAGACACACACACACACACACACAATATTTTTCACAAAAAGCATTCGCATGCAAATTAACAAAATAAATCATCATTTAACTGCTAACTCAAATTAATTTCTGATTAAAAGCTCAAATCCAAAGATTCAAATACACATGAAAACACACACACACACGCATGCATTTACAGATCTGCTCATAGATCATGGAGAATTTAAAAGCAAAATTCAATTAAAAGTGATCGTGCAAAATTGTTCACATGCAATTTGAGATACGTCTAAAATAACTGTAGAAAATATAGTGATATTGAATTAAAGAATAGAAGAAGGATCGGACCTGGAATTGTGATTGCAGATCGAGTACTGCTGAGCTGTTGAAAGGTGACGGTTTCAAAATGAAATGGGTGAATCGAACGAGGGCGAGCTTTTTATGTAGGGTTGGGTTTTATTTCTTTTATAAAAATTTGTTGGGCACAAAAATGACAAAAAGTTATAAAAATAAATATAAGGCCAACGTGGCCCATTTTGTTTAACTAGGCCTCTCGCTTTTCTTTCAAAAATTATCTCTAATAGTTAGAAAATATATGAAATTGCAGTGTTTGGCCCAAAAGCATGGATCAAAATTTTCTAAACAATCCAATATATATCCTTTGTTACTGTTGAAACGAAACTTGGAAGTACTTTTTAATTTCACTATGATTATAATTTTTTAAAGTTTTCATAACGTATGGAAAAGTTCTAAAAAAAGCTATACAAGGTTTCCAATATCTAGTAGATCGAAACATACATCGGAACTGAAATTATGATTCGAGATACAATTCATGATAAATTGTCAAGTTCATCGGTGTTTCTCCATTAGAATCTCGATATTGTAATTATTAGAGTTAATGGCAGAAAGAAACATCATGTGTATATGTGTGATTTTTATCTTAAAAAGTATATTAGTGTAAAATAATCATTTGCCTTTGGATCAAAGTTCGTTAAGAGAGAAGAAAAGAAGAAGAAAGACACAAAGGAAGCTTACGCAACCATCGGTCAAAGGGACTGGATCCTGATGAAACCACTTTTTCCTTTGCTCCCCTATCTCTCGAAAGAAGTGACTTTTCCTCCCCCATTCACTACGCTCTTGTTGGTAAGTAAATAACCGATCTTGTCGTATCCGCTGTGATCTTCTTAATTGAATCAAGCACAAATACAACTTGACCAACATTTATGGCTGAAAAAATCGCGGAGTTCAGTATAGGATAATATGCTATCACTGAATCATCTTGGAAAAAAAAAGTTATGCTATCGCTACATCTTCCGTTGTCCTCTCATTTTCTTCAGTTGTCTTCCTTACACTGGAAAGGCACCTTTGGTCTGTAGAATCTCTCGATCCGCTAAATATAAAAATAGTTCGTAATTTCTGGAGAGGTTTTCTTTAAAGTCATAAAAGTAGTTGTCTAAATTTGCAGTTAAATTGCATCTCCTATTTTTTGGTGAGACGTTTAGAAATTTTGATCCAAAGAAAAGAATTTCCACAAATATTGAAATCCAATTGTTTTCTTTCTACGAGAATTTACTACTATAACCAAATACTTTCTAGTTACTAGCTAACAACCTATCATGAGTGGACTGCATGTCTCAAAATTGTCTTGTGCAGACCAAGAATAATTGTGGCCATGCAAATTATTACCATGGTAATGTACTGTGGTATGTTAGCTTTGTCACTACGTTCAAATGTCTTGGTTTAGAGCTACTGAGTTAGTATATATCTGGAAAAAAAAGGGCATTTTCATCTTTATACGCAACTGTACGATATTTGAAATGATAATTTCAAAAAAAAAATGTTTTCTTTTATTAATGCAGCTGTAAATTGCTTTGAAGCTGTTGCCGCATTTCGTACAGTATGACCAAAATGATAGGGAGTTCGATTCAAAAATTGCATAATTATCAAAATTCTACCAGTAAAATGAATAAGTTACAATTTAATAATCTATTTTGCACGAGAATTAGACAAACTAATCACATGATACGTTGTAGAACACTTGTTGCAGGCGTACCGGTATACTTCTTCTACACTCCTCAACTCGAAGACGCATTTTTTAGTTTTTGTTTTGTATGCATTAAAAATAATTATATATTAGTATTGTGTCTTATAAGTTGTAGAGTGTCACATGACAGTGTTATATAATTAAAAATAAAATAAAGTATAAGATGGCCCTTTCTTTTTTGTATGCAAAAATAAGTAGAGTTGTGTCTTATAAGTTTTAAAATTTCGTTTATGTATCGTATTGTGTCGGTATACGTGTTTCAGATCAAAATTAATGCTTTTCACACATATTCATTGGACACAAAATCATTTTTAAAAAAGATTGGATGAGTCTAAAAATGTCTAATCTTTTTCTGATAAGAGCATTTTTCTCGTCATTTTCAGACTATATTTTAAATTCTTATCAGGCGTCTTGAAGAAAAAAATCAATTACCATTTCGTTTATTCCGTCATGTAGAGATAACTAGAATCAGTTAGCAAATTCATCACGTTTGTTGTGGATATGAGTCAATTGCAAAATTCAAAAAAGTTATTAAAAACGTATAACTTTTAGTTGAATAACAATATATAATTTAAAACTGAAATGCACGAAAATATAAGTGTCTAGCTAGAGTACAATCAACTTCATACATAACAATAGGGAATATTTGTTAATTATTATATTTTACAAGAGGGGTTTTGTTAATAAAAATTAAACAAGAGGTTTTTCCGCCGATTTAAGATAACCATGAGTAGTTTTCGCAATTTAGTTTTGTGGATATACATCCACCCCGCACCCTAGTATCTCGGCACCTAAAAGAAATTAAAAACATACAAGACTTTATTATATAATCAAGGGCGAAAATGAATTAAAAACAGATAATTTTTTGTAGTAATTACGGGCAAATATTAAAACTCATCAAATTCATTGAATTAATTTATTAAATATGCACAGGTTCAGTGTAATATCTATTCTGTGAGGACTTCTATAAAATTGTTGCATAATCCAAGAAAATATAGCTGGCTGCGTCTCCTCAAGACACCTTTTCTCATATATTTTCTTAAATATATTTGACTGGAATTAAGATACATAAAACTGAAAAACACTAATACATCATTCATCAATTGTCTCATCCCAACATTCATCAATTTATGTGTAACAAACAAATCTATATATAAGACTAATTAATACTTACATATGTCTACCAACACTATTGCCCATTTAAGTGAATCCCGTTTCATTAAATTGCACATAAACTTTCAAGTACTATTTACTAAAACACTAGCTTTATCAATTTTTTTTTTTTAAATAGTTTTATCAAAAGTTCAAAGGCTGCAAAGGTACAATAGAGTCACTCTACTCTATATTTAGATAAAATATATGAAAAAAAAATGTTAATCCGACCAACATATCATAATTAATTTGACCCTCTTCACAATTCTATTCCCTTTTACCTGGTCTAATTCATGAGGTTTTTCTTAAATTTTAAGTAAATATAGATACATACTCTAGCTTTAGAAGATGGAAAAATTGCGGATAATACTTTCATAGATGATCACGTATTAGTAATTGCCCTAAATCGTTTGAAGTTTGTAATATAACTATAGTCACAAGTTTTAATATATAAATTTAACTAGAATGATGTAATATAAACTGTAGTCATAACTTTTAATACATAAATCCATTGTAGAGGATTAGGACGAACCTAATCTGTGTAAGTATTTTTCGAAAATTGGTGTCTATCACCTATACATACATACATATATATTGTAAAAATTTTGACATAATTTGTCTTTGTAAGTCTTTTTAGAGTTTTCAATTATTCAAATAGTAACAAAAAAATGTAAATATACCGCATTTCATTGATTAAACTGTAAATGTTCCTATCATTTTTATTTTTATTTTTTTAAAAGACCCTAAGATGAAACAAACTCTCTTTTCTCTCTCCGCTAGACAAAATTCCAGATAATAACGAATCCCAAATATTTGGGAGCTGGCCGAGGGAAGAGGCGCGGTTAAATGGCGCCTGCAGCCACTATCGCAACTGTCGGGGTCAGATTGTGTACGTACCCGCACCACTGTAATACGGTACATACATTCTGTCAGCAAATTACAGACACTCACGTATCAGTACGGACGCATAAGCATGCACATAATTAAAAACACTAAATCATCAACAACTTAATTATAACAAATCCCAACAAAATAGCAAATTCGACATAACAATAAGATCGAACCGAATGGACAATTTGTTACGTACAATCACTTCTTGATAGAATTCGGACTCCAAAAAATTAATTAAATAATTAGTTAAATATTATTTCACCATGCATATTGATCAGTTTTTAATTTCTTCATAGCTATCATTTAAAAAACCCTTTAAAGACCACTCACCAACAGTCTCTAACACACACCTCCATTTTTTCACTTTCTTCTCTCTCAAAAAAAATGGACATTAACAACAACTCCTCAAGAAAGAGAAAAATCAACGACCAAGATCTGTCCAGATACAGACGCATGCCTGAACAAACCAACGGTGCCGATGACCACCACGACGACGCCTTACTAAAACTCTCCCTCTCCTCCTCATATTACCACAATACCCCCGCACAACAGCCCCACCACAATCCTGCACCGCCGCCGCACCAGATTATTCCTCCCGCACCGCAGCAGAACACCAACACTCCTCCTGCTGCTACTACTAACTTTCTCGCCACCGCGCCGCACGTGCCGCCTCAATCTCTCGCACGTGCGCCGCGCGCGAGGCGAAGGCCCAGCCAATCGCACGGCCCGAACAAGAGCGCGACCGTGCCGGCGCCGTTCCTCTGGGCGACGACGCAGCGCGCTACGGTGCACCCGCTCAGTTACTTGCTCGCGAAGCAAATCACGACGATCTCGGGCGAGGTTCAGTGCAAAAAATGCGACAAAATATACGCGATCGAGTACGATCTGCGGACGAAGTTCCTCGAGGTCGGATCGTATATCGCCAAGGAGAAGCAGCAAATGCTCGATCGCGCGCCGAACAAGTGGCTGAATCCGGCGCTGCTGACGTGTAGATTCTGCGATCAGAAGAACTGCGTGAGGCCGGTGATTTCGGATAAGAAGAAGGAGATCAATTGGCTGTTTTTGCTGCTGGGACAGTTTTTGGGGTGCTGTACTCTGGATCAGCTCAAGTATTTCTGCAAGCACACGAAGAATCATCGCACGGGAGCCAAGGATCGGGTGCTGTTCTTGACGTATCTTGGATTGTGTAAGCAGCTTGAGCCCAACGGGCCGTTTGATCGGTTATAATTGATTGATGATTAAGTAGTGTTGATTTGTTGATTGAGTAATTAGCTGATGATTTTAGTTGGTTTGTGAAGATGAATTGTTGATTGAGTTAGCTGATTTTAGTTCATGTGTTTTAGTGTTGAGTTGGTTTTTTTTTTAGCTGGGTTTAGCTAGGGTTTATGGTTTGAGTTCTATTGACGTAGCTGGATTCTTGTGTCTGTTAGGGTTTTCGGAGAATTGTTTTTTTTTGTTCTTCAAGTTTTATTGAATTTTAGTGTTTTGCTACTTTGGCTTCGATTCTGCAATGTGTTGTGTGTGTGTGTGTGTGTGTGTGTTTTTGAGTAAATGTGTGAGTGTGTGTTATTACGATCGTAAATGTATGGATCCGAGTTTCTAAACGTTTTCTTTTAAACTAGTGAAATATCTTTTATTTTGATTATGTGGACACAAGATTCGAAATTCTTACGAACTTTTCGATAGATCTTCCTTTTTATCGTAAATGTGTGAGTGTGTTAATACAATCGTACTTGTATATATGGATTAGAGTTTCTAAATGTTTTTTTTTAAGCTACTAAAATGTTTTTAATTTTGACCGTGGAGACAAGATTCAACATTCTTACGATTTTTACGATAGATGTAGTGAATCATTAAGGAAGATTTGAGTTTCTATATACGTTTTTTTGACTATGTCGAGACAAAAGATGCGAGTAATTTTACAAACTTTTTGAAAGGCGTGGAAAAATATTAAGAAATATTTCTAACATTTAGCGGAACTTTGAATTAATACAAGTTCTCCTAATATCTATCCAAGTTGGCATGCATTATACAGTGTTTCACAAGTGTATATCTCTGAAATTTGTTAAGTTGCTCTCTTATTTCTCTATTTGACATGTTCCTTGAGTTAGTGCTATAGACGTGGTAGCAATTTCAGCAAGAGTACACATTTGATCAAAAGAGATACAAATTATGGACTACATTTGTCAATTTTTAATGTAATATTGTTTGTTGATAGGTTAAGGTCTATAAAATTGTTTATGTTAATATACCCCTATAGTCCTATATATATACAAGTTTTGGAAATATATAGTCAGGTGAAATATGTTGCCAGGCATCAAATATATACATATATGTATAAAATAAGGGATAATTACAGCTACACCCCCTGAGGTTTGGTGTAATTACACATACCTCCCCTGTGGTTTGAGAAATTACACATACCTCCCCTGAGGTTTGAAACCTTACACATACCTCCCCTCTACAACTTAAGGGTTGTTTGGGTTTAAGTTATGATAAAATTATGCTTATTATGCTTACACCCCTAAAGTTTGGTATATTTGTAAAAGTAATCCTTGATGTTAGAAAAATTAAAATTAAATACTCCAAATAATTTTAGAAACTACTATATGACTAACCAAAAATATAAAAAGTATTTAAATTATTTTTAAAATTTAATCTAACCTTAATATTTTTATTATTTTGTAAAAATATTTAATTTCTTGTTTTTGTTTGTTTTTTTATTTCTTCATTTTTGTTTTACTTTTAATAATCTCATAAATTTCATTATAGTTCCATATTAAATACTATTACGCGTGCCCACGGAAATTTCAGTTTATCACAACAAAAAAGAAGCATTTTACCAAATAATAAATATCTGTGCAATCTCCGGAAAAAAAAAGACAAGAAATAGAAAATTCAATTGTAAAAACTCTCATTTTCAATGAAAATTAACAAATATAACAGAAATAATCAAGATTTTCATAACCCATTTTAAAAAATGAAGAATGGTGACAAAATTACCAGCAACAGTGACAATATAATTATCATTCTTGGATCAGACATGGTCACTGGTTTTAGGTAGCAAGGTTTGTTGAACTTTTTGACAAAATAAACAACCTAAATGCACTATATTTAGTGAAACCAATTTTCGGTGTTTTATCTTCTTCTATTACTAAAATAGTTGTTAGTTTAAAATTATAACGAGAACAAAGACACAAAGATGAGTAGTTAGTTAAGTTTTGACTGAGATTTACGGGAATTGTTTTAAAGAAAAAAACTAAAAGTTACGTGTTTTGATTCAAAAATATATTTTGGATTAGATTAACTTATTTTTAAATTTAAATTTAAATACTTTTTATATGTGTAGGTAATAATATAATAGTTTATAAAACCTTTTGGAGTATTTAATTTAATTTTTCTAACATCAAGGATTACTTTTATAAATATACCAAACTTTAGGGGTGTAAGTATAATAAGCATAATTTTATCATAACTTACGCCCAAACAACCCTTAAATTTAAGAGGGGAGGTATGTGTAAGGTTTCAAACCTCAGGGGAGGTATGTGTAATTTCTCAAACCACGGGGGAGGTATGTGTAATTACACCAAACCTCAGGGGGTGTAGCTGTAATTATCCCATTAAATAATACATTAAAGTTTTGGTTCAGGCGAGTTCAGTCAACTTAATCAATGTTGTTAGAAAATATACACAATTCTTTGGAATTTATTTGATGTGTTTCAGAAAATATGTAAAATCATCATTAATGTAATGAATAATGTTGGAAAATGTCTGCAATTTTTCCGAATCTATTCGACGTGTTTCAGAAAATACATTTGGCCATACAAAATTAGCACCTAAGGATATAAATTGTCTGCCTTATTAGATTTCCCGAAGGTAATAAGAAAAAACCGCGTTATAAATTTTGTTAGGGCATGCTTTATATATGCTAATTAACATTTGTATTTTTGTTCACCTATAGTATTCTCTTATATGTATATGTACCTACCAGACTCAATCAAATTGGAGAACAATATATTGCTCTAAACGATTTACAACGCTGTATATTGCTTTATCAACAACGATATAATTGCACATTTTTATTAGCATGTGATATATTAATTAACCATAAAAAAAAGACGATTTTAAAATTCGAGATGTAGTTTGTCTCTCAATTAAAACCTAAAAGATATTCGGAAAATGGAAATTAATAGTAACTAGACATGTTCTTTTATTTCAGTTGTAAACAAATAATAAAATTGAAGTCATTTTATACACTTTTACTACTCAACAGTACCAATTTTTAAATTTGACGATCGTCCGAAAACTCTAAACCAAACTCCACATCATCATATATAAACTGGAACTTTGATTAACTACAAGTATTCAAATATTTATCCGAACGAAATTTGTTGGCATGCTTCATATAGTGTTTCACACACACACACACACACACACACACATATATATATATATATATATATATATATATATATATATATATATATATATATATATATATATATTTCTCTCTACGTTTCTCCCAATTTGTTAAGTATATCACTCTTATTTTTTCAATTGACCTTTTCATTGGGTTAGTCCTATATATGCAGTAGCAAATTCAGTAAAAGAGTACATGATACAATTATCATTGCTTACCTCTTAAGTCATTTGTTCTTATCTTGCCTTAATATTCTTTTTTGATATCTACAATTTTCATTGACGTCTGCCTAAAAGTATCATCACTTATCAAATTAATCTCTAAATTTATCAAATGTAGGATTTAGATAAATTTAGAAATTATGCAATATCCTACAATTATCTAAATATCACTATTATTTGGAGCTGTTCTCCTCAAGCCTATAATCTAAAACACAATCTTCATCCTCAGTGGATTGATTATTATATACATTTGCCTCTCGGCTGTTGAATACAATTAACAACTCCAAGTTATATTCCTTACTTTATTATATAATCCATGATTCTGAAGCCTAACACAAATTGCATGTAGAAGAGTTCATCATCTTTGGGCAAAATAGGTAAATCCAAATCCTAAACCTGCAAATTCACGTCATTTTATTCCCTCTTATATGATATATCCATCATTATTATTATTATTATTATTTAATCTAACTGTACTTAGAACCACCTCATTCCTCTCCTCTCTTTAGGGGACCAACTATAGTAAACTACAAAAAGTAATTAAATTCCAAAAAAAGTTAACAATTGGCACTTATTCACCCCGTTAATCTCGATATTGCACGTTTGAATTTGACGTCGTTTTTTTTTTTTTTATTTAAAAAATATAAAAAAGGACACAAAAAAAAAAATAAAAAATAAAAAAGATCCCAAAAAAATAAAAACAAAAAAAAGATCCGGAATAATGGAGTGCGCGGTAATGTGAGCGTTTAATCCATCAACAACATTTTTCAGGCCGAAGCAAAGACGAAGGCCTCTACGACGCCGTTTCATCGAATCGCCGCTGCTTCTAAACCCTAATTTACCGGACGATTTGTACTCTGTAAACGACGACACTGCAAATTTTGGCGCATTTTGCAAAATTTTCGCTGCGATCGGTTAGGATTTAGGTTTACAATCGGCGGATTTTTTCACAGAATCGGAGCTATGGAGTCGTTGGTGGAGCTATGCGATTTGATCGCGCAGAATCCGGCGCAATTTCCTGAGAAAATCGCGTGGATTTGCAGCCGTTGTCCGCCGGCCGAGTCTCTGTTGACCGGATCGCCTAGGGTTTCGAGGTCTCAGCTCAACGCCGTGCTCGCGGTGGCGCGATTCTTGTCGAAATGCACTGATTCGGAGCAAGAGACTCCTAAATCGTTGCTGCTCGCGTTTTACCGTTCGATTCCTGCTTCGTTTAACCAGAGCTTTTGGCCGCAGGCTTTTTCGAACGACGCAATTGCTTCGTTTTTTAACGATTTGTTGAGTTACGTCTCGAGAGCTGGCGAACAGTCGGCTGATTTTGCGACCGACGTGGCTGGGTTCACGGGGGAGATTGTGATTCAGACTGTAAGCAATGCTGAGTCGAGTGTTTCGAAGATATTTTTGAATGCTCTGTGTTTGAATTTTCCTCCAATTTTGCCTTCTGATGCTAATAGATTGATTTCTGTGCTTCTTGACCAATTTGATGTTTCGATTCCTGTAAATTCTCCGAGGGAGGCGATTTCGGGGAATTCTGATGTTGCTTCAGCTCAGAGTTCTCCTATGAGTGTGAATCATGTTCAGTCTCCCAGTGTTGAGGCTAGCGTTCTTTCGACAGAGTCGTCTAGCAGCACGGCTTTGAAGGATGATGCGTCGTCCTCCAGGGAGGTGGTTGCGAATGGGGGCGGCAGCATTACTTGGAAGAGCAATGTAGAAATACCTGGAGTAAATGACGGTGCGGGTGGGGCTACGGGTTATAAGAAGCTTGTGGCGTTATTTGAGGAGGAGCCCCTGGAAAGTCTTGAAAAACATGAGATTGCTTTTAAGTTAATTGGGCATGTAATGAATACAGTTGGCATTGAAACCCAGATAATGGAACAAGTGATAGAGGTTGCTAAAGATCAACTGCGATCAATGGCTACGTTTTTGAAGGTAAAAGAAATTTAAATAATTTTGAAGTTCTGTGTACAGGTTTAAGGTAAACTGGAAAGTTAGCTTAAAAAGCTGGTAAATAGGTCATCTAAGGTATGACTGTTGGTTTATTATGCAACAGATAAGGAAGCGTGATTGGTCGGAGCAAGGGCAGTTACTGAAAGTGAGGATCAATAGAAAGCTTGCTGTTTACCAAGCTGCGGCAGGGTTGCAAATTAAGTCTATCCCGTTTCTCGACTCACAAGGAAAGGCTTCAAAGAATCTATTGCATAGAGCTCTTGCATTGCTGATGGATTCTGCAGAGGCATGCTTGTTCTCCGTTTGGCGGAAATTGAGAGCTTGTGAAGAGCTTTTTGGCTGTTTTCTTGCTGGGATTTCTCAAGCGGCTGCTACTCGTGGTGGGCAGCTCCTTCGTGTTCTGCTCATTCGTTTTAAACACCTGGTGCTGAAGACATGTGCTCAGGTACTTTTGTCTTTTGTGGGATTATTTTTCTGCGAGGTTCCGTAAGTTTCGTAATTCTTTTTTTGGTGCTTTACCATGGACAGGCTGAAACTTGGGCCAGCAGCCATGGTGCCATGTTTGAAAGTGTCTTGAAAACATGCTGTGAGATAATTGAATTTGGATGGTCCAAGGACCGGTCTCCACTGGACACTTTTATCATGGGGCTGGCTACTAATATTCGTGAACGAAATGATTATGACGAAGAGGTTAGTGTCAGTTAATAGCCATCTCATCTGATAAGCACTGCGGTTTTCTTTATTGTCAATGTTCTATTCTTAGTTGTCTCAGTTGACGTTATTATTTTCAGCCACCACAATGGTCGTTTAGTTTCACAAAAACTCTTATTTTGAATATGTTTTACTGTAGTTATTCTTTGTGACTAAGTCTCCAGTGGTTTCAAGTCATTGGTTTCACCTTTTAATTGATAGAAATAACTCTTTAAAGTTACCCACGTCCATCGTGATTATTCTGTGCAACATTAGTTTCCTATATCTGAGTGCTGATTTAGCCTGGAGAAAGGTAGGCCCATCGCCATGAAATAAAAATTCTAATTGCAACCACCATCTTCTGTTGTCTGATATGCATTTGGTCAATTATGTTAAGAAAAGTAGCTGGATATTCTTTAGAAATAAAAGAAATATATTTTTCATCAAAGCTGGGGGGGGGGGGGGTACCTTAATTGGACACGTGAACTTGTAAGTTATATCTGTCTGAATCAGCATGAAAGCATAATTGATCTAGCATGTGTCAAAAACTTAATTAATGGAGTGGATAAATGCATCTAATTAAGTTGGAACAACTACCACAACTAAAACCATGGTGTAGTAAATGGTAAACCTTTTTTGGATATAGATATATTTTGAAATGATACAACCAAAATAAATTCAGTGCTTTTAATGAATCATATTGTCTGTTGCCACGTCAATGATGGGACAATATTTAATGATGAAACTTAAGCAATACATGTGGGTATAAATGTTATTGAAACAGGGGGGAACAAGAACATTTTATTAGGAAAATAGAAGTCCATGACTTCATCTGGAATATTGCATATCGTGTTAAATTGCTCTTTGAGCGGTAGTTTTATAATGTCTATGGAATGTATATAAATTTATTTGTTATAGAATGTGGTCTAGAGTGTTTGAACTAATTAAAATCTCATTTGCTGATATACATTACGAATTTCTGGAAGTGCTGTTTGTTAGGCACATATTAAACAACACACCAATCTCATTTTTGTATCTACTGTCAATTACTTAATTAATCATATCACTTACTTCTCAGTTCGTGTGTGTGTGTGACCAAGTTGTACATAGCATTATGCATGCTTATTCTTAGCAATTAACTGTTTTTTGAAGTCTTATCTTTGATATCGGTGTCTAATTTTCAGGATGGGAAAGAAAAGCAGGCAGCTCCTCCTGTACAATTAAATGTCATACATTTGTTGGCTGAACTGACTTTTTCAGTTAAAAAGCCTGAAATAGTTGACATGATACTGCCCATTTTTTTCGAGTGTCTAGAAGAGGGTGATGCTTCAAATCCAGGCTTATTGAGACTTCGAGTACGAACTTATATTCTTAATATCTTATTATTATGCATGTGTCTTTTTACTCTATGTCCTTTAAATAAAAGGACATTAAGTTAATTTACGAATCTCTTTGAAGTATTTTATCATTTTCTCATGATAATCAGACTTTTTGTACGCTTTTCTCAAACGACCTTTCTTGAGTTACTGCAGCTTCTTGATGCTGTTTCTCGCATGGCGAGTTTAGGTTTTGAGAAGTCTTACCGTGAAGCTGTTGTTTTGATGAATCGGAGCTACTTGAGTAAACTTTCTAGTGTTGGTTCTGCTGAAACTGGAACCCAGGTGCCTGAAGCCACAACAGAACGTGTTGAGGTATGTTTATCTTCTCATACTATATACAATAGCATATTTTTAAGAGAATCATTTTGCTTTAACAAGCGGATACTCACTGTTTCAATTACGTTATAGACTTTACCTGCAGGATTTTCGTTGATTGCTAGAGGCATCACGAGTAATAAATTGCGTTCAGATTACCGTCACCGTCTGCTGTCACTGTGCTCAGATGTGGGATTGGCTGCAGAGTCAAAAAGTGGAAGGTAAAGCTTATCAATTGTTGAATTTATAATATTATTACTGAACTGGAATTGCCAAACAATTTCCTTACAAGTGATATCAAAATTTAGGAGTGGTGCAGATTTTCTTGGACCCCTTCTGCCGGCTGTGGCTGAAATATGTTCAGACTTTGACCCAAGTGTAGATGTAGAACCTTCACTCCTGAAGTTATTTCGCAACTTGTGGTTCTACATTGCTCTCTTTGGGTTGGCTCCTCCAATACAAAAAACGCAGGCCGGGTCAAAGCCAGTTTCGACTACACTGAATAGTGCGAGCACCATTCCTCTCCAAGCAGTGTGTGGACCATACATGTGGAATCCTTTGTGGTCACCTGCTGTTCAGCGCATTTCACATGGGACCCCACCTCTTGTAAGTTCGGCCTCGGAAATGCTTTTGTGTCCTTGTGCTTATTTAAGCTATTTCTGTGGCTTATCTTTTGAGCTGATTGTTTGCTGAGACCCCCAGCCCCCGGATCCCACCTGTGCAAATACTTGCGTTTTGATTACTTGCCTTTGCTCTTGTCATTAAGTATTATCATCATCATCATACTTTTTTCATCTGTTTTCCTGGTTCTCTCCGGCCTATCATCATATACTAGTTTTGATAAATATGAGTTCTACTTGCTCTCTAAGTATATTCTTGTGGAGGGTTTTCCTCTCGGAGATGGCTAATTCTTCCCCAGATGCATCTTGCATCTGGTGATGGTAACATGGGCAAATATATGTTTTCTGGATTCTGTTGCTTTCTTAGCTTATGTAAAAATTTAATTTTACTTGCATTTTTCTGATGGTAACTGCTATTTTCTGTTAAAAAGTTAATATGATTTGTTCTGAGGCAAAGATGCGCTTGCTCAGGTTGTAAGCTCTGTGAAATGGCTTGAAGACGAATTGGAGCTTAACGCACTACACAACCCAGGTAGTCGACGAGATAGTGGAAATGAGAAAGCTGGTGTTAGTCAAAGAACAGCTCTTTCTGCAGCTCTAGGTGGAAGAGTAGAGGTTTCTGCAATGAGTACAATTTCAGGTTCAATTTTTTTATTTAAGGTCTCTAAGGTTCTTTGTCTGGCCGAAATCAGAAATTTCAACAACTGAAAGATGGATTCTATATGTCTGACTTCTACAGGTGTGAAAGCAACTTATCTTTTGGCTGTAGCATTTTTGGAGATAATACGATTTAGCAGCAATGGTGGTATTTTAAATGGAGGGTCGAGTCCAATAGCTTCTCAAAGTGCCTTCAGCTGTGTCTTTGAATATTTAAGAAGTCCTAACCTAATGCCTGCCGTCTCCCAGTGCTTGACTGCTATTGTTCATCAGGCATTTGAAACAGCAGTAGTTTGGCTGGTAATTTTCACTTTCTTTTTCTTGTTTAACTTTGTGCATGCTTGCAAGTCCGCATGTTTTTGCATGTGGGTCGAAGCTTTGCCACTGGATTCTTTTTATGTTCTCTTTCTTATAGTGCTTGTATTATTTGTTTTCTTATGGGGATAAACTCAAATTAAAGCAAATGATAACACGAAATTGGTGTTATGATTCTCTGGATAAAAAGTTAAGTTAAATATTTGCTCTAGATTAAGTCTATCAAAGAAAATGTGAATATATTGTGTCCTAATTTCTTCTCAAACAGAATTCAAGAATTATCATGACCCAGACAAGAAGAGAAAAGAGAAGCTTGAGCGACTTTAGTGAGATTAACTATGTCGCTGTTTTGAACTTGTTTGCTCTATATGTTCATATTTTCTCCTTCATATATTTCTGGCTAAGATATCGTTACACGAATGTTTGCTTTAATGATCCTTTGATGCATGTTATGATTCTTACAGGAAGATCGAGCATCTGATACTGGGCCAGAAGCTGAGGTTAGGGAGTCTGCCCTCTATATCCATGCCTGTTTCCTCATAAAAAATTTGTCTCAAAGGGATGATCATGTACGAGATATCTCAGTTACTTTGCTCACTAAACTCAGAGATAGATTTCCTCAGGTAAAAATGCTGTATGGTTGTGCTGTCCTCCATAATATTCTTGATTTTCATTTCAGCCGACCTTAAATGTGGATATAATGATTCACAGATTTTGTGGAATTCATCTTGTTTGGACTCGCTGCTACTGTCGATGCATAATGATCCACCATCTACTGTTGTTAATGATCCTGGTTACCTTGCCAATGTTCGCTCTCTGTACCAGAAGATTGTTCGGGAATGGATCATTGTTTCGCTTTCACAAGCTCCATGTACCAGTCAGGGCCTTCTTCAGGTTATTACTATCTTATTGGCATCTATCTGACTTGTATTTTCTTCTTCTCTTTGTTTCTTTTCTGCTTCACCTCTTATGTTTGTAACTTTTTCTTCAGAAGATGCCTTCTTTAAGGGAAGTATATAATGGTCAGTTGTTGTCCCATACTGGCACTGTATAAATGCTTGGCCTTCTCCACCTGATACGGGCTCGTGGTCATTTGGTAGGATATAGTAAATAACTTTCCAACTGTATTCAATCGCCTGCCCACTGCTACAGGCTGATAAACATTTGTCTCACCACCAGCAGATCAGCTAATTTGCCAGGGTGCCTGCCCTTCATAATTTTTTAAAAACCAATATATCCCTCAATTTTTCCAGCGAAAGCTGTTTCAGTGAAATTAGGAAGCCACTGGAGTTTCCACAAATGCAGGCGTAGGTACTAGGTGTAAGGGAAGGAGCAGTGGCTGCAGCATTAGCAGATATGCAGTTGCTAGGGCACACTCTTATAACCAACACAGTTGGGAACTTGCAGCTCTCAAATCCGCTTAGCCAGCTGTAGCCTTGAGCCATGCCTTCCTTGATGAGTGTTCAGAAAAAAAGAAACAGAAAATGACAAGACAGAGAACATAAAAATGGGAAGACAAGGGCATAATTGTCACAATATCTCATTTTCCTAGTCACCCCCCAAAACATCATCA
Organism: Misopates orontium; assembly: GCA_946800315.1. Lineage (NCBI taxonomy): Eukaryota > Viridiplantae > Streptophyta > Magnoliopsida > Lamiales > Plantaginaceae > Misopates > Misopates orontium. The sequence goes on along the minus strand of OX326948.1, from coordinate 1,174,870 downwards.
CTCTACCAAAACACAAAATTATGTATCTAACTCTCCCCTAATCTATTATCTAATCATCCACCAGTAATTTGTCATCACCTACTTAACTGCCCCTAGTGAATATTGAGTATAAACTGTTTCTATCAAGGTTCACATATGAATCTCTTCCTGGGAGTGGACAACAAATTCGGCACTGATGGCTTAATTATTTTATGAAAGAAGTGCAATCTCTGAAAACGGGGGTCACACTCTTGTGGTGTTGTAGAGGTTCAAATTAGAATTATGGGAGACTAACAATGCCCAAGCATTCATCCAATAGGAAGTGTTTCTGTGAGGAACATTAAGAAACTGAGGAGGCTGAATTCCAAAACCAATCTGATATTTCATTTTAACTTTTTAATTCTCAATGAAATGTGATATATCATGTTATCTGTTCTTTAGTACTTAAGTTTAGCTCAGCTGTTTGAGATATTTTTCATTTGATTGTGATGTTTCTGAAAATATATACATTTAAGGATGTTTTGAAACTCCCCAACATGTTTCTCCTTTTTTCCCAATATATTATTTGGAGATTCCATTATGAGTGAGTGTGTTCCATTTCTTGATGGAGATGGTCAATCGTTTCATTAACAAGGGTATGTAGTGGATATGTCAGAACATAAGAAGATAGACAAAAGTATCTTACAAAAGGATCCAGCTGGGTATGGCATGAATACATGTGTTATTAAAATTGTAAATACGACCGATATTATCTTGAAACTATTTATTTAGCAATTTGAACTATAGCCATAAGATGTAAGAAGCAGCGCTGTTTAATTGGTATGGTGCCAATCGAGGATGTGTAATGGCAATGTCATCTGTTAGTTAGCATCATGCGGAAGCTATATTTCTCTGTGGTTGGGGGTTATAGTTACAAAATTTAAATTTTCAATACCCGTGATTAAACTGTTGTTGCCTAAAAATGGATTTACCTCTTGGCGTCTTATAAAAAACCTTTGGTAAACAGGAAAATCTTTGTAGGCAGAGAACACAGCCTACAGGTGATGTAGTTTCACTTCTATCCGAGATAAGGATCGGTACGGGAAAGAATGATCATTGGACTGGTACAAAAACTGCAAATATTCCTGCAGTCATTGCTGCTGCTGCTGCAGCTTCGGGAGGAAACTTGAAATTGACTGATGCATTCAACCTGGAGGTTCTTGGTACTGGTATGGTTAGCGCAACAGCAAAGTGTAACCATGCTGGAGAAATTGCTGGCATGAAAAGACTGTATGAGAGCATCGGTGGCTTTTCCCAGTCGACGGGTGACCTTAATCTTGACCTTGCAGTTTTGGATTCACCTGCACAAGCCCCACAGACAAAAAATGAAAATTTTAATCAGATATTACTTACCAGATTTGTAAAGTTGCTCCAGAAGTTTGTAAATACTGCAGAAAAAGGTGGGGAAGTGGACAAATCATCATTTCGTGAAACTTGTTCTCAAGCTACTGCCTTGCTTCTTTCAAATCTGGTAGAACTTTCCATCTTCTTGTTTTAGTTCGAGCATCTGACTAGTTTGGTTTATTTTATTCTTGTTGGACATAATTCGACATGTTTTACCTCAGGATTCAGATTCAAAATCAAACGTTGAGAGCTTTTCACAACTCCTACGTCTTCTGTGCTGGTGTCCAGCTTACATAACCACACCTGATGCTGTGGAGACTGGCGTGTATGTCTGGACATGGCTTGTTTCTGCTGCTCCTCAACTGGGATCTCTTGTTCTTGCTGAACTTGTAGATGCTTGGCTTTGGACAGTTGACACCAGGCGAGGCCTTTTTGCGTCTAATCCAAGGTGCTTTGGACCTTCTGCAAAGCTGAAGCCCCATCTTTCTCCTGGAGAGCCTGAGCCACAGCCTGAGAAGGACCCCGTTGAACAGATAATGGCTCATAGGCTGTGGCTTGGATTCTTTATTGATCGGTTTGAAGTAAGAGATCACATATTTGTATTATATGCTTTTAAGCACCTTGCTTCTGTTTGGATCTTTATGTCTGGTTTTCCGGTTAAGATGGCTCTCACAAATTCTTGAAGTTGAAATGTTGCATATTATTCCTCTATTTATCAAATACGTATCTATCTTAGCAAAACATCAGTAGTATATGACTTTGCTTATGAAATTTCATCTTATCAGGTAGTTCGACATGGCAGTGTTGAACAGCTTCTGCTAATTGGTCGGATGTTACAAGGAACAACAAAACTCCCCTGGAATTTCTCACGGCATCCTGCTGCTACAGGGACTTTCTTCACTCTTATGCTTTTTGGCCTAAAATTTTGCTCTTGCCAAACACAAGGGAACCTTCAGAAGTTCAGATCAGGGCTTCAATTACTAGAAGACAAGCTATACAGGTACAATCTGTAACTAGAAATATTCGGAAATCATCTGCATTTGGACATTCAGAAATTGATTCCCTTATATTCATCCCCTTAAAAGGCTATATTTAGGGAAGAGTAGACATTTGTTTATATACAAGAGAACCCAAATTCGTCCCCATGAATATGGATAATCTCAACAAGTCCCCTCATGTAAAGCTGAAATGAACCTCGGATCCGACCAGGGGTAGGTTGCAAACCCATAACTTGTCTTGGTTAGGCTCCGACACTATGTAGAAATTGAAGCCCCTTTATCCATCCCCTTAAAAAGTCTTATTAAGGGGAGATGAGACATCCATCCCCTTAAAAAGCAAGATTCGATTCCAAGACGATGTGGGATAATCTCATCATCTATTGTTCATTGCTTTTATGAGATTTTTCTGCCTTTGTATGACTAAATATATAATACACCTTGACTCGATCTTCAGAAGCATAACTTGCATATTTAAGTTGGTATTCCCTTCTTAATTATGAAATTTACATTTATCAGAATTTTTGCTTAATATATGTAGTGGAAATAACCTATCATTGTGGGAAAATGTGATTTCCCCATATTTTACAATTACACTAGATTCACGTAATAGGGGCTCAGAAACCTATGGTTGGAGCAGCTCTTGTTCTCCAGATTCAACTTAATATGTGCTTGAACCATCGGGTGGAAGCAGCTCTTTTTTGCAGAAGTTCATGTCACACCATTGAGATCCTATTTCGATAGATAATCAGTGGTTGTGGTTTATCTTAAAGACGCTATTGTTGATTCAGAAACCCATACTTTTACATCTCTGTTCAATGCAGTTGAAAGATTTAGTGTCACTATCTTTTTACTGGTTGATGTGTTAAATTTCCTTTGAAGTTAATTTTGGCTATATGCATCGTTCCAGCAAGAATCGGCAATTTACTCTATTTATTTCATAAGATTCCGTAAGTATGATCATGTGCCGATAACAGGGTCTGACCTTAGATAAAGTCCATTTATAGTTCCACTAACTAATGTTACTGATAATGAAGCATTTGCTGCAAGATCATTATGAATTTGAGCAATTGTGGCTTTCCGTGATAACTCATCTTTTTGAACAAATTTTACTGTTTTGTTTACCTCTATCATTTTCTTAGTTAAACTTTAATAGATCGTTGAAGTACATTATTGTCTTGATTCTCTTTTCTACTTCCTTAACAGGGCCTCTTTAGAGTGGTTTGCTCATGAACCTGAATGGTATGACATGAATAACAACAATTTTGCTCAGAGTGAGGCACAGTCCGTCTCTGTTTTTGTCCATCATCTTTCAAATGAGCGATTTGAGACTTCCCAGCTTGATCATAAAGCGCGGGGGCTCGAAAATGGAAGTTCACTCAGTGATGGGGTAAGATAATTAGAGAGGAGTTGTTGAATTTTTCAGCTCCTAAATTTTCCAAAAGCCTTTGTCACAGGGGAACTCTGACTTCGTTTGAATTGCCCTTTTCTAAAGACACTTAAAAATATTATTCTGATCCTTTGGTTTTCAGAAGGATCATTATCACCCTGTCTGGGGTCAGATGGAGGACTATGCCGTTGGACGAGAGAGGCGGAGGCAGCTATTGCTGATGCTGTGCCAGCATGAGGCAGACAGACTTGAAGTTTGGGCTCAACCAGTTGCACCGAAGTAAGTACCGTTGATCTTTGTGTAAATTCAGTAAATTAATAACTTTGCCGTCCTTTGTTTGGATGAGTGTTGTGCCATCTGTGTAGTTATCTGCTGTGTAATGTTTTATACAGGGAACAAAGTTCTCGGATTAAGATTAGCTCAGAGAAATGGATAGAATTTGCAAGGACCGCTTTCTCTGTTGATCCACGAATTGCGCTATCATTGGCAGCAAGATTTCCAACGAATTCTGCTCTGAAGGCTGAAACCACCCAACTAGTTCAAGTATGTTGGTGGGAATTGTTACAGTCAATTAGAAAAACTTCTAAATGCAGCCTAATTATTTTGATTTTATGAGGAAGAAGTTTATTAAAATCAGAATTTGATTATAAGTTCTGTTAACTGGTAAAGTTGATTGTAATTGTGGTTTGAGTATTTGGTTTAATTCAGGTATTTGTATAGTAATTGAGAAATTGAAATGCTTAGACATGGCTTTCCATGTTAAAGCATCTATCTGGTTCACATTCACTTTTGTGTTTCATATGCATTTTCGATTAAATTAGACTTATATCTTCATTTTCCTTTCTCAGTCGCATATTTTGGAGATTCGCAGTATTCCTGAAGCTTTGCCTTATTTTATCACCCCAAAAGCAGTGGATGAGAATTCACCGCTTCTGCAGCAGTTGCCGCACTGGGCAGCTTGTTCAATTACACAAGCTTTGGAGTTCCTTACCCCAGCGTATAAAGGTCACCCTAGAGTCATGGCTTATATTCTCAGGGTGTTGGAATCATATCCGCCTCAAAGAGTGACGTTCTTCATGCCTCAGCTGGTACAAGCACTAAGATATGACGATGAGGTGGGTTTTTTATTTCTTTTTACATGAATGTTTTAAATATATTCTTTGCCAGAATGATCTGGCATTAAGTCTTTCAGTAAAAGTTAATTATAGACTTGTTTGGACCAAGAGTTATCCTTGTTCTGACATTCTGAAGACAACTTGCATTGCTGCTCTAGTGTCATACTTCCTGCATGGCAAAAGATAATCCATGCACAAATTTCCCACACAATCATATAAAGTTCGTTTAACTATGACAACATACAGCATTTATGAGGGCAAACAAATCAAGGAAGAAATCTCATTTTTTGTGTCACATTTATGGCTCACTGGCTTACCAATTCCACTTACTCGTGTCAAAATAAAATTTGGATGCTTCTGTTTACAACTGTATGCTGAGAATTTTCCCTTTACACATTGGTGAACTTAAATCTGCAGAGGTTGGTTGAAGGATACTTGCTAAGAGCTGCACAGAGGAGTGATATATTTTCCCATATCTTGATATGGCATTTACAGGCAAGAAAAACTTTGATGTAATTCAGTAATTGATGTTTCAAGGAACTCTTTTTTGGAGTGTTACCCATTGTGAGGATATTTTTGCTTACATAATAATGGTTGTGTTTTTGCAGGGTGAAGATTGTCCTCCTGAATCGGGGAAAGACGCTGCCACAACTGCCAAAGTAGGTCATGTTGGTTGATATGTGCATTCTACATATAAATGCTAATTATCTACTGTAATTAAATATTTCTTCTGTGTTTTCTCTTTTTCCATTAATTTTCTGTTTCAATTTCCTGAAATCCAATTTAAGCTTTTTCTTTGAATTGGTATATGATACACTGGTAGATTTTCTTCTAGATTAAGATTTTTGCTTCACCTTGGAATAATTCATTCTTGCTTGTTGATTGTGAATCTGCTCTTAATTTTGATTCACCCTACATCCTGTATGTGTATTTGAAGGATGCTGATGCATGGTGACTGATGATAAATGCTTTGGCAACTCTCTTTTTACCACTTGGATTTTTTAAGACTAAAAAAATTCTCCGTAATCTGCGCATATTTTCCTTAAATTGTCCTTACTTTGGTGGAGGAACTCAATTCTCTTCACCTTGACTTATGATAATATATGGGAAAGCATTGTTATATTTTCTGCCTCTTCATTGTCATACATTTTCCCGGTTGACAAGCTTTTAATGTCTCAGAAACTTTTACATTACATTTTCCCCTTGCATCTGTGCATATATTCCATATGTAAGGATTACATTGTGGGAGCTCAATTTGCTTGTGCGAGCTCTGATGATTTATGTGCTGAAAAAATAAATGCATATTATTGCTCACCCTGCAGTTGTGCATTTACCATGGTGGCATTATCATCTGGAGTTATTGTTATTCTCTTCAAGATTATAATCTGGAAACCAGATTTTGTAGTTGCATATACTTGTTATGCCAGCAATCATTATCCTAATATCTTCTGTAAGATAGAAACTTCGCCTGATTATATACTTTGAAGGTATATTTTCATGCATTCTTTCGTCAGGCTTTTGGATATATTAAATTTGATCTTGTTACTGTGGAATTGTGCTGCTGAAATGTGAAAGTTTTAATGCAAAAATGTCAGCGTATTAGTTGTTATGTCATTAGTTTCAGTTAATTGTAAATAGAAGTTTCTACCATCACTAAGATTTTCTCTATGCATATTAATTCATGTTTGCATCCTGTCTTGTTTTTGATTTGCAGAATAACGCGTTTCAAGAACTACTTCCGCTTGTTAGACAACGAATTATCGATGGTTTCAGCCCTAAAGCGCTTAACGTGTTTCAAAGAGAATTTGATTTCTTTGACAAAGTCACATCGATATCAGGCGTTCTCTTTCCACTTCCAAAGGAGGAAAGGCGAGCCGGTATTCGAAGGTATTTGTTGGGGGCATTTCTTTGGAAAGTATAGGGAGATACTACTAGATTTAGATCATTGCCTGCCTATTCTCTATCTAAACTCTAACTATAAAATGTTCTTTCTTATGGTGAACAGGGAGTTAGAGAAAATTCAAATGGATGGAGATGATTTATATCTACCTACTGCTCCTAATAAACTTGTCAGAGGTATTCGGGTTGATAGTGGAATTCCCTTACAGTCAGCAGCAAAAGTGCCTATAATGATCACATTCAATGTGGTAGATAGGGACGGGGATGAGAAAGATGTGAAGCCCCAAGCTTGCATTTTCAAGGTATTTTGTTATTATAGTTTTTTTATGGCTGGTTATGAAATTGAGAAGGTGCCTATTTTCTCCCAGAAATAGCTGCATCCAAAGCTTAAGTTAAACAGTTCACCTGAATTAGATCTTGGCTTGTTCAGTAAAATCATTTTTATATACTTATATCTGAAGAAACTGCGCACTCACACGTCATCCTAACCTGTCCAACTTTTATAGTTTAAGTGAATAGAGCATTTTAAATTTGTAGTTCTAAATTTCCTATTGCTATTCGTATTTTACTGTTAAGGGCTTACATATTATATGGTAAATTTTTTGTTTGTAATTGAATGTTTTGCCTAATGTATTTACAGAGTACCTTGTAGTGTGACAGTAACAGCAGTACAGTAGAATAAGACAAGGAGATAGTATAAAATTGATCTTGGTACTTAACCTGAAAAACGCTTATCACCCACTAAGCGTGCCTGGGGTTTTGGAATAGAATGCTTGTGCAAGTCTCGTTCTAAAATCCGTGCTAATCTAAACTCATGAGACAGATAATGGAACAGAATGTTTGTACAAGTCTTGACCTGAAACCTGAAATCCATGTTAATCTGAAAACTTGTGTTCTAGAGTCTGGAACAGAAAGCTATGCAGTTTCAGGCAGAATTTTATTTGTAGTTGAGCCTTGTGTCTGTCGACTAAAGCTTGGCTTGCTTGGTTCCGTAAATTCTGTTGTTCTGTTAAGCTGGGGAAGTCTTGATGAATTAGCTACAGTATAAGGTCTTTATAAAGCTGAACAGGCTGGGCTGAGAGACGGCCTCGTTTAAAATAATTAATAGGGATAAAAGCATTAAACCCCCTATACTTTACCCCCTGTTGCACTTTTCCCCCTATCCTTTTATTTTTGGCAACTTGCCCCCTGTACTATGGATAAATAAGCACTTTGGCCCCTGAGTCGTTTTTTCCCCATTGGACTCAGGGGTTAAGTGCTTATTTATCCATAGTTCAGGGTGCAAGTTGCCAAAATTAAAAGGATAGGGGGCAAAGTGCAATCGGGTGGGTTTAACGCTTTTATCCCTAATTAATATATAGGCTAAAGATTGACGGATGTCCATACTTCTGAAATTTGTCTCTAGGATTATGGGGAAACAACCAAATTAAGTTTAAGTGGACAATTGTATTATCGGGTTTGTGTAGCAGGTCCTCTTTATTTTTGTATAGTCCATAAAGCTCCTTTCTAGTGTGTTGTATATTTTCATTTTCACACACGATGTATACGTATATGGTGGGAAAAAGCTGTTATTTGGCCAAGTTATCTGGCATCCCTAATATGTCCGAAAGCAGTGCCTCACCAACGAATAGACGCGACTAACGACTCTTGTACCTCTGGTTAAAAGGGAACCGTAAGACATTCATTTCTGATCTATTAAATTGTGATGCAACAAGAAGCAAGCCTTATTTCCAGTTAATTGTTGTTAGCTTTATGAAGCAAATGGGAATCTTATTAATCAAACACATGCCTAAACGAAATTCATAGCATTGCCTGTCATAAATGACAGAAGGTTTACTTAAGCTATCATGAAACTGTCACAGCTCTTCTCTTCTACCTTGGCTTAGGATTGGCAGTTAAAGTACGCTAGTGGCGTTCTGTGATTGTCTTCTTATATTATGTGAAATTAAAATTTTTCCGAACTCTATATGTTAGAAAGACTTAAAGTTAAAGATCTTTCATCAAAATAAATGCAAGTTTGTCCTAGGTCTTTGTTTATCAGGTGCTTTGTATATTTAGGACTTTGACAGTGTGCTAAATAAATAGTTATTGGATATAAAGCCGCTTTTTGCATTGTTAGAAGACACTTTTTTGCGAGATAGAATATTTGCTTCTATTTATTAATTTGGTTTTACCAAACGTGGAAAACATTGGAGATGCGTTGATAAGCTGATAGGGGATAAACATTCGCCTCAATTTACAATATGTAGCCTAATTGTGCTGAGCTTGAACATAGGTTGGAGATGATTGCCGACAAGACGTTCTTGCTTTGCAAGTTATTTCACTTATGAAGGACGTTTTTGAAGCTGTTGGGCTTAATCTCTACTTGTTTCCTTATGGAGTACTGCCGACTGGCCAAGAAAGAGGAATCATTGAGGTACTACTTTTGAATATTTGATAATTGTTCCATATTCTTAAAATGCCATCAGTCATAGTTCAGAAGTTTGAATTGAAGTTCAGTGCTGTCATTTGAGTAAATCTGTCTTGTAAGTTTGGAACTCTGTTTGGTTATTTGCTCAAAGTCTGGAGGAATCTTCCACTACAAAGCATTTCATATTTCTTGTTGGCAGGTTGTGCCCAATACAAGGAGCAGGAGTCAGATGGGTGAGACCACTGATGGTGGTCTGTATGAGATTTTTCAACAGGACTTTGGGCCGGTTGGTACGCCTAGCTTCGAAGCTGCTAGGGAGAACTTCCTTATCAGCAGTGCTGGATATGCAGTTGCCAGCCTCTTGCTTCAACCGAAGGACAGACATAATGGAAATCTTTTGTTTGACAAGTAAGCTATTCATGATACACTGCAATTGGCACCGTATGATTACAACAAGGACGCAATTAACTTATCTATCTATTTGATTCAAATTAAAATTTAAATCCATTACTTGTTCATTGCTGCATTCATTTCTGTTCCCCATCCTTTGCAACCTTTAACTGCAATATTTGAATGAGAAACAAAATCATTCTAAATTCAGTTAGTTATTTAATCTTTGATTGCGGTGAATGCAGTGTGGGAAGGCTTGTTCATATTGATTTTGGTTTTATTTTGGAAACTTCACCTGGTGGAAACATGAGATTTGAAAGTGCACATTTCAAACTGAGTCACGAAATGACTCAGCTACTCGATCCATCTGGAGTGATGAAAAGTGACACATGGCATCAGTTTGTTAGGTAACTAGTTTCTTTGTTCTTTCTCATCTTACATATTGCACCTCGATGAGGTTTGGTCCAATTACAAAAACCTCACATAAGGTTGGGAAGTTATAAGAAAACCTCTTAAAAAATTATATTTGCATGTCTAATAGTTACAGACACCCCTTGAAGTCCGAAAAGTATTGCAGATTAGTCTCTATTTTCTTCAGTTTCTGGTTGCCTTTAATTATTCAAAACTCAGGATTGGTTTCTATAATCACTTTGAACTTTAGAGGATGTAGACATGATACCCCTACATCTAACAGTATTCTTGTTTGATTTGTTGATGTACTTTTTAATTTCTCCCATTTTTTCTGTTGTGCAGCTTGTGTGTGAAAGGTTACCTTGCTGTACGGCGCTACATGGATGGGATCATCAATACTGTGTTACTGATGATAGACAGTGGATTGCCTTGCTTCAGCAGGGGTGACCCTATTGGAAATCTTCGCAAGAGATTTCATCCTGAGATGAGCGAGCGTGAAGCTGCCAATTTCATGATTCGGGCATGCAACGATTCGTACAACAAATGGACCACCGCTGGTTACGATTTGATTCAATATTTGCAACAAGGAATTGAAAAGTGAGGAAATATTGTATATCACGATCTATTGTAATTTTTTTCATTCGTTTGCATATTTAGGTGCAGGAAAGGGGGAAGAGGCGCTACTATTCTTTTTTTGGTGTTCTTTTTGTCAGTCGAGAGGTGTGTGAAATTGTTAGCTAGAACTGAGAAACTCGATGATAGGTTGTCTATATGTTTCAATTCCTTGTTTTTGTATATAGGATGTGTAGCTCTAATTTGAGTGGAAAGCTTATTCCAAGGTTATGAATGAGTATAAGAACTGTTGTAGCTTCTGTTGTGGTTTGAGTAGCTATGAGGATTTAGTTGAGCTCGTACGAATTATGTTGTCGACGTTGTACAATGTCGTCTTTTACTTATAGATGACTGTGAAATAGTTTTAGACAAGGATCAAAAGTTTCATATTCTATATGTTATATCTCTGACATATTCTCAATATGTTTGAAAAAATTTGCAAGATCGTTATTGCTATGGACGTGAAAAATTACATTTATATTTTGTTTCAAAGACTTAAAACGGAAACGTCTCGATAGTTTTTAAGGAAAAGTTCAGAAATTTGATCATTATTTTATTTCCTACAAGAAATACAAGAAAAAACTGAGGCATTAAAATATTGCTGATAATTGTCTAATGTTTTCTTTTGCCAAATTAACTTTATTTCAGTTTACTTTGCACGAGAACGAAGAGGAAAATCTCGAGAAACAATCTTATGCATTTGTTAACATAGTCCAGTAAATTTACTTTCTACAAGTGCAAAAACTAATAATATGGTAATTAATCGATTGCAATTTTATTTTCATTATACGTCCACTTGTTAGATGTCAAGAGGGTTCCCATGCCTTTTCTCGTTATAGTTTAGAAACATAATAATATGATATAGTTACAGTATATATATAAAAGCATGGATAATTTTTTTACACATTTTCTCGAAACATTTCCGTTTCTGGTTCAAATCGGAGTATTTTATATATCCTATGAGACGTGAACGTTGTAATAATCTCGAAACATTGCAAAAACTTTTTAATTTTGCAAATTGAAAATTTTAAGTGAACCTTGTAATAATCTCGAAACATTGCAATTCTTTTTTTTAGCAAATTGAAAATTCGAAACATAATCCAAAATAGAAACTTTTCTCCATTTCGAAAAGATATTTTTAATGTCTACTTTTTCAAAATAAAAAAAGATAATTTAGATTTTTGCAAACAAAAGTAAAATATAATTTCAATTTTCAGTATCCTGAGAATCTTCACTACACACTCTCAGCAAATTTTCGCGGGCTTAAAACAATCGCAACAGTCTCATCAATGAATTCAATCGCCATCGTCGGCGCTACGGCGGCGGCGCAATTCACACCTCTCCGCTCTCATTCGACCTTCTTCAACAGCCAAAACGACGCCGTTTCATCATCCTCCGCAAATCTCGCAATCGATTGTCGAAATCTGAGCTACTCTGCGAAAACTCGTCAAGGCAAATCGATACCGATTCTCAACGATTGCTCGCTCAGCATCCCCGCGGGACAGTTCTGGATGCTTCTAGGCCCTAACGGCTGCGGAAAATCAACGCTACTTAAAGTAATGTATAAATAAATGTGTGCTTTTGATTTTATTGTTGTTGATTTTTATGATTGTGTAGCGACTAGAGTAAAATGTAGCTTCTATACAGTCGAATATTCGATAGTTTGAGCGTTTTTGTGTGTTGTGGAATTTTATTGTAGATTTTGGGCGGTTTGTTGAATCCGAGTGGTGGAAGTTTGCGCGTGAGGAAGCCGCGGAGTTTTGTGTTTCAGAATCCTGATCATCAGGTTTGTTATTTTGGAGGTGTAAAATTATGTTAATGTACGATTGGTTGCGCGGTCGATAGTTCGCGTTTTGTTTGGCTGCTAGTGTTTGAGCTTGTTTCGCACTAGTGTAATTGACTACGATGAGTTTTCGTGATTGAAGCTTTGGAGGTAGACTATGTTGCTGTTCACAGATAAGCCAGTATTTTACTATCGAGCCTGCAAAAGCAATTGCATAGTTTTTAATGGCTGTCAATGTGTAATTTAGGCAGCCTTGGCTATTGCTGTGGTTAAGAGCCATGGGGATCACTCATTCCTATTCTCATGAATGCGTTTCATGTATTTAGAGCTCATACATGGAAAGACAAATAGTATGTTCTTAGGCATTTCCTCCATCAATTACACCTGTTAAATATTAGAAGCTCTTAGTTTGAGCACATTTTTCGTCCATGCTTCTGTTTCATGGATTTGTAAAGGAGTAGGATATGAAAGTAGCTGATTATTCTGCGGGGGCTAAATTAGCTGGTTTAGCAAACGTTTCAAAAAGTTTTTCCTTTTGGCTATGGTTTATAAACTTAGTCCACATAGAAGTCTGTATGAACATGGTTTAACTTGATTACTTAATAAGCGGGAGTGCCCTTTCATAATTTTTTGCAAAAAAGAAAAATTATAAATCTAACAGGGTCATTTTGATGCAACTACCAATTTGAATGGACACCACACCGGATGTACTTGGAGCATGTAGCTAAATCTGTTAAAGTATTTGCCAATACTACAATAATAGTTGCAAGGAGACTAAATGAATAAGGAATTCTCGTAATCTGCAGGGGACTTTTTATATTCCAAAGACTGAAATTAATTGCAAGTGTCATCCATGGTGAAGAGAGAGAAGGGAGAAAGAAGGGTTGGGGTGGAGGATAGGTGTGGAATAGAAAGCCTGTTTGAGTTTTGATGGCAAAGTGCATTAGTTCAAATTTTGCAGGACGTTGTAAAGATATTTTTAGACTAGTGGAATGATATGGCTGCATAAATTTTATCATATTTTGTTGTCAAACAGTTCCAGTTGGTTTCAGTTATTTGGTGAAACATATTCTTAATCCAAATTGTTAAACAGTTGACTATCATTCATATAAACCTCTTGGTGATCTGATTTCTTATTTGCAGGTAGTTATGCCCACTGTGGAAGCTGATGTGGCCTTTGGCCTTGGCAAATTCAATATAACCAACGAAGAGATAATGTCTAGAGTGGCTAAAGCGTTGGATGCAGTTGGCATGTATGAATATTTGCAAGTATGTCAAAAGAAGAAAGTTTATGTATGGTCTATTAAGAACTAGGCGTGGCAATACATGCATAACTGAATATTTTACTCTACCAGAAACCAGTTCAAAATCTTAGCGGCGGTCAGAAACAAAGGGTTGCAATTGCAGGGGCTCTGGCTGAAGCTTGCAAAGTATTGTTACTAGATGAACTCACATCATTCTTGGATGAAACTGATCAGGTATTGACACGTCATTCTTTCTTTTATGAATTGTGGTTGGGATTATCGTGGAGCAATTATCTGACATAATTCTGAATTAAGCATTTCATCTATATTTTTAATTTGGTGATTCCAAGGAATATTATGTCTCCAAACTATCCATAATGCAATATTTATTTTCAAGGAACAATTAACAAGTTTGAAAACTGATAATGTTCTGGTTTAACATGGACATACTATTTTTATTCTGTGCATTAGGATGACCAATGTGAGCGAATGTGTTAATTGTTTGTTATTCTTTGCAATGTTCCCTTATGCTTAATGTTTAATTTTTATCTATGACTTGAACATGACTGCATGAATGAGACTTAGTTCTTGCTTGTGAAATGTGTACTCAATGCCAAATATAGTTATATTGAAATTCTTGTGATGTTCTTCTTCTCCTAATTCCTTCATGCATACGGTCCATTTCCCATCTCTATTTTTAGCATTTTTCGCTAAAGTTTCTGAGGTAAGATGCATCGCAAACTTCTGAACTCCTTTTCCTTTATGCTAGATTGGGGTTATTAGAGCAGTTAAAGGCTCGCTGGCTAGTTCCAAAGGAACAACGGCATTATGGGTCACTCACCGTTTGGAAGAACTTGAGTATGCAGATGGTGCTGTGTACATGGAAGATGGAAGGGTTGTTTTACAAGGCGAAGCTTCGAGCATATTGAATTTTGTTGAATCTAAGCAAGCCTCTTATATAAAGCAAATTCGTTCTTGAAATATGTCATGTATAATAGAGATTCCAAATCAATATTTATATAACCTTTTTCATCACACATAAATCTTCAGCTGTCTCAGTTCATCTTTAGTGAAACAATTATACTTCTATCTTCTTTGAAGCTCCATCCTAGGTGCTTTGAGGCAGAGGAGATCAAATGTGTTCTTCGTCCTTCAATAAATGTTTCTGAAATTGTTAAATATGCAGGTTCAGCAGCAGAAACGGGGTTTGGTTCATTAAACTTACTCCCGACTCGTCTCTAAAAGTATTAAGGCGGTGTTTGCAAATCGAATTTTCGTGGTTATAATATTCTTTTATAAAAGCTAAAAATCTTTACAATCTTGAAACTAGCTGGCTTATGATACTCAACTTTTAGATTATAATTCAAACACCATTAATTAATGATTGAAAACTATTTTTGAAGCTTAAACTAAATTAAAAACCTCATCCTTTTGAAAAGAGTTCAAAATACTACCTAAGTGTGTGTGTGTGTGTGGTGGTGGTGGTTCCGTCGAGAGCACCTTTTCCTTTGGCCAAAACCCAATTTAAGACCACATGGCATGTTATCACATAATTGCACACTACACTCTACGGCTCATGGCTTCAAGCTACAGCGCACACATTTTCCTTTTCAAGTGCGTTTTTGGGTATGGGCAAATACACTCGGTATCACATCAAGTATATTCTTTTATCTCAAATGTTATAATTGCAACTAAATAATAATTGCTTTTTTATATATATAATTATTCTTTTTCATATTACGCTTTCCTTTTTTTGTTAGTCAACTCTTGCGATTGCTTAAGGCTTGCTAGACCTAAAACTAGACTTGCTAAGATTCGTCAAAAACTAAATGGTTAAACACTTCAATTTCTGTGGGAGTTGAAAATAGGATATCTTGAAACATTTTGACCATATGTAGATAAAGCAATCGTACTCAACCCATGTTTGATTTGATCTCAACTACTATAAGTCAACCTATAAAAGCAACCGAATTTAAAAACGTCAATACCAAAAGTAATCAAGTTTATGTGAGATAAAATCGGTCTCGACTTTCCATTGATGTGATATTATATATATCTAGCTTTTTTACAATTAAGGTAACCATATAAAGAGATAATTACAAAAGATATGTAATCCTATAAAATCGATATTAGTTTCTTCCAAAAAAAAAAAAAAAAGCTAAAAATCGATAGTTATTTGAAACTCTAAATAACAAAAAGACCATAGTCATACGTTTGTCATTGGCAAATTTATCGCCTAGCGCTAAAATGGCATGAAAACTGAACTTTTGGCAACTAATAGAGCCGTATGGCACTATAACTATTTGACCAGAGAGTTTACAAAGTACAAAAATTTAGCATCTCTCCAATAATTTCTCTAGAGGTCCCAACTTATCGCCATAAGGTTTTGCATGCGTTGCTGCCTTAAGCAGCAGGTCCACCAGCCCAATTATTGTGTGTCAAATCATGTGTGAAATTTTTATGTCATTGTCAAATTCACGATATGTGTATGTACTTTGTAGTGTATATATGTGCATCTCATAATTTGTTAGAGAAATAATGATTTAAATTTTACCTTAGTGTTATTACACGTGAAACGTGCATAGAAGATCTCTTGTGCTGGTCCAACGACAATTAAACCCCATTTCTTTCCTTGTCTTTATGCAGCTCAAACGCGTCAACGAATGTTAATCAAAAAAAAAAAAAAAAAAGAAAAAACGCGTGCACAATCTAATTTTGTCCTAAGCTGGGACTGGATCGTGAAAGTGAAAGTGGTTATGAATTTGAATCAAATTATACACATTATACATGTGTGTGTGTGACAAGAAAATTCTAACACAAAATATTTTGTTGGTTAAACACTGAAATCATATGAGAGGACCACCTCATGTAGAAGTTACGTGGTCATTCAATAGTCCTAAAGGAGCACACGAGAGTATAGTTTTAGAATGGAATTTTGCAATACTTAGATGAAAAGGCAAAGTTTGTTGGAATTATATTATCAATAATGTACAATATGTCATAAACAAGTCTACTCCACCACCGGCCAGTGGCAAAATGAACATGCAGGTCAATCTCATGAAACGTGAGTATTACGTCAAATTTATAACTCCCACGTTTGGAGATCTTCGTGGCATCTCTTTTGGGCCAGATATATATATATATATATATATATATATATATATATATATATATATATATATATATATATATATAAAATATTTGTTGCATTTCACTCCACAAAAACTTAAAGGGGCTGCTAATAATTACACACGGAGAAATTGGGCAACTTTTAATCAAATTTGGCCACACAATCTACTATTGGGGACTTTGTAATCAAACTCTTTTGCCCCACGCAGTCTCTAGTGCTTCTCAATTTAATCAAATAATTTGGGGTCGGTATTTATCCTATTTCAAAAAACCTTAGCACGATGATATACTAGCTGCTTAACATTCAATTATTAAATTTATACGATTATGATAAGATTATAAGACTAGTTTGTGCCAACAATTTTGAAAATTTTAGAAGTCAAAATCATTTGCAACATGCTACCATGCAACTGTAAAAATAAGATAGCTTTTCCCTTTAGAGACATTTCAAGCTTGATACAAACGTGCCAGCGATTGTGCCGCTATTGCAACAATTTACTTTTGAAAATGAAGCGCCAATTCCCTTCCAAGGATAAAATTATTTTTCGTACCATAATTTAGTGCAGATTTTCATTTTTATACCATAATTTGGTAATCATCAATTTACATACCATAAGTTGGACACTTTCTTCACATTAAGGACTCTAGTGCTGGAAAAGTTCACGTGTTGACATGAAAAATTGTTGAGGTGGAGTATTGACGTGGGTCACAATTGGTCAAAATCCCCAAATTTAAAGTTAAGGGATGCTAGCGTGTACTTTTTCGACACCGAAGTACCCAATCGTGAAGAAAGTGTTTAACACATATATGTTGTGCATATTGATGAGTGCCAAATTATGGTATGAAAATAAAAATTATGCCAAATTACGGTATGATAAGTGATTTTATGTCTCCCTTCCAATAAATCCTATTAGCATCAAAAAGGTTATAACTTTCATATACCTCAAAAGTGCTAGTAGCAAAACTGCTTAGATTTATCATCCATCAACTTAAACATGACATAAAACCCCTTCACAAGATAATACAATTACAAAACAACCTTTAACCCTATCTATTACCACTAGTAGTACTTTTGACTTGGAAATTCCCAAAATGACCCTCACCTTTCTTTTCCTCTAATGCCCTCGCGGTCGACCTCCACTTAAAAAAAGTCCCAAATATCGATCCCATCTCTTCTAACGTCTTCCCACGAGTCTCAGGGTACAAACTATAAAAGAAAAACCATCCTACGACAGTAATTCCTGCATACAAAAAGAATGTCCCTCCAATGGTTATGGCATCAGACAAGGATATAAACGTCATTGCAATCACTGCGCTGGTTACCCGATTCGTAGCAATCCCCACACTAAACCCTTGGGCCCTCAACTTTAAAGGAAAAATCTCCGAACTATAAACCCAAGTAATTGGGCCTAGGCCCATGGCAAACCAAGCCACGTAAAAGAAAAGCGACAACATACACAAAGCTAAAGCCCAATTCACTCTGTGATCCGCCTTCTCAATGATAGTAAGTCCACATGCTAGGCCCATAAGCGAAACCGCCGATCCCGCCACACTGAACAAAAGGAGCGTCCTTCGTCCGATCTTGTCCAACATAAAAGTGGAGACAAATATAAAACTGAGCTTCACGACCCCAACGGCTATAGTCGCGAGTAGCTTATCCGTGTCACTGCTTATCCCCGCCTTTTCGAAGATCGTAGGGCTGTATAGCACCGCAAGCTCTATTCCACTCGCCATTTGAAAGAAGTGTATCCCCACGGCGCACAATAGCACGTGCGACACTGCCGAAGTAGGGCGGAGGAAGAGATCTCGCCAAACACTGTCATTTTTGTTTGTTTTGGGGATCGTAACTACGTCGTCCGTGCAATGTTGAGGTATGCCCACGGCTTCTTTGATCTCTTCTAATCTTAATTTTGATTCTTCTGAGGAATTGGAGACTCTGTCAAGCACCTTCTTTGCTTCTTTGAGTTGACCATGCATTACGAGCCAACGAGGTGACTCGGGCATGGCGAGGATGATGATTGCTAATAGTGCTGACGGAAGGGCGGCGATCCCGACCATGATTCGCCATCCGATATGAGTTGGGAGCTTCGAGAACGCGTAGTTTGATATGTATCCGATGAGTACGCCTGTGGAAAAATCTCAAATAATTAGAACAATTTCTTTTTTCTCACTTTCGAATCGTTATGTATGGATCGTGTTAAAATAAACTATATATCATGTCTATTTCTCGCAATCTCGTCTTACTAATTGTTTGCTTCTTTTAATACCAACAACTTGATTGGAGAGAAATAAAATATTAATTAGCGTACAACATTATTGATTAGGTTAAAAGTTAGGTGATCAATATTCGAGAAAAAAACGTCTCTTCCCTTATTTGTACTCATTGATACATGCAAATTTAATAGAACTGTTTTATAAAGCCAAAATTATTAAAACTCAAAAAAATATATACGGATAAGAATAAAAAATTTGTCACGTCACTTTCGCTTGCTTTGAAATTTCCAGCACTTAGGACACGAACAATTAAAGTATTACTTACTCTTCTTCGTGCGACGGGCAATGAGACTAGAAAAGACGGATAACTGCAGAATGCGCGTGTCTATAATGGATTTGGCATAAGTGGTTATATTTCATAATCATAACTTTTATTACTAATCTATTAGAATTTTATTAAATGCTATTGTCTCAAATTTTAGTCCATAAGTTTCAACTCTTTTTCAAAATCTCAATTTGAATAAAATTACATTACTTTAATAGTTGCTCGGACCCAAAAATGAAATCAATGGCCAGAAATGCATGCCTAATCATCTGTCCGAAACAATATGCCAATTCCGGAGCCATCGATAAACTTTAGACACAACAAAACCAATACGCAGTGGGATCTTAAAGCACGCGGAATTACTTATAGCGAGATAAATAATATATATTTTTACGTTATAGTTAATAAAAGTTACATAATCTAACAAGACATGTAAACTTACCGGTATTGATGAACACCTCCGGGAAAGACGAGAGCATTCCGCGATCGGAAGGAGGCGCCATCTCGGCCGTGTACACCGGGGCAATCGTCATAGCGTAGCCGACGCCGATACCGGATACAAACCGGCCCACCATTAAAAAGGCAAAGTTTGTGGCTAGGCCCATTAGTATAGCGCCGGCAAAGAATATGGCTCCGGCTATGACTATGGTGTACCGGCGCCCGAGCCAGTCGGAGGTGCGGCCGGCGGCGGCTGAGCCGACGAGGCAGTAAAGGCTAAGGATACCCATTACTACAGCCTTTTGACCGTCTGTGATGTCAAGGTCTTTTTGGATGTAGATTATTGCTCCACTCATCACTCCTATGTCTGCATGCATTATAATTAATTATTTAAATATACATGAGAATTATCATTTATTGTCTATAGTTTAGTAAAATTTATGCGAAAAATATAGTGTAACTCCGTCATTTATTTTTCACTGCATGTCTCAAGTCAGGATAAATGAGAAAGGTTGTGATATAGACTTGTTACAACCAACTTAAAACCTCGTCACATCTTACAATATGAATTCAACATAATATATGGTTCAATTTATCGAGATTACGTGCTTGGTTGTAATACTTATTGTTAGAAAAAAGAATATAATAATTGTCTTTTCATTTTGGTTCTGCAAAATAAATATAGTATTGTTCGAGAGTAGTAATTTACACTCTTAGTACAATCTTGAGATCTATGTTAACAGAAAACAATTAATAAAAAACAATCTCGAGATCTATAATTAGTTCTAGTCTTCTTGAAACTTTTCTCAGGTGGTATTCTGTTCTAAATGATCAATTTTAGTTTGTTATGTTTATGGGTCCAGAATTTACTCCAACTGATCAAGACTTTTTAGTTCCAAAAATGCAAGTTGTGTGTGATCAGTAACAAAAATCTCTATATCCTTTAGACTTGATAGCCCATTTGTTGCATGAAATAACGATAAATTAAACTTTGAATTACACTTATACTAGGCAATAATTAAATTTATGTTAATAATTATTACGACGGTAGCAAAGAACACACATAACTTAGCCAAAAAAGAACTTACCATATCCAAGTGTGATGGAGGTCATGCAAGCCAAAACGGAGCAAGCCAAGGCATACTTGTTTCTTTTCGGTTTTTGGGGCGGGTCGAAATCGGCTATGGAACCCGAGGAAATAAGGCTTTTTTCGAGTTTGCCGTTAGACATTATAAATTTTCCGGTGGCCGGACGAGCTAGAGACTAAGTAATTTGTACTTTATTATGAGTTAGTGAAGTGATGATGGGCATGAAGATTACAAGGTATGTATACTTATATATATAGAAGAAGAGTTAGAGTATTTAATATGATGAGGCTGTTTTAAATTGAAGGTGATTGTACTAGATTACCCTTAAAAGCTGAATCACCCATGACGTCTAAAAGAAACAACAAAAATTGTAGGTCGATCAGGCTTTTGGTGTGAGTCGTATTCACATTATACACTGCATTTTGATAGTTCTAGGCTCAAATTAAGTAACAATATATATACAGGTGTTTTTGTCTTTTGTCCTTTAGAACTCAACTCACACTTTTAGTACGTAGTATTATACTTGATTTAATATTAAACCTTGATTAGAGGAAGATCTTTAGAAAATTGATGATATACGTGTTAGCGAAATAGACTCCCGTTGCAAAGGGGGGGGGGGGGGGGGGGGTGGGGGTGGGGGGGGGGGTGGGTCATGCATGTAATTATTATAACAAAGATAATTGAAATTAGACGACAATTTTATGGTCGAAGGTTATAAAGTTTTCATAAACCATGTCTGCGCAATAATTGATCGTGTAATATGAATTATTTGTGCATATTATTGGTTTTATTGCTTTAATTTGGTGGGTACTCACAAAAATAGTTTATATTTAACTTGTAAAATAGGATCTTTTACCTTTATATAGTTAGCAATTAATCCATTTTCTTCATAATTTGGATTTTTGTGAATGAATCAAAAGTACCAAAAACCTTACCTATGTTGGCTTGACGCGCTTGAATATTCTAGAAAAAGTAATTAATCATTGGAGGAGATTAGAAAATAAAGATATAAAATTATTTGTTAACCGAGAACTAAAATCAGTTCACCAACTAAAATGAAATAAAAGTGCCAAATTAAAACACTAACAAATATAAAAATACAAACTATCCCCGCAAATAAATAAATTGAATGAAAAAAGAACATTTTCTTCACTATTTCAAAATTAATGGGACTAATATTATAACTTATCTCTAAAGATTCCTCACGTGTGCTATTGCCTTTTGCCCTTGTTGGACGGAGACAGGACGAATCAGTGAATTGTTAGCTTTTAACTTTAAAACTTACTTCACTAACAACATACTCAATCATTGAATCAAGGAATAATTTCAGCTAAGCCACCTGAGGTTAGGTGTATTTACAAAAAACTATCCATGCACTTTGAAAAATTACAATGTCTTCCCTTGAAACTAAACGCCTTTAAAAATGTTAATAGAATTTAGTTATGCCATCATGATCTTAAAATAAACTTCAAGTTTTTTCCCTGATCATTAAGTAGAGGATGTGTAGATGTGAAAGCATGATATAACTATCGAAATTGATTGACCAGAGGAAAAACTGGAAGTTTACTACAACATCATGACCATCTATCGACAACTTTCAACTGACTAGGAAAATAAATTGGAAGTTTATTACAACATCATGATCAAAATCTATCAACAACTTTAACAGAAACTAGTTTCACAGATGTAATGTAATATTCTGAACTTTTAAGAGATGTTTGTGTGATAACACCAAATGCCAGGGGTGCAACTAAATCAATAGATATGCAACTATAATAATAGGTCAGAGTAATTTTCTAAACTTTAGGCGAGGTTTGTATAATTACACCAAACACCAGGGGTGTAGTTGTAACTATCCCTTGAATCAATTGATATGCAACTAATTAAAATAACAGGTTCCCGTTGTACTTGAGGTAGTGGCTAGAATAAAACTTATGCCACATGCACATTAATTTTTAGAACTTCATTTATATTTTGATAAGTCAACATAATAAGACCTACCACTGCCTAATTATTGATGCTTTCACCATAAGAACGAGAAGACAAAAATACACTAATACGATGGGGTTAAGTGGGCTCCACTCACTTTTGACTTCATTGTTTACATGCATGCATGCATTATTTCTAACTTGTAAGTTTGTTTGTGCGCGTGTATCTGTATATAAATACACGCACATGTACGTTCATACATAGTATTTTATGCCATCGTATTTTTTGTTTTATCTTATCTTCAAAACTGCCCCAAATATCTAAATACTTAGCCGCCTGTGATGTTTACTTATCCTCTAGTTAATTAACTACTTACCAATTAAATATTTTTAGAAAAAATAATAAGAAAGGAATGAGCCCACTTTTGTTGAAATTTAAGTGACAAACCATTAGTTTTATGATCGATTATTCTGTTAATTTGTTGGAGAATCTTGTTGAAATTTGTGTGACAAACATTATTTTATGATAGATTATTAAACTTGTCACTCTATCTATACATACATATATACATACAAATATATAATATAAATTAATAAATACCAATCTTCTCTATAAGTTTAAACTCTTGAGTGAGACTGATAATTCAGTGTGGTTTTGGAGTTCAGGTAAAAAAGAACTCTTGAGATTGAATTTACCACCACACACTTGTTAAAATAGAAATAGATATAATTCATGTCTAATTAGGCGTAATAATAAGATTCCTAACCTACTTTACACGCGTATTAAGAAATATATATATATAAATTACTAAATATCAACTATCTCTACCGACCCGCTTTAGTTCATAGACTTTAATTTCTTCTCACACTTCTCAAATCGCAACAGATGTCCAGTTCTACAGAGGCCTTGTCTGATTGAGTGTTGGAAGCAAACAATCTCTTTGATTCGCAAAAAGATACTTTTATAAAGTAAAGAGATTAATATTCTTAATATGTTGTTGCGCTTCTAATTAATTATAAGTTCTTTATATGTTTTATAATCAGATGTTTTTATGAGAGAATCGTGAAAAGATAGATTCAATATTGTGGAGAGAATATAAGAATTAAAACTAACAATATAATATAGTCTCTACAGGAACACTTTCATATATTTCGTGCACTAAAAGTCGTTTCACTTAGGTTCCATTTCATCTATTTTTCAACAGACCAAAGTTGTTTAGGTACGATTTGGTCGTTCCATTTCATTAAAAGAAGTAATATATATGTGACAAGTGACAACTAGCTCATTCTTTATCCTTGTATATGATGTCTACTTTTTTACTTCCCAAAAGATAGTGTAATAATTAAGACAGTATTTTTTAGAAACTTTAGTGGGGATGTAACTCCAATTTCAATTCTTGAATGCTAAATTAATGTTGGGATTCATTATATATGCTCCCCTAAATCTTGTATTGTGTTAGGATTCTGTTGAACGTCTGATTTTAATCGAATTGCTAAACTTGCTTCAGATAACAAACTTGGTCAAAATTTCAATGTTTAAGAACCTGAGGGACTTTGATTTTCTTTCATCTGTTACTCCATCCAATAAAATCTCCCGGATTTTTAGTGATATATTTAAAGCCAAAAGAGCATATTGTTGTTTGTGTCCTTAATTTTGTGACCCAGTTTTGTTTCACTATTAAATGGAACATTAGCTTCGAACCATTTAAAAATGTAGATCAGTAATGCCCGGTTCTGCTTGATCTTGCTTCCTTTCGAAAATCTGTCCAATTAATGATGGCATTTGAGGGAAGATTATGGCATTGTAGTTTCTTTCAGTCACTAGTGATTTTCTATGAAAAACCGTAATTAATTATATGGCTCATTCAAAACATTCCTTTACGTTCAGGTTTGCGTTAAGATATATGATTGAGAACATTGGAACGTGCAACTTCTTAAAAGTTGCAAAAATTCAATGTAGACTCAAATAATACTAGTTAAAATATTATTACTAACTTGGAGCATCTTTTGCACATCAACTACGAAACTTAAGAGCATAAAATGCCTTCTTCAGAAATAGAATTTACAACACTACCCTTATCTCTAACTCGGTCCAACAGTAGCATTTGTCATTAGGACTTTCCCATTTTTCTCACCATCCTTTTCCTTTAATGCCCTCATAGTCGACCTCCACTTAAAGAAAGTTCCAAAAATAGTCTCCATTTCTTCAAGTGTCTTCCCTTGAGTCTCAGGGAGTAAAGTGTAAAAGAACACAAATGCAGCAACAGCAATTCCCGAGTACAAAAAGAATGCCCCTCCAATACTTATAGCCTTATACAGGGATATAAATGTCATTGAAAGGACCCCGCTAGTAACCCGATTCATCGCCACTCCAATACTGCATCCTTGGGCCCTTAGTCTCAATGGAAAAATTTCAGAACTATAAACCCAAGTAATTGGGCCCATTCCAATAGAGAAAAAGGCCACATAAGACAAAATTGAGCCTATGCACAAAACAACGGCCCAAATCAATTTATGGTCCGAGTTCTCAATAATTGTAAGCCCAATCCCTAGGCCCACTAAAGATAAAATCATTCCCGCCATACTTGATAAAAGCAACGGCCTTCGTCCGATCCTATCCAATAAAAACGTAGCGACCAAAATGAAACAAGTTTTTGTGAATCCAACGGCCATGGTTGCGAGTAATTTATCGGTGTCGTTAGTTATACCCGCTCTTCCAAATATTTCAGGACTATACAAAACGACTGCATCTATGCCGGTAGCTTGTTGGCAAAAGTGTATTCCCACACCACATAATAGCGCGTGACGTACTGAGAGAGTGGGGTGGAGTAGGAGATCTCGCCACACACCTTCGCCAGTGTTCTTTTTTGGAACTGGAACAATGTCGTCATTGCAGTGTTCGGGTATGCCAGCGGCTTCTTTAATTTCAGAGAGTTTTAATTTGGATTCTTCGAGTGAGTCAGAAGTTTTGTCGAGGACTTGTTTGGCTTCGCCAAGTCGACCTTGCATGACGAGCCAACGTGGTGATTCGGGCATAGCGAGTACACCGAGGGCAAGGAACATAGAGGGAACGGCACCAATGCCAAGCATAAATCGCCACCCTAGGTTAGTTGGGAGCTTGGAGAAGGCAAAGTTTGAGACATATCCAAGTAAAATGCCTGCAATTTTAGCAAAGCAACTTAGGTTTAGTTAATATCAAGAGGTTATTGGTGCTACTTCAATCGTGTATTAAGATTAAACACACGTATAGTAACTAAAAAGATTCTAGGGGTAATTTTTTAAATAATTGTAGTACGATGGTAGGTTGGAATAAAGTTTAGATAGTCCACATACTAAATGAAACATCTAAAATATAGCCAACTACAGAACGAACTTTAGTCTATTTACGAGGCGTATGGGCTGGAAAAGGGAAACTATCTTCCTTGCAAGTTGTGAGTACGACAATATATTTATTGGACCCCAAGATGGAAGTTCTTTGTGACCAATGTAAAAAAAGGAACATGTTGTTGTGTCCTATAAAATGGTATGTTTTCATCAATTTATTTAAGCAGAAATATCTTAATTTAGTCGCACATAACTTGCAACTTGATCTTTTTTATTTTAAACATTTTGGTGTTTTTTAGAAATCTGACATTTTTTATTTGTTTATTTTTATGGGTGTTTTCCTAGAGGATAACTTGTACTCTTTCTTGTGATCAATTGATTTCATTAATAAGAAATAAGAATATTGACTATTGGTATGCAGCTTTTAATTTGTTTATTTCTATAATCCGTTACATATACTACATTCCTCATTTATATATGACCCTAAATTAAGAGCACAAAGAACTATTAGTAGCTCAAATGATAAAGATATTTTCTATCTTACGAGTGATTGATAAATAAATGTTTAGGACTCAATATTCTGTAAGATCAAAATGTAACCATTTTTTTCTTCTATTCTTATTCATATTTGCAATTGTCTCTAATTAACCTCAAAACCCCTAACAATTCACTTCTCCTAGTGCACTAATCATTTATTTTATTTTATTTTATTATTGTTTGAAGATAATTTTGTGTATCCCAAAACATGCAAGCAAAATTTATTCCAAAGAATCAACAATCCAGATCCTTCACATGCCCCCGACCCCCTACGTTACGTACTCATAAATCTCGCCACCAACCAATCACGTTACTTTCTCACTATTCACCTAACAATAATTTGCATGCTAAAAACAAAAACAC
Source organism: Misopates orontium (assembly GCA_946800315.1). NCBI lineage: Eukaryota > Viridiplantae > Streptophyta > Magnoliopsida > Lamiales > Plantaginaceae > Misopates > Misopates orontium. The sequence continues at coordinate 1,147,913 of OX326948.1, read as the reverse complement.
TACGTAACAACCAAAGTACCATAATAGACTAAATCAACCTTAAAAAAGATAAAAAAAAGCATTATCTTTAACAAATAAACAAAATAATTAACACTCACCAAAATTAATAAACACCTCAGGGAACGAAGTAAGAAACCCCCTTGAAGAAGCCGGCGCCAGCTCAGCCGTGTAAACCGGCGCGACCATCAGCGCGTAGCCGACTCCCACGCCGGCTACAAAACGGCCCACCATCAAAAAAGCGTAGTTCGTCGCGAATCCCATTAACAACGCTCCGGCAAAGAATATAACTCCGGCGAGAATTATGGTGTACCGGCGGCCTATCCAGTCGGAAGTTCGGCCGGCGGCGGCTGAGCCGATCAGGGAGTAGACGGCTAAGATTCCCATGACGACTTCTTTTTGTACGTCGGTGATTTTGAGGTCTTTTTGGATGTAGAGTATAGCTCCGCTCATCACTCCAATATCTACATGAAAAATATAAGGTAAAAATCGCATCTAGTCTAGTAAAAATGTCTTTATTTTTTATGACTTATAAATTTGTTTAAAATTAATTAGCATTGATGTCATTTTATTGTAATTTTAGCCCTTAGAGTTTTTATAACATAGCCATTTATATGTGATCCTCAGTTTTCTTCACTTTTAGTCAATAGAAAAGACAAGAATTAAAATTGCCAAAAAAGAAAAGCGAAAATCTCTAACTTGATAATAAATAAAAGACCTGATTTGCAAGTTATAATTATAATAAAACAAAGATTAATTGTTTTTGCAATTACCCTTGAGTTAAGGGACGAAATTGCGATTTGGCATGAAAAATATCGATATGTAAACTTTTTCACACATCATGAGATCAATGTTAGATAAAACATTTGATAACTACTCGAAAATAAAATTAATTAAAGGATTGAGCTTTCTGAAAATGGACAGATTATTAATAAGTAAATTAAAAGACTATACATATTTGAAGTTATAAAAATAAGACTAAACTTATAGTAAAAATAATGACCAAATCCGCAAGTTATAAAACAGTAATGATTACATTTACAATTTTGCTCTAAAGTTTATTACAATTTGCACACAAAAATATAGATATAAAGATCATTTCACACTAGATGAATGATGAGCTCAGTTTTGCTTACACACACATATACATATATATGTAAATCATACCGTATCCGAGTAAGATGGAGGTCATGGAGGCCAAGAGCGAACAAGCTAAAGCATACTTGTTTCTTTTGGGTCTTTGGGGCGGGTCGAAAGCGGGTATGGGTAAACGGGCTTGGTCGGAATAGTGACCATTTTTCTCGGATTTGCCGTCGGCCATTAGATAGACAGTTATTAGGACAGTAGAAGTGAAAAATAACTGCGTTAGCTGCAGTTGTGGTTTTTGTGGGGAGTGCATATATATAATATAGACAACTTGAGTGACTAAGAAATCAACTTATTGGACCTAGTGATGTACTAAGTTGCTATTGCCAGAACATAAGGTCAAAGATTGAGGGTCCATGCATCACGTCACAAATATCATTAACTTAATTAATAACCAGGTTGCTTGTCCAGGATTATGCATATATAAAATGATAAATGTCAATTATTTTATATGACGACAATAATATACTATGAGATTTCAGAATGAGTGATCTCGAGTTAAATCATATTATTGTGCTCCTAAAGAATAATGTCAGGCATAAAAAAATAAAGATTTACTGCCTCAACTTCAATTAGGAGTTTGTTGGAGATTATATATAAATTAATAAGTTTAAATTTCTTTATAAACTTGGAGGTTTTAAATGAGATGGCAATTCAATATCATGCTATTTGTTAGATAATCAATTCAGATAATTAAGTGGCTAGCTTGATGTTAGTGTGATTATGATTTATATACTTTTTCAAGAGTCCCCAGTTTTTTTTTATATAAGAAATATTTATATGTTGAACGGGAGAACATAAAAAACACTTCTACACCAACATTTCTCCATGAGTTTTAGTAAGAATTGATGACAATTATATTTTGTCATCGAGCGTCTTTATTTACTATGAGATAGTTTGTTACCTAAAGTAAAATTCATTAGTTTTAATTATGTCTAAATTGATCTATCGATTCTGATTAACAATGGTTAATTGTTGTGACTTGTGATATATACATGTATTGTAAATAAGCTTAAGTATACATTTGTCTAAAGTTTAGCAGCTATTAAAACTTTGAAAGTCGTATATGTGACTATGTCTATGTCAAATTGTGGGTCTACTTAATTCTATATCGCCACTAGATGTGGGTCACGGTTTAATTACTAGTCAAACCATCAAATCGCTTCCTCTCCAATCATATAAATGCTCGCTGAATTTTCCTAAATAGAATCTTAATCCTGAAGGTTTGCGTGTTAATCCTTAAAATGGTTAATTAACAACCCAGCTTTAACGTGCAAAAACTGTATTTCACAACTTTAACCTAGCTAAAAATAGCATTTTTACAGATTAATTACTAAATTCGAAACTCAAAATATGTCCATAAATATAATTAATTCTTTGGCTGCAAGAATTATTAATTTTGGCATGTTTCCCTCCAGCCATGCATGCAACCAGATGCCCTAGATAAGACAAACTGGCTATTGCAACTATTTAGAAGATATGCTAATCATTCTTTGCTAGTTCAAATAAATTAATTAGTGGGTTACGTGGTGCTATTCTCCTTAAATTAGCATACCTAACCGATGCTCCATAATTGCCTCCAACGGTTGTTAATTAAGTATCCTATATTATCTTATATTAATATTAAACAAATTAGAACTCATTTATGATAAAGTCCATGGGTTCGGAATCGGATCCTTTGATAATAACCCACCAACTAATAATTCAAGCTCAATTGTCCAATCACGAATCGTCTGAAATTCATTCTATATGTTTGTTGAAAAGTCTGAAGTAATTTTATACATATTAATACACACACATACAGTAAACCTATAACGAGTTAAATTATTATATAAGATATTGCAAGAAAATACGATGATGAAGTTAAGGCTGTGGTATTTTGCTTAGTTATTTATGTATAGGTGGATATCTATGTGTGACTTTGAACAAAAAGAAGTCAATGCACAAGTAAACACGAGATGCACCAACCTGATATGTGTCGGAGTCACAATAATGCATTAACGATGTACGTATGAAAGTACAGATACAAAGATACTACGCTAGCTAAATGCACCTATAATCTTATTCCTAAGTTACTGTTTATTATAGTAATAGTAATTAAAGGTTACTTTTTAGAGGCCCGCATAAAAATAAATGATCTTATCAGCTAACTTAATTAAATCACACATGATGTTACATAAGATGTTGGATCCTGAATCCAGCATTGAACTTATATGTAAATACTTACGTATGGCTGACTATTATAATTAAAGGTAAGCCGAATAAAAATGTTAGGTTAAGGTTTCCTTTTTATGGCTTAATGAAAACTCTCAAAGGCTACTTGCAAATTATAAGACTAACCAATTGCTTCAACAAACAATTAGTCGCTAAGAAGTAGTATGCTTCCACAATTCGGTGTTTATATAGATTTTAATTATTTGACATGAACGCTCATAGAATTTAATTTTCGGTGCTAATGTGAGTTAATGTGTGGGATTATATGAAATTGCATTTAGCTCTTATATTATTCATATTTTAGTATACTTAGCTTTCACCCGGGATACTTAAACAAATGAAATATCATTAAGAAATTTATAGAAAGCACAAATATGGATAGATGGCTCCAAGGAGATACGGAGTATATATACAGCCATTTCCCACAATCTATCTATGCATAAACATTATTAATGTGTGTGTTTCGTCTTTATCATTTTCCCCAAAAAATGAAAGCTACGTACTTGTTGCTCAGTCAAGCAACTGCTGAATTAAATGCGACAGTAATTTTAAAATATTCAGAAGAAATAAGGTTTGCGAATTGACGAGTAACATCAATCAATTTTCTTTTAAATGACGATAAAGACGCATATTTAGATTCCAATTTGGTTGGCTAGTCAATGACTCAATAACGACGAGCTAGGTGCAATGGGACCTGCTTCATCAAATATTATACGGTGGATCAAAATCAAGGAGTGTTCATAGTGTTGGACAAATCCAATAACCACAAACTATTCTTTTTCATGTGTTGATTGCCTTAATTGTCAATGAATAGCTAGAACTCCCAAGATCAATTACAGTTTAATTTCCCCAGCCCAATGGCTTGAAAGAATTGCTTGGCATAACTGGCATCCCCGCTTAGGATAGACAACCCAGACTCGTTCAGCCGTCCTCAGGCACTCAATACCCTGTCTATTGGCAAGTTCAAGGAACAGAGTTTTGATGAAGACCCGTGAAAACGACTTGGTCTCATCTTCCGTAAGTTTTATGACGGTTAGAAGCCTCCAAGGCAAAACATCCTCGGAGAGGAGCTCAGCGAAAAATGAAGCTAAATTCCGCATTTTGCTTGTATCCAGCAGATGTATAAAAGTGTATTCTTCGGTAAAACTCTTTGCCAGATATTTTTGGTATATTGGTTTCTCCGTGCACAACGTCTTTGCGAGAACAACGTAAAAATTATTATAGACTCTTTCTTTCTTACACTTATCGATTAGGGTAAGGCAGGGCTCCATCTCCTGCCCTGCCTTTAGCCTTATCTTCAAGAGCCCATCTACTACTGTTTCTGATGTAACAACCAGTGTTTTAAAAAACTCGCCCCAAGGCTCGTCCGGGCCTCACCTCGGAGCATTTTGACCCTAGAACGCCCTGAGGCAGCTCGTTGGGGCTTAACTTTAATGTGACTTACGCCTCGTAATTTATGTCATACGCCCAGAGGCAAAAGGCGTTTTGTGTGCCTCAAGGAGCTAGGCTTACTATCACGTGCTAAGACTATCCTCATACAAGTTATAAAGTATTGTCTCACTAGCACCTCGTGTCACTAACAAGTTAGGTTCTCACAAACTCAAAGGTTGCTAAAAGTGAAAGAAGACAAGGAAGTATGTGCGAAAACTTGTATGTAGTGCTTAAAAGTGATTTTTATTGTTTACAATGACTTCAAACACCCTATATACAAGGCCACCTCCTCAATGGAGGGTGGAGATCAACTCAATCTAATGACTACTATTTTGCACCTACAAGATTCTAAACTCTTCTAACCAACAAATATTAGGCCCTTCTAGAGTCCTCTAAACAGTCATGCAAGCTTCTACAAACGCGTAGTTTCAATAAAGCCACTGAAAAGAAAACAATAAAAATGACCTATGTCGCCTGCATGGACAGCCTATGCGCTCAGCGTGCACACGGGGTGTGCGTGCCGCACGCATCAGGTCGTCTGGCCAGGTTCGTTCTGTTGTGTGCTGCGTGCACCTGATGTGCTTGCCTGACCTTTCTTTTGTGTGCGAGACCGGGCTGGCTGTGTGCCTTACTCATGTGTTCCATCTTTGTTGCCCGGTGCACCAACTTGCGCGGTATTTTATGCACGAGACATGCGAAACGATTTATTACGCACTAAAGAATAAGAATTACTTTTTCTATTTCATTCTAAGTTAGTAAGTTTCATCTGTATTTTTTTATGAAAAATATTATTCCACATAAATTACAAGTATAGTGAGAGCTATTTGATATTCCTATTCGATATTTAATAAATTTCGGATGCCTCCGGATGTAAAAAAAAAAATTGGATCATCGGTTGGTTTAAGCAAGAGAAAAAAAAAAGGATATACATACCATATTCGTTATTTTCCACAAGTTTGATTAGAGCAACAAATTCAAACTTTAATTAACACTTTACTCAACTGCAACCATGCGTTTTGTAATGGCAACTTTCAACCTACTTAATAATCCATGTCTTTAGGCCTAACGTTGATATATATTTAACTAATCTCATGTCCGAAAACAAAATGTTTCTCAAGAGTCTATTACGATGGAAAGAGAAAAGGATTGATGCTACATCATAATGTCCCGATAAGACAATTCCGAAACAAAATATGCGTCAAAACTAACTTCACTCAAGATTCTTGGACATTCTTTAACTATTGTTATGTAATTGATGAAAAGTTTATTGTAATTAATCAACTTGAGCTTTCAAAAGCTGTTGATCCAATTTCTAAACATTTTTACAGAGGACTAGAAGATTTCATACAAGCTGGGCTCATAATAAACAGATAATCTCATAAATTAAGTATTATTGATAACATATATATTATACGATCCATTGGGTCGTATGGTTACGGTGGTCAAACAGAAGACCATGTAGCTGATATCATTTATATCGAGTTATAGTACAATAAATCAACGTTGTAATTAAGCAGCTATGCCTAGTTAGTTATTATTTCCATCGACGGCCCTCTCGTACAATAAATCAACGTTGTAATTAAGCAGCCATGCCTAGTTAGTTATTATTTCCATCGACGGCCCTCTCGCATAAGTACGTATAAAAACTAGACATCCAATAGCTTGTTAGCAAAGACACTTGGTATACTATATACGCTTGACATGTGTGCGAGGCCTCGAGCTTGCATACAGAATTTCATACTTTATCACCGCTATCACTCTTTTTATCGTGATTGATCTTCTTTGCTTGTAAAACATGCATATGTTTTATAGAGCGAGACATGTGGTCGGAAGGAAAAATTATTTTATGTAACTGTTGCATTGCTGACGTGGTGCAACCAACGATTGTGATTAAAACATTTCCCTAAATTATAGGAAATAACTTCTCCATAACACGAAATAATTTCTCTGAAGATGATTTCATATTTTTAAGTGATATTAGAGTACCACCCTCTAAGGTGAACGTGTTGTCAGTTACCTATTTATTTTTCCAACAATAACAAAGTTACTTCAACATCATTTTTAAGGTGTTATATATATATAGCCACTGCTCTACGAGGGACAAAAAGTGTATCACGTCTCTTAACATTCGATATTATATAAAGTGAGTCTTGATAACTAATTAAGAACTCCAAAAAGATATCCAGAACAATGTGAATGTTTGACCCAGAATCTTGGCCAGATTTTGGGGCTTCTCCGATCAATTATTTATTTAACTTCAAATTATCAAATACGACGGAAAAACATGTTGCTGATATAAATAATTATGTTGTTAACGCAAGAGTTAGAAAGTGCGCATAATTCCTCGTCCAATAGTATACCTACTTGCTAATTGAGTAGTAATATTAAAGTATATAAATCTGCACACTTTTAGTTGGACTAATGAAGCCAATAGACGTAGTGAAGAAAATGGCAAAATTCCCTATCACATTTTCTCGAGTAGTTTGAAGTCTTTGAACATAAAGATAAGGACGTCATAACCTTTGACCTTTTGGTCCAAATAAATTGACCAATAAAATAAAACAAAACAAAACAAAACTTAATGTCTATACGGAGCATCAAGAGCCAGCTAAAGAATTTTTTTCGCATTTATTTCTTTGTTTTTTTATTACTATCCCTTTTCTTCCTCAGATCACGAGGTTTATAAGCCCAATTAACTTCAATTAATACCGACTTGCGGTTCGTGGTTATGGCTGGCACGAGAGAACTTTGCCCATGGTGGGATCGGGTATATATAGTACTAATTATTGTTATTTTTCATATGTTTATTTCGTCAACTATGTTTGTATTTTTAATGTCGTGCGAACCTTTAAGTGTGAGTATTGGATAAGCCCTTTAGCTAAATACATTAATTTGCAAATAACGCCAACTGAAATCGGATAAATTATGCTAAACAAACTTGATGTAATAAAGAGTACCTACAAGATACAGAATTTTCCTTAGGAGTTCGACTTGAGATGAAGAAAAGGATAACACCAACCATCGGCCTTCTCAATTAACTAGCTATTAGACAATTATGTTGAGATCATGTGAAGTCATGCAGATATCAATTCAATTATTAATAGATAGAGAGTTAGCAGACATGCAGATAAGTCCAATGCTGTCACTATACTCGCTTAGGACTCTTAATTTCCGGACCATTCTCTACATCAATTAGTCACCATTTTCTCCAAAAAAGTTGACTTTTGACACACCAACTAATTCTATAAATACAAAGCTACATACAAGACATGTCCCACTATTAGGTGTTTGAAAATTCTTTAATATTTATATGATGTTTGGCTCGTGTGTACAAATATATTCTATTCGGTTTGGCACAGAATAGGCACACTTAGAAGAGTTTAGAAGCAACAAAGTTTTGAAATTATATTAACGAGAAATATATAGTTATATGTAACTAACGAAATGTGTTTATACATACTCTTTAGAGGTTCCTTTATTTCTAATTTTTAATTAATGACTTATACGTTACAACTGGTGTCGAGTTACGCAAACATATACATACATACCTATACCACACACAAATTCATTGCTATTTCTCTAAGAACAAGCTCCTTCTTTTCAGATTCGGGAACATGCTTATTCTTGAACTGTATATTAAAGATTGTTCCTCTCCAAATTAAGATCATACAGGTTCTTAATATTAGATCAAATCTAGCTAGTTGATTTTTTTATATATATGCTAAATCAAACATTATTGTAACAGTGAAATCTTATCTAAATATAAGTGTCTTTCAGACATTATTATTTATATATTCCTGCACTGATCACTGATTTCATGTTTTTCTTTGGCACAATACTTCATGTGATATTTTCAATAAAAATGTTACTCAAAGTGGAAAAATAGGTAAATAGCTGGCTTACATTTTTTAGTTGTAAAATATTCTTTTTTTATAAAGAAGTGTAACTTACTTTCCATAAAACAATATCAGAGGAAGACTTTTTACTACATTTTATGCATTTCGTTTTTAAGATATTATTATTTCACTTAATGTTACAAAAAATGAAGGAAAAAAAACAATTAAATTAGGGATATTCTGGCTATTTAATGTTAATAAGTACACTGAAAAAATCAACACAACAACTTCTGATCAATATCATATGGTATGTTCGTTTTTTTCTTTCAGAAGAAAAAAAGTAAATACCTATTTATTATAAGACATGAACTAACATGCAAAACTATCTCCTCATTTTAGCTACCGTTGAAAGTACTTGGAATAGCGATTTACACAGTAGATAATAAAAAAAGTTATAAATGTTTAAATGAAGTTGACGGAAATAAGTGAAATTTATTTAAATCGAGTTTATAGAAATTTTTAGTCATTATAAATTATTCTTGGAGGCTTGACTCCTATGGCGGCAAGCCCTAGCAATTATGGAGCAAATTGGGCATGCACCGCGCGACCCAGTTTCTCGGCGAGAAGGATCATCTGAGTTCCGGAAGACTAGCCTTTGTTCAAGGCTTTTTGGGCCTTGGCAGCCTCCTTGCATTGGTTGCTGGACTTCCGCTGCCTCTTGCATAGAGCACATGAAAATGGTGAAATGGTGTAAAGCTAAAATTTCCATCACTTGTAGGGTTTACTAATACTTAAGGGGAAGAAACTAAGACGTATTCCATATACCACCTGAAAATACACGCATGTCTAGTTTTCAACGGCCAAAGCTGCTTGATATTTCGACATCTGGAATAAGTTATGGCCTACACGATGAAGCGGTGAAACCTAAAACTTGAGCAACCTCCATTATTTGCCGGTATTTATAGGAAACGAGTTAGAAAGTATGCCATAAACTACTCCAAAGATATAAATGTCAAGTTTCTAATGAAAAAAAATTTCGTGATTTGCCATCTATAAAAGAACTTATAGCCAAAATGGTACTGAAGCAGCGAAAAGTTAAAACTTGTGGCACTTTTGAGGGTTTCGGGATGTTCTCAAAAGTTCAAAAGATTTGAGGTCCTCAAGGCATTATTGATGTCTTTGGTGTTAAAATGCAATTAATGAAAGTTTAAAAGACCTTGAATGAAAGTTATAAATTATTTTGGGGGCCTTACTGGACATTTCGGAAATTTTTGATGGCCTATAGAAGTTTTTAGGAAAGTCATGGGTGCATTTGCGATTTTTGGAATTTCTGGGGGTGCACCAGCAATTTTGTTCTGACTTTAATAGGACTTGTCCGATTTTAAAAATCTATGAATAGAAAATAAAAAAGAAGACACAATAATGTAACAAATTTAGGTTCGCTCTAGTGGACAGATAACTTCTTATATAAATTCTTCCCCCGAGTTCGATCACCACCGGGAATCCGCCTTTCATTTTTTCAAGCCAAATTCGAAGCTCCCAAGTTGGGTCGACGGCTCAACTAACTCAGCAAAAGCCCAACGATTGAGGGCAGTTGCGGCCCAAACTGATTGATAGCTCGTAAGGCTGTCGAAAAAAAATCGACAGCCCAGTTTATTCTATATGGGCTGAACAAAAGCCGACAAAGGGCTGTGAGAGAAAATTAACGCTGGACTGTCGGAGAAAAAATATGGCTGGAAAAATCGACAACCCAATGGGCTGCCGGGAAAACCAAAGGCCAGCGTTTCTAGGTCGGCCGAGCAGAAGCCCAGTTTCTTCAGCAAAGCCCAGCAGTAGTCTGGGCTGTAATCCAATGGGCTGTCGGAAAAAATCGACAATCCAATGGCCTGACGGATAAATCGCGGCCTGTCGGAAATCGACAACCCAGTGAACTGTCGGAACTAAGCGTGGGCTGTCGGAATTTGACAGCCAAATGTCGGAGAAAAACCAAAATCTCAATGAGCTGTCGGAGAAAAACCAAAATCTCAATGAGCTGTCGGAAAAAAAAAAACCAAGCCCAGCGATCTTTCTCGGCCCAGATTCTTCTCTAGGTGGGCCGAGAAGAAGCCCAATTTCCTCCAGCAAGGCCCAACTGCAGTCCGTGTGTAATTTAATGGGTTGTCGGGAAAAAACCGACAGTCCAATGGGCTGTTGGAAAACCTGGGTGTCGGGAAAGCTTGGGCTGTCGGAAATCGACAACCCAATGGGCTGTCGGAAAACCTGGGCTGTCTGGGAAATATCGACAACCCAATGGGCTGTCGGAAAAAACGCCAGGCCCAATTCCTTCTCTAGGTGGGCCGCGCAAAAGCCCAGTTTCCTCCAGCAAGGCCCACCTACAGTCTGGGCTGTAATCCTTCTCTTTGAAATATTTCAATTATTTTGTATCAAAATTTTCATCATTTGTTCAGCCTTTTCGTTTTTCATGTTCAAGATATCGCTTATATAGGGGATAAAATCCCACTCCCACGCCTTCAAATCGGGTTTAGTCCAATCAATATTCGTAATAAATCAAATAATTAACAGAAATACGGTGTCCTTAAAGCAGCTCACAAACTGTTCGATGAAATGTCTGACCGTAGCGTTTTCACATGGAACGCCATCATAAGCGCCTGTATCAAGTCCAGAGACTTAAGCAAAGCGCAAACTTTATTTGGTTCTACTCCATATAAAGATCAGTAACATATAATTCGTTGATATCATGGTATGCAAACTGTGATGGTTATGAAAATTTGAATTATTTATCCAAGTGGAAAATGAAAGTGATACAACTCGGATGGACGGCTTTACACTTACGAAAATGCTCAACTTGGTAGTTAAGTTTAAGGGTTTTGAATCACGGGAAGAAGTTACATTCATTGATGGTTAAGAGTGGAAATGATTTGAGTGGTTTGATAGACATGTACTCTAAATCTGGGAGTTTTTGAGATGCTCGCTAGGTTGTTAATGGATTTGGTAGTGAAAAATGCTATGGTGGCAGCTTGTTGTCGACAAGGTGAGTTGGAAATGGCGCGGGAGATAATTTTGAGTGATCCGGAGTTGAACGATAATGTATCTTGGAACACAATAATCTCGGGGTACGTGCAGAATGGACGTGAGGATGAGGCAATCGAGTTGTTTATGCGTATGTCAGAGGGTGGATTTTGTTGGAATGAGCATACTCTAGCTAGTATATTGAGTGTTTGTGCTACTCTGAAGAGTCTGAAAAATGGAAAGGAAGCTCATGTTGGGTTCTGAAAGAAGGAATGTATTGAACCTGAATAAAGTGGCGGCATTGTCGATAGTTACTCCAAGTGAGGGAATATGAGGTATGCCGAGAGTCTAACAGGAAAGTTGGAAAAGGGCAACTTGTTTTCTTTGTCTTGAATGATTGTGGAATATTCGGCTAAAGGGCGCATGCTAGAAGCCAGTGCTATTGGATTCTGTAGTTAAGAAAAGCTCTTTCATGTGGACTGCAATTATTTCTGCTATGTGAAGTTGCAAGAGTGTGAGTAAGCATATGTTCTTTTCCGCGGGTATGTAGCAAAGGAGACGACAGTTCCAGATCTTGTGATTCTTGTTAGCCTGCTAGGCGCATGTGCATACAAGCTAGTGTGGATCCGGGGAAACAAACCCATGCATACATATTACGAAAAGGAATCAAAATGGATGAGAAAGCCGTAAGTGCTTTAGTCGACATGTGTTCAAAATGTGGCATTATCTCACTTGCGCTGAGAATATTTGAAAGAGTTGGCTTCAGAGCCTTGTCATATACAATTTCATGATCGCTGGTTGTGCTCACCATGGGTATGAATATGAAGCTATCCGTCTTTTTGAGGAGATGATAGAGCAAGGCGTAAACCTGATAATGTAACCTTTATCGCACTTCTGTCAACCTACCACATCTGAGGTTTAGTTGAAACAGGTGCAAAATACTTTTATGCCAATGTGCAAAGACTATGCAATACCTGCAAAATACTTTTATGCCAATGAGCAAAGACTATGCAATACCACCTCAAATGATCACTATGCATGGATGGTGGATTTGTATGGAAGGTCAAATCAACTTGAAAAGGCTGTGCGTTCAAGGAAAAGATGCCCATTGAACCTGATTATATTATTTTGAGTTCGTTCTTGAATGCTTGCAGAAGGAATAGAAATTTAGAACTTGCAAGAATGACGGAGAAAAAGCTATATGGGATTTGAAGGAGATAACGGGTCAAGGTACATTCAGTTGGCTAGCGTTATGCATCAGGGGGAAAGGGGGAGGAGATGGGGAGGGTGATGAGGACAATGAGAGGGAAATAAGTGAAAAATCTTGCAGGTTGCAGTTGGGTACAAATACGTAATGGAGTTCATATAGTTACCTCCGGTGGTAGATCTCACTCAGAAGGAGAGTCTATATATTGTATTTTGGATGCTTGATTGATGAACTGTATGGTAGAGTTAGTATAGAAGAAAAAGCTCAAGCCTTGATCTAAAAGATAGGTACTCTGACCGTATAATGTCTGGAATTCTTGTGTTTGATGATATGATTCGGGTGCACACGAAACTGAGTTTTTTATGTGAAGTGATGCACAGAAGGTATGCCAGATGTAGCTTGCACTTGAAACAAAAAAGTTCTTGTTTTATACATATATTTTTGTTAGTTCTTGTAGGCACTCTTACTTTCAGGATAATTGGGATCTTGACCCTTTGTGATTATTTCTTCTTATTTGGTGCTCATTCTTTGGCAAGTTATATCCTCCTAACTGATGCTGGAGTCGTAAGCAGGGCCTTGCCAAGCACGAGTTTTGTCAACAAACATCGGGCTATTTATAGCTGAGGTTGGTATAAAGTGTTGTAATTGATAAGGCATGTTCATAAATTGGAAGATAGTAAGATAGGATGTTAGTAAATTCTTTCGACGTGCCATTTTAAAGATGACCTCACAACTTGTTGCAATGCAGGTGATTGTTAAGGATATTGACTGGGATATTATAGTTTGTCTTGGGATATAAAAACGGGAGATCGCATGATTTTTCCGATGATTAATTCAAAAGATAAACTGGAAAAAATTCTATCAAACTTACTTCTAGTAAGATTATTCCTCCTTGCAGATCTGTTTAGCTCAATGTGTGGAGAGTGGAGACATGCAGCAGGGATTTGTCACATGGAGTTGTATTTTAGCATATATGTAAACTAGAAGGCTTTCACTTACCTACCAATCCTTTTGATTCTTTGTATACAATTTGTTCACGACAGAGCAAAGGTAGAGTGCTACTGATTTTATTTTGATCATTAGAAATGTCACAAGTTTGTTGAAATGTGTATAGTGCAATATTATTACACGAATTGCAAAGTTGTTAGAACTCATTGCACATTTTTAATTACTTCGTTGGCCTCATCATATTTTTCAAAAAGTATCCTTAAAAGAAGTATGTGGTGGATTGAACCATAATTGAGATGAAATATGTACGTAGCCATGCTCTTTGGTATATTAAGATTGTCATTTTTTTGTAAATCCACATGATGAAATTATGTCCAGGTGGGAAAAACCGAATTAGAAGACCAGTATTCTGTGTTGTCGAACACCAAATATTTTACTCTCCAAAAATGAATCAGGTGATAAAAAATTGCACGAATCCACAAGGAAAATAGAAAAAAAAAGGAATGCAATATTTTTATCTTTTTTTCAGAGATTTGTTCTGGGATTTTTTCAACTCCCAAGGAGGCAGACAACCTTTGTAGTGGGAATGTAGGAACAGTGATGATATAGACACTTCTCTTTCTTTATGGTTCATTGAGATTGAGGAGAAGCAGCTGAAAGAGCTTCTCAGACTCTTTTTATCGCTGTCGGAATCCTCAAATGTCGAGTCATGATGAATTGTAGTTGTTTTAAGAGCCTCCGGAAGTACACAGTTGCAGAAGGAACCTGTACAAAGAAAACGACACGGCCGTTAAATGAAAAGAGAAGCAAGTATAGAAGTAAAAGATGATTGTGGAGTTGAATAAGTGTAACGGACCTATTCGTGCGAGGCGATTCACCCATTTTGGTATCCGGTTTCCCGTCAACTTGTAACACATCTCTTCACAAAAATGGTTGCAGTTCTTAACAACCAAATGATATGCATCACCGTGGTAGTTTACGGCTTGCTGCTCCATGAATTCTCTAACTTGGTTGTGGTTTAAAAATGTCGTGCCTAAGAAAATTGACTTCCTAAAACTGAAGCCAGGGCATGTCCGAGGTTCGACTTCAAATATACCACTCGTAGGGTAATCATGTGCTCCAAAGGCATATTCAACACCGTGCACTGTAAAATAATCCAGCATTTTAGCCAAAGATAAAAGCAATAAAATGCTTAGGTAAGTATTACTGAAATCAAGTAACAATTAGCATTACGGTTGTGATAGAACTGATCAGCAGAATCGTTATGTATGTTCTCGGCTGTATGTATAAACCTGAAATACTCAATTTTGGAACTATGGATTTAGAAATCCATCCTACTGCAGTTAAGTTTGTCACCCAAGTTCTCGCATAAATGTTCCAAGAAACTTATAGAAGTTGTAGGTTAAGGAGTTCGATGATGAAATTTTGACTAAGGAAATGTACAATCTCGTAACTCAACCGACATTGTTTTCTATAACTCGAAGAATAAGTTCTAATATTTGTTTTTTCGGGGTGGGAACTTGCTCTGACTTCTGTAGATCAGTCAACTCAACAAATCAAAGATTTATACGTGTAAAGTTTTAAGGAAACATTTAAATGAAGCAGCAACAAGCTTCTCAAAGTAGGAAAAGCATTCTTCATATTTATGACGACGAAGCAATAGTATCAAGCCAGAAACTCCGATTAGAGCAAAGTAAGAATTTCAAAAATTAAGGGCGTCAGCGTACCTTCGAGACCTGAGTGAAAGACACCAACGCCAGCCCAGTAGAAATAGTCATTGATTGCAGTTAAGTCGTATACATTGAGATACACCGGTGTATAGCCAGGGCTATAGCTCACGGACTTCACTTTAGGAAATACACAAAAATCTAGCTCTTTCCGTTGCATATGAAAAGGAACAATGGATCGCCAACCATTTTTAAATTTTGATTTCATGTTCAAGGACGAAATGAGGAATATCGCAATACCCTGTTCCAACCTGCAACGGGACTTGAATGTCAGTAACTCCATCAGGAAGCAACTTTTCTACAATGTGAACATACGAAAGCATTCTGCACGGATATATCTTGTAAATGCAGATATTCTTAGCAATTCAGGAAAAAGCATTAACTAAAGTTATACTGATTTTTGTATATTTTTGCTCAAGTACAGATTTTGATTGCCATTTCTTTTGCAGGTCATACTTCATTTAAGTCACTGAACTGATTCCCAATCTAGGATTTACCGTCAGTGATAAACATTGAGTATGTAGTAAATAATTACAAAAATCACATCCTTTTATCATTTAATGCAGCTAATACCCCTTTCTTTCTCATAGAAATTGATTTGAGGAAACGGTGTAGACCTTTAAAGTATGTTGATTTTTCAAAAATAAAATAAAAAACTAGGGGAAGACATTGGTTAGATGAAGCAAACATAAGCCTTAGCACTAGCAAAACAAAAATTAATCTTTCCTAAAGGACTAGAAGTTTACTAGAACTCTTAACTATTTTGCATTAACATGGTCTACAATCCCCAGCTAGAGTACAGAAGTAGGTTATCTTTCGAGAAGGATAAAGTCAGTTTCATCACCAGCAATTACCGATTTATGCAGAAATGAGGACATCTCACAATTCTCAACGAGTACCAACTTTTCAAAGCCAGAACTTTTAGTTATCCAATCCAAATGTGCGGCGGCAAGAAATGAGAGTGAAATAATTATTATCATTTCGCGGGGAAAGAAAGGAAAAACAAACATCATTCTTTCTTTCGCTCGGAAGATTGTGATCTCGTCTCTTTTACTAAACTCAGGGATCATAAACAACCTAACAACACCAGTCAATCGTGGGAAACTGTGTTTGGGGAATGTCTGTAAAATAATAAATACCAATACTCTAAAACAAGCTTGAGCTTTTAGATGAGACGGCAAATTAGTATGATATTAAAGAAATTATATAAATTAATACACGGCAAAAAACTATACAAGCTTGAGCTTTTAGATGAGACGGCAAATAAATATTCTACCTCATATTATCAAGAAAGGAGCATCAACTAAGCTAATAAAAAATGCTAAGATCCCTGAACTCAAAACTTAACTAAACACTTCATCTTTAGCTCATGACATAGATTGAATCTACCCAAACCTCAACCCCAATTGGCAATAGTCAATAAGAAAAACAAAATGTTTGAGCAATGTGCAGAGACATCAAGCATCAATTGGAAGAGAAATCCCATTAGATTGCCATTACAAATCCATGAACTCCAATACCAACACAAAGAACGAAGCTTTTTCAATTAAAAATTGAAGCTTTTTTTGTTCCATTACATAGCACTAGAATTGAAGTATGCAGATCTAAGCCCAAGATGAAAAATCTTGAAAAAGGGTCAGCTATTCTCAACACAAAACTAGCAAACCAACAAATCAAAAAATAGTTATACTAACTCTAAACAAACTTCCAACAAAAAGAAACCCAGATTCAAAAACAGCTAAAGGACAGAACAAAGTTATAATGCAGCTAATTCAAGTAAAAAGATTAAATCTTGCATACATAAATAGAACCAAAAAAAGCAAAGATTCCATATTTCAAGAACAAGAAAAAAAACCCACATCATATTTTACCTCAATGGAACAATATCACATTCATAATCAGAACAAGAACACAATGTGGCTTTAAAGCTCCCATTTTTATTTTGTATTTTTTCTCTTTGTTAACAAAGCTGCTGAGCCAGAAGAAGAAGAGAGGGCATAAATTAAATTATAAAGTCAGGGTGACACGTTTTATTCAAAGCCTAGCTGTTGAAAAAGAGCTGACCTGTAATTTCAACTAAATTGTCTGAGTTTTTTTGTTCAGACAAGAAAAGGGATAGGTGCCAAATAGAAAGTACAATTATTTAAAGTTTATTACAAAAGAGAAAGTACAATTATTTAGAAAGAATGGGACAGCTGGAAAATTCTTTGACTTGTTGGTTAGGGTGATTCCATATTTCCATGTGCTTTGGGTCCGACACATGAGTGATCCGTATAAAGGTAATAAGACAATGACAGAAAATAGCTCCTTCATCAAATAATTTTGACACTTCATTGTTAGTATTATTATGAAGAAAATATCTATACCTTTTTTTTTTGTTTTTATAACAATAACTAAGTCTTTTAATTAACGCGAGATAACAATTTTTAGCACGAAATAAAAGAGAACGTGAAATGCGAGTAGCACCAAATGTATCCTCTTGTGTCATCGGGTTATTGTGTCGAGTTTCCAAGTAGGTTTGTAAAAGAAATAGGTGTACGTGACTCTGATGAAGCTATAGTTAAAATGTATTTGGACCTATGGAGACTAGATCGATGAGGTAGATGGTCCTAAGTCGTGGTAAGATAATTTGGGAACAGAATATAGAATCTTATCAAAATTGCAATATGACGAAGCCGGACAATGGACATAAAAAGTATTAAAGTCTTAAACTTTTTCATTAAAAACTCGAAAAGTTGAACCTTGCGCCATTCATCAAAGGCGCCATTTACGGACAAAGAATCCAATCACGTTGTTACTTTTGAGCCGTGGATTCAGAGTTAAGACGAGCTGTTGATTTCACGGACAAAGGCAAAATATTAACATTTTTTTTTTCGAACCAACTAAGTTCTTAAAATGTTTAAATTTCATGGTTACCTATTTTTTGATTTGTTTATTGTAAATCATGTGTAGATTCTACATTCCTTGTATTAGTATAGGCAAGAAAGTTACTTATGTTCCCTAACGTGTCCTTGTGTCCTTGTCTTCTATGAAAACTGGACATAAATAATCATGTGGATTTAGAAAAAAAAAATGATATCTTAACATGCCAAATATTATTACCACACTTTCCTTCTCAATTATGGTTTAATCCCCCACATATTTCTTTAAGGATAAAATTACAAAAATATCATTTTAGGCCACGAAACAACTCAAAATGAGTTATGAGTTCTAACATTACTGCAACTCGTGTAATATTGCACTATACACATTTCAATAAACTAGCAACATTTGTTAATGATCAAGATAGAAGTAAAACCAGTAACATCTCTACCCTAGCTCTACTGTGTTATACAAAGAATCAAAAGGACTGGTAGGCAAATGAAAAGCCTTCTACTTTACATAAAAGCTAAAATACAAGTTACAACTTCATATATTAAGTTAATAACTCCCCCTCCATGTCTCCACTCTCCACACATTGAGCTAAACACATCCGCAGGCCGGAATAATCTTTACCAGAAGCAAGTTTGTTAGAATTCTGTCCAGCTTATCTTGTGGATCAATCACTGGAAAAATATATAATGGCTCCGGTTTTTATATCCCCAAGATATTTACAGTAACCTGCATTATAACAAGTCATGAGATCATCTTTAAAATCGCACATCGAAATAAAAGTTCATCTTCTATCTTCCAGTCTATAAACACCGCCTTCTTTAATTACAATGTTTCATTACAACCTTATTTTTACTAACCCGGCATTCTTTCTCGACAAGTTTTCTGCGCTTATGAAGGCCCTGTTTGCGACTCCAGCATCAGTTGCAAGGATATAACTTGGCAAAGAATGGGTGCTAATAAGAAGAAACAATCTCGACGATTCGAACTTCGTAATAATCCTGAGTAAGAGTGAGTGCCAAATAAGAACAAACAAAAGTATATATGAGGCAAGATCTTTTTACAAATGAAAGGTATATTTGGCATACGGCATACCTTCTCTGCATTACTTCACCCAAAAACTCCGTTGTGCACCCGAATAATATCATCAAGAACAAGTATTCCAAATATATTAAGGCCAGACCAACATATTTAGATCAGGGCTAGAGCTTTGTCATCCATACTAGCTCTATCGTACAGTTCATCAACCAAGCATCCCAGAGTACAATATATAGCCTCTGCTTCTGAGTGAGATCTATCACCCGAAGTAAAAATATGAACTCCACTACCTATTTGTACCCAGCTGCAACCAGCAAGCTTTTTCACTTCTTTCCCTCTCATTGTCCTCATTACCCTCCCCATTTCGTCCCACTTGCCCCCCGATGCATACACACTAGCTAATTGAAAGTACCTTGACCCATTATCTCCTTCCAATTCCAATAGCTTTTTCTCTGCCATTCTTGCAAGTACTAAATTTCTGTTCCTTCTGCAAGCGTTCAAGAATGCACTCAATATAATAGAATCAGGTTCAATCGGCATCTCTTCCATGAATGCCACAGCCTTCTCGAGCTGATTCGACCTTCCATACAAATCCACCATGCAAGCATAGTGATCAATTTCAGGTGGTATTGCATAATCTTTGGTCATTGACGAGAAGTATTTTTCACCCGCTTCAACTAAACCGCAGTGGCGGCAGGCTGACAGAAGTGCGATAAAGGTGACGTTATCAGGTGTAAGGCCTTGTTCAACCATTTCATCAAAAAGTTGGATAGGTTCATGTTCATACCCGTGGTGAGCACAACCAGCAATGATAACGTTGTAGATGACAGTGTCTCTGTAGCTTGATCCTTGGAATATTTTCAATGCATGCGACATAATGCCACATTTTGAATACATGTCGATCAAAGCACTTGTTGCTTTCTCATCCATTTTGATTCCGTTTCTTAGTATGTATGCATGGATTTGTTTCCCAGGATCCAAACTAGCTCGTGTCGCACATGCGCCTAGCAGGCTTACAAGAATCACAGGATCTGGAACTTCCGTATTTGTAGCAACATACTCGCGGAAAAGAACAAATGCATCCTCGCACTGTTGCAATTTCACATAGCCAGATATAATTGCAGTCCAAACAACAAAGTTTCTCTCAACTAAAGAATCAAATAGCCTTCTGGCTTCTAACATGCACCCTTTCGCCGAATATCCTACAATCATCGAAGTAAGAGAAAACAAGTTGCCCATTCCAACTGTCTTGTGAACGCTCTCAGCATACCTCATATTCCCACACTTGGAATAAATATCAACAATGCCGCTACATATAAATGGATTCGAATACATTCCTTCTTTCAGAATCCAAGCATGGGCTTCCTTTCCGGTTTTCAGACTCTTCAGGGTTGAGCAAACACTCAATACACTAGCAAGAGTATGCTCGTTCCAACGAAATCCTTCCTCCGCCATACGCTTAAATAACTCGATTGCCTCCCCCTCGTTTCCACTCTGGACATACCCGGAGATCATTGTGTTCCACGAAACATTGTCATTCAACTCGGGATCACTCAAAAATATCTCCCGCGCCATTTCCAACTCAGCTTCTCGACAACAAGCTGCCACCATAGCATTTTTCACAACCAAATCAACCCACCCTCCACCACCAAATCCATTAACAACCCCGCGAGCATCTCTAAAACTCCCGCATTTAGAGTACATGTCTATCAAAGAGCTCAATGCGAAGCCACTCAAATCATTTCCACTCTTAACCATAAACGAATGCAACTGTTTCCCGTAACGCAAAACCTTCAACTTGGCAACCAAATTAAGCATTGTCGTAAGCGTAAACTCGTCCATCCGAGCTGCACCACCTTCATTCTGCATTTGGTTAAACAATTCAATAGCTTCATCTTCACAACCATCGGAGTTTGCGTACCCCGATATCAACGAGTTATACGTGACCGTGTCTTTACATGGAGCAGAGTCGTATAGAGCTCGCGCTTTGCTTAAGTCTCTGGACTTGATACAGGCGCTTATGATGGCGTTCCATGTGAAAACATTACGATCAGACATTTCATCGAACAGTTTGTGAGCTGCTGTAATGAGACCATGTTTGGAGTATATGTTAATTAGTTGATTGGTCTCGAAGATTGATTGGATTAAACCCGATTTCAAGGCGTGGGAGTGGAATTTTAGTCCCTCTTTAAGCGAAGATTTCATTTAACATCAAAAAAATATAAAATTGTTCCAAAGAGTTGAGAAGCTCTTCAGCTGCTTCTCTTCAATCTCAATGAACCATAAAATAAAAGAAAGAGAACCAATCTTGTATTTGATACTTTTTCAGGGACTAAAAATTGCAAAATCACTAATTCTTTTTATAAGAAGAAAATTGAATTGCGTTTACGCATATATGTCAAATAATTGGAAAAGAATAATATTTCTCTTTTGAGATCGATAAAAACATATGATATTGACTATTTCCATATTGTTTTCGAAATACTTCAAAAAGATAAGATGCCCAAAATATCATAAAAAGTATCAATTAAAATTGATTAAAAAATACATCTATATTAAATCGTAGTACAGAGAATTAACTCATAATCGATACAACTGGTGTTAGTCTACCAATTGAAATAACATTCGGTGGTTTATGCAATTTACTTAGGATCGTGTGTGAGAGTTTCTCAAGGAGTAAAACTCACAAAGTTCACCCTCGTGGCACCCATGTAATCTTTATTAGCAAATATCTCTCTGCAAAATATAAAAAGTAACACCTGCTGCTTTAAATAGTGCTATACTTTACTAAAATTGATAGCAAAACTCGATGAAATTAACCATTCATCAAACCAACGCGAGGGCCAAAGTACAACAAACAACATGAGCATTGACTAAAACTAAGGCAAAAAGAAAAAACCACCAAATTAGCATAGAGACTATAATTACTTTCCAAAGTACTCATCTAACCCGTTCAGACCAACCAATGCAAAAACACCTCCAACTAAACATTATGTACATGCTATCCCCACGGCCGATGCCGCTAACAACGCGAGCGCGATTATATGCAAAGTCCATGCTACAGTTACCTATGCACACTATGTTAAGTCCTTTATTGCCCTCTTGCCTTCTCTGGAAACTGAGACAGTTCTTTATCGGCGAAATGAAGGAGCCTTCTAAGCCTTAAAACCATATCACAGTGGAAAGGTAAAGCAGATCTCCTCTCTGAATACGCTGGACTAACTGTCATCCACGACAAAGCATGAAGCTCGGCTGCTATCGACTCGAGAATTATATGAGTTTCAACCTCAAAATCTTTGGCGTCGGAGCTTACCATACCCCTTCCCACCTGCTTGCCAACGCCCTTCGCTGATTTTTCTTGACTGAAGTTATTACCTCCGTAATGGTCAACTAAACTAACTGACAGAACAGAGGGCCATTCATCCTTTGACTGGCTTCTAGTATCTTTCCTCATTGAAGGAACAGCTTTTGAGACTACAAAACCTGTAGAAATGGGAATGGCAGAACCTTTGCTGTGTAGAAGATGAGCAAGAGGAGGGGAGTCGGCAGTGAGGCACGTAGGGAGCTGAAGGGGTGCAGGAGGCAGGAAACGCATGCTTGGGGAAGGAATTAGAATGTAGGATGAAGATGTAGAGCCGAGAGATCTCACTGGTGTATAACCTTCAAGATAGCCTGACTGACCTGATGTCGCACTACCTTGACTCACCCCTGCAAACAAGGTGGATTCAAAGTTATACAGCAATCCCCAAGAAATAGAAATACTTAAAAGAGTTGCGTAGGTAAAAGCACCCTAAAATAAAACCACAATTCCCTAAACAGATGAGACTTGAATCAGAGGGATCTATGGCGCCCTCCTTGAAAAATTTCTCCAAGATAGTATTTGCAAGGCATGCTCATCTGAATCGCTCAAGGATGTAATCAACCATAGACCAGAAATAATGACCTGCTACAGTTACACACATCTTTAACTCCACCTTACAGTGTTTTTATGATTGTATCACTTAGAATGTCACTTCAGCTCTTAACTCAAATTTCATCATTTCAGTTTGCTCTGGAGATCAATCTATAATGGACCGATACGCATGCCTAGCCCATACACAGGGCTCGCTCTGTATAACAATTTGATCGATCAGATAGTGCAATGCCACTATCCTCCCATAAGCCTCGGTCTTTACAGAATAGAAAGGTGTTTCTTGCTTCAATTCTTCTAACTCTTGGGATTCCCCTCAGTGACAGGTGTACTCCTTTGGCCAGTTGCTTGTAACATTTTGCTTCTGGATAGCATTTCCCTTGGTACAAACCGAGGGGCCAAAAGGTAAAACTAACAAACATTTGAAGTTTTTCTAGATACATTAATTGCATTAACACTATTGCCCCGCCAGACAATGATAATATAAGACATCCACCTAAAAGCAATAGATGATGACAACTCCAATATAAAGTTCAACATATATGCGCACCAGGAGATGTCGAGTCTGCTTGAAACACTAGTTGTAAGGAATGGTCAATCGAAACTGAAAGAAAACTGATGCTCTGAACCCACTGCAGCAAGCCTTTCGAATTGTCCAACGCTGGATGCCCACCCATTAGCTGCTTCCTGGAGGAAGTTTGTCCAATACCACCTTTCATGTATGAAGAAGTCTTCGAATGAGAACCATATAATGGGCTAGTTGAAGAAGTATGTGATCTCTCTTGCATTAAACTCATCTCCTGCTGCTGCATTGAAGGCCCATTGCTACCTGAAGATACTCCATCAGGAAGGGATCGTCGCAGCTGTAGAGACCACTTTTTCACCTCAGAACCCCCAGCAGAATACAAAGCTTTCTGCCATTCTGCAGAAAACAAGTTCAGACAATACATCAATAGCATGTGGCTGATGATATGAAAATTTTAGCAGCCTTACAAAAAGAATCTAGCTCAAAGTTCCCTTCAAACTCTTCCATAACAAGAATCCAAATATATTCAGTAAGTATAAGTTCATAAAAAAGTGATTATTACCAGACTGTTATACTAACTAAGAGAGTATAGCTTAACGATAATCTCCAAACAAGTATTTTGAAATCTAGGGTGGGGGATACACCTTCAAGTAAACTACATCGTTCACATGATGCCCATTACTCATCCTTACACGACTTAAGCACTTCAGCCTAATTTATGTACTACAGCTTAAAGTGAAGTAATCCGGAGTAAATAAACTGTTTTGAATGGGAAGAAGCTATAGAAAGAAAAATCTAGGCAGCCATCCCCATGATCATGCCAACCTACTACAAAGATGTCGGGGATAAAAAGTAAAAGGTTGAATAGTAAAAGTAGAAAACTGATTTAATACCCTGGCACTCGAGCTCAAAGAAGCACCCAACTCGTGTAATGACAAAGTCTCTAGGCTTCACACTACTAGCATCAGGAAAACAAGTTTGAAGAATCTGGCATCCTTGTTGCAATATCTGGATAAAAAGCGACTGCAGACCCTTTGTGTCTTGTCGACTGCTTATTCCTCCAAAGGGGTAAACATTACTGTCGAGCAATTCTCCCCTTGAGTCTGTCCATATGCACACCATCCAACGCCAATCCTCAGTCCATCCGTAACAGCAATGTAAACTTGTTAGTGCTTTCTGATGACCAGATCCATGACCATCTGAATCTAGGGAATCAGGCTGAGGAGCCGGTCCGTTATCGCCACTTCCTGAAGAAGCTGAACTTTGCATAAAGCTAGTACTTGCACAATCATCTGATAATAGCTTTGAAAAATCAGCTGTGTTCCCCAGAAAGGGAGAAAGCCCGCGGTCTAAAGAACCAGGTTCTGCAAGAATAAAGACTGGCTCAAACAAACAACGAATTTCATCCTGAGGAAAGGTATCTCCATTTCTGCTGGTATCACATCCAAGTCCTCCACTCCTTGCTGATTGCCAGGAGTTATCCCAGGTACCAGGTCTCATGCTTGCATCCAGCTCACCCTCTCTCTGAAGATGAGGTCCAACGTTTCGAGAACTGACGCAGTCCTTCCACATACCAGCAGCAGGAGATGCCATTTGCATCAAGACTGACTGCGATCTTCCTGGTGCAGGATGTGGAGTTGTTTCAACAGAGACTCCTCGTGAAACACGCCGTGCTTTGTTGTATACGGTGAAAGCAATTTCCTTAAGAATGACCATCTCGTTAAGAGTAGGAGTAGTAACCCTAAAGATGGATTCGACTGTCACAATCTGCAATACCAACTTAGGTATACTAAATCCTGCGAGAGTTGTAACATTTGAAAATGACTCATCTACCACTGCAGTGCTACTCAAGGCTTTTGCAACTTGATTGTGCACCATAGATCTCCTTTCTTTATCTGAAGATCGAACAAGTGATCCAATAACAACAGAAGATTCAACCACAGTCTGTAGTACTGCAAGAGGCTCGGGGAAGGGGCACACCACATAGACAACCTGATTCAATAAACAGATTTAACCATCAGAAGTTGAAAATGTCTGGTCATGGAATTTAAGAAGGGAAAAGGAGTGAGTGATTATTTCAAGAAATTATACATGGCAATTTGAGAAGTTAAAGCATTAAGCTCTGGCAACTTTTATGCCCAGAAAGTGTTTTTCTTTCGTATTCAGAAGGTAATGATAAATTATTGGCTCAGCAAGGCTAAAACCAAATGACAAGAATAATACTAACTATAATGCAAGGCCCAATAAAATATAAGTCATGTTTTTAGCCATAGATTTATATAGTTGATGTTGTTTGCTTGCGCAATTGCAAAGTAGTCAGCAGTGAGGTAAAGATATTCCGCGTTCCTTTAATCCATTTTATATGATTGAGAAGCAATAAAGGTTCCCCGAATCTATAAAGATTTTCAATTAACACAATATGTGAAATAGATGGGACAATCAAAATTCAATTAATTTTGTTACTAATTATAAATATCATAGTAAAGATATCAAAATTCTTACAATAGAAAAAAAAAAATCCTAAAATGTGTGTCAAATGTGTGATTATTTGCAACATGGGCAGGTTGAATTCTAAAAATAAAGCAGAACCATTCGGGACTCGTTTATGGTTAGTCTGGTTAGGCCTCATGCCACTTCAGTAGCATACGCCAAATGTTCAAGACAATTATTGAACATAAAATTTAGAAAAGGTAACACAATCAGATTTAATAATAAAATGATGTTTCATGGAATTCACAACTTACAGTGCATGGTCCACTATTTCCTTCCTTGCCATTCATGGTAACAGATGAACCGAGTTTCAATGTTTTGAGAACCTTGGATAGATTCTTAAGAAAGCTAGTCAGATCCCAGCCATTGGACAGGGAGAGAAAATAATCACTGATTGATCCCAAAGTAGATGTATTATTGGTATCAATCTTCATTGATTGAGGGCAATCGAGCAGAACAAAACCAGAGGAAGATATTTTGCCAGAATCTATTTCCATCTCATTTCCAGGATTTTGGGGTGCATGTGTTCCCAGATTGCAGGCTTCATAAACTGAGGGCGAGAAACACCATGAGAATTGTAGTGAGTCGCACAATCCAGAACAACAAAGTTACCAGACAACATTCAAGCTTGAATTACAAGAAGCATAACACCCAAAATACAATAAATACGCAACAAAATTTCATGCTTGAGATACATGTTGACGACATCAAATCCATGAATATGAGCTAGCTGATGTAAAGGCAGAAATAGAAACAAGGGTTCTGGCATCATTACAAATGAAACCTTTTGGCACAAACTTCCTGCTTCAAACAAACAAATTTGACATAACTTATCTCGTGCCATGCCATTAGCAAGAAACCTAATCACAATGAGCGAAAGATCTTATCCAATAAATTGGTTACAAAAGTAGAAAGAAAGGTTCTCTTAGCAAGAATACCAACTAGGACTTAAAGATGTGCACTGCACAATTCACTCACTTAAAAAGTACAAATTATGTCCAATATCAAGGAAAAGAACTGGTTGAGGAGCACAATGAATAATTTAATTAAAAACATAGAACCTTTTTAAAATAAAAATAAATAAATAAACTAAAACAAACCACACAATGTCAAAGAAGATATCATATTGATTTTTTGATATTTACTTTTAAGGACTAATTTAATCACCACTGCAAGGAGAAGAATCCACACGTAAATGATTATACATTAAGATATTCAAGGATACAACAACATAAATCTACAAGACTAACCAGCTCCAAGTTGCAAGAAAAAGTCAGAAGCAGCAGTGGTGAGTGGACCAATATCTGGACAGACAACATAGTAGTTCATCTACCACAGAAACAAGAAAGGATGTAAGTAGTAAGGAAGAGTTTACAAGCCTTTATAACACTGATGTTAAAGAATAAATAAGCTACTTAAGAAAATATAGTAAGAAAGAAAAAAGAAAGAAACTATCCAGCACAAAAGCTGATGAACTATCAGTTTGACAGATCTTACATGTTTTGGAGTTGCATATGGTTCAAGAGGAGCTTTTTCCCAAATTTGTAAGGAACTGGCAGATACTTTGAGCCAATCATCTTGGTACCTATTTGCATAGAAATAACTTAACTGGCACATAGTTGAAATAGTCTACACATTGGCTTTAAATACAGCCAAAAACTAGTTACACAACTCCATGATGTACGGGCACGAAAGCAGTTACCACCGCAATACAAACACGCAAGATTTTTGCATTTTAGAATGCCCTAACAACAACAGCACGAACGAAGTATCACTAAGAAACAAGGCCCGCCATTATTTGACTCCACCCACAAACAAGGGGGACAACAGAAAAATCAGTACTCACTAATCCTTGATGCTTGTTAAGTGCATACATGCATTATGAGCGTGACACTACTTTGTATAAACATCACAGAACAATATTATTGCGCTTCGCAGGGAATATAACCTGACTTCAAGGGTACAGACATTTCTCTGTACTCTTATAATGTTCTGCAAGAATGGAATGCAGCAAGAGATACTACAAAAATAAGGTAGTGCACAATGGAGGGTAAGAGTTCTCCATTTAACCTAATGTTTGAGGATTATAGCAGAAAGCCACCCCAGCGAAATCAAAGACAATACTGGCATCCTAGGTGTAATTCCATGAGTCACACGTCAGACACTGTTGAAATATTGGTCTAGGACGAGAAAATGTAAAAGTATTAGTAGCACAAATCTGTAATGCAGCTAGAGGTGCCAGCTCATACAAATGACAACCGTAATTGGGTGCTTGTACTATGATAATAATGGCTAATGCAGCAACTGAGGCTGCAGGCCTATTCCCTTCATTCTAAGAAGGTCTCGGAGAGCCACAAAGAAAGTGTCCCAAATTAATTGTCTAGGATAACAAGACTTTGTACAAAACTCTACCACACAACCCTTTTTATTTAAAATCTGGAATAATATATAAAAAAGATATAACAAATTTAGGAAAATGTACACCAATTCTGCCAACTATGAACAGCGTGGTTCTTCATTTCCGACATGTTACCACTAAAATATGTAATGTAAATAAAAAACCAAGAAAATGCGGAAAAAAAAGGCACATAGGCCGCATGCATACCCGACGAGTATGGAAGGAAAAGGAACTACAGAAAGTGTGGGCCGACAACGTGAACGTTCTTGTTGATCTGACTCCAATAGAGAACCGTCCAGGTTCATTCGCCTTTCACTTGCTTCATTACCTCGGACTCCATCTGTTGTAAAAAGAAATACTTTGTAATCGTTCAACAGGTCATATAGCTCACCATGGTCAGCAGGAATAATCATACCTTTAAGGCAAGATGCCGTACCAGCAGAGGACATAGATGGACTCATGGGTTCTCCAACAGATAGAGTTACCGTATTAGACAAATCCCGACATTCACTAGCACTTGATGTAGATTCCGCAGAGAATCCATCACAAGTCTTTCCGGATTCATTGCATGGGCTACTGCCCCTGCACCAATCCGTAACAGATAAAGGACCGTCTGCAATGCTAAATGCAGAATTTAAAGCAGCTTTAATGTCCGACTGAAGCAAACTAATTGATAAAGATGCCTGAACCTGAAAATGATAATAAATTCCATAAAAAACATTATACTGTGCCAGAAAGCGTAACGATGATATGACCAGAGATCAATGACGGATGCACACAATTAATACTATATTAGCCTTGTACAATTGATGCTCTCATCAAGATATAAAAATATAAAAGACATTGATTCACAGATATCTAAGACATACAATACAACTCTTTACCCTCCACAAAAAGCCTGATCATTGAAATCAAACGTATTCGAGCAATATATACCATCATAATGAATAGTTCACAAACCATGAGAGATACTATGCAAAATAAGTAACTCAATCGTGATCATTTCTATAAATATTAGATAGAACAACCGAGGAAGAAGCTTTCAAGAGCAACACCCTTATGCTCTCTATATGACAAAGAAGACGTACTTGGCCATGCCATGAACTTCAGACAGGATATCCTAACACAGTGAGGACAACCGTAAAATTGAGAGGAGGCACCTGCAGGAACCAAAGAGTCGTTCCGGTCCTCACCCCTCTCAAGACACAATCGAGTCACACTCATGCACACATGCAAAAAAGCAATAAGCACTTCACTGTAAAATGGTAAGTATTAGAAGACATGATACTGAGAGATATAAGTAGATGCAGAAGGGCCAAAGGAAAGAAGAAAAAACCAATCTTTTTTACAAATATAAATTCTAAATAAATCAGCTTCTGGGAAGGAAAACCAAACTCCAATGATGAGGTAATCTTACATCGACTGAGAGCGGGTCAACGAGCTCCACTCCTGCTATATCCAGGGAATGGCAGGAAGCCAGAACTCCTCCACAACCAGCATGTACCATAGAAGGTCCACAAGAAAATCCACGTCTCCCCTGCTCTTTAAGTGCAAGCCAACCATAGGGACCATCCCCACAATCGGCATCCAGAGCCACATCAACAAATGAAGTAGCTTGCTGGACAAGTAATGCAATGCCATCAAGAAGTTCCTGAAGTGGTTGTCTAACTCCATAAGAAAGCATGCTTTCTTCAATGAATGAATTGTAAGGCACAGAAACTTCCATGCTTGAGGTATTCGTTTTGGGAACTTTAGGAATTCCAACTGACCGCCAAACACCTACAGGTGCACTTGAAGGCCCATCTAGTATTCCTCCATCTATATCACCAGCTATCCGGATCGGTATAATTTCTTTCTTTCTCAAGTCAGATTTGCTAGAAACATTGTGCACCATACTGCTAGGATCAACAAGAGCATGGTTAGAAATGCTATTCACAGACAACCCATTCAAACCAGAGGATGACGCGTTGGTGGAGGATAAAAGCGTATGCCGTAACTTGCACATGGAAGCCTGGCATACAAGGCATTCAACTTCTGTAGCAAGAACAGTTCTTGCAGATGGAAGAAACTTATCTTCTCTCAAAGATTCACGGGCTTTTATAGTAACAGATTTGATATTTGATTGGCTGAAAGTAGACTTTTGAGATGATTCAACTCCACCCTCGCCTTTAGAAAAGCTACTGGTACTTCCATTAATTTGTTGTTTTCCTCTTTCAACTTGTGTGTAATATTTCTTTGACTTTGAAACAGAAAATGCATCATTTCTTTCTGGACATGCTTTTGTACTCCAAGGCACGATGGACATCTCATCAGATCCATTACAGCGTAGGGGAGGTGGTGTGGCAGAGTATACATAATTGTTTGTGCTCGATGCAGAATCCACTTGGCGTGACTTTGGAACATACGGGCTCTGGAGAATCGCCGAGGAGATCTCACTCTTGGGGGTTTCCACGGCCCCATATTCTGGAGCAAATGTCATTAGTGCTTCAGCCTTCACAATATGATCGAACTCAGTATTGAAGGGTGGTAGACCGCAAGTTACTTGACCGGAAGCAGATGTGACTTCTTGGTTTTTGCTTAATAACTCTTCCACAGAAGTAGGAGCAGGTGGGTTACTAAAGCTGTCAAAGGTTGGAAAACCTACTGGTAAAAGCATCTGATCTGACACATCCATCAGTGAGTTGCTTGGACTGCTACCTAGCTCGCCCACCTCGGGAGCAGGAAATATGACAGCTTGAGACTCAGCAGTCCCTGGAGGCTTCATCACAAAACAAGGAGAACAAATCCAAATAATTAGTTATTCGGAGAATGACGATAACAGGAAGTATTTCAAAAAGAACATGATAGATAATTTGAAAAAAAAAAAACATGATAGATAATTTGATGCAGAGCAACATATAAAAAAATAATGGAGTAACCATGGCTTTTTTTTCAAATGGAAGTAAAATGATAAATGATTTCCCCGTGGAAATGATAACAAGCAAGAACATTTTTTTGTCAAAGAAGAGAAGATTCTGGCTATTTTAAATATCGTTCAGGAAATGATGATGGACACTTATAAGTCTGGACAGCAACTAAAGTGGCGAATTATCACTGCAAAGAAACTATAATGATTCAACAAAAATAATTCGTAGATGACAGGGGGGAGAGACAAGGATTACCTCCCCAATAGGCAAAGTATCATTCTCAAAGAAGTCACCGAAATCACCGAACTCTGATAGGAGTGCTTGGATATCCATTCCCATGCCTCTATCATCATCATCCCACCCCCAACGAGACCCAATCTGCTCATTTGCAACCCCGGTAATGGACACATTGTTGACCTCCATGGTTCCATAATCACTCATGGAAGGATTTAAAACCATCCCAGCTTGACCAAATGACTCAGATGTCCCAATTCGGGGCCTCTTGGAACCCTGAGGAAAAGAGGAAAAAAAGGTTATAAACTTTCTTTTCATACATTTAAAATTTCCCAAAGTTGAATCGACCAAAATCTTATTATCGATCCACGGCTACATAGTGTGATATGTTGACAGTTTTTCATAAAAGCTGCAACGACACATAAAGCAGCTGGCACTGGCTTTGAAGACGACAAAAATGAGATTGTAAATGGCCAGACACATTTGCTGCCACATAACAATATCTGTTACCATTACCTGACCATTGGGATAACACACTTAAAGAACCAACTTTGGCTATCAGTTTGATACGGGAGGTTATTGAGCTCATTCATATTAAAAGAAAATGGTTCAGATAAAATCAGGAAATAAATTAAATCTTTTAGAATTTAGGAAACACAGAAATGTACATCAACGAAAATGAGAGCTTGAGTAATACTAACAGGGAAAAAAAAATAAGCAGAGAGCAATAGGAGAGACTAAGTTAACAATCTAAATGGCCTAAAACGAAGATTAATTTCTATTGACAAACCAAATACTACTGGAGTTTTCCAGTTTATCACAACTTTAAAAATAATACCAGTTGAAGGCCATCATTCTGCATCTGACCCAGCGAAGATAAACCAGATTGCCTGGACATTAATGAATCTGCATCTGCCTCGAGATCACCAGCCCCCAAGGCCCTGCAATCACTATCACTGGAGGAACTACTTATGCTGCAATTGCTGCTACTATTACTGTTGCTACTGCTGCGATAGCCATGCTGCGATTGAGTTCCACTTTGTTCAATTGAAGATCCATCTCTTAAATCAACTTTGTCATCACTGTCAAAATCAGCATTAAAGGCAAGTGTAAACTCAGGAATTGATCAGCATTAAATGACAAAAGGTGGACAATAACAAATGGGAATTAGGCCTAACCCATGCATAAAAAGTGATGAAGCCAACAATGATGGACCAACCCAATTTTGTAGCCAGAATCTGAAATCCAGATAGACGGTGTTAGTTGACTGCGGATGCAAATTTAATTAGGACATTAACAAATCAGAAGTAACTTTAACCATTACGCATGTAGCACATTAACTCATTACTAGGCTGATGACATCTTCATAGAATAGCTTTATGGCAAAAAACACTATGCTAAATGCACAAAAATTTGTTACTATTTCATGTTAAGTTATCCAGTTAATAGAGAAAAATAAACCCTGAGATAATATGTCTGCCATGTGTGCCTATAACAAGCAAGCACCTCAAAACTATGTCCTACTGAGCCTAGTTTGGTAATATCTTATGCTTCCAATTTTTCTATAAGTATAGCTTATAGAAAGAATCATTTAAGCCAAGTAATATGATTAGGCTCGACCCATATAGCACACATAAACGGAAAAGTGATCCGAATCAGACAAACTTCACCAATCATACTGATACCTCTTCAACGATGATCTAGCAAACGATGTCTGCATAACTGGGACCAGGACACCCTCCGCTGGATAAACAAACAACTTTTCACAACATGGAAGCTTGTCTGACACCCCCCTTTGAGTACCTCTCGCCATAGCCAAGGACTCGGCATGAGGCTGATGAAAACTAGTATGTGGGTGCACATTTTGCTGCACCATCTTATCAAAGCAACCAATGGTCACTTCAACATATCGATTATGTCCCCTCCATTGACCTGGCAGTCCAGACCCTTGAACAACATTGTAGGGAAGACCTATAATTCCATTTGCACCTTTAAACTTCCCGGAGCTGTCCACATACACGAAAAATGATATACAAGTAAAATTCCCATCATACAATTTAGAAATGAAAAAAATAATAATTAAATATCCAAGGAAACTGAACACTGATAGGTACATCAAGAAGTCCATGAACCGAGAAATGACCAATTAAAATGTAAATTCATGTTAAGAGAGCAGCTCAACTGACCTCTGATACACTTGCTTCACAAGATCACTCGGACAATATCCTGTAAGCTTCCCACGCATTCCGTGCGGGGAGACAACAACTGCAATGCATGAATGCAAAGGTTAGTATGGTAAATCACTTTAGGTTTATAAGCTTGAAATACCTAAACATACTTCAAAGTGCATGCAGAACACAATTTTTACCTCCATTACCCATCTTTTGTAATAGCTTGGATTTTTTCTACACACAAAACATGGTTGCATCATAAATATGGGAATTTTTGGCATGTATATCATAAAAGAATTTTTTATCTACATATTATGGTAATGGTTTATGCTTTGACTCCAAATTAACACCTTTCTCCATCGTTTTGTCCATTTCTGTAGTTCTTATTTTGCACATGTAATTGCCATAACTGAAGTATACTGAAGAGTAATAGAAACTGAAGGCCCAACGACAAATCACCAACAAATGGAAACGGAAAACATAGTCATGCAATAAAATGGGAAAAGAGGTGGTCCAAAATAAACCGTGATATACAGACCTAGGGCTGAACTATTTGGTTTATCAAAGCTAGTTTGGCTCGGTAAACAAACTACCAGCTTCTTTGGTATGGCTAGTTTCACCTACCGAATACTGATCCGGACCATTTGGTACAAAAAAATTTATTGAACATTATTATGAAAAATTCAGAAATATTTAAACTTCCGCTGGAATCGTTCCTAAACAACTTCTTTTACTAGAAAAAAAAAAAAAAAAGCATTCCAAAACTTCAAACCAACAAAAACAATAAATCGTTATAAGTCATCCAACAATACGACAATAACATCTATTAATAAATATGAGATCTACTTTTCAAAAGCAGTCTGTTAATCAGTGCAAAATCAATCATGACCAGACAATTGGTCAATCACTACAAAATTAGTTATAAAATCTATTAGTAACTGAAGCAATCGGGCATTACTGCAAAATCAATCATAAAATCTATTTGTACGCGAAGCACTCGATCAATCACTTCAATATCAATGATAAAATCTATTTGCTACCGAAGCAATTGATCAATCACTACAAAATCAACCTAAAATACAAGTGCAACCAAAGCGCTCAATCCCTATAAAACCAATCATAAACTTTACTTGTGATTGAAGCAATCAGTCCACTGCAAAATCAATCATAAAATCTATTTGTAACTGAAGCAACCAGTAAATCCAAACAGAATCCATCATAAAATCTATTAGTGGCAGAAGCATTCAGTCAATATCTACAAAATTATATAAAAGTAAATAGTAAAAATACTTAAACAAACCACTTAACATCTATTAACAATGAAGTCCATCACTGTCACAAAGCATCAACAACAAAGTACTAATATTTTATACATATATATATTAAGGCTCTCCACATCTCCTTCATGATGTTGACAGACACATAAAATATGTTTGAAGCGTCTAGAGCAACTTTGTTTATCTTCACAAATCACAACAATGACAAATTAAAGCTTCAACACATACAAGCCTGAAATCATAATATAAGCAGATAATTTACCAGAAATTTTGTTATTTGAGCCCCCAGAAGAACGGGTGAGGAATGGTTCTGTGTCAGAATTTGAAAGAGTCCTGACATGCCTACAAGCCAAAAGAAAAAAAAGAACATTCATCTCACATCATTAAATACAGCTTATAGTAATATTTACAAGACTTCCACAAGAAAGCATAATCCTAACTACAGTTAAAAGCGCTTTAGCCCTACGACACTCTGTTCCTTGGTCCATGATTCTACCAAAGAGTAGTATAGCTAATAAAAGACACAAACATGCATAGAATGTTTGGATTGAGAGAGATTGAGAGACTAACTTAGCAGATACAATAACATGAACAAATATTGTTTCCTCTGTCGCGGTAAAGATGAACTCCACCACAGGCTGACCCCTCCTACAAAGCACCAACAAAAACATTTTGAGAAGAAACTTTCTATGTCAGAAACCATTGACGGCTCCTACAAAAATTAAATACAGAAATTTATGGATTAAGATGCAAGTGGAAATCAAAAACTGTGCAATTAAATATCAAATTTACATAAATTAAAGCAGGAAATAGATACCCACAAGGATATGCATGATAACTTGAAATCAAGAATAAATAAGAACTGAAGGATCAAAAAAAACAAAAACAAAATACAGCATTAACCATTGAACCTCATTAGGAGCATTTTCTAGTATCCCATTAAATGTTGAATGGAACCATAAAGGACTACAAGGGATTATTAACCTTGTTGATCTTTGGTACAGTTACAAACAAACAGAGAACATAGCCTGAGCACCTAATTCAAAGCATAAATTTCCAGGCGAAGCTAACTGATGCAGATTATATGATGTACTCTTAAACTTTCAAATGATATATTTAACATTTTGGATTTAACACAATTTCACAAGAGCTTTGAAGATTAAGACCTTTCTTCCGAAATACAGCACCATTTATTTACAACTTCACTTTGTCATTCTGCCGTTCCCCAAATAATGAATCTCATTATTCAACAAAGTAATAAATAAGACAAATTCAAAGAAAAAAATATGTAACTGCAACCACAACAATGCATAACAGAGAGTTGAGTGCTATTAGTAACTCAAATTTCATCATGAACATGGTAGTATTACCAATTCTGCATCTCAATAGTAGTCAAAAGAGAACTAACAAGCTTAAAGTAGTGTTGAAATGGGCTTTTTTATCCAACAGTCAGACTAGCACATGCTTTAAACAAGCAAAGTTCAAGCCCATTCCACAAAAGACTGACTATAACGAAAAATTTGAAACCCGAGGCATTATGTGTTGTCATAAGTAAAAGCTGTA
Source organism: Misopates orontium (assembly GCA_946800315.1). Lineage (NCBI taxonomy): Eukaryota > Viridiplantae > Streptophyta > Magnoliopsida > Lamiales > Plantaginaceae > Misopates > Misopates orontium. Next base: position 1,111,014 of record OX326948.1, on the reverse strand, counting down.
AGATCAGTGTTAATGTGTGTTAATGTCATTTAGTCTATTGGTTGAGTTACTTGAGTACCATCTTTAAAAACTTTTCTCGCACAAATTAGTAAATATTTAAAAAATCATTAGTCGGATTTTAGCTATTATTTCTGACAAAGAAAAGTCCCGTGCAAATGCCAGTATGCAGTAAATGGAATTGAGATTTATCCATTTAAATTGCCCCACCAAATGCAAACAGCGTGAACTATATCGTAATCAGCATGTCTAGTGTAGATGTTCCGTATTCAATAACTCCAAAAATATTGTGATAAATCATAAAAATCGCAAAGAATCAATATTAATTAACAATCATGAAAATTCCGACATCCAAACTCATCATAGATCTGATCGAACATAATACCGCTAGGCAGACCTGAACAGTTCTTCATTTTGTGTATACGGCTGATATTTTGAAAATATATCTCCAAAACGTACATATGAAAGCCCTCGAAGAGATCTGTCAATTGACAAGAACAAAAAGTGGTTATTTAATGTTAATGTGTATCAACCAATCGTAAGAAAGAAGCACAACCTTCCTATACAGTTTCGTAGAGCCTGGGAAAGGGAAGCTGCAACTTCTTCAGAGTCACCAGGCGCTACCCAAAGTCCAGATGCAAGAACTTTCATAGAGGATCATAAAATGTAAGCAATTAAATCCACCAGTGTAGAATTACCAAAAAAAAATCCATCAGGGTATGATCCACGTATTTAAATAGTAAAAATAAAGCAAACAGGATTAAATTAAACTGTAGTAACTAATCTACAACATCACCATGAAATAACATACCTCTCAATCTAGCAACAGCAGTCTGTGCCTTCTCAACAACAGACGAATGTTGCCCAGGGAGAAAAAGCCAAAGCTTGATCTTTTCATCTGTGCATCAAATAGAAGCATTGAGGAAAACATGTATGATTTTTATCACAGTAACAATGGTCACTTTGAACTTTACCAGGATTATGCAGACCCTGAGAAGGATCCCAGGGTCCTACAAAGGAATTAGTCCATGTGCTGAGAAATCCTTCCTTCTGCAGTTGCAAATGTGCTGAAAGTACCAGAAATGTCGCAGCATCTTTCTGGTCGACTTCCACACTTCGCAAATATCAAGCACAAATGACTTAGAATTGATCAAAGAGTCAAAACATATCTAACTGATTGCCAAGAAAGATCACGGAAATGCCATATGTAAAGTAAAACTCAAATATGAAAATCTTACAAGATATCAATATGAATTTTAACAAATAAAGAATCTGAAATGATGATTTTCGGCACTTAAGCAATGGCTTTGATGTCAATATTTCAGTACTTCACTTAGTTAATATCATTCAATACAAAGCGTCCCATTAAGAAAAGCCATACTGTTCATTAGACATTAAAACTGAAACAAAAACGTCTTCACTAAAACTTAGTGAATTATTCACTGGATAAACTTTCCTACAATTCCTTTGATGTAACTCACTCACTAGCATAAAATAATTAAAGACCACACCTCTTATCAGGTGATGTGATGAAATCGGATTCATGGGGAAGAAACTGAAACCATGATATTTGATGCAAACCACCCTGCAAAAAGAATTGAATAGAATTATTTGAATGTGGCTCTTTGATGAATAGAAACAAAAGGCCAGGCCATAAATTTCACGCTTCATAAGGAATTAGAATCACATAAAGCAACATATGTCAGTGATAAAATTAAAAATGGAATCATCTAGACAAAAAGTTAGCTTGGTGCACAGAAGGTTCTGCAAATGCAAGCACTGAATAAATGCTCTGATAAGTCATTCATCAGGTTTTGTAATTTTACTATTTCAATTAAAATCGTAGGTGAAAAGGCATAATTTTACATTATACACCAGCATCAGTTGCAAAGATCTCATCACTAAACCAGCCAAAGTAAGGTGAGTTATTGGCCAATCATGACTGATGAAACTGGATTGTGGTCCCATACCCTGAATTTAGTTTGTCATGAATGACAAAATTTTATATAATGCTTAATCAAATTCAAAAGATCGCACTTCTGTGATAAGGTAAGAAAGCAAAAGCTATTTCAAATCAAAAACCAGCCACATTATGCAGTATAATGATTTCTCTTTATGTTAAAGGGAATCTACTCTTCTCCATACATCCCTATTAGATCATTATATTCGATGCTCTCCTTCTACATTAGTAGGGCTCTACAGAATCCTTTTGGCTCAACCATAATTTTCCCTGAAGCCACAGTTTCATTTTTATAAATGATATCTTGAAAAGTACTACCAAAAGATCAAAAGCGCTGCATCCGACTTCATCTTTGCATAAATTACGTTCTCAAGTTGCCTACAGTGGTGGTGCTTCAAATGTAGAACTACAGTGCATACACTTGAATAAGTAGGGTCAAACGCCTTGTCATATTGCATGAAAACGTGTATTGATATCATGCTTTTGTCCTCACAAGATAACTCTATAATAGAGTTATGAATTGAACCGCAGTTATGTTAAACTGAAAAGCAACCAAGCCACCTCATACAGTAATTTGGTGTTTGTAAGAGGTTCATCTAGATATATGCAAACACTCGGCAATCAGTTTGCGCTGGTGCATGATGGTTTGCCACCTGCAACACCACGAGTCGAGCATAAACCTCTCATGGAGATTTCAATATTAATTTCTTGATAGCATAGAACTTATAACCTCCAAAATAATATCTCCACGTTACTCCGATGACTCTAGAATATAAAATCAATTGCCCCTACGCGACGATTGTCCCCCAACCTTTCCACCACCAATAACAGCCGCAAACTAACTTCATTTTTGCTAAAATTGTCTAAAGTTATTATATATGCGCAGACACAACAACACCGATAATTATTTAATACTAACACACAGCAACCCTTTGTCGGTGGCATAACTCGGTAAATATACCCTAATTATGATGCCAATTCATCACAAAATCAACACATAAACCCTAACTCCATCAAAATCACGCAAAACAACACAAACTAAAAATATCGAGCACAATCGCTAGTATAACCACATAACAATGCAACGAACTTACGATCTTAAAAACATTTGTCCACATCAGTATCACTCAATTCCCTTCGAGTTCAGCTTCCACCGCCAAAATTTGCACACTCAAAACCGCATATCACAAGCAATTCACCAACTACTGAACACCAAAAAAACAGCAGCAAATGCGTTAACTGATTAAATTTAACTCGAACAAACCTAAAATCACAGCGAATCACAATTGAAACACTATAATCTGCCGACAAATTTACCTAAAAAAAGGCAAAATCGACCGATCTAACAGCAGAACGAGTCCGAGCGCGTGCAATCACGCGTTCGTATCGGAGAAAAATCTGCCCTAGGGCTGAAGAACTGAACTGAACTGAAACTGATGAATTTTGTAAAATGACGATTAAATTTAAATACCTGTTTTAATAGTGAAGAAGAAGAAGAAGAAAGTAGTAAAAAAATTTCTTGTTTTTAACGATGAAATGGAAAAAGGATCAAATTTGAGAAATTAAAGAGGTGCGTGAGTTCGTGGGGAGTTTGTTATAGTCACACAAGATTTAAAAAGGTAGATTCCATTTAATGTGAGATTTATTTCGATTTTGAAAGTACCAAGTAACAAAATTTGACCTTATGATGGAATAATATTTAAATATGTATGATTGTGAAATCATCTAAATATGCAGAAAATATTATTAGAGTTGAATGTGAATTTTGAGGAAGAATACGTAATATATAATATTTGTGATATCATCGGAATATATGTGTAAGTGTATTTTTTATGTTTGGGTTGTGAAGGTCATGCATTTCTAATTAAGAGGATTTTTGGGATATAGTTAAATAACATAAAATTGAGGATACAATAATATAGAATAATATTACCAAATGAATTTTATGAAATGTCAAATAATGATGTCACGAGATAGAGGTTATTAAAAGCTATCGGCAGAAGATAGGGTGTCTCGGCGGACTTGATTCGAGTATAAGTCCGTGAGACACCCCATCTTCCACCAAAGCTTTTAATGATGTCATGAGATCAAGGTTATTAAAAGCTTTCGGCAGAAGATGGGGGTGTCCCACGGACTTGTATCGAGTATAAATCCGTGACCCCCCCCCCCCATGTTCCACCGAAAGCTTCTAATAATCTCGATTTCATGACACGCCAGTACAAGTCTGTGAGACACCTCATTTTCCACCGAAAGCTTTAAATAACCTCGATCCTGTGACACTTGTGCTTACAGAATTAGTACCAAGTATGACAAATGTCCATCTTTTCTTACGATTGCGCATTTTCTTTACTCAGTTTTGTTCCCTTCCAATTAATCATATATTTCGCAATCTTTACCTATAGAAACAAGTAATTCTCGACAATGGCCCAAGTGATTCTCGAGGATAACAAAGATAAAACACTAAGTCATCTGGAAACACATAAAGTTACATAGAAATTGAAGAAGAAATTAAAAAGGGGGTCGGATTTTAGGATTTTCTGCATGGAGAGAACGGTGGAGATGAAGCGCCAACCCCAACGAACGTGGTTGGACTTCAAAACTCCCTCTCGTTCGTGTACTAAAGCTAGAAAAGTCGAGGCATGCCAACGATTTACACTTTGCGAAGTAGCTAATGTAGTTGTTTGTAAGCTTTGTAAAGTAAAGTACAAAGACCAAAAGAATGGTGGTGCTAGAATTATGAAGAGGCATTTAGATAAATGTCATGTGAATCAAAATGATGGTGAAAATGAGGTATCACAACAATCAATATATCGACAATCTGATGGAATTATTACCACATTTAGGCATGATCATTTTAATGATTATTTATCTCGATTTATCGCACAAAATAATCTGCCATTTATTTTATTTCCAAGTTGATTAATGGAAATTCTTATTAGAAAACATCAGTTTGAGGAAATATCTCGGTATACTTGATTTGATGATTATATATAAAAGCAGCAATTGCGTTAAATGAATTGTTTAATAATTATTTAATTGGTGGACTTTCTTTAACTTCTAATTTGTAGCAAGATAGTGGTACATTTCATTTTCTTTGCATCACAGCACATTGAATATGCAAATCTGAATCATGCATAAAAGAATAATTTAGTTTCAACAATTAGATTGTCCACACATGTGTGAAATAATAAGGAAGCTATGATAAGTTCGTCAAAAAGTTGGAAAATCAAATACAAACTTCTAAGTGTTTCCTTTGATAATGTAAACAATCGTATAACGACTATTGAACATTTTCTAGCCTGAAATGAACTCGAATAAGGATGAACAGGCACAACACGACCTGCTACAACGTCGGGCGATAAATTTTTTTATTTGAAATAGAAAGACAAAGAAATGAGATAAGATGCTAGCTTTTGAAAGGTATTAAAAGAAATATACGTCTCGATATATGAATTACACAAAAAATAAACTATTTACATATTTTATGTTACACATGATTTATCTAAGTTGTATTCCTCTAGGTCCTCGATATATTTCAAATATAATATGAAACTAACTGATAATCATGCAATGTATTAGATAAAAACACGAGGCGCCAAAAAAATGATGATAAATTCGATTAGTTATTATAAAGTTCTATAAAAACAAAAAGTGATTCCAATTTAGAGAAACTCTATCTAAAACTAACTGATAATCATGCAATGTATTAGATAAAAACACGAGGCGCCAAGAAAATGATGATAAATTCGATTAGTTATTATAAAGTTCTATAAAAACAAAAAGTGATTCCAATTTAGAGAAACTCTATCTAACAAATATAATAAGAACATCAAATACTATTAATATCTTTGTTAGTTATGGCAAAAGTATGTTTTATGGGCGAAATGAGGAGGAAAAACATAATAAGCAAACAAAATAAACATTAAAATATTTTTTTTCAAAGGCATAAACCATCATTTAGGATGTACCACACGTAATGTTTTCCTGCTTTTGGTGTAAGTCCAAAATCATGAGACGTAACTTTGTGAAAGTTAAACTCCAAGGAGCCCTTTTGGATTTTCGATTCAAATCCGCCCGATGAATTTTTAGAAACATGGCATGAAACTTAATGGACTACAAAGACTTGAACGAGGGGACTGCAAACGACTGAGTATTTAAATTTAGTGTTAGTGGTATATCTAAATATATATGGATCGAATATTATGTCGGATATCGAGATTACGCAATAAAATAAAAGGAACATATCCTTTTTTTTTTTTTTTTTTTTTTTTGGTAATTACAAATGGAACATACCTGATTCCATGATTGTTAGATTAGAAAATGGAATCTGGGGTTGGTCTTCCATAGACTAATCTATCTCTCACTCTATTGATGGAAATGGAGGAGAAGAAAAGAATTAAATTAGTCTTGGGACCAAGACTCAATATCTTTATATAGTAGTCTAGTTAGGACCCCATTAAACCCTAATTAGGTTATAACAGAGAATTACACATTAAAAGCCCATACCAAAACTGGAATGCTTATTGGACTCCCAATTTGATAACTCAATTAGTCCAATATAAATAATTAGCCTTTTAATATAAATATCTTAATTTGTAAGTCCACATATTAGGTTATTAAATAATAACCCAACATGTAGTACTTACACCATCCTAATTCGACGGGTCTTCTATAAACGTATTGGTATAATCTACAATCATCCACATAACATCACTTATATAACTATAGAAAATTAAAGAAAATCATGTTACTAGAAAAAATGTTCTAGGCATCTTTGCACGGATAACATGATGCAACCAACGATAAATATAATGATATCCTCCACGTAATCTCATTATAACCGTGTATCTACATAAATAAGTGACTTGTATGTAACACACTAACGCCTCATGCGTCATGTAACAATTGCATGAGATAATTACTCCGAATTTACGTAATAGTTCATAATATTACGATCGCAAACTCCTAATTAATTGGGTCCATTTGAAACTAATCAAGGATCATATCAAACTAGGTCAATCACAATTTATAATATTGAGTACGTGATGTAACCTGAAACTTATCGGGTTCTCGATGTTCTAAAATTCAACGGCTTACAAGTTACAACTCACTAGTCCTAAAGTAACTTCAAGATATCAATAAGCAAAAAACAATTTGGGAAACAATTTTGAACTTCTTCTATATCTTTAATAAATCCTGTTATGTCAGCCGGTTTATCTTTCTTTTCTATTATTTTTTTATAGAGCGAGAATTTGCAACCATTATTCGGGGTTCCAACTAGATACAATAATCTGCACATAATTATGACGAACAAAAATCTCAGCCTATTTTACTTCAATCCTCTTTTACAAATTTATAAATCTCAGCCTGTGAATCTTGTTAATGCTAGAGCGTAATTTTCTTATTATCTAATTAATATATCCAACGCATATTGCTTAATTATGAGAGCAACAACAGCACCACACTGCAGTATTAATGTACCACGCCTTTTACAAAGTTATTGTATTTTATAAGTGTACGATCTCCTCGTATCCACCATCACAATTAAAAAGATTGCAGTAAATAAAAGTTAGGGTTTCTGGCCTCAATATCACGGATTCGGCTGATGGTATCATTACATAGTGATGATCTAGAGGCACCGACACATATAGGTACATAAATGTAAGAATTAATTTTCAAGCCAAATTTACGTGTACTTTACAATATCATCACTAGCATGTCTATATTTTTAAAAGACCAATTACATTAATGGACTATTAGGTACTTGTTATGACTTATGAGTATCCCATTTTTTAGGACACTTTCTTTTTTTCGTCATGTTAAAGAATAATTTTTCTTTTATTCATATGCATTGGCATAAGGATATGGAGTTTAAAACTTCTATAATTATATTAGTTATCTCTATATAACTTCTATCCACCATTATTGTTGTTCGTGATACTATCTACTTGCTTAAAGAATAAGTGCTTTAAGAACCACAGGACTCGTCTAAAATACATGATGGTGTTTTACAATAGATAAATTTTTATCATTCCATCATCTTATGTGTACTCGTAAGTCGTAACAGGATCATAAGTTCCATCGAGTACAAAAAAAGAAAAAAGAAAAAAAGAATTGCATTGTATTGTATTTTGTACAATTACTTTGTGAAGCTCGTGTATATGACCTATACAAAGATAGAATGTTTCCTCCAGTCAAAAAGTGTGTAGTAAACGAACATAAGAAGATCATCAATAAAGCACGTGGGGATAAGAATTTATTGACGTAGCTTTTATCATTTTGAAGACAAAACAGATTAAATAACACGTGTCACAAGATGTGACGTGGTATCTCGAGGCCCGCTAAGAAACAGGTGAATTGGATTAGGGGCGAAGCATAATCCAATCACATAATCTTTCGTCATTTAAATTTTTAAATGATTTTACTTTGGACTTTAGTCCACGTTATGATTTTACTTGCAACCTGGTGATATATTGATAAAAAAAATACCGTGTTGCATTTTACGTGATGCATGTACAGAATTCGTGTTAAAATTTCTTTCAGAAGCCATCTCTAGAAAGTAGAAAAGTCATTTGCATGTGTGTTTTATCAGTCATTATATATTAATTGAATGTTAACAATATTGCAGTTAAATGATAAATAAGAAGGATATTTCTATAAAGCCTATGAGAATGAGAATGGATCAACCTTTAGGTTCGGTATATGTTTCGGTTCGCTTTTTGTAATTTTCTCAAAAGGTTTTCGGCATATTTTCTAAGCGTCTTAAAAATAGTTATTGTGATGAACTTCAAAAATATTTCTTTTGTTACGTTTACTCAAATAAAAAATGTAAAGTTTCTATACCTTTCAAACAAACAGTTAGAATTAAACCTTGATTCATACTCTTAAATCATGATCATAACTAAATTCTTCTAAAATCTGAACTTCAATTCTCATGTATTTGCGTATGTGTTAACTTTTTGTATTGATATAATTTCTCGGATACATATATAGTGCGAGTACTCTCCAATAACATGTTTATAATATTACAAAAATCATTAATTAGAGTCATGCCCCTGTAATTTGTTTCAGGTGTGCTTATAATTATTGTCTGATCGATCAAATAACCCACATTTTAGATAGAGGAGACAATTTATAATATTGTACGTAAGCTTATGATATCAATAACCTATTTTACGTACATAATGCTTGCAAATCTCTGCTAGCTGCTCATGGGCCTTCGAGTTCATTCTTAATTCATCAAACCCTTAAGCACCAGCTCAATTCCTTCACCACAACCAATATATATGGTCACTGTGCAATAATTTACCAGTAGCACCATTCTTGTGAAAATCCTTTGCAAAGTACATGCAAGGCCTCCATTTGAACCCACTACGTACCACAAACCATTTCTTCAATATAAGATAGAAATCTCGTTCAATATTAACCTTTCTGTTTTTGCTTTGTAAAAGTTCTCCTTGTCATAAACAATTTTTATGTCACGATATATATGACACGGCCTGGCGTACGTATGAAGCACGTGCGAGGCATACATTCGCACGTGCATTGCATAAACTTTGTAGGCATGTATATTGTACATATTTTGTAGAGCATAACGTATTCTATCATTAACATAAAAGTTATTTTCTAGTTATCGTACCATTCAAGCAACCCCATGTTGTGTAAATCTACCCGTTAGAAACCAAACCGATCACTTTTCATTTTCGGTATATCCTTTGATCTTAAATGTTCATAAACTTTTAGTATGTATTCAAAAGTTTTTCGAGATGTCTCTTTGCCAAATAATTTAAAAGAAATATAACTTTTAGTTTGATTTTTACTGAGTCAAATAAATTGATACATTTTTATTGAAAATATTTTAGAAACTTTATGCAACATACGTGTTTTACTAATTTAACTAGAAACTATTCACTTTCTTGTTTTTCTTCAATATTCAAAATGTGAAACATATTGCAGGTCCAAGATGATAAAGATGATCAGTAATGGATTTCAAAACCTTAAGAGAAGGAATGTACATCCGAAGATTCGTTAGCAAAAATAATACATCATTACATGTTCAACCAAAGGACAACCATCAAGAATAACCTATTTGTTCAATCTCTTTTGCTTGTTCTCTCGAGTATGATCACTAGGATCCATCCGTAGCAGAGACTAGTTAGGGATGCATGGAAATGAATTGACAAATTAAGATAAGATGGATAAATAATATTTGAATCTGATTGCTTAAATGTGATTAATTCCATCCTCAACTTCAATGCTTAATGTGGTTGGTCTACCAAAGCTGTTATTCAATAAATCAAAAGATTTTGTGCTCGCCTAAATGCATGTAAATTCAATTTACCTTTTAGAAATGCATAGTTTCCAGCCCATAATTTATCTCGCTGGGAGAATCATTCCTCTAAACACGTAGCATTTTGATATGGGCGTGTTGAGCAGGTGCAAAACATACATATTAATATTTATAGGAAAGTTTGGGAGCGTGGCCATCACAAAAGTCATCATACCCAATTCATGCGGGTTACTGATTTCTCATAGTGCATAGGTTAATTTAATTTTAAAAACATGCGGGTATGAGTTGGGCGAGTGATGAGCGGGTTGGCGGGTTTAGATTATAAAAAGAGAAAAAGAACCAACAATATTTTAATATAGAAACAGTAATATAATTTATTTTGTTTTCTTAAGTACTTCCCGCTCATTCTTGTAACTGACACATGTAATCCACGCAGGTGTGTCCGCACCCCTCTGAGTGGACGAGAAAGAAAGAATTTCTCGAACACTAAACGTGCAGCACTTTAGTATTGGCGTGTGAAAAATATCCATATATTTGTAGGGATATATTAACAACGATTTCACAACTTCTGAATCTCCACGTTTGATATAATGCGACTTGACAAGAAAGTTATGAATTCAAAATCTCAATTTTCTAGCTTAAGATTTCTAGCATGCATATTATTAATACAATAAAGTAAGGAGAAAATTATGGTTCTTTACCTCCATGTTAGTATGGCAAGAGAAGGGCTGCGCCAAATCATTCAGTTCTTTGACTAATTCTATATCTTCAGGCAATGAATCGAATCTTGAGAAGTTGGAAAATCGTCAAAATCCAACAAGAATTTTCATCCCCGATTCATATGAAAAACAAACCTCTTTCGGTGAAACTGACCTCAAAAACTGAAGACTTTAGTAAATGATTGAAAAACATATAGAAGGTTCTGAAAATTATGGCTTGGGCGTGCGAAGCACTTGCCAGACATGAGTTCTTGTCATAAGTGTTATTTGTTATCTTACTATGGCTTGGGAGTATGAAGCACGTGCGAGACATGCATTCTCACGTGCATATACATTTTCTACACACATTTACGCACGTATATTACACATTTCATATATACGCGATATTATTAACCATTAATCTGGAGGTTAAAATTCTAGTTATCGTTCCATCCAAGCTACCATGTGCTTTTAAAACTAGTTGCTAGAATCTAAAGTGAACATATTGCACGAACTCTCTTTTCATTATCTATATGCACTTTAATTTTTGAATTTCCCAAAAAAAAAAGCCACTTTTTAATAGTATTTGAGATTTTTCTTTGCCGAATAGTTTATAAGGAATAACTGTTAATTTAATTTTTACTGACTCCAAAATATATGTTTTTGATAGAAACATTTAAAAACTTTTATGAAACTCATACATGTAACATATAGGTGTTACAATCATGTCATCTCACTCCAAACGCATTTTTTACTCTTATTAATTATTTTACTACTTGTGTATACTTACAACTTACCAGCTGTATGTTAAATTTAAATTGTTACCACTTAATTACCAGCTATATGTTAACATTTAAATCTCAAACTAATCAATCCACCACCTTATTTTTCGGAAGCGAAACACCAGTTTCTTTGAGCTGAAGTTTCACAGTTTTTTCACTCGACATTATAGTAGTAAACTTTACAAAGTCCTGTCCTACATTTACGCGTTACAACTGTTGAAACTTTTTTATTTTTTATTTTTTTCTTCCGGTAATTAATGGCTCTTTTCCTCTTCTACTAAAGACAATTGAGTAAATTGCAAAACGTACTCATGTGTTATTCACTTATTCTTAACTAGCAAATAACCCCTGCATAATTTTATTTGCGAAATTCCCCTGCGAAATTTTAAAATTTGCAAATAACCCCTACAATACTTAATTAATATTGTACTTGTTTTTTATGCTTACGGGGTAAATATTTTTCAAACTAAATTTTCTATACAACATCGAAACAGAGATTTTGAAAGAAAATACAACATTTAGATCTATAGAAACGATATAAATACAAAAAATGACGCTAACTATTTTCACTTCGTCTTTAAACGGCTCCGAAAAACCTCACAAAATTATTAAAAAGAAAAACTTACAATATTTAGTTGAATAAACTCAAGTTTCATATAAAGCTTCAATCCGCAGAAATCTCTAGTCATCGATGCAATCATCATAAAACATAACGGTAGGGGGGTTTCGACTAGATATCATATCATAGGACGGTCATTTGCTAATCAATATTACACACACGGGAGGGGGGTTATTTTTCATTTAAAAACAATCGAGGGGTAGTTTTTGCAATTAACCAAGACAACAATTTTGTACTATAGTACACAACAAGACATTGCTTCCCGCGTTTTGCATATGTCAATCCTCTGCAATAAAACTCAATCTAGTAGCGTGCAAGCTATTTCTTCACAAACATAATCCACCACCACCACAATTTTCTTTTCTTTTCTTTAGCCTCTTAACGGTTTTAATTCTCTTTAAGCTTCTTCATTCCTCATCAGCCTCAATCTTTATCCTCCTTCATCACATTTCTCATTTTTTTTTTAATATAATATATATACACACATATAATATATAAATATATATGTAGATATATGTGTATGAAAGAGAAAGCAACATCACTTTCTTCTTTCTGTCTCTCTCTATAAAGTCACATTAGAGAGAACCCCATCAAAATCTTTCCACATAATCTATTACTCTGTTTACAAAATCAAAAACAGGGGATTTGGTGCTCTTTAAGTCATTTTCTTGTTGATGTGGTGCTGGTTTGAGTAAAGATTGGATCTTTCTATTTTTAGGTGAGTTTTTATGGGTTTAATTGTTTGTTGGATTTGAGGGTTTTTTCAATTTATTGTTGGTTTTGCTTAGTTCCGTGTTTTAATGTCTAATTCACATAAAATGCTCTGTTTTGTTATGTTTTTGCTTAGTTTGTAAGCTAATTTGTTGTGTGAAAATGGTGCTTTTTTTTAGTAATTTGAAAATTAAGAATGGGATTTTAGAGGATTGATGAAAGAAATTGAGTTGTTGTTCTTCTGATTTTTTTTTTTTTTTTTTTTTTTTTGCTTCATCCCTTTTCCTCTGTAGCTTTGAAGCAACATTGACATGTTTGTTATATTTATTTGAAGCAACCTGCATAATTGTAGAACTCTGATTTATTTTAATGTTTTTGGTGCAGTTTATAGATTTTCAGAACCATGGGTGGTCACTTGAGCAAGAAGCCAGGAGAAGGGACTTCTGTCCCAAACACAATCAACAATCTTCATTACACGACCGAGCTAACCTCGTACGAGGCCGCCTGTCGTCTAGACATGGACTTACAATCGTTCGACACGACCCTCCAAACGCGTACAACAAATGTCATAAACTCCCTCGCAGCTGGAGTCGAGGTTCGTGCCTTGTCCTTTGAGTCCTTACGGGAAGTCACCGAATGCCTTTTGGAAATGAACCAAGAAGTAGTTAAGGTTATCCTAGATTGCAAAAAGGACATCTGGAAGAATCAAGAATTGTTTGAACTCGTTGAGGAGTATTTCGAGAATAGTTTGATAACTCTAGACTTCTGCGCGGCTTTGGAGAAATGCCTAAAACGAGCGAGGGACAGTCAATTGCTTATTCAAGTCGCGCTTCAGCAGTTTGAGGAGGAAGATGGGGTGGTAGGGAATGAGAAATACTCGAAGACATTGGAGGAATTAAAGAGTTTTAAGGAGGCGGGCAATCCGTTCACCGAAGAGTTCTTTCAGATGTTTCAATCTGTTTACAGACAACAAATGCTGATGCTAGAAAGATTGCAGTTAAGAAAGAACAAGCTTGATAAGAAGTTAAGATACATTCATGCTTGGAGGAAAGTGTCGAGTATTATTTTCGCAGCGACTTTTGCTGCAGTGTTGATTTGTTCTGTTGTGGCTGCTGCTATGGCTGCACCACCTGTAGCTGCAGCACTAGCGGCAGCAACCTCGATCCCTTTAGGGTCGATGGGGAAATGGATCGATTCGCTTTTAAGGAACTACGAAAATGCAGTGAAGGGACAAAAGGAGATTATAAATTCTATGAGTGTTGGTACTTATGTGACAATCAAGGATTTGGATAGCATTCGTGTACTAATCGATAGATTGGAGATCGACATGGTGTCGCTTCTGAGAAACGCTGAATTTGCGATAAACGAGGAGGCGGTGAAACTTGCTGTCGAAGAGATCAGGAAGAAGCTGGATGTGTTCATGAAGAATATTGAAGAATTGGGTACTCAAGCTGATAACTGCAGCCGGGATATTCGCAGGGCTAGAACTGTCATTTTACAAAGGATCATCAAACATCCTAACCATTGAAGATTGTTGTGAAAAGATATGCAGGGGAGAACAACTGAAAAGGTATCAGTTTACTGATTTGAAGGTGAATGGACTATGATAACTACATTGGTGATGCTAAAAATAGCAACCTGGTCTAAGATATTTATCTATTGCAATAGATGATTATTATGTGTGATGACAAATAATGGGACAGTTTGTTTATTCATTTATTTTTTTATGTAATGACTGATTATGTATTTTTATGATGGACTGCTTAAAAGTTTAGTTAATCAATCACTTACTTTAGATTTTTCATGTTGTCATTTTCATGACTTCTTAATGCTTGTATTTACTAATGTATAATAGCTAGGATCAAATACATATGAGTCATTTCTTAAGCATGTACAATTAAAGTCTTGATAAATATACACTACACAATATCATCTTCTGATTATAATGGCTTTAGTAAGTCTTGTTATAACCCGATGTTGTTAGATTATGTAATTCACCAAGAATTCGTGGATTACATTATACCTAGACATATGTGATGATTGAATTACATATACACAACCTATAATTATAGTAGTCCCACCAAACACCATAATTGGACATAACGACCAACATAAACCCTTAGTATTGTGCACTTTGTTTGGTTGATTCAGACCACGAGTTCAATAAGCTCAAAGGGCTTAGGACTAAATCCTAGCTCGCGTTGTGGCCGCCTGTGGCTCCAAGAAACTTTGCGTACAATAGGATCGAACACTCATTTACATGAATAGCTCGTGCACATGAGACTCAATGGGGTCTTACACCATTGAGCCAACACTTCCAAGTTTCACAATAAAAATTCTTTTCATCGTAGACCATACTAATTATGAAAAATAAACTCAATAATATTTAATTTGTTTCATGTTAGAATCATCCCTTTTCTTTTTGAATATCCACACTTTAATGTGACCTCCGAGGAGTGGGGGATTAGTTATGAAACAGAAAAGTGTATGAAGCAATTAACTTTACTTTTTCAATGGTTCTCGTTCATGCCCACAATGTCGTAAAGGAGTTTTCTCTCAAAAGCATTACATGCCTTAAAGTTAAAGCCACCAATGGAGGCTGGCTTCAACAAGAATTTGAATTTGAATTTAGACTTATGCTAGAAAATTAGTTATAATGTACTGAGGAAAGTAAAAGTTTCTCAAAGCATTTCTTATGACTAATTTTTGTAACTTAAGTACTTAGCATTTACTTACGTCTTGTTCGGTTTTGTTTTCAAAATGTATTCGATATAATGAACAATACCATTGTTTTGAAAATTTAAAAGTTCACTTTTCATAATAGAAACAAACTATTAAGTTTCGGTAATGCTTATCTTACAGCCGGCTGTAAGATTTAAACTTACAGCCGGTTGTAGATATTTAAAGTGGGTTTCATAATTAAGCAAGAAAAGATCCTCTTGTATCCATTTATATCTTTTTTACAGATTTAATTAGTAAAAAAACGTCTGAAATTTATTAATTGGCTGTTCAAAACTTCAAATTAGTACATATGCAAGCCATTTTACATTTTGACAAAAGAATAAAAGCTAATATCCATTTAGTATTATTATATTTTACATTTCTCAGTAGTAAAAAATAATTTCATTGTAATTGGATAAAATAGCTAATCCACAAGGACCCCAACTCTAGATTCAATAAAAATGCATCAATAAATCGAGAATGACTTATTACTACTTTTCTTCATACGTAGGTACTGTACTGTATGGACTAGAGGAAAATAAGAGTTGGTATTGTACTTAATAATGTCTTTAATTCATTTATCTTTAATTAAAAAGGGTTACAAAAAAGGTAGAAAGAGAAATAAATTGCAAACAATATAAATTAGGTTGTAAAAGCCCCAAATTTATGATTAGCCACTTGAATACTTCATGAATTTTAACTACTAATTGATCACGGTTTAAACTAATGTTTTGAACATATTACTAAGTATATTATTAATTTTTGTCATGTAAGCTTTATAATTGAAATGTACAAGAAAATATCAATTAAACATTCACAAGATACTAAGATACTTGGGTAAATTATGAACTTTATCATATAATAGTGAAGGAGAGGTCTAGCAATATCAGGTTAATTAATTATGAAGAGCAAATGCGAAACAGGAAGGACCGGTTGCCTATTTCTTAAGTTTTGTCTCTTGCCTTAAAAAATGACTGTAAGCACACAGTCCGTCAGATAACCATTTTCCATTAAGTTTATGTATACTTTATCCTCAAAGTCTGACAATGCGTTGATTTTGATTTAACGTGTGTTCAGATTATCCAGCGTGTATAATATTTGTTATACTTGTTCACATTGTGTGTCTATTATCTCCATCGGATGTGTACAAATTGAATAAAAAACATCTATTTAATTTATAATAATCTTGAAAAATCTAACTTTTGGACCCACATGAGACTTTAAAAGAGAATCATACATACTTTTGTGATTTACACGGATTTTTAAGATTTTCAAATCATTTTCACCCATCTTAAAGATTAACCTTACACTTTTCATCAAGAAAACGGTTAGTAAAGTCCACTTGTAACAACATATGCAGTTCAACCTAGGGATGAACTGAATCTATAATTGAAAATCAGTGCACTAATCTAAACTGAAAATGAGAAGCAATTTAAACACATGCTATAATTATAACCACAAATCTTGATACATGAAGAATTATGATCACAATTTCTCCATAGACCTTGCTTAGATTAAGAACTTCCAAATAACATATCATTCACCTTTCTTCCAGCTTGTAGCAATGAATAAACAAATAAATGGACTCAACATAGACTAATGTAAATCTTATTCATAAAATTTACCACAAGAAGTCAAAAATGTACTATATTACAGGCGATGGTCGGATATGGAAATAAGTAGCCGATGTCAAGTAAGCACAGACTAATGAAACATACACTTTGAACCAGATCGACGAGAAAAAGGTAAGATACATACATGTTCCTGTAAAAATCATTACTAAGACGAAGTTTGCAACACACTTCACCATAGAAAGCTCGGCTTCTGTTCCTTCACGAGGGAAATGTCCTCCTGAGTAAAAATCAGACAGCATTTGATCTTTGCGGCTGAATGTATCGAGCAGCCATGAAGATACTTGGCTTTCAGATGTCGGAATGTCACTAAGGGGAATACGACGAACATGGATGTGAACTTCGGAGGGGTCGACCCCATAAGCATTGTCCATAAAGGTGGGGCAGCGGTGACGGTAACCTATTGTGATGTCATAGACTGCACATATATTGAAAAACAAATTAGCCAAATCCGTGAATGCAAACATTTATGTGCAAGTTTTCCCAATAAAGGACGAAAACATACAACAGAAATCAGGCTAATTAGTTCTGACTCGGTGTTTGTAATGAAGAACTAACGACCAAGTAAGATGTGATCAAGAGACAACATTGTATAAGGTCTATAGTTATACGAAGTTCGTAAGTTGATGAATTGTCCATATTTGATTGAAGACTGATCGTTGAAATTGCATTTCAGTCTACCAGATACTAGGATTTGCAGGATGAAAATAATATTTTTGGTTCTGTCTGACATACTAAAACAACAAGGTTAAGGTAAAACTTCATTGAGGTAAATATACACAAAGCCTTAAACTTCAGGTTTTAAGTAATGAAAAATGAGATTAAAATAAGTTAACCTTTTGCTAATCTTCAAATTTTATAAGATTTTGGGTGCAGAAAACTTCAGTTCTAGGCTAGAACAAACTTTTCATAGAAAAAAGCCGACTTGGTTAGTGCTACAAAACTCAAAACATTTGGGAGTCTGCCAAAATAAATGGAATATTCTCCTTGTATTCAGCACTTGCAACTTTCTATTGCGTGATTGATGTTTTATTTTTTTTTTACCCGCTCGAACATCCAAAGAGACTTTGTGATTGATAAGAACACGTAATAGAAAGTCTAAGTTTTTAGTAAAACTTGATCGTTTATCTACTTTACCACACAAACCTTAGTTTGAATTCATACCATAATATTACCACAAACAGGTAGAGTCCCAACACAACATATTTAGGCAATTGTTTCAGAACAAAGTAAAATCCCAAAGAAACAAAACACTTGCAAATGCTTTTATAGGAAGATAAAAAAAGGAACCTGCATCCAAGGAGTCCCTTAAATTTTCCAAACAAGCATAAAACCCCTTTGTCTTTGGAAGCAACACATTCTTCAGAATAGGCAATCCATGTTCAGAAGCATACTTTTGACTCCGAACGCACTTCTGTTCTCTGCATGCGCAGAGGTTAAAGAAAAATATAAGAAGAAAGCTGCATAAATTATAGGGATAGCTACATTTACACCCCAGAATCCCTGAAGTATGATTTAATTGCAAAACCTCCCTTGAAGTGTGAATAATTATAGAGACACCCCCCGGAAGCTTTAGAAACACTAACAAGTAAGAGGTCTGTAAGTAATGTTGTTCAAAACTTGAGGGTGTCTCTGTAATCGCTCAATCCTTCGGGGACTCTTATGTGTAATATTCCTTCAACATTCAACAGGTGAAGATGTGCAATCGCTCTACTATTAAATTTACACGATGGAGAAAAGAAGGAAGGTAAAACATTCAATCAAATTAAGGCATAAGCGTAAAAGAGATATACGTGAAATCCGTGCCCTCTGGGAAAACAGCAAGCCATAGAGGATCTTTAGGATCTCTGAAAGTCGACAGCATTTCCCGCATCATTAATTCATCGGCTTCCCATTTCCTCTCCACCGGAATAAACTCCATTATATGAAACACCCAACCAAAAATGGGCAATTTCATCAAGCTACTCTTAAGAATATACTTAATATACCCCTCACATCCTTTTCGCAACGCAAGGTCCCAAAGATACATCCAATCTACCTCAGTTCTATGATTCGCTATAAGTAACACTCGTTCCTTGGCTGGAACCTCGTCACCAGAGAAAAGTACTTTGGTCTTGTTCAACTTCTCGAACCAAAAAGGCCACAATGCTATCCAACTTCCGAAGAAGAACGCTGCGGCTTTCCTACTGTAATGTACACTGAAGAATCTCAAGGCAAAGGCTGCGACGAAGCCACCGTATACTAATAATACAAACGCGGTTAAAACTAACAAGACTAAGCACACAATGCCCCGTATTACTCGTAATGGAGTAAGAGGGCGGTGCCTTTGCCCTTGTATTAGTTTGACAGCAGCCTCAGACTCCATCAGCTGCAAAAAAACACTAATAATCAAAAAATTTACGCGGTAACAGAGCCGATCATCTCCCAATTAGCAATAAGTTGAAGAAAACATAAAAAGTTACAATCTTTAATCATTTTGAGAACAAAAAAAAAGGTATTTATATAAGAAGTTAAAGCTGCATTTCACTATCAATACAAATACTGGCAAAATATAGCTTTCATCTCAAACTTTACATATATATATATATGCATATTGCTCCAAAACATAAAATAATTCACACAGCAGAAAAAGCGCATAAACAACAAAATTATAAAAACATACACAGCTGAGCCCACAGACATAAATTAAACAATCTACCAAAAACCCACTTAACTTTTACATTTCTCCTTCTTGTAAAAACACCTCAAAACACTAACTTAAAATGTGCAAAAAATCCCACAAAATTTCAAAAAAAGAACCAAAACAGCAAAAAGATGCAAACTTTGATATGGGTTTTTCTTATTATCTCAAAATTCAACAAGAATGAGCAAAAAAACATACCTCAGAATACCACGAGATTCTTCGTTAATTCATTTTCCTTTTTTTTTTTTTTGAAAGTAATGGTGAATTTTTATTTTTGTTTGCTGATGGACAATTTAAAAGAGCGGTGAGAGAGAAACAAACGGACTATGCTAGAGTTGTGATATAAATGTACTGTTTTGTTGGCCATTGTTTTTTTTTTTTTTCTTTTATAATTTATTTATTATGCTATTCTTGTTGTTGTCCTCACATTTGAGTCACTCACATTACTACTACAACTGTTTTTGTAACAGTGAGTGAGTGAGGCATTAAACAATCGATTTGGAATATTTTAATAACTTATTTTAAAAAAGTGGTTTTTTTTTTTCTTTCTATTTTTTACTATTTGGCCATTTTGGGATTTAATTCCCATAAAAAGAATGCTATGCTGTGTTAGAAGTTAGAACTTAATCATATCAAAATTAAATACTTTTCTAGAAGTATGCTAGAGAATTTAATCTTTTTGAGAAAGTTACTAATGCTCAATCATGCAAAACAATATTATATTATATTAATTTTTAATTTTTATTTCTTTTATGACGAGAGAAACACGCAATAACTATATATGTAGTGTATACTTGGTAAAAACTCACAAACAAGACACAATATTCTACAAAACACTTTAGTCAATTTAAATCACCCTGATAAACCTAGTGTGACAGGCTCAGACCTATAAGATATAGCATTAAAGCTTTCTCAACCGAAAAAACACTTGAGATTGTAGAAAAAGCTATAAATTTTATTAGTTAGACGCGCAAAAGATTATTAATAAATACACAATAATAAAATCATATAGAAGAGTAATTACTCGGAACTTGTGTTGTAGCATAGCAAACGAGAAATGTGAAATGAAAACAAACAGGGACACGTGAATAATTCAGACAATGTTTTAGAGGTGCGTACAAGTCACAAAGACTAACAATTTAATAGGAAAACGTTTAGAAAATTTCAGATAGTTTCTTGTAAATTTAATAAGACTATAGCACAAGGCAAAGGACCTGAAAAAGGTTTTTTGGACTATACTTACTCCAAATTCAAATCATAAATGATCACCTAGAGACTGTTTAATGGGCCATACTTACTTTCGGCCCATAATAGCTGGCCCATAAGGTCTGTGGGCCCATATAAGCATGGGGCAAAAATACAAGATTACGTCCGGAGGGACAATATCACGCCCCACTTTTAATTCTTCTACTCTAATTTATAAATACAAACAAGTTTAATAGAGGAAAAAAGATCACCATCACCAAAAAAGTTGAGTTTTTGGCAAATTATTTCATGGGTTATGCTGATTTAGCAAATCATCTTACGTAAAAAATAAATGGAAGAGTTTATCTCATGTGATTTCAAAAGCTAATTATTCATGATATATAAAAATTATTTTAAGTAACCACTGCATGATGGCATGGTCCAACTATTTATTGAGGTAATAAATATTTCATAAATTATAGGTCATTAACTTCCCATCACACCATCCCAATAAGACAACTATCGTGCAACCACGGCCTAATCATGGAGGTCTAGTTTACTCTTCCAAACCCGACAACAAGTTGTCTACGTTGATAAGATTATGTCATTTTTTTTTCTCGCTCATATATCTTTAGTTTTATACCTTTCAATCGTAAAACAAGTACAACATAAGGATACAATCTAAATTAAGTTACGATTTCGTAATATATATGTATGTCAATGTTACACTTTTACTCGTAAAAAAAATAAAAAGATTACACAAAAAAAATTAGAAACAACTCATACACTACAATTTTTTCTATAGTCTCTCAATTATTATACCAAATAACTCATAAGTTGCTTCATGCAAAAACATTAATGATGAAAAGGACACAATTAGGTACATTTTGACATAAACCTCAAATGAGAAGATATATGCACATGCTTGTGTAAATTTCATTGATTGTTCTTAGTACCAACAAACCGAATCTAAAGGCCCACATATTAGGTGCACATTTTGGGCTTAATAAATAACTTTGGCCCCATTATCCAATTTCTCACTATTTACATTTCGACCCCTATAAAAATATCTAATTCGACATTCTTCACACTCACATGCCACATGCCATCTTCACCACCCCACACTCAAACTCACCTAATTGTTCGTCTCATTTTCATCACTGTACAGAAGGTTCGTATCTATTTATTCTCTTAAGATTTTTTGCGTTTTTTGTTTAAAATCACAATTTGTTTAAAATTGAGCTGAATTTAGTTTGTGAAAATTTAGATCTGATTAAGCTTCACTTGCTATTATTCACTGGTAATTAATTAATTGATTATGCCGCGAGATTAGTGTTTAATTTGTGAATTTAGGGTTTAAATTTTTTATTTTGTTGTTGTTGTTGTTGTTGTTTATGTGTGTGGTTTGAGTTTACGTATTATATTGATTTTTACTTTTTAAGTATTGAATAATGGTGTTTGATTGGTTGATTGAGGTTATTTAATTGAATTAATTTGCGTCATGTATTATTCGCGGCGAATTGGGGCAGATTTGAGCTGGTTTTTTGATAAATTTAAAATTTTGTAGTTAATTTGAAAGTTCTGTGAATGAATCTGATTGTGTGCAGTTACAAAATTAAAGTTTGGTTTGTAAGATGTTTGAGGTGTGATCTGGATTGGGATTTGTGGTATACTATTTGGATCTTAAGAATCTCGGAGTAAGTTTTTTGAACGACAAGATGAGCATGTTTTGCGTTGCGAGTTTGGTTTGTTGGTTACTGTGATTTAGTCTTTCGTTTGGTGTATAGCTTGTGATCGCCGGGTTTCTGTTTGTTGTTTTGGATGCTTTATATTGTTCTTGGTTTACTTTAGTTCTTACGAACATGGATCAGAGTTCCGGTTTTGGTGTATTTTTACCAACTTTTTTTGGAATTTTTTTGAGAGTTTTCGACATGTTTATAGAAAGAAAAAATAGATGTTATGTAGAACTTGGAAAGTACTTTATGTTCTGTTTCGAAAGAATCCAAACGGGAAACATCTCGAAATGTTTAGAATGTTGATTGCATTGAAGTAAATGGATAAGTTGTAACAATATTTATCATTGTTTATCTTCTGTGAATCTGGTTGCCGAGCTTGGACTTGTATGTAGTTTCAAGTTGAGTTTTAGCTTATCTATTTTTGTAAATGCACTAATTTTGGTTCTTGTACGAATACTGTATAAACAGATCCGAGGACAGTAGCTTGTAGATATGGATTTCGTGAGCGGTGAACCAATAGATGCTTCTTATTCAGCTGACATAGCATACGACACGGCAAACTTTGAATGCAACATCTGTTTCGAAATAGCGCAAGAGCCAATCGTGACGCTCTGTGGTCACCTTTACTGTTGGCCTTGCATTTACCAATGGCTTCAACATCACTCACATTCTCACGAGTGCCCAGTTTGTAAAGCCCTCGTACTTGAGGAGAAATTGGTACCTATATATGGTAGAGGTAAAACAAATTGCAATTCAAGACCTCGACCAACCCCTGGCATTTCCATTCCAAATCGACCAATGGGGCAGAGACCACCAACTGCCCCGCGTGTAGAAATGAATTACACACGACCAAATGAGTTGGATCCCATGGGATTCATGCCTATGGCCGCTGCGAGGTTTGGACATATGACACTATCTACTATTTTTGGAGCTTTACCGTCCATTTTTAACCTTCAAGTGCATGGATTTCATGATGCTACTGTATATGGTGCAACATCTGGTGTCCCTTATTTATTCTCTGGTTCATTTCACGGGGGTTATATTCATGGTTTTCATCATTATCACTCGGTTCCAGTGGATTGGAAACCGATTGCTTGGAAGATTTTTTTCGTCATTCTTGGTTGTGTCGTGTTATTGCATCTAATCCTTGCCTGAGGTTGGTTTCTTGAGGGGGTCGATTGTATATTTTAGTGTAGTAGGCTTCCACGTGTGTCAAAAGTACGTATACTAGATAAACCGAGCGCTACGTTCGTGCGGCGCCTGTGTCGGAATCAGTTAGCTTCTTCCCCAATAAACTGAGTAGGGGAGTTTAATGTATCTGTAGGTTTATGTTTAACTATCCTGCTAAGGATGATGTGTATCAGAGAAGTTGGTAAATTATCTAAAGTTGTAAGTGAAAAATGTTGAATAAGAATTTGTATCTTAATGTTGAAGAAATATGATATGGCCGCAGATTAATTCTGTGCCGTTACTATATGATTGTCAAGTTCACAAGCTTTTCTTTTTTCTCAAATCTCTTGTTCTATGGTGAAATATGCGGACATTTTACATTCCATCGTGCATAAAAATGGAATAAAAGATAGTCTATCACCCTTATTTATTGAGAAATTATTAATGTACCGGATGCACAATGAGGTGGTTCGTTTCGGCCATTGATATAAATGTATGGTTGGTTTAGGATGTCGGAAGTTAATGTCCTATAATTAGAGATATTGCTAATTTTAGTTTTTGGTTGCAAGATGTCATTACGCAACAGTTGTTTCAAATAGTTTTTTTTTTTTTTTTTTTTATTAGATTAGTTGCACCACACAAAATGGGCATGTTTGTAAAGTTAGTTTGCTGATTTGATGGCTTTAGGTAATTGTACAATCAGTTTGGGGCGAACTTAATTGGCCCTGCAATGCCTTCACCTAAGTGTTAGTTAAAAATTGTACATAATATAAGATACAAAATTCCTTCACCCCTTATTTTTAAATATTTTGTTGATTAATATTTCTTATAAATATAATCAATACTAGAATGAGGGAAGGAAGTGTTTTTCTTATACGAAGATACTAATTAATTTAGTGATTAATCATAATATAAGTCAATGAAGACCCACATGTGTATTTCTGCCTTCTCTACGTTACCAAACAATTTATAAAGATGCCGTGCTAATCTCGTAGATTAGGGAATCAAAGATATCAAATTAATGTGGAATGCAAGTCACATAAATTTTCACTAAACATGACTTTTGAAAAGTATAAAGCCAATTCCAACGACTATTTCACATAGACATCTTAATTAGTTTTGCACTTTAGCCAATTATTCTTTCAGTGCCTAATCTATCCAAAGTCGGGATGAAGGAAGAAGATTCGTGGTAGATTTAAGACAATGAACGTAAAACTTCGACACATCTTACAACATAAATCATATTATAAATTTCATTGGAGCGATTTCATATTTTAATGTGATTTTCTTTTGATTCATATAAACTTTTATTCCAATTAATTGAGATTACAGGCTTGACTGTCGTTGTTGTATCGAAAACATCCATCAAGTTTATAAACTTTCGTAAAAAAGTACCAAAAATCTTCATTTACTCCGTAAAAACTAAACATTAAAGCATTTTCTTAATTCATTATAATAACTATATTAATTAAGTTTTTCAAATATGTTAGAGAATCTCTAAAAAATTGCTAACAAATCCTCACATAGATTCTAACTGAAAATGACTCTGAAAAATAAACCAATAAAGAAAATTATTTAGACATTGGGCAGCTAGTAGCATCAAAGTCACATTCTGTTAAGAATATCTATGATAGCATAATGCCAAATTCAAACAAAAATTAATAATTAAAAAAGAAAAGAAAAATTCAACACAATTACAATTATTTAATACAGATGATGGATCACGAGCGCCACCAAGGTAGGATAAAATACGCACCAGAACACATTTCACAATTCACACAAAACAACACACCAAAAATTTATCATACACTCCTCTTCGCTAACGTGCGCCTTGAGCTTAAACTTCACCCACATGGCATTTTCTCTTCAATTCTCTCGCATCATCTCCACGCGAACCGAATTCTCCTCGCCGGAGCCGAGACTATTCCGGCACCGGAGTAAGCCTTTCGCCGTCCGATGCTCCGGCGCCGGCGAATCCTCCGCCACCGCGGAGTCTCTCGAGTTCGACGCCAAGGTTTTTCGCCATAATCTGACGAGGAGCAAAAACTACAATCGCAAAGGCTTTGGGCATAAAGCGGAGACTCTCGAGCAGATGAGTCAAGAGTATACGAGTACGTGTTTTGACTTTCAAAATTGTTGATGTTTTTGTGTTGAATTTGAGTTTGATTGAGCTGATTGTTTGATCATACGAGTAGGTTTGACTTTAGATTGTTGCTGTTCTTTTGTGTTGATTTTGAGTTTGATTGAGCTGTTTTTGAGTGTTTGTTGGTGTTTTTTGTTAGGTGATATTATCAAAACGTTAAAGGAGAACGGATTTGAGTATACGTGGGGGAATGTTACTGTGAAGCTAGCTGAATCGTATGGATTTTGCTGGGGAGTTGAACGAGCGGTTCAGATTGCGTACGAAGCTAGGAAACAGTTTCCGACCGAGAAGATTTGGATTACGAATGAGATTATTCATAATCCTACTGTTAATCAGGTTTGAATTCGTGTTAAATGATTACGAATAGCTGATTTATTTAATTGTATGTTTGACTGAATTCATTGAATTGATAGCCATGAATTAAAACCGAGATATTCATCGATCAGCCGAATAGTAGAAATTTTACAGTAACTTTTCGAAATATTTTAGTAAAATAATGAAAAAGTTGTTGCAAGGAACTTAAAAAGTATCTCGAGTTTTCGTTTCTACTTAGTCAAAGCACGAAATGTTTTGGTACTTTTTATGGAAACGTTTAGGAATTTTGATCCATTGCTAATTAGCATGTTTTTATTTGAAATACACAGTTTATGCTTCGTCTAGTGTTTGGTGTTTCTGAGTCTTAGATTGTTGAAGAAAATTTGTTCTTGGTATTCCCTTGGGTGCTTTGACTTGCACGTGTTTGATTATTAATCATCTATGAGAAGAATCAAATTTGTTCATTAGAACTGATTTAGACAATTTGACTTGCCAGAGGCTTACGGATATGGAAGTCAAAGATATTCCTCTTGAGGATGGCAAGAAACAATTCGATGTTGTTGACAAAGGAGATGTCGTGATACTGCCTGCTTTTGGAGCTGCCGTAGATGAGATGTTGACTTTGAGTGAAAAGAATGTTCAAATAGTTGATACTACTTGCCCATGGGTATCCAAGGTACTTATCCACTCTTTAACGTATTTCTCAAAGAATTAGTCTTATATCATGTGTATTAACAATTACGAGCTCTGGTTAAAAAGGTGTGGAATAGCGTTGAAAAGCACAAGAAGGGAGAACACACTTCAATAATCCACGGCAAATATTCTCATGAAGAGACTGTAGCCACTGCTTCTTTTGCTGGGAAGTATATAGTTGTGAAGAACATGGCAGAGGTATGTTTTGTTTTGTTCAACTTAATAACTTTTATCTGTATTCTGTAAATCTAGTGTTTGTTTGGTTCTAACTTAAGAATGCAACTTTTTATTTGTAGGCTACATATGTATGTGATTACATTTTGGGTGGTGAACTTGATGGATCCAGCTCGACCAAAGAGGCATTTATGGAGGTAGGTTATCTTACTCGTCTTACCATTAATATCTAATTTATGCTGGGAATCTAAGTGATTTGTTCGTTTGCAGAAATTTAAATTTGCAGTTTCTAAGGGGTTTGACCCAGACACGGATCTTGTAAAAACTGGTATTGCGAATCAAACTACTATGTTAAAGGGTGAAACTGAGGAGATCGGTTAGTTACTATCCCACGTAGTCTTTCCTCTGTGTTTATGGTTTGCAACTTTTGGTACTAATGTACTTTATGCTGCAGGAAAGTTGGTTGAGAGAACCATGATGCGCAAGTACGGAGTGGAAAATGTTAACAACCACTTCATGAGTTTCAACACAATTTGTGACGCAACTCAAGTAAATTTCCTACTCCAAAATTAAATTCTCATATTTGCTCCTGATTCCTTATGCTCAGAGATTTTATCTTTAGCAACATGGTTTTAGTGACTGGAAACAAAAATGTTGTTCTGATGCCTTGTTATTGGGAACCCAGTGTCTTATTATCCTCCTTCTCATTGGTCTAGAATATGTCTCATATGTTCCTTATAAAACCACATCCCATAGCTTCATATTTTCTTTTTGTTGTTCAAGTCAAAAGATCTTACGTCACACTTTGACTGCCGTTGTATTTTAGGAAAGACAAGATGCCATGTATAAACTGGTTGATGAAAAGGTAGATCTGATACTAGTTGTGGGTGGATGGAACTCCAGCAACACTTCGCACCTACAAGAAATAGCTGAGGAACGTGGAATTCCATCATACTGGGTCGACAGCGAGAAAAGAATTGGTCCTGGTCACAAAATTAGCTACAAATTGATGGTATGCAGTTACTAATAGTTCTATCATGTGATTGACTGAGTTTCTTGACAATACTTTAGTTTGCCTAAGTTTCTTTTAATTTGACAGCACGGTGAGCTGGTGGAGAAAGACAACTGGCTGCCAGAGGGTCCCATCACGATCGGTATAACATCTGGTGCATCCACGCCCGATAAGGTAATTCTGCATTATATTTCTTGTTTTTATTAACTTTTATCAAGATGAATAGGAATCTATACATCTATTTCTCCTCAACTGTCTGGTCCTTTATCAAAATATAATTGCTGGTATTAGTGCACATTCCTAGCTTGCTATGGCACTAGGCGATTATTTATGGCTCGATTCTCATTATGAACTGCGATCCAAGTAACTTGCAGCAATATTTTGGTGACTTGTGTATTAATCTGTTCAACCATATCTTATGTCAGTTTCATCTATTTGAAATGCTTTTGTCCAGGTTGTTGAAGACGTCCTAATTAAGGTCTTTGACCTAAAGCGTGAGGAGCTGCTACAAATGGCGTAGACTAGGTTAATGTCCGACACTGCCTTAGATTAATCAAGGAATGTAATATAACGAATATACACAGTCGTATTTATGTATTTCATGTCGTGGAAAGTTCTCTTACCTTTCCACTGCCCCCCTAAACCACATGCATGGACAATGTACCAAAGCTGTAATAGAATTACACCTTACAGAAGGGAGGCGAATGACTAGTTCAAGTTAAACTCTTGTAATACGGAAAGTGTTGGTCGAGATTGAATGTCAAGAGCGTGTTGTGTTGTTTATTGCTGTATTCTCTTCAATAAATAAAAATCATAATTCTGTGGTATGTAAGTTTATCTCATGTGACTGCTTGTGATGAACCATACTTCCATACAACGAGATAGATCCTTTGGTTGCGTAAACCTTTATATACGACGAGGCTACCAAACTATCACAAACTGTTATGTGGCTTGTCAATTGCATATTATTTAAAAATAAGGTTTTAGACAATTAACAAATTAGCAGACTCTGTTAAGGTTATTCAGACCTAATGGTTCTATATATTCTTCCCCATATAACAAGTCATCTTCAATTTGTAAAATTGGACTGATTCCTGTCAAAGGTTTGAAGTTGGAACAGAGAATTATTCCAAGAACGTTATCTATAGTCTTTAATCTCTTTTGCTTGTTCTCGCATTTAAAGTCTTTCTAAGAGTAAGATGCCATTTTGTCAACAATATGATGTGCTCTTGAATGAGTTGGTCTTGGTTAGATCAAAATCTTTGAGATAACAGTTTTGTCAAGTCAATACTCAATAGTGATAAAAAATACATAACAGGAGATAATTACAAGGACACTTCAAAAGGGATTCACAATGACCGACCATATACGCTTGACTTTCAACTATATGTGGCAACTTTTGAAAGTAACAAAAACAAGATAACACGAAGTAGTCGATGAATAAAACACTTGTATAATTTAAGGTTTCTACATTCCGCTTCAAAGACAATATTTATGAGTCAATAGCCATGTTACGAATACGATACGATATGGACACAATGAAACGAACTTTTTAAAATTTATAAGATAACATAAAGACGAAACCAGAAAATTTTACAAGTTGAAAATTGAAGCAGACTACTTTTTTTCTTTCTCACAATGACACTTGCATCTCTCTCATCAGTTGTTTCATTCTCAATTAACCACACCTTTTTTTTCCTTCTTCTTTACAACCTTGTTTTGATTAGCAATTTATAATTTTAAACCAATCTTTATTAGATATTACTATGTAACCCATCCCATATTTCATAAAAGAATAAAAACTCCTCAAAAAGACCAAAACATATCGGATACGCCTGTATGACATGTCTGATATACGTTTTCAACAATTAAAAAATAATAAAATAATTAGACACGTCACGTCACGTATCCGATATGTATCCTACGCAAATCGTATCCGATACTACATCGAGTACTTTTTTAAAGTATTCGTGCATCATAAGTCAATAGTTATAGGAACAACGTGGACGAAGAATTCCATTGAGCGCAATAAATTAGTAATAAAATCATCTCTTGGATTTTTGAGCTAGTGTTTGCAAACTCTTAGAGAGTGAACGTATATAACTTAAGTTAAAACATTAAATTTAATTCAAATAAGTGGGAAGTATTTGAAAAACTATTTTAATTAATTTAGTTTGTTTACAAAAAAAATAGTTACAGTAAGCAAACAATATGCGCTTACCAACTTTGGAATAGTATAAATATTCAGCTGAAATGAATTTGCTCAAGCAAAAAATCGATTAGCAAACATTTTCTAAGAGCACTTAACTCAACAAAAAGTAAATTTTAGGTTTCCTCTAAAAAAAAAGTAAATTTAGTTTGTTTTTGTTTTTTTAATTCTAAAATTCGCAAATACCAACTTGGTTACCCAAAATATAGCTTCTCCATTGGCTACAATCTCCTGTATGTGGGCGCACCGACGAACTACTAGTACCAGCTGAGGTTTAACAAAATTAGGGTTTTTTCTGTAGGCAAATTTTTGAGAAAATTCAAACGCCAAAAATGGATCAAACTAAATCCGACGTCGTTCCAGCATCTGCCTCAGCTTATCTCGACCCCAATTACTGGTCAGTTAAACACAATCCCTAATTTTTCATTCATCATTCTAATTTTTAGCACTATTTTTTTTTTCATTTATTATATAATAAAAATATAATTTTTACTGCAGGAATAATCGGTTTGCTAAAGAGGAGCATTACGAGTGGTTTAAAGACTACTCTCATTTTCGTCATCTAATTCTTCAGCACATTAAACCCACCTCTTCTGTAAATATTGTTTTTTTTTTTGAAATTTTTACCATTTTTTAGTTTTTTTTAATTATTTTTTATTAGCAAGAATATCTCATTATTAGTTTTGACAAAATAGGTATTGGAGATTGGATGTGGAAATTCTCAGCTATGTGAAGAGTTGTATAAAGATGGGATCACTAAACTCACCTGCATTGATTTGTCGTCGGTTGCCGTTGAGAAAATGAAGCAACGATTGTGTTCGAAAGGTTATAAAGGTTAGAGATTAGTTTTCGACTAAAAATTGCGTTCCAGCATGTTTGTAGGTTATGTTATTAGAATTGCGATAAATGATTGGAGTTGTTAATTCTGATTTTTTATGTTATTGTTTTTATCAGAAATTGAGGTGATGGAAGCTGACATGTTAGACCTGCCTTTTGGCGATGAATGTTTTGACGTTGTTATAGAGAAAGGGACCATGGTAATCTTATTTGTTGCAGCTTGTTGTTCGTACGTTCTATTTGTATTCGTTGTACGTGTTCTGGGACACTACATTGATCGAATGATCACTTTTTATAAATTACAGGACACTGCACAGTCTATTATCACATCCGTTCCTTGTATTCTGAAACATATAATTGCTCGATGAAATTGTTCCATGAACCAGAGGCAGACTTTGGTTTTGTTATTCTATGATTAGCAATTGTGGACCTGTCAAGTGTTTTCTTCTGTTTGTTCGCGTTTATATACTACTATTTACTTAGATTCATTCTCGGAATCTGAAGGATGTGCTATTTGTCGACTCTGGAGATCCGTGGAACCCAGAGCCTGTAACAGTGAGCAAGGTTATGGCAATGCTTGGAGGGGTCCATAGAGTTTTGAAACCCAATGGGATTTTTATCTCCATCGCCTTTGGCCAGGTAATAGGAACTTACGTTGACGGTTCTCTCTCTCTCTCTCTCTCTCTCTCTCTCTCTCATTATTAAGTATGTATAATGGATTAAAACTTACGTTCTTATTCTTCAGCCACATTTCAGGCGCCCGTTCTTTTGTGCTCCCACATTTACCTGGTCAGTTGACTGCAGTACATTTGGTGATGGATTTCATTATTTCGTCTATATCTTACAGAAGGTAAGTCCTGCCAAGATTGAATATTTTAGAGCTGCCTAAATTGCAAGTTACCTTTTGGACCCTGTACAATTATTATGATGTCGTCTGTAGCTCTTCGTTCATGCTAGTTGAGCTGTTGACTGATAGCTCGAAGCATCTTGCAGGGCCAACGATCACTAGATAGCGACAAAGACAGTGAAAAGACGGATTTGCCACCTATGTCCCTTGTCCATGAGGAATTGGACAGTGAAGATTATTTATCAAATATTCACGTAGAAGAGATGTGAAAGGTAAAACGTTCTTTAAATCCTTAGCAACATCATAGTTAAATTTCAGCAGCTGTGTATGATAAATGTGACCTAGCCTTGTGAACTCCATTGTTCTCAGTACTATGTTGAACAGTTATTCATAGCTATTTCGTATTGCTCTATTGATTGTTCGATTCTTGCAGGGCATTGCATCTTCATCTTCGTATGGCCTACCGTTCTTAGCACGACATGGCTTCTTGTTGGACATCAAGGTTCACAATTACTGCCTTAGATGGAAGTTTGCAGAGGGGAATTATCATTGAACCCTGAAAAGCCTTTAGATTGAGTCCATGACCAACAATATTTTCTTGCTGGTTTTTGTATTTGTTGTTGTTCATATTAGCTGCAACAAGCTAAGGACTTGTAACCTTACTAATGTGATAATTCATAGAATTTACTGTACCAATCCTTGTCGGTTGTAGATACTGAACTGGAATACATTTAGATTTCTTTGTCGAATTATGAAATGAACATTGATAGACATCCATTTTTTTGATTCTGTTCGATTATATGTGTGTGTGTGTGTGTGTGCCCCTATTGTCATGCGGTGTCTTTTCTTCAAAGCAATGGTGTTTTTGGGTCAAGCCACTTGATTGCTCGACTGAGCTAGCATTGATCAAGTCACACAATTCATTAAGATTCTAGAAAATGACTAAGATACACTGGCATTTTTTGTGTTCTTTTAAATGATACATTGGCATTTTTTGCCTTTATGCGTCTTTTAACTCTTAGGTGCTGACTAGGCTTGTTGTATAGTATCTGGGCCTTTTTATGTTCATTGAAATATAATCAATTAGCAAATTCCAAACAAAAGAATATTGCTGCATACTTTCCATAAAATAAAATAAAAAAGTAAAAATAAACCACTGCTGCGTAGTAAATTATATAAATGAAAAAATTTAGAAAAAAATAGACTCGCTAGAAGGAGGGGTTGAACCTCCGACCTTGTGGTTAACAGCCACACGCTCTAACCAACTGAGCTATTCCAGCTGCTGGTATACTCTTAATACTCTTGTTTTAATGATCTAGTCCCAATTTGAATATTTTGTAGTCATATGACTCATATCAATATCATATAGTTTATGTGATAATTTTCCGATCAAATTCGAGCCTGATGCAAACTACCTAAGTAAAACAGAAAGCAATTTGACCTATCAAAGCATGCATCATTAGCACCAAAACTACACAAGAAAATGTAACAAATAACCAACACAAGCCATTTTTAAGCAGCTCAATTCAACTATATAGAAACTAGTATTACACCACTAAGATCACATCAATTAACGTCATTAAAGCCTAAGTGATTGATAGATCACATCACGAAAATGTACAACACATTATTCAACAACTCTAGATCAAGTGGTCATCAACAGAACGTACAAGCAACACAAAACATCTACAGTAATCAGTATCACCTCAATTTGCATCGAATCAGAGATCAAATTAAAGACCGTGATGATCTTCAAAATCCACAGCTGTCTGCACGCCAGCTGGCACAGCAGCTTCAGCCTCACAAATTCCATTACTCCAATTGCACTTCGAGCTCTGGATCTCAGCAAAACCACTACCGCTCTCATCGTACGCCTGATGATGATGCATGTGCGGGAAAGGCGACGAGATTCCATGGATCACAATCCTGCTGTTGTGCATCAGATCAATCGTACTGATTTTCACGTAATTGATCTTCATCGGAGCCAGAGGTCCTCCACCTCCACCAGTAGTCACCACCAGATTGTTTCCTGGTTGCATAGTCTGCAACAGAGTCGTCGGAGCCAAACTCACGAGCTCCGCCGCAGTCAAGCGTCTGTTCGGCACGACGTGATACCTGAAATTCGACAAGTACAAATTTCCACCACCGGAGAAAATCGACGCATCGTCGAGCGCGAAAATCGTCAGCGATTTCAGCTCAGATAACTCAACAAACTTCACACGGAGAGCCAGAGACACAACGCTGTATTCAGTAGTACGCAACCGATACACAGCGTCTTTCAACATCAACCTCATCAGAGAGTGCGACGAGGTCTTCGCCGCTCCCGACGCCGACGAAAGAGCCGGCGAAGGAAATGACAGCGACGTCATTCGCTCGATATTACACGACAGAGGAGATAAATGCGAAACAAAGCCTGTTAAGCCGTGAATCACAATCAAACCATTATTGAACAGATCTGGCTTCGTGATCTCGACTCCGTTCACAAACACCTTGTTCTTACCGTCGTGTGTGATCGTAAGGCACCGATTGGGCGCCAGAGTCTCGATCTTCGTACCAAACGTTAGCGATTTGAGAAATTTAACCGGATAGAGGCCTGGAATCGAGTGCTCCTGCAGGAGTACGGCGATCGAGCAGGAAGGACAGCTGAGGAGAGATCCGTCGGACGGAGCGAAGATCGTTAGCGGAGTTGTGGCGGAGATGTTCGCCACGGCGGAGGAGAGCTCCTCGAAGCCTAGCGTTGACAGAATCGTGGCGAATAGTGCTGGCGGATAGGTTTGTAGCGCCGATTGGAACGGACTGTTGGCGGATGAAGGTGACGGCGACGGAACGGCGCCGTTTGTTGCTGTGGCGGCGGAGATGAAGAGTGAGATGAGTAACAGGAGGAGGAACAGGACGAGGAGCTGGAATCGCAGAGGAATCGCCATTGTTGAGTGTTTGAGTGAGCTTTTTTGTTTTTGTGAGGGAAGAATGATGTGAAGTGTGTGCGGTCTGGTATTTATATGGAGCTGCGTGATGTGTAACGGATTATTGGCGGGAAAGTTGAATCTGTTACAGAGGAAGGATCGATATGACGAATATGCCCCTGAGGTTCATCTGAATTTACTGGCTTCTGTTGCTTGGTTGTTAAGTTTACTCGATTCACTAAAACTCTGCTTTCTTTTAGCCATTAGAGATTTTTTTTTTCAAGTTTGTGTGATATTTTTCAACAAGTCCTTAAGATTTCATTTGTATAGTTAGTTATAGTAAAAATATATTTTGTGGACAATTGCACATTACATTTGTGCAGTTAATTCAAGACTATAGGGCTATTTATAAATTGCGCATACTGCATTGCATACAATCGTTGAGTATTTTCTTTAAGATTTTTAGCTTTTTATTGATGAATTCATACTAAACTAAAATGGTGGTTATAAATTTTTTTTTTAAAAGTAGAAGTTCATTATTTTGATTAAGTTGCAAATCTTCTTTGATTGATAAGTTGAGGGTGATTGAAAAATCATCTAAAAAATTTAGAACTATTTTATCTAAAAAAATTCTACCATTTGCAAAAAGTAGGGTGACATAGCTACAGCCTACAAGATTGTGGGGATTTTAATTTTAAGAAAAGTTTTCTAGCTAAAAAAAGGTCTAGATTTTTAGACAGTAAAACTACTTATTCAAGTTAAAACTTAAAACTTGATTTTAGATTTCATTAGCAATGAGATCATTTTTGGCATCATGAGATTTATGAGAATTATCTTTTTATCCATTAGACTATTTACACAAAGGTTCCGTTCTATTTTATATCGTTTAGGGCCTGGGTTATGTTTATATCTTTATTGGCTGGGCTTGGTTTGTATCTTAATGGGCTGGCTCTCCAATGCACAACGTACTCAATTCAATTTCCCCATTGTAATTTTGTGGAAATATTATCCAATGATATTGGCATATTGCATTTATAACACATTTATTTCAGAAATCTAGTTTCATACATCACAAATACTCTTCATCATCTTTTGCCTATGTTCTCTTAATTACGGAGCAACTTTAAAAGAACTGGTAATTCTCGAATAATGTAGGAATTTTCAATTTTTTACTTTCACTATTTATATCATTAAATCTTAATCTAAGTCGAACACAGAAGTAAGAATCACGTTCGTTCATGTCACTAACTTATGCTGGTGGATTAAAGCTTTTGTATTGAGGTATGTATCGGTCTGCCAAATAATAAAAACTTTCCATAATTTCTTGAGATATATCTTCCCCGATTCTTTTCAAATAAATTGTAAACATAGTCGTGGTAAATATAATAAATATTTATGTTTCGTTTTCATAGAATGAAGTTTAGTTGTATTTTAGAGAACGTTTAGAAATCTCAATCTACTCTTCTGCCCTTTATCTATATTAACTTTCTCCAACTCTTTTACTTGTAGATTCAGATGAGAAGGGAGCCTAAAGCTAAGGCATATTGCATAGGCTTGTTACAAAGGTTTGTAGATTCCTTTTTCAGAGCTTTGACTTTTATTGCTACAATGACTTTTGGATATTTGGCTTTAGTGTCTTTTGGTGAGTTAAATATTTTAAATTAGTGGCAAAAACTCTTGATTTTCGTGAGGAAGGTGGCTCACTCAGCAACAATCTAGGCATAAAAGATTCTATTCTATATTAATTAAAATATTATAATCTGGTTAGAAGAAAAAATGTTTCTGACTATTGAGATTGTCAAAGGGTTGGATTAAACCATATTTTTATGTGCTTGATCGTACTTGGAGTATTTATATCGAATCATTTCAATTCCCTGCAATTTTTTCCTTGTGTTATCTTCCCTTCATTTTTTTCATCTCAATTATTCTGTATCAAAATTATCAACATCCTCTGTGATCTTTACTAAAGTCTAATTTAGCATAGTCGAGTTGTAGTTGAACAATTGAACACGTGATATTATATGCTACATGAGTCGATCATTGAATTCCGAAATTATTTAGATCCTAAGTTACATTTTTTTTCTCATACGAAGTATAATATATTTAGAGGTCATTAGCATCGGACTTCCGAGGGAATGATCCATGGCTAATTGTAATTGTATAAAAAGATGCTTAGAGATGAAGTCCGATATATGGCTGATCATGTTTGTTCGAGTGACTCATTTGATCAATGATCCATCGTCAATCCTTAATTTCATTTTGATTCCTTAGGATCACATCATGTGTATTATCCAATTATACCAAATTAATTAAACATAATTATGTGTATTAGAGTTCGTGTTATCTTTCAATTGATGATGTATCGGGAGTCGATCACAAATCACTCTAATTAAGAACAACATTAATTGCTCACATCAAACAAATGTTTTTCTGTTTTGCATTTCAAAAAATATAATAAACACCCGAATTTCAATAACTTGGGAGTTTGTACACACTCTTTAAGTCATTAATGGCAACTAGGAACGTGACAAGTGGAGTTGCGTGTGTATTAAATTGGTCTGCTCGGATGTCTGTAAGATTCTATAGGGAAGTGATAAATTGACTTACTAGAAGACTGTTGCTAATTAATTAATACTCAATTATTTATGCTAATATTGGTATTAATAACCCATAACAAAACAAGCTATTGTTGTTTGCATCTTCTAGCTACGACAAAATTTCTTGAATCCGAGACCTATAAGTCAACAACTGTAATAGATTTTTGGGTCCAAAAATGTGTTTAATTATGGACATTGTCGACGAAAGTTGTACAAGTTGTATTTTATTTGTTAGTTGGTGATAGTGTTAGCATTTTTTCTTAGAATAATGAATTGTGTGCGACTAGTGAAATCACACTCATATTTTCTTGGGGATAGTAAACGTAAGTGTCTGTGGTCTCAGTTTATTTATTTTTATATATTCAGTGTTTTTTTTATTTTTTATTATTCATTAGCAAGACTTGTCTTGAAATTATAGTTTCATTATCATATCCATGATGTTTGCAAACTCGTAGCAAAGGTTAATATCATTTTGTCCAAACTTGAATAAGTATGTAAGATTTAGCTTCTAGATAATTTTGCAAACACCTTCAATTTACTAATTAAATATAGCTGTTTTTAAATTAAATAAAAAATTTCTACTTTTAAGAAGAGTTTGCAAATACTACTTTATCTAAAAGACATTTTTTAAGAGCTCCTAAACTAGACATCACTGAGGGATTATAGTTCATTAAACGTCGTTCGCCTTACAATTATTGTCAAACCCAAGAGTAATTATAAAGATTAATGAAGTCCTAGACTTCTAGTATATCACTTTTTGTTTAAGAAGCAAATTTTTCACCAAGTCCGATAAAAAAGTTGCATATCTTTTTCACTAAACTTTAGATGAGCTGTGACTCACAAATGTTGCGTCTCTTTTTTGGTCTTATGACTCGTGCACTAGACTTCTTTTTCTAATTTGCCGTTTCCTTTTGGTTACATGTTGTTTTTGCAGATAAGAGAAGACTAAGACTAATGTCATGCAAAGTGTACACACAACATGAGTCGTTTCAATTAAAGCGTTCTTTTTGTGCCTTTTAGTTTTGACCTAATTCGTCTTTCAGCCCTTTTGAGGTGAGCTAAAGCTCAACACCCATATAAAATCTTAAAAGCGTTTTGTTTCCATGCCATGCAACGAATGATTGATTTATTTTTTTAATGGCTATTTCTGATTTTTTTTTAATTATATATTTAGTGTTTATTAAGTTATATATGTTCTCCAAAACACCCCTTCACATGTATATTGTAACATTTTTGTTTCACATGACACGTCACATTTTTGATAGTGGGTAAGTTGTGAGATTTGAACTATAACCTCGGATTCTTTAGAATTGTCGTATTTCTAGAAGTTCGAATTTGTAGAAAGGATTGACATTTGTTTATATATACATATTTTCCAACACATCTCTTAACGTGTAGGCTGTAAATTTTTTGTTATGCCTGACATGTGACATTTTTTAATAAGTGAGTGACAGTGAGATTCGAACGTATGACTGTTTGTTTTGCTATGAGCTTCAATACTTTATTGCATTTACCGTCACTCTAAGAACTCAAGTTTGTATGAAGAGACTTAGAGATTTATTACTTTATATATGTGATCCAATATGGACGAGAGAAAGTGATTGTGTGTGTATGAGATATAAATAGATTATGTTAATAAGATTCTAAATCTTTAGATTGTGGTACTTTATCATGTCAAGATACGATTAGCTACTTTTCTTGATAATATTTTGAAACAGTTATTGAGGGTTAAAGAGAAAAAGGTAAGAAAAGCGTAAGAAGGAGATAAATGGAGGTGAAGTTAATTATCCAATGCAAAGGAAGTAAAGTGACCGACAGACTATATATTCCCCCCTTTAAACTTTTGATTTTAGTCAATCTTTACTTTTAGCTATTTTCCATTATTATATGTGTACATAAATATTATCTTTCGTTAATTAACATTTCTCATTAATTTCATATGCAGGTGTAATTTGAAAGGTCTTATGGTCAATTACATCTAAGCCCCTCGCAGTTTGGTGTAATTACAGGTACCTTTTCCTACTATTTGAATATTTGAAAAGACAGTTTATGAGATTTTTTTTTTTTGAGAAATATATATTAATAGGAGTCTATCCGTGATGTATTTCAAACTTCAAGGATGATTTTGTAATCATTCAAATCTCAAGAGAGCCTACTTACATTTTTTTTTTTTGCTTTTTCAAATTTAAAAAGGGTATTAATGTAGTTATTCAAATAATAGGGGATAATTCTATAACTTAAGCAGATCTTGATGGGTGTAAATGTAATTATCCGTAATTTTTATGAACGTAGTAAGGCAAAAGGACATAGAATTACCCAAATTTATTTCATCCTATACTTTTATCAGCCA
This sequence comes from Misopates orontium, assembly GCA_946800315.1. Classification (NCBI taxonomy): domain Eukaryota; kingdom Viridiplantae; phylum Streptophyta; class Magnoliopsida; order Lamiales; family Plantaginaceae; genus Misopates; species Misopates orontium. Next base: position 1,070,751 of record OX326948.1, on the reverse strand, counting down.
AAAGCTTCCAACTAATTTGCTTCTTTTGATGCATGAAAAAAGGCCTCACTATGCATAAAAGTTGATACAAAGGTGGCATGTCTTTCTGAGACAAGTGACTAGTCAAAACAAAAAAGAAAAATAGGTCACAATTTTCAATTTCTAGTCGTCCTATCACCCGCCCCCACCCGCATGTGTGCATGAATAAGCATGACGAACTTATGATATGCATATTATAAATGTTATATAATTATATTTATAAGCATTTAGCTCATTTGTATAAAAACTTAGTATGACCACTAAGTTAATTTGTTCCTCAGTATTTTAGGGTGGTCGTAAATATAGTCCTCACTTTTTGTAACTTGTAAAAATTAAAGGTAAGTGACTATATTTGCAAATCATGAAAGAAAAAAAAAGGACTAAATTTGCAGGATAAATGACTAAAATTGTGGATTACCCTAACATAGAGGAGAAATTTTGCAAGTTCTCAAAATAAAGGACTATTTTTGCAGCCACCCTGAAGTTAAAGGACTAATTTGCATTTATCCAATATGCATGTACAATTCATACACATTCGTGGGTTTTATTCACTTTCACCTAAGTCTTATAAAGAATGTCCATGACATGTCTAACTTGTCATACACTTGTACCTACTACGTTTTTTTATCTATTATGGAAAAAAAATATTTGCACGAATATACATGAAAAAGAGATGAGATTTTGGAACTTATCACAACAAATTTCTTTATATATCTAAGTTCTCTCGAGATTACATCCAAATGGGAGTCTACGCCTACTTAATAAAATTTAATAATTTAAGTCTTGAGATATAATAATTTTGCAATTATTTTTTTTATGCATCCATCCTCTTGGAATAATACACACATTATATATAAATATTTGCTAAGTGGAGTGTGATGAGTCTCTAAAGTATAAGTTTAAAAGTCCATTTGGTCATCAAAATAGTAAGATTCTGATTCAGATTTTCAAGAATGAAAAACTGTGCATGAACTTATGTGTGAGTAGTCTTTCCCTTTATCCCTGCAAGAGCAAAGTGTTTTTGTTTTCACCAAATTAATGTAACTTTGGAGTTTTCTATGATGTTTTTGTTTTCTGTTTATTCACCTGTCACTTTCTGTTGGAATATCTATGTTTGCTGCATTTAATGTTTATCAGAGTATTTCTCACTTTGTAGCCTGAATCACTATTATTTGTGGAAATGGAGATTTTATGCTTTGAAGGAATCTGCATTTAATATCTGCTTTAAGCATTAAATTCTTCATTCGATTAATCAGTTTTGAACTTGAAGCAATTTAGTCACATGGGTATGTTTTTTTCTCTGTCTCAGTTGTTCCTCATCCTCTCTGTTTGCAATTTAGACTGAGGAAATCAAGAATGTATCTTATGGAACATTCTTCAGAATAAGAAAAGATTTCTAAGTGTAATGACAGTATAAAGAGTGATTCTTTGAATGTTATTAGTGCTACAAACTTGTTTGGATTACAAATAACAGATCCTTGTGTGATGGAATTGATCTGGTTTTCAATGTTTTGATGATTGTAGAGGTGAAGATTGAGGAAGTATAGAGCATAAGCATCTGACCTCTTAAATTGCAAAAAGATTGATTATTTATCGAGTTAATTTACTCGTTTTCGTGGTTAAATATTCGACTATGGCGCAACTGAAGAACTTGGAACACAAGAAGAGACAACTGCCTCCCAATGAGGCTCAGAGTTTGTTAAAAGAGGAGGTAGATATCTTTCTAGTAATTTTTAACCTTTTATGCTTCTATGTCAAACAAAACTAGTGAAGAAGGAGAATTCATGTTCGATACGACGTGTTTCATGTTTGGTTCATACAGCCAAGCACAATTATTAGGGATTACATGCTTGATTGTTGTTGTATAGCTTCTATAGTCATATCTGCTACCATTTTTGTGGACACAATAAATTGTTTTATTGTTCTGTGAAAAGCAGAAAATGATTGAACATTAGAAGTTTCGTTCACGTTGTTTACACTAATGTGGGAACCTTGTAGATTTTGCAGCTTCAGAAAGAACTTGAGGGCCAAACAGCCGTACGGTCTGCGCTAGAGAAAGCGTTGAATTGCCAGCCTCTCTGTTATGATCCTACTTATGAATCACTTTCGCAGGTTGCCTTTTGTCGAAATCTCAATGAATATTTGTCTAAACTTTCTGTGATCTTCTCTGCTTCTTGAATTTTGCACATGCTAAATGTTTATGTCAATTTCTGTTTGTGCAGCCTGCTGAGAATCTGATTAAAGAAATAGCTCTTTTGGAGTTGGAGGTTGAGTACTTGGAGAAATATCTTCTATCACTGTACAGAAGAAGCTTTACCAAAAGGCTATCAACCTTGCAAACGTTGGACGAAAGACTGAAAGCAAATGGCAGAACTCATAATCGGGCATTTTCTGAAGTCTCCAAAACTAATTTAGCATCGGTGCAAGAAGATTCAGTCATTAGCTGCAGCACGCCTGTGCCGCGAGAAAATACAACTGATATGTTGGCTAAAGAACGCAACAATATTTTTGAAGAAGAGCCACTGTTTGATTCTGGAATATGTAGAAGCCAATCATCGTTATCTCAGCATTCGGCTTGTTCTTTCAGAGCTTCACCTTCCTTTGAAAGTGTAGCTAGAGCTGTCGATTCATACCATTCTCTTCCTTTATGGATGCTTGAGGTAAATTCATCTTGTATCATTTGATTGATTAAAGAGGCGCTTCCTAAGTCCTACTATAGTCCGACCTTGATCGATAAAGTAATCTGCCAAAAATGGACGGGTTATAATGCAATAAACTAAATTCTTCCAGCCTATATCTCTAATATTTCTACCAAACGCCATCACAGTGTGGTCGCCAGTATATGACCCCTTAATATAGGCTATTACTGAGATACAATATAAATTAGCCACTCTTATTGGATAATGTCGAGATTGAGTTGAAATTAAGTGAAAATATATGCCTAACATGTCCTTTGTTTTTTCTCACCAGCGAGCAGAGGACGCCACTGCACTTGCTAGTTCGACAGAGTGTCTTGGTTCGGACGCGCCCAATTATCTTTCTGAAGAGATGATCAAATGCATCTCAACAATATATTGCCATCTCTCTGACCCTCCTGTGTTCAATAATGGTTTCAATGATAGCTCACACTCACCTCCACAGACTACATTGTCTCCACGAGTACTGCGAGACCAATGCAGCAGAATGTGTGAAGAAAATTCATCTTTCGGTTCGTGGATGAACAATCCTTTCAGTGTTGAAGAATCTAAAGAATTTAGTGGATCTCTTTTCACGATGGTTGAAGTACAAGGCTTACTTAGAGATTCTCAAAGTCTAGATTCTGTTGAAGAACTGCTACAAAATTATAGGTACTCCGAACTTCTACTTTAGCAATCCTAAAAGTCTGTTTACTTAACATTGTTCAGCACTCTTTCAGGTTTCTCATTTCGAAGTTGGAAGAAGTGGATCCTGCAAAATTAAAGCACGACGAGAAGTTGGCTTTCTGGATTAACGTTCACAATTCGCTAGTAATGCATGTAAGAATTTTACTAGCCATGACAAGTAAAATCTCCGTTTTGTCTGTGTTTGTTATCTTATATATGAGGTAGAAAGTTGCTTCAACTCGTTTCTGGGATGTTACAGGCATTTCTGGTTTACGGGATTCCACAAGGAAATATGAAGAGGATCTCTTTAGCTCTGAAGGTACTAACGCTGCACGATATTTACGGATCTAAAACTCTGCGATTTCGACCTTTCGGAAGTTTCTTTTTTTCATCAGCTATTGGACAATTTTGATTTCTGTCAGGCTGCATACAATGTTGGAGGCCATACGATAAGTGTTGATACGATACAGAGTTCTATCTTGAGATGCCGATTGCCTCGTCCAGCTCAGGTATTCTGTCTTCGCAAACACACAAAAGTAACTAAGCCATTAAGTCATATCAAAACATTGCTTCTTGATCTTATATCTACAGCAATATCCATAATTCTGCATCGTTTTTCTCTCAAATGAATGCTATTTTCTTCTTAGCCCCTCTGTCAAATAAAAGTTAAGCTGCAATTTCGGTCTAATGGAGCTCAATTTCTTGCTTATAGTGGCTGCAATCTTTCTTCTTTCCCAAGCAAAAGTTTAAAGCTTGTGATCCTCGGAAGGTATACGCTATAAGGCACTCAGAGCCTCGACTGCGTTTTGCACTGTGTTCAGGGTGCAATTCAGATGCACCAGTAAGTCACTTTTTGCTTTAGCATTTAAGAACGAACGATATGGAATACTGCATAGCTCACTGAAATATTCGATGTTTGATTATTTGCAGGTTCGTATTTATACGTCTAAGAAAGTATTCCAGGAGTTGGAAATGGCGAAAGAAGAGTACATTCAGATAAACGTAAGTGTACATAAAGAACTAAGACTGCTGGTACCAAAGAATGTGGAGTATTATGCAAAGGAAATGGGCTTATCACCACAAGGCATTGCGGAGATGCTTCAGCATTCGATGCCTCATTCTTTGAGAAAAAACTTTTCTCATAATTATCAGGGGAAGTTATGGAAAAAGATCGATTATGTTCCTCAAAACTTCACGTTTCGTTTATTGCTTACGAATGAATTAGTCAGATGATGGCTATATATGCATTTGCAGTTCAAGTTATTCTCATATGTGAAGTGACTCAGACCTAAAAGATCTTAATTCAGTCGAAATTCTTCGTGTACGATAAATTCCAAATATTACGACAGCTTCGAATGGCAGATGAATCATGGATTAATATTCGAAAGTTAGTTCGTAAAAAGTCATAGTTCATGAACTACAGCTTGAAGTTAATGTTTTTCTTCGTAGAGTTGAGGCGAGGTGCATGTAGAGTATTGTACATTAGAGATTTGAAAGGAAACTAGTTTATGGCTTGAGAGTGATTCACCAGTCATTCCATAATTTCTTCAGATTGTAATGCAGATTGAACTTATTCAATGTGATTTTTTGCAACTATTTCTTTTTCTTTTTCTTTTTTTTTTTTTTTTTTTTTTTTTTTTTTTTTTTTTTTAAGTTTTGAACTTTCAACCATAGTACTTAGTTCTACGTAAGCTGGTACTATACATTGTCTTGAGTGAATTTTCTTAATATTAATTAAAAAATTTATGCATATAATCAGCAGGGGTCGAAGTTGAACCAGAATCTTCTATTTTATTCTTCTTTGTTGTGTTACTACATTTGTAATGTGACTGAAATATTTTTTCAAACTCATTGCAACAACTATTTTTATTCATATATTTTTCAAAGCATATTAAAAAACTCTAAAAACATTACAACAACATCATAACGTTTAGTAGCCCAAAATGTACTCTAAAACTGAGACTTTGATCCGTGGTCGTGACTTAAAAATTTCGTAAAATCCGTTTTACCGTATGTTTTTATTTTGCTGAACAATAAAAAGAAATCATAATTTTATCAAGAGTTTGTCGTATTTATGAAAAATTATTATCTTCTATAAAATTAAAAAATATATTTTTTTCTCACACTTAATGAAAATGTTTAAATACTTTTATTCCACAAAAAAGTATTGCTCCAATATATATCTGTCTCTATGTTTGTGCTACCTCTCAAAGCTAAAACGTACACCAACCCTAAACCCACCTGAACCACACATAAATTAAAAAAATAAAATAAAAATCAAAAATCTCTCATTTTCTTTTTTGAAAGAAAGACAAGATTTTGTATCTTTGCAGCAACAAATTTTTGCCCTTTTTCGCACTTCTCACAAATCTTCAGCTAAAAAAAGGTGTTGGTGGCAACTATTTCATTCAACACCACAATTTGTCAAACTCTTTTTTTGTCCAAAAAAGTTTTCAAAAAATGGATGCAGATAGAATAGGGCTTGTTCTTGAAAAAACCTCAGAGTTGAGGACCAAAATTGTAAATTGCATCCAAAGTGGGTCCAAAGATTCTGATGCAGAAGAGAATTTTGAAGAAGCAGAGAGTCTTCTTAATATTAGGGATGCTCTTGAGTCACTTGAAGGCCAGCTGTCATCTTTGCAGGTTCAATTTTTTTTTTTTTTTTTGTTTTTGTTTTTGAAAAAGATTGGATTTTTAACTTAATTGGTTTGAGTTATTTTGTGGGTCTTTGATGAATTTGACAAATTTGGGATGTTGGGTGTTTTTTCGTTGTGCAATGTGTGTTTGAAAATTAGTGTTATTGATTAGTAGTTTTTGTTTTGATTAATTCTTCAGTTTTATTTTATTGTTTTGAAAAAGATTGGATTTTTAAGTTAATGTGGTTGAGTAATTTTGTGGGTCTGGGATGAATTTGGGATGTTGGTTTTTTTTTTTTTTTTTTTTTTTTTTTTTTTTTTGTTGTTGTGTATAATGTGAAATTGAAATTAGTGTTGTTGATTAGTATTTTGTTTTTTTTGAGATTTTCTGTCTTTTTTGTTTGAAACTTGAGTTCAGCTGCTTCAAATTAGCTGGTAATGGTTCATGAGTTTTTATGTGAAAGTGTGATCGTGGTACCAAGCTTGGGCCGTTGAGGCGAAAAATGTATTTATTTGTGTATATTTTCGGTGATGTATTTGTATGCAATGAGAGACTGAGAAATGAGGATGTGGTTGTATTAAGATTGCGATACTCGCCTATGAATGTGGAATCTTGTCTATCGTCTTTCATTGCGTACAAGGTCTACGGATTTGCATTTATGTTTAGGGTTGCAGTTAGATTTTGCTGGTTAATTTCTGCAATCAGGATCTAGTGCTAGCGTAGTTTGTCTTAGAAACATATGTAGCTTTTGCATCATAGAGAACCAAACTGTGGAACGAGATAATGTTCGTTCGCGATATATAGATATTTCGTTCGTGCTGTGTTTATTTCTACTTTACCATCCAACAACAGTTTGCGCAATGATGAAATCTTTCTGTTGAAATTTGAAACTTAATTATTCAAGTTCAAGAGTAAGACATTTATTTCACGTTTCTGGAGTACCATCCTCGATTATGACTTGAATATATATTGTAAGAGTTTGCACTATAAGTAAGACTATAACTTGTGTGTGTTCCAATGGCTTTATTACTTTCTTGATTTGTTCTTTTAGAAGTGATACTTAAGCTATCAATTACATTTTTCTCCATACTTCGGCCTTATCTTTTTTTATTATGATGCATTAGGCACTGCAGCAACAACAATGGTATGAAAAAGAGGCAGCTTTAGCCGAGATTGAGTATGGCCAAAAGAAGTTGCTTAAAGAGTTGAAGGAATACAAAGGCAAGGACTTGGAAGTTATACAAGAGGCAATTTCTTTTGCCAGTGAATCCGAAGACCACAACGATCTTCTCCTTCCCCCATACCCAAGCCGCCCTTCTCATTCCATAGTTTCAGATAATGGGTATCTCTCATCCTTCCCTTCCACGCACAAGTTTTCTCAAAACGGGGCAATGAATAACCTCCATGGATCAGAGAGAAACCCAATGCAATCCGGATCACGGGGCCCATTTAATCGGCTTAAGAGTTTGTTAGGCACAACAGCTAAGGCAGCTCTGACTATAGTTGGGGTGGTTGCTATCCTGAGTTTGGCTGGTTTTGAGCCACGACTCAAGAAAAGGGACAATGAGTTTAAGCTTTTGGACTTATTTAGGCTGCAAAAGAATGATGAAGAGGGAAGTTCGACTGACTGTCCACCTGGAAAGGTCCCTGTGATCGAAAACGGTGAAATGAGGTGCATTGTGAAAGAGAGAGTTGAAGTTCCGTTTGAGTCTGTTGTTGCTGCACCCAATGTCAGTTATGGGTGCGGGTAAACTAATCATTTCCCATTTACTTAAGTAGGAGTTATTTTCATTGTTTTGTATATTCGTAATGCGAGTTTTTGTTGTTGCTGGAAAGGAAGACATCAATGTGGAAAAAAGTTTTGAGAGTTGGAATACTCAATGTGCTTGCTTAACGATATTGATGAACAATTACAATTGAAATCAAAAAATGTCATATCTACTATAACTACTTAAATTTAAGAAGTAGTTTAACTATGAAGTGCATATATAGTAAGTTTCTACACAATTGCATGTTAGAATGCATACAAGAAATGACGGAAATGTGCCTAAACTCCATGAAGTTATTCGTGACATCTCACAATGCCGCAAATATATTAGTGAAACACGGATGACAATAAGAATGAATAAATTCAACAAAAAAGATAAGAAAAAACTATCCGTCTCTAAACTTTGAAGCCTAAGACTCTGTGCTATCGCCAAATGTGTTTAGCGTGGTAACCCAATGGTTGTATGCAAGTACGTGGGTGATTGTAAGATGGTCAAATGAGATGTGGATCATTTGAAGAAATGATGCTTGAGTGTTTTGATTTAGATATTATATAACATTTTTTCTTTCAAAATACAAAAAATAATCTGAAAACCAATCTGAATTGTACCGAAACAATCTTAGTTTGTACCCAATCGTACCGAGCATTGCAATATGGTATACGGTACGAAGGTTCGACGTACGACTCTTAGGTTGCACAAACAGTTTTAGGTTGGTACTTTGATTATACAGTCCAACTCAAGCCTTAAGTTGCGTAAAGTAAAGATTTTAAACAACAAACTTGACAAGAATAAAACTTTGCTTTTGCTTGACGATATCTCAAGGTCTTGAACTCCCCGTTTCAATAGAGCGGGATCCAAGACTTGATGCGGTAGTGATCGCACTCTTTGACGATCGAAAGACGGAAAGTTTTTATACACAAACACTCCCGAATAACCCTATCAACAATACCAAGTAAACACGCCTTCTTCCTCGACCGATGCCTAAATCTTTTCGTATCATTAAAGTCTACATTGAAAATCGAAAGCCACTTATTTTCCCAACCTCTGGATAAAATGCTAGTACGCATTTTATCTTTCATTGGTAAAACTAATAAAATACGAGTCACCACGTTTGTCGGTGACTCCGTTCATCCTCATGAGGAAATTTGACATTGTGCCCCCAGGTACAATCAATGAATTTGATACTTTAGTGCATGTAACATTAATCTAAGTGCAGAGGTGATCTAGTGTGGAACCTAACCGACCTAAGAACCAAAGACTCTAGGTTGCACAAAGAGTTTTTTCAAAGCCATTGGGTTTGGTCAGCTTATCTGCAATTGATGTTGTGAATTTCGTGAAGAGAGTTTTTTTTTTAGAGGTCTTTTTTGTTGAGATGGATCAGAGGGGCAGTGACGGTTAGTGCGAGTATGGATATGACGATATTGCTCCATTTTTTTGCATGTATTATGAAGAGGTAATGTTTTGATTTTTGTTTTGGTTTATTGTGTCACTTGTGGCGAATTTGAAATTGATGTTGTTTGAAGGATTCTGTTTTTAGAAACAATGCATTCCTTTTGTCATTACATATTATTAAGAGAACAAGAAGTTAGTAAAATAACACTGGATCAAAGTGCATCGGCAGTATGTGGTGCAATTTACATGCCCCGAACCCCTTTCTTCTTTAGATATCACATTTAACAACAACCAAATGAGCTCAAATTAGCAAACAACATTGAAACTGGCTCTTTCATTACACTCAAACACAAACGCGCAGACCCTGCACATTAAAAGCCAATCAAAGTCCCAAACTACTACATTTCATAAACTTTAAAAGCCAATCAAAGTCCCAAACTACTACATTTCATAAACTTTATCAACATGTGCTTAATTAGTTCTGCAAGAAGCACACACTGCTTAGCAGCATCCGTAGGATTAGCATCAGCCTCCGCCATTAACAGCTCCAAAATCTTCTCCTGCCTCCAAAATGGCCCCCAACTCAACCAACGCGAAGACAACATCCTCTCAAATCCATTTCTCAACCTCACAAAAACTCCCATCAGAAAAACCATTATCGGCAGCCTCTTCTTCACCTCCTCATTCTCCGCCTCCCCGCCACCCGATATTTCTCCCGATACAGCACCATTACTCGAATCGATTACTTCCGGATTCTCACCAAGTAAATCACTACACTATCAACAGATTCTGAGGTTGAATCTACACTCTCCGAATTCAATGTGCACGAAACAACTAAACGATGTCGTAAAAATCGGGACTTTATTGAAACCGAGAAAATTGGAAATACGGGGCTTTGAAGAGAGAGTAATAAGAGAAGAAAATGAGACCAAACAAACTCCACCGCCTTATTTCAATTTTCAGAAACTATGGAACTTGAGTTGCTGAAAATTAAACCTCAAAAATTAAAACCCTCTGCTACCAGCAATCCATATCTGATCTATCCCTGTTTTGTCTAGCAAATTTCATAAATTATACCAAACACGCCCACATAACTATAAGATTTAATGAAACAAACCAATACAAATATAACACTTTTCATTTGAATCTAATCAACGGTGGCTGAATCTAATTTGAGGACGGTCTTAATTGCGTACCTCAACCTCCAGAGAAATCAATGACAACTCATTCATTGTTGCTTAGCAGCTGCAACCTGTCGTGGTCATGACGGCGGGTCGATCGCAGGGGCGATGAGAACGAAAGAAACAAGCCCAATTTTGTAAGGTGGAAGAGGAAAAAAAGGACTGCAATGGACAAAATTAAAAAAAGACATGGGCGAAAATGGGAAAACAAAAGTTATATGAAAAGAGGTTGAAATTGGAAAAATAAAGAAACCAAGGGGCAAAATTGGAAAAGTGAAAGTTAGAACAAAAGAGATTTTCAACTTTATAGTATAGTATAGATAAGGCGATGTTTTGATACTTTTGCCTTTTTTGCATGGAATAATTTGTCTACGCGGCTTATCACAAATGATTGTTTGCAATTAGCTCTATATATTCGAATGGAGCTTGAAGATCAATTCGATTTAATGGCTGAGAATGTTTTTCTATACCTTCGTAAAAAGTCATTGAAAATTCCCTAAAACGGAGACCAAATTGATTTAATGGCTATGTGTGGGTTTAGATAAATTTCTAGAGGTCTCCCACTCTTTACGTATTGCCTGATTGTTAAGTTTTAAGGAAAATATGAGGAGTTATTTTTGTGAAAGATTGTAACATTTTTGAATTAAATGCATCTATATTCAAAGTAGCTTTGATTTACAAAGATTTCTATTGGTTAAAGGAAACCGCATGGTTTAAGAAATGTACTTAGAATTGACTTCTTTTTTCTTCTTTTTTGAATATATTTTGTAAGATTCATTTTTTTTTTTATTATGAATATCTCTTTAGATGAAAAAATCACGAAAGCGTCATGTATATCTTGCTAACTTGTCTTACATTGGGTTTGATTCAGAAGTTACTTTATCAACAATACATTTAATTTAAGTAGGAGTATTTATTTTCATCGTTTTGTATATTTGTAATGCAAGTTTTTGTTGTTGCTTAGAAAGGAAAACATTAACGTGGAAAAAAGTTTGAGAGTTAGAATACTCAATGCTTGCTTAACAATTTTATGAATGTTTAAATTGCAGAATCTTTGAGATCGTACTATCATCAAAGAATCTCAAACCACGGGCAAATTCTATCCACCTCCCCTGAGGTTTCTTCTCTTTCCATCCACCTCCCCTCTAGTTTCATCTTTTTCATCCACCTCCCCTCAAAAAGTTTGACTATCACTTTACCTTTAAGTTGAAGGGCAATTTAGTCAAAATACTTATTAAATGTTTTTTTATTGTATAAATAATTTGTAACAAAAAGAATTAACATGATTTATGTTAGAATGATAACTCATTTCTTTTATAAGTTCTTATGGTATTTATTATTTACATGCTTAACAGTTTATGAATATTATTATTAAAAATAAATTTAATACAAAATATTAATTATGCATGGTTATAGATTTCTTATGCCTTTTTTTCTCAAACTTGTGAAAAAACATAAAAATGACCATATTATCCTCAATTTGGTACGCAAAATTTTTCACGGATACTTTGATAATTGAGAAAGGAATTCTTCAGTTACAAGGTTTTTTTGAAGTTGACACAGACATAACAAACATGAAGTTGAATTTACTTTGAAAACTATGATCATACAAAATTTGATTGAGCTCTTTATTAAGTGTTATTACTAAATATACCTAGTTAGAAACAAAAAAGAATTACCGGGCCTATTTGGAATGTGAGCTCATTTTGCTAGAGAGAATTATTAAACAATAAAATAGTTTTTATAATAATAACATGAATTTTAATTTCATAGTTATATTTTAAAGGTAGAGATTAAGAGTTGCATTGACAAAGCTATTCTTGTCTAAATTAAATATTGTAAAATCTAAATATTAATAAATTTTTATGTTTTTTCACAAGTTTGAGGAAAAAAGGCATAAAAAATCCATTCTCATGCCTAGTTAAAATTCTGATTTTAATTTATTTTTAATAAAAATATTTCATAAATTGTCAAGCATGTATATAATAAACACCATAATCACTTATAAATAATTTTCAACAATTAAGTTACCATTCAACATAAATCATGTTAATTCTTTTTTGTTATAAACAAAATTAATATTATTTGTCCAATAGATAACAATGAACAAATATTTTTACTAAATTGCCCTTCAACTTTAAGGTAAAGTGATAGTCAAACTTTTTGAGGGGAGGTGGATGAGAAAATTGAAACTAGAGGGGAGGTGGATGGAAAGAGAAGAAACCTCAGGGGAGGTGGATAGAATTTGCCCCTCAAACCACATATATACCATCACTGTGTTTGTAATGGTAAGCTGAGTTATGTCACAATATCTATTGGAGCCTTATATTGTACAATATGAAAAATATACATTTGTGTCGTTTCTCTCCAAAAAAAGAAAAAATATACTTGTAGCTGCAATTTGTCGCACTTAGCTGCCATCAGATTTTGGTATAAAACATACATAAAATTTAAGGTCGTTCTTGACATGGACCTCATATAAATTATTTTATTTCAAGATAAGATCCCTTTGTGTTTTTTAACTTAAACTTTGTGCAACTTGTTAGTCAAGAAACCATTTCAGAACTTCAACTTGTCCTTGTTAATCTATAAGAATGGACCTTTTTAAGAGAAAGTGGTCAAATTCATTCATCTCATTACACCAAAGTCTCTGCACTTGAACCTTAATACATTGCATTCGGACAAAAGCGACAAATATTATACAACAGAAAGTGGCTATACTTAAACATCAAAGGCTAATCAAACATCATTAATTTAGTGCTTCAAAACCACACACACTTTTTTCTGTGTGCTCTGCTCTTGATCCTCAACTTTAGCTTCAAGCCATCAAATTATGAACGCCTGCAAGATCACTAGCATTGTTCCTAATGCTACTATGCAATACTGCAAAGGTTGGTCCTTTTATTGCCATGAATCTTTACATTTTCTACTGGCAACAAAAGTCTGCTTGAATCTCCATTTGTGTCATGAATCTCTGCAGATCCCACGACAAAGATACGTTCCAAGTCGGGATCTTGGCATCGGCGTCAATCCATCAATTTATCGTCCCTCAGAAGCGATGCTTACGGGAGTTTTTTTGTCTATAAAACTCCGATGGTCGCAAGATGTAAGCTCAAAAGCTCGTCTCGCTTAGTTTCATAAGTTCAGTTCTTAATCATGGTATGAATTATGATATCCCTTTTCTTCTTTTTGGAATACCGAAGGCGTGAAGAGGAATGGGAACGTAATTAGAGGGGAAGCTTTTACTGAAGAACAAGAAGCTTTAGTGACTAAATCATGGAATGTAATGAAGAAAAATGCTGGAGAATTGGGTCTTAAGTTCTTTTTAAGGTTACCAACCCAATCTTTTCTCTATTAATATTTTGCGACGTGAAGTGAAATGTCGTACTATGTTAATTTCAGTTTGAACTTTCAATATAAGATTCGATTCGTCGCTTTAAATTGCAGAATCTTTGAGATTGCACCATCAGCAAAGAATCTTTTTGCGTTCTTGAAAGATTCCGATGTTCCCCTGGAGCAGAATCCGAAGCTCAAACCACATGCCATCACTGTTTTTGTAATGGTAAGCTGAGTTATGGTCTGAATATCTATTGGAGACTAATGTTGTGTAATATGACATACTTGAAAAGCTTAGTGGTTCACTGCAGACCTGCGAATCGGCCGTGCAACTTAGGAAATCCGGCAAAGTTACCGTGAAAGACTCGACTCTCAAAGATTTGGGCTCGACTCACTTCAAGTATGGCGTGGTCGATGAGCATTTTGAGGTACGTCCACGAACTTTCGATCGTTGTAGCACCTAATATAGTATTGTTGAGGAGAAATTATTTCGTGCAACAACTGCATGATATATAAAACGCACAAATGAGCTAGTACGAGACTACCAAACTGACTATATACTCGTACAAACGTTACACTATAGTCTCTAACCATTCTAATTCATATTATCAAACGCTTACTAAGACTATAACGTATAAATTTAATTCTCAGGAAACAAAAAAAGAAACTTGATTAATCAATAATTATATGAATGTTACATTACTTATAACAAGTGAATTATGTTTATGAATTTTTGGTATTTTTATTTAGGTAACAAAATATGCGTTGTTGGAAACTATAAAGGAAGCAGTGCCGGAGATGTGGTCGCCGGAGATGAAGAACGCATGGAGTGCAGCTTATGATCTGTTGAAAAATGCAATCAAAGCTGAAATGAAACCTCCGGCTTATTGAACGCAATATTTCACATTTTAAATGTTTGTCAAATAATTTAATTTCATATTTAGAATAAATATTTCTAAGCGCTTGACAAATTATGAGTGAAATATGATGTATTGACTATTGAGATCTGATTCGTAAGCATTATTATTACCTTATCCTTAACACTTCCATATTCTTGAATGAGACGTGTGCATTACGACATATTCCACCGATTTTAGACATATGTGTCAAAATTCTATAATGTGTCAAAATGACGTGTCAATCTCTATACCCCAATTATTTATGTCACGAATAATACTCACTCTTCTAGTTCTACAATTGTTCGTAATTTTGCTACAAACTTCCCTTTCTTACAACCACCACTTTCGCCCCTTACACCGCCCCTCTCAGCCAAGCCTCCCACATCCTCCACCGCAAGAAGCGGCCTTTCCTTCTCACTAAACAACACCGTACTCTCAGTGTTTCTCGACACACAACGACAACAACAACAACAACAACAACTAATCACATAATCATCACTACCCTTACAATCACGAAAAGCTTCACTAGCTTTCACCACCAACGCTGCCATGTCCTCCGCCTTAAGCCGATGGCTCTGCCACCCCAACGGCAGCTCGAAATAGACCTCTCCCAATTGCAGCACATCTTCACTGTCGATCGCCACCAAGAATTCGTCCGTTTTGATATCCTCGGCGCTACATATGATGCTATCGGAATTTATTTGCAACATATATGGAACTTTAACGGGGCATGAAAATTCTTGTAGCCCCCCGTCTAGGAGAATTAATTTGGCCGTGACATTGGACCTAGACTCATACGACCTGCAATTTCCCATATTATTAGCTATTTCGAAAATTTTGCAGTGCTTATAAATTATATAGAAACTTGTTGTGTATATGTATGAATGTAAAAATTGTCCAAGCTAGGATTTATTGTTGATTTGCCCGCCGGTTTAATGTTTGCGTGAGGACCAAAGTTTTTATTGCTATAGCCTATATGTAATCCTTTAAAGTCAATATTTTGTTAAAATATCGTAATCATCATATTAAACGACTCATTAAGTACTTTGAGGGAGCAGTCACTTTGATACAACAAAACAAATGTGAAACTATCTAGTGTTTGTTAATATGCATGCACTTGGAGGACTTCTTCACAATACAAATAGAAGGAGAAAATAAATAATGTGATTTTTCAAATATAAAAGTAGAACTTTGAATATGAACGAATTTATAGTTCGAACACCTTCTTCTCAACCTTCCCGATCTTGTGTACATGAAGCACATCTCGTGAACAATTGAGCAAGAGTTGTGCTCTCTCAAAATGTTGAATTTTTTTCGTAAGTGACGTTACTAATTGTGTCCTCTTACGTCGGATGAAAACATGCTTATATAGGTTAGGGGTCGCCTATGGGCGTCGATCCTCGTTCACCAAATGTCATGGCAGACATGCCACTGATAGGCCTTAGAGATCTGAGTACTTACATAAGGGCATAAATATATGTAGTAACCGATTTTTAATAAATTAAGAAAATTAAATAGGAAGATTAAAAGAAACATGATGAGTCAATTAATGTTTGGGTATTCATTTAATGATGTCCTAACATTAATATATATCCTTTAATGAAAAAACAGATGAGGAGTCGAGGATGCCGTATTTGTTTCACACCTCTTAATTTAGGACTTCATTTTCATTTGGAAACTTGATTTGGAGCAATTGACCGTAATCTCTTGGATATTATAAATATGTAATGGTCTTCTTACACGTGTATATGTGGAGTTGAATAAGACTTAATATTGAAGATGGACCTATACTTCATTATTTGTCCTTTTCTTTTTGGCTGGAAATTATGCTGCCTAGCCAATTATTCCGAGTTCTAAGGTCCGACAAGTTATTTTTCTTTTACTTTACTTTATATTTTTTCTGGATATTTGGCTAAACACCCTTATGTCTTGGAGAAAGAGGCAAAAAGCACAGATAAATAGGTATAAAACCCTCTTGAGCTTGTGCAAATTTTTTTTTTTTTTTAATTTTTAAAAGAGGATATTTCCTCATTATTGCAGGACAACTTTAAGGTAATTTCTCATCAAACAACCGGCAAATTCAAATTCATGAGTACGTACTTCTCCTTCAAAGTAATTATCAAGTATATTAATTAATATGATGATTTTGATATTTTAACAAAATGTTGACTCGATGAACTACATATAGCAATCAAAACTTTGGTCCTCACGCAAGATATATTACAAGTCCAGAAAACGACGGGCAAAACAATAAAGAAAATTAATTAATCTCTCACAACTATTACATGCATAAATAAATTAATAAATCCTATACGCGTTCGTATCTTTATTAATATTATTGCACAAGTCACCAAATCACTAATAATGGGAAATTGCAGGTCGTGTGAGTCTAGGTCCACTGTCACGGCCAAATTAGTTCTACTAGACGGGCAACTTCAAGAATTTTCGTGGCCCGTTAAAGTCTCGCATCTGCTGCAATCAAATTCGGACAGCTTCATATGCAGCTCCGAGGATATGGAATTCGACGAGTTCGTGGTGGCGCTCGGCGGTGACGAGGTTTTATTAAAATTTTCATTTCGTCCAAAGTTTAAGCTCGTAAATAGGATTGATAATTATTATTTTATGTTTAATTTTTTAATATGCCCCTTCACTTGCAGACTGTAATAGTTTTCTTTGTATTTCACATGCGATGTTTTGTTGATTGAGGAGTGATGATTTTTGATCTAGCTATATATGATATAATACTATACTAATTATCATCCGTTTAGCTATGATATAAAACTATGTTAATTATCATCTGATTATCTAAAAGTTTAATTAGTATATAAAAATAATAATATTTATTATTTTTTATGTATTTCTCAATAGGTGTTGCGGTTAGGGGAGGTCTACTTTGAGTTGCCGTTGGGGTGGCTGAACCACCAGCTCCAGGTGGCAGACATGGCTGCGTTGGCGGTGAAGGCTAGCGTAGCTTGCACCGCTAGTAGTGATGATTATATGATTAGATGTTGTTGCTGGTCGAGAAAGGTTGCGTGTACGATGTTGTTGTTTAGTGAGAATGACAAGCCTCTCCCCACGGTTGATGGCAGGGAAAAGAGCGGCCGAGGTGGTGGTTGTAAGAGACGGAAGTTTGTCGCAAAATTAAGTGCAATAGTAGAAGTAGAAGAGTAGTATAATGAACGTGGAAACTCACTCGAGAATCACAACATTGGACGTGTCCAATATTGTGAACAATGTTTATTAATTGTATTAGCTTTTATTAAGTTTTTGCTATCTATTTGTTCATTAATTGGATATAAAGTGGATATATATTTCTTATATTCATGTTTCCAAAAACTCCCCGCAGCTGCACACGAACCAATTCCAACTAGCTAGGACAAATTTAAGCCCACTTTACATGCATTATTAATTTCTAGCAATATAACATTTTTGCCTTATTTGCTAGCGCTTTCATACTAGTTCCTTATATATTTTTGAATTATTGTCTCATTAAAAAACTTGAGTTTGTGGAAAGTATCCACGCCTGTAATATTTTTATTAAACTTAATATGTGGCATTTTCTTTTGATAAATGAGTGCATTTGAGAGTCGGTAGCACGCTACTTTCCTCAATTGAACTCTAATAGCATGTTCAATGGTTGTCTCATGAAAGATTATACAGTTGTATAAGTGTTCCAAATTTATTGGTTTATCAACCCTAGTTTACCAATCAATCATTAAACATAAAAAAGAATGTGTAATCTCTCTAATTTCTTACACCTCATTTAGAGGACATAATGAGAAAGTCAAGTAATTAGCAACTAAGATAAATTTTCTGAAGTACTATGTATTATGACAAATCAAATTAAACATATAAAGCTAAATTGTTACTTGTTAGATACTTAAAGCTTACAATAAACTTACATACTATATAGAGTAACTTTTAGCTGATCTAGTTTCTTGTACTGACTAAAAATTATCACTTATAACATTAGCTCTCTTTTATTTTCCACCTTAAACATTAAATACACTCTGATAACTGTTTAGTTAATTAATTATTTTAATTGTCCAACTATTTTGACATCAAAGTACCCACCAATCCTGCTATGAGGGTGGTGGGATCCCCTAGAACAGCAGACACCACAAACTGCAACGCCAAGCCAGCCACTTCGCAGCATTTTTGTGCCTTGCCTTTGCTTTTCTTGTGATTGTGCGTCTGCAGCGTAGCTTTCAAGCTGGGGATCCGGGTCTCCAATTTCCTGCTCCCGGTGTAGGAGTTTCCTCCTGCACCGCCACCACTCCCGTGATAGAGCTCGTGCCAGCTGTCAACCAGCATTTCCTTAACGCACGCCACGTGGAGGTTGTACTTCTTGCAAGAGGATCTGTAACTCCAGCTCCGCCCTTTTCTCCCACACCTTATTATAACAAGCTTGAAATTAATTAACAAAATGTTGCATGAATTATTTAAAAGAATATAACTTTATGCTTTTTACTAATCGATATATAATTTTTTTTTATTATGTAACTATAGTTACTCATAAAAAAGAGAGATGAGAACGGATCCATGACCCACAAATAACTTTCATTATTTATTCATTCTTTTTATCATTTCTATGTACTTGTACTTTATATTAATCATTGGTGGATATCATATCGATCATCTCATTTATCAATTATTATTAATACATATACAGGACGACACTTAATTATTTTATCTTAGTCAAAAGGATATTAACTAATAGACACCAACAAAAACAGTACTCAATAATTATATGCCTACAAAAATACCTTTTTATGGAAAAAAAAAAGTTATTAGACAAATTGTACTTTTATCTATTATCTATCTCTTCTAGATTAATTATATATGGTTATTTCATAAAATCAATTTAATTATTTCGATCAAAAAGAATATTAAATATCACAAATCAAAAATCGTTGATCATGTAAAAACCACCCTTTACGCAAGAGAATACATATACAAAGAAACAATACAATGTTTCTTCTTCTTTTTTTTTTTTTTCCAAAATCTTCATTTTACATATTATATATTCGTGCATTTTAACTCACTATTTTCTGCAGATTATGTAGTTAATTTTAATAACAAAGTAGATACATAGGCTATATGTTTTTCAATCAAAAGAATACTATCTAACCACATCACAAATAAATTGAAAATTTCTAATCATATACAACAAAAATACCTTTTAACGTATAAGACCAAATAGACACATGGAGAAATATAATTAACCTGTGACACGGCGCGCTAACTTTTCTATACAAGTACAACTTGATCTCCCCGTCATCCAACACCATCGGCAGCTTAGCACAACACGGGTGCAAGTCGAATCCACACGACTTGCAATGATAAACGAACCCCGTGACGTCCTTCTCGCACGCGTTGCAGTAACGGGGCTCGTTTCCGGGCGGTCGGGACATGAACTGGAACGAGCATTTCGTGTAGAAAGGGTGGACGATCGAGGGCGAGGGGACCGCGCAATGCGAGTGGAGATCAAAGTTGCAGTATAAGGAGGAGCAGTTGTAGTGGGACCCGATCCCGACTTCCTTGCAACCGTCGCATTTGAAGGGGGAGGTGGTGTAGTTGGATTTTAGGGTGTGGTTTGGGTGGTGGAAGTGGGAGATTTCGGTGTATTTCATGTTGGATATGGGAGTTCAAGTGTGGTGGAAGTTTTTGAGATGAGGGAGTTTATAAAGGTGGTGAAGTTTTTTTTATTTCTTCTTCTTTTGATGATTTAAGGGGCCAATATTTTGAGGGTGTAATAGGTTTTTTTGTGGGATTAGTTTTGCTAATTTAAGGTTGTAAGTAAGATTCTTTTTTCAAAATGGTATTGCACGTCTTTATGTTACGGTTAAATTTAAGTTAAGTCCGATAGTTTTAAGGTAAAGATGTTATTTATTTTTTTAACCACCCACCACGTCGTGAATTGAAATTATAAGTGTAAGATTTGGATTGGGTTGTTTTTGGCTTAAAGTCGAAGGGTTTCAGTAGTATATATGCTAAAAGAAATAGTTGGAAAACTTAAAGGAATCGCCCTATATAAGATTTTTAGACTTTATAGCTATAGCTTCGTTATATTATTTAGAAAAATGTGATCTTAATTCAAATATTTAAATACTTAGAGCTAGGTATTACTTACGCATGTCTTTCTACCAACCCATGTACTAATTTATTTGACATAAACATGCATACACCAGATGAGATTCAAAAGAAACTATTGTTTTGGAAGTCTTTGAATAGAAGTTAGAATATATAAGGTTCGTATATGAGATGATTATCTATGTAAAGATTAATACTATTACTTAATTAGTTCCTAAGTCTATGAAATTATTCTCTCATTGCTGAAAAGTTTAGCAAAGAATATCTTGGATGATCTGATTAGATTAAACTGTTATTATTGAAGTATATCTTGACACAGAATTCTTTAAAGAATAAGAACTTGTCCACTTGACTAATTATTGTTTATAAGGATTCACACACACACACACATACAAAAACATGAATGTGTATATATATATATATATATATATACACACACACACACTCATCCTATTTTTTTAATTTAGTATTATCAAGGCAAGGAGCATATTTGAAAGCAAAAGGTTCAATAATTTGGAGAACAATATGGCTTTAAAGAACATATTCTTTGGTCACACCTTTGTATTAATCTTGCAACATTAATTTGAGCTTTAAACGCAAAGAAATTCCATTTAGCTCAATTAGGAGCGAATCTAAATTTCTCTTTTACGTGGAATATTGTCTACTTTTACCATTCACATAAGCTTCTACTTTTACTGTTCAAGATGTACTTAGCTAGTAGTGCAATCAAGTTTCTTTCCTTTCTTTACGAAATGTCTATGCCTTAGCGTGAAATATTTGCGCAAATTGGAACTGGTTTTGGGTTATGTTAGCTTCGAATATGAGTCAAAAGATGGGTGAGACTTGCACTAAATAAAAAGCTTTAATTGGACCTCTTGTTTTTATTTTTCCACAAGCTAAAACAAATATCACAGTTAAGCATTTCTTTGATATATATATATATGTGTGTGTGTGTGTGTGTGTGTGTGTAATACCATCATGTTATATATATATATATATATGTGTGTGTGTGTGTGTGTGTGTGTGTGTGGGTGTGTAATACCATCATGTTAAAAAACACTTGCACATATGGTAAAGTTTGCAGCTTTACCTTTATTTTATGGATTAAAATGTGTGGTTATAATTATTCCATTATTTAACATTACAATATTTTTTAATAATATGTCACCACGATAACCAGATGATCTATAAGTATGATTCAGTTAATTTTCAACCGTGTGCATGAAGAAAAAAGTAAGTCCTTAAAAGTTTATTCAGACATTTGCATCTCAAAATATGGATTTCGACAGTATTACATTACTCACTAACTAATAAAATGAATTTTGTCGTTTATTCGAGTGCTAGAGTAATCTAGTAAGATTTATAATTGCGACACACTCAACAAAAGAAAATAATAATATTCCTATTCTTTTGGTCAAATATGTCCGAAATGTTGGACGAAAAGGCATCAAGATAGTAGTTTGTGCATCAACTAAAACAAATAACTGAATTTGATTTTCTTGTACCACATCTTCTTCTTTATGTTCTTTGGAAAGAATATTAGATAGGGCAACATGAATCTGATTCCATATTCAAATTTTCAAATCTCACAGTCACACTCACCTGCTTCGTCACTTTTTGCCACTCTTATAACTCACACCATTGCATTGAAAGCTAAATTACATGGAGATGATTCCCTTAATTCTGATTCTTAAGCATTATTACGTTATCCTTAATACCTCTATATTCTTGCATGTGAAGTGTGCGTTACGACACTTTCGTATATATCAGTTAGATACATACTCTATGTCATTCTAAAATTAGGTCCTCAAAACTTATTTTTAAAAAAAATTAGGTCCTCAAAGAGACTTGTTTTAAACTTAGGTGGTGTTTGCAAATGCTTATAAAAGGAGCTTGTTCACTACTTCTCCTTAAAGCCACTTTAAGTGACTTTTAATTAAAAGTCGGGAGTGTTTGCAAATCTTTTTAAAAAGCTCCTTAAATCATTAATTAGGTGTTTGCAAAAATTAATGAGAGGTAACTTTTATATTTAAAGACCTTTCAAAAATAACATAATTCCAAAAGCAGCTGGGGAAGCACCACTGGGCATGCTTTTGCGGCTTGTGCTTTTTCTGACTTTTTTAAAGACAAACAGAAGCAAAAGTCAGCATTCCAAACACTAAAAATGTGCTTTTGCGGCTGCAAAAGCCAACAAGCTCCTTTTATAAGCATTTGCAAACACCACCTTAGTATGTGGCAATATGTACTCAAAACGCTGCACTTCAGATTAAGGTGGGATCGTCCTGATGTAGATCCATGGGATATCAAGTCATTAAGATTGAAACTAACCATCAAACGATCGAGTTGATTAAGCATGTATAAGATCAAAAGATTGAGCTTGGACTGAATGAGTAGTTAAAGTATTGCATTTTTACAGTATTTTGTATTAATTTCAAAATCGATTGAAGCTTTACTGTAATAATGTGATATGTACACTAGCGTATAGGGTTGATTGAAGTCCACAGCACGACCCATCCATCAAACAACAAGATGAAGTGATCACGAACTAATATCGATCATCGAATCGATCGTTGCCACGTAGCATCATACTCTACAGTGGGACTAACCAAATTTGGGTCTCTAATAACTAATAAGCCTTCTCAACCGGCCCAAAATCACGGCCCGCACAATGGCCTAACCACAGCCGCATCACTCTGCTAAACACAAACAACCTGTTCGATGAAACTCCTAAACGAACATCAATGGCGTTCTTCAAATCAATTTACAGAAAACCCCTCCTACTTCCATCAATTCTCACCAAAACCCATTTAATTTCTTCATCAACTTCACCACTTTCAGATGACACATTAGTCTCCGCCGCCGTTTCAATCCTCAAACACCACCGTTCAAAAACCCGATGGTCCCACCTTCGTTCTCTCATCACCTCAACAAAAACAAACGAACTCACCCCAGCTCAATTTTCCCAAATTACCCTCCAGATAAAGAACAATCCCCATCTTGCCCTCCACTTCTTTCAGTTCACTCTAAGACACTCACTCTGTTCACACACTCTGTTTTCATACTCAACTGTTATTCATATTCTGTCTCGTTCAAGGCTAAAGACTCAAGCTTTATCGCTTATAAAATCAGCCATGTGTGTGTTTAATGAATCTCAACAGGAGAATAAGAAAATCCCAACTGGGATTTTTGAGGAGCTGATCAGAACTTATAGAGCTTGTGATTCTGCTCCCTTTGTGTTTGATTTGTTGGTTAAAGCTTGTTTGGAGTCGAAAAAGATCGATCTTGCTGTTCGAATTTACGAAATGTTGAGGTCGAAGAATGTGTTTTTGAGGACTAGTACTTGTAATTCTTTGATTGAGTTGGTTATGAAGCGCCGCGGTTGTTTAGCTGGGTATGATTTGTGTAGGAAGATTTTCGATCTTGATTTGGATAAGGAGAGTGGAGTTGGGAGAGGTTTGAGGGAATTTTCGGGTAATGCTAATACGTTTAACGTGGTTATGGTTGGATTTCATAGAGGCGGGTTGGCGGATAAGGTGGAGGAGGTGTGGGAAGAAATGGCGAGGGTGGGTTGTGTGCCGAATTTGTATAGTTTTAATGTATTAATGGCAGCATATTGTGATGATGGAAGGATGGAAGACGCTATGAGGGTATGGGAGGAAATGGAGAATAAAGGGTTGAAGCATGATTTGGTAGCGTATAATACGGTTATTGGTGGGTTTTGTGGAGTCGGAGAGGTTAACAGGGCTGAGGAGATATATAGAGAAATGGTGACGAATGGTGTGGAGGCTACTTCGATTACGTACGAGCATTTGATAAATGGATATTGTGAAATAGGGGATGTTGATTCTGCAATGCTAGTGTGCAAGGATATGTGTGGGAGAAGTTTTCATCCTCAGAGTTCAACTGTAAATGTAATGGTTAGAACACTTTGTGACGATAACAAAGCTAGAGCGGCACTAGATCTTTGGAATGTGTCATCCAAGAAACATGAGGCCGTTATGGTCAAGGAGAATTATGAAAAATTGATTGCGGCTTTGTGTCGGGATGGAGAAATGGAAGAGGCGTTAAAGCTTCAGTCGGAGATGGTTAGGAAAGGGTTTGAGCCAAATTCCGATTTGTATAACGTGTTTATTGGTGGATATATGAAGCAAGGGAATGAAGCAATGGCCAGTAAACTGAGGAAAGAAATGGTCAGTAAACAAGTTTCTTAAGAAAACAAATATGCTAATTATATGATATGTACATTCTAGGCATTTCAATGAGCAAGTAAAATGCCACAGCTTTTAGCTGAGTGAGTTCTCCATAATGTACAAATTACTTGAGGAGCAACTATCTAATTTTCAGACTACTCTGGTCAGAGATCTTTGATGAGAACTTGTTCTGCTTCTTTGTGTCCTCATAAGTTCAGTCGCAGTGGGATTTGTCTGAAGATATAATTTGTCTACATATACACTCAACTTGTAGGAAACTTGATCAGCATCACAATGAGGGAAGTATCCACAGATTGGTTAGAGCAGAGATAAGTGAAAGAACCCATGAGACGAGTGCCATTGCGACAGAAAGCCTGTATCTTTCACAGAGACTTGGTCGACAAAACGAGACATCAGCTTTGAGCAGAATATCGATAATGCCAGCCGTCGAGCTTGCTGCTGCTAGTGTGAGAGTGGCTAGTACCTGAGAACAACAACTCTGTTACACCATGAACTCAACATTATCTCTATATGTGAATCGAAGAACTGGAAATTAGATTACCGAATCTCCAAGAACGACAACTCGGAGTACTCCTGAGTGATGCAACGGGCATTTGGCGAGGAGGGAATATCCGTCAAGAAGCGCCAAAGTGAAACTCCATGGAATGAGTAACCCCATGACTGTCACCAAGAAGCTGGACATATGGAAATGGACAAGAATGTTAGTTGGGTAATTAATTTTTATGCCTCTGAAGCTTGGTCTAGTTAAAGAAACATCTCGTACTATTCGAATAATTACCAGAAGGATGTATAGCTGTAGAATCCTACTCGCCAGGACATGAAGAAAAGAGACGATGAAGAAAACGCAACTTGGCCTATTCTCAAAGCCAAACTAGCACTTGTTCCTATTGACCCTTGAACACCTTTCATTGCTGCATGAACTTGATTGCGCGCTCAAAAATTTTACGTTCGATTCTAGACTCCCGAAATTCTTGTTTTCAGAGTCTAGCTCCACATTTTTGGCACTCCCAAAATGTTTTATCTTATAGATGGAATATAAAGGTGAAATCTTTGCTATAGATGTGATTGATTCCTACAATTCTCTAGAATTGCTTTTAGCCGTTTTTAGTTGTGAATGCAACAGTTTGTATTTGTTTTTGAGTGTCAGTTGGAGAAGCCAAGTTGGTGAGAAGAAAAGAAAGAATTGTTTTGTGGTGGAGAGAACTGTTTTATTACTTTATGGGATGCCTTGTCTCTTCTGTTATGCTCTGTACTTGTTGTCTATGATGTGGCACACGAATGGTTTTGATTTGTCCACGAAATTTTCCAAAGTGGGATTTGAAGAAATTCAATGGTTTTGTTGATTTGCAACGTTTGTTAAATGTGGATGTGACTCTCTTAGGTTAGAAGGAGTTGCTATCGAACTTTGTCTTTGTGTTGAGTTATTACTTTTGGCAATTGTTGCAGTGTGATGTGCAGCACCATTATGTTATTTGTGTCAAACTGGTGATGCAGAATTGTGATAGAAGCACGAGAGATTTAATGTCATGTTATCAAAAACATACATTTTAATGTTTTTTGAAGTTGTACAATAATGTCATAGAGCTAAATCAGTTAAACCCCTTTTACGCCCATGTCATGTCGAGGTACCGCAAGAGAAAAATAGCAAAATTAGATCTAATTTATCGTAATCAATTAATTAACATGTTAGTTAACCATCTCCATAGTTTACAATTACAGGTTATTGCGTACATTGCAACTTTGACACCTTTTGTCTTTTCTTACTTTTAATGGTAAGTTACACCACATCGTCGTGCATCGGCTACACGTAAAATAGTTTCTTTATTGTGCGAGGACATGACACGTGAGGACTTGGAACAATCACTTTTGATATCTCATTCTGCCGACATAGTTCCTATTACGAAACTATGCACGGTTATGTAGTTATCTAGTTCCATCCTTGGAACAATCACTTTTGATATCTCATTCTGCCGACATAATTCCTATCACAAAACTATGTTCGATTATGTAGTTATCTAGTTCCATCCAAAGC
The DNA here is from genome assembly GCA_946800315.1 of Misopates orontium. NCBI lineage: Eukaryota > Viridiplantae > Streptophyta > Magnoliopsida > Lamiales > Plantaginaceae > Misopates > Misopates orontium. The sequence goes on along the minus strand of OX326948.1, from coordinate 1,043,821 downwards.
ATATTAACGGTGTTGCCTATTGATAGGATGCAAAATTGAGTTGGATTCTTTGATTAGATGCCTCATCTATTCAGAGCCTGGAATGTTCTAAGCACCAGATGTAATTAAGCCATTGCTTTTGTGATCAGATGTGGGACCAAAAGAGACAGTGCTTTTGAATTGAAATGGGGCCAAAATGTTTTCTTGTGAGCCTTACATTTCGTGGTCGATTGGTGCTCTATTTTCTGGTGGGAGTGGGCATGAGAAGTGAGAACCATTGTGTATTAAATGCTCAGTAACTCTTAAAAGTGTAAACAAAATTAAATAAGATTGACATGTAAATGTTGAAAAAGGAGCAGTAGCAAACTGCACACTGGTATGAAGAAAGAGTTCATGTACACAACAAATCATCTCATATTTCCCTTCTAACAAGTTAAACTTGATTTTGTCATTGCTTCATCACCTTCTTGGGTTTTAGGTATTCTAGAAGGTTAGTTTTCTTTTTAAAAGAGAAAGTTAAGAGCTCATATTGTAGTAAATTGAACATTTAAGCCTAAGTAAACGAACAGTAGTAACAAACCGAACATCAGAACTTGAGAGACGAGAGAGCAGAACAACACAACCCGTACATCATATTTTCCTACAAGATAACAATGATAGCTCACAGCTTCGCCAGATTCCTCTTCTTTTTTTTCGTGTTTGGGTGGGATTAAGTGGTTATGCTGTTTCAGAGTACAAAAAGTTCTTTTTAAATGCAAACAAATATGGAATTTGGAGAAGTACTAGAAAGAGCTCTCTCCTAACTGCCTGATCAACCAATGTTCCAAGTTGGCAATGTACGGTACGCAAGAGTATAAACGATGCGTATAGAGTGAATCCTGGAAGAAAAAGCCTCATATACCATTTATGATGATGAGAGACATTTCTCATTTTAAGTATTTTGCTGCAGCTATCAATATATTCACCAACTAAAGTTGCCAAAATACGAAATTCTTATTTCATGCAACTGCAAATTTCGCAAACAACACATTAAAAGTCATACTAACATGTCCATAATATCTCAGACAACCAAAAAAGATCTTAAACAATTTATCTTCCTCATGGCTTCATAATCAAAAAGATAGAATGTGGGGAAACTAGAAAGTGTAACTTGCAAAACTAAGTTCCTCCTTCCAGTTTTCGTTCCCGCATTAGCTGCAAGAAGATCACCAAGAATAAAGCATAAATTAATAGGTATGCTTGTATCTTGAAACAAATATTTTCTACAGCAGTTCAGAATTCTAATTCGGAACAGGAAGTATAACAGATAATCCGACCCTAAAGAACTACTCCAAAAATTGCACTGATTTTGAAAAAGAAAAACGATCTCAAAGAACTGTAGATCTAGTATCCATTGCACCGTATACATTGCGCGAATGAATATTCCTAATTGTTTGTTATTGTACTCACAAATCAGTCAAATCCGGGACGAAAGAGAAAGCCGTGTCCACTAATAGTTGAATGCCAAATTAACTAATACTTGAGGTTTCATGATATCACAATAAAAGAAACAAATACAAGCAAGCCCTTAGTCCGAAATTAATTGGAGCAAGCAATATGGCCTAACGAGAATCATGTCCAGACAAACACGTGAATGCTCCTCTTTATAAAGTCATTTCAATCGCACAAAGCATCCTCATTTGGTCAACATTAACTCTTCCTAAACGATTCTAACATAGCACTTGAACTAGGAGTAATTAATTCAGTGTATCGGATAATCGTTGCCTAGACTAGGTCACTAACCAAGCCTGAACATGTCCCAAAGTTACTAATTTTGTTTTTCCACTAAATGATATAGGAATGTTTCCTTTTTCGACACGCTTTTCTCAAAATTTATAGGAACAACTATTTTCACAAGAGTTTGAAAAAACTGCGAAAAGTTCCAAATTGAATCATAACACAGAAATTGAAACTTAATCCATATCTATCAGAAGCAAATCACTAATTATAATAGCACAGCAGCAAAGATCGAAACTTTACGAATTTAGCAGCTTCATTCAAATCAAAAAAAGAGTAAGTGAACGAACATCAAATTGCGAAGTATACACATGATTTGATTCAATACCTAGAGCTCGAGCTTGAGTTCATCGTTTTGATCTGAGAAGTAGTGAAGAACATACGGCGCGACCCGAATAACGGCGACCCAAACTCCGAACATCGCCACGTGGCTCCTCAGCTGCTTCAGCGCCGCCGATTTGTCGGGTTTTCGCATAAACATCCCCGGAAACATTTTCTCTCTCTCTCTACCTAATAGTCTAAAACCCTAACCCCTCTTTTTCTTTCTGTTATATGCAAAACCACTCTCTTAGCAACACAATTGGGCGTGGCTATTTGCGTCAATGGTTGTTTTGTTTGGGCTTTTCTGGATTTAGGCCCATTTGGGTTTCATTTAAGTCAGGCTTTCGCTGTGGGCCTAGATTTGAAGCAACAATGGTGGTGGTGACGTAATATCAAGTGATTTGATCAGGTTGGGATCCATTATCTGGATTTCAGTTCAACCCCACTTAGATCTGATTATTCAGGTGGTGAAAGTATCTATCTGTTTTATTAAAATATAATTATAATTGGATCTTCATTCAATGTTATTTCAATTTGTGTGATTTCAATGGATCTACAAACAATCAGTGTGAGGAAAAGATTTCATGGGAAACATTAGTCAATTTAGTCGATCAGTCGCCAGCAGTACAAATGTATTGTTTGTGAATACTATATTGTTTCTTGTCTCACCATATTTATGACAGAGTGCTAATGATTTAAGGTGGTGATGGAAATCACAAAAATATTTATTCACTTTTCATATTTAAAGATTTTAGAATTTAGACACATTAACATCTGTCTAAAAATCTATATGGTTTGATTAGAAAATTTCATTAGTCACATCTTACAAATTGAAAGTATTTTCATTCATTCAAAGCAAAGAACTACACATACGTTGGTCAATGCTATAAGATCCCAGTCAACGATCATAAAAATAGGAGATGATTTTACAGCCTGCCCAATTAAAACCCCGAGATGACCGTACCACATTTTGGGTCAACTAACATCACGTGATCTCGGTTCAAGCACACCAAACTAAACGTACACCTCAGGCTAAATTGCAATTTTAGTTCTTTAACATTTAGATATTACAAACAATTCATACTTTTTAGGAACTTATAAATATTCTCAATTATCCTCAAGTAGTACACAATTATGATAATTTCTTGATTAAAGATGTGGAATTCTTCTCATTTGTGATAACTATCAACCCCACGGAGAGGAATATGATTTCATGTCTTCTAGTTATGTGTTTGTCACATTAGGTATACTTAACATGATTTTGTTTACTTACGTTATTTGCAAGCTACTACATCTTGCCATGACATTTATCTGTACACAAACTTAAGTTATTGGTTGTTGGTTCTCAAGCTACAAAAGAATTTGACGATTTTATCCAGTATTAGTCAGTTTTCTTTCATAACTTGCAAATATAGCCATTTTAATAAGTTACATGAATACACTTGTAACTTATAGAAAGAAAAACGACTTGTATTCAATAAAATTGCAAATTACACAAATATAAAAGACTGATCTTATTTCACAAATTATAAAAAGAAAAAGACTACTTTTGCAATCACTCCAAATTCAAAGGACTAATTTCGCATTTTGCGCCAAATCAAAACAGTCCCCACCAACACTTGAAAAAAACTAAAACTCGCGGCACTGCACTGCACTAAACATATCATCAAATTCAGTAAAATTTTGTGAATAACTGAACACTCACTTCAGTCAACACAACGCACACATCACCACTTCATTTCCATTTTTTCCACTGAACACCAAAATCAATCTCCACCGTCCATCGCCATGCTCCACCACTCTCCATCTCCGTCACCGTCAGTTTCTCCGTCAAATCCATACACCGACTTATCATCATCATCAACAACAACAACACCGCCGTCAAAACTACCGGTCGACTTCAGCCCGCCGTTAATCGCGATGGTCGTAACAATCGCAACCGCCTTCGTGATCATCACCTACTCTCGACTCCTCTCCCGCCACTTCATCCACAACTACCGCCGCTACCGCCAATGGCGACACCAGCGCCGCCGCTACGCTCCGTCCAACGGCGGCGATATTCAATCGCCGCCGTATCCGTTCGCCGATCCGAGCCAGGCCTTCCACGTCCTATCGCCTTACGGCCTCGACGAATCGATCATCAAAACGATACCTCTCTCGATCTACAACAACAACAACAACAATCGCAACAACAAAACCGGATCGATCGTCAACGATTGCGCCGTTTGTTTGCTCGAGTTCGAAGATAGCGACTACGTTCGCACGCTTCCGATTTGCAAGCACGCTTTTCACGTCGATTGTATCGACATCTGGCTCAAATCGCACGCGAACTGTCCGATGTGTCGCGCGGGAATATTCCGTCCGGATTCGCCGTTTACGCCGTTGATGTCCGCGCGGATTCGGCCGAGCTTAGACGATATCGTGCTCGAGAGCGCGGTTTTGGAGCCGCTAACGGAAATTGAACCGTTAACGCCGTCAGTAACGGAAATCGAAATCGAGATCACTACGCAATCGCAATCGCATTCACCGATCATTCAATCGGAGGACAGATCGTTCGACAACAGACGCGATTTTCTGTTAAAACGATCATATTCGTTCGGATTCGAGCGGAATTTAGGATCCGAGAGATCGTTAGTTATGGAGCCAGCTACAGCCTCGCCGTGGAGGTACCGGAGGTCCGGCGCCGGCGCCGGGAGTTTCTGGAGCAAAAACCGTCCATCGCCGTTTAGCTCGTTGACGAAGCCTAGGGTTTTCTCGTTCCGGTACTACAACAGGATGAAGTCGCCGAATTTTTTCCGGCGGAGGAGTATGAGCGGTTTTTTCCCGTTATCGGAGCCGAGTGTGCGGCTGGGATCGTCGAGGAGGAGATCGAGCCGGCTGAGGAGCGGTGATCCTGAGGCGCTGTTGTCGCCTGAGAGGTTTAATCGACGGCGGGGATTGTGACACGTGGAGGGCGTGGGAGTTAATGATGGAGGTGGGAAGAGTGCTGCGAATTTAATTTTTGTGTCTGGGGCTGGGGTGGGGTGCATTAAATGGGGGGGAGGGGCAGGTGCAATTAAAGAATTTTTGTACGTATAGGTGTAAGTAGGTGTTGGTGTATGTACATTTAATATATTTTACACGATATTTTTGGAGATGTGGGGGTGAGTGATTGAGGATCATTAATGCAAAGAGTTAGGTGGAAATTTTGGTTTTGGGTTTGTTAGCAATAAATTTAATTTTGAATCATTGATCATAATTTTTGTTACATATGTTGTTTGAATGTGGTGGTAGTTTTGGAGATACTATCGTGGAGTTGTGTTGAACGAGGTCGTGTGTAACTAATTCGGTTATTGGTGTGAACGAATAATTTGTGTGAATTGTGATGAGCGGTACGAAAATTAGTGTTTTATAATTTATAGATCGTTTACAATTTTAATCGTTAGTTGCACCGGCTATTAATCGTCTAGCAAGCTATGACGATGGTGGAGATGATGATGGTGGTGGCGGTGTTGACAATTGTGGTTGTTTAAAATCGACAGTTAGCTAGTGGAGCACTATGAGTGGTTTGGTTTGAAGTTGTAAAGAACTGGACATGTTAGCACTAGCTATAGGAGACTAAAAGATACTTTGGGTCCTAGATTTTGGCCTTATTGCCACATGTAAATAACATTTATGTACTTTACAATTGGCAAATAAACTGAATGAGATGGAAAATTGGAAATTCATCTAACTTCTCACTGCATGGCCACTTTGGCATTGATTTCGTGTGATTAAGATGTGTGATTATAAGACAAGGTTTAGGGTTTATGTTTTGGTGAAAGTTTAGGGTTTAGACTATTTGATCATAGATTCATAGAAAAAAAAGACTATTTGATCATATGTTGCCAAGGGCCAAGTTGTATATGTACAAGACGATCATTAATTTACAATCTTGCTTCAAAATTATTACTTCTTTCTTTGCCAATACGGATTCGGTTTTCTAATTATATAAATGGTGCACGTGTCACACAATATAAGTATATCTTGAAGGATTTTTTGTTCAATAGTCAGAAGATGATCAAAGTCAGACAAACATTTTGTTAGAATAATTGTTGTTAGGCATAGTTTCTTTTAATTCATGAGGATTGGGCACGCAGCATTTAACAATGTAGAGTGATTTGATATGCATGCATGCAAAAAGGTGAAAGGGATATAAGACCAAAATGTTAATTGTTAATAAACAAATGAGAGTTTAGTTTGTGGACAACATGGATTTTAAACAAAAGTAGGTAATTACAATTATATTCAACATCAACGAAAGGCAAATCCATGAAACGACAGCTAATATTTTGTCGTTGTATAGGATAATAGGTATTGATATGATTTTAATATATCAATAAACTATATGATCACCCGATTATCTTTGACGGTTTTGCATTTCGCATCAGCTATATATCTAATTTGTAAGGTAACACAATTAAAAATAGATGAAAGTTGCGGTCTTTAATGTATGATTTCGGTACATTTTTAGTTTTCCAAAGCTTCACTACATATTTCAGAATTGTCATATGAAATTTGTTGTGATAAACTTGAAAAATACTTTTATGTTTTATTTTGTTTAAATGCACTTACTTAAGTTCAAACTTTACACGTTGAGCGTGCTAATTAGTGGGTTAGAACTTTAGATCATTTAATGCTAATTAGCTACTCCTTACTTAGGTCTACCTCTACACAAAGTCTTTAAGTCCTATATTGTGATTTGTATGAGAGGTTTGTGCAAAAATATAATTCCAACTAGAACAAATAATCTAAACGAAAACTTGCAACGAAGTATTAACTACGGAGCGTTTGCAAAGCTTATATTATATATAAACAAGCTTCACCGATTTTCATAAAATGTGCTCTCCAAATTAGACTATCATTGCCATATCCTCGTCCAAAAAATTATTCTATTAAATAGTAAATATAAGTATGCACATAAATTTAATATAAGTATGCAAAAATATTGTGGACTTTGAAATTAAAATGGACTTTAGAGAGTAAACGCGGTGCAGTACATAAGAAATTTAATGTAGAACAATTGATCAACTACCACCATAAATGAAAACTTGTAATTTTCTCATCTGTAAAAGCACCGCCCGAGATTACTCTCAATCATAGTAATAAAGGCTACAAAAATTAGCTGAGATGATAATATGATGAGATATATCAATAATCAATATCTGCACCAAATTCATTTATTGCTCCACCTCCTTCAACTCTCAACGCTCAACTCCATTCACACACTCTTTTTTCTCAGCTAAGATAATATATAACATTGCACATCACATTTTACCAAAAAAAACTAGGATAAAATTAAGCACACTTTGATATAGTTTTAGGATCTGCATTTTGGTTTTAAGGTTGTGATTAATTAATGGGGGATTATACTGTGAAAGTTGAGGATGGAATTGAGGCAAAAAATGGGAAGCCATCGGCTGGACCAGTTTATAGGTGTGTCTATGCTAAAGATGGATTGCAAGAGGCACCTCAAGGAATGGACTCTCCATGGGATTTCTTTAGGTATCTATGTATATGTATATCTAAACATGTTTATTTCGGCATAAATCATTTTGTGTGTTATTATGATTTATGATGCCATAGATTGTTTATGCTATTTTGTATGCCATTTATTTAGTTGATTGAGTGTATTTTAGATCTTAACATTATAAAATGGATGGTTAAATGGCAAATTAGACAATTTCGGAAATAGTTTTTGTGAATTTTTTTCCTTTATTATTTAATTGTCACACACACACACACACACACACACATTCTCTATGCATTAATTATTCATATGCAGCATATAAATAAAAAAAGGGTTGTGAAATGGCCCATGCAGGTCTCGAACCTGCGACCTTCGCGTTATTAGCACGACGCTCTAACCAACTGAGCTAATGGGCCAATTGGTGGTGTGTTTATATTGTAAATTCTTGTTAGATTCTAATTATTTTTTCCAATTTTTTCCTGTAGTGAGTCTGTTAAAAGGAACCCAAATAACCCAATGCTCGGTCGCCGTCAAATTATTGATGGAAAGGTACAATTTTTTTTTCAAATTAAATAATCCTAGTTGTAAGATATATTATTATTATTATTATTATTATTATTATTATATTGCTAAGTATATTTATGTTACAACTTCTATGTCTATAGCACCTCCAATTCACAAATAAACGAATTCCGAAATAAATAAAAATTATTAACCAGACACAATAATGGCAGGCCGGTGGATACAGTTGGCTAACATATGAAGAAGCTTATGATGCAACACTTAAGATTGGCTCAGCTATACGACGTCGTGGTGTCAATCCCGTTAGTACTACTACGTACCACTATTTATTTTTTCCTCTTAACTATATATTTCTTTTGCATGTTAATTTCATGTGACATGGCACATATCTAATTTTGTAGCGTTATTTTAGGGTGATAAATGTGGCATATATGGAGCAAATTGTCCTGAATGGATTATGGCAATGGAGGTAAACAAATTCATCAAACTTTTGCCTTATTTTATCCTTTTGAATCACTTTATATAAAAAAAATAAAAAATTTAAATGGTTGTATTAATTTACAGGCTTGTACTAGCCAAGCAATCACATATGTGCCACTTTATGATACCCTTGGTAAGCCAACTGCATTCTAATTTATTTTGTTAATGTATATGTATTTATGTTTCTGTGTGTGTGTGTACTATGGATATCATTGTTGATAGCGTTAGTTTTTGCTGCACTTTGTATAATGCAGGTGCAAATGCAGTGGAGTTCATAATCAACCACGCCGAAGTTTCTATAGCTTTTGTTCAAGAAACCAAGCTACCTGCTGTAATGTGCTTTTTCTTTTTCTTTCTAACTGCAAAGTTTGCTCGTACACTATTTCGATGTTGGTTTTCACAAATCATATCGAATGATTTGCATAGGATGTTGTTACAGACCTGTTTCGATTGTTCCCACCGATTACTCTTGATTACCTTTGATCAAGAATTCCTTGTTTGTCTGATCCAGTGTGTGTTTATTCATGCAGATACTAACATGTCTCTCGAATTGTGCATCGCATCTAAAAAGTATGTCAAATCATCTTTCTTATGTTATAATCACCTCTCTGTTTCTCATTCCATACTTATAAGTCCCGTTTGTCTCTTAAGCTATTGTCAGCTTTGGAAAGATTTCCGACAGCCAAAAGGAGACAGCCGGGGAACTTGGTGTTTCTTGTTTTTCTTGGGACGAGTTCGCTCTGTTGGTTAGTACAAATCTTCAGTCGATCAATATATGCGTAGCGCATTTGCTTTTTCAGCGTTTAGGTGCTAATTTCTTCTTGTGATTTCATTGTTATCCGTCCTTGTAGGGAAATACGGACGGTGATATGCCTTCCAAAAGTAAGACGGACATATGCACGATAATGTATACCAGTGGAACAACTGGAGAACCCAAAGGAGTCATTATAAGCAACAGCACTTTCATAACAGAAGTCTTGTCTGTGAATCAAATTCTTTTGGAGACAGACAAAGTGGTAAGTTTGTTCTTGTTTTCTGAGAAATTGATGAATGGCACTTGGCTGTCGTGTATAGTACAAGCAGTTTATCGTCTTAATAATTCCATTTTCGTGTTGCGTTACTGCAGTTTACTGAAGAGGATGTTTATTTTTCCTTTCTTCCTCTGGCGCACATTTTTGATCAAGTTATCGAGAGTTACTGTATATACAGCGGTTGTTCCATTGGATTTTGGCAGGCGGTAAGATCAATATCTTGTTACTGGACTAGTTTTTCTGTATGATTTGATCGTCTCAGGCATTTTCTGTTGACAAACTTCTAAATCTGCGCCTTTTGTTGACTTAAACAGGATATCAGATTTTTAATTGAGGACCTTATTGTCCTAAAACCAACTATATTTTGTGGAGTTCCACGAGTATATGATAGAATTTATGCAGGTATAGATTCTTTTAAACACTTCCATTAGAACAAATGTTCTCGTTTCGTTGTCCTTTATCTCATAATTATATTTTTGTTCAGGCATAATGGATAAAATTTCGGCTGGTGGTACCGTAAAGAAGTCGTTGTTCCAGCTAGCGTACAACTAGTACGTGTTATTTGAAAGCCGGATTTAAGCCTTTAACTAGTTCACATTATTTAACAAATGAACTGTTTCACAGTAAATTAAGGAATCTGGAGAAAGGATTAAAGCAAGATGAAGCATCTCCACTGATGGACAAGTTGGTGTTTGACAAGGTTAGTTTTTAAGTTCTAACTGTTTCTACTTTATGAATTCACTTCTCTTAGTCTCTAACAATCGCCTCCATTTTTAGATTAAACAAGGATTTGGGGGACGAGTTCGTCTGATGTTGTCTGGAGCCGCTCCTTTACCAAACCATATTGAGGAGTTTTTGAGGGTGACATGCTGCTGTGTCTTATCGCAAGGATATGGTATGGAATTTTTTTTCTCGTATTCGACAAATTTTAACTAATGATCTGCTAATCTTGTTTGTGTCATATTCGCTCAGGCCTTACAGAGTCTTGCGGAGGATGTTTCACTTCCATAGCCAATGTGTTTCCTATGATGGGATCTGTTGGTGTCCCTATGACAACCATCGAGGCGAGGCTTGAATCTGTGCCTGAAATGGGATACGACGCGCTATCTTCTACCCCACGAGGTGAGATTTGTCTGAGGGGGAACACGTTATTCTCGGGATACAACAAGCGACAGGATCTTACGGAAGAGGTTATTGTTGATGGATGGTTCCATACAGGTAAAAATTCACAAGAGCTCAAATTAAGTTATATCAAGTTCAAATATCGTATTTTTACATCTAACTCGACAAAATTGTAGGTGATATCGGGGAGTGGCAGCCCAGTGGGGCTCTGAAGATTATTGACAGGAAAAAGAATATATTCAAGCTGTCGCAAGGGGAATATGTCGCAGTTGAAATGATCGAAAGCACTTATGCACGATGCCCCCTTGTAACATCAGTAAGTCGAAAGACATTAACCATCATTTGGATAGAGCTGGACAAGATTGTTACTTCATATGTTTGTCTAACTACATTAAATGTTTTCAACTGTTTCTGTAGATTTGGGTATATGGAAACAGTTTCGAGTCGTTTCTGGTAGCGGTAGTAGTACCAGAGCGTAAATTGCTTGAGGATTGGGCTGCAAGCAATGGCGAGAAGGGCGACTTCAAGTCTTTGTGCAGCAACGCAAATGCCAGAAAATACGTGTTAGATGAGCTCAACGCGACTGCCAAACGACACAATGTATGTTACATGAATTCTATCTCCTCTTATTATTCCATGCTCACAGACTTTAGTTACGTGTCGTTAATATTTTCTCAGCTTCGAGGTTTCGAGATGTTGAGAGCTGTTCATTTGGAGCTGATCCCTTTTGACATTGATCGAGACTTGGTTACTCCGACGTTTAAACTTAAGAGGCCACAGTTACTTATGCATTACAAGGTAGTCAATTTGAGCTACTCTTAGAATTTTTATTTTTTTTACTTAAAAAAAAAATTATTTGCTCACTCCTAATATTTTTATTTATTTAACATTGCAGGATTGCATTGATCAGCTGTATAGTGAAGCCAAAGGAGCAAAAGCTTGAAAAACAGCATGAAGCTGAGGAAGAATTACATATTTCCTAGTAATTTTTATATGCTTACTTTTTTGTCCTTGTTCTTGTATAGAATAAACAAATTGAAACCTTAGCAGCATGTCCGAAATTCACTTTTTATGACGGATATTTTGATTTTGATGCTTTATAAATAAGGTATTGTTCTCTTTAACCGTTTCTTATGCGAAATTTTAGTTACAAAACTGGGGTTTTGGAGAAGGCAAGATTGAAATATGTACTAGCTTATGTATCAAAAATTTATCTCTACAAATATTTTCTACAAATTGTTTTTAAATGTTTGCAATATCACTAACTTATCTTTTCTTATCTACAAGAAAGCTGAAAATTAAGCCACAAAAACAAGAGCGATTGCTTTTTAGAATATAAGTTATGTTCTTATCTTAATTGTGTTAATTAAGATTAATTAGGATGCCATGAGTAACGGTTCAAATGTATTTTGATTGACCTTATATTAGATAGTAAATATATTTTGTTTGTCGAAAAAATCATCAGACTCTATGCTTAATTTGATCAATAGTTTTGGTGTTATACGAAGAACTGGGAGTAATGAACTTCTATATTATAGAAGAGCGTAAGCGGCAAACTTTAGAACGACCACTCGGATATTTTTTATGACAAAGATACCGAAAATATTCTCGTTAATGTTTTTAAAATACATTTATAAACGTACTATGATCAGCCAGTGCAACCATATATATGACTATAACTACGATCACGCTTGATTTTTAAACTAATTATTGACATGATACAACTGTAACCATAAATGTAATTTCTTTTTGTAAACCAAGTCTAATTGAAACTAGGCGGTTCCTTCACCAACCCTATGACTCGTGTGACGTTGTTTGTAAAGGATAATTGAACAAAAAAAGTTACAAATCTACCGATTTTTGCAATGTTAGGTATTTGTCGTCGCACAAGTTTACTTACATGATCATGCATGCATTTTTCCCTAAAGACTTTCAATTAATATAATAATCGTACATTGCCATCATTTTTGGTAAAACTCAAGAAAAATGAAACTTGTTTCTACACACTACACAAACTTATTTATTGTCATTGACTTTCAAACAAATTACATATGTCATTACTTCTTTGCATTAATAAATAAAAACAATTTATCACAATTACTACAAACAGCAAACTTTTTAAACCAAACATATAGATAAAAATTAATAACACGAAATAACCAAATTTACCATAAGTAATCAATCATGTTGCCTTAGTGACCGACTTGAACGTGACGGATGACCCTAAGAGAAGCCTCCCCGCCTCAACACTAAACGTATCATACCTTAGGAAAAACTCCACCACCATCATTCTAGCCAATAGCACCACCAAATCCTTGGCGGGGCATTGCTTGTCATTAGCTGTCGGGGCATCGGTCTCTCTCCCGTTCGACCAATAAACGTACTTAATCAAATTCTCCCCCTCCCCAAGAAACCGATCGGCCACAAACTTGTCAGGGTCCGTAAAAACCTTGGGATCATTGGTCGCAATTGGCTGGTACCCGAAAATAGTCTCCCCTTTTTTGATAACATAAGATGCGTCATGATTAGAAATTGTCAAGTCCTCTTTCGCCTTACCGTATTGAAATTGGACCGGTGGCTCGATTCTCAATGCCTCCCACACTACCGATTTGGTCAAATCCATTTTTTCGACTGCCATTAGGGTTACCCCGCCCTCTTGTTCGACAGTGGTGCGAATTTCTTGGACAAGGCGACGGTGCAACTCTGGCCCCGCGAGGCCTACATATTTTATTAACGTGGGGAAAAGAACTTTAGTGCCACCATAAGAATTGAACCCCGTGACGAACATTAAATTGTGTGAAGCTTCATCCCTACTTATTCCTTCTCTCTCCGCCTCATCGAGTAACCCTCCTGCCGCTTCATCGAACGAATCGCGAACATTCTCGTACCCTTTTTTCACTAAAAATGAAGGAAGTGAGAAAGTGTGTAGGACCAAATCCTCCAAACAATTTGGTAAGAACTTCAACCCTAAAGTGACCAAAGGCGCTAGTTGAAAAAGTAACCATTTATCCAAGTCCGAATTTCCATCTCCAACAACACTTGTATCGTACAAACTCTTGTTCGCAAACAAACGGAACCAAAAATCCAAAGACATCTTGTCGCTTATCGCGTTAAAAGCCGCCTCCCCTTTATCTGACAACTCAGATTCAAGATCACTAAACATCTTGGTTACCGAGTCCTGAAAATTCGGTATAAGTTCTTTGTGCCATCGTGCTAACAACTTCAACAAATAGCCTTTCAGGACTTCGTGCTTAGATTCAGAAGGATCAAGATAAGCGCAAACGCGATATCCACCTGTAAAGTGAGTCGAGGGCATATACGTTCCCGTGAAAACATTCTTTTTCTCCACTTTTGAAGTGTCGAAAAGGATAGGAAAGCTGACGGCGTCGAGAAGTACGATCACTTTCGGGTTTTTGGCATTGAATGGGCCTGGTGGAGCGTTCATTCTGAAAATTGTTGAGTTGTATTTTTTCATTCGGGCACGAAAAAATTCGTCCATGCCACCCTTGTGATAGTAAAAATCCAGGCGATCTTTTATTGGCCCGATAAAGGGAAGACCATATCCACCAGGGATTTCTTTGATTGGAAGTGTGTTTGATGATGAAGAATGTTTTTCAGAATATGAAGACATCTTTTGCTTTTTTTGGAAAATGTTGGAATGAATGATGATTGTTGATGGAATGTTGGGATTTATATAGATTTATTCATAGAATTTTTTTTTTATTTTTAAAATTTTGAAATTTTGTTGCTTGGTTGGATTGGATTTCTTCGTCAGTTATTTGAACGTACTCCATGTTTTTTAAAATGGAAAGTTTAAAGTCTATTGCCTCTACGCACCTAACTAACAGAACTTTGTCCTATTGTTTCAATAATTAGAGAAATGCCTCTTAAAGTTTAGAAAATATGCAAAACATGTCTATCTTTCTTTTATTCCTTTTTCAATTTTCAAGGAATGCTTGAATGTTCATGTAACCATCGAAACAAATAGATGAATGTAATTACAAAAACAAGCTTGAGAAATATGTAAAATATGGGGTATATATATATCTACAATATTTTTCAACCTTCAAAGTGTTGCATCTTTAATGTTCAAATCTAAAAGAGGTCCATTTTTTTTAGTTCATGTAACCATGCATTGAAACAATTTGATGATATTAATTGCAGAAACACCTCTTAATGCTTCAAAAACATGTGCAAAACGGGGTCTATCCATAATGTTTTCAACCTTCAAAGGAGTCTCTATCTCTAATGTTTTTTCAGATTTCAGCGTGACCATTTAGAATGTAGGTGAGTTATAAGGTGATGTTTTTGTTATGAAACCAAATATCAGGAGTGTAAACTGTAATTATACTTAAATTTATGTCAAAATGTAAAAAATCATGCTAGTATAGTATACTACACATGCTTAACAAGCTAGGTTGCCGATTAGGTCAACCGTTGCAAGGTGCGAACCTGCAACGTGCTTTAGAGTAAATGGATTGATATGAATTTTGGTAACTTTCAATAATTGGAAATTATTATAAACTTTGTAACTTGTAGTACTAGTTGAAAATGACTTTGAATAGGTCTGATTAAAACTAATTTTAAATATAATAAAAAGGCGATATCGTGCAGCGATTGAAGATTAATTTGAGTGTAAATAAACTGTAAGTTGCCCTAGTTTTCAAATTTTCCGAATAAGTCAGATTAGAACTATTTTTATATCAATATAAAGGCGTTGGATAATCATACGTACGGGGTACTAACATGGATGTGGTAGAATGTTTAGCCTATAATTTATTGCCACATGATGGGTAAAATAGATAGTTGAACTTGTATTGTTTATTGGACGGAAGTTTGATAACGACAATAATGTTGGTTGCAAAATTTTTAGTATGTTTATTATAATAGAACAGTCAATGGACTTCATTTAGCCCTAATTAAAGTGGTACGCAACCGATTTAGTCGTGAGTGAATTGATACGTTTCTTGAGTACATTATAAAACTTGTTGTTGACATTTTCGACATATATAAAAGGAACAAATAAATGTCACTCTAGGATTGCAATTTGTTACATGATCGCGACAAATATATTAAAGTACCCTTCTCAAAAATTGGGCTTTGAGGAACTACTTTTAGGGTGTTTCTAAAGATATGATATCAAATTACTCTTTGATCGAATTTGAGACCAAGAAAAAGAAGATAATAAAGGGAAGAGCTTAAAATTTCAAGATTTTAGGAGAAATTATTTCGTGTAACCGTTGTACGATGAGGTGGCACAACCAGTCGATTATTGGTGTAGATACATGGTTGAGATGAGATTGTGGGGAGGTTAGTGCCTACATTTTAGGAAAAATATTTCATCTCGTCCGTTGGTTGCACCACATTAGCAATGCAACGGTTGTATAAAATTATTTTTCAGATTTTAGATAGTAGAGAGGGTGATTTGGATTTGATGAATGGATAAATAAGTGGTAGAGATTGGTCTAAGAACTAAGAAGATCGTGGTTACAATCAACTTTACAACCTACAATTTATTTTTAAGAACTATCGCTCAAAGCATTTTGAATGTGGCTACTATTCAATGACTGCGACAACTAAACCGTGTGTCATGCATTACTGGGTAAAATAAGGATTGAAAAATGAATAGTACAAAGGTCTTTGGATACAATATAGAAAGAGATTAAGCAACCTACCTGAACGTAGTAACTTTTTAACTCTCAAGAGGCGTTTTAGTAAATATTTTCCAAGAGGTGTTATTGTAAATATTATTAAATATCAAACAACGAACAACAAAGAAAGTTTTCAATCAAACTTCAACTGTATAAATGTCATTACCCGCTAGGACTTAACTCAAATCTACTTATAACTCTGAAGATATATCAAAGATAATACTTAAATAGATCAGGTTTGCAGATCATATGATTATAATAGTGTTACCTCGCCAAAAAATTATAATTTTAAATTCTTGACATAAATGGAACACAAAAAGATTGTAGCCGCAAAGTCTATCATGGACCTGATCTATATAAGTATTTTACGTTAACACGTGTACAAGGCCGGGCCCAAGCCAAGGGTTGGCTTGGTCAATAGCCCAGGGTTAATTCT
Organism: Misopates orontium; assembly: GCA_946800315.1. Lineage (NCBI taxonomy): Eukaryota > Viridiplantae > Streptophyta > Magnoliopsida > Lamiales > Plantaginaceae > Misopates > Misopates orontium. The sequence continues at coordinate 1,027,015 of OX326948.1, read as the reverse complement.
TGGTGTGCAAATATGTATTATATATTTTAGTCCAGTCTTGTATGATTTTAACACATTATATCATGAAATAAATGGCCATATGAATAACTCATCTCAGGACCCAACTAGATTCGTTTTAGTCCACACACTCCATTATAAACACAAAGCCCATCTCAATAAAAGAGAAAAAATCTGCACCATGCATTTGGAATATAGCAAACAGCGTGAAAGATCAAATGAGAATAGAAAAATACCCCAAGAGTCTAAATTCCTAGTCATTGTTCCCACTAGAAAATATTTACAATATAACAATGAAGAATATTTGAAATGTATTGTACCAACAATTTGTATATTTAGATTATAAGCAAAAAAAGAACCGTATATTGCAAAATACTTAATACTCATGTTATATAACTATTGTACTGGTTAGATTAAATATATAAAGAATACTATACTATTATAAAAAAAAAAAAAAGGAAAGATATTTAACTCTCAATGGTGGTAATAACTAAGAAGAAAATCAATTAGTTTAAAAGAAAAAACTACAAACAAACTAGTTATGCTAAGAACTCACAAATGCCATTAATGTTAACTGTTGACTAACTCTCAAAGGATGAAAGGGATATATGTCAAAAGTTTAAGTCTCATAGGTATTTACAAAGTTTCAAAACTCGGGGAGGTGGATGAGGGATACCCCAATTTCTTATGACACTACGCGATTTATGTCGACGCCAAATGCAACTGCCCCTATTGGTCACTTTGAATACAATAATGGAAGAATACATTGTCATCATAAATGATACAAACTTATATATTATCGTCGACTTTCTAACAAATTACATGCATTGTTACTTATTTTCCATTAAAACATAGTAACTACTTGTCACAAAAATCATACAAACAACAAATTCACCTTTTTCAGCCAAATGGATGCACACATTAATAATCAGAAATAAGTAAATTTACCATAAGAAATCAATCATGTGGCCTTAGTAACGGACTTGAACGTGACGGATGACCCTAAGAGAATCGTCCCCGCCTCAACACTAAACGTATCATACCTTAGAAAAAACTCCACCACCATCATCCTTGACAATAGCACCACCAAATCCTTAGCCGGGCATTGCTTGTTGTTAGTCGTTGGAGTATCGGTTTCTCTACCATTCGACCAATAAACATACTTGATCAAATTCTCCCCCTCCCCTAAAAATCGGTCGGGCACAAACTTATCAGGGTCCGTAAAAATCTTGGGATCCTTGGTCGCAATTGGTTGGTACCCTAAAATAGTCTCCCCCTTTTTAATCACATAAGATGCGTCATGACTGAAAATTTTCATGTCCTCTTTCGCCTTAGCGTATTGAAACTGAACCGGTGGTTCGATTCTCAATGCCTCCCACACTACCGATTTGGTCAATTTCATTTTTTCGACTGCCATTAGGGTTATCCCGTCCTCTTGTTCAACGATGGTGCGAATTTCCTGGACAAGCCGATGATGCAACTCTGGCCCGGCGAGGCCTACATATTTCATTAACGCGGGGAGAAGAACTTTAGTGCCACCATAAGCATTAAACCCTGTGATGAACATTAAGTTTTGTGAAGCTTCATCCCTACTTATTCCTTCCTTCTCCGCCTCATCGAGTAAACCTCCGGCGGCTTCATCAAACGAGTCTCGTACATTCTCGTAACCTTTTCTCACTAAAAATGAAGGAAGTGGGAATGTGTGTAGCAACAAATCCTCCAAACAATTTGGTAAGAACTTCAACCCTAAAGTGGTCAAAGGCGCAAGTAAAAAAAGCAACCATTTATCAATGCTCGAATTACCATTTCCTCCAACACTCGTATCATAAACGCTCTTGTTAGCAAACAATCGAAAACAGAAATCAAGGGACATTTTGTCGCTTATCGAATTAAAACTCGCTTCCCCTTTATTCGACAACTCGGATTCAAGATCACTGAACATCTTAGTCGCCGAGTTTCTAAAACTTGGGATCACTTCCTTGTGCCATCGAGCTAGCAACGCTAAAACAAACCCTTTCAGGATTTTGTGCTTAGGTTCAGAAGGATCAAGCTGAGCGCAAACACGATATCCACCGGTGAAGTGAGTTGAGGGTATGTACGTTCCATATAAAACGTTCTTTTTTTCGACTTTAGAAGTGTCAAAAATTATCGGAAAGCTGACGGCATCGAGAAGAACGATCACTTTCGGGTTTTTGGCATTGAAAGGGCCTGGTGGAGCGTTCATTCTGAAAATAGTGGAGTTATATTTTTTCATTCGGGCACGAAAAAAATCGTCCATGCCACCTTGGTGATAGTAAAATTCCAGACGATCTTTTATTGGCCCGATAAAGGGTAGGCCATATCCACCAGGGATTTCTTTGATTGGAAGTGTGTTTGGTGATGAAGACATTTTTGAGGAATTAATATTGATTGTTGATGGAATGTTGGGCTAAATATATAGAATTATAGATGGGGTATTTAAAAAAAAATTGTAAGTCTGAATTGTTGTTCCGAAGTTAGATTAGAGTATCTCATGATCAGTTGTTAATTTGAACTTTGACATATATATATATATATATATATATATATATATATATATATATATATATACTAGCCACAAAAGCACACGCGGGACCGCGTGTAAATTTTGTTGCGGTGTTAAATTAATATGAATGTAATGAAAATAATTTATGGGAGAGTAGTTATATTTAAAAATATTTATCCAAATAAGTGGTTAGAAATTGAGAGATTTTAGGGGATATGAATTTCTAATTCTTTGAGGTGGAAGTTTGGTGAAGAGAGAGAAAAGTGGATATCCCTTAAAAACCGATTTTATTCTCTTGATCAATTTGGTAATGAAGGGAAATAGGGGTAATTTAGGGAAACTATTAATTTGGTACAACAACTTCCAAAATATGTGAGGGTGGAGGGTTTGCTTTTAATATATATATATATATATATATATATATATATATATATATATATATATATATATATATATATATAGTTTATGGAGACATTACAATCCAAACCATGAAAGCTTTGTCCAATTATGAGAAAATTCTTGTTGTCCAAATAATTACATATCTAACTCTCGGAGCGTCAAAAACATGTGAAATGACTCAATCTGTAATGTTTTCAAAGTTGCAAGCGGATGCCTATGTAATTATTAAAACTTAAAAGAAACCTATTTGCAATGTTTTTCAATCTCAAGGTGTGTTTATGTAACCAACCAAACTGTAGGTGATGTTTCTGTAATTAGATCAAATTTGTGTAAACGTGTAATAATCCCTAATTATATCAAAGAATAAAATATCATTGCAAGCTGCGATCCTGCGACGTGCTTAGAGTAATTGAATTAAGACGAAGTTTGATAACGTTCAGTGATTGGAAATTGTTATAAATTTTGTACTTGTACTAGTTTGAAAATGATTTTTGAGAAGGTCTGAATTAAACGATTCTTAAATTAGATATAAAGGCGATAGCGTGCAGATATTCAAGATTTATTTGATCGTAAATAATCTGTATCTTGCACTAAAATCTTCAATTAATTTAGAATAAGTCAGATTGAAACTATTTTATATACAAGTCATACGTGCGAGGCAATAACGTGGTGAGGTAATTGCGAAAGCTACCCCTGTGGTATTTCTAATTAGGCGAGTTTTTTAAAATACTGTTAGGAAGCATGTTACTTTAACTTAATTGTATTTTAGTTTAGTTAGAATAATGACCAAGTAAAGTTAGAACGTTAGTTGGCAGTGGCACTGGCCGATTAATTAGCAGTTACATAATCCACCTTGTATTAGCTTTGTAAAAACCGTGATGCATATAATATATAGAGTCCTATGTTGCACAGACATGGACACAAGGATACAGATATGACACTATACGAACACGACGACACGGATTTTTATAAAAGTTGTAGGACACGATGCGGCATAGACACTTTTTATTTATATAAGTACATATATATATATACACCATTAAAAATAAAACTATGTCATTAGATTTTTTAAATTTACTCAAAAATTAATATTGAACATATCTAAATTCAAACACGATTAAAAAGTAAAAGTGTAAATAAAAGATCCATATAGCAGATCACGCCCTCTAACAAAATGGTAATTTGGTCCAAAGCTTTATTTGAAGTTAAAATCAAATTTGACCAAGGGTAAAGTTGGAATTTCTTCATAATTTAATGCTGACATCATCAAATTCTATCCATATTTGTAGATGGACCTAATTGTAACACTTATGTACGTTTAAGGAGTGTTTCTGTAATATCTCAAACCACGAATTACATCAAAGCTCAGGGTGTAATTGTAATTAGCCCAATTTTTTATGACATTAGGGGATTTATGTCGACGCCCAAATGCATCTGTCCCTATTGGCCACTTTGAATACAATAATGGTACAGTGTCATCATTGTTGGTTAAACTCAAGAAAAATGATACAAACTTATTTATTATCATCGACTTTCAAACAAATTACATGCATTGTTACTTATTTTCCATTAAAACATAGTAACTACTTGTCACAAAAATCTTACAAACAACAAATTCACTTTTTCTACAAATGGATGCACACATTTATAACAAGAAATAAGCAAATTTTACCATAAGAAATCAATCATGTGGCCTTAGTAACGGACTTGAACGTGACGGATGACCCTAAGAGAAGCCTCCCCGCCTCAATACTAAACGTATCATACCTTAGAAAAAACTCCACCACCATCATCCTTGACAATAGCACCACCAAATCCTTAGCTGGGCATTGCTTGTTGTTAGTCGTCGGGGTATCGGTCTCTCTCCCATTTGACCAATAAACGTACTTGATCAAATTCTCCCCCTCCCCTAAAAATCTGGTTGGCACGAACTCGTCAGGGTTCGCAAAAACCTTGGGATCCTTGGTCGCAATTGGCTGGTACCCGAAAATAGTCTCTCCTTTTTTAATCACGTAAGATGCATCATGATTAGAAATCGTGATGTCTTCTTTCGCTTTACCGTATTGAAATTGAACCGGTGGTTCAATTCGCAATGCCTCGTACACGACAGATTTTGTTAACTTCATTTTTTCGACTGCCAGAAGAGTTACCCCGCCCTCTTTTTCGACAGTGGTGCGGATTTCCCTAACAAGGCGGCGATGCAACTCCGGCCCCGCAAGGCCTACATATTTCATTAGCGCAGGGAAAAGAACTTTCGTGCCACCATAAGAACTAAACCCCGTCAGGAACATCAAATTTTGTGAAGCTTCATCCCTAGTTAATCCTTCCTTCTCCGCCTCATCGAGTAACCCTCCTATGGCTTCATCCAACGAATCACGAATATCCTCGTACCCTTTCATCACTAAAAATGGAGGAAGAGGGAACGTGTGTAGTAATAAATCCTCCAAACAATTTGGCAAGAACTTCAACCCTAAAGTGACCAAAGGCGCGAGTAAAAAAAGCAACCATTTATCAAGGTTCGAGTTCGCATTTCCTCCAACACTTGTATCATACGAACTCTTGTTGGCAAACAGTCGAAACCAAAAATCGAACGACATTTTGTCGCTTATCGGATTAAAATTCGCTTCCCCTTTATTCGACAACTCGGTTTCAAGATCACTAAACATCTTAACCATCGAGTTTCTAAAATTCGGGATCACTTCCTTGTGCCATCTAGCCAACAACGTTGAAAAGAACCCTTTCAGAATTTCGTGCTTAGGTTCAGAAGGATCAAGATAAGCGCAAACGCGATATCCGCCCGTGAAGTGAGTCGAGGGCATGTACGTCCCCGTTAAAACGTTCTTCTTTTCGACTTTGGAGGTATCGAAAAGTATCGGGAAGCTGACGGCGTCGAGAAGAACGATCACTTTCGGGTTTTTGGCATTGAACGGGCCCGGTGGAGCGTTCATTCTGAAAATTGTTGAGTTATATTTTTTCATTCGGGCACGGAAAAATTCGTCCATGCCACCCTGGTGATAGTAAAAATCCAGGCGATCTTTTATTGGCCCGATAAACGGCAGGCCATATCCACCAGGGATTTCTTTGATTGGAAGTGTGTTTGATGATGAAGGCTTTTCATGATATGAAGACATTTTTTTTAGGAAAATGTTTGTGTTATAAAATGATGATTGTTGATGAAATATTGGGCTTTATATAATATTATAGATGGGAAATTTCATTTTTTTGGAAGTCTGAATTGTTGTTGCTTAGCTAGATTGGAGTGTTTCTTTACCTGTTTGAGTTTTGAACACAACTTTTTTACATTAAATGTAGGGACAATTACAATGTGCACCCTTAAAGTATTGACTATTTTATGAAAAAACTCCTAGTGTCCGAATAATTACAAAGATAACTCCTGAACATGGATCAAAATTTCTATACGTTTTCTGAAAAACCACCGAAACGTTTCCATTTTTCGCTTTGCCGAAACGAAACTTAGTAGTAGTTTCCAATTTCATTACAACTATAACTTTTACGAAATTCTCGAAACATGTCGGAAAGCTTCCGAATAATTACGAAATGTTTCTAATATTAAGATGTCCGGAACATATATCGAAACCGAAAGTTGATCCATGCTCCTGAAGCTTCAAAACCATGTAGATGGCTCAATAACTGTAAAGTTTTTCGAATTTCAAGCGGATCTCTATGTAATTATTAAAACTTTGAAGGAGCCTATTTGTAATGTTTTTCAAGTTTCAAGGTGTAATTTTGTAACCAACCAAACGGTAGGCGATATTTCCGTAAATAAATATAGTTCTGTATCAATTGTAATTACCCATAAAGTTTATGTCAAAGTATACAAAATCGTACAAGTATGATACACATGCTACACAAGCTACATAGCCGAATAGGTTACCGTTGCAAACTGGCCAACTGTAATTGGATAAAATGAATTTTGATAACATTCAAGATTCGAAATTGTTATAAATAACGTGTACCATAGTTCAAAATTTTCTTTAAATAGGTATAGATAAAACCATTTTAAATTAGACAGAAAGGCGATAACGTGCTCTAATTATCAATTACTTTAGAGTAAGTCGGATTATAAATGTTTTTATTATCAAGCGTTTGCTATAAGTCATCCGTGCAGGGTGACTTATAACGTGGATATGGTTGAAAGTTTGGACAACAATTTATTACCTAATAATGACGAAAATGGATAATTGAGCTCGTAATTAATATGTGCTGGATTGAAGTTTGATAACGATAATAATGTTGGTTGTAATTTTGTTGTATTTTTTCTCTAGTAGAATCGTCTACAGACTTTATTAGCCTTAATTAAAGTGATCCGCGATCGACTTCGCCGTCAATAAACTAATATTTTTCGTGAATAAAATATAGATATTTCATATATCACTAAACGCTATGTTATTATATTAGTTGTGACCACAAATTTTAATGCATAAAACAACTGTGACTACGTACAAGATCTGGTAATAACTATTTTGTATAAGTATTTTCTAGTAAGGGCTACGTTTTATATTTGCATATCTTGTGAAGAAGATAATAAACGGGAGAGCTTCAGTTTTATTTCCAGATGTAATGTGATTTTTGTTTTATTTTTTTAACAAGACCTAGCGGTCATTAATTAACTCAAAAAAAATTGTTTCAGTACAAGGAACAGCATAACTAGAAATGCGGTTACAACAGAAGATATACAAATAATAACAAAGGTCGAAGCGAATCTGACAAGTTTCTCAGATGTTATACACCGATGACGGATTGGCGTTGGAGTATTATTGTGACACAAATGACGCACCCGATTTTGCAAGAGTGTCGGCGACTTGGTTTGTTTTTCTGTAGCTGAAATTACCTACGAGCGTTGTGAAGCTAGTCAAACGACTTTGTATGCCCTTTATAAAGCTCGTGAGGTGGACTGGATGATCATGTGTCTTATCAAGACAATTCAACATGTATGTGAATCCTTTGTAATCATTAATCGGCATGTTGTGCTAATGTGATTCAAATTTGATGAATGGATAAGTAACGATAGAGATTGGTATTAAAAGATCGTGGCTACAGTCACTTTACAATTAACTATATAACCATATCAATTTGTACTAAATAGCACTCAATAGCATTTGAATGGCAGTTATTCGTTTACTGCTACATAGATTAAATATTTTGAACAGGAATAGAATTGATTTGGACTCTTGAAAATGATAGAACTCTTGGGTAAGACGCCTTAATGATACATACAAATTGGACATTGGCCAAAACTATCGAACTTGAGCACTGTTCAATTTCTCCACTCTCGCTTCAACGATCAAAAGGAATTGAGTAAAGAGCTACCGATTCGAATTGAGAGCTAGGAAGCTAAGATCTAATGAGCCTTGTTGCTTTGAGGTATGAGTTAATGAGCGAACTTCTAACGCCCCGACCATTCCCAACCAACGGTATAGGAAAGAATGGAACAAGGGCCGGTAACTCGGGAACTGTAGGAGTGTTTGCTTCTTAGTAACATAGCTCAATGCCTCAATAGCAACTAGCTCCGTATCTAATAACGTCGTTTTAGCTACTGACCGTGAAGGCATTTGGCAATTATCTAGAGAAAGTAAACCAAAGTCTAAAGAGCTAGAAAACAGAGAGAGCAGCTCAACATGTTTATAAAAGTTGCTATGACAGTTAATTCGGTATTAGCATTTGCCAGAACAAAGGGGGCTCCTAGCATTTGCCAGGACAAAGGAGAAGAAGTCCGTCTTTTCTTATAGCGTTAGGCAACGAAGATACATAGATTTAAGGTACAATTACATTTATGCTACACAAGTTTTGATCGAATTATATAATCCTCCACTAAATTTCAAATAATTACGAAGACATCCATGTAGCTTTAATAAAGAAGAAGAAAGAAATACTAAAGCTGAAAAGTTCAATTGCAAGAATTTTCCAACATCTGCCATCAGGAAGAAGAACAAGCCAACCAAATATATTATCTCATCAAGCATTCAAGGATCTAGAACCAATGTTGAGTGAGTAACACATATCTCTTTTTTAACTTAACCAAAATAGATCAGTGAATTACAGACTTTGATACGTGATCAGAACTTCTCGTCCCCTCGACGGAGCTCTAAAATCTCTTAACCAGCTCGGCTCTCTTTTTTCTTCCTTTTACAGTACTTGCAATATCGTTAGGCTCGAACGCAGCTTAAAACCAAGCATCGGTTTAAAAAAGAGACATATCTGCTGGAGGTCCATACACGCTCTGCCATGAAAACGGTATGATCCAGTTACCAGATTCGGTGCCTGAAGAATTATGACAGAAAGGTAAGTCTGGCATCACCAAAGAATTCAGGAAATTCTACGGCGACGACCTAATGTGTTAGATTTCTGATTTAACTAATATTCTAAAAGATAACTAAAACCAGAATGTACTAAAATTAGCTATGACATTATCATACACGGACAAATATGCATGCATCTACCAACCAAAAAGCATAAAGGAACGCGGGAAAAAAGAGCAATAATTAACAAATTTGGGAAATATATTATAGTATAAGTTTAAGATTAGCTCACCCTGAAATTTAGTTTGGTCCAGGCCCGCTAGTTTACTTGTAGCCTCAGCTAAGCAGAAAGCTTCAGGTATATTGTCTCCCTCCGAGCAGTAACATAGTAAACAAGTGACCTTTAAACCTTTGGCCTATCCAAATAGAAGAAGTGTTCAAAAAATCAAATAGGGCATTTATCTTGTACCACAGCCCCCAAAAAATAAAGACCAACTACAAATTTCAATCTACAGGCATGACAGTAGAGAGTAAAATGTAAAATGTCAACTTTGACTATACTAAAAACTCGATCTCCAGAGTATCCGTTGAAATAAATAGCTAGTTATCACAAACTTTAGCTTTTCGTATTAATAAGCTAATTTCCACTGAATGTTTGTGCATAGAATAACTTTCACAGAAACCAAAACTGTAAGCCAAATAGCATCTAACAAATACAACCAATCTCCAGAGAGAAACCTAATTGTTCTTATTGTGTTACAAACTTGGTCAGATGCTAAGCCAAAGAAGTGAAATTATCATGCAAACAAATAGCAATAGATTGTTGAAATGGAAACAACGAAGTATAAGTGGCTGCTTTTAAATAAAATTGCAAAACGAAATTAGAAAAAAGATAAAACCTTAAGGCAGGAAAAGAGTGCAGCAAAAGGCAAACTTGGCAAGTAATCCTCATCTCCAAGTTCTTCAAAAGGAAAATCCTCATCAGGCACGGACCCCTCTTCAGCTAATGTACTGAGATACTTCCACGTTCTTTGATCTGGATTATAATCCTGCAGTCTATTCCACCCGAACCTTTCACAATCATCATCAACCCCATCCACATGAGAACTTGCTAAGTAATGTACACGCAAGCCGCTGATTCATATCATTAAAGAATAAGTTAACTTTCTTAAAGTTCTCCAAGGGAAATAATTCAATTGGCAGCATGAGTTATAAAACAAAAGATAAGGATGTATGCCAACCCTTCACAATCTCCTTCAGTTAAGTATATGCACCTATATCAGGGGCATGTGAGCCTTTACTGTCATACAAACTGCAAAACAGCAGTACATATAACCCCAAAACAACTATTTCTACCCAAAAGAAATTATAAGTGGACACTAATATGTATAAAATAGACCTCCTGCGCATAAGGTAGAATTCAAACGCGAACTCCAAATAAAGAAAAAGAAAGTTATATTAGCAATAATAATATCACACCTAAGAGCCTTAAGAGGTCACAATGCCTGATGCAAGAATTAGTAAGCAGTTCGTAAACTTGTAGGGGGTAAGTTAACCAATTAATGTTGAAGTAAAGGTCTAGCCAAGTGAATACCTTGACATATCGATGTTTCTCCATCGCCCAAAATCCAGACTGGAGAGAATTATAACGTGTTTCTTTCCATTAGCAACCGCAAAATTAGCCAAGTTCTTTGCATATTCCAACATTGTACCCTGTTTCACCAAGCCGTCAGAGATGGTACTTACCATTAGATTCAAATAAAGTAACCAATATTTTTGGAAAAAAGAACCAGAAGGGTGAAGCAATATAAAGCCTCACAATTTTGATTTTATGGATTGGCAAAAAGACATCATATAAAAGAGTCATGAAATATGCATGACCATATATAGGATAAATGACAAAAGCAGGAAATAAATCCAATTTCAAATCAAACAAATTCAAAGATATATACAGCTAGAGCGATATCAACAATAAGGGTTCCAGCATCCACCTACTTTCTGGGGATACTTTTTGCACTTCCTTGCAAGTTTGGTCTCGGTGATCCATTTTCCTTAAGTTCAAAAGTTGTGCAAATAAATCCAGTTTACAGGTTTTGGTGTGTCGGAACAGAAGTTTCACTCACATACTAAAATTCCGGTTTGCTGGATTCTTAATTGAGCTTTGAATGGGAAAAGAACAGTACTCTATAATCAATAGTAAGCCCCCCCCCCCCCCCCCCCCACACACACACACACACACATACATAGGTAACATATCCTGCTAAATAGGCGTGTTTTGGAGATCTATTTTTAGCTGCAACCACTCTGTGTTGATGTTTCCTTATCCAATAAAACCAACTATAGTCATTTGGTACCATGACAACCTAGAACATGAACACTGTCGAATCCTTATTCGCATCCAAAATCTTTTATTTTGGTTAATCAAAAAGCCACTTTTCAAGTATTTAGGATAGACAAAGGCCCACGACCCAATTATCTTGATCAATGAAATTTCTTCAAAAGCCGACAAGCAATCTCAAATCAGCATTGATGGTAAGAGCTCATATGATCCAAACTTCAGACGCATAAACAGATAACACGACTTTCTAAAAACACCTCTCCAACTAATAAGCTCAATTCCAACGATTCAACAACAAACATAATCTCTACAAACTGAATTAACAAAACATCACCACCTTAATCACAGGCGACCGCTGCTGCACGAGCGCCAATCCAGCTGAGCTCGACTCATAAGCTGCCAAATTTTTAACAAATCAATCAAATTTAACAACGCAAAAAACGTTAGCCTACGAATCTAAATAACAAAAAAACACCTTCAAGTGGCAGAGCTAGTGTCCCGGGAATCGTCGGCGAATAAGCGTCATTGCCAACACAAGGAAGCACATTAGGATCATCCAAATATCCGATTCTCTCGCCTTTTATCGACGAAACTAACAGATCAACGGCTAGCTGGCCTACATTTCCAACCGATAACGCCGGCTACAAAAAGTGTTCAACACAAAAACAAAATCACAACATTTTCATCACAAGCTTAAATCGTAAAACAAATTGAAAAAAAAAAAAGTATAAATTTTTGTAAACCCTAAAATACGAACCACGATTAAAGTAGAGCAATTAGGATTCAATTGCTTGTCTTCTTCGATGTACAGTTCCATTTTTGTTGAATTTTCGCGCCTGTTTTTGATTTGTGATTTTGTTCAACTGTATTTTCGATTTTTGACGAGTGAGCTGAATAGAGCTAACTGTTTTGAATTCTTGTTGAAGAAGTTAGTGATATTTTTTGCTCTGCATAAAGAAGATTCGAGCTATAAGCTGGGCCTCGAATGAAATGGGCTGTGGTCTGAATACCCAAATCAATTCATGGGCCTGTACAGTGATTTTCTACTAGTTTTTTTTGGGCCTCCTTAAATATTCAATTATAGAGGTGTTCTGTTTTTCTAGTCTTGGATCAAAGCTTTGGTTTCGCTATATAATTGGGTTCAGAATATTTCGAAAAAGAATCACAGTGTTTTGAGTCTTTTCAACGTCTGTTAAAAAATTCGTAAAATTTGTTGTTGTGGTAGACGAAAAATATTGTTGCATTTTATGTCCACAAGACTAGTATTGAGAAGTTTGGAACACGTTTAGAAACCTTGACCAATGCATCTAGACTAGTGTTGAGAAGTTTTTCTGACACTGAACCCATGGGTTATGTAGGTTAATAACAACGTGAAATATAAATTGCAAATTACGCTCTAGAAATTTACTTAATAAAAAGAAAAAGGAAATTATTCAAAGAGTATGTTCCAAAATCACCAAGTTTTATACACAAGTGTTAGGTAGTGCTGTGTGAGATTTTAAAATTATATGGGGTAATTTGTCTATTAACAATTTAACATAATACAGAAAAATAATTTACATGTTTATCTTTTTACAGAAGAGTGCCTATATACTTAAGATAATGCGGGGGTAAAATATGGTTATCTACTGAAAACAAATAAATTGATTCAACGAAAAGTTGTGATTCTTTAATTACTAAGAGAAATATTATTCTTCTAGAAGGCGATCAAGAATAGATTCTAAGCGAACATTCATATATGCTGAAAGCAAATGCTTAATCAGCTCAAGTGTCACGACCATTATCTAGTACCTAGACCGTTGGTCATGTTGATTATGATCACAAACTCAATTAACATTACGGAATTTCATTTAACTTCAAAGCCTCAATCATGATCTACTCCCCTAATCACTAACATTTCACGATCAACGTGTCGCATAATTTGTTTATGATTTGATTCATTGTGACACAGTTGGTATCTCAGGTGCAATCATTACAAACTTTTTTGGAAAATACTAGAGGATCGTTTCTCTTGCATTATGGATCATAAAAATCCCCTTAGATCGTGTCTCAAGAACGATTATAGTCATGTTTTCAAACTTTTACTGTGTTTACATTTCGATAATTTAAAGGATTTGGAGTTTTTTTTTATTATTAGTGTTCAAATCTATTTCTTGGAGAATAAATATTGGGTTTAATGTGTATTTACAATCTTCTCGTCTCCCCTTAATAACGTCTTTTAAAAGGAATATAATGTGGCTCTAATTGTTTCTAATACCAGAACCTATTGAAAACAATGTTGGACTTACGATCTAACTCTCGAACAGGATAGTGAAGAATAGTGAAATCTAACAAATATAAGATAGAAGATTTAATACTTATTCTATAACTATGTACTACATTGTGCATCAAGATCTCATTACACGTGATATTCGTATATCATTAATCTAATGAAACGTACGAAGAGTGGTACATGATTTTGGAACAAAAAGTTTTGCACGGATTTCATTTAGCGTTTTTATTGACTGAAAATGTCGTATGGAGTTTTAATCAACTTCTTACTTAAGTAGGCAATCAAAGACGCCGAGTTCTAACATCTTAATTTTATCTTAATTAACAATTATACTAACTTGTGTCCTTTGCTTTGAAAGAAAAGGTGTGCTTATATATAGCCTTGGATTAATAGCTTTTATCTAGTTAAAATATTTAAGGAAAAAAACTTTTACCTAGTTATACGTGTTAACGTGTTACATTAAACTCACCGAATAAACGTTGAGGATGGTGCCATCTTGTCGTGTCAAAATCTGCTATTAACACATTAGCGTGACCTTTTCAAGCCACCATTACGTACGTAGGAAACTATGAATCAGGACTTGAAATCTTGATTGAAAGTAATTGATAGCCATTGTGGATTTGTTCTACACTAGTCATAATCGAAGGGTATAAGCTCAATTTAAAACCGCTACCTATTGTTTTAATTGACATGTGCACTCTACTCTATTTAGGAGTTAGGACCTCCACAATTAATTTGGTTCAGTTTATTATAAACTAATTGTCTGATTCGAAGTCTATTCACTTAATTGTTAGCTCAAAAATCAAGAATCAATAAGAATAAAACATAAGAGTCGTCAATTTTTAAGCACTTTGAACTATTTTCTTGAGTTAATAACAAGAAACTCTCATATTTCACAACAGAAGAGGTTAAAAAAGTCTCATATATTATGCGTAATTGGTACAAAAAAACGTAGCTAGAAAAACTAAAATACGAAATCCACCTCTTAATTTTGCTCAAATCGAGGGGCTCTTTACTTAATATTACTTCACATGGTTCTTTCTTTGCGAATTAGGAAAAACATAATGATCTTTTTTTGCCCTACTTTTTTGACGACAGCTTTTAACATATTGCACAAAATTCAGTTTTTGTTTTGCCAAAATATGCTTTTTCAGTCATAGCTAAAAGTATTCAAACCAATCATATTTATGAGTGGGATTGTGTACCAACTTATTGGCCCGCCACCTTTGTGTACCAACATAGATCCGTCACCATATCATCCTTTGTTGCAAATAAATGTTAGAATCTTCTGTTGATTGTTAAATCTGCAACAAAAACATTACGTGAGAAAGATGGTTATATTATCTTTTTAAACTTTTCAGACTCCTGTTAATTAGCCTTTTCCTCATCAATTTCTACAAATACTAAAAAAAATATACGTGGTGTTAATCTAAATTTTACAAAAAGAATATGTATCACAATGTAAGAAGGCGAATGATATAGGATGTAGGATTTGACTTTTTTTACCTTAAATTTATTAGGGCTAGAAGAAATACAGTACCACATAAAATTTGTGAGGAGCTTTCAAGACCTAATTTGTACGTCTTCCCTCAATAAAAGCTATCATTTTCAATAATAGGGCCACGTAAAATGCCTATCACATAGTTGTTTTAGCTAAGCCAGAAAAATTGCTACCCAACAACAAGACAAAAATATTAAAAAGAAACTGTTCATCTACAGGTGAGAAACTTGGCGTATTTTTCTGCATATATGGTCACTTTTTTCTTCCAATATTATAACAAACAATATCAAGTCTATACGAAATACAATGACAACATGACAGTTGGAGACCATAATTGATTAAGTCTTGAGGGACATGTTTTAATCAAATATTATAACTCAAATCGCCCTACACGTGGTCCAGATTATAGTCAATAGCCCTCCCAAAAGTCAATAGCTTGTTCAGAATGTTTCTTTAATTTAAATTACTATCACTAACCTCTATTGCTAATGCCTATTCACTATTCTGTACCTACCAGCAGCAACTTAAAATATTAAAAATGAAGGAGATCCACAACTAGCGCTTAGGACCATGATTTGTGATTATAGTTTAATCGCTTCGAGAATTATTTTAACTTTTTTAAGGAAAGAAGTATCTTGTTGAGATAACATAAATTAATAAGTGATGTCATGAACTATTATTAGCATTGTGCCCCGTAAAAGAGGTAAGGTTTAATTAACTTGGCATGTTAGGAGGGGACATGATATGAGTCGATTATATCTGGTTTTATTGCCAAATGATCATCATATTTACAAGGTGTCCATGATGTGTGACATTAACCCTCACGTTTTGAAATTCGGTAATTTAGAGGTTATAGAATAAATATCGATTTAAGCATATATATAGAGAGAGAACTAAACTAGATTACTTAGAATTTTGATCCAGTTTAAATTGCATTTAAACACTGAACGTGACATGGACGAAGGTTGTCGGTCCCTTCTCCTGTCGAAGTTCGGAAGAGTAAAATGTAATCAAAAACGATCAAACGTTCAGGTAGCTTTCTGAGTTGATTGAGTGAAACATGAAAGTAAAATACCTATTTTTCAAGCAAATATACATAAAATTTATAGGTGATTAGTTTTGAGTTTCTTGGTGTATGATGCATAGCTACTCATAATTAACCGGCACGCGCATGTTTATCTGAAAGATTGATCGAATTAAAGGTCATGATCCACAGTTCAACACTTCGATAGGTTGATTTACGTACTTGGGACGCATGATTGATGACTACATCCGACCAACCGAAGGGTCCTTTTTCTTGCTAGTTGTGGTCTATTTAGTTCTCGCCACATGTTACAACAAATTATAATATATATTTTATTTCATCATTGTAATACTCACTAGTCACGAATAAACAACATTACAAAACTTTTCCCGGCGCGCGGCTATCTTGATCTTTTTGGCTATCGAATTTTCTTCATTTGTTAGTTATGATTCGTTGACATTTTCCCCAATGCGTGTGTATTAATTTCTTTTTCAAACTACGAAGCTGATCATTGGCAAACGATAATGTGACGTGCGGTTTAGGGTTGCACGTTTGTTACGTGGCTCCATCTCATTCGCCAGATGGTTCTTACCTGGCTTGATCTAATTAGCTGATAGTTATCTAATTTTGCAGTATTTTAAGTTTACATTTATGAAGTTTTTTAGTGATCCAAAATATTCCACAAATAATAAGATCCTTCGAATAATATCAGGAAACGTGGCGGCTTTGATTAATGGGTTCACTATCACTGACTATTTTTCCACCTGCCTGTTACAAACCGTTGACTTTCGAAAAATGTGAAATAGAAATCGTATGATATATAATTTTTAGGAGCTTCTATTTTCGACTTTGAATTACAAGAGAATCACGGATACCTAAAATGTAATGTTACTATTATTTATTTCTATTTTATGCATGTAGGCTTTGTAGTATTGCTAAACATTTACTTGTTAATGAAATTGATCATACGACTTCAAAATCATGTGTACCCACTGGTTTTCCGATTTTTTGTTGGTATGTTGAAAGTTATAACATTGGTTATTATGTTCAAAGTTCCATCTGAGATTTTTTATTTTGAAAGAGATATTGTGTTGTGGTATACAAATTCACTTATTTCACACAATTCTTCTGGCATGCCTTTTCCTCTTTACTTTCTATATTGCCGAAGGTTCGATCAAAGAGTACAGCCGCATCTTTTACAAGACTCGAGGAAGAAGCCCCGGCTAACTCCGTGCCAGCAGCCGCAAAATTTATGTACGTGAAAGTGAATGAGAAGTGAGAATGTGTGGCCTTATTCTTCTTTTATGACGGTTTTGATGATAAAATCCCCCTAAAATGTATACATAGAGGCATGGATCAAAGTATTTTTTTTTTCCTCGAAAACTATCGAAACGTTTCCATTTTTGACTCGGTGGAAAAGAAACATACAATATTTTCTACATATATTGTGCGCACAATTTTTACGAAATTTTTGAAACATATCGAAAAGATCTCGAAACATTACGAAAAATTTATAATATTTAAAGAATCGAAACGATACTTTGATCAATGCATAGAGGTGTTGTCTTATTTCATGCATGTATCATTGCAGGATAATTATGAATTTTATAAATGTAATTAACCTCAAATCTCTCTAAGGATGTATTTACCTCATTTCCGACATAAAGATTGCCACAGACCACAGGAGTTATATATATATATATATATATACATACATACAGGGAAATAAAAGAATGAAACTTATGAAAATTTTCGTATTTAAACCGCGACCCTCACATTATTTTTTTCTAGATCCACGTACAACGTTGTATGACATAATCCATCTCTTATCCTTAATCTCTCGATCGTTACCTCATTCCATATGTTAATTATATATACTCTTGCCTCCACTATTCAGACATGACCATAAGTAACAAGACACTAAAATTGTTTTAACATATAGTACTTCATATTTTAGGCTGTAACTCCCAAATGGGAAAAGTAGATCACCAATTAGGCAAAAAGAGGTCAAAGGTCAAGCGGTCAACTCTTTGATCCCCAAATGAAGAAACTTGAATTAGTCTAATATTCCGTCCTAAACGGAAATGGAAATTTCAAATTAGTTCTTACATATTATTCATTGATCATGTGCTTTCCACGTCTTCTTCTAGAATCAAATCTTTCACATGGCGTGTGAATGTTATCAAGTAATTAAACAGATATATGAAGATCATCATCCGGATTTGATTCCCTTTAAGTGGTAATTAATACTAATCTTACAATTTTTTATAGTTTCAAATTATTGATTTAATAATTGAAAAGTTAATACTTCGCAATAATATAGTCATTTATATACGAGAGAGTAAGTCTTTTCGCAATCAGTAATAAAGATTAGCAGCTAGCGTTACAAAGTAAAGAGTCCATCCAAGGATTGACATTAACTGCATTAATTAAACTTACTAACACGATTATATATATTCCAAGGAGTGACATTAATTGCCTTTGTTGTTCAAAATTTGATCAAACTATTTTGAAGAAGAGTGTAATTAGGTAATATTTTTCAGTGGAGTTTAAGTAGTCCTAGTCAATAATATAATATTTTTCTCGTGCCAATGGTGTAAAATGTGAATATTGCTATTCACTAATCACAAGTAAATTCAACTAAATCGATGACCTCACCACAAATGTATATAATATTATGTCATGCATGTGAACCAATTCTCTCTACGCGCGTAACAGTACGTTTGAACTTTGAACTAAACGTTTATATTGGCTACAAATGACAAATTAAATTACTGCGTCATCTTGTATTTGTGGTTGTACTTTATGCACAAGTTGTTTTTTTCTAAATGTGAATACTATTATTTTTTTGGTTATAATTTGTCTCAATTTGTCCGTAATTCCACGTGCGTACGATGTCAAATAAAACTTATTTTTCAAAACATCCATACACCATGCCTGATTTTCTGTAGTTACTTTAATTTTCTTTTACATTCCACGTTCATCTGCTTAAACTTCTTTAAACCAGCAAAAGAATATTTAAGATGTAAAAGGGGATATAAAATTTATTTCTAGAACAACCACAACCCATGCCTTATATCCTGTAATTACTTGAAATTTCTTTCCCACTCCACGTTTGGCTCTATCATAATTTTCTATTGAAACCAATAAAAGAATATAACATTTGAGTTATAAGAAACATATGATAACACGATTTGCTCTTGCGAGAGAATTAAGTACAACGTAATATCACTTAAAAATAGGACACTCTATCACAAGTCCCGCACTGTAAAATGATCTTGTAGATAGCAAAGAAGAACATATGTACTTATAGTGTTGAGTGTTGCATACCAAATATCTTCATAGACAAATCATTGAAAGTTCTGCTCGCGCGATTAGATACTTATGTCGTGTGCGATAGGTCATTGTTGGAAACGACAACCTCCTTTAAAAATCCTATTGTTGCAAAGCTTTTTAAAAGTTGGCTTGTCGCGCTATAAATCTTGAGAAATAAAAAGATTGTCGACCGAGGTGCTTGTCAGTACGGCATAATGAGAACATCCATGTTTCTAATGTCTTACAGGCACCACGCTATTTAACTCTAATTTTCTATAATTACTTTAATTTTCTTTCACACTTCACGTTTTAACCCACTAATTATTTTTTATGAAATCTTTAACTTTAATTTTCTTTTCAAACCAACAAATTAAAGTTAATAGAAAATAGAAAATTATTACAACACATGTTTCTATTTCTCTAAATCGTAATCCACATCCACACGCATCATCCATCCTATTCCCACCACGCGTCCCCCGCCCACACCCTTAGCTCACCTACCCCACCCCCCCACCCCTACCCTTTATATATACCCCCTCCCCCTCATCTCCAACACAATTAAATCATTCAACTCTTCACAAAACATTTTCACAAAACACATTCAAACAAACAATTCTCTCAAAAAAACCAAAAAATCACCACAACTACTTCATATTATCACCACATACATATGCCATGTCGATCAAGAAAGTAAACGCAGCTCCATCATCTTCTCCACAAAACAACAACACAACAACAACCCAACGCAAAAAACTAGCAGCACTCTTCATCTCCGACAACAACAATAACCATTCAAACATCCAAGAAAATAATCACTACCACAATGAAACTTCACGCCGTAACAGCTCTGATGATCATGCACACTACTCTGTTTCGACCACACCTTCTAATTATTACATCAACAACAACAACACTTCAACCTTAAACTTCACAAACTCAAATCCATGCAGCGCCACCTCATCACCGTACACCGTAGTGTCCTCACCGTGGACAGAGCCCTCGCCGTATTTCAAATCACCGTGGATACACCAAATCCATGGAGATTATGATGATGATGACGACGAAGAAGATGATCATGAGGCTTATTCTAAATTGGGCCTAATCGGGTCGCTTTTTAGAGAAGAAGGTCACATTTACTCGTTGGCTGCTTCGGGTAATTTGCTCTACACGGGTTCGGATAGTCGGAACATTCGGGTTTGGAGGGATTTGCAAGATTTTGCCGGGTTTAAATCGAGTAGCGGATTGGTTAAGGCTATTGTTGTGTTTAAAGATCGGATCTTTACGGGTCATCAGGACGGGAGGATCCGGGTTTGGAGGAGTAAAGGGAGGAGTTACAAGCGGGTCGGGAGTTTACCCACGACCCGGGATTTGTTGGTTAAGTCCGTTAACCCGAGGAATTATGTGCAAGTTAGGAGGCACAAGAATGTGCCTTGGATTAGGCATTACGACGCCGTTTCGTGCATGGGGATCGACGTGGAGCAGGGGTTGTTGTACTCGGGCTCGTGGGATAAGACGTTGAAGGTGTGGAGGATTTCGGATTTTAAGTGTTTGGAGTCGATTAACGCGCACGATGACGCGGTTAATTCGGTCGTGGTGGGGTTCGACGGATTGGTTTTTACCGGTTCAGCGGACGGGACGGTTAAGGCGTGGAGGCGGGAGCACGTGGGGAAGTATAATGAGCACGTGCTTGTGGAGACGTTGTTGAGGCAGGACCACGCGGTGACATCGTTGGTGGTGAGTCATGCGCCGGTGGGGGCGGTGTACGCGGGGTCGTCGGACGGGTTGGTGAGTTTTTGGGAGAGGGAGAAGCATTTTATGTCGTATGGAGGGGTTCTAAGGGGGCATAAGATGGCGGTGTTGTGTTTGGCGTCCGCGGGGAGTTTGGTGATGAGTGGTTCGGCGGATAAGAGTATATGCGTGTGGCGGAGGGATGGGGGCGGGGCGCACTCGTGTGTCGCGGTGTTGTCGGGGCACAATGGGCCGGTGAAGTGTTTGGCGGTCGAGAAGGAGGTGGAAGAGGAGAAGGAGGAAGAGGAGGAGGAGGAGAGTGATAGGTGGATTTTGTATAGTGGGAGTTTGGATAAGAGTGTTAAGGTTTGGCGCGTGGCGGATTGTCCTCTAAGTCAATGATGAGTTTGCTTACTATTTACGTGATTGGAGTGTCAGATGTTCGTTCATACCTACAAAGAACTGCACGTGAGGAGGCGTGTTAGGAAACTTTCTCGTATCTTTTGAGTGAAAATGGCTAGCGTCTAATCCGCGGGCCGCTATGAGTGGTGGTGGAGGTGGTTAGTTAGTTGGTGACAGTTGAGAAGAGAAAGAAGCCGGCGGCTTTTGACCGACGCGTATTCACATTTAAAAGGTGGGCAAAGTTCAGGCGACATATTCTAAAGCGATGAGCTAGCCGACCAATTGGAACATTATAATTGTGTTGTCCAAATTGTAAATTTGTGTCCGAATCTTAACTGCGAAGAAAAAGAATAACGAGTGTTGCTTTTTGGCCTTTACATTTAGAGTTCAATTAGAGAACTGCAAAAGTTTAGGCAAAGGAAATCATGTGGGATTTTGTATAGATCATATTGGTTTGATGATTTTGTACCTATTCTTTCATACTTCCATTTTTTGATTTCTTATAATATGTAACTGTCTCTTGCATAAAATGTCAGTTATAATATGTAATTGTTTCTTGAATAAAATGTCTTCCCCATGTTAATTAGTTTATAAGAATCTATAGATGTATTCGTCAATAACTAAGGTTAATTGTTGATTTTGTAATGAAACAATATTTTTTTTTCAATCTTAAATATTAAAAAACGGGCTTGGTACAAATTTCATGTCTAACGAACGTAAAAACTGAGTTTTACCCGAAATTGAAAGATGGTCCTTTTCAAGTATGAGTTTTCAATTCTGGAATCTCAGAATTTATTTATATTATTAATTCGACCGACCATAGGAAATTCGGATGGACCACTACAAGTCTACAACCGAAAATTGACAACTCAGGTTAATGAATTTTAAAGAAAAAGCACAAAGAGAGTACTTAATTAAAAACTTTGTGAATATACAGGTAATAAATTGTGTGCACATGTTCATTGAATTCATAAAGGAGGAGCTGGTCCAGCATAGCTGTTCCATTAATTACAAATATACTTTTTTTTTTTAAATACATGATTCTTGTGGAAAAAAACAAAATTCTACATACAATTCTACATATACATTTTAATGGCGCCACTTATAAATTTAGTATAACTTGCATCAGTAACATGTTCAATATTGTTTAATTTCTAAAATTGCATTTAATATTTTTATTGCAAATTATTTCTTAATTAAATAGCTCTTGGGTACTTTATTAATTTTGGGTAGCGCCGACCATTTCATAAAATAAGGTTACCTTTTACTGCGTGTGGCTTGTGTTCATATAGGTTTGTATTAGTTAGCCTGGTCTATAAAACTCAGTTGCATTTTTCTCTAGGTGTGTAATGAAGTAATTAATATGAAAAATAGTTTGCGGGTCCTTGTCACAATATATAGACTTGTGATATAAACCTTTTAGTTTCAAGATATTGATGCAACAACATATAAGCATAAAAACATCATATTTTTTTTACTTATGTTAGATTATGGAGTCTAGAATACTGTAAATCAAGTAAATATTTCAAACCCGCTATCTAACTTTTTTGTGGGAGTATAGTATGTAGTCTACGTAAAATTAAATTAAAATGGTGTCTCTAATATAATATTCACTGATGTGTACTGATAATTTGACAAATAAAAAATAGTGAAAAATATTAACTTTGTCACACCTTGAGATAGTTCTTTTTCTAGGTGAACATATCCTTTTCATTTTTCATTGTTTTTGTCCGTAAGTAATATATAATACTGCATAAAACCACTATGGTATGTTCATATACTTCATATAGCTATGATTCTACATATATTAAATTTATACACCGGAATTATATTGTGAATCTATTTTTTTAATATTCTTATAAAACTACGACTACTCTCCATATGCGATCATTTTCCGTTCACCCTTTGCTTTCGGAGTCTTGCCACAATAAAGGCCCTTGGCCCCAAGTGTTTGGGCTTCTGAAAGCCCATCAAAACATTGTTAACTAACCATAATGGATTAGGCCTCTGATTAGAACTGAGGCCTGTGAGAACTTTTAGCCCACTAGTTGTCACTTAAACAAACATCTACGTTTGTTAATTTATACTTTATAGTTTATACGAGGAAATGACCAGATTATTAGAGTATATGGTGTCAACTTTTGAAGATGGTTAATATGCATAGAAACGCAAGTCTGAATATAAACAATTAGATATTTTATAATTTATATAATATATGTAGCAGAAAATTCGTAGACAATTCAGTTGGTATGACGTGTAGCAGATTTCAATCTACTTAACTCGTCACAAAAGTAAATCTTTACAGTAAACAGACGAAACTCTGACCTAGTATATGTCTTATGGAAAAACTTATTATCATTTGGACCATAAAAAAGTAATTATATAAACAAGGTGAGAGTAAGGCCCGTTGAAGGAAGGGTCTGCCTACTTGGACTTTCAAACGAAATTCATTAAGTTAGTTTATATGTTTAGTAATATAATTAATATTATGTACTGGAAAAATAAATGAGTAGTTATATATTAATGAAAAGTTAATCGTTTTATGTTATTATATATATAATTGGATCGTGATGTAAGGGACAAGAAAAATTAACCTTTTCTTGAATTGGTGTCCTCTTCTCATATTTAATTTTAGAGTTCTCGTTCTACCTGAAATAAAATATCAATCTAAATAACTAGATAGACCTAGTCCATTACTAAATTGTCCAACAACGACCGGATCTACCAGCTTTCGTGGCGGTATATCCTAGCACCACGACCATCATATCTTCAAAAGTTCTAGAAGAATCAGGTTCATCGAACCTATCATACATAGATATAATCACTCTCTTAATATCCGTTGCATTTCTTCTAAGCTACTTTTTGTGCCATTTCAAGTACAAAATAATGAACTATTCTCTATGTTTTAAAATCAAAGACACGTGTCATTGTTACAACCTACAACTATGAGATACACTTTCATTATATGAACAAAACAAAAAAAAAAGTGATGAAAGTTTCTCTTAAAGAAGAAAGTTGTACATAAGTCAAGTTAAAAACAGTTATTGGAGTATACACTTAAAAATATCACTTCCATTTCATCTTCACCAAGTTAAAAGTTACCAATCATGGAAAAAAGTTAAAAAAAATAAAAAATACATACACTTGAGTTCCATTATTACAATGTGCTGTAATAATCTGAACTTCACTTCAACATTAGACTTCTTCAATCAGCATCCTAAGTCACGCACGTCATGACTAAGAAGTCAAATTAGTAGCAGGTCACTACTATAATAATATTATATTCAGAGTATTTAAATCTTTAATAGTTAAAATCAATTAACCTGCTTCTTCTCCTCTTGTTCCCACCACACTTCCTGTCAATTTTCTCACAAACGCGTTGATCAAGAAAAAAATTGGGTCTTTGAAAAAAAAAAAGACTGACCAAGAATCAGTCTTTCATCATTCAAGTCTTCTCAAATCTCACACACTGGTATTATTAATGGCACTCTCTGTTTTATCTTCAATTTAAAGATTGAATCTTTATTCATTGTTTGTGTCTTAAATACAAAAATACTTTAAAGGGTCTTCATTTTTTCAGCTCACTTGTTGAAATCCCAGTTCTTTTTGTTGATTGATTTTGTTGGGATGACTAGTGTTATTTAAGGGCACTCTCTGTTTTTCTTCAATTTTATTGCAACCAAAGTTAAAGATTGGATTTTTATTGATTATTTGTGGCTTAAATACGAAAATACTTAGAGGGTTTTCATGCTTCAGCTCAATTGTCAAAAATCCATGTTCTTTTTGTTGATTGGTTTAGTTAGATTTTGAAGAATTGTGGTAGATTTTGTTAGGATGACTAGTGTTTTGAGGAGTATGTTACATACTAAAGGGGAGGATCATGATGATCATGATGATGATTATAGAGTTGATTACTCATTTGCTATGGAGTACAGTGGTCCTCCAGTTAGTCATGATATTCCTCAGATTATTCCTCTTGATGTCAGTCGAATTCCGACTGCCTCGGTGGCTGATAGTGTTGCGATGTTGAGTAATTTGTCTATACCTGTAATTCAACCAATAGTTAGAAGAACCGATCATTGTAACAAAAAAATGTCACAAGAGTTGAAGTCCTGTAAAGTTGAGAGTTCTAGTCTTGAATTAGCGATAGTAGGGGGAGAGGTTAGTAGATCCAATGTGTTGGATGGAGGTTCAAGTCGCTGTAGTTCTGGTACTTTGGGGTTTTCCGAAGGTCGTAACGATTCGAATCAGTTATCGATAAGCTCGGATGTTGAGGATTTGGAGGACGATTTTAAGATCAGTTACGATAATTGTTCGAATGCTGTGATGTCTGATTCAAGAAAGTCAACCTCGCAAGAGCTATCACCGCAAACTTCGCCTCGTGAAGGTGTGGAGTATTGCGTAGGTGAACCTTCAGGCCACGCAAATAGAGCACCTGTCGTGACTTTCCGTGATTTGCCATCAACAGATGCAACTTCCGACGATAGTGATCTTGACGAAGCTTCGGCTTTTCCAGAGAGACCGGCCATTCCTGAAATGAAGAAAGGACTGTGCTACAGATGTGGTAAGAAAAACCGGTTCTCCGAAAAGGAAGTGTGTATTGTCTGTGGCGCGAAGTACTGTAGCAAGTGTGTGCTACGAGCAATGGGGTCTATGCCGGAAGGAAGAAAGTGCATTACTTGCATTGGTTATCGGATTGATGAGTCAAAACGAGGATTGCTCGGGAAATGCTCCGGTATGCTGAAGAAATTGCTTACAGATGCTGCGATTAAGCAGATTATGAACTCTGAGATATCGTGTGGAGTGAATCAGCTGCCACCTCATCTTGTCTTTGTGAATGACAAGGCTTTGTCTTTTGATGAGTTGTTTACATTACAGAACTGTCCGAATCCTCCTAAGAAACTTAGACCTGGGAGGTATTGGTATGATAAGGTGTCAGGATTCTGGGGAAAGGTGAGAACCTGCTTCTACATAGACTTGTTTCTAACCATTAATCTTTATTTTTTCTGGTGAAATAATAGTTTTGGCTTAATCAAACAGGAAGGAGAGAAGCCTTTACAGATTGTTACTGGCGACTTACAAGTTGGTTATCCAATCAGGCAAGATGCCAGCAACGGGAACACTAATGTAATGATAAATAATCGGGAGATCACTAAACCGGAGCTCTTGATGTTGCAGGTATTTATGCTTAAAATTCTGTGATAATTACACTATGCTCGTTGAAGTTTGGTCTAATTACAGAAACATGTTCCATGAAGATTCAAATTCATGTTAAAGTAGGGGGTCTATTAATGTTTTCAAATTTCAAGGAGTGTCTGTAATTATTCAAACTTCAAGGGAGCCTATCCGTTATGTTTCTTTCGAGTTTCAAGGGGCATCATGTACTTATTTAAACAGTAGGGATGCTGTTGTATCTAGATGAAATCTCAATGGTGTAATGTGTTTGTAGGCTGCTGGCATCCACTGTGAAGGGAACCCTCATTTTTGGGTTACTTCAGATGGATCTTACCAGCTTGAAGGTATGAAACGCGTGATGGGCAAATTATGGGAGAAGGTCAGTATAACATTCAGTTGTTGTGTTTGCTTTTATGGCTTTTTGCCGTTGGATGCATCTTAATTCTTACTCCTTTGTTCATAAACTATGCTGAGCTTTTGTTTTTCTTTTTCAGAAACGAGTCAGGATAGTATGTGCTGCTTTCTCTTTGCCGTTTCTTTCAGATACTACAAATCTGGGAGAAAATGTTAGCAATGGAACGAGTAACGTGAAATCAAATGGCCCGGAACAGAGAATAATGAATAAACTTCTCCTCGTCGGTGGTGATAGTTCTGGAACAAGTACCATATTTAAACAGGTAAATCATAGCTTTCGTCTTCTTTTGGTTTAAGGATTGAGTTGAAGGTTTGATCAGTTCTTTTCTTTCTTAATATGTAGTAATTAGTAACGGTTTTACAATGTTGTACAATAGGCAAAGTTCAGCTTGGTTCTCTAAAATGAATCTTCTTTGGGAACTCAAGTCTATCTATTTAAGTAATTTCATCAGGATAACAAAACTGTTACTGAATATTTTTTAACTATTTGTTGTCTCCAGGCCAAGATTCTGTATGATGTCCCTTTCTCAGAAGATGAGAAGGAAAGCATCAAATTCATGATCCAAAGGAATCTGTACAGTTATATAGGCATTCTTCTTGATGGGCACGAACATTTCGAAGAAGAATATGAGACTGAAATGAGGAGACGGCATGCTGACGAACCTGGTACTTCAGGTACAAAAATACTGATTTCATATCATAGTTTGGTTTCTAATGAAATATGAATGTATTATGTCTGAATTTGCCCATCTGTCCTCGTAGTTTTTTGTTTGGTCCTGTTGTCACAGTGAAGATAGAAGGATGAAAATCTTTGCTTCTCTAGATATGGATGTTTATTTCTAAATCAGGCTAATATCAATTGTGCAATGATTTTTGATCAGATTTTAGAAAAGAAATGGATGTAGATTTTGTAAGATTAAAGGGATAACTGCAGCCTCACCCAGGAGGTTTGCTCTATTTACAGAAGATTACCCCTAAAGTTTGAGTAATTTTAAAAACACAGCCAAAACTTTAAAAAAGAAACACTAAATGTTAAGGGGAATATTTGTAAAAAATTTCAAACTTCAGAGGTGGGAGCTTCAGGGAGCCTATCTGCAATTTAACTTTTAAGGGATGGTTTTGTATGTTTTCAAATTGTAAGCGGTGAATCTGTAGTTAGACCAAACCTCTAAAGGTGTAAATGTACTTATCCTTAAGATATATATCAACTGGCATACCTTCTTCCTCGAGATATAGATATATGCACAAAACCTCAACTTAAACGTTGGAAGTTTACTTGTATTGGCACAATCCTCAGATTCTAACAATCATTTTTTGGCGACAGGGGCACCGGAC
The DNA here is from genome assembly GCA_946800315.1 of Misopates orontium. NCBI lineage: Eukaryota > Viridiplantae > Streptophyta > Magnoliopsida > Lamiales > Plantaginaceae > Misopates > Misopates orontium. Next base: position 998,331 of record OX326948.1, on the reverse strand, counting down.
CAGATCGATGAAAAGAATATCTATTCCTTAAGCCCAAGATTGAAATCATTCTCGACTTGGCTTCTCCAAATAATGATGTCAGGCAACCTTGAAGCCATATTCCCAGCTGCTACGCGAGAGTATTCGCCTATGGTTGAGGAGTTGTGGAAGGATAAAGGTTTTCAAGCCACGTACAGGCGGAGAAATGAACTCAACATGCTACCTAGAGTAGCTAATTATTTCTTAGATCGGGTAAATTTTGCTTTATGTTTTTGTATCATGAGTTGCTAATTGCTTTTATTCGATATTTATACTCGTTTTTGTTATGACTAAAGGCTGTTGAAATCTCACGGATGGACTATGAGCCTTCTGAGATGGATATATTGTACGCGGAGGGCATCAGTTCGTCCAATGGGGTCGCGTCCATGGAATTTTCTTTTCCAAAGTCTTCACAGGATGGTTATATGGAACCTTTAGATCAGAATGATCCCGCAATAAGGTCAGTTCTCTAGTCTCATGTTGTTGGTTTTATTAGGTCATTGCTTTATTTAGATATTATTAATGTCATATAATAATTTTGATCACACTTTTCGTCACGCAGATTAAAGCGATAATTATATTAACACCTTAAGATTCAGTCTAGTTATGGTCTTATTGCTGAAACTTTTCATACTGTTTGAATAATTACGGAAACACCGTTTAAAAAAACTTAAAAAGACTGTAATAAGTTCCCCTGAGTCTGATGCCCCTTGAAGTTTGAAAATAGTTACCCTATTGTTTCATGATTATAATTTTATCGAATGTCAATATAATTATTCAAACCTTACGGGATAATTTTTGTTATTAGACCTATCCTCATGGTGTGTATATGTAATTAACCCCAGATCAATCATTATTGGAAAGATAAGTTGCCAATTTATGGATTAGTTTAAAATAAATACTATTACCTTTTAATTGGAAATGCTCGTAAAGACATGAAGTTAAGTATCAATGCGGTACTGCTCGAGATAGCAACATGTTTGGTTTACCATGTATCTTTTTTCATTGCAGCTACCAACTGATTAGAGTTCATACAAACAGCCTTGGAGAAAACCGGAAATGGTTGGAGATGTTTGAAGATGTGAACATCGTCATCTTTTGCATTTCGTTAATAGAGTATGACGAATATCATGAAGACTTAAACGGAGTACGTACAAACAAGATGATGGCTACCAAGAAACTATTTGAAAACATTGTCACTCATCCAACCCTTGTGGAGAAAGATTTTCTTCTCGTCCTTAATAAGTTTGATCTTCTCGAGGAAAAGATCGAACGAGTTCCTCTAACACAATGTGAATGGTTTCAAGATTTTGCTCCGGTCATCAGCCATCATCCGCACAGTGCTAATAGTAGCAACAACCCGCCTTTGGCTCAACGAGCTTTCCATTATATGGCTGTGAAGTTCAAAAGGCTGTTCGATTCCTTAACAGGGAGAAAGTTATTTGTCTCACGGGTTACGGGTTTGGAGAGCGATAGCGTTGATAAAACTCTTAGATACGGTAAAGAGATTCTGAAGTGGAATGATGAGAGGCATGTCATTAATGTGCACGAAGATTCCACAGAGAGCATGGAGGCGAGCACTTCTGTGTAGCAACATAGGTGTAATTGAGTCATTTTTGTTTAATACACGCGGTTAAATTAAATGTATATATGTCAGACAATAAAGTCGTGGCATTACGCTAAGCCTTTGTAACCAAATACGTCTACGGTGTTGTAAAATTTGTGTGTGAAGATGTGTAAGAACTATCTCCTGATATGAGCTCAATAAAATTCTTTTATTGAATTAGATATTTGTGATTCTCCCCTGTAAATTTTTATCACTGTTGCTTTTTTGGTAGAATATCCTTGTATACGAATGTTGAAGCAAACTTGGTATCTGACGATCGAATAATAAGAAATACTGCTGCAAATATCATGGTTATGAGTTCTTGCTATAACTCTGTGAAAAAAGATGAGTAAAGTTGCAAGTCCCTCTAAGAGATCTCAGGACTATTTTCAGTTTTGGACTCATTTTACATAAATCTAATCGGGTATGTTTCTCCCTCGCAATCGATCTGTCACCGTTACATTCTTTATTTTTGTCGAATTCACGCTATCTGATGGTTTACTTTTCCATGGAATCTATCTACCACCGTTACATTCTTGATCTTGGTCGAATTCACGCTATCTGATGTTTATGTTTCTTCCATGGAATCGATCTGTAACCGTTGTATTCTTGATTTTGGTCGAATTCACGCTATCAGATGATATATTGTAAAATTTTTGAATCAACTTGCCTACTATCTTGAGAAATTTAGATTGGCAAGACTGAACAGGCTCTCTGAGCAATGCTTCAACAGAAAACTTGTATTCTTTCAAAACATTCTTATACATATTATAAAAAAGAAACAAACACTTAATCTAAATCAATTGAAATTTACAGAATATATACTAGAAGACAATTGATTTACATAATTTTAAGATTCTTTCCACAAATTCATTTCTTCGTTTCAGCTCGGTGTAAAACGGTCCATGAGCAAAAACAACGTCGATTCCAACGTAGTCTCCTCAACTTTCTCCTTCGCCGGTGACTTCAAACTGGCTGACGACAAGGAAGAAAACGGCCCTTTTTGCGTTCCATTTATTTCTTCGACTTTTTCACGAGCATCGTCCCTTTTCCAGGATACGAACAAGAATGGATTTCTTGCTCTGGCCTTCGTCAGCTCTCCGGTGCGAACATCAGCTACGGCTGCCATTGCTGTTTCTTGATGATATGTTCTTCTCTTTTGTGTTATAATGCTTTATGAAAATTTATGTATAGGTACGAAAATATGCAGATTGTTGAAGATGGAAGTGCATGAAATGTTGTGTTTAAATAGGCTGATTGGAGGAACTGGGGAGGAAATAATGCAACATGTGGTGTGCAACTAGGAAAGATCTGTCTGTGGAAGTCACTTGTTATTACATGGTCCTCAAATAATGCATAGGATATTCTAGGAACCTAATTGGTTCCAATTTACGATATTTTGTATAAAAATACAAGGTACTAGTCAATTATAACGTCGTGAAAAACACTCGTTTAGGTTAATGACAATAGTTCTACTCAAGAAAACTAAAAATTACTACCAATGTTCAAACAAAATATGGTAAGCACGCGCTAAGGTACATTTTCACGGAGGTGCGAGGCTCATATAATTACTCGAAAAGGTAATTTGCTATGTTCGTTGTGTACTGCTTAGAAGGGTATGTTTACTTTATCACGTGTCAAATAACCACTTATTTTTTTATGTCTTAAGATTCAAGACAAGTGTTATCATCACAACTAAATAGCACATTATGGCACATAAAGTGACATAGGCTATCCTTGCCGTTTTAGAACCGTTGCTTCGTAGTTATTGTTAGGTGAAACTAGTTGAATATTCCAATAAAAAATTTGTAGGTATTGTGATGATTTTTGCTTAGTATTTACAATATGGTGTAGATTTCTATGCTTTTGAGGGGACCATAATGCTTGTACAATTTGAGCTTTACCATTCATTCATTTTAGTTAAAAAAAGACAAAGACATACGTGGCCCAACTAATTGCTGCATGATTGTCCAGCGCGTTGTAGCTTTTTGGCCCATGTGAAAAGGCTGGATTTGAAAAGAAAAAAGAGAAAAAGAAAAGGGAAAAGGGCAAAAAATGTGGGGAATATAGATATTATTAGTCGGTTTGATTTTTTCTTGAAGACTAGTATGAAATAGGGGAAATTATTGTACATGCATACCAATCTCCATATTTCATTTCAAAGGACGTGTCATCCTAATCGTGTGTGTCAATCCAACTTTATTATTGGAGTGGACACAAGAAATTGAATTATGAGTTTGAATGAGGCAAGTTAGTGTAATGTGCTAAATATTGTTTGGATAAGAACAAACTACAGGAGGGACAATCATAAGAACTCTTGAATATCAGGCGATCTCAAATGCATTAATAGAATTTTTATTACCATAATTGTAACTCATAAATTGTAAAGAGGGATTTATGTCTTCAGTAATAAGAACTAAAGAAACAGTTAGACTCAAACGGGTATCAAAACATACAAATTGACTTAATATACTCATGAATATGAAACAAAGATAGTGAGTGATATTTCACAACATTCTAACTAACTCTTAACCTAGAATTTCGCATGCAAAAGTAAAGGTCGTAGTAGTTTTAGAATCTTCTATTCACATATAGACAACTGTGCGAGATTGTGAACTAGTTGACTCATATGCCTTTATCGTAGTAGTTTTAGAATCTTCTATTCACATATAGGCAAGAGTGTGAGATTGTGAACTAGTAGATTCATATGCCTTTATCGTTGTAAAACGCAACTTTACTACATTAAGCCGGTTCCTGGAGAAGCAGATCAATATATTTGTCATGTAATTTATCCTTTAAATCTTTCTAAATAAGGTTCTCCTACTACCATGCTTACTTCTGCTACAGAAAACGCTTTTGAATTAAGAGTCTTGCATGCTCTACGTTAACAATCTTTCACTTTCATTATAAATATTGTACAAGTGAACTAGTTCATCATGACAATCACAATGATGAGCCAACCTTATGAATGTAAAGTTATTTATTTCATGAATAACTAATACAAGTCAAATTGTTACCCTTTGTGAGTTATGATAAAATTTATTTTATAAAACCTTCAAAATGTCCAACAAGGGGGTGTAGCTCATATGGTAGAGCGCTCGCTTCGCATGCGAGAGGCACGGGGTTCGATTCCCCGCACCTCCACTCTCTTCGGTCCTTACAAATTTTATTAATAGTACATCAGCCCCAAAATCTTTTACTCATTTTTTTTCGAGTCATTGCCAAAATTACCTTTTTGCTATTAGCCTCCATGTTACAAAAATTATTAGCAAAAACTATCTCCTGAAAAATTTGTAAAATTAGAAAGTAGTCTCTACTATCATCTTTTAACTTCATGAATGTATGTATAACCATTAACCAATGATTCTTATGTACAAAAATATTATATTGTAAAATTTGTTTTTTAAGTTGCCTTTGATAAGGTTTTTTAATAACTGTATTTTTTTATTTTCTTTCTGAAATCGCCAAGAATCTTATGTAATAATCAATACAATGATTTTATTATACAAACCTAAAAGTAGGGGTTTTTCAAGGAAGAAGAATGTTTTAAAAAACTATGCAATTTTTTTGAACAATGATAACCCATTATGCATACTGATAAATTCAATAAAAATCAAATATTACTCCTCCTAATATCCTAATATAAATATAATACCAATACATTGTTATTAGCAAATATAATATTTGGTAATTGTTAAACTTCTCACATGCGGGGCTATTTACTAATTAAAAACAATACAGGGGAGGGGGCAGTCACTTTTTTGCAGGTGAAAAATTAGTCTCACAGAGAAGCGAAGAAGAAGAACAACAACACACAAACATAAACCCTAATTCATCAAAACGACGACGTTGAGATCGAAGATATGGAGTGGAACGAGGAGCTGAAGGCGTACACGTACCCTTGCCCGTGCGGCGATCTCTTTCAGATCACAAGAGACGATTTGCGAATCGGCGAAGAGATCGCCAATTGCCCTAGCTGCTCACTTTACATCACCGTGATCTATAATATGGAGGATTTTCAGGAGAAATCGGAGAAGAGAATTGAATCGCAGCCTGTTGTTGCTGTAGCTTGAGTTGATCATCAGGTTGTTTGAGATTTGTTGAGTTTTGTTGTTGTGATTGTGAGGAGGTTTGATTTGATTTGAATGAGTAGATTTTTTGTAGTTTAGGAGAAGTGCGATTGCGATTAGGATAGTTTTGAGAGTTAGGTTTTATTTGATTTGAGATTCTGATTAATGTGATGGTTGAGATTATGATAGTTTATGAGTTAGAGATTATGTTGATTTGTTTCTGTTGTATTGGTCGAGATTCTGATTAATGTGATGGATGAGTTTTTCTGTTTGTATGGTGTAGTTTTTCAGTTTCTGATTTGTTTATCTGTTGGTGGTGGTTTGATTGGTAGATGGTGTTATTGAGTATTGATGGATGATTTGGTCTTTTGTTGTTTTCGATAAGCCTGGTATTGAATCTCGAGTATGGTAGATAGAGGATATGGCCAGGAAGATTAAAATGCTGACTTCGGTACTCGATTATAGATTGATCTTGGGCATCGTTGTCTGTGAATTGGTGCACGTTCTTTATTTTAACCTAAATTATTTTGTTAAAAAACCGTGAATCGTTTCTTAATGAGATCCTACTGACTATAATCAGTAATTTGTTTTGAATGCGTTCTTTTAAGATGGTTAAAGTTATCATCGGGGAAGTTTATTCTTGTGGAACTTTATGTTCAAGATATCATGCTACAACTCAGCTGGGTTTTTTTGCAAGGCGATTAACCAACTATGTGCCAAATTTACCTTTTTCCTGTGAGATTTTGATGGCATAGGAGATTGTATTTTTTTCTTGAACAAATTATTTGATGTGAGATGCTAGGATATACTTTAGTGCTGGCGACGATCTTTAGAGTTATCACTTCAGGCTACTGGTTTGAGATTCCTCCTGGCCTAAGATTGTATATTTATCTCCCCTCCAATTGCCTTAGCTGGTGCGAGATCTAAAATTTACCGGGAAAGGAGTTCGTGGATTTCTTTTTATAATAGTTAACTCAACACTGCCGCATTCTAAATCGAAAAATGGGAAATTTTGATTAATAGTTATATTTTCTGATAAATTGTGAAGTGTTGTGATTCAAGACTTTTGCCTTGGGGATCTTAATATTATTATTTGTGCAAACATGTAAAATTGTAATATAAACAACCTCTTTACCCGTTGAAAAATAAGTGGTGGGACGATGATTTTACTAAGTACCATTATAAAAACTAGCTGTTTTATTATAGTTAGTGTAGTATTTCCTTGATTGTGCACTGCACTTGCATTAAAAGTCTGAATGTTGTATGTATTACTCCGAGCAATCTTCTACACCTGTGTAGTCTTTTTAGAGGTTTCAACTTTTTACCTTCAACACATATATTTAAAATATGACAATCTTCATCTGCTTGCGTATCAAAAGTCGGGTTTTTGCTTCTGTCTTGTGCAGGGACTTGCAAGTATTGACTATTTTTATCAATTTCACACATTGCTTAGTGTTGTATATTGTACTAGACCTTTCTTAATCACGTCGGAATTCTCTTCTTGCAGGTAACATCTATAGAAAAGTTTAGGTATGTGTGCCTCCATTATCGGTGGTTTCTGGAGGATGCACTTGCGTGTGAATAACTGGCTTCCTGAAGCACTAACAAAAGGTAATATTCCTGGAATCTAGCAACAGTCCTCCCTAAAAATGTTAAAGAAACTTTTGTGTCAATTTTCATGAGAGTGGCTATCTTATCGTGTTCGCCTGTTATTGGAAATAATAATCCACTGCATCCTGGTCAAGACCAATAACATGATGTCCTTTAATTTCTTACCTTATTTTTGTTGATACATCTTTTTGGATCTAAAAACAATAGCACAGTAGCATTCACTAGCTTTCTACTTTACTTTCTGTTGATTGGTGGTCCACTGTTTATCTGTTTCTTTCCGAATCATCTTTTCTTCAATTACCCGCTTTTGTATGGTATTGGCCAATAAATGGACTAAGATGGTAAATGACTGGTTTACGGTTTTTTCGCTCTGATTGTGATCTAGGTACACATGTCAGGATCTCTATCATTTTACTTGGTTAATAATTGTTTTTTTTTTTTGTCTGAGTGTGTGTCAGCATCCTTTCATCTCACAAGGGGCCATAGCCGTTTCCCATTTTGATCAGTTTCTCAATAGAGGCACTAATTTGCATGGAAAGATCATGAATAACTTTTTTAGTTAGTGGAAACACATCACCATGCACCAAGGCCTCATCAGACATCAACTAATTTAGACCCTTTTGCTCTAACATTCAGGTATTTAAGTTTGCAATCAAAATGTAGTGGAGACTATCCTCTGTCTTGAAAATCAAATTCTTAGAAATTTAAATGGGAACTTTTATTGGACACTTGGTGCCTGGGCTGGCCCTTGCCTGCCTCGGTTTATGGCATACGATCAATACCATATTAGTCTATTATCTTAAAGGCTCGACCAAATTTACGATAAAGTTTTGGCACCCATTCAAGAGTCCTTGGCTGAAGCTAGAGCACCTGGAACTCCTACTTGTCTTGTCCTTTTCCATATTTGCAATCGTAATACAGATTTTTGACTTCCAACACCTGCACTTCTCCTTCAAACTCGACTGTATTGAGCATTCTACCATGTTCCTCCAGCTAGTTATATTTTCTGGTTTCACTCTCTTTACTGAGTTAAATCATTTATCTGAAAGCATGCTAGGGGTCTCAGGAATCCTTGCTTCCTCAGTTTTTGGAACAGAGCTCTTTTTACTTCACTATCATTCGACAGACCACGTTGGAATTGAAGGCCATTACCATTGGCTAATGCAGCTCATTGTCTGTGTTTCTTTTGTGGCCGCTATATGTGCAACTAGCTTCCCGTCCAGCTTTCAGGCGGCACTTGTTCTTTCAACATCAGTGGTATTCCAGGGATGTTGGTTCATAAATATGGGATTTGTGTTATGGGTTCCAAAATTTATCCCTCGAGGATGTCTTATGCAGCCGATGAATCATAGTAACAACAGCATGCATGGAGCCGTTGTGTGTGAAACCCATGAGGCAAATTCGAGAGCCATGGCATTGGCGAATCTGCAATTTTGTTGGATTCTTTCTGCAATTTTGATCTTTATGTCATGTACGTGTTTAGTTTTGGGAAGACGGTGTTCGCTGAGAAGAGATTCGCTCGAGTATGAGCGGCTTTCCAGTAGAGGTGCACGGGAGCCTATTGAAAGTGTTGGATGCAAACAAATCCAATTGTAAGTCACTTATTAAGTAAGCAACTGAACAGACTACAAGGAGTGTCGAAACATATTTATAGGTTTCTGCTTATGTTGGAAATTAGTTGCTGCAATTTACCAAACCCTGCTGCTGTTATGTGACTGTTATTAGTTGGCTGCTCTGTAATATTGTGTATATATTGTACTTGCATTATCCAACACTGCTTTAATAAATCTGGTCGCGAGATAATTTTACAGTCATATATTTATATTGATGCATACTTAAATTTGAACTGCAGGTTTGTATTGAAACATTATTCAGAATTGATATGTTTTTCTATTCCAAGACTGTTGTAATTTGCACGATAAAAAAATATATCGACATTGGACCACCTCGAAAACTGTTATTGTTTTTTCCTTCTTCTAATGCTCTTACATTTCTACTACTTTATAAGTTTTTGATCCATAGTCTTGCATTCCTCATAAAGTTAGCAATAATGCACTAAAAAGAAGGTATATCTCGGCTACCAGTAAATGTTTTGTATGCATCGTGTTATCATGCTAAAAGGAGATGTTAACAGATAACTATACGATGTTACCTCCTACAAAGCAAGTGAAAGACCGCAAATTCTTCTGTGTCAAATGGTGTCGTCACTCTCTAAGATGCCCTTAGATTTACGATAAATATACATATATATTTCGTAATAAATCTTAATGCATAAAATGGTGGGTAGTCAGAAAAATAAAAATTTAAATCTTTACTTTACAATTATTACGCGTGGTAAAAAGTTTTCGACACAAAGATTGATCCACTACATAAAAATTCTCTTGTGTATGGGGTCAATTTCAAGAAACAATCTTATTTAAAACCCACAAATTTAATCACATGTCGCCTTTATCTTAACTATAGTAACGTGTGGAGCACTAATATATAGTGACAAGTATTATTTAGTTTAATCTCAACATCCCTTAGAGAGATGGGAGGGTCAAAAGAAAGAGAAGACTCTTGGACTACAAGCATCTTTGCCTCGAGATCTAGCAATAAGCATGTGAATTCTTTGTTTAATATGCATTATTTTTTCTTGAAATCTGCCTGGAAAAAGATAGAAAAAGTTTACCAAAGGTTGTGTTGGCTTACTAAAGAAGACCTTGATCATAAATTCATCCAGTTATACTAGTTCATAACTTGTTAAAAAAGTGACAAGAACTCTATCAAATCTTACTTCATCCACCAGATGGCACGGTTGTTCTCCGCCGGAAGCTGCTGCTCGTGGGGTAGACTGGCGGTTTGCACCTTACTCTGCCTCGTGATCTTCCAGTTATACTCTTTCTCCGTAAATGTAGGCGTAGAATACAAGAAAATTAAAGGCATCTTAGCCCTTCATTCTGTTCCTCTCCGGGATCTTGAACAAGTCGAAGAACTTCGACTTCTCCCACCATTTGGACTCAAGTATCCACAAAAGATCAATCTAAACGACGAATTCCTCAACGCGTCATCGCTCGCTAGGAACATTTTCTTCCCTAAAGATACTATAGATCCAAGAAAGGATGTAAGAAACGACGAATTCTTCTACTATCCAGGGAGAGTATGGCTGGATACTGAAGGAAATCCAATTCAAGCTCATGGAGGTGGCATATTGTTTGATGAGAAATCAATGAGATATTATTGGTACGGTGAGTATAAGAACGGTCCTACTTATCGGGCGAATGGAAATGGCACCGCCCGTGTTGATGTCATCGGTGTTTCTTGTTACTCTTCACAGAATTTGTGGGCATGGAAGTATGAAGGTATAGTACTAACTGCAGAGGAAAAGAATGAGGCTCATGATCTTCACAAATTGAAGGTGGTTGAAAGGCCAAAAGTGATCTACAATGAAAGAACTAACAAGTACGTAATGTGGATGCACGTCGATGATGCAACATACAATAAAGCCTCGGTTGGAATAGCGATCAGCGATTCCCCCACCGGTCCTTTTACATATCTTTACAGCCGCAGACCAAACGGATTTGATAGTCGGGATATGACTCTTTTCAAAGACGACGATGGGAGGGCGTATCTTATCTATTCCTCTATTAGAAATAAGGAGCTTCATATAACTCCTCTGAATCGAGATTTTGTTGATGTTACAAATAAAGTAGTGAGGGCACTCATAGGCCAACATAGGGAAGCCCCCGCGGTGTTTAAGAACCGTGGGGTTTATTATATGGTCACGTCAGGGTGCAGCGGTTGGTCACCAAATGAGGCATTGGTTCACGAGGCTGAGTCGATGATGGGGCCGTGGGAGAGTATAGGGAATCCTTGTGTGGGTGCTAATAAGGATTTTCGTATTGCGACGTTTTTTGCTCAGAGTACTTTCGTGCTCCCGATGCCTGGTGGGGAGGCGGGGTCGTTTATTTTCATGGCGAATAGGTGGAATCCGGCGGATTTGCGGGACTCGAGGTATGTATGGCTGCCCTTAACTGTGAGATCAAGAAATCAAAGATATGTTGGGGTGCCTTTATGGTCTAGAGTTTCTATCTTTTGGCATGAAAAATGGAGGCTTCCTTTGATTGAAAATCGAAGGACTGACTAATTTTCTGGCTTGAAACACCAAATTGATGAAAGTATAGGAGAAAAAGAGTATAAATTAAGTATATAGAGGTTTCATTTAGAAGCATCTCAGATTTGTACAATTTATGTTACAATGTAAATCTAAGAAATGTAATGTGGAAAGTTCATGGTCACACCATTTTTCTGGTATCAATCTTCTTGCTGTTAAATTCTAAGGAAAAATTATAGTTGCAGCTCATGAGATGTTGTCTAAGTATACAAATTAATTTTGAGTACTGTATGAGTAATTATAAGTACAATTATCCAAATAGAAAGAAAGAAAAAAGAATTACAAATGATTACTCTAAAATTCAAATTACTACAGAGGCAATTATTAAGAAGTGAAGAAACTGCAGATAAACTCATGCTTTTAACTTTGGAAACTGAGTAATTGCAAAAAATATCTATGTGTTCTTTTTTTTCTTCTAAAAATCTCAACAAATTATATATAAATAAGATTTAGATAAGTAAGCAAACACTTAAATGATATTTTAATACATAAATCCATCAGTTATTGATCTAGAGTAGTCGGCTGAAAATATAACTTTGGGAGTTATTTTCTAATTAAAATCAAATTGCCAATTAGGATTACTACAGGGGTGGTTTCTGCAATTTACTCATTCTTAAAGCTTCTCATTTTTCTATAGCTTGACCATTTAAATTAATTATTCCACATTCAAAAAGAACTAACATAAGCAGAGTTTTACTCTTTATCAACAAAAAGCAAGTGAAAGATGTGATGGTGGCAATTGCAAGAAACAATCTTTATATATATATATATATATATATATATATTATATTCTCTAAAGTTGAAACACCAGTAGTATTGGTTAAAGAAGAAAGAGTCAAAAGAAAGAGAAGACTCTTGCAAGCAAGCATTGTTGCCTCGAGATCTTAAAATAAGCATGTGAACTCTTTGTTTAATATGCATCATTTTTTACAAAAATAGAAAAAATATCTCCATGAGATCTGCCTGGAAAAATATAGAAAGTTGGTGTGTTTTTTTTTTGTAAACCATGGAAAGTTGACGTTGACTTAATAAAAACCATGTCCATATATCCTCTTGTATTGTTAGACATTTACTCTATCAACTCCCTCTTGCCTTCTATTACTTGTCAAATACCACATGGCACGGAGGTTGTTTGTCGTAAACCGCTTGTCGTGGCGGCGTCTGGCGGTTTGCACCTTAGTCTGCCTCCTGATCTTCCAGTTAAACTATTTCTCCATCCATATAGGCTTCGAATACGAGAAAGTTAAGAGCATCTTAGCCCTTCATTCTCTTCCTCTCCGAGAACTCGAACAGCTCGAGGAAATTCGACTCCCCCCACTCGAATACCCTCAGAAACTCAACCTTAAAGACGAATTCCTCAATGCATCATCGCTGGCTAGGAGCATTTTCTTCCCTAAAGATACTACAGATCCAAGAAAGAATGTAAGGAACGACGAATTATACTACTATCCAGGGAGGGTATGGCTGGATACTAATGGAGATCCTATTCAAGCTCATGGGGGAGGCATATTGTTTGATGAGAAATCAATGAGTTATTATTGGTATGGCGAGTATAAGAACGGCCCTACTTATCGGGCGAATGGAAATGGTGCCGCCCGTGTTGATGTCATCGGTGTTTCTTGTTACTCTTCACGGAATTTGTGGGCATGGAAGTTTGAGGGCATTGTGCTTGCTGCAGACCAAAAGAATGAGACTCATGATCTTCACAAACTGAATGTGGTTGAAAGGCCTAAAGTGATCTACAATGAAAAAACTACCAAGTATGTAATGTGGATGCACGTCGATAATGCAACATACAAGAAAGGCTCGGTTGGAATCGCTACCAGCGATTCCCCCACCGGCCCTTTTAAGTACCTTTATAGCCAGAGGCCGAACGGATTCGATAGTCGGGATATGACTCTTTTCAAAGACGACGATGGGAGGGCGTATCTCATCTATTCCTCTCTTGGAAATAAGGAGCTTCATATTACTCCTCTGAGTAAAGATTATGTTGATGTTACAAAGACAAGAGTGAGGATGCTCAAGGAGACGTACAGGGAAGCCCCCGCAGTTTTTAAGAACCACGGGGTTTATTACATGATCACATCAGGATGCAGTGGTTGGTCCCCAAATAGGGCGTTGGTACACAAGGCTGAGTCGATGTTGGGGCCGTGGAAGAGCAAAGGGGATCCTTGTGTGGGTGCTAATAGAGATTTTCGGATCGCGACATTTTTCTCTCAGAGTACGTTCGTGCTCCCAATGCCCGGTGGGGAGGCGGGGACGTTTATATTCATGGCGGATAGGTGGAACCCGGCGGATTTGCGGGACTCGAGGTATGTGTGGCTGCCTTTAACTGTGAAACCAAGAAATCAAAGTTATGTTGGGGTGCCTCTGCTGTATAGAGTTTTTATCTTTTGGCATGAAAAATGGAGGCTTCCTTTAATGAAAAATGGAAGGACTAACCATTTTTTTGGCTCGGAAACACTAAGTTGAATACAGTATAGAAGAAAAAGAATACAAATTACGTAGATAGATGTTTCACTTAGAATTATCTCCGGATTTTTACAATTAACGTGATGTGGAAAGTTTATGTACACGTCTGTTTTTTTTTTTTTTCTTTCTTAAATTACAAATGGATTCTCTCTGGGCTTATATCATTACAAAGGCAACTCTTTAAATTTACCAAGTTACACATAGACCCTTATATTTTGATGTTCTTAAAGCATGAAAGGTTATCTTGTTTCTCTATAAATAGACTAGAAAAAAGTTCCTAAAAAATATGAAAAATTCTATATAAACCTTCTATGTTTTTATATAATAAAGTTTTAAGAGATGTTTTGGTTTCCATAATTAAACCAAATCTAAGCGACGAAGACATGATTATCTACATCAACAACTAAGCATGTAATAATCTCAATTAATTAGAATAGACTACCTGAACCAAACGAAAAATCACGTCGAGTCGAACACGCGATTAGCTCTTATAATGAAAAAAGATAAGAATTTCCTTCACATTAACCAAATGTACCACATCATATAACATAGTAAAAAAGAGACGTCGTCATAGCGGATTCTCTTGGCAAAAACGCTTCACCTGTGATCGAGAGGTCACGAGTTTGTCGAGTCACTTAATCGTGTAGGCGAAAACTGATCATATAATAGTAAAAAAAGAAGTTGAACAAATTCTACATTCAAGACAAAAGAATTAACATAGGCAAGAGTTATTTGCTCTTTTATCAACAACAACACATCAAAAACAAACCCAAACTTTGATCACTCTTCTTCAACAAACGCTTCAATTCTCAGCAGCACGAATCCGACCGCTACGCCAACGAGCGTAAGCCCGTTCATAATCGCGGCGATCCTGAAGATCTCACCCACGGCATTACACGTGGAAGTCATAGCTCCTCCGCCATTTCCACTGCTCCAAGGCTTTTTCAACGAGCTCACGATCTTAGCGAACGAGTGTTCGGTGCAAACCGGGAGGCCTAACGACGAAACGACGCCGTTTTGAGCCTTGAGGCCTCCGAATGAGTTCAATCCTTTGATGAAATTGACGTTGTTTTTACGCTGAATTGAACGGCTAGGGTTTACGATTGATGCGGCGGTTGGGATTGAGATTGTAGCTGATGCGGTCGCCATTTTGATGAGCTGAAAATCGCAGCAACCTGTAAGTAACAGAGATGGAAATTGTGTGAGAATTATTATGGAGAATGAGTTGAAATTGTGAAGGTGATAGATAAAAGTGAAAAATGTTACCGTTTTTTGAGTTTGTAGATTAGGGGAGTGTGGTGTGTGTGTTTTTTGTATTGAGTAGGAGATGTGATTTTTGTGGATAAGGGGGATTTGGAGATGGTTGGTTCAGATGAAGATGGGATGATGAGGTTTTGATATTTTTGACTTTAATAGTGGCCATAGAAAAAAGGTTGGTTTTTATGATGAAATGAAAAGTTTTAGAAACAATTTTGTAATATGTGGACTCTTGTAAGTACTTTGCTATAATCATAAGTATTTGGCTCTAAGCTCCCACTTGTTATTCTTTCCCTATGTGTGAAATAAGAATTGTAGTACATGTGATTTAATCTCAAAAGCTTGTGTTATGTTACATGCAACAATGTAGACATGGTACGACTCTCGCGACACCGATTCTTTTTGAACATGATATGATGTTTACTATAATTGTTAGATAATAATATGAAAATTTTAGACTATAACATGCAAGAATTATGAAGTCTAAGCATGAAATTTATCTAATAATTCACTTAATGTTCGTGGAATACAAAAAACATTCAAGTAATTAAGTATTTGGTCGCGTATCAAAAAAGTATACACACTATCGAAATATAAAAGTATTAAACATGCATCAAAGAATCAGATACTATACTAGATAATTTTTGAAGTAGCCATGAAAAGTAGCTCAAAACGCTTCATGTCCCGTTCCTCTGTGTCTCTCTAAATGAATAACTTGATCAGATTTAAAAGAGAAGTCTGTAAAATTAAAAGACTTGCTAATAACTATTGGCTCGAATTTAATTAGTCTTTTTCATTTTGTTTTGTCGAAGAGTCTATGGTTATACACAAAGAGAAAATGTTAGGTAATAATTTCGGGCGTTTAGTTTCTAATTAAAGAATGTTACAGATTTTTTTTTTAAATAATTCATAATGGAAATGGACTATCTCGGAATCAACCATGCTAAATATTTTGGAACTTGACTTGGTGGGGTGCGCCAGGCCCATGCAGTAGTGCAACGCATGGGCGACGCTTGAAGGCCCAAGACAGCAAGCTGCCTTATTGGGCCTTCCCCCTTAAAAAATTAATTTAATATCGTGTGGGCCGTTGGCCCACATATCAGATATTAAACTGATAAGAACAGATACTACACTTGATCTTAGCCAAAAGGCCGAGAAAGGTATAAGCTTTCAAATTGACCGAACGGCCCACTATGTACAAGGTTTCTGTAGCTCTCATTCACTTCATAAGCAATGTGGGATCAAAATATTATCGTTAGTTGTCGTTTGTTTCTTCCTTAGGCTTAGTGATCAATTTTTTGACCACTGATTATTTTAATTGCAGAAGCATTACATGTCATAAATAAATGCAAGGAATTCAAATAATTAGTTAACTTGTTAATCTTCATTAGCATATCACAATTGAACTGACATAAGAAACGAAGAGTGGCGCTTATTTCACTGGTGTGCGCTATGTTACAAGGAACTTCGATAGTTTTATGTTGGAAAAATATTTTGTTAGTAGATAATTGTGTATTTAGACTTCGTTAATCTATTGCAGATCAATTCCTGATGTGATGTTTGCCATATGTATCGTTATCAATTTTTGCACAGTTTTTTATATAGGAAAAAGTAAATCTTTTGCATTAATTCATTATCGTACTAAAATTTCGAAGATAACATAAAAATATGAATAGGACATTGAATTACATTGCAAAGTGATAGCTGATCATTTTGTTTTTCCTCTGTTATGTTAAGACAAGTAAATAGTCATGAATTAATCGTGAAAGAAAATTTTAGGGGGTCTACCATGACTTGTTTCCGCTTGATTAGTCATTAGTGTCATACAACGGGAACCCTTCCTAAATTAGTTGATAAATGGTCATCTTCCATAGCATTTCAAATCTTCAGTGCCAAATAGCGTACCATCATCTTTGTATCAAATGGTGTAATATCATCTTTGGTGTCATTAGATTAACGCTATGTGTGATGATCCTAAAATATAAATATAAATACTTACTTATCTAACCATCTACTACACGTGCATTAAAATCTCACCGCACTAGAGGCAACCATTTTTGGTTATGTTTCATAAAAAGAATGGTCACTGGAGTTTAACAATTAACAGAAACAAATAGAAGATTTCTTCAAAAGGGCGTTACAGCTAAAATGTATCTATGTCAATTGCCAGATATACACAAAAATTGATGGGATAAGCAGAAGCTATACATTTTGTACAGAAAGAATATAAATAAAGCCATCAAAACTGAATACATAACCATACCCACTACTCCATTTTTGTCAGAATTAGAACCTTCACTTCCCCGTAAATTGGTGCTAAGAAACTGACCAATCGACAGAGCTACGCCGCCCCAAAACCAAAGCAAGTTTCTATACAGGCTTACCATGTGTCTTTTCATGGATATCTTTCACGATATCCCGCAATTCAGGGAACATCGAGATTAGAACAAGTTCCAGTATTGCATAGCCGAGTTGCTTCAAACATACCGTAGACTGCAAGGGATTGCAAAATTAAAGTAACTAAAAGAAAAGAGGAGCAAATAATGCTAGTTTCACAGATCTGCATATGAATGGCAAAAAAAACCAATGATAGAGGTGGAAAATTGCATTTACACCCCTGAGGTCTGGTTTAATGACAATTACTGAGACATGAAGCACCTCCTGAAGCTTAAAAAAAATGAAAAATAGAGGCCCTATGTGTAATATCATATGTTCCGGGTGTTATTTAAACAGCACGAGAAGTTTCTATAATTAGACCAAACCTCATGAAATCTCTAATAATAATGTTCTTACAGAGACAGTAGTATTCTTTCATAGAATTGAATGCATATAAAAGGGCTAACAAAAAAGACATGCTTGTGTATGTCTTGCAGTCTTGGTACGAGCAAGAGTTTTTGACCGTATGGTATATTTTACCTGAAGGAAGTAGTATATATCTCTAGCACAGCGTCTATACTGCTTGTGCCCAATCAAGCTGACCAAAGTGGTGGGAGCACCGTCTGCCAGGTTCAGGAAAAGTTTTAAACAAAAGAGACAATATAATGAAAAGGAGGTACAAGAGAAAACAATAATCATTCTCTGGTCAAAGGGTTGTCTTGTTCTCAGATTACTATTAAAAGAGGTATAAATGGCCATAAAATAGCACAAGTTACTCACTGAAGATCATCTTTTTCACATCGCTAGCTCTACGAGCAGCTTCTAGCTGTCGCTCAAAGGACCCTGGTTGACTGATCTTCCTTCCACCTGATTGAACTGTGCTTTGCTGGCCTTTCTGATTTGCTTGAAAATTACTTATTTGATCTTGAATCCGCAATTTTAGAAAGAAGGTACCATCGGGCCAGAGAACCTATTGAAAATAGAGTGATAAGAAAAAAAAACATAGAGAAACTCTAGTAGTTGTCCAAATTTTTTGAAAGAGAAACAAGAACCAATCAGCATTTTGGCAAAACAGGACTGGAAGAGGGAATTTATATAAAAGAATCTAATAAAACATTGGAAGAAATAGTAGGCCTATAACGGATAACCACAACTTAAGAAATGGCACGATTTTGACTGGTTGAATTACCCAAACAGGAACTGGAAATTCAACCGTGAAGCATAATAATCATATAACTAGGCAAGATTTGATTGTATAGTATGCTGAGCTGCTCCTGCACAAAGGCCGTGACTCAAGTTCTATAAGCAAGATCTTTGTGTAATGTCTAGTGTGAAAAAGTAAATTTCACATAAACACAAGGTATCAAGTTAATCCTTTGTTAATTCTCAGGCTGATCAAGTTTTAAATTACACAACCAAGAGATTAAGGTATTAGATAGGAAGTTTAACAACTTACACCCTGGACCCAACGAATCCCTTGGGCGATAACATCTTCTCTGCGGAGCCACTGGATTTGCCTTAAGAGCCAGTCGTCAATGGCATCTTCCATGACTAACTGCAATATCTGCTTTGATATCCAAAAGACCTGTCTCCTGCAATTCAAGAATAAAGTTCAGGGGTTAAGAATAAAAGATAGTCTGACAGCACGCTCTTTGTATGCAAAAGATCAGTATTCCATTAATTTGTCACTTCAGAGAAGAAAAAAAATCCTAGAAAGAGAACAACATTAATATTTGCAAATTTTGTTGCTTAACATCCAGCTCAGATTATGACGTGAGAAGAAACAGAAAACAAAAACATGTTTGACAAGGATGAAAATTATGTTTTTAAATAAACTGGCAGCATGCTTAAAACTAGAATTAGCCGCCTTCTTGATTCCACTTCCATTTCCTTTTTTCAGTTTGAGGTGATCCAATTTTTTGTACAATTTACTATGAATGTATTAGGATGCAATACCTGCAAACTGACTCATGTATGAACAAGTAAACAGTGAGCTTATACATACAGGTTGCGAGGCCAATCTCTAGTTCCCCTATTGATAACTCCAATGAATTTCGTTTATTCAAAAAAACCCATTAATGTATTAGGTAGGGAACAAGATGTTTTTTATTAGATTGATCTCCAACCCCAACTATAATAATGACAACTAAAACAAACGGTCATAGAAGATGCACTATCAGATTAAAGAAGAAAGAATAAGATAAGAACTGGCCTTTGGAATCAAACATGTATCACAATAAGAAAAGAAAAGTAGAGACTATAGATATAGAAAATAAATGGTATGACTAATTGATAAGGACAACTGCAAGAAGTAATTCAATTGCCACAGCCTACTAAAACAGACGCGAAAAGCTTTTATATCTCAATGGCCAGATCTTCAGTATTCACCGATGCAAGCATATTAAAGTATATAAACAATTGTAAAGTATGACATGATTGAGAAAGGAAAAACAGAGAAACAACACAGAGTCCAAAGGGAGAGTTGAAACAAACAGGCCCTACAGAAACCACAAGCTAAACCAATCAAAATCATGTAGCTTGCAAGATCAATGAAACATGTGCAGGGCCAAAAGTACCACTAAAATGTGTGGATTTTAATCACAAAGAGAAGGGACAACAGCGTATAGAAGGAGGAAAGATGAGAACTTCAGAATTTTGATGGAGAAAGCATCCAGTTTTCACTTATTATGAAAAACATACGGAAGAAGCTGAATGTTATAAGAGCCCACAGTACTACATATGAACTTATATAAGTATGTAACTTGAATACATAAAATTCTGAATCAATATCTAAACTATATATCTGCAGTTACTGCTAAAGCTAAAACCAAGTTGAATACAAAAAATTGTGAAAAAGACATCATCACCTTAACCAGCCTCTTCTCTTGAGCTGAAATACGCTATCAACTAAATTCAAAACAGGAACACTTAAGTTTGGAGGTGTCCACTGCATGATAAAAAGCACATCAATTACACAGTAATCATAATCAAGATTATGCAACTATGCAATGGATACTGAAAGTTCTTAAGATACCCCTGTGCAATAAATAGGATAGCATGGCAACTTAAATTCTTCTCTTAGAGATGTATCCCAGCCCCACCAATGAAAAAGTCAAAGAAACAACTACTGAAGAGGATGACAAAAAGTGGCAATAATAGATCAGAGTTTTTCAAAGATAAGATTCTTCGCTGCTTATGCACTCTTTCAAGAGTCAATGAGGTGCCAAAACTAATGCCGTAGACTGAATGGAAACTACTGAGCGAATTATCCAGTAAAAGATGACAAGTTAAAGAAGTACCCAATCTACTTTCTGCTCATATGGCTATATCAGTGAAAAACAATGATGAAGTACGATGAAAGCATGGTTGTTGTTTTTTTCGGGGGGGGGGGGGGGGGGGGTATGTGTATAAAGATATGTATGAGAGAGAGAGAGTGATGATATACAAATAGAAATAGAATAAAGGGACGACAAATGTAAATCAAAGTTTTCACCATAGCAATAAGATTATACAAAGAAAAATACATCGAGAGAAGGAAACGGGCGTTTCCCTAATGTACCAGAAAGAAAAAAAAAAGAAATAAAATAATAAATGCTGAGTACCTCTGGAGGCATCCCAGTTGGATCATCTTGCGGAATAGATGTTAAAGCTAAACTGGACTCTGGATGTCTATAGCTTGAATCAGATTTCACTCTTGAACTATGGAATTCCTCAGGATCCAAGTTACTAAAATCCACATTGTGTTTAACAATCCTCGGTGCGAACTCCTTCGCGTCCATTTCATTGTCTGAATGCCAGCCACTAGTTTGGGCAGCAGATAACTCTTCCTCTCCCACATGGTTTGCGTCTTTATCACCTTCCTCATTATCAGAAAAACTGTTTAATGATTCTTCGGTACTTTGCCTCGTAGCTGATTTATGTAAATCATCAGAATTCCAAGACATGTTTCTGCTTGTAATGGAAGAAACTGGGTCATAACTCGAAGAAGATGGGCCGACAACGGCCCGCATTAGGCCATCTGAAACCCCCTTGAATTGGCGTACAATATCATCCATAGCATCATCTACGTTAACTGATTATGATGATTGCAGTAAAATTGTAAGCTCAGTGTTCAATCACAAATTTCAAGACATAATAACACAATTTTATTTTATTTTTGTGACTCTGCTGTGGCAGTCTCAAAACTATCTTGACATATAAGTGAGGATTTTGAATCATCTCAATCATCTATGTAGGGATCCAACTTTTGAGCCACTTTAAAAAGTAAAAATAAAAAACCATTTACTACCATGTGAAGTTTATCTTACACAAGCAGCTAAAACGATTTATACTCTGTACAACATAAAAGATATTGTAGAACTTAAAGATTGTGATAAAAAAGGTCTGGACCAAAAACTTAATTTAACCAAGCTAAAGTTTTAAATAATTACCCAGAAAAGGGCTATATTTTCGACGCCAATGATCAAATGGATAGAGATGAATTCACCAAGGTTGACACCTTAAAGTGCCAGGGATATTTTGTCATAGTACACAATTGAGGTACAGTTTAGAACTCAAAAATCAAGGGGCCAGATGTCATGATTGTTTCATAAGCAAGGAAGTCCCATATAAACTTTTTAAGTTAAATCAATCCTATGAGCTGCATATTTTGTAGAATGTAAATGAATCATGTGAGCTTATTAACATCCATATTTAATTGAAACTCGGTGGAGAAGTAGCATAAAGTAGAGATGTTACATACCTGCGAGAGTCTTCATTACAGAAGATGATTTCCCAAAAGAGTAATTCTTCAATGATAAAAAAAAAAAAAAACCACAAATAAATACAGGAACAATATTTACTTAACACTTTTTAGGCGAAAAAGTAAATGTGCACCTTTGATGAGGCACTCAGAAAATCCCATACTTCATGTTGCTCAGCAACATTAGCAATTGACACGAGGTCCTGATGAAAACAACATTGTCAAATGGCTACAAATAAAAAGTTGCAAGCGCCATCACAGAGAGTAGAGGTAATATTACTTGAAGATACTTGTCAAGCTGAATACAGCGCTGATGAACAAAAGCATCCTCTGTACTTGATGAGAATATCCTTTTCGGAGGCAAGTGCAGTGTATAATTAGGAATGTCCTTAAGATGCCTATGCAATCTCTCAAAGTTCCGATATCTGTAGACAAAGAATCACAAAAGAAGAACTAATTTACAATTTCATAGGGACATACCAAACCATCTTAACACAATCAAGGAAACCTTTTTTATGTTTAGGAAGCCAAAGTTGTTGCCAAACAGGACTGGGAGTCAATAAAAGTGACTTGTATTCCAAATATAAATTTCATTCAAACCGGAAAAACCCGTACCTTCTTTTCACAAACCAAGTGTTGCTGTCAGCATCAGTCACAGCAATCGAGTAAACTGCAAAAGATGTTGAGCCAAGTTTCTCAAAGTATGCTCCAATCACCTGCAGAACCAAGGAGCTATGATCATCACAAGCATAGAAAATCATCATATGGCACTAAGGAAAGGTGATTAGAAGATAATCATGTATCTTCTCTTCAATAACTAGCCGAACAAGCAATAGAAATGCAACCCACATAATAAAGAGGCTGATGAGCAAATAGAGGCTATTAATGCAGTTCACATAACAGATATACCTAGAAAAAGAGAAAGCAGTTTGAGGTGAATACGGAAGAACTAGAGAATGCTGGATATCACGAGTTGGGGAGTCGCCGAGTTTTCATATACTACTATATGTTGCTCGATCATATACATGCAAATTTTTTGCTCTAAAAAGATTAAACTGAACAATTAGTATAGTAGACCATTCCCCTAGCCAGAACAAATTTATTGTGCAACAGTAGGAAAGAAGTAAAACTAAAATTTTGAAACAAAAATGACACCAGGACCATGAAACTAATCCTGATGAATAGCATACGGATTTTTCATATATACAACAAAGTCAACGGTAATTAAAAGTCATGAACCAGAAAAAGAAACCAATCATTATCTTACCCGACATCTCAACTTTGGAGTATGTAGTCCTTCAACACGTAATACCTTGTCTGAACTGCTCTTAAGGCGGTGTGCATTGAGTTTATCGATGTCTGCACTATAGTATTCATTGATAATAGGCGCAGTGACATTGTTGTTAAACATATCTTCCAGATCTGTTCGCAACTTTAAATCAGAAGTGCTGTTTGATCTTTTGAGCTTATTTCTAGTTTCTTGGGAAGTTGCATTAGCAGTATTCTTTAGCTCATAATTAGAACCTCCACTCAGAAACATTTCCTTATTGTGATCTTGTGATCTGCTTAAGACATCACCAACGGAATTGGTAGGTCCGGTGTCCTGTTCAGGCTCTGGTGGTAGTTGCGTATAAGATGTTTCCAGCTTCTTAACTGGTGCTTCACTCACCAAATCTTCTTTAGGTGATGCAACGCTTACCGAATCTGCAATTTCAGAAGCCTGATGCCCAGGAGCAGAGCTCTTTGGAAGTTTCTTTTTATAGTTTCTACCTATTGCCCACATATTTTCAAGGTTTTCTGGTGTGAGAACTTCTGTTCTTCTCTGTGTTGCTGCCTCAAAAACTTTTGCCCACTCAGCAGGCCGTGGATGGACAAGCTCGTCCTTCACTGTACTAGATAGAACATTCCCTGAGGAAAAAGATTGTAGTTCCTTTTCATGCTCAGCTCGAGACAATGACATACTAGCCCCTTGATTGTTGGGAGATGTGCTTTTTATCAAATTAGATTCACTGCTCTGACCATGTTGTGCAGAAACTGTGTAGTCATGATTATGACCCTCGGCATTAGGTGATTTATCAGCAGTAACGTCATTGAACCCCTCATTGTTAAAGGCAATGATAACATATTCAAGCAACTCATTAATGTACCTTGAGAAACACTCAAAATAGTTAGAATCACTAGCCAATAGCAACTTACTTGCACTAAGTAAATCAAAAAGAAGTTACAAGCACGAGGAAATCAAAAATGTTCATGTGATTTTTATCAGAAACTTTCTAAATTATTTGAAGATCAATACAAAATGAAGTATCATATGTTGTTGCCTTGATCATGCCGTGCATGAAGGAAACATACACCATTCAGAACATAAAAGAATTCATTTCAGAAAATGTCGTGAAACTATAATGCAGTTTTCTTGAGAGAAAAAACAAAGAGCAAGAGCAAATAGCATCTTACCCTGGGCTTGCAAAGTTCATAATAGGTTGCATCACCAAGCAAGTTAAAAGTTCACGAGCAATGCACCGAACTAACGGGCATTGGACTTCTCTTGGTCTTAGCACAACAGCTAAGAGTCCACCCATGAGCCGCTGAAGAACCTAAAATTTTTAACAAGTTTTAAATGTTAATTAACCGCGAAAACAACAATTTAGTTTGGCTAACAACTCTAAATCTAAAATCAGAACACTTATACACCTTGTACTCACTCTCTGGAGTTATCAAAGCAGGGTGAAGCTCCTTAGAGGCCAGGAGATGGTGTTTCAACCTTTCATCTCGTTCTTCAGAAGATAATGTACGCATAACATCCGCGCCGATAGCAGCCTGGTTTCTTCTGAAGAGGTCAATGTGAACTCCTATCAGATCTACTACATCCCTGGGGAAACAGAGAAACAATGCCTCATTATTGCACTCATCAATTCCTAAACTATATTATATTCGCAACTTTATTACAGTATATATGGACACCACATACAATACCTTGTCAACAAGTCAACAAGGTTCACTTCTTTGAGTCTGCAAGATACCTCGCCAAGAGCATCCATGACTACACCATGTATTAGCTCCGGAGCTTCCTTATCGGGCGTAATGTCAGAGTACCACAAGTCCGTCACAAAATCATTCAGGAGCTTCTTGATGAAATCCTCCATCGCTGCTTCTACAACAGGGGAATCTATTTTTCTCTTCCATTTTGGCGGCGGAGGCAAGGTATTTAAACGAGAATCATTCACAGATAGCTGCTTCTTTTCTAAGTGTGATAAATAGGATACTGATCCGGTATTCCGAACTTTCCATCGGAATTCAACCTCATTAAATAATATCCTTAGTCCAGCAACCAGCAGTAAAGCTACTGGAATGTTCATTAACATTGATTTACTAGTATCTGCAATCAACACATACAATCATAATACTGATCAAGTCATAGTTAAAGATAAGCCTCAAAAAGTTTGCTCTAAAAAGTTCATCTCAATTAACAAAATAGAAAAATCAATAAACACAAACTAATCCTATTAAAGTAGTTACGCTAAAGATCATAGCTGGAGAAAAAGTGATAGATCCTCCTCAAATAATTCCACAAAGACTATGCTACCACCTCATATCTCTCATGCAACATTCCATGCGACACTACGAACATTCGACACTTGCGAATCACATTTAGCGACGATCGACCTCATCTGTCCGCTCAATTCTCAATACCTTCCTGCTGCCTAATTTCCATAACCTACTGGATTTAGTCCTCCACGAACGACGTCAAAACGGAATAACTCACAACTGACTGCTCCACCACACACTTAATGCAAATCAATTTTTCCACATGAAATCACCGGAAAAACTCAACTCGTGTACAACACATTGCCTTTTCACATCAATATTCAAAAAAACAGCATCATAACACCATAAACACACAACTCAGCAAAATCTACGACCGAAACTTTCGATTTTCACATTTACATAAAATTCGACACTGTACATAACAAAATCATCGAATAAACAACAGATTTAGGTTTTACAAATCGCAATAAAACTCAAAAAAAATCAAGAGCTTACGCGTCAAAAAGTAAGTCACCGCGAATATACACAAAATCCACCACACTGTTCGAAGCTTAGCTTCATCGATTAGATCTTGTAAGCTCATCATCGCCTTCTTCATTGCGATTTTCGCCAAAAAAAATTCTCCCCCAAGGGGATTTTGCTATTTTGTAGCTGTTCCTTTTTTTTGATTCCAGCTAAATGTTGAGGGTAGGAGAGAGAAAAAAACGTGGGAATGAATTGTGTCACGGCGTCGTTTTGATGATTGTACTACACGTTAATATTTAGCTATGCTTTGTTGTACTGTCGGGGGTGAAATGACGAATCTACCCTCGGATAGATCCAATTGTAGCTCCTAACCGTTGTGACTAATCATTTGTGAGGGTACCTCTAAATATGAGTTGCATGTGTGTCAAATGATTGTTGAGTAGACCGGATTTTGTAGCTATAAGTTTGGTGTAATTATAAATGTTTATTCTATGTACAAACTTTTCATTGTGATGCATGACAAAATTCTAGTTGCGAGATTCAACATGTGTAATAAAGTGAAATACTCGTTTCAATTTGTGGTCGAATGAAATCGATCGAATATTGGTGAAATCGAGTTCTACTGAAGTAAGATTACTTGAATATTCTGAGGTTGAAATATGTGAGTGTATATATTTATATGATTATAAGAAGTGATTTTACACCTTCTTTTGTTAAGTTTGTACAATCGAAATTGTTATACATGATTATGAGTCCATCTTCTTTTGATGGGTTTATACTTTATAGTTTATACGATGAAAAATGAGCTATTTGTCTTATACTATTGTATTTGATATTCTTTGCTCTGTTATAGTATTGCATTTGATATCATGTTATAGTATTGCATTTGATATCACATACATTGTATAAAGAATATATTATTTGTTCAACCTAAAAAGCGATAATATATTTCATTTTCGTGCCAATTATTCTTAGGTGGTATTTGCAAACTCTTAAAAAAAGCTACAATCTGCTTTTAATCTCATTTAAGCACTTCTAGGGTGTTTGGTTGAGAAGCTCAAATTCTACAATCACTTTTTTAAAGCTGAAAATAGCCATAATCTAGAAGTTGCTATTTCCTCGCTTCTAGCTTGTGGTAGTTAATTTTAATTAATTACAGTATAACTTTTTTTGAACTTATAGATTTTTTTCCAAACACCCCCAACTTATGGTGAGCTTTTAAATTTTTTTGAAAACACCCATCAACTTATGACATATAAATAATTTACAACTTTTGCTTAAATTATAAGCTTCTACTTTTTTAGAAGAGTTTGCAAACACCACCTTAGTAATTTGAGCATTGAATCGCTTAATATTAAATTCCTCATTCTTCATTTCGTAATGATGATAGCATGCTATTACGAAAACATGAGCATTGAGTCACTCAATATTAAACTTTTCATTGTTTATTTCTGCATGTTATTAAAGACAATGATGATAAGTTTAATATTTCTTGGGTAGAGCTCATAGGAAGAAAAGTCAAGGAATAACTTGAATAGTAGTACATTGTGCCAGTCAATCATATCGAACTTAGAAGTGATGCTCGAATTTGAATAGTACAAAGAGAACTTCAATTAAAATACGTCTTGCATAGTAAATATGAAATATGTTTCATAAAATAAGATTGGATGTTACCATTTAAAAGTACGTCAAGTTGCTTTATCTAATTTTTCAAATGATTAAGGGCAAGTGCCACATTATTTTGTATCATATATATTTTACCAAAATAAAGAAACACTTTGAGCAAAAAAGAAATTAAAATGACCACCAATCTAGAGACTCAATAAACAAAGAATTGTTAGAAATGTGAAAAATGATAAACCTTAGACGGGCAGTCACCATGAATGATTATCTACCATCCACTAACACAGTTATTTTAGTTTTTGTTTTCTTTTCCCCAACAAATGTAGATGGTGAATCATGCAACATTTTTCTATTCACCCACAAATATCAATTCTCAGTCATCTCCTATTTTTAGTAGTGCTAGTTTAATATATTCGTCGAGATTGAAGCAATGCCTCCTATATTTTGTGTGTTAGAACTTGTAGAATCCCTTCAAATTTAGTGGTTCTAAATAACACTCCAAAAGCATGAAACTTCATCCTCACGCCTCCACAAATAACGTTCCAAATCCATCCCCTACCTTCCATATTACACTGCGATTCTTTTTTCAATTGGTTTACTATTAGCAGCCTTCGGCATGTCCTAGAGACAACATGACCAACCATCAAAAAATGAAAGCCTCCGGCTGCTTGCTCTTTGTTTCTCTTCTTTCTATCTCTTCCTTCTCTCATGCTACTTTTCCCGATCATGCCCCGTTCGCCAATTTTAGGCTAAAAAGGGCACACGACGCTCTTCAAGCGTGGAAGAAAGCCATTTACTCTGATCCAAAAAACTTCACGCAAAACTGGGTCGGTCCTGACGTTTGTTCCTACAATGGCATTGCTTGTGCGCAAGCGCTTGCCGATCCCAACCTCACTGTGGTTGCTGGTATCGATCTCAACCATGCAGACATTGCAGGGCACCTCCCTGATGAAATCGGACATTTCACCGATATCAGTCTCCTCCACTTAAATTCCAATAGATTTTGTGGGGTTGTTCCCCAAGCCATCGAGAAGCTAAAGCTTCTCTATGAATTAGATTTGAGCAACAACCGGTTTGTAGGACCTTTTCCAAAGGTTGTGTTGGAGCTTCCAGAACTAAAATACCTCGATCTCAGGTTCAATGATTTTGAAGGTGAATTACCTTCGAGATTATTTGATAAGAACCTCGATGCTATTTTCTTGAACCATAACCGTTTCCATTCTGCCATTCCTGAGAACTTTGGAAATTCCACTGCTTCAGTTATAGTGATTGCCGATAATAAATTCTCTGGATGTATTCCACGTAGCATTGGAAAAATGGCAGGCAAGCTGGATGAATTTATCGTGTCGAATAATGATCTCTCCGGGTGTTTGCCAGAAGAATTAACTCTATTGAACTCCACCACGGTTTTTGACATTAGCAAGAATAAGTTTGTTGGGGATTTACCTGACGGGATGGATTACTTACAAGCCGCAGAAATTATAAACATTGGGAAGAACGGATTCAGAAACAAGCTTCCTGAAAGTATTTGCACGTTACCAAATTTGAAGAAATTTACATTCTCTAATAACTTTTTTGAGGATAAGGATCAAGCTTGCAATCCCGGAGCTATTGAGGGGCTGGTTACGGAGGACAAGTATAACTGTTTTGCAGGTGAAAGAAATCAGAGGTCCGAGAACGATTGCCAAAAATTATTGAGCAAAAAGGTGGATTGCAGCACATGTCGAGCCTCACCTGGAGGTAGTTCTCCCAAGCCAAAGCAAGAAACTCCGGCGAAACCAACACCAAAGAGATCCCCTCCACCACAATCGCCTCACCCACCAGCTTCTTTTCCTGCACCACCATTATCTCCTCCTATTTCCTCTACTCCATCACCACCACCACGAGCCCATTTTCCACCGCCAATCCACACTTCACCACCACCCATCCAGTCACCACCACCACCACCACCTATTCAACCTCTACCACCCCCGCCCATCCAATCTCCTCCTCCACCACCGCGACATGTCCAATCCCCATCAACGCCCGTCCATTCTCCACCACCGCGACATGTCCACTCTCCACCACCACCTGTTCAATCCCCATCATTGCCCGTTCACTCTCCACCACCACATGTTCAATCACCTCCTCCACGTGTCCAATCTCCACCACCACCAACACCTGTTCATTCCCCACCCCCTCCACCACCAGTCCAATCTCCACCACCCACCCACTCTCCACCACCACCTGTCCAATCTCCACCCCCTCCACCACCTGTCCAATCTCCACCACCACCCACCCACTCTCCACCACCACCTGTCCAATCTCCACCACCACCACCACCACCTGTCCGATATCCACCACCACCACCACCACCCGTCCATTCCCCACCACCACCACCACCTGTCCATTCCCCACCACCGCCGCACATCGAGTCTCCACCACCATCGCCACCGTTTGATGAATCTCCCCCACCCGTCGATGAATCTCCACCACCACCGACCCTAATCAACTCACCTCCACCTTCACCACTTCCTTATGTTCTCCCTCCAATCTTAGGAGCTAGTTACAAGTCACCCCCACCGCCAGCTATTCCCGGCTATTGAAGAGTTTCTGCTAGTATATGTAAGTAGTGCAAAGGACAACATACAATTCACTTTGTAACTTCTTGTCTGACAACTAGATCAGTGTAGTTCTTTTTGTTTTAGCATCCGCACTCTACATTTCATTTTAACTCGATTCCTATACTAATTACTATATTTGAATTTAAGTATTATGCAACTTTCCCATGTCTTTTCTTTGGGAATACGCGGATATATAATATTTTTTTAACAACATCATATACCACTTATTTCACTTTAGCAAAGATAATTATGTCATCTGTTTCACTTTCTAAAGTAATTATATCAATTTGTTAATGCACAAGTTATTTCCATACAAATAACAATAATATGTAGCAATATCCCACCTTCAACCGAATTATGTAAATACTCGAAACACCATTCCATTCATAGTTTGCTTCTCAATTTTATAATAAGACATGAAGAAATTACTATCTTAATTCGCAAGCATGTGTCGAATGAGTTACGCAATACTCTCCTTGTAACGCTTAAGTAATAAAAGAATATGCGCACTAGTATCTCAAACTACAAAGCCGAATTATTCAATAATAGCTTAATGCGACACTATCAATAATAAGCTCAACTAAGATCATTTTATTTTATTTAAAAATGAAGCAAAAAGCGTCTTTTGTTTTGCAATAGAAGCAAGAACAAAAACGACGCCGTTTTGTAAACTCTGATTAGCTTCAACAACACGTTTGAACTGCAGCAGATCAATTTAAAAAGATCCCCAAAATTAGCAGAGCAAAAACACAGTCTCACATTTTCGAATTGAGTCGTTAATGGCGGACAATTCGAGCAAATCTGAATCGGAAATTAAGCCTGAAGAATCCGCTAGCGGTGGCGGATGGGGCGGTTGGGGATTTTCGCCGCTATCTTATCTCTCAGATCTTCAAAAGGCGGCTACTGTTGCAGCCGAAGAGATCTCTCGTAATGTACGGTTTTTTCGAATTTTGTTGCGGTTGATTTTGTTTGAAATGTAGATAGATAGTGTGTGTTGGTTTAATTTGAAAAAATTGCGTGTTTTGTGGTGTTCGATTAGGTGTACTCTGTGTGTGTTTTTTTTGTTTTGGAATTTATACGTATTTGTTGATCTAGTAGTTGTTGTTGTTTAGTTCTATAATCAGCTTATTCATGTATTGTAATGTTTTTGTTAGTTACAAGTTTAGTTTCACTTTCAGCACATTTCTTCGATTTGCAGTGGCTTCTCAGCATGTTATGTTTGGTATAGGAATCGGATTGCGATGTATTAGCTCGGTCTCTTGAGCTGTTGAGCTTATGAAGTTTGTAAATTAGTGTCCCCGGTGTTTTGAGTTGGTTTTGTATGTTTGCGAATCTGGTGAATTTACTACGTCTATAGATGTATACATCAGGCTAAGGATTTTGAATAGCTAATAGCCTGAGTTAGTTTAGATACTTTATTTTTATGAGATATGTTTCGTAATTACTATTAGAATGGTCCGTGTTTAGAATAAAGTATGTCCGTGGGAGCACGACCAGTTCTAGTTTAGGGTAAAGCGGTAAACCGATACTAGTGTTTAATGCATGAGAAGACTTGGTCTAGACATTAACAGATGACCTCATCTACGCAGTTATTGAAAGTTTTTCACATGTCGATTGAGTTTCTTTCTATTATGTTTTGCTTTATCTTCATTGAGAAAGGAAAGTATTGGCTAGCTGGAAAGTTAAAACCAAAAAAAAAAAAAAACATTTCTCTGTTGGTTAGCTCTGAATACGTTCACCTAACATTTGTTTACTGAAGGTTCAATGATTTGTCTAGGTGCTTCCTGACATTCAGTTTTGATTATGTTGGTCTCTGCCAATAGCTAATGAATCTTGTTATATTATTTACTCAACTTTCATTTTCTTTTTCATGTAAATATTTGCAATTTTAAATAAGGACACACTTTTTATTAAAGACCGGCCCTTCAATTGCCAGTGATATTACGTTGAGATCTGTTCTTAATGTATTACTTGCTTTATTACACTGTTATGATCTGGAGACACCTAAAACATTGTTTTTGTGCTTTATATGCACACCGAAAATCGTGTCTTGATGATTTAATATTAACTCGGTGTTGTCCTTGTATGCGGAGGTCTGAGACCTAAGCACTCAAATCTTTTTCCTGTTGATACTTGGGTCAATTCTATGAATTTTCCAGTGGATTAATTTTCTGTTTATTTGATCTGTATGCTTTTGTGGATAGGCTGTTGAGGCTGCTCGGACAGCAGCAAAGAACATTTCAGATAATTTGGGAGAAGATGAAGAATCATCTAAAGAAAGTGAGAAAGAATCATCGGTGGCTGAAGAGGAAAGCGAAAATGAGAATGATGAGCGGCGCAAAGCAGCGTTGGAGAAACTAGAAAAGGCCAGCGAAGAGTCTTTCCTTAGCCATGTGAGTCATAAGAATCATATACATGAGATATTGTCTGCCTTCTTATCTCTCTTTCCTTTGCCCATTCTCCTGTTCACTTAGCATCCAAGACCATTTTTCTGGTTTTGTTCAGTTTTGCTAATTAACACGTTCAAGGAATGGAGTAGTTTTTTGCAAAATCATACTATTTATTTAACTTCCGTAAAAATCTCTGAATTCCACAACTGCACATGCAGGGTTTGAAGACTGTTGATACTTCAGTCGAGTCCTTTACTTCAGGAGCTTGGCAAGCTCTGGGTAATGCATTCAAGGGGGGAGCCACTATTATTCACAAGTACGTCAAAATATTGTCAAAATTTTGTTCAATAGAGTTGCCATTTATTGATCGATTCTCTTGAAATTGTATGGCTTTCTTTTTGGAGCTGCAGTCAGATAATGCCATTGCCCTTAAATTGCCAGGTAGAAGGTTGCCTAGCTGGGAAGATTAGTAACCAGGAACATATGGATTTAAAAAATTCACATATATCATTTTTAACATCACATTTGCAGATGCTAATTTTTTCATTCAAACATGTGATCCAAAGTTAACTTCTTTATTTGATCGCAAAATTGAAATTGTTCTTCATAGACGTAAAGATCTTTCATAGAAGATGCTACGTGTCTTTATTTAATGTGATATGGATATCATGTGTGCCTTGTAGCATTTGACTGATAAAAGGATAATGAAAGGCTATTTCCATTACTTGGTGCCAAAAGACGTAGTTTATCGTATCTGGCTTTAGATATGTTATTGCAGTTGGCATTATATCGCGTACTGTAGAGCATTTCTACAGCTTTCTTTTGTATATTAAATTGGTAATTGCAATTATAACGACTTCTATACTCCTTTGGCAAAAGATATTCATACGTGGAATAGGACTTTATTTTTTATTTTTTAATTTCTCATTTGGGTACATCGTGTGAGCAGCTCTTTCACCATTTTGTAAATCTTACCTTATCATTTTTAATGCTTATGTTTTATCTAATCATGAACTTAATGGCATAAACTTACAATAATTAGTTATTGTGAATATATCTGAGGTTCACTATGCAATTTTCTTTTCTTTATTATTATTTATGGGTAACATCGTCCAAAAGAAATTGGCTCCTTTTGGAAAACCTGAAGAGATGATGGCATAACGATAAAGCAATTTTTGTCTGGAAGTTCTGACTTGTAGATATAGAGTTATGTGTGGGAAGACAACTTTTAATTTTTTTGTTGCTGCATAATTAGAGTGTTGCGAATTTCTGATAGAGTATAATTCTTTACTCCTAGGATTGAGAACTCCGTCTCTGAATCGCTTCAAAATCCACCGGGGTCAACTGGTTCTCTTGCACCATCTCTCTTAGAGGTTGCTCCAGCTTCTCTGTTCTCTTTTGCTTTTCCAGGACTAGGGCACACTCATCAATCTGACGGTCTTTCTTGTGTCATGCAGACTGGAAAAGCTTTTACAGCAAAGGGTATGCAAGTGCTTGAGCTAGTTGGAAAAGAAACTATGGATCTTTTAATTTCAGAAACTGGGATTCAAGTTGACAAGAACGCCGAGAATCCTGATGGAATAACTGACGAAGATCAAATGTTTGAAGAAGTTACATTTGACAGATGCTTTTATATTTATGGTGGTCCAGAGTTGTTGGAGGTATTTATTATCTAATTTTTTTGTCGGCAGACTGAAGCATTTAGATCTAAATATAGGTCCTGTGTTGCAGGAGTTGGAGGCATTGTCCAACCATTATGCACTAATATACAACCGAAAGAAAGCTAAACTGTCTACTGAGCAAAAGTCTATTTATGATGGAAAGCTGAAAGAAGTCCAACATCTCTTTGACTTGGGTGCTGAAGTTGATGGTAGTGTTGCCGAGTTAGTAAAAGGGAAGAAAATAGAGGCTGGGAATGATGACAGCATTGATGAGTTGAAAATGTTACATGATTCCAGTGTTCGAAAGGCTGCTGAATTGGCTGCAGGGTAAATTTGCGTTTGTTTCATTTTCGATGCAATCTTGATTTGGTCTGAAGTGTATGAAATTGTAACGTGAAACTTTGACATGTTTGATGATAAGTCTTATTACTTGATCACTTCTAGTCCTCTTGCAGTTCATATATTGTTAAGTGACTCATGTGTATGTAAGTTGCTATCTCCTGACTCTAGCATCTGCTGGAATTAAGGTCAGCTAGTGTCTAACTTCAAACTCAGGCAACCTTTTACTAAATGTTTGGAAATTGTGGTTGGGCTTATATCTTGCCGTGATTTTATGGCAATGAGTGTATTAACCTCCGGCATTTTGTACAGAAAGAAATGAACAACTTGTCTCACTTTCCTTTTACCCTTTTTTCCAAATCTGACTCCATGCTTTCAGAATCTTAGGATTAAAAGACAATTACAGTTATTGACCTATAACAGCCTATTATATTTTGCAGTTTCGCAAGTGCTTTGGCTGGACTGTCTCCAAATGACGTTATACAGAGAACCTCTGGGAGGCTTGATTCTCTTCATTCTGAGGGTATTCATGTATGAGTTATTTTTTTCTTGCTACAGTCTTATTCTCATTGATAGTAACAAAGGTCATGCGGTTTATATGTAGTTGATAAACAACCTTTTGGCTGTGCCTTTATAGAGACTTTCTGAAATGTGCTGTTTTGCGGTGACTCAACTGCTCACACTTGGGAAGTCTATTATATCCAATTCAAACAAAGGGCAAGATCAAGAGATTGAGGAGGAAATGGTGAAGATTGATTGGCCTGAGGATTCGGTGGAAAAAGCTATGATGATCAGACTAAAGGCTCAATCAATGTCTGGAAGTATAGAAGTAGTTTTCAACAGTTTCATTACTGGTAAATCTTTAATTTGTTAGATCTTTTGCCTTGGTTTCCTTGTAGTAGTTTATAGTCAATGACAGAACTTCATCGCCAGGCTAAAATTTGAATCATGCTGTTTCAAATTTTTTGTTCGCTAAGCAACAATATTCTGACAGAATAAGTTACAGAGTTATTAGTTTCAAAGCATAAAAATATTTTGGCTGCTTAAACTTGACTTTTTGATGTATATCGTCAATAAGAAAACATTTGCCCGTGTTACTGGTACATTTATTAGGGATAAATACATCTACATTACCTGAGGTATGGTCTAATTATAGAAACATCGCTGCTGTTTGCATAACTACACGAACACCCCTTGAAATTTGAAAAGATATTACAGATTTCCTTGTAGTTTGAATTATTACAAAGGCACTCTCTTAATATTGAAAAACATTAGAGATACCTTCTACTTTTACGTTTTCTTTTCAAGCTTCAGGAGTATCACTTATTATAAGATAATATTCAGCAATAAAAGTTCACTGATCTTTTCATACTGCTTGTAGGCATATCCGATGTGGCAGAAGCGTATTTAGCAGCTATCAAAAGTGTTTCTGCTGATTCTGAAGAAGTTCTACCTCAAAAATCCGTCCAGGAGAAAGCCAGTGCATTTACAGAACATCTCCGTGCCGATCATAGCACGGCTGTGGGAAAAATGCAGGATGGCCTGCAGTATTTGGCTTATGTCGTTCTCTCTGCATCAATGCCCGCTGCTTAAGTTTAACAATCTCAGTATGTGAGATGTTTACAGATAAAGAATCTCGTCAATTTTCCTTTGTAGATAATCGTCTATTGGTTTATGCTGTTCTGTGGATGAACCAAAGTAGGAAACTAGTGTCTTGATATTTGCTGTTCGTATTCCCTCTATTTTAGTGAAGGGTTAAGACGCCTCAAATAACAACTAATAGTGAAGTCTTTATGCCATCTTGAATATCATGACTATCTTACTCGAACTTCAGATTGTAGCATGAAGAGTCGAATTACTGCAGCATTGTGTTACTTTTACATTTCGTGTAACGTTTTTTCTGTTACGAGGTTGAGGATTGACAGTCCAAATTAATAAATTATGCTTCCGTATACAAGTTAAATGCATATACATAAAATCAGGACCCATATGCTAGTGAAGTATTTTGCTGTAACTTGTTTGTGTGAAGCCTTTCGCGAAAATATTTTCATAAAAAATGACTCTTTTGAATTATTATAAGGTAAAGGAAAGGTTCTTTATCACTCTGAATATCTATCATAAAACCACAGAATCTGCGAGGTTTAACAAAGATGACAGCAATTATAAAATATCACATTTTCTCCACCTCAATAAGTAGGAGAAACTGAAATGGCTAGACCTGTATGAATGCCTATGGACCAAAGTTTCGGTTTCACGAATGTTTGGAAAGAGCCATAAAAATAGTTCCTGTAATGAATGTGGAAAATAATTGAATGTTATGTTTTCATTCCAATTTAAGACCCCACTCATATGTTGAGCATTGAGTGTCTTGTCTTAACTTGAAGCTCCAATAACCCTAAAAATATCAACCATATAATGCAAACATAACTCGCAAAAATCATCACATTCTCCTCAGCCACACGTATCGTACATGTGATCAATTACAATTTTCATGATTATTATCAAAATAACATCTCATCCACAAGCTTAAGATATATCATTTAATATTTCCCAACACAATTTATTATTTAATATTTCCCAACACCACGAAATGTAATGTTTTTCGATACATAGGTTGCGATAGTATTTGACCTTTGATTTTTTTATTTTTTTATTATTTTTTTTTGGCCATAGCTCCAATATCATATTGAATTGCCATCTCATAAAACTTAAGCTCATGGCGAGAATAAATATTTACTACCATATATTCTCCAAGAGCTATAGATTAGAATCTTTTGGTCACTAAAAACTTGATTGTTTGCCTAAGTGCAATAATCAAGTAAAAACTCATGGATCATATCAAGAAATACTTGATCATTCTTCTGATATTAGTTGCACACTTTCTGAATCCAGCAAACTCAAATTTGCATCAGCAGAGCTCAAGCAAGCATTTTGTGCTGGTGCATGGAGCTGGCCATGGAGCCTGGTGCTGGTACAAACTCATTCCATTGCTACAATCATCAGGTCATAACGTGACAGCGCTCGATTTGGCTGCATCGGGAATCAATCCAAAAGAGGTTTACGATGTTCCGTTTATATCGGATTATTTCTCTCCTCTGATAGATTTCATGGATTCTCTGCCTCCGAATGAGAAAGTGATCCTTGTTGGTCATAGTTTTGGCGGATTCGCGATTTCACGAGCCATGGAGAAGTTCCCCGATAGAGTTTCTGTTGCTGTTTTCGTAGCGGCTGAAATGCCCGGTCCACTTACTAACTTCACCACATTCACCGAAGAGGTGTGCTTATTATGGATAATAATAACTTTGATTATGCCATGCAAGTTTAAATATTGCGTTTGTCGATCTATTTTTGATGATACTATTGTGTTGTAAGGTGATACTA
Source organism: Misopates orontium (assembly GCA_946800315.1). NCBI lineage: Eukaryota > Viridiplantae > Streptophyta > Magnoliopsida > Lamiales > Plantaginaceae > Misopates > Misopates orontium. The sequence continues at coordinate 960,019 of OX326948.1, read as the reverse complement.
TTGTGTTGTAATTTTTCTCTCCTTTTTGTTGACTCGTTGATATGTATACTAGGAAATAAGAAGTTAAGGTAATACAACGAATAGCCGGTACATGGAAGAAAATGGCTATCAGCTCAGCCCCATTCAGGTACCGGAGAAACAAAATGCACGAGGAAAAATATGAAATTTCAGTATATGACTTCAATGTCACTCAAAATACATGTGTGCCATTTCATTGCAGGACTTGACACTCGCAACACTTCTAGTGAGACCTTTACATCCTTATAGTGTAGAGGACATCTCGAGGACTCTAAGGTTGTCTAACAAGAACTATGGATCAGTTAGTCGAGTCGTTATCCTTGCCGATCAAGATAAGACGCTGAAAAAGTATTTCCAACAATGGATGATCAAGGAAAATCCACCAGATGAAGTGAGAGAGGTGGCAGATTCAGATCACATGGTCATGATGTCCCAGCCAAATGAACTTCTTGTTCAACTTCTGGATATTTCGCGGAAATACTCCGATGAAACTGCAAAGTTGGTTCCACAATATACTTTTCTGGAGAAGTTACTGAAATGAATTTACTGCTTGTTACATGAATTTGTAATATGTTTGTGTACACAGCTTACATATATATTATTGTCTTATAAAGCTGGTTATGTTTGTTTTTGTACTCAATTACAGAGTATGTCATAGCTTTTGAATTGATCATGCTTCAAGATACAAATAGAAGGTCCACATAACTAAGATTTGCTTCTATATGTTGCTCAATGTACAAGAGTTAAATGCAAAAATCGTCCTGTATTATGCTTGATTGTCGAAAAATGTCTCGTGTTTATTCGCGACTTGGCCTAATCAAATTGTTTGCTTTGACCAGCAATAAAATGTCTGAAACTTGAGAAGAATGGTTCCTCGTCGTTGTCGTGTTGCGTTGGTGAGATTTTATTTATTTTACTTTAATAAATAAAATAAACTGATTTAAATATTATTTAAATTCAGTCAAAAATCACACTTAAACTCGGATTTATGGCGGTTCGAAGGGGTGCTTTTTTGAGCTGCACCAGTGGTGGATGTTGTACCTTGGGGAATCCATTGTCCAAGCAGAACTGAAGCGGTAGCCGGACAAATTAGGTTTAGTGGTCAAACTTCTGCCTCGTCCAGATCTTCTACGAGTTGTGTAAATTCTGCTTTGAGGTCCATTTACTTTTCTGTAAAGTCGCTGTTTCTGTTGCTATTAACTTGTGTTATAATCTGTTTGAGATTCATTTGTAATCTGTTCATGCTATAATAATACTAGTAATTAAACCACTGTTGCTCACACATTCTTCCTTTTTTTTTCTTGCATGATCATCCCAAATATACGATTAATTACTGACTTGGTCAAGTCTTCTACTAAGGACGCTAAGAACTTCAAACCACGTTTAACTAACAATCCTATCAAACTTTTCTTGTTACCACGATCACACGTCTCATAGATATGACAACGCACAGCTGCCTCATTACATTCATGGTTATAAATTATGATCAAGAAATAAAAGAAAAGTGGCTATAAAATTACAATCATTTGGTTATCTATCAATTAATTGTTTGCCAAAGTACAAAAAGCAAGTAAAAAACTCATGAAGCATATGAGAAAATACTTGATCTTTCTTCTAATATTGCATGCACACTTTGTGAATCCAGCAAAGTGCAAGCATTTTGTGCTGGTGCACGGAGCCGGTCACGGAGCCTGGTGCTGGTACAAACTCGTTCCGTTGCTACGATCATCAGGCCATAACGTGACAGCCCTCGATTTGGCTGCATCAGGGATCAACTCAAAACAGGTTCTTGATGTTCCGTTTGTAGCAGATTATTTTGCTCCTTTGATAGATTTTATGGCTTCTCTGCCTTCCAATGAGAAGGTGATCCTTGTGAGTCATAGCTATGGTGGATTCCCTATCTCGCAAGCCATGGAGAAGTTCCCGAAAAGAGTTTCCGTCGCTGTTTTTATCACGGCCTTTATGCCCGGTCCACGAACCAACTTCTCTACCTTCAGGAAAGAGGTGTGCTACTACGGGAAATTTAAGTTTAATAATGCAATGGAAGGTTAAAGATTCTTTTTTATTGATGAATTTGAAACTGGCATTGGTATTTTCTTAGTAATGGATTAAGCAAATGCTGTTTCACAAATTAATTCGAAGCTTTATAATTTTTCTCTATTTCTGTATTGACATGTTCATATGTATGCTAGGTTGACAGAAGTCTAGGTGATAGAATGGATACTCATTACAGCTACGACAATGGACGCAATAATCCCGCAACATCCTCCAGATTGGGACCAAAGTTCATGGCAAAAAAACTGTATCAGCTAACTTCAATTTCGGTAAAATTACAGTAAATTTGATTAGACTTCAGTGTCTTTAAACTACAACTAACGCGCGCCATTTTATTGCAGGATTTTACACTCGCGACGCTTTTGCTGAGACCGTTACATGCTTACAGTGTAGAGGATGAGTCGAGGACACTAAGGTTGTCTAACGAGAATTATGGATCGGTGAGTCGCGTTTTTATCCTTATCGATCAAGATAAGGCGCTGAAGAGGTATTTTCAACGATGGATGATAAAAGAAAATCCACCAAATGAAGTGAGAGAGGTGGCAGATTCAGATCATATGATCATGTTGTCCAAACCGAATGAGCTTCTGGTTCAACTTCTGGATATTTCGCAGAAGTACTCCTGATTAGTTCTCTAATGGCTATCTCAATGTAATTTTCAGGAGAAATGTATTCAAAAAAATTTGCTACTAGTTATTACAATAATTGTTTTCGTGTTTGTAGTATTATATGCAGAACTTGTAATAGATTTTGAAGTGATTATGCTTGTTTAGATATGAATAGGAAGTCCACATAACTGAGATTTCTTTCTATATCCATGTTCAATGCATAAAGAAAATGATGAAGTCATAATATATGGCTCAGCTTGTTTAGCTTGTTGGATTGTTGTACACTGGCTAGAGCCTTACCCCTCTTCGAACGTCAAATATTCTGGTGATAAAACGATTATTTCGCACTCAAGTAGAAACAAAAAGTTTCTTCTCACCTAACATAGTAACCACAGGCCAATGAATCCACGGAATTTAAACGAAGGGGACAGTACATTTACAAAAACTCTAGCTAGAATAAATGAAGTAAACTTTGAATTAGAAAAAGCTAGAGTTATTACAAAATGCTAACAGGGTAATTCACTGAAAATCTGAGTAGCGCTCTTAAACACACATATTAGTCTAATATTTGTCGATAAATTCATCTTTGTTCTTATCATGACAGGACTAGACAGGGGCAACTATGTTGATGAGGCCAATATATTTGCACACAGAATAAGATATGTCGGTCATGTGAAGTAACAAGTATGGTTCGATCAGACGAGTACTCTATGTCAAGACTATTGAATATAAGGTTGCAACAATGGGAAATCCAGAAAGTGCAACAAAATTACACATCATGATCAGTTTATAGCTTCTTTTTTTTGAGTGGAGAGGTGGAGACTCGGTGCAATAGAACCTCCGATAACAACTCATGGAAAAGAAACATAACTCTTCCTTTCGAGCAAGTTAAAAGACAGGAGAAATACAACCAGCGTTTAACAGTTCTGTTTGAGCGCAACCTATAAAAGCTCCTCGGTGCTACAGAATATTCAGTTTGATGAGCCGCGATTACCAAAAGATCGAGTTCATCATCAAACCCTCACCAAATGCTAGTAAGCCTGAACGGTCTACACAGCAATCTAATCACAGAGAGTTCGAATCTATGACCTCATAGAAGAAGTAATAAACTAGTCCTTGATGAAATCAGGTTTATTCGAATCACTTATAATATACTTGTCCAATAAATTGACAACTAGAATATTGTATCTATTAGGTGAATATAAGCCGAATGTCGTGCTTCTTGGAAGACAAAACAATATGATATGGATGTTGATTAAGGATCAATAATGTGGTAGTGGTAAATTGTTTATTGCTTAAAGCAACTGGCAGTGTGTACTTTAACCATATAACATATCTATAGTATTATCTTGGGGGACCTAAGTACCTATCAGAAATTTTTTATTAGATCAGCCCTGTTCAGGTTGAGCAATCTTAGTCGATATACGATTCTTAGCCACAAACTTTCTTATTTTAATCGACACTAATGAACATATGTCGATGGAACTTGTTCTTTCGAGTATCTGTAGGAGTGTGGAGGGAGGATCAGTTTCTCGTAGCACACGACATGTAGAGCGTGGAGAGAGAATCGGTTTCCTTGGTATTTTTAGATGTAATAGAGTCACAATTCTGACCGATTAAGACACTTCGTCTTCTGCATCTTTTAGTCTTCTGAACTCTTCACCTCTCGGATCATATCTTATAGTAAAAACTATGGTTGATCAGACGAGTCTATGACTAATGAAGATAGGTTGCAAAGTGCTATTTACACCATGTTTAGGTTTGTCTTATGAAGTTTGCTCGACTAACGTTGTTTGTAGGTACTCTGTCTAACTCGAGAGTCTATCATGTGCATAATCTAAAGATAGTGGTCGTAGATCCCAAAGCCATACAAAATGGACTATGCCCACCTTTATCTGATTATATCTTATTTAGTTACTTGGAGAGGTTACTTTCATCCCTGATGAGGATTTATGGTTTAATATCTGCAATTCTGCATAGCCACATACGTTTTAAATTAAGAACTCAACTACCCATATCCTGATTAGTGCAGGCTAAATTGTCAAATTGCACTTTACATTATTTTTTGAAGGAGGGGCCATGCAAGATGTCGAACAAGTTAATCAAGTCAATTATAGTATGTTGATTTCGAATTATTTATAACAAACTTGTACCATAAAGTGAATAATTACCTTATTTTAATTATTAGGTGGATATGTGTCAAACATCGTGTTTCTTGGAAGGCCGACAATATATTATGTTAATTACGGATCAATTATGAGATAATAGTATATTCTTTATTGCTAAAAGCAACTTGCTACGTGTATTCAAATACTTAATCTATATTTAATGATAGTCAAGTTGAACTTTGAAACACTTTTAGCATCCCTAACTTTGTCTTGGTGTCAAAGCAATTATCCATTTCTCATGATGCTTCCATCTCCATTCTGCGGATTCAATTACAAACAGATGCTTCTAACACGTACAAGACAAATAAATTTGTCATAAACCCATTAAATAGAAGGGATAACTTATCTGCAATCCCTGAAGTTTAGTCTAATTACAGAAATCACTATTATTGTTTCAATAATTACAAGGAGACCCTTAAAGCTTAAAACAGTCTATAAAATAATCTATTTGTAATATACTTCAAAGCTCAAATTCCAGGAGTGTTTATGTATTTATTATAACCTGAAGAGTCTATATGTAGCTTTTTCAAATTTGAAGGGACGTTCATGCAATTATTCAAACAATAAGGAAGTTTCTGTGATTGAATCACAATATCACGAGTGTTAATGTAATTATCCCTACATAAAAACTCCCAGAAAGTTTTGAACAAGATGGGCTGTTCTACTAACAATTAAAAGAAAATATTATTAATGATTGAAAATCAGAAAAGAAAAAGAAACATACACCCAACAAATTAGAATGAGGTAAATAACTTTTGTAAATTGTATTCATAAACAAAACTGATGATCATCAAGATCACTAACAAAACTTTGTCTGCAGTTAACAAAACTATAAAGAAAAGGGCACAAACGCCACTTTACCTTAATTCTTGAAACTAAAAAATCAAAAAAAAAAAACAAGAACATAGAACAACTCGAACTGTACATGAGAGATTCTCTTTCAGACATAAATTACATCGTACAAAATCTAATTTAAAATACCAACGTACGGCACAGAATTAACTGCATAATTAGAATTTGCAGAACTGCTACTTTGATTAACCACATCACCAACCGCTTCAACAAAAACAACCACAAACTCTATAGCCAACTTCAACAATCCAAAGCAAATCTCCACTGTCTGAAAAACCATCATGCAATAATTTCCTTTTTAGTATATACTTTTGTGATATTCAACTTATTTCCGCGTCTATTTTTTTTTTTCCTTAAAAATGGTACATTTTATGGGGTATTTATAGTGTCCATGTAATAGAATAGTACAAAAGCAGGAGAAAAATTGGCTTTTGAAACTTTGAGGGGTCATAATATTATAAAAACTCCACCCCATATTTTATATGACATATGTGGATTCGAGGAACACGTAGACATAGAAATAATATCCCAACTAGAAATTATTGGCATGGGTGGGAATGAATGTGATTGGTAGGTTAAGATAAAGGGTTTTTTGTTGGTATTTTTTAATTTTGAGAAAACTGGACTTTATTTTCTAGATGTGATGTGACGTTGTTGTTAAATATGGAAGGTCATTATGAATTATGAGCCTTATCCAAATTGGGGTTCAAGTGGAAGTTTAGTATATTGCCTTGGCCAAACAATGAACCAATGTATAATTGTAAATAAATTATGGAAATTTGTTATTGATGGTACATATTAGAGTACCCTAAAAACTTGTACGAGGGTATATCTGACTATTCTCACTTGTTGCCCTATGACTTTACTTCAAATACGCGTTGACCTCTTGAGGAACATATAAGGTCATCGTGTCGACCTACCTATCTCTCACGAGCCGCCACTATACACCCTCGACCGGGGTCCGTGCATGAGAGCAAATGAGGCCTTAGAACTTAAGGGGGCACAGACTTGCACGAGACACTGACCCATCGTCATCACTCGAGTCCCTCAACGTGGGAGACATTCTCCTAGACAACCTAGTCATCGTGTCACGCTGAATTTTTTTGCCCTCTTGTTCACTGAGTTTATCATCTTTCGCTCAATCACAACACCCACCATATCTTAACCAGAAAACACCTTCGGCGCTCCCGAAATGCAAATTCCACACATGAAACATGTCAACTTCACAGTAGGTTAAACACGGTTGATCTCTAGCCTATGTTGACTCTACTGCATGAGGTGACCGAGTACAACAAGTGGTGAAGCTTGACAATGTCTTAACCTAATACCTACCGATACGTGTTCAACTTTCATGCGACCATAAATAGTCCCGTGCATGCAATGTAAAAGACATCAAATACTTGCTTTACATAATTTTCAAGAATTCATTTTGAAGAGTTAAACTTGTTATTAGGATTAGGTGTTCTCGATCTAATATTTATAGACAATATAGGCCTCATAAACGTGATTATCTTCATCACTCGTGTTATAAATTATAAGTATAGTCGCGACATATTGTTATTGATTGCATTCCTATATCTTAGAAAAAACCGACACGAGAAAGCTATAAAAAACATGCAACATTTTATGCAGTTAAAAATTTAACTGTAATACCACATATCTCGTTCCACTTGACATATAAATGATTCGAAGGGATAAGTATGTTTAGGTACTAGGATGCATGGCATATTCCAATTTGATTAATATTGTAACTGTCCGTACGCATATCAACATCATTGTGATAAAAAGATTCGAATGCAAATAGTAAGACGAGTTCTTTCAAATGGGGCATTAATAATTAAGTGCCTTGTTAGAATTTTCTATTCCGAATTATTTTACGTGGAATCAAGCATACGTTGGATATCTGCCCCAGAATCAACAACAATTATTATCATTTAATCATTGGTACTTAGCAATCTTATTCTAATCTAACTTTTAATTTCAAAATTAAATAATTTACTCGTGTTGGAAGCCTTGGTCAATCGTAATCCAGATACCCAGTCAGCCATAACATATATTGGCTTAAATCTTTCAGAGTTGTAAGGATAATTGGCCAGTCTCTAGATATAGGAAATCAATGGCAAAATTAATACAATTTCCTCGAGGAAATTCAATATTTAAGTTTAATTTTGTAACAGAGAAATTAAATCAAATTGCTTAAGGTCGCCTTTCTTAGGAAAAGCCACTAAGGCCAATGTATTTGGAAGATTCTTTTTTTTTTTTTTTTTTAATGAACATGTGTTTGGAAGACTTGATTGAATATATAGATTTATGGATAATGATGAAGAACAGATATTTGTATCAAAACTAAATTGCTAAGTCGTCGTCCATTTTTTTTTAAAATATATATATTAGAAACTTATTCCATTTTTCTTGCGTACGTACTTATTATTTTCATACAAAATATATATAGGAAGGAAATCAACCAATGAAGCAATCACGAGACACAGTTCTTTTCTAATTTCTCGTGCCTTTCAAACATACGAATCGAGAAGCGAAATATGTTTTTCTAATTATTTTCAATGTATTCGTTTCTTAAATTCATTCTAATTAGTCCAAGTCGGTTTTGGGGTGCTAGTACAATTATCTCCGGCTAAAATATTCATGCGTATAGTATTTGAGTGTGGCTGCCTTGTTTTCTTTACACGCCCTCTCAAAAGCAGCTGCGAGCGAATGTAAGGTCTTTAATTACTCTTTGTGAGGAGATCAACAAGTTGGTCGCGAGTGCTAATAAAAGGGACATCAACCCCTTTAATGAATGCTTTCACGAACAAAATAAAAATCGATGGCAACGTGTTCCATTTGAATGAATGAGTAGCTCCAATATTGTCACATATCACAGGCTTGGAGTACTGTATATGGGGATGTGGAGTTTCGACAACAGGTTTTGAATCCAATTTATAACCTCGGATTTGGTTGTAGCTATTTAGTTAGGCCTTGTATCTGGCTTCAATGGATGGGCCTGCAACGGACCGTTGCTTATGCGAACTCCAAGATATAGGATTTCTGGATTTGACCAAGAAATACTATAAAAGCAGTAGTGGAGGTCCTATTCTTTGGATTAATCGCCCAATCATCATCAGAATAAGCCCGAAAAGTATCAAAATGCCAGGAGTTATAGTACCCTTCAAATAGGGCAGTACACGCCTCACACCATTCCAATGAATTAGATCAATGGCCGGGGCACAAAAAATTGGGTGAGTCCATTGACAACAAACATAATGTCACATTGAAGCAAACTTCTCTTTTATAAAGAACATATAAACCGATGGAGTTCGGATGAGGTAAACTCTATTACTGTGTATTCCCTTCGCCAGATGATGTTCGTCGGTTGGTCCTAAACTAGAATTATACGACTTGAATGTCGTCCGCTCGTGTGTTGGACTGCCACATTTAACATGTACATCACCTATATTACATAAAATTCCCAGAAACCTCTCAAGCAGCATACTTAGTACCTTTTTTCAGCTTAACAAATATTTCTTCTCCCATTAACCATATTTAGTATGAATTATCAATCAGAAAAAAAAAAAAGCAAACATTCCACAAAACAGAATGAGCTAAATAACTTTCGTATTGATCATGAACAAAACTGACAATGATCACTAACAAAACTTTGTGTGCATTTTACAGAAGAAGAAAATAATGGAACAAACACCACTTAACCTTAAATATTCTTGAAAAAAATAATGATTAAAAGAACAAGAACATATAACATCATGAACTCGAACTATACATGGATTTCTCTTACATGCACATATACACCTATATACAAAACTAAGGTAAAATACCAACATAAGGTATAGAAACTGCATAATTAGGATTAGCAGTGATTGCAGAACTGTGACTTTGATTAATCACATCATTAACTGCTTCAACAAAAACAACCACAAACTCTATTGCCAATTTCAACAATCCGAAGCACATCTCGAGCGTCTGTAATACCATCATTCAAAAAGAAGTTTTTTTTTTTTCTTTTTCCTCTTAGTATAATTCTTCTGATTTCCGCGTTTTTTGTTCCTTAAAAATGGTACATTTTACGGGGTATTTATAGTGTCAATGTAATGATTTAAGGAGTAGGAGTAAATTGCATAAACAACCCTTGCTGTTATTTCTAATTAGCAAATACCACATGTGTAATTCAAAAATTAGCAAATACCCTCTGATCCTCTCACTATTCATTGATCTGCAGGATGGCAAATAACCTTTATGTGTAATTTTTGTTAGTAATTAAATACCCATATGTAAGTCAAACTTCGGCAAATTAATAAGAGCCTCCTATTATTTATTGAGCTTGCATGTATCGAAATTGATAGCAAAAATTGTTATAGTACTTTACTAGTGTATAAAGGGTTGATATTGTTTAAAGTAAAGTACATATACATTCTTCCAATTAGTTTGAAAAAATAAATTACATTTTAGATCTATGAAAATAAAATAAGGTTATGATTACTTTCTTAATGTTTTAAAAGATCTCAAAAAGAAGAATCTCAAAAATTTATTGAAAAATTAATAGTATTTAGTTTAGCAAACACATATTTAACATAAAACTGGTTAACAAAAAAATTATTAGTTATTGATACTAGAAATATAATACAAGGGGTTTTCGCAGTTTTGAGCTTACCGAAGTGTATTTGCTAATAAAAACTACACGGAACGTAGTCATTTGTAAATTAGGAATAGTACAGGGATTATTTTTGCAATTTATTCAATGATTTAGGACAAGTGGAGGTGGAAATCTGGCTTTTGGAAATCCGAGGGGTCGGAATATTGTAAAAACGCCACCCCATATTTTTCGTTCTATACATGAGAAATGTAATTAGGAAAACACGTGGATATGGAAATAATATCCCAACTAGAAATTATTGGCATGGGTAGGAATGAATGTGATTGGTAGCTTAAGAATAAGGGTGCTTCTTTGGTGTTTCTATTTCAAAAATTAGACTTTATTTCAAGATGTGAATGTGACATTAGTGTTATGAAAGGTTAAATAAGCTTCAAGAGCTAGCCTTATCCAAATTGTGGTCAAGTGATAATATAATATAGGATTAATTTGTTGGGTGGAAATATAATAATGGTTTAACCAATTGGAAAAACAATATGAGAAAAAGGGTAAAAGGGCATCATTCAACAACCACTATAATATCAATTAACTGCACAAATCACATTACTTGTTTGGAAAACTACGTAAAACTACACCTAGACATAATTGATGTGTCAAAAGAATCCTTTATGTTTTTAAGAAATCACACACACATACACACACATGTATGCAACGTATATATGTATATGTGTGTGTGTAATATTTCTCTGTGAATGTTGAGATGTATAATATAAGTAACTCATATCTCAATAGTACTTCGTGTTATTCATTCGTATGCATTTATACCATGCATCAATGTTATATTTAGACATTTTGTGGTTGCTTTAACTGATTTACATAATAAAGTTATTCTTTTTATAGTGTATATACATGAATAACAGTCAAACCAAGGTATTTGCGTAAGAATAGCTAGATACCAATGAGTCTATTGTTTATTTACATTTTAACATCACAAATTTACATTTATCCGTCATATGTGGATTCCTGAATGATTATCGTATTGAGTTACTAGACGTACATATATATTGAGATTTAAAATATGTGACACAACAAAAACTAAAAAGTAAAGTAATATATACAACTATATAAATAAACTCATATATATTACATGTTATATTGACATGCATAACATTTTTCTGTTCAAAATAATGGTAAAAAAAGGGAAAAAGATGTTATTGCAATAGCATATAGTACTGTGCATGGTATGAATGTGGACGAACAAGTGTCTAGGCACGAAATGTAATATTCCACTTTGATTAATATCACGTTACAGTAATTATATATCCGTACACATATCATGATATCAACATCACCGTGGGTTCTAACATATTCAAAGACAAAAACATACTCGAAAGTAAACAGTAGGACGACTTCCTGTTCCAACGGGTCATTAATTAAGTGCCTTAATTAATTAAAACCTTTTTTATTGTCAATTATTCTACGTAAAAAAAATCAAGCTTACGATTTCTAGGATCTACTAAAATGATTATCATTAAATCATTGATATCACACAAGTATATTTTATTCGTGGTGCAAACTGCAAACATTGGGGTGCAATTTAGAGACCCAGTCAGCCGTATTATATAACTAGGTTTTAAGTGCAGGTAAGAAGGAAACGCAACGAGCCAAAGTACATAGGGAAAAGTATCATATTATAATTTTTTATTAAGATGGCCATAAATCACATGAAGACTCTAAATATATGTAGATTTACAATAATTATCGTCAAGATACGTTTTCTTTAACAATCATATATAGAAACTTATGAGTGTCCATCAAATTTTTTCGGTCCATTGTTACATCAGTAATATATACTACATATATACCTTATTTCCTTATTTACAATAATAGTTACATTGGATTGTGAACAACGGGTAGTAAATAAAATAGAGTACAATGTGGATGTAGTATTGTAACATGTTTTTTTTGGTCAAGTACTATTATTACTAATAAGATTCTTGAAGTTTCCTATGTGTAACGTATGAGTGTGAAATGTGGCAAAACGTAAGTTGGTAACAACAAGAGTAAAAGTACCATCATCAACATTGACAAAAGCCACTTAAAAAACTTTAGGAAACAATTGATGTATTATAATTGGTCATGACACATGATATACTCCGAATAAGCCAATTTTGACTACCAAACATGTTCGGCCCACAAACAAATCCTGAAGATAAACTAGCAGCTAAGCTAGAACCCGAGGTGAATTGACCTTGATCAACATGTTCTACCCCGATCAATCTAATTGACCATGAGATCGATCTGTGTTGGATCATGATCCTACTCTATCATGTATCGATTCTCATCCACCCCCGGATCATAATCAACCATGAGATCGACCCTGGATCTCCTTCAATGACCAAGCTAGGTCATGGTCGATCACGAACCGACCAAATTAACGTATTCGGCTCTACGCACAAAACTATGACGGCTAATTATGATTCTTTTCGAAATATCTTGCGAAACACGAAGAAAATCACCTGAAAAATTATTCATAAGAGAAGTTACTTCATTTCCACTCTACATTATCCTAGGTCAACCTTGTCGACCTTTATTGCACTAGCTCTTACCGTTGTCAGTTAATCTATCAATTGTAACACCTAATTTGCCTCCTAATCGACTTAGGTATCTGATGTTATATGGACGATTAGCCCCCTACTTAGCTCATATATTGTGTTTGAGTGCGTGTTGCCAAAATGTAAACTGATATATATTCTTGAACAACATGTGCCAGTCTGATGTACAATATCAAGAGAGTCATACTAAAATATCACACGTTATTACCAAACATTTTGATTTGTAACATATGTACATCTATATCAAATACAATTATATTGATAGAGTTCTTTTAAAATTCATTTTTAATACTCGGATGTCGCAAAACATGTACCCAACTGCACCACTCTTTAATAAATTTATAACAAAGATAAAGATCTTCCGAGTTAGGTTCGATTCTGAGGAAATAAAAAGGCGTGGCTTCAAAGAAACAATTTCGTCAAGTAATCACATATTTTAGTCGTGATTCATGTGTTGCAGCGAGACGCCCAAACATACGAAAAAAGTCAAGATTATTAATAAATTGAATTAAGAGGATTAGGGGACATGATCCAGTTTCGAGGATACACTTTCATCAACAAAATCAGATATTTTACTCACCGTTTGTCATACATAAACACGTGTACGCGAGAAATTAATCAAGTATATCCAGAAAAGAGATTTCTAGTCGAAATAAGATTAGTTATTAAATCATTGACCAAGTTAACATAATTGAATTGAACGTGTAGAACTAAAGAATTTTTATAAGACTTTATAGAAACGGCTTTTTACATTATTTTAGTTACAATTTTCTTTACAAAAAATAAAGTGGTAGTAAATATTATTTGTAAACTACATTGAGAAGTAGTTTTTTTTTTTTTTGTTGTTGATCGAAGAGAAGTAGCTTTTTACTTTCTAAAATACTATATCTACAAAAACAGTTTGGAAAACCACCCTTATGTAAGCAAAAGATAGCAGTGCAAATAATGTATGTGGGCTCAAAAGCTACTATAAACATTCGAGAATACCACCTTGGACAAGATTTTGTAATTAGATAACTTTAGAAAATAATAAGATTATATTAACATGGCATATGGCCTATTAGGCACCGTATGAATCAACTTTTTAATTGTTGGTCTTATAGTTTAAGAGAAAGGCCCATAACTTTGTAATGGCCCAGTTAAGCCCACTGAGATTTGATTGCTAAACTGGGCCTTTGCGTTCGAATATTCTTACATGCTAAGGGTTGCAGGAATTAGGAAGTAATTTGGGAAGTGATATTTCACTTCAGCATCACCACAAAGATTTGGTTCTTTTTCAGTTTTTTGTTTATTTTCCTATATATACCATTTAACAAATCATGTGACATAATGTCTGCAACTTAATAAAATACATGTAATTACCACAAAAAAAAATGAAATTATCACCTATCAAGGTTTTTCTTCAAAAAGCCTATTTGACGAAAAAAATCCTTTTTGTGCAATTAATATATGGATGATTCAATGCAACCAATAAATATGGAAATAATTTCTAAAATATAAGGCTTTGCTCTTCCTATAATCTTATCTCAACCATACATTTATATCAACAACAAAGTTGAATACACCACGTCGTTGTGCAACGGTTGCACAAAGTAATCTCTCGATCTTAACATTTAGGACATAATGTGCTGATAGTTTACAGTAGAGAACAATTTAGCGTACAGATACATGAAAGATAATTAATAATTTCGATAGACATATAATCTTTTAAGAATATATTTCATTGTAGGTCCTCCAGTGACCTCATTCCAGTTATGGTTCGTAAAGGTGATACATTTTGCTTTTAATTATCTAGTGTGAGAACACACTGAGAGGTTTCACAACGATATTTTAAATGACCAAAAGTAGAATGAGACTACACTGAAAGAACACAAATTAAATAAACTCCACATTCATATATTAAGTCAAAATTGACCTTATAATTATAAAAACGAAAGTATATTTATAGAAAATGTAAGAAACTACTTCAAAGAACCAAAACCAATCGAGCAAGTCCAAATAAAAAAAAAACAAATTATCAATCTTATTCTAAACCCAATAACAAAAGTCTATATTCAAAAAGTGGGCCCCCACACCCCCAAAAGGTCCAAATTTCAAATTGAATATGAATTACATAGCCGTTTCATCACATTTTTCAAATTATTACACTTTCAAACACTTTTTCCCTTTTTTCCAACAATACCCCTACACAAAATTTAAATCCTCGTACCGCTATTATATTTTTCCCCAAATTTCAAATTCAGATCTCATTTTCACAATCTTCTTGATTCTCACAACAGTCACTTACTCAGTGGCAAACACACACACACACACACACACACAGTCAATTAAACCCAGATGAAATCTTGATAATAAAGGAGATATGTGCACAATAGAGATGATTGTGATTCAAAGATTTTAGTTAAAAAGCTAACATTTTTTCAACTGAAAATACAAAACCCTATTAGGGTTTGTCTCATAATCGAGAAGCTATTTCGAGTTTTCGGGGAGTTGGGATTCTTTTTGTCACTTCTTCTGTCAGGTCAGAATCACTGCCCTGTTTTTTTAATTCAGCTGAAAAAATCAAGAAATGTTGTCGTTTGAGTTAATTTGATTGATTTTGTTAATGGGGTTTGTGCACATTTTGGCCCTTTGAGCTGAAGAAATCAAGAGATGTTAATATCTTTAGTGTTGTTTGTGTTAATTTGGTTGATTTTGTTAATGGGGTTTGTGCACATTTTTGGCCCTTTGAGCTGAAGAAATCAAGAAATGTTGATCCCTTTATTGTTGTTTGTGTTAATTTGGTTTGTTTTGTTTCTGGGGTTTCCGATAATTTTTCCCTTTCAGCTGAAATTAGAGAAATATTCGCGTGCAATCGTTATTTGAATTTGAGTTTCACTGCTTTCTTTATGGGGAGTAGCAGATTGTTGAATCTCTTAATTGTTATTCGGGTTAATATGGTCGCTTTTTTTTTTAGCCGATTGCAAAAATTTGTCCACTCTTGATTGAGCTGAGATTCGTTTATGCTTATGTTTTCTGATATGTGGCAGAATGTTAAGGGACTTCAAGTTCTTGCGCCGAAATACGGGTAAGAACCCTAACACAGAGGAAGCAGAGAATGTGCCAGTAAACTCCAAGGATTCACTGAACCCTCAGATCAGTATGGACCCCTCGAGGCCGCCTTTGAACGCAATTCAGGATCCGGCACAAACTTCAACGTACATTTCGAATAAAGAATCGAGTAGTGTGAAGGCCAATCAAGTTGATAGAACACCTACGAAGCCAAAATCCAGATATTCGGAGACATCAGTGCCATTCAGGACTCCTGAAAAGCAAGCGGTGATGTCGAGAAATAAGTCTGGAAGGGGTCCGAAGAGTGAGTATCCAGTGAATAATGGTGTTGTGGAGCAGAAGGAGGAGGGAAGGGTTGTAGGAAATACATGTACTCCTAGATCTACTAGGACCATGGGAAGAGGTAATACAAGTTATTCGGAGTGTAATTCTACACAAAGCACACCTAGTAAGAGTGTGAGCAAACCTCCGAGTACAGGTTACTGCTTAACCACTGTTTCTAAGCCTCCACTAACTGGTGGTGCCCGTACGGTTAACTTTGCTGCATTGGCTAGAGGAATTCCGAGTTCCAGTAGTGCTGCCACAGTTGTTAATACTGTTGAGGTTCCTTATTTTGAACTCAAGGAAGATCCGTCTTTTTGGATGGAGCACAATGTTCAAGTAAGCTACTTCTCTGTAATTGTCTCCACTCCATAAACATTTCCAAGAAAAGTTATTGGACTTCTCTTCATTTCTGTTAATTTGCCTCATCACCTAAATCTGATGTTTAGGTTTTAATACGTGTGCGGCCACTGAATAGCATGGAAAAGAGTAGTTTTGCCTTCAATAGGTGCTTGAAGCAAGAGAGTTCCCAATGCCTCACCTGGATTGGGCAGCCTGAGACCCGCTTTACTTTTGATCATGTAGCATGTGAAGCTATAGATCAGGTATGTACAATTGTCGTTTCCATAATGAGTTGTGCCCGAGAGCGTGACTAATGTGTTTTATTTGCAGGAGACACTCTTTAGGATGGTTGGATTGCCCATGGTGGAGAATTGCTTGTCTGGATACAACAGCTGCATGTTCGCATATGGCCAGGTAAGGCTATTCTCTGCCTATATTTGTATATTATTCTGTCTGGAAAAGTAATTACAGTATCGAATTTCAGTATGTGCAATGTTCAAACAGTCGTGTCGTGGTATGTTCATGTGCTAAAAAGTGAAGTGGTTGCATTCATTTCTAGATGTCATACTTATTATGGATTCTTTGATCTTTGGACTTTATATACCTCTTTAATTAAATTCTTAAGGTGCTATCTGTAAGAAACCTCTCTCTATAAATTTTATTAAATGAAAGTTGATGGCGGAAAAATGCCTTTCAAGTCTCCACACCTTTGACTGCTCTCTACTGTAGCCTGCATTCAAGAAACCACAGCCTCATGTACACTTCAGATGTCGGTAACCGGATACTGATTCATCCTGTATTGGCGTGTTTCTATTCTAGCATGAACTAATATGATTATATTTTAATCTCAACTCATATAATGTCAATATATAGTATAATTTTGCAGTCCTTTTATTTTAGTGACTTATAGTGGGATTATAACCTGTCATTTCTGTACATATATTATGTTATCCTCTCAAGCCTATACAAAGTATTCTTTATTTCTGATGAAAATGAACTATATCGTTCACATTGTTTTTGTTTCCTGCATCTTGAAATATATAAAATTGATGTTGTAGACTGGTAGCGGAAAAACTTACACAATGCTTGGTGAGATTGAAGAACTACAAGTCAAGCCTAGTCCAAATCGGGGGATGACACCACGCATATTTGAATTCTTGTTTGCAAGGATTAGAGCGGTAACCTTTATTCTCTTTTACTGTCATTGCTACTTTAGTTTCTGGTTATTGTCAGAAAATGAATATGTTTCTCATGTAGGAGGAGGAAAGCCGGAGAGATGAGCGGTTGAAGTACAATTGCAAATGCTCTTTCCTTGAGATTTATAATGAACAAATTACTGACCTTCTTGATCCTTCATCCACAAATTTGATGGTACCTTTGCTTCCTATAATTTAATCTGCTATCTGAATTACTCCATTATTATGATTGTGTACTTATTTCTCAAAATATCTATCTATAAGTTGCGAGAGGATATGAAAAAAGGCGTGTATGTGGAAAATCTATCTGAATTTGAGGTCCACACTGTGGGAGATATTCTTCAGCTTTTGAGTCAGGTGATTATACTTTACTTTTTTTTCATTTTTTACTTCGTCCAAGCATCAAGATGCATCTTGATGTATGATTCGAAAGATTGTCCCTTGGATTAACTTATTGGGCTGTATTTATGATTTAGGGTTCATCAAATAGAAAAGTTGCTGCAACAAATATGAACAGAGAAAGCAGCCGTTCACACAGTGTTTTTACTTGTGTGATTGAGAGTACATGGGAGAAGGATTCAACCAGCAACTTTCGTTTCGCTAGGCTGAACCTTGTCGACCTTGCTGGTTCTGAGAGGTATTAAATTAAAGTTAACTAAATCCTGATATAAGAAGGGACTTTATTGCTTTATTATATATTTGTTTTTGCTGTATCCTTAACAGACAGAAGTCTTCTGGTGCTGAGGGTGAACGTCTGAAAGAAGCTGCAAACATTAATCGATCTCTTTCAACACTAGGGTATTGCCATGGTTCTTAGTTATTGCTGAACCCCTGCATTATTATTGCAATCTATCCCCTTTATTTACTTTTATCTCTTTTTCTTTTTCCTTGACTTTGCTAGTTGACATAAATGTGCTTTTGCAGTCATGTAATTATGGTCTTAGTGGATGTAGCAAATGGCAAACTCAAGCATGTTCCTTATAGAGACTCACGATTGACATTTCTTCTTCAGGTGGAATATTAATTTTCTTCTTATAATGTGGCATAAGTTATGTTTAAGCTATACTTATCTTCTAAACTGAAATTAAATGCAGGATTCTCTTGGTGGAAACTCGAAAACAATGATAATAGCGAATGTTAGCCCATCTATCTGGTACACAATATATCACCCCCTTGAACCTTTTTTTGATGCTGGATGACATCATATTTTTGGCCTTCGAGTTTTGGGTTTAGTCAGTATTATAACTATTAATCCATCATTACAGCTCCGCAGCTGAAACATTGAATACTTTAAAGTTTGCTCAGCGAGCAAAGCTGATCCAGAATAATGTAAGCTTCATTAAGATTGATGAAAACAGTTAGTTTGCAAAAACTCCATGTATCTAATATGGTCTCTTTTGGATTTCATCTTAATACAGGCCATCATCAACGAAGATTCCTCAGGAGATGTCGTAGTGTTGAAACATCAAATACAGCTATTAAAGGTCAAACCTTTTCCCATGGCCATTAAGTGTTGAAATTGATCTATATCTCATTTTATACTGAAAATTGTGATATTCATGAAACAGGAAGAGCTTTCTGCTCTCAAGCGTGAGAAGGTAACTCGATCTTTATCATTTGGGCCCATCCTTGATAGAGACACAAGAAATAACGACGAGGATGACTGCAACAAATGGAAAGTCGAACAGGATAGTATGCTTGGAAGAGAATCTAATGGTGTTCTCAGAGTCTCTTGTAAGCAGGTCCGACATACTACTGTATCTTGTCCTATTTATTTCTGAAGAGATTTTCTCCACTTTCCTACTTCAGTCAAATAATTATTTCTGTTGGAAATAATGATCGACCTTCAGGAATTGTGTATTCTAGTTACCATGGAACCCATTACAGTGGGTCCCGAATGAGTCCATGTTGTATGTAGAGTCTAGACATTGGGACAACACCTAAGTTAAGGACTATAATTTGGTTGTAATAGGGATACCCCTTTAGCTTTTCTCATGATTATTGACACTCCTATTGTGCTCCTTATCTTCAGGATCTATTTGTCCAACGTGTCTGATATATTTTGTCCTATGATTGCAGAATATCTACTATGACTGACTTTGAGTGTAGTAATCGTTTTTGTTAATCATGCAGCCTTTAACATAATTATCTTTTACTAATGTTGCATGTTCATAATTGTGCATTTCCTAAACTAAGTTGACATGCTAAAATTGCTGGCTATCCTCCTGAATCAGTTATCCGTTTGTCTTTTTACTGCAGTTAAAATCAGTGGAAGCCACACTTGCTGGAGCATTGAGGAGAGAACAAATGGCAGAAACTTCTATTAAACAACTTGAAGCTGAAATTGAGCAACTGAACCGTCTGGTACGTCTCCCTTCTCTCTCTATGGTACAATGAGTATTTGTAGATGTAAATGTAGAGCTTGTCTCCATTCTGCTCTTTAGAAGGCTCAGAAATTCTTGGATCGCATTGCTTCTCAGGTGAGTCAAAGAGAGGAGGACACCCGATGCACAAAAATGATGTTGAAATTTAGAGAAGACAAAATCCAAAGAATGGAGTCTCATCTAGGTGGCTTAATCTCCGCAGATGATTATTTACTGAAAGAAAATGCAGCACTTTCAGAAGAAATCCAGCAGCTGCGAGCAAGGATTGATAAAAATCCTGAAGTCACTCGATTTGCTGTTGAAAATATCAGGCTTTTGGAGCAAGTTCGTCGGTATGTTCTGAAATCAGAACTCAGTCTTATTGAGCTTTTATTACCTGTGCTTAACTTTACCCCAAAAAAATATTTTTTCTGGAATTTGTAGGTTTCAAGATTTTTATGAAGAAGGGGAGAGGGAAATGTTGATGACCGAAGTATCTGAATTACGAAAACAGGTAACTCAACTACATTCCGGCAGCATATATATTCTGCTTATCAATTTGTTCAAAGCCTTGACTATGCTAATTTTTGTTGTCAGCTTAATGCCTTCCTAGACGGAAATGTAAAGAATCCTACCCATCTTGATACAAAGGTGGCGTATCATGTGATCTCTTTGTAAAACTCTTTTACTGGTTTAGGGGAAACTTTAGAACTGCAATTGAGGTCAATCAATTGATCAGAAGCCTCATAAAATTCTTGTTTCAATTCTGATACAGGGTACTATTACTGACTGCAAGGAAAATGATTTAATTCATGAGGAGGTTAAGATTTTTGTATTCCTTGAACTAATACTTTGAGAATTTTGTCAATCTTGGTCTCTAATAATTATATTCTTCTGCAGTTGAGAAGAACCCTTACTGAGTTAGATGAGAGTAAAGAGAAGCTAGCCTCTTGTCTGAATGACAATGCAAAGCTCAGAGTGTAAGAGCCCTGGCTTCTTTACAATCTGATATGATTTCATCTATTCTTTATGATCTCATATCCAGTTTTACCAATTTTTACCGTCTCTCATGCTAATATTCTGCAGAGAGCTTGAAGAGTTGCGTTCATCATTAGGTGCTACCACATTTGGTACTCAAGAACATAATTGCAGTTCAGAAGTCATAAAGGTATAAGTTGTAAATATTAAATTCCCAAAGATAGAAAGAGATGTAACTTTAGAACTGCTTTTGTAGTATGCTAGGCAAGGGTTTATATTTTTCTTTTTCAACCATTTGGGGTGCAACTAATAGCAACTTGGGCAGAAAATTAATGACCGTTAAGATTCTTAGTTATATTTACGTTCGCATGGGATAACATTTTTTGTTATTGAACTGATATTAAAAATTTACTTCCAGGAATCCATAGTGGAAGTTCCTTTTTTCAATAATCAGTCAATACCGACCACCCATAGAGATAAACAAGAAACAAGTTCCGGAAATCATACAAAGCACGCAGAAGATATCATGGATTTACAACTGGAGTTGGATATTCTGAAAATTATTCTGCAAGAAGAGAGGTTACACCGGGCTGAAACAGAGGAAATGGCGCAGAGTGCAAAGGGAGAACTTCAGTCATCAAAAGAAATTGTTGTTTCTGTGACAAAAGAACTTGAAAAAGTACAGGAAGAGCTCAAAAATGCAAAGTTGGTTATTGAAGCTCTTGAGTCCCAACAAATCCTTTCCATTAACGAGATAGAGGATCTTAGAAACTCTAACATTCAGTATGAAGAATTGTTAAGCAGAAAGGAGCTTGAGATGTCTTCTGGAAAGGAGCATTCGGAGAGGGAAGACTCCCCTTTAGAAGCAAAGTTGAAAAAGATGCATGAATCTCTTGAAAAAGCTAAGCGACTGAATAAGGGCTATCAAAGTGGCCTTGCAGTGCAAGCATCTAACGATGAAGAAACAGAAGAAGTCCGCAAACAGGTTGAGGCAGAAACTGCAGAGGTCATTGTTTGTTTGCAGGAAGAACTTTCTCTTCTTCAACAGGAAGTCCATGAGAGTAAGATGAAAGAGATGGATACTAGAGAAAAGTTAACATTATTGCAGACTGAAATGGAAATCATGGAGAATAAGTTACATTCACGGTGTGAAGATAATGCTAAATTAGCTGAAATGCTGGAAGACAAAGAAAAGGAATTAAGAACATTGTCCGAAGCATGGGAGGTAACTGCTTATGAAATTGAAGGCATTCTCGCTGGTGGACATGAGGCTCTCAAAGATGCATCTGACCAGATTGATCTTATTACTGTTTCAACCCCTCATAAACCAAGTTGGATATCTGAACAGTTTGCAAAGATGAAAAAACATATTATCGAGAAGGAATTAGTGACTGAAGAGCTCAACCAATGTTTACGAGATGCAATAGATAGGAGAAATGATATGGAAAGCATGCTGAGGTCATTGAGAGGGGCAGCTTTGGTCATGGCTGAAACACACCAACAGGACTGCATTGAAAAGGACGAAAAAATTCTCCTTTTGACATCTGACTTAAATCACAAGTCAGCCACTGTTGCAGAGCTAGAGAGATTAATTAAGCATGGAAAGGATCAACTTGGAGCAACATCTTCTTGTGCAACAGCTGCTTTAGTGATGGTTAACAGATTGTCTGAGTTGAATTCGGACTATAAGGACTCCTTAAATGATAAGGATGTTCAGCTTAAAGAGTTGCAAGAAATTAGTTCCAAGGATGATTGTATTCTCCAAAATCAGGCTAGAATAATCGATGAAGCACATCAAAAGAATCATTCTCTCCAAGTGGAGTTAGAAGCATCACAAGAATATTGCACCAAACTAAGGCATCAGCTATCCGAGGAGCAAAACAATTTGGAAGCTATTCAAGTAAGGCTTGAAGAAAGTGAAGAATTGAAAATCATAGAAACCAGGGAAAAACTCAAGGATCTAAATTCTGGAGTTTCAACACTGAAGCTGTGCATGAATGAGTACGTGAAGCAAAGTGGAGATCATCATAAAGATACGACTTCAGAGAAGTCAATTTGTTTTTCTGCCGATGAATGTGAATCACGGGTAATCTCTTGCTGCACATCTCCTTAGAACCTCCAGATTGTTTCTTGACTTGATTGCATATTTGATTTACTACATTACATTAACCTTGTTGCAGACAGGCACCAGAACAGAGCAAGACATAGTTGAGACTTCAAACTGTTTCTCTCACGCTGACACCACAAAGGAATGCAAGATTAATGAAAATAGTTTGGGGTCTGAAAGAACTTTGAAGAATGTGAAAAGCAGAGATGCTACCATTATTCTCCTAAAGAAAGAGATAGAATCTGCCCTCAGAAGCTTAAAAGAAGTGCAAGCTGAGATGGGTAAGTTGCGGCGTGAGAAAGAAGAGATTTCATTGTCCGAGAAACATAGTCGAGAGAGCATTGAGTCTTTGATGAATCATGCAGTTCTTCTGCAAGATGCTATGGATAATTTTGAATCTGAATTCAATCTTAAAGTTAATTCTTTGGATGGTAAGTTAGGGAAAATGGAAGAAGCCATACAAGAATCTTGCAGTTCCTGGTTCCAGCAAAGAGAGGTAGGCCATTAAATTCCTACAGTATACTTCTAACAATGACCTATGAGCTCTAATATAATCTAATTGAGCTCCCTAAAAACTTCAATGCTTCTAAGTTCTTTTACGCCACCCCTTTCCAGTGAGGGGCTTAGCACTTTATTATATGCCACCCTAAACACAATCTAACTGCTTACTGTAATGTGTAAATTTTCATATTGTTGACCTACTGACCGTTAACTCTTGTGCCTTGGAAACCAATCTTTTGCAGTTACTTGAGGCAGAACTAGATGATGCTAAAATTATTGCTGACCAGAAAACCATTGAAGCCTCATGTATTTTTGAGAAATTTGAGGAAGTTCAAGACACAATGAAGGAAGCAGACATAATGATAAATGAGTTAATGATAGCTAATGAATCCTTGAAGCTTAATGCTCATGAAGTGAGAGTAAGGGAGAATAACTTAAGAAAGGAGAGAGATACCCTTCTGGATGAAGTTCAAAGCTTGAAAATTTCCAATAATCTTAAAGATCAGCATGAGACAGATTTTGTCACCATGAAGAGGATGCTCTTAGAACTAGAGGATGTTGTTTCACAAGTCCAGACCTCTTCGATGGAAGAATGGGCGTATTTAGCATCTGATTTCCTCAGTATGAAATCCCAAATTCATGATTCAACAAGACTGATTAGGTCATTGCTTGAGGAGGTGTGGTCAGAGATTATTGTTAAAGACTGTGCAGTGTCTGTATTGCATCTTTGTCACATGGGAATTCTCTTGGAAACAGCTAATGGTTTGAATGCAGAAAATGGCCTACTTCAGCATGGTTTATGTGAGTCAAATTCCGTTATATCTGAACTTCGGGAGTGCAACTTTCGGTCAAAACGAGAACTAGAAATGTGTAGAATCCTCAAAGGGAAGTTACTGACAGATATCAAGAAAGGTTTTGACCGTGTATCAAACAAAGTAGATGAGTCTGGGGAGCTCACCCTTAAGCTCACCTCATTTGAGGAGAAGATACAGTATCTACAGATTCAAGAAGAGGTGATGCTACGAAGGTCTAACGATATGGGATCTGAACTTGCCATGTTGATGAAGGAGTTCGATCGCAGTAACAGAGACGCACTGGCATCTATTATGGATCAAGAAAGGTCACTGAAGGATAGAGATGAACTGTATGAATCTCAGGAAGAGCGTTTCTTGATGGAATTGTCTGCGAAAGACTTTGAATCATTAATCTTGTCATCTGAGTTAAAGAATATGTCTCTCCGGAACGCTGAACTTGAAGCCACTTGCATTGGTTCCCTTGAAGTTCTTGAGAAATTTAAGAAGGATATAACTTTGAAGAGTTTAGATGCTTATTCCTATGAGTTCATGTTGCTTGACAAGGAAATTGAGTGTGATCTTATGATAAAAGATGGTGAAAAGGCAACTAGGAAGCATCATGCATTGCTGTTAGAACTTGATGACAAAAACTCAGCAATTGCCCAGTTGGACACTAGAAATAAAGAGCTTCAGCAAGATGTCCACTTATTAAAGGAGTTTGTTCGCTCGGGTGAAACCTTGAAAGGCTCACTTGAGGAAGTGATGGAGGAAAGGAGAATCCTTTCTTGTCAAGTTCAAAATCTTGAATCTCAGTATGAGCAATTACTGGAAAATTTTACAATGAAAGAAACAGCTCTTGATTCTTCTTCTTGTCATATCTTTGAACTTGATGAACAAATCCGGATGTTGCAGAATAACATCTCTCTGCAGGAGAAAGAATTGAACGACCTCAAAAGTAATCTAGGAACAAAAGATGAAGAACTCATAGTGATGAAATGCCTTGAAAAGGAGAATGAAACACTTCGGAATCAGTTGAATGAACAGAAGGCAGGACATAGTTTACTTCTTCAGGAGTTTGAGAGTAAAAAAGCCGAGTTTGAATCATCAGTGTCACATACCCATGGTCTTGATGTTGAAAATCGTAGACTAAAAGAGAACATCTCAGCATTGGAGAGCTGCATTGTCAAGTTAGAGGAGGATCTGCACCAGACAAAGGCAGAAATTGAAACCTGTCAACTTTCACAATCTGTTGCTAAGAATGACCTATGCTCCAGAGTTCAGGACTTGGAAATGCAACTGAACAATGTCAATGCGGTGAAAGAAGAGAACACTTTCTTGAAAAATGAACTCAAAGCTCATAAGATTAGTAAGTCCGAATACCTGAAAGCTTTAAGCTTGAAAAATTTGAAGAATATTGATTTGGCTAGAAATGTAGAGGCGACATGCAGCAAAGTACTCAACTTAATTGCTGAGAGATTTATTCAGATAGATGATATGTTTCAAAAGACAGTTAAGGAAGTGGAGAAAACTCATAATATTCTGGAGCAATTCAATGACTTGGAGAATCTTGCTATGCAGTTAGATTCTCAGATTCTCTCTATTCACATGGAACTTTCAAGAAAGGATGATATTCTTAAAGGGCTACTATTTGATTTGAGTTTGCTTCAGGAGTCTACATCCAGCAGTAAAGACCAAAAAGATGAAATTGAAGATGTGTTGGCTTCTTTCAAGGCAGTGGAACAAGATTTGGAACTAAAATCTCTTGAACTGCAAAAAGCTGTTTCTGAAGGTCAAATACTCGAAGCTCAGCTCCAAGATACAAGAGTAACAATATCAGCTCTGGAGTTGGATCTAGCAAAAGAGCGTGAGATTACATATTCCTTAACATGCAAACATGATGAGCTTCTGGCTGGTGCTAAAGATGCCTTAGAAGCAAAGTGTTCCATGGAGAAGGAATTAATAGACAGCAGATTCAAATGTGAGAACTTGGAGTTGGAAGTATCTGAAATGGAAACTGTGCTTGCTGAAATGAATGCAATAGTTGAATCACTAAGAAGCAATGTGGATACTGTCACCATTCAGAGGGATGATTTGGATAGCAAAATTCTTAGTTTGACTAAAGATCTTGAGATGGCAAGAGCTCTTGCTGAAGAAAATGAAACAGTGGCTATTGAAGCTCAAGAGGTAGTTTTGACATGACAAGAAACTTTAATTTTTAATAGGCTGCTATATAACTATGCGATTTTTGGTTCATTATAGATTGCTGAATTCCATAAAGTCCAGGCCGAGGAAAAGGAAGAGGAAGTGAAACTTTTGGAACGGTCCATTGAAGAACTAGAACGTACTATTAATGTACTTGAACAGAAGGTATCCCTTTTGTAAGAGTTGTTTATGAAAAAATTATTTTTCAAACCACTATACTGATATAATTTCCTCTATATAAGACCGACATTGTCAAAGAAGAAGCTGAGAGGCAACGTCTACAAAGAGAGGAGCTTGAGCTGGAGCTTCAGGCTGTCAAAGAACAATTGCACGACCTCCAAAGCAATGATATTAATATGAAAAGGTTTGACAGCAGCAGTTATTGCACTTTAATGTCACAGCTTTAGAAAATTGCTTGTTAATAGACATATATAAACGCTGAACTGCTTATTTTCAGACATTTGGAGGAAAAAGAGAAGAAACTTCTTGAAGAACTTCAACGGGTACAACTTCTTGAAAGAGAAATAGCTGTCAGAGATGGCGAGGTGAAGTCCTTTCTTTTTGGCTGGTCCTCGTATAATTTCATTGTGATGATTATTTTTTACAGTTTTAGGATAATTGTCTTTCTTTTGCAGTTTATTGAAATTCATAATATTTTACTTTCTCAACAGATATCCCGATGTAAATCTCATATCGCCGAGCTAAATGTGCATGCTGAAGCACAGGCTTGCGAATACAAGCAGAAGGTAGGACTAATTCCTATACAAAATACAAAAATAGCGTTTATTCATAAAGAATAGTTGTTCCTCCAATAAAAGACCACTTACTGTAATCACTCAAAAACAGTTCAAGGCACTGGAAGCAATGGTAGAACAAGTGAAATCTGAAGTTCCTACCACTCATGGCTCAAATTCATCATCAAACAAGTTGGAGAAAAATGCTTCAAAGTCTAGAGGCTCTGGCTCCCCATTCAAGTGCATTGGTCTGGGCTTAGTTCAACAACTGAAGTCAGAGAAGGATGAGGAGCTCACTGCTTCAAGACAACGAGTTGAAGAACTTGAGGCTTTGGTTTCAAGCAGACAAAAAGAGGTAACTGTCATGAATGGGCACTGGGTCCATGAAGCTGAATATTCCCACCTAAATATCTCATTTTCTCTTTCAGATGTTAATGCTTAAAGCAAGGTTGGCTGCCACTGAAAGCATGACTCATGATGTTATTCGGGATTTGCTAGGGGTTAAATTGAATATGAATAGTTATGCAGTAAGTTTGTAATTTGAATTCCATGTACAATCTATTCTTAATTTCCGAAGTTGTTTATGTATAAGAGAGTACACCCTAACTTTTAATTCCTTGTTATGGGTAGACGTTAATGGATAATCAGCAGCTTCACTCTTTGATGGAGGAAGCTCAACACCATAATGCTGAAGTTCAAGTTAAGGTATAGCATTTTCTGCCAAGTGAGATTAAATCATTTTAGGTGCAAACTGGATCTTTTATGTAGCAACGGTATGGATTCCTATTGCAGGAGCATGAAGTGGTAAATCTGAAGCAGCAAATCAACGAGTTCATTAAGGAGAGGAATGGGTACTGAACTGTTAAAATATATTGATACTTATTACTTTACCTTGTAATACACTAACTGGCGAAGTTTCTTTAATATTACTCAAGGTGGCTTGAAGAGATTGAGAGAAAACAAACTGAAGTGATGGCCGCACATGTTGCATTGGAAAAATTACGTCAGCAAGATCAATTTCATAAAACTGAAAATGATATGTTAAAGGTAAAAGCTAAGGTTTTTACTTCGTTATTTTGGTCTTCAATGGTACCTTAAAAAGGAATTTCTTGTTTTCTTTTTCTTCTTCTCATTCTGTGTGTTAATGGAATTTTTTCAGATGGAGAATGCCAATCACAAGAAGAGGGTGATGGAGCTTGAGGTGGAAGTCAAGAAGCTGTCTGGTCAACAAAATATTCAACAGCGTATCCATCATCATGCAAAAATTAAGGCAATTCCCTGCTAAAAAGATCGAACCTTGGCATCCTTTATTCTATTTAAAGCATTGCTTGCTTTTCTAAGTTTTAAGTAACTGATTTTTGTTTTACTCTCTTTTATACTGTAACAGGACGAGAACAATTTGCTGAGGAGTCATAATGAAGACCTCAGCTTTAAACTGAAGAAGACGGAGTCTATTCTTTCTCGTGTTAAAGAAGAGCTGGCTCAGTACCGTATAGCAAATGGGAAAAATCCCCATATTAATTTTGATGAAGAGCAGCGGTTGGACAAGAAGTTGAAGGTAAGTGCATGTAACGGAAATTATATATTCGCTGAGTAAACACTCTTGTTGAGTGTTTTTCTGTGTGGGCGAGTGTATGAAGTATGTGACAATGAGAAGATAATTCTAATGCTATTATAATCTGCAGGAAAGTGAAGAGGAGAGACTGCAGTTAGCTCAGAAACTAGTTGGCTTGTGTACTAGGGTACTGCAGGTCAGTCTCTCTTATATGCTAAATCTTTTACCGAAGAAGATCACAGTTTCAAATTAATGCTAGCAAGCAAAAAATTATTGCACTTCAATCACTCTTAAGTATAAGATAATCGATTCTTATTACTAATCTCCTCTATGGATTCATAACGACAGGCTGCTGGAATAACAAGACCAACATCTGAAGTAAGTCTATCTGTGGCTGCAGAAGCACTCGAGCAGCTGAAGAATAGGGCCGTTTCTTTAGAAATGGAACTTCAAGATGTAAAACTCAAGGTTTGTGTTGGTTTACCGTTCTTATTATACTACTCATAAAATTCTCATCTCGCAACCTTTCATGTCATCCATTTTTTGCCGTCTTTTTATATTTTTCCAATTCAGCGAGCTTATTGGTATAAGATGTTTACAATTTGTTTATATTGTTTCAGAATCGAATATTAGATGAACGGACTAGATTGTCCGAGCTCAGACCTCAAACTTCAACCACAGCACGAGCGGATGAAAATCGCCATGCACAAAATTTAGCATCTCAAACTCCGTTTCTTTCTGCGCTTGATCGATGAAGTCCACCTCTGATGGATCAAGTCTGCAAGTAGCATGTAATGCTCGCGGTTAAAATTTTATCTGTAAATAATGATAGGTTTTGTTCAATACTGTACATGTATCCATGTACAACAACAGTTTGATCAATAGATGCTGTTGTAAATGCCTTGTAAAAGAGAAAATGATTCTAAATGTGCAGAAGCACCGGCTTGTATATAGGAATCAAAGTTCTTGTATGACAAATGATATAGTTCAAAATTTCACTTAATTCTATTCTAATGTTGTTTTCACATAAAGTGAACTGATATCTTCTTTTTATATAGACAATTGATTTCACACATAATTCACTTAACTTCTAGTTTGCACAAGCTATAGTCCATGGCCCACCTTATCATTGGACCGCCACAAAAGTCGGCCCATCCTAGTAATGGGCTTTGTCGTAAACTGCAGGCCCATTTAAACTATGACAACTTTTTATAGTCAACCTTATCATTGGGCCGTCAACAAAAGTAGGCCCATTATAAATGGGCTTCCTAGTTTAATAGTCAGGCCCATTTCATTATCAAAGCCCAATACAAAAACAATATATCAAAGCCGTAATATTATGTCAGAATTCAACAGAACACCAAAATCTCACGCACTCACACACAGAGTACCAGTCAGTTCAATAGATTTTTCAGCAACGGCGATTACGACTGAATTTGATTAACTGTAAGAGTTCATGTTCTTCTTCGTTATAATCACTTCATATTTTGAATAATTGATGAATTGTTTTCTTATTGCTTTAAAAATTGTGCATTATCTGTTTGTAATTATTCCCCAAAGGGCAAATAAAAATGGGTTCTTTATCCTCTTGGGGCTCAATCTGCGTTGATCGAGGCTGCTTTGTCAAGTACCAGGTACAAAGATTGAATCTTTAACACTCAATTTAATTATATTGATTGTTAATTTCAATTGAAATTAACTGAAGTTGACGGGTTTGGTTTATTAGCATGAATGAGTTAATGTTGACAAATGTTATATTTTTTAGCAGTGTGTGTGTGTGTGTGTGTGTTGTGAGATTTTGGGGTTAATGATGAAGAATTTGAGTGGTTAATTGATTTGTTTGTAGGATGAAGTTAAGTGTTCAAAGGTTAAAAAGCTCTGTGTTAGAGGTTCTGTTGCCACGTCAGCGCCACAGAGTTTGCAGTTTGATGAGTTTAAGGCTCAGAAATTTGAAAAGTATCGCGTCGGTGTGCTTGGTGCCAGTGGCTACACGGGCTCTGAGGTAGCATACGGTTATATGTTTCTTTTCTTTATGTTAAATTAGTGGTGTTGACATTGAAGAATTGTTAGTGTTTGCGGGGTTTTGGCTATTTCAATTTCGTGAATTTTTGTTTTGATGGTTAGATTTTTTGGTGCACAGATAATTAGGTTGTTGGCGAATCATCCGAACTTTCGAATTACGCTGATGACAGCAGATAGGAAAGCTGGTCAACCAATTGGATCAGTATTTCCTCATTTGGTGAAGCAAGTACGTGAAAGTTATGATTGTTAGTTATTTCGAATCTAAATCAGGCCGTTTTTTTCTTTAAAGAAACAAAAAGATGCCTCTCTTGATTGTTATTTCTCTTTAATTTTTTCCTACCAAGCATGTTACTGCAACATCTTTAATTGACTTGTAAAGGTTGCAGTGGCCCGTTAAATGTAGCTTTCTCTTGTATCCTTTAGTTAAGTCAGAAAATCTTCAATATTCGTGACAGGATTTGCCAGATATGGTTGCTGTCAAGGATGCAGATTTTTCCAACGTCGATGCTGTGTTCTGTTGTTTGCCTCATGGAACTACCCAGGTCATATAAATTGATCTCTTACCTTGCTCACTGCATTCTCAAACTGCAGGTTCTCAGAGAGTTGTATTTTGCTAAGTTTTATTAAAGTAGATCTCTTGTTGCAGGAAATTATTAAAGCCCTCCCAAGTAGTTTGAAGATAGTTGATCTATCGGCGGTACGTACTAAATCTATATTCATCAAAGCTATGGCTTAATTTTATGGAAGTTATACTTTCTTTTGATTTTTTTTGTTTCCTCTTATTTACCATTATCAAGTTATATTATGTTATGTAGGACTTTCGACTACAAGATGTTGGTGAATATGAAGAATGGTATGGTCAGCCTCATAAAGCGCAAGAATTACAGGTGGGGTTTTTCTTCTGTGACCTCATTGATAACTCCAATGTTTATTACCTGGATAGTGATAATGCTATATATTTGTTTGAGCGCCTGAGTCTTGTCTTCTGGTGAATTTAGAAAGAAGCTGTATATGGCTTGACAGAGATTTCTAGATCCGAGATCCAAAGTGCACGCCTAATTGCAAATCCTGGGTGCTATCCAACCTCTATTCAGCTTCCTCTTGTCCCGCTGATAAAGGTTGGTTTTGTTTTTCTTTTTTCAATATTGTAGTATCTAGTCGCACATGTTTAAATAGTGATATAGTAAACATCCTGCATTGGACAATAGAATAACCATGAGATCTTGCACAATGAAGATAAATGGGCTTACCAAATATTCAAACTCGAAAAATGAAGTATTAGTATTATACAATTTTCAGGTAATTACTTTAGGTAAACACCGAGGCTGTACATTAGTCCACCTTCTCTCTTTCTCCATCATTTTTTAGGAAACACAGGATTCGTCATTGTGTCATACTCCACTCGTCCACTAGTACTCATTCTTACAGCATAGGTTTCTGAACTTAAGATTCCGCCCTAGCTTTCTTTAGGTGTCTTATGTTTTGAAGTTCATTCTCATCTGCATTCATATTATAATATATCCACATGCTGGAGGTGCTTTTACTATCTTGAGCTATCCAGACGAAGATATTTTTCACAATAGCTGTACCAATGTGCTGTTCTTTTCCCTCTCCGCTTGCTGTGCTTGTAGGCTAATCTTATTGACGTTAAGAATATCATTATTGACGCAAAATCTGGTGTCAGTGGAGCAGGTTTGAATTTTGTACACAGCCATTTGCAATTAATATTTCTTTTTGATTTTATTGGAATAACTTGTGGTGCTTGTAATGCATGCAGGACGTGGAGCTAAGGAGGCAAATTTGTACACTGAAATAGCAGAAGGAATACACTCCTATGGTGTGACTAGGCACCGGCATGGTTGGTGATTCACTTTGCTGTGCAGTGTAGTACTTTTTTTTGGTGCCTTTCCTGAAGTAAACAGAAGTAAAATAAACTGCATTAGTTAGATAATAGGAACTTATATATGGAGGGGTTTATAGTGGTTCATCTGCACTTTAGGACATTACCTTTGGATTTTGATTTGCTCTCTCTTGCTGGCATACAAAGGAACAGGCGATGAGAGTTCTGACTTGATTTCGTGCTTTAGAAGTTAAGATCATTATTTTTTTCTTTGGCATTTCCAGTTCCGGAAATTGAGCAAGGATTAGCAGAGGCCGCAAAATCAAAAGTCACCGTCAGCTTCACCCCACATTTAATGCCAATGGTAATAGGTGCTCTATGATTTATGAAGCCTCGATTACACTAAGTTATGGACTACTGTTCTCACTTCCGTTATCTTCTTAAAGAGTCGTGGTATGCAATCAACCATATATGTGGAAATGGCCTCTGGAGCATCAGTTGAGGATCTGCATCAGCATTTAGTTAACTTTTATGAGGTAAATGTTCTGCATTTTATCTGTTGGCATCCTTTATTATCACAGATATACCAGTTTCATTATTGGGTGCATTGTCAACGAAATACCCCGAGGGCTACTTAATAATCTTCTGTTACAAATTGGGCCGTCCCGGAACCTTCTCTTTAGTTTCTTAGATAATTTCTCCATGGTTCAGTTCATAAGAAAACCTAATTGAAAAAACAAAAATAGAAGAATGATAGAATCAGGAGAACAACCAGAACTTGAACATCAACGACCTCATATTAACTTTTATTTTCCTTTACAGTATGTGTACCCAATCGTGTATTATGTACTGAAGAACTGAATTTATATGTTCTATTTCACAGAATGAGCAGTTTGTCATTATGTTAAAGAAGAATGAAATTCCTCATACTCGACATGTGAGAGGATCTAATTATTGCTTGATGAACGTGTTTCCTGATCGAATCCCTGGAAGAGCAATTATTGTCTCTGTTGTAAGTCTCTTTTTCCTTGATTACTTTTCCTTGACACTTTCTATAACCAGTATTGGTGCATTTGAAGTAGTCGGAAATTTATTATTTTGCCTAAACTCGGAGATGCTATCTGCAGATTGACAATCTTGTTAAAGGAGCTTCTGGTCAAGCCTTACAAAATCTCAACTTGATGATGGGAGTTCCAGAGAACACTGGGCTCCTTTCTGTGCCTTTGTTTCCTTAGAATGGTATGTCAAGAGGCTCACTTCATCCATATAACATGATTTGTTATAAAAGATACTGTATATTATGTTTTTTCGGTGTTTGAGGCGGCCCTGCATCAGCTAAGGTCTTCTGAGCTATTGGCCTTTGATTAAATGCGAAAGTCGGAACTTTTTATCTAGAACTGCATTATATTCATTAGTCACTCACCTGAACCGTGTTTAGAATCATACTCCATCGTTGTACACATGAATATCGTTTGATCGAGTGATGTGGCTTTCTTATACATCAAGCCAGTTTCTGCTCCATAGGACTAGTAGCAAAATTTGAGGGATAATTACATTTACACTCCTGATGTTTGTTCGAATTACACAAAGTTACCCCTATTGTTTGAACATTTTATAGAAATACCCGTTGAAAGTTAAGAGAAACAGTCTGATGGGCTTTCTTTAGGTTTGAGTACATACCAAGACACCTTGACACCCACCAAAGTTTGGGAAAATATAATTAATGGACCCTAATTCTGTAAAGTTTTTAAAGCATTAATGGTGCCTTTATGTGTATTCCAACCTTAGGAGAGATGATTTAGTTCCGTGACTAAGTGTCTTTACCATTAGGGCTATTTGTCGCAGGTAGCTCTACATGACATTGCAATAGAGACAGCTGATGGATGCTACGCTCCCAGCTAAAGTGTTAGTATGAGCTGCTAAGGATTCGGAGGGCATTGCTCAGCTACAATATCTTTATGAGCCTGCATCCTCCAAATTTTCTTTATTTACTTCCCTTGAATGGATTCGATGTGCATGAAAAACATGGTCACTTTAACGATACAGGAATATGGTCGAAAAAATGCAGAGGAGCAATAACTTCCCTTTTTCATTTCTCCTAATTCAGTACTGAACTCAGTAATTTATTTCTCTTGTAGTCTAACATATAGGCAACCAGAAAAAAGGACATAATGTTTTCTAATGCTGCATTGTCTTTAATTATCATGGATGCACCCTTTGAAATTAATCGAACGATAAATCTTTCGTCTTAGACCTCTAGCTAAGAAGAGTCAACTCCAGCCTAGTTATGTTTCATTTGTTAGATTTTATTGATTTTATCTGATAGTTTTTGATAAAATATTATGCTTGTTTGCTTATGATAATGAGGAATAATTACAACTACACTCCTTGAGATCTGGTGTCTTCAAGAAAAAAAAGAATCTTCAAAAGCAAACACGTTTAAGAATAGGGGGAGCTCATGTATTTTTTAGATTTTGAGGAGGTCTTGGTAAGTATTCATATCGCCAAAGGGTCTATTTGTAATTTTTCTCAAAATAGTCTTTTCTGTAATTATTCAAACACTAAAGATGTTTTTTGTAATTAAGCGAAACCTCAGGGGTTGTGAGTGTAATTATACTAATCATGGAGCCCCAATAGAGTAAAACTAATTATGTAATGCTTTGAAAGGACGCTAAACAATTGTTAGTTGCCCGTAATTTTTAAATTAATTTAATTGAATCTAAATAAAATTATCTTTGCCTACAAAAATAGCGGAGTTGACTGGTGAATTATGCTTATACTGAGTGATGGGACAGCTCAATGGGCTGTCAGTTTTTTCTCGACAGCCCCAGCGAGCTGTCAATTGATTTAGGCCGCCATTAAAGCTGGGCGTTGCTGGAAAAAGATGGGCTTCTGCGAAAGAGATGTTGGGCCTGGCCCAGGGAATTTTAGCTGTCAGTTTTTTTGACAACCCAATGAACTGTTGGTGTCTCCCCGACAGGCCGAATAATTGTTTCCCAGACAGCCCAACGATCTGTCATTCGAACCAACAACTCACTGGGCTGTCGGTTGTTCCCAAACAGCAAGCAGTAAATTAGATATGGGCCGCCATTTTCAAGCTGGGAAGATGGGCTTATGCGAAAGAGAAGTTTGGGCCTGGCCCAGGGAATTTTATGCTGTCAGTTTATTGCAACCCAAAATAGCTGTCGGTGTTTCACCGACAGGCCGACACCTCAGTGGGCTGTCGGACACGCGACAACTCAGTGGGCTGTCGGTGTTTTCCCGACAACAAGCTGTAAATTGGATTTTCAGCCGTCATTTAAAGGTGGGCTTTCCTGGAAGCTTATGGGCTTCTGCGTAAGAGATTGTTGGGCCTGGCCCAAGGGAATTTTAGCTCAGTTTATTTGTTGTTGGTGTTTCCCTGACAACCTGAAGAGCTGCTTCCGGACAGCCAACGCGACAAGGGCTGCCGGTGTTTCCCCGACACCGACAGGATGACAGCTCAGTGGGCTGTCGGACACGCGACAACTCAGTGGGCTGTCGGTGTTTTCCCGACAATAAGCTGTAAATTGGATTTTGGGCCGCCATTTAAAGGTGGGCTTTCCTGGGATCTTATGGGCTTATGCGCAAGAGATCTTTGGGCCTGGCCCAAGGGAATTTTAGCTGTCAGTTTATTTGTTGTTGGTGTTTCCCCGACAACCTGAAGAGCTGCTTCCGGACAGCCAACGCGACAAGGGCTGCCGGTGTTTCCCCGACACTGATAGGCCAAATTGTTGTTTCCCGACAGCCCAACGAGCTGTGTTTGGACACGCGACAACTCAATGGGCTGTCCCTTTTTTCCCGACATCTTTTATTTTGGGCCGCAATTTAAATATGGGCCTTTTGGAAAAATTCTGGGCTTCCGTGCGGCCCAACTAAGGATTTCTGGGCTTCGACCCAGGCTAATAATCCAGCTGTAATGGCTGTCTGGCTTCTTCGGACAGCCCAACAACCTGTCTCCCGTCATACCGAAATGAGTGGGCTGTTGTACCCCCAAGAATTTCTAAAATTGCATATGCAACTGTGAATTTCCCAAGAACTTCTTTAAGACCTTAAATCTTTTAGTAACCTTTTGTTACGGCACCAAATAATTTTTAAATTTCATTCAAGTTCAGAAAAACTTTCGGAAATTGCATTTTAACCCCAAAAACATAAATAATGCCATGAGAACCCTCAAAAACTTTTTCGAAAAGATCCCAAGATCTTCAAAAGTCCCGCATGTGACTATAACTCCATCTATAGATATCAAAATCACGAAACGCTTTTTGCATTAGAGACTACACATTTGAAACTAACAAGAACTTTGGCTGGCCAATAAATCATGGGCAGGCCCATGATTGCGTGAAATGAACAACAAAACTTTCAGGCGCGCTGTTTTATTAATATGCCTCAATGACCCAAAACCAAGCTATCTTTCTGCGGCAGAGGTATAAAGCACTCCAAAGACTATAATGCTGTCACGTATCCTTTTTAACTAATGTTTGGAAAGAATCAAGCAACCTAAACCAAATTACACGGTTACAAGTTACACAATAATAAAGTTCATAATGTCCGTTGGCAGTGAATATACAGATGAATGTTATACTTGCTCTGAAGCAAGCACATTCTAATAAATAAACGATGGTTCTCTTTTTTACATGCCTGATATGAGATTCTTAATAACTATTTTACATGCAACATGATCTGCAGCATTTTCAAACAACATACAAACATAACCCAAGTTTACACATTAAACCGAGCTTCCAGATAGATCACCCGAAAATCCACTCCCATATGATGCAGAACCACCCGTTCTAGAGCTGGTAACACGAGCTTTCTGCAATTGCCGTATCTTGAAAGCATCTCTAGGGATTGGCTGACTTTGGATGCTAGAGGTTTCATCATCTTCTTGTCCTAAGAATCATTAGAAGACTGTTCAATTTTCTCGGAGAACGGAGATCAAGGTGTTCATAAGACATATCAACAGGAAGCCTAACGTGGAACTTGAGCCTTTCTTTCTTTAATATAAGGGATAATTACAGTTTGGTCCAAATACAGAATTTTTTTCTAAAGTTTGAATAATTAAATCTACACCCCTTTGAAAGTAAAAAGAACATTACCGAAAGACTCACCTAAGTTTGAGTAATTACAAAATATCCCCTTATATTCTGAAAAATATGTAAATACTCTTACTTTTTAGTGATTCTTAAAGCTTCATGGGTATCTCTTATTATTCAGACTCCTTAGAAAACATTTTTTGTAGTTATATCAAACCTCAAAGGGGTGTACAACCGATTTTTTTAAATTATTGTATATTTAATGGATAATGATTATTAGACGTTTTGAGAACAGGCATATTACTTAGAGACTACACCACCAAGCTGCTAACAATGTTCTCGCTAAACTTCAGACTGTGCAATCCTGATAATAATGAGAAAAGAGATCAATATCAAATACCCTAAAAGAAAGTGGAAAGTACATACTCTCTAATTCTTTTCTCTTTCCCGCATATCTGTCTCTATTTTGCCTTAATTTGCTTGAGTTAGATATGTCGCTGGTAGTTGGTGCAGGTCCAGCTTGCATCTGTTGAGATGTCCCAGATTTCCCAGTAGCTGGAGTTATGTTGCTTTGCAAACATATAGATATCACAAAATCAACATCTGGAGACGGACCTATAATTCCAGCTCCACAATTAGCATTTATCAACAAAAGATGGCTTTCAAAAAACAATATTTGTAGCTAAGTAGTAGAGGAAGTAACAAACAGCATGTCATTGTACCCTCTTACATGCTAAGAGCTGCTCTTGGTCTAACATAACGCTAATAGATATGGCAGTTACATTTGGTTTACTATATAACGTTAATAAAGTAAAATAAACTGGATGGAAGTAAAAAGCTACCATCAACATCTGGCAGAGTTGCCACAAAGGTTGCCAACGATGGTGGCAAGACTTTCATCATATCATTGACTGCATTTGTTGCTCCTCCACCACCTAATGTATCACCATAGGGAACCGTGCTTGAAACACCAGAAAGTCCGGGGGCACCAGGACCTAAAAGTTCCAGTATCAACAGTTAAAACAACAAAGTACTTCATGCAAATTGAAACTTCTCAGCAAAATTCTGGGAGATCCAGAAGTTAATTAGTTAAAACAACAAAGTACTTCATGCAAATTGAAACTTCTCAGCAAAAAAGGACCACAATTGTATGCCTCTAGAAAAAAGTTAGTCTCAACTGCGGTACACTAAAAATTAACACAATCAGTCATCCTCCTTTACCACTTCGAAAAAAGATAAGTTGGAACACTTGAAGATAGAGACCATGGGTATGCAGCATGTTAAAGCTGGCTGGCCGCATCTATCTGAAGAAAAAACCATATGTACAATAGAGGGGTGAGCCAAAAGTACAAATTATTAGATGATTTCCTCCGATTACTTTATCACCTAACTTCCGTTTGAAGGACTACGGACCTAAACGGGCACAGTGATTAGAAAACAAGCATTCTCACAAGGAGAAAACTCTATACCACAGCAAATAATTGCTAATTGCACAAAAGCTACAAGAAGGTTTAGCACTACCAAAATAGTAGCAATATCCAAGTAAAATCAAAATTTCTTATCACTACTTTCTCCAACTCCATTAATAGATAATCTGTACACGAAGCTTCTACTATTGTAACATATTAATGTATCATTGAGTTAATTAGTCATATCAAATTTACAATTTGACATAACATGTAAATAGTACCAGGGTTTTGTCTAGGACCATAAATAACCATTCTGGATACATCCGGGTAAACAACTTTCTTAGAGACATCTGAACCATTTGGAACTC
Source organism: Misopates orontium (assembly GCA_946800315.1). NCBI lineage: Eukaryota > Viridiplantae > Streptophyta > Magnoliopsida > Lamiales > Plantaginaceae > Misopates > Misopates orontium. Next base: position 920,263 of record OX326948.1, on the reverse strand, counting down.
CTGAAGTGCTCCTATCTGCATTCACAGCATCAAGATCAGGTACAATCACACAGCGAATGAACGAACAACACGAGACTAGAACTTTACCAGTAGAACTAGCTCCAATAGCAGGAAGCGGGTTTTCAGTCTTTTTATTGACATTTCTGGAGAGCCACTAAAAAAACAGGAAAATCTGAACTGTGATCATATGACTATCATGCACAGGTGAATTGTGACGAAGAATAAAATATATTAGCATAATATATATGTGTTTGTTCTACTATATTGTTGAGGTAGGAGAGTGCCCATAATCGATGCATTTGGGATCCACAAATACCTCTTGCCGAGACAAATGATCTAAGTCATTAGATGAGCAAGGCCATAGATCCATGAAACTATAACGTGATGCAACATCTTGCAAAGAACTTTCTAGAGAAGATTCTCCATCCTGATCAGTCCGAGATAACGCTTCTTTCCTCCTTTGCTCAACCTGTGGCAAGAAAGCTAGCCCATAAGCGACCAGAATAAGCATATCAATGCGAAACTGGGCACACACATCAAAATGAAGATTTTTGTGCGTTAGGATTTAGTGAGGTGCCCTCTTACTCTCACAGACCGAGTTATTGTGGAACTGGACAAAACACTTTTTTCAGCAAGGCCATAGCAATTTATGAACCAACCAAAATAAGATTACAGACATAAAATGACGTGGAAAAAATAATGCTCGTAACATAAGCATGTGGATTTACCTTTAATATGCTAGCAAGATCTCCATAAAACTGCTCAAATTGGGTGAATCTTTTCCAGACCTACAATAAATTCTATCAATTAACAAATAGAATCAATAAACGAGGGATGCAGACGAAAAAAGAAGAAATTAAAAAACAAACACCCCCCATTTGGTGTGCAAATCATTCTAAAACCCTTCATTTTTTGCAGCCTCCTACATACAACATTCTATATACGAAGACCCCTATAATCGGTTCAGGTTTTACTTTCATGTCTCCAACAGAGTCTGAGAGCACCACCACTACATTACAAGGTTCCTAAAGAAAGAAAACTCAGTGTGACTTGGACACTTCAGTGGTTCAGACAGGTGGAAAAAGTGGCGGAACACCAAATGGACAGACTGATATTTCAACGAATAATTTGAGAAACGAAGTGTTCAGGACCTTCTACTCCCAATCAACAGAGCCCAATAAATAAAATTGTAAGTTTCCCGTGAATTACTTGTCCGAGACATGCGAAGGGGGGATAGTTATTCACCAAAGTTTGGATAACAATAAAGTAAGGGATCTAATAAAACTAATACCGCATAAGAGCAAGTCTTTGTTCATCAAAAGAATCGAGAACTTCCATTAAGCCCTTTACTTTTCAAAATACGCGTGTATTGATCTCAAAAATCTAGAGCTAGGAACTCAAGAAAGATGCATCGAATATATAAGAAGTAGCACTCTTATCATCTTACATTTGGCACCAAGAAGCATAGAACCTTTTTTGATTGATTATTAGAGCAACTCGATAATATGAACATCTTTGATACACTTCTTCCAAATAGTTTGGGTTCACTACTACCCGCAATGGCCAACCACACAACATAACAAGAATTTCGATAACGATACTGATCCATGGAAAAAAAATGCAAAGTGCTGGTTATACAAGAAATGAGTAGCACCTCAACAGATTCATCAGGAGGAAGTGAGCTCAGTGCTCGTTCAAACAAAGCCCGGATATTTCTATCATCATTCAAACGGCACAAGAAATCAGCATATCTGAAAAAACAGGTCAGTCGTTACAAACCAGATTGATGCAAGCAATCACAATAACCAAGGAAAGAGCGAATGCAAGTGAAAAAAGTTTGGCAAAACAGTCAATATGGAGATGGTTAAGAGGAGAGTGGAGGCTGCAATATTTTCATATTTGTAGTTGTACAACATAGTGCTGCTACTGCTACAGTTATACAACCCATATAGTCACAACTATTTAGTGACAAGAATTGTCCGTCCTCTTCCACAAAATGAGAAGCCTGGTTGTTGACACCACCATAAGCATTTCCTACTACCCCGTGCTAAATAAGCTGGGTCCAGCAAATTCAAAAAAAAATATCAGACTTTTTTCACAATCAAAGAAGTTTTTTGATTTAATTCCTAATCTGGGGACTATGCAAGAGCTTGTCAAGTTCACTGACAATAATTTGTTAGGGCTATATTTTCTAACTCGATTTTATGCCACTACAGCCATCAAGAATACCAAGCATCTTCCACGTTAACCAGCTCATAGTAAAAATGGAAGCTTTGTTGTGGCCAGGGAAAAACAACTAAAAAGATAAACACTTACTCAAGAATGTAGCTAGGCTCATGCATGAATCGTTTCAGACCAGCTTCAAAAATTTTGTGAGCAAGCTGCAAAAAATTGGAGGGAACACTCAAAATTAAATCTTCAAAAAGCCAACTACAAGCAGAGAACCAAAATAATGACACTAAATCCAGCTTAGGTTGGGAGCAGCAAAAGAAAAAAGCTTTTAACAAAAATAATTTTTTAGTTATTATGGGGACTGGTGGGTTCAGTATAGAAATGAATAACATCAATTTACTAATCATTCACAGTTTTTCCCTAATCCCAATTTCCAGTTAAGAGAACAATAAATGATTTTTGTTCCCTTTCACCACGGTTTTACTCCTCCTATATCAGCAATTTTGAGAAGTTGAACGTCTAGAAGCTAAAGCAATAAAAGAATATTACAAATCACCTTTGAGTCCTTATCAAGACAAAAGGCCATCATAGCATAAGCAACATAAACATGGTAAGTGCATTTGGGAGATTTACGTGCATCCAGGAAGTATTTGCGAGCTGCTTCAACTCCCTCAGTTCTTCTTAGGAACCGTATATACTGCGAAGTAGATAACGCAAACAATCTAAGAAGTAAAATAACAAAATATGTTGAATTCCCAAGATGAGCTGCACTATGCTCTCCACTGGATACGTATTACTCAATCCTTAATGAATTTGAATCCAGCAGGTCACAATAGAATGATGCCACATGCACCATGAGGTCATAAAGAAACAAGCTTCAAAATAAACTGATGGCGTGAAAGATGGTAAGTACTAAAAGTCATTAGGTACTGTTATAACCACATCTTACAAGAGTAAGGGTCATGGGGGTTACTTGAAAATATAACATCGAGGAAATTGTTATGTAGCTTCTTCAAGCCAATATAAATTACTTCTACCTACAAGTTCTCATATGCTCTTGCCTGCTAAAGGATGCATAATGAATCTAAAATGAAATGACTGAATAACTGTAAAAAGTTATAAAGGAGTAACCCACAGAAATCAAACCTCACAAAAGATTGCACGGTGACTGAAAAGAACACGCATGTCATTCTTATGGTACCTATGGACATAATATAACCTATTCTCTATTATTTAAGGTTCCACTCGTATCAGGATAATTCTTTACCCTTGTTCCTTCTCTTTGTGCTGCAAATAAATGAGAAAAGATGTACCTGAATGTGGGATAGAGCTGATGTATTCATGCCATCACCAAGAAGAGACTCATAAACCTTCTTTGCAGCCTGCAGAAACAGAACAAAAGTGAAAACATAACATAAGATGAAGTGAATGTGGCTTACTGATTAAATAGACTCCCCAAAAGAGCAATCACATGTCACACGTTAAACCTGAACTGCTCCATGAGATTCCTCTAGCTCAGCATAAGCATACTTTAGCATTTCCGAATCTAGACATGAAGGTGAGAAACTGATTAAGATATTAAAATGAAAAGGCAGCAAATGATCAAATGAAGCAAGGATGAAATAGTTAAGGCAATTTGAAAACAGTGAAGAGGACCAAAAGAAATCCCCAAAACCGACACCAAACTAAGCTAGAAGCAGAAGTTACACTACGACCTAGAAGATATTTTTGAAGCATAAAATTCTTCAGCCGAGAGACATACCAGGGAGAGCCTTCAATGCCCGCTGGAAAACTTTGATTGCGGAGTCTCTCGAACCACTTTTTTCATGCCACATGGCATAGTCATACCAAATATCAGGGTAATGATAGAGATACATGAGGCACTGGCACAGAAAAAATCAATGAGCAGTTTTCTTCTTTCTCTTGCAATTTTTCTAATAAACATTTTGCCTGATGATATGCAGGATGAAATGTAAAGATCAAGAAGCTTAACAGTATTACGCTCAAATACCTGCTCATAAGCAAATACAATCCGTTTGCTTGCAGAAGCATTGTCAATTCTCTGCGGGTTCCCTCTGTAAATAAGTTGTTGAAGTAATTAACGTAGCACGCAGGTCACTTTGTTCCAGAAACAACTTTTGCAAGAACAAAGTAATCATAGAAAGCATCAAGGTACACATATAGCAGAGCTAAAGCTAACATTACAAAGAAAACAAAAACAACTGAAAATAACCATGGAAAAAATGATTTCTGCTGAAGCCAATAGCTCCACTGAGGAATATATCCGGCTTGAATACATGAAACAATCATCACGAATGAAAATAAATATATGCAACCACCGACGTCGTCATGTGCCAAAATGTGTCCAACCAAACTGGTGATGATAATAAATAAATAGAAAAAACTACTCGTTATCACACCAAGATACAAGCTCTAAAGTAATACGTTTCACTATGATAACTAAAAATGTTGTCATACACTCAATCAACAGAGCTAATATAGCAACGACAGAGGATACCACTTACTTCTCAAAGCTTAATAGCTTCTTCCATGCTATCCATTGCACTTCCTCCTGTAATCGTGTAGTATTGTTCAGTAACTTGTACAGGTGACGGCATCCAATCATTTTCAATAATACGGGATCAAATCAAAGAAGCATTGTTGTAATAAATTCCATTCCCACACATCTTAACTGTTACTCTATCTATAAAGTGCAAAACGTAATACCTTAGAAGAACCAGAAGGAGGAAGAGCAAGCATATTCCAGTCAATCTCATCAACATACTTCTTACGCTCCCTGTAAACAGCCCTTGCACTATTGTATTTTGGTTGATATTCAGCCAATAAACCTTTTGCCTGCAAGGATGTCAACCATCAGTATGGGAATCCGACCATATCATTACTCAGTATATGCAGGATATCCTTATCGATATATGGACCTATAGATGCTTAAACCAAGAAAAATACAAATATCTGAGCAAACCTTCTGATTTTGATAATTGGAAACGTATCAACTACTCATGTAAGTACTATTTCCTAAGAGTATTTCCCTTGGGTTTTACTTAAACTTTGGTCCCTGACGTGCTGAATTCCAATAGAAAAGAACGAAATCATGTGAATACATCTCATTCAGGAATGAGCTTTTGAAATTAATTTGCAGAAAGCTCATAGAGGTCCAAGAAACGATTTTGAATTACCATAAATAATTCCAACCCACTTAAAATGAATAACCAGAGACTAAAATTCTTCTTGTTCATCAAAAGGCAACAGATGGATTTATTTACATATTGAAGTTACACAAATAATACATCAAATTGAAGCTGTAAAAGTTTAGCCCTCCATTAATTACCAGCATCAGCATGCATGAATAAAAATCCGAACATTTCTTATAATCTTTTGATAGTCTAAAGTGCACTTTCTATCTTGGTGTCATATTTACAAGTTCTTGGGAACATAATTGACTTCCACCAAGAAGAATGTCGACAAAACACCCAAAAAAAACGTAATTAACATAATGCGGAAATCCTGACATGCTAAATATTAAATACAACTTTTGACCTGAACATAACATTTGGAAGATACAATCACAAAATATCAATTATAACAGTCATAGAAAACCAGAAGCAAAGTTATACCAGGGCACGGCTAACTGAATTCTCAAAATTCTCATAGTCCCTCCAAAGCTGTTCAACGTGATGAGTAGGCATAACTATAGCCCTTTGGTATATCTTACGTATGATGGTCATCCTTTGTGACTCTTCTAACGTTGTCTGAGCCTGTCCATTGCGTATAAGTGCATTAATAAACAAATTTAACATTTAATGAAGAAACATTAGTAAAAAACAAATACAGACCGGCAAGGATCTTAAATATGCAATGTACTCCATCCACACGGGACCCGATGCCATATCAGCTCCTGCAAGTACCAAACCACTTGAAAAAACGCTCACTAAGATAGTACACGATATACTGTACCAGTTAAACAAGCGTTAAACAACAATAGTAACGTGAATTTAGCAGTAACGGATCAGAAAGGACCCCGGACTCCTCAACTGTGATCACTTTCACCTAAGTGAATTTATTACAAAGTCATAGATTCACGTAGATTGTCTTAAAGATTTAACTTATTAGTTTAAAAAGTACCAGAACTACAGAGGCAAAGAGATTAAACCTACCAGATCACATACAGTATGGCTATATGATTGTTCAGGTTACTTAACCACAAGTTAATGGATTACAAACAAATAAAGAGATCTTCTTAGGTGGGGGATATTTTCAATTATGTGCAGAATATAATCAAAATTTTACTTACCTACATAATTAAGCATGAAATCAAAAGCTTTTTTAGTCTCTTCCTGACCCTCTATTCCCTTCTTGTCATTAACTTTCCTTATGAAGCGGATGTAGCAGCGCCTTCAATAAAATTGTGCAAGCACAATAAGATTCAACAGGTTGGTTAAGAAAAAAAGTCATGTAACACAGGACGGCTTTTACACATGATACGCCCATTTTTTCCTAAACAACAGCAACAAGATTGCCTCTTCATATTAGAGGCTTAGTTGCTATTGTTGCTGTCATTGCATGTGGAATTATAGTATAAGGAGATCGAAAGAGACAAAAGCATCATAAACTCGATCAAGTGCTACAAGATTCAAAAACAGAAAGCCTTTCCCCCCAAACGACAAAACTAACAACATAAACTTTAAAAGGTTTATGAAATGTACCAAAGCGGTACTTGCAAACAATTCAAAAGGCAACGGCTAAATATTTGTCTCGTTGCTTCATCATTATTTACGGCCATGTGTGCTTCGACATACTGCTTCCAATATTTTGCCTACAGGAAAGGGAAGATAGCTAAGCAGTAGAAAAATGTTACATTTCCAAGATCAGCAATATAATGAGACAAATTCCATACAAAAAATTAAAACCAATAATGCAACACAAATGAACCGCCTTATCAAAGGTTATAGAGTTCCAAAGCCACAAATTTTAGTCCTGACATTTGTGATATACCCAGAAAAATGCACAATTGAAGCTGAAAATGATTAGCACGAGATTCGCCTAATATGTTATGTTGCTTTAAAACAGCAATACAAACTTATTGTACACATTCAAAGACAAGACAACTGACGTATTTATTTTTCATTTTAAAGTTTGGACAGATGTTGTAACTTGGAATTAGAAAGATAGAGTGAGTTGAAGAGCAGAGTTACTCATAAATAAAATTATATATCCAATTCCCATTCAGTTGTTTGCACTTTTACTTATTAGAGACTTTAAAAGTTGCCCTCCATAAACTAGATCTTCAAAGCACAACACTGATGACATTCTGCGTAAGCGAAGCACCCAGACCACTCTCAGAACTAACCCAACGTTAAGAGCAAGTACAGAAAATGGGGGACTGTTATATGCTGTTGCATTGATGCCATTCTATGAACACATTAAGCCACCAACTGGCTTAACTTAGGCCTCTAATTTGCCAAAAGTCCACATAACAAGCGCCAATAGACTTCATACTCTATGAATGTTATAATGTCTATCAACCTAATAATCACAACCGTAAGACAGATAAATAGACTTACAAGCTCGCCCTACAAGTATCGTTTAGTAATAAAATCAAGTTCACATGACATAATTCTAGTAACTCACTGTATCTAGTTCTATCTTCTGAAGGCATCAATAGCTAGGGTCCTGCCTTTGCGCTTTCTCTTGAACATTACTAAATCGGTTGTTGTTCCACAGTGTATAATCAGACAATTATTATATGAAGAAAAAAAATTACATTGTAAGTACAGGGGTTTCACTGTCACTAATTCTCTAGTGAGTCTACCACAAGAATGGAGAAGTTACCAACCAATTCATTAAAACAAATTTCCGAAACACATCAGCACCAACAATAAGAATTAAAAATCAAACTTCTCCTAACAATCAATCAACCCTTGATAACAAACATTAGAATGTTAAATATAGTTTGCCTGTATAAGCCTGCAAATCTTTTCCTATTCTATATTGTGAATCCAGGACACAAACCCCACAGATACAAAAGAAACCAATATGAACGACAAGTACTGCAGAAGGGGCTTACCGCAGTCGGGAACGTGGCCAAAAGCTGCTCATATAACGGCACTGCATCCGAAATCGGCAATCGCTGAACAAAAACGAACAAATTAACCTCGCATCATAAACCCCATTACAATAAATCTATACAACGAATACTCCCCCAACAGAGAGAAATACACATTACCGATGCCTCCTTCGCAAGAGCCTCCGAGACTTCGACATTGTACTTATCGGCATTCCCATCTAGCAATCAATCAATCAATCAATCAAAACCAATTATTTTAAGAAGAAACTGACTAGCACAAAAATCCGAATTTTCTTAACTTGTCACAAAACAAAATTAGGGCTAAATCAAATGAGTAATTAGTTACAGTCGAACTGAGAATCAAACAGTCTTCAAAATTTATACTTGTGAGCAATGTCATCTTGCAATTGACGAAACTGATTAAATTGAACCAAAAAAACACAGTTTACAATCACTACGAACTAAACAAAAGAGTGAATATAAATCAAAATTTACCAGAGAGTGTATTCGAATTGGGCTCTGCATTCTCGTTTGTCATGAGAACAGAACTAGGGTTCATCACTATTCGCCCATTAGCGTGTAATTAGGGCTCAGCAAAGAGAGTAAAAATGATAAACTGTTTGATGAAAGTACTCTCTCTCTCTCTCTCACTGTACTTGCAGTGTTCTTTAGGAGCTATAAATCCTAAATGCGACAAAAGCCGCCTCAGTCTTTTATGACTATTTGGTAATATAAAAAAAACGCCAATATTAATAATTAATTGACCAAAAAAAAAAAAAAAACCCTCTAAACATGTTGTGTTAGTAAGTTTAATTTTGTTCAAAAAGACTAAATTACCTTGTATTGTATGACAAGATAAATAAGTTGTAGAACTTACATTAAAGAAAAGCTGAATAAACTTGTTTTATAGTGAAGTGGAAAGGAATTACATAGTAAAATATAGAGTATTGGCAAGTATAAGTACATAAACTTTTTGCTAATTGAGAATAATACAAGGGATTATGTTTTTTGCTCTGCACTCAAATTTTAAATTTGATCTTTTTGGCGAAATATAAATCAATTTTACGAACACAATGTGTTTCAATGGAGTTTTGCCAATTAATTATTAGCACAAGAGGGTATTTGTTAATAAAAATAACACATAGGGTCTTTTGCTAATTAGACATAATACATGGGTGGTTTCTGCATATAAGTTCTTTATATAAATGGGCATGACAATTGACACCCCTCTTCCAGGCCTTCCGGCCCGCTTCAGTGAGCCCAGTCCGGGAGAACTGGACTTTTGGGCTAGGCCCATTATCGGTAGCGTGGGCTTGAGCTCAAATCAAATCTTCTAGTTAGACACTACTTTGAACTTCGAATCACACTTGCTCTAAATTTTATATACAGTATAAATAAGATAGAATATGATAAATAAACGAAACAAATCCTTACATTAAATCCATTATAAAGTTGAGTACAAATTCAATAGTGAATAAAACATTTGCCATAGTCCACAGTGACATGGAGATTTAATGTTTTCGGCAAAAACATAGCTACACATACACTGAGTACTCGTTGATTCAATGTATGTCGGTGAGACCGTGAAAGCCATTATATTAAGAATTATGAATGGGAAGAATCCATATCGAATATTCAGAGCTCATTGCAAATAATCGTTTGTGTTAAGTCAAATATATGAATTATCCCATGACAAAAATATAGAAACAAATAGCCAGTTCGCATCGTTTCAAAAAATGTAGCACATTCCCAATTCTTTTTATTCTTTTCGTGCATCATTATTATACTTAATGATTCACTTTTTGTAATTTAAAATGCTATTATATTTAATATATAAAAATATAACATGTTGTTCCAACAGCCGTAATTTTGAGGTTTAATTCTTATAATCTTTATCTTAAATATCCTTTTTTCAGGCAAAAAAAAAAACTCATACAGTCTTGATCTTTCGCGAGTAAACTACAGTTACACACATATAAAGTTTATTTGGCGCGTAAAAAATGCATAATGCTGTCAAACTGACATAAGACACAGTTTTGATGCAAAAAACCGTATATTCTAAACCGTATGCATGCAAATATGCAAACACAGACATCAAAAAGTGATCAGAGCTAATGAGTTCGAAGACAAGAAAAAGAAGCAAACAGTTAAAGAAACACAAGTGGTTCATAGTTTAGATTTAAAATCACACAAATGATACAATACAAACACCACCTTCAAGTTTCTTCTTTCTCAGTACACCTAAATAAACTCAAGAGTTCTCTTGAATCAAAGGCATTCACTTTTAGCCTCAACAACAGATCACATTGCATAAATAATCTCTCCACTGCTATCAATGTCGAGATCTGGATCACTCTCCAGATCTTCGTCCATGTCATCATCAATGTCGAGGCTACCTGTTAGATACTGGTTTATGTTGGTTCCAGCAGCCGGTATGGTGGCCTCGGTTATTATCTGCATAATCTCTTCGTCGCTCTGCATAGGTTGGTCCGGCTCTTGAAACTGAGTTTTAAGCATGTTATCGTCCATGAGATCTGCTGGGAGGTTCTTTAGAAACCACTCGTGGTTCCTTATTTCCGGCATTGTAATTCTCTGACAAACATAGCACATGTTACATGAGTAAAGGGTGTCCATTAGTAAGAACTAAAACCATGGAGCGCGACTCAGCGCACGTAATGAACAATTGATCGCCAAAAGAGGCTCATTAACTGACCTTCGCGGGGTCAGCAACGAATATCCTTGAAATTAAGTGACGGCACTCTGGAGATATGTGTACGTAATCTGGAATTGAGTACTGGACATTCAAGATTCGCTGCCAAATACGTAAATTATCCGGTGAGTATTAAATAGAACAGAGAAAAACAGATGATTATACAATACATCATGAGTAGTGTCAATGCCTGTATGGTTTTTCTGAAGTTTTTGGGTTCCTCGGGGTCCTCAAAAGGGTACGCGCCCACCAACATGACGTATAAAGTAACTCCACAAGACCACACATCTGCAATCTGTATTAAGTAATAACACGTAAGTTGGCATTAGCTGATGCATAGTAGTGCAAGTCAGCAAATTACTATCAACTATATTTGCTATTCCATCTAAGATGATTTGAGTAAATGTCCATAATCCCACACATATGATTATTGCAGATTCGCTGTTAGCTCGGCTTGAGGTTGAGTAATTTCAATTCAACCAAGACAACCTCAAAGCTGTTTCAAGTGAACATCAACCACCTATTCCCTTTACAAGGATCATATTTGCTACCTTAAATTGGTATTCTCTGAGAAAGTAAGTTTGCGTTTTTTATCTTCCCAATCCACTCGTTGCCAACTACTTCATTTAATTCACTTTCCAAACAACATACCCAAATCAATCCGGGAAAGAACTTAAACCCCTTTCCTTACCTTGAATATTCTATCAACACCAACCATATCGAGACATGCATGACAAGTTCGACAGAATATAAAAGATCGTTATATTTTTAATACATGCAGCCAACTCAATATATATGCAAAATAGTCAATCAACTCAACAAAAGCCAGTGTGATATACAAACCTTTCCATCATATTCCTTCTTAAGCAGCACTTCAGGGGCAATGTATGCTGGGGTACCAACTGTCGACTTGGGTTGAGAATGGAGCACCGAGGACTGAAATGAATCAAGCAAGTTGTTTTACAAATATATGAAATAAGATGGAATATATTAAGCACTATCCTAACTGACATAGTCATCTATTCAAGCTGAAACTCATTTAGACAATATAATCTTGGCCTCAGCATGGATATGTCTATCGACAGAGCAGGAGTCAACAATAATTCAGTCTAGCAAAAGTGGGATTTAGCACAGACAAGAGGACGCAGAAAAGGTGGTAACTCGAAGGTAGAGACAAGGAAAAGATTGCGATTATACCTTGGAATATCCAAAATCACAAATTTTCAGCCGAGGAGCTGGGCTTCCATCCAGCAATGTGTTCTCCAATTTTAGATCACGATGGCATATTTGCTTCATAAAAATAACACAAATGTAAGCAAAATTACAACATGTATGTCTTCTCTAATCTCTAGTTTGGTAAAGCACAACGACGGAAAAAGAGCGCTCCGTGAAGTACCATGTCATGACAGTAGCTGACACCTGATATCAGTTGCTGGAAAAAGAACCTCGCCTACAACAAAGTTAGGACTTAGGCACACACCATTGATACAACAAACACACCTAACACAAAAAAAGAAAAACAGAGGAAGACGATACCTCATCCTCACTGAACCGCCCTGCATTGCATATCCTTTCAAATAGCTCTCCCCCGGAAGCGTATTCCATCACGATAGCCAAATGTGTCGGAGTTAAAATCACCTACAACAAAGTCAAAGAAGTCAAACAACTAAGCCGATCAAATATCGCTAAACACTAGTGGATGTTGTATACAGATTTACCTCTTTAAATCTCACAATATTGGGATGCCTCAGAGACCTATGATTAATGATCTCTCGCTGCACATTTTCATCGATCTGTCGCATATAGCGCAAAATCAGATCAGGACAACAATAAAACAGGAATGAATCTAAAGTTCAATAGTTTACATAACTATTCAAATCCTCCACCACTTACACAACAAAACAAAAAACAAAATTACAACACTCCACAACTTCAAAAACATGCAATAAAACAGTAAAAAATAAAAAAACAGAGTATATACAAAAAACAGAGCATATACAAAAAGCAGAGCACAAAACAACAAAAACAGAGCAAAATCTGAGCTAACCTTCTCACCACGCTCAATATACTTAACAGCAACAAGCTCATTACTCTGTCGATCCCTCATCAACCGTGCCACACCAAAATTACCCGACCCGATATCCTTAACCAGCTCATACCTATCACTATCGTGCATTATCGGCATATCCATACCCACCCCCACCGTCACCGCCCCCCTCTGATCCATTTTTCCCCCTTTTCACAAAAAAAAAAACCCTAATTCTCAAATTTTTTCGATAAAAAAAAATGAAATTGATCACAAAATTGAGATATAAATGGAACCAATTTTATGACCCCCGTGACGAGCTCAACTTACTCAACCAACTCACACCAATTATTGATTTTTTTATAAGTCGATCATAGTGCGTCATTCACTTTTTTATTTGAACATGGGTTCAATTATATGAGTGTTCTCGTGAAGTTGAAGTGCCTTTTTTAGTTTTGGTGCAAAAATGACAGTTAGCTTTTCTTCTTTGAGCTTCTATTAGAGAGATGATGCTGGCATTTTAAATAGGGGGGGTGTGTGTGAAATGACCAAAATGGGTCTGCTTTAGTGATTAAATATTTCAGATTGGTCCTTTTTGGGGTAGATAAGATTTTTCTACTTTTATTGGGCAGCAGAATCAGCACGTGAAAAGCGGAGGCGTTGGTCGAGTGACATGTGTCGAGTGCATAGCTGTTCTTTTTGTTGATAAATTGCAAAACTACCCATGTATTATTATATATTTGTTTCACCTATGACCCCTCGAGTAAATTTTAAACAACAAGTACTTATATGTAACGTTGTATTTTCGGTATATGAACAAATAACACTTTTAGTTATTATATTTTTATCTTAAATGTCTATTTTCCTAATGTGTGAAAATTTTGATTTGATCAATGTTAAACCGTTATGTATAAAGGTGGTCGATCTCATGATGTTACTGATCGAGATTTGAATGTAGTATCACTTAAGAAATGAGACATTTATCTTTCTAACTCAAGTTTTGTCTTTGAACAATGTATGTCGTGGGCATTCAAGTGAGCTTACACAAGAATAAGAGGAGGTGTTATAGTAGTGTATTCGAGCCAACCTTTTGTTGTTAGTTCGAACTTCGAAGACCTTGTATATGTGTCGAGGGTGGTATGCCAAGTGTCTAGGTGGACAAATGATTGAATGATTTGATTGAGTTAGATACCCTTGACGTATGAAAAATGGGTAATTGAGGACAACACTGTTTTCGAGGGTTTGAGACGAAATGTTATTTGTGGTGTTGACATGTTATGCAATAAATTTTTTTGAACGTCGGTTATGAGGAGAAGTCATCTATAGGACCCTCGTGCCATATAAGCCCACGAGGTTGTACAATATGTGTTAACAATGGTGTTTTCGGCCTTTCAAAAACAAAGTTAAAACCGTCTATAAGTGATTTGTTACGTTTGCAAAACGAACTTTTGTAGTTTAGAATTTTTCCTAAGCTAACAAATGCAAACAATCTCTCGCATGATTTGCTTCTAGCTCATGTTAGCTTACCTAAAAGTGAATAATTTTTCCAAATAGCATCAAAGAATTGAAAATGCTCTTTGATACTTGACTTTAATTACAAACTTGAAATTCCTAAACTTTAGAGAAAAAATAGCAGACACCCCAAAATAAAAATAATAAAATATTGAGTTTTGCACGGAATTTAGTAACATGTATCACGAGTATATGAAGGAATTTACTAAAATTTTCATTCGTACTTAAAAAACTTATAAGATTTGTCACTAAAAATTACACATATTAAAAATAAATAACACATAGGATAGAATAGGACTCATCTTTTGCTTTGGGTTTCACATTCGGGTTACCAACTTACATGACCCTGACCCGTTTATCCATTCATCATCAACAGAAAACACCAACCGAGCTAATCTCCGCCGGCGAAGTCGCCGGAGCTAATCTCCGCCGTACGAGATGCTATTGAGCTACCACTACAACAACCACAAACTCACTCCCTCACAACAGCAGCTCAATCACTCCTCTACACACTTCAATCACCCCCAATTTATCGTCTCAAAACCCTACAAAAAATCCCCAATTCATCTTCTCTCACACTCTCTTTCAATTGACGCTCAATTACACCAAAACGTCGACGTAATCGAACAATTGACCGATGAGAAAGCTGAGAAGTTCAATTTTGACGGCTCGTTCGAGTTGACCGAGCTGAAGAGGTTTGACTCGCCGGCGATTGAGGTGAAGGAGCTCGACGAGCTGCCGGAGCAGTGGCGGAGGTCGAAATTGGCGTGGCTCTGTAAAGAGCTGCCGGCGCATAGGTCGGCCACGTTTATTCGAGTGCTCAATGCGCAGAGGAAGTGGATTAGGCAAGACGATTGCACGTTCGTCGCGGTGCATTGCATGCGGATTCGCGAAAACGAAGCTGCGTTTAGGGTATAATGCTCTGTTTTTTTATTTTATTTTATGAAATGTTGTATTAGAACTGCATCTTTTGGCTCATTTTGGTTTGAAGTTTCGGTTTTTAGTTATGTTTTGGGATTGTCCGAGGTTAGAAAGTTTATGCAAGTTTTCGAGATGTTTTGAGAAAAGAGGTGTTGTATGAACTTAAGAATTATAGGTCCACTGATTTGAAAACGGATGCGTTTTTGGATTTCGCATGGAAAAGTTTGAATCTTTTATTCAAGAACGGAACATGGATTTTAAAAGAAATCTAATTTTGTCTTTTCGTGATATGGGTTTTTATAAATGATACATTCTCTACTATTCTGCAGGATTTGTGTTGTAGAATTATACGTATGTTGTACTTTACGTTATCATTTTGTTTTGTTCAGTTTGAGATGATTAGTGTTCTTCCGACAATGATTGTGAGTGATTTTGCGTGGCTTAGGTGTACAAATGGATGATGCAGCAACATTGGTTTAAATTTGATTTTGCCCTTGCTACCAAGTTAGCAGATTACATGGGTAAGGAGCGGAAACATTTGAAGTGCAGGGAGATATTTGATGATATAATTAACAAAGGACTAATCCCTAACGAATCCACATTTCACATTCTGATTGTTGCTTATCTTAGTTCGCCTGGATCAAACTGTTTAGAACAAGCATGCGACATTTACAATCGTATGGTCCACTTGGGAGGATATAAGCCTCGACTTAGCCTGCACAATTCTCTTTTCCGAGCTCTCGTGAGCAAAACAGGCGGCTCCTGCAAACATCATCTTAAGCAGGCGGAGTTTATTTTTCACAATCTTAAGACATGTGGACTAAAAATACATAGTGATATTTATGGTGGGCTTATATGGCTTCATAGTTATCAAGATGTGATAGATAAAGAAAGAATTTCTTCATTAAGAGAAGATATGAAGTCCTTGGGGATCGAAGAGCATGCAGAGGTGCTTGTGTCTGTATTAAGGGCTTGTGCAAAGGAAGGTGATGTGGCAGAAGCCAAAAGAACTTGGACAAAGATTCTGTCTTCCTACAATAAACCTCCAACACAAGCGTTTGTGCACCTAATGGAGGTATATTCTAAGGTTGAGAAACCAATGGAATCTTTGGAAATATTCAGGGGTATGCAGAAAAAAGACTGTTCCAGTGTCGTGGCGTATTACAAAATAATTGAGGTGTTATGTAAAGCGAAAGAGACTGAACTTGCAGAGTCTCTGATGGAAGAGTTCATAAACAGCGGTATGAAGCCTTTGATGAAATCTTTTATTGATTTAATGGATGTGTACTCAAATTTAAGCATGCACGACAAATTAGAGTCCACTTTTTTTCGATGTTTAGAGAAATGTAATCCCAATCGAACCATTTATGGTATTTACTTAAATTCATTGGTGCAAACTGGAAATCTTGATAGGGCAGAAGAGATTTTCAACCAAATGCATGACGATGAGGCTATTGGTGTGAATACCACATCATGTAACACGATCTTGAGCGGGTATCTTGCATATGGGCATTATGTCAAAGCAGAAAAGATTTATGATTTAATGTGTCAGAAGAGATACGACGTAGAATCTTCCTTGACAGAGAAGCTTCAGTACATACTGAGTTCAAACCAGGAAGAAGCGGAAAAACCAAGAAGTCTGAAGCTGAGCAAAGAACAGAGAGAGGTCTTAATAGCATTACTATTGAGTGGTTCCAGTGTAATATTCGACGACGAGAAAAAGAATTACGCCATCCATTTCGTGTTCAGAGAGAATTCCAGGATCCATTCCTTTTTGAAGAGACATATATACAACCAGTTCCGTGAGTGGCTGGCTTGTAATATGCTGGTTGATGAGGACAGTAACGACATCCCAAATCAGTTTAGTACTATTTCTCATCCTTATTTTGAGTTCTATGCAGATCAGTTTTGGTCGCAGGGTCAATATACAATCCCTAAACTAATCAACCGGTGGCTGACACCACGTGTTCTTGCATATTGGTATATGTACGGCGGTTACAGGACATCATCAGGGGATATTTTGTTGAGGCTGAAGTTTGGTAAAGAAGATATGCTGAGAATCGTTAGAGCATTTAAGGAAAAATCATTGGATTGTCGGGTAAAAAGGAAGGGGACGGTTTTCTGGATTGGTTTACTTGGATCGAATGCGAGTAAGTTTTGGGAGCTAACGGAAACTTTTATACTGGTAGATTTGAAAGAATCTTTAGAACCACGGACAGGAGATTCTGATGGACATTCTTCAGATCATGGCGAGTAGCGATGGTGATGGTCCACAGAATCTCATTGAATCATTTCATGCAGTAGTATTTGATGAACTGTTGCAGTATGAGTTTCTTTGCATGAAGAATTGTATATTGGATTCATATTGTATACGTTGTTAAAGATTAAGTGTTGTGAGTTTGTACTGGTTAACTGTAGTATAATGTTTTCTTTTTAATTCTTTTTTAGTGTTATAGGTATTTCTAATATATTTATGACCTGCAATGTAAGTTACAAATTGGTAAATGTTTCTCATTACTATATACGTATTCTTTGAAATTAAAGTTGATTTATCACTCTCGTTATTAGATATTTTTAAGACTTCTAAATTTGCTTTGCAATTATTTAAACAATAAACAATAATAATGAAACTAGACCAAACTAACAAATAATAATGCAATTAGCCCAAACTAGATAGTAGATACAATTATTCCTAATTCCAACAATTGTCCCTAATGTACAGTTAGTTGCTCAAAGATTGTACCTCATCTTATTATATTGTTAAATTTATTATATTTTAAGGACTTTTCAATATCTTCTTTCTTCTATCATCAATCAACCAATAAATAGCTAGTATGGGCTCTACACAATGATTGCTTTACTATATATATATATATATATATATATATATATATATATATATATATATATATATATATATATATATATATATATGTATATTATAATCAAATTGAATAATCTATTCAAAATTCCTCTTTTAAGTCAACCCTATTTCACCATCTCCTCTGTTCTATTCAAAGTACAATTGCATGCAAAAAATCACACCTCAAAACAGTACGATGTTGACCGAATCTGAGCTGGAGATTCGGCTCCGACAAATACTAAAAGATTCCGACCTCGAAACGACGACGTCGAACAGTATCCGCCGCCGCCTCGAGGAGGAGTTTTCAGTTGATTTGAACGGTCGTAAGGGTTTTATAAGGGAACAAATCGAACTTTTTCTCAGAGGCATTGGTGCCCAAAACGGCGTCGTTCAACGAGAAGACGAAAACAGGGGAAAACAGGGGAAAATAGAAGAACAACAGAGTGATGATGAAGATAGGAGCAAGAGAAGAAAAAAGAGGTGAAATTTTGTGTTTTAATATATAAAGATTCAATCTTTACTAGTTTGGTTTACTTTTATGTTTTTTTTTTGATTGATGGGACTTTGTAATAAGTTATAATAATGGTGTTGGCAAATGGCAACCTTTTAAGAAGAGTTAAAAAAAAATGTTTTTTTTTTTGGTTAAATAAGTACTTTCGGAGTGTTTGAGAATCGAGCTTCTGTGATTAAAAAACTTTTTCTTTAGTTAAAAATCCAATCTTTACGGTGGTATGGACCCTAATCGAGCTTTTTGCAGTTGATTTTATTGTTTTAAGTTAATAATTCTTACTATCTCTTAAGCTGGTGTAGACTAGAATCGAGCTTTTGCGGTTGAAGAACTTCTTTTTAGAGTTAAAAAATCCCAACAATCTCTAGGCTCGTGTAGACTTGCTTCTGGCTTATGGTAGCTTTAGTTCGGTTGAAGAAACTTTTTAAGCTAAAAAAGCCCAACAATCTTTAAGTTGGTGTGCATTTGCTCTTGGTTTACGGTAGCTTTAAATAAAGTAATTTAAAACTTTGCTGCTTCTAAACCATTTTCCGAACACTCCAAGTTATGAATTAAAATAGTTTTTCAAATTTGAACTTCAATTATGAGATCCTACTTTTGAAGAAGAGTTTGAGATCGCCTACCTTGTATGACCATGGTACTTTGCGCTTACCACGTGTGGTTTGTTTGTACTTGTGGTCTAAATCATGACATTACATAATTTCAGCAGCTTGGTTGGTGTTAAATTTCAGTACAAATGATGGACAAATTCCTTCGTTTCTTTTATGCTCTTATCTTATAAATATATTATGTGAAAGCTGTTATAACAATTGCATGTATTCCGGAGGCAGAATTATATGTCTGATTGAAAAATTAAATAGAAAGATATCCCACATTGATTTAGTCATTGAATGGATGAGAACTTGTTGACTGATTCCATACCATTTTATTGTTTCCTCTACTTATTTGGTTCTTAAGTTCATTCATACATCTCCCTTTTACAGCAAAGCGATTCATAATAAGCTGTTGTTAGGTGCTTGTAGTTGCCCTTCCTTTGGAAACTGTGCTAGAACAAATGTTTCTCCCCATTCTGTCAAGCTGCAATATCCATTATGGAAACGAAAGATAAATGTACTGTATGAAATTTGATATTATATGTTTTGATATTTTGAGTCTCAGACGAGTTGTACATGGGATTTAGCCCGATAGGAGTAGTTATCTTCATAGATTTTTTACACCGGTTCGTTTTAGCAGAGGAACTGCTAATTATTGTTGCAATTAGCTTTAGTTGTCTGAATTCCGCTCAGCTGCATATCCCACTATAGCTGTTCCGGCTGTTATAATTGTATCTTAAATTTGTGAGAAAATGTCTTAAAAGTTATGAATTTTATCTCTTTCTTTCTCTTGAGTCCTAATTTTCATGTGCATGTTCTTTCGAATTCTCAAGTGAGCCCGCAGATGTGGATTCGGATTTGAAGATGAAAGGGCGAGGGGGATTCCGTAAACCATGTGGTCTTTCTCCCCAGCTTCAGGATTTTCTTGGAGTGCCCGAGCTACCCAGGACCGAGGTATATTATGAAAGATTAATTTACTTTTCTTCTGCAATCTTTTCTAATAGATATCTTTAACATGACATGTTACATCTTTTAGGTTGTAAAGAAAATTTGGTTATATATCCGGGAAAAGAATTTGCAAAATCCGAAGGATAAGAAGAAAATCATATGCGATGAATCTCTGCGCAAAGTTTTCCGCGTCAAGAGTATAGACATGTTTCAAATGCAAAAAGTACTCTCTGATCACGTTTGGTCACTGGAAGGTATATTGGCAATATGAGCTTTAAATTTCCGCTTTTATAGTTGTATTAGCACTTAGCAGGTATATCTATGTGTCAATTTATGACCCTGTTCCAAGCATTTTATTTACGTTTCTCGTTATCTGAAAGTAAAAACATGTTTCCTCTGAGAACGGTGAGTTGAAACAAATTTTCACCAAAATCAGGATGATTACTACTAGGATGTAGAGGATAGTTCGAACTGCCTGATAACTTTTTGGAAAAATGCTTACATTTCAAAAGATGCTATCATCAGTGAATGATTCTATTATCTAAATATAGCAGTTCCGTGGCTTTCTGTGACTCTAACTATCTTGATGCTAAGCAATGACAAAGATGCTGATCCAAATCGATGAACCACTGTTATTATGCTTCAGCGTCATGGGTCTTTCATCCGAATTAGTCTTGAAATTTCAATACTTTTACTCTGCCGTGCAGCCACCCGTATCAAATCCTCACAAAAGGAAAGGCAGCACAAACAACGCAGAGAAGTAGGTGAGACATCACAATTTTTTTAAGTTCCAGGCGTTGCAGTTCAATTTACCTCCAGGTTTCAGAAAGTCGACTGGATATTTGTTATAGCGAATGTGTTTCAGGGCATATTGTAGAAATGACATGCACTATTTCAGGGTCAGTCGAGCCAAAAAGGAAACTGAAACCACAGAAAGGGGGAGCTTCTGTACTAGCTACTCCAATCCCTTTATCAGATGCTCTAATCAAGTTCCTCGGTACGGGTGAACATGAATTATCACGTGCCCACGTGGTCAAGAGGATGTGGGAATACATAAAAGAGCACGAGTTGCAGGTTTGTTAATCGTTTTGATCTAGTTGTTTTAGAAATTTTAATGGGATAATTGCATCTACATCCCCTGCGGTTGTGAATCCATATACACGTATTAGCAAGCACCCGCAGGTTCTCTCATATTGCTTACCATTACATGGCAGTGCTCTAGTTGCGTAAATATTATCTCGTCTTTATTATCTTGATCAATGATTATGGAACTACTACTAAAATGGTCCATAGTAATTTGACTTGTTTTTCATCTCTTTCAGGATCCATCTGACAGGAAAATGGTCTTGTGTGACGACAAGTTGAAAACACTCTTTGAAGTTGATTCCTTCGTTGGCTTCAAAGTCACAAAGCTACTAACTTCACATTTCATCAAACACCAACAGTGACTTGGTGGTTTTGTCTTAGTTTCAAGTACAAAAGAAAGGTAACCAAATAGTCATTTTGACCGAGGAGCTGAATATTTTGCACTTTCTGTACATTTGACTCCTCCGTAACCAAACATAGGGTCGTGGCAGTTTAGAATCATTTTTGCGCCACTGTCGATTAAAAGATGTAATTGTGCGATTGACTTAGTGGAAGAATATTGACGTCTCCTTAGAAATGAAGAATTCGTCTTCCGCATTGTTTTTTAATTTAAGACTGAGTTGTTTGGTTCTCGTAGGTGGCGTGTTTGCGTGATATTATAGTGATATGAAAGGTCGTTTTGAATTTTGATTACAGGGATGATATAACATGCATTGCTAAGGCCTTCAAACATCTGGACTTACAAATTACTAACTACATATGTATTCATGGAAACCACATCCCCGAACTTGCATCGATTTCTTAAAAATTTACTCATGAAAATGCTGCATGATGAGTTGATGCAGCAAGCTACTGCGAATGAGTGTATCATAAACAATAAGGCATTAAATTTGTACCAATTGTGTATTAGCGCAAATAATCAAATTGTTTGTACATTGACATTTTAGTATTTTAGACTATTTGGGTATTCGGCCACAAAATTTTTAGGTAATGTATACATGTAGTTTGGATAGTAATTTTCTTGATAATGGAAAGAGGCCCATTTTTTAGTGTGTGGTTTGGGTTTGGTCACCGGACCGGAGTTAAATTCTTATCAAATCAAAGCCCGAAGCCCATCATGTTTGTTGTCGATTTATAATATTCAAGTCGTGATGAGTTTCTGATAAAATCTTGTTTTCAATAAATAAAAAAAAAAAAAGCTTCTAGCACGTGAAAATCGATGATCCAATGTGTTTTGCCTTCATATATTTTCCTTAGAAGATAGATTGAAGTAAGCCAAATATATATGGCATGGGGCTGAATAGATCTTCAAAGCCGCTTTTCTGTGTTATTACATTTGTCATTTAGTTGTGCAAATAATATGTATTTTGATAAATTAAAGATGAGTAATTAGTTGACACATAAAAGTAACACATAAAATGGTTCATATGATTCATTATGTGTTGTGCTGACGATAAATGACCTGAACTTTATTATACTAATAATGAGTATTTATCTAATATATGATACATGAAATGAACAAAGTAACTTATAAGATCGTATTGGTAAGTTAGATAGTCTTGTGAAATAAAAGTTAAGTGGGGCATAGGATCAATACAAGGAAAGCACTTGCCAAAACAGAGTAAATAGTGATGGCACAAGGAGTGAATGATGGTGGCGTGGGATGAAATGGAACCATGGAGAGTACATTACTACATCATATGCCTTTTCAATTATTTAATGTGTGCTTGGTCTAAATAAGAAAAAGGTGGTTTCCAATGGAATCAAAAGGGAAAAAGGGTTTGATAGATTAATACAAACTCATTTGTGTATATTTTTTGAGTGACTTAACATATATTTAATTTTCTTTTTTCGTTTTCTACATGGGTCGTTTGATAGTCAAGAAAAGATTATGTATGAATTTAAATAAATAGAGATAATAAAGAGAAATTCTCATGATTACATGATTGATTGGTGGCATAGTTTATTTGTTACGATGATCTCTTTTATTTTGAAATATAAATCATTCTAATATTCAGCAAAATATATACTAAATTCACAACTTTTGTTTATATAGAAAACATAAAATTATCAAAATCGAAAAAGACATTAAATTTAAATTATCAAGATGTCTATGACAGAGAGAATCTTGCGAGTGGGCCCCCCTATATTTGGAAATTGGAACGGAATAGAGCACCGCCGTTGCTTATGCGGCGAACCGATTCCCACTCTCACACGACACTACCACGTTCCCTTCGGCCCCACCATTCAATTGTAACCTTCCACTAACAAAATTGTCATCCTAATATCATTAAATATCATTTTGATACTTCACTTTTATTAACAACAATAATTATGAGATAAATTATTCATTATATTTTAGATATATATGTACGCACAAAGTTAGTTTGAAAAACCATATATTCATAGTATACATTTCTTTTTGTTTTTAGGGGCAATCTGCAGAATCCAGATATATTTCTTACTCCTGTAATAAAACTGATTCCACAAATTAATATAACTATGTAATACCACCAAACGCATGAAAGTGACACTGACACAAGATAATTATTTTTCAATTGCAAAAGCCAACAGGCTTCTTAAACAATAGTTGAAATTATTGAACCAATCAATTCACAAGAAAGAAGTTTTCCAATGACTTATATCATGGAGGAAATGGTCATTTTCAGTGTATGTTTCATTGCACTGAATGTTAAAAACAAATTTCAATGTCTTTAACTCTTTATATGTTTCAAAAAATTTGTTACAGTTATTGTTGTCGTAGACTTAGATCATACTTGTATCCATGTTTTATTTTCGTAGAGTAAAGTAAAAAGAATATTTTGATTCTTTTTGAGAAAAAATTTAGAAACTTTGATCTATGCTTGTCTTGAAATTTAAAATCATACTAAGCAACTCCACAAATAGTACACAAAAGTTCACAAGCAAATGAAAAAACTAGATAGCCCTTTAAATTACTAACAATTGCCAAGGAGAAAAAAGAAGTATGAAAAGCAGGACAAGAAAGAGGAGAAAGATTCGTAGAAAATAATGCAACAAAAAGATACCATCTCACACAAAGGCCATGAACAATGTACTTGTCATCACGTGAAAGATGCTTTCTTTTTTTGATAAAGATTGTTTGATGTCCTCTTCCAAAGCCATATATTTAGGTATCTTACTGTACGTACGTATTCTTTAAAAAATTAAATATTATCTAGTTCTGAAATTCCTGACAAATGAAATGCATGTACAAGTCAATGAATGACAACTACAAGTGACAATGGTCCAACGGTTGGATCTTGTGGGCGGAAATAAATATTAAAGTGAAAGAAACTCCGAATATATATATCATATTTAAAATATTCAAAATACTTAAAGTGGCCATTGAGAAGTTTTTCCAATTTTAATAAAAGATTGAACTTTTCATTTAGTGAACTTTATCTATACGAGACTTACAATTATTATATAAAATTACTTGGTGGTACCTAATATACTTTTATTGACAATAATTACATGAAATAAATTTTAAAATGATAAAATTATTATGTGTACCGTATCCACAATATATGGTGTAGTCAATTTAGTTATTATTGTACATGTGTGGGTTGAGAAACTAAAATTTTAATATCCTACAATTATGAAATACTTACTATCTTAATCGTTCATCTAGGAGTTACATGAAATATATTTTGTGATTACAATATATCCGACAAACTTAATGGAATAGAGGGCAAATCGGAATAAACTCAGGCCATCATTACATGACTAATATGGTCTGATTTGTTTGAACGAAATTCAAGTGGATTATAGTATCAAATGATAGGAAAAATACAGAATATGTTATATTTGAAACGGTCGTGTAATTATACGAATGTTCTAAATATATAAGATCTATATGTTCGAATCTAGTTCGAATTAGTTGGTGACTATGTCAGTTATGCTCCTCTATATTGTATTTTTTATTTATCAAAATGCTAAAATTAATTTATACATATTCTTGGATTCTCTGAAATAGAATAAAAGTGTTGAACATAGAGTTGGATTCCATTTCTTGGATTCTGTGAAGAGTAATTAAATGTGCTCGATCAAAATGTTCTTTCGTCTAGATTCCCAGCTTTCTTATCTCAATAGTATTTTATTGTTTATATTCTTCTTTTAAGTTGAAAAAAAACAAAAATGTGTAATTTTTAAACGTGACACTTTTTTGATTTGACCAAAATGGTTCCTTCTAGAGGTCATCATAGTTCATGTCTGGGTTGACGTGCTCCATATTCCACGCTATTTATTACCATTACAGGAATTTCTGGATTGGAAGGAATCTTATGCTCTTTTGACTGCACGCCAACTATAAATCTATAATGTCAAAAATAAAATAAATATAAAGAGAAAATATTTATCCATTTCTAAAATGTAGTTATTTCACATTTTCTAGTTGAATAAAAAAATGGTGACACACATCTATACTATGTTGTACTATACAGATGTAGCAATGCAAACATAATACGATATAAGAATGACAAGATACTCTCGCTTCAATTGGTGATATCAATATCATGTATTCAAATAAATAAATTCAATTTGAATTACATCAAAATTTAACTTAAAGTGTATTAAAATTTAGTTTATAATGTATTCAAATTAATTTATAACATATTAGAAAAGTCTAAATATACAATTTAAATAGTTCACTAGAAATTGTTGTACAAAATCGATCAATACATGGAAGTATTGAATGACATAGTTGAATTAGCACTTTTAGCCTGATTTGAGCGTTGGGACCTGAAAGCACTTGCGATTGACACATGTGGAGTGGTTGTCCGGGTGGATAGGCTTGATATCCAGAACCTCGCGTTCGTGATTCTACGTTTAACTGTACTCTGACTGAAGCACGTCCGACCAGCAAGAAAGTGTCAATGATGTACCGTATATGTGCAACAACATAAAATATAAACAACTATTTAATTTCTAGGGAGGTTACTAACTCGGAATATATTTCCAAATGTTAGACCATTTTATATAATTATTTTAAAAATCACATAGAGCCTAGAGGTAGTTTCATTCTCGAAATTGAAAAATCAGTTATTTTTTTCTTTTTAATTCATAAAATTGTTGAAGATTCTCGAGTGTGTGGAATGGAATCTAACGGCTAGAAGAAAAGATTGTCATTTTGGTAAGAACAAGAAAAGTGGTATCTTTTTCTCTTTCCTAGTCTCTTTTTCTTGTTAGAGACTTAGAGCAGAGAAATCTGAGCCCATATCTAGCACTGGGTCCCACCAGATTCCTTATCTTTAAAGCCATTGATTTATCGCAAGTAGTTCTAAGACTTCAATTGAAATACTTATGAGTCTCTTATACAAAAGTTACAAAATAAATCAATTAAAAGAATTTAAAACAATTATTAATAAATCGTAAACTACAATTCGCTGGCTGTGGCTACATGGCCAATTATCAAACACGTTATGTTTGAAAATGCCTCAAGCAAGAAACTTAAATAGGTCATTAAAAACGTTATCAAAACTTCACTTCACATATTTCAATCAAAACTTATTGATCTCATATTAAAATACTCACGATATATGTTATTAAAGTTTGAGAAACAAGAGGTAAAAGTGTATTCAAAAGATCATGTATCCTTCAAATTTACCTTTTTGATGTTAAAAGAAGAAGCTAAAGGCACTAATCAAGATTTATCTTTTCAAATTAAAACATTATCGAATGTCGTGTGGGTATTAGAATGGATGAGAAACAAGTTCCTTTTATGGATAATAGTGCTATGCTAGCTGTAGTACATATTCTTATATTGATGGGTAATTACTGGTATAAGATTACGAATAAGTTTTTGCCATCATTATTGTGTAAACCATGTTAAAAAGCAAAATCATCACAAGAATAATAAGCTATGAAGTTTTTCATAAATATTTACAATAATACCAACAATAACAACAAGAATCACGTCGTGTCGACCACATGAACACTCATACTAAACTCGTGTAGGTTAAACGGAAAGCATGTTCTTTCAATCTTGTCAGCTACATGTTGTTTCGCATGATTTACATTCACGTTTTCTTCGCTCGTTCTCATATTCTATGCGTTTTGGCCTAAATCAAGAATCTCAATGCGTCGATACCACCAGAACGTCTTAACCAATCATACACCCCATCTAAATTACCCATAATCTTCTTATATATAATTAAATGTTAATCCAAATGCTACTAAAATTTATCATTGAATAAATATTAATATGCTCCTCCAAAAAAAAAAGGGTTAGACTTAGACTTAGAAATAAACAAATGAATTAATAGTGTTATAATGAATAAAATAAAAAAGATACCGTACCCCTCCAAAAGAGAAAATACGCGACGAACATGAAAAACCGTGTCAAAAACTCGTCGTTGTGTTTTTACAGAATCTTCTCTCTCTCTCTCTGCATTTTCAATTTCCCACTCTTTCTCTCTCTACATTTCACATATAAATACAAATTCACACACACACACACACACACATTTTGTTGATAAAAATCACAGAGCAAAATCAAAATCAAAGATCTGGCTGAAAATCGAAAATGGAACCGTTAAATCAACCTGAAACCAGTCTAGATTTCAGATTAAGAACCAAAACAATCGGCGATTTTGTATCAGAAGCTTTCAAAATCGAAAACGGATCTGATAATAAGAGTATAATTAAGCTTAATGATTACGTTAACAAGCTCGAGATCGAGATGAAGAAGATCGATGCTTTTAAGCGGGAGCTGCCTCTGAGCATGATGCTGCTCACTAATGGTTTGTTTGTTTGTTAAATTTTTGTTGATTTTTCTTGTGTTTTGTGTATGTTAGGGTTTATGAGATTTAGGATTTGTTTTGTGTTTTTTGCAGCTGTGAGTTTGCTGAAGGAGGAGGTGAAATCGAATGTTGAGCCGGTTTTGGAACAGTTTATACCGTTGAAGAATTGCGGTGAAAATTGTGAAGAAAAAGATGTTGTTGTTGATGATTGTGGAGATAAAAAGGATTGGGTGAGCTCGTTTCAGCTGTGGAGCTCAGATGATAAGCCTAAATTAGAATTAGTTAGCAATAAAAAGGTACAATTAGTGTTAATTTCGTGTTTGTTGGCTTGATTTTTACTGAATTTTGTGGTATTTGTGAGTTTATGTGTTGTTTTATTGTTGTTGTTGTTGTTGTTGTGTAGAAAATTGAAGAAGAGACGGATAATTCGTCTCAGATTGGTAAAAACAGGGGAGTAGGAAGGGCATTTCTGCCTTTCAAGAGGTCTGAGAATTTTCGGTCGGCGGTTGTGGAGAAGAAACACAAGGATGGGTTTCCGGGAGCAGCGGGGCTCTCGCTTGCTCCGCCTCAAATCAAGAATTGTGGAGAGGAGGTTAATTCTGTGATAAAATCCAATGGTGGCAGATTAAGAGTATGTTCTGCAGCTAATGAGGAATCGAATTCTAAGACTGGACAGCAGCAAGGTGCTAGGAAACAGAGGCGGTGTTGGTCGCCTGAATTGCATCGTCGTTTCATAAACTCGCTTCAGCAGCTTGGAGGTGCTCAAGGTATGAGCTTTTTTTGTTGGAGAGTGGATAAGATTAACTTGGTTTTAGTAGTAATTCTTGGGATAATGAAACTTGTTTGATTTAGCTCTTATGACAAACTTGTTTGATAAGACTTGGTTCTTGTTTCTTTGGATTTTATCCTCCTATAGATCATCAATGTCCTTGTTGTGTTTAAATATCTAATTCTAAGCTTTGTGAGGAGATTCATAGCGGTATCTTACAAGAGATTTTTTGGTGGAAACTGAGTTCATTGAGTTAGTATACGTGTGTTTGTTTTTCAAGTTATTCTCTCTCTAATTGTTTTAGCTGTGTGCTTTTGCAGCTGCTACTCCTAAGCAGATCAGAGAGCTTATGCAAGTAGATGGTCTCACCAACGACGAAGTGAAGAGCCATTTACAAGTGCGTTTATCTTCATAAGTCTTCCGTACTTGATCCATTCATCTTATATAAGACCTCAATACTTATTCATGTTTGTCTCGTTTCAGAAATACCGCCTTCACTCTCGGAGGGTTCCTCCCTCAACAAACACCTCGACCATTCAACCTCGTGCCACGGGAAATTCGTGGACGTCCCAAGAACAATGCGGAGAGTCCTCAAAACAGAGCAATTCCAAGTCGGATTCTCCACACGGCCCTCTTCACTTGCCTGGATCCTCTCGGTGTACGTCTATGACCGGAGGTGATGGTTTAGAAGATGAAGATGACGATAAATCAGAGAGCCATAGCTGGAAGAGTCACATTCACTTATCTGGGAATGACCATTCATAGATTTTGGCAACCGTGAGTTTTGCAGATACAAAGAAATTCATATACATTTGTGGACTTTACTTTTACTGTAACAAACTTAGTATATTATACGTATAAAGCGGTTGAGGCAGAGTTGTGTTGAATTTTGCAGGATTAGACTTCATATTTGGGCTCTATTGGTTAGAATTCTTAATTTTTGGTTACTACAAATTTATGATGTTACTGTATATTAGCCTTATAGTATAAGGAATTATGACTATAATATCTAATTATCTATCATAGACATAGCTTAATTTGAAGTTCAATTCCTTCTGTGGCAAGAGTCTCCTATGTTTAGAAATTTGACTTTTCGATGGCTTATGAATCTGAGTCAAAGTTTCCAAAGTATCTATATATTTGTTTATATCAATTATAAAGCTTTTCAAAAAAGATATGGAACAATATTCTACGGACAGGTGTTATAGAATAAGATTTGTTCTTATCACTAAAAGATATTGGTTAGAACTTAGATTAATGTAGTATTATTTTATTGCCGCCGCTTAATTAAACTAATCAACCGATTAGTCCTGGATTTGGGTATTCGATTTGTCGGGCAGACAGCTTAGTATTGTATTAACTTTTCTGTTGCAAGTAAAGTCAAAATTTGAGAATCAAATATTAAATAATTCTTAGCCAATATGTTGGAATCAACATATAATACTGTAAATAGGTGTAAAAGATAGGGATGGACAAGTTGAAGAATCTTGATTTGTTGAAAGTTTCAAAATTAGGTATCCACTGTCCCAGAAAGTTGGTTCCAGCTTCCTTAGTACCCTTTTGGTTCATTGAAATAATTATCAATTATTGTTTTAAATGCATGTTAAGCCACTTGCGAGTTGGGTGTGGATTATGAACTACTGTACACTGTACACCAATTTTATGTTTTAGAATATTCGACTCGCGGATTGAGTTGGCCACGGGTTGTATGGGCAAGCCTTCCTCCTCGGGGGTTAGGGAGCGATAAGCCCCGATTCAATTCTTGTGCTCATATGATGAATAATTTGGGTAAAATTCAATTAGAGCAACGTTTCTAGTGTAAATAGTTCATTTTATGCTTTGCAATTTGACTATACCGAAAAAGTGAAATCCAAGTTGGTGACACACCATACATTCCGACGAACTGAATAATAAATTTCTATTTCTTGCATTACTTTTTATGTGTTTTTTTATCATCGTATTGATGTGCAACAACCATCACCTGAATACAAATCCGTTTCAGAACTTTTGATCTTCTAACGTCTTTTTTAGAAGTATTTTCTAATTTCTTGTACAGAAGTAGAGGCAAGGCCGAGTTTCCAAATGCACAAAAAGCTCTTATCATGTGCTTAAAGTCGAAAAGCACTTCAAATAGTGGACTAATACTAGCCAATAGCCATTGAACTATTCCGAAAGATATTCTTTATCAACTATGCATATAATTGAATTTTTAAATATGGTTAGCAGCCATAAAAGAACACTTAAATTCCCCTCTTTTTGTTGGAAAAAAAAAAGTACCTTTCATGGAACTTAAGAGGTCAATCTTTCCAAAATATTTTGTTTGATCTTAACACCTAACTTTTTACAAAAAATAAATAGAATGTGTTGTGATGTTTATCCAAAATGCTTAGCCAAACAGTCCCTTTCACAAACAAAATAATGGAGAAAGAATCTTCACGACAAGATAATAATAAGTGCGCCCACCTTGATAGCTCCATTTCAGAGATGGGTAAAAATTGTTAGGTGAAAGAGTTTTGAGTGGAAAAAGTGGAACCACCTAATTAGCTTTTCGTTCTACTTAAAGGGTATCTTTATTCTTTAGAGTTTAGAGTTCTTCTAATTGATTGGATTCCATATTTTTTTTTTCTTTTCAAATTATGTCAATTTTCTCAATCATGTTGTATTATTGAGACGGAAGAGAGAATCTAATACTATGTACGATGTGATTCTTTGTATGGGAGATTTGTTTAGTTGGTTAAGTTTTTTTATTGGTTGGTCCCTAATCCTTTCACCATTTATTCCTTCCAAATGTTGTCCTATTATTGGTGCCCAAATAGGGGAATCACATGGAAGAATTTTGAAATTATGATCATGAAGTACAAGTCTTGTTTATGAGAATCAAATGCCCCTCTTAAAAACTTGTAACTTTTTTTGGTTACAGTTAGATTTGGGCTTGCTACATGTAAATACAGTTTTTATTTATTTATTTTTAAATATGATATTTTTTGGTCCACTATGAGTAATTTGATTTCATGTTTTCTAGATTGGTGCCTGTCAAACCAAGTTTGCGTAAGTTTAGTTTACTCATTTGACATTGTTTGCAGGCTACTACGTAAAAGCCTCAAACGAAATTAAAAACCATTGACCTTGTGCAATGGAACATACATGATACGACATAAGAAAAACCACAGAAAAAAGGTAGTACAATCCCAATGATTCTTACCTAAACTTTGCAGAAATTGTGGCTAAAACTTAGTCATATCATTCAAAAAGTGGTGATATGAAAACATCTGTAGCTACAAGTTTTAATACACGAATAAATATGGCCGCAACATCTACATAGACCTAAGCTAGGTGAAAACTTTCTACACAACACTAATTAGACCAAAAAAGTGCAATCCTTGATAGGGTTAAGAGGGTTCCTTCATTTACTTGCCCGATTTTGATATGGTCCTCGATATCTTGGTCCTTGATATCTTGGTCTTTCACTGAGATGGATGACCTACATTGTCTTGTATGTTTCCGACAGAAACGAGCTTCGGGACTGTACATGAATAAAAGCACATTGTGACCAACAAATACCTGAAAAAATAGCATAGCAACTTGATTATAGGACAAGACTATGTTCTCAAGAAGCAGGTTATGAGAACTTAAAACTGTAGTTACTAGCTGACAAACCGATTTTATCAGGAGCTGTTGATGGAAAATGCAGCGACCACAAGTCATCAACATTATTCTCCCCATTCAAATGTCGATTGGTACAATAATGTCGTGATGATCCCGGGAACTAAACTCAGGCCTAATTCTTCATTAACTTCAAGCTGGACTTTCCTCGGTTTAGCTAATCTTCAACATGCTGCAATGGAGCACACGAAAAAGATAATGAGTTTAAGAGATTATGTTCTTTTAAGAGAGAAACATAATGCCAAAAAAGATGCCTATGTTACCATTTTTCTTCTTTGTTTAAGATCCAACTTCTTCTTCAGCACAACCTTAGCTAAATTTGGTTTGCCTTCTCTGTTTAACCCATACATAACTCGCCGAAAGTTAATTGTACTGGGAATGATCCCGGTATCCAACATGTCAGATACAAGTTTGAGAGCTTCTTCAGACTTTCCTACTCTGCAGAGGCAATCTATAAACATAGAGTAAGTCTTAAAATCAGGCGACGGCCCATTTTGTTTTAGATGATGGAAAACATTCCAAGCATCCGCAACTTTCCCCGTTCTAACATATCCACAAATCAGTGCTGAATAAGTGACGACTGTAGGCTGACAACCTTGTTCTTTCATTTCCTCCAGAGTTTCCAGAGCTTTATCAATCGCTTTATCCTTAAAATAGTGAATTATTAAAGCTGTGTATACATGAACAGTTGGAGAAATTCCAACCTCTTTCATGGACTCGATCTTTGCCAATGCCTCTTCTGCTCGTCCACTCCGCAATAAACTATGAATCAAGCTACCATATGTGTACTGGTCGAAAATGCTTTTCTCAAGCCCAACTTCATCTGCTAAAGCTAAAGCATCTTCCAACTTCCCTGAACGACACAAGGCCCGAAAGTACAAGGAGTAAGCTAGTGGAACTGAGAAACCTGATTCTTGTAAAGATCCAATGCAGTTTTTGGCATCTGACAATTTATTGACTTCACATAAACAACCAACGTAAGTTTCAACAAGTTCTTTATCTGGGATGTACCCAACCCGAGCCATTTCCTGGTATATTTGGATGGCTTCATCAACATTCCTACCTTTTTTCTCACAAAGGGAGGTGATCAAAGAATTGTAAGTGCTTTTAGTCGGTTCGCAACCAGAAAGTTTCATTTCTTTGAATATTCTCAAAGCAATATCTGTCAACCCCGTTCGACCATACTGCATTATCATGACCGTCCATGTATCGGATGTTATTGAGTAGCCTCTTCTCCTCATTTCGTGAAAGAGACTTATCATATGTTTGAAATCTTTTCCTTGACCAGCGATTTTTATGGCCATGTTGTATGATTGTGCACTGTGAGCGTATCCAGGCTGCTTACCAACCCATGAGAAAAACTTTAAGGCAATGCCACCATTCAAGCGGCAATTTCGCAAAATTTTCACAACAGATTCTGGGGTACACTGGAAAGATCCTTTCTCCAATTTTTGTTGAATCAAGCACCAATTACCTGAGGATGATAATATATTGCAAATTTCTAATATATCATGATTGCTATAGCATCTAGATGCTGACTCAGGCAAGCAATCCACCATCCTTCGTTGCTCTACTTGGTCAAGTTTGGACTTTCTAATGGGCTCTGGTTGATCACATTGATCACTATCAGACGCCATATTAATTGCTTCGATTTTCTTTATCCCTCCTTTCTTCTCCAGATAAGCCTGAAATTGCGTGAAGATATCATCTGAAATATTTACTTTACAAAATTGCATCTCATTGAAAACCTTGACATGCTCATCTGTTTTGGGAACTTTACAAAGCTCCTTAATAAATATCCTATATTGTTTCGAACTTGCCTTCACTCCTTTTTCATCCATACTCTTGAAAACTTCCCATGCTTCAATAACTTGATTTTGTCGAACATAACCTACAGCAACTGCAGTTATTGCCACACTATCTAACTCAATCCTCATTTCAATCATCTCATTGTACAGCTCCATGCCTTTTTGAATCTCATTCTTCCAAAAGAGGTGCTGCATCAAATTTGTGTAGATAGATATTGGAACGTCTCCAGAATCCTTCATCTCTTGAAAAAGATCCAGTGCATCGCAGACTTCATTTCTTCGTAAACATGTACTTATAAGAACGCCATATATCTTACGATCAAAAACATTCCTCTTCTGCAATATTTCCACGATCTCCATGGCATCTCCAACCCTATTCGCGCTACAAAATCCTTTCACCAATGTTTCAAAAATTTCAGCTTCAAGGTTAATATCCTTATTCTTCATGTCACGAATCAGTTCCAAGGCTTCTGTGATTCTCCCTGCAATACAGAAACTCTTCAGCATTAAAGCATAAACGCAAGGTTCTGGAATCTCAGAAACTTGTATCATGTTATTGCCAACCAAACGGACTGCAGCAACATCTCCAGACAGTGCAAAGCACTTGAGTAGTTTCTTATACAATGACATATCCATTTCCACCTCGTTATGTATCATTTCCTTGTAGAACTCCAGTGCAATCTCTGATTTTCTAGAATCGCACAGTGCACACAACATTATTCTGTAGGCAACCGCATCAGGTCGAACACCAGATTTCCTCATTTTCTCAAACATCAACAACGCTCTACCAATTAGTTTCGCTTTCCCATAATGAGACACAAGAAGAGTCCACGTCTTAACATTCTTCTCACAAGCACTTTTCTCCATATCCTCCACTAATTCCTCGGTCAAAGCCAACTCCTCGGCTTCCCCTGCAACATTAATCATCGTGTTAAAAGTTCCGGTAGTGTGAGCAAACCCTTTTCTCAGCTTCACCCAATTGAAAAACCTCAAACCCAAACGCGGAACTTTAAAACATCTCTTCAACACCTTGTCAACTATCTCCTCATCATACTCAAAACCAGCATCCTCCAGCCTTTCCTCCATCGCATTTCCGCCCCTGACAATCTCCGTAATCTTATGTACTATCGGACTAACATCTCGTAATCCAATTTCGTCGACAACCCAGTTCTCGGAATTCCCTAAAACGGGCAAAGTCTCCGTCTTTATCTTCTCCTGGGCATTTTCACAAACAGCTTCCAGTGGCTCTGCACTCGTAACACTTTCTTTCGACTTCGTTCCTTTGGACATCAAAAACCGATATGGATCACTCTTATCCACAGAGATATTTTCAGTTCCTAACATACTTACGATCTCATTGAACAGTGGGGCAAAACCTTGAATTTCTCGCTGGTTTTTCGATTTCTCGGAATTTCGTAACGAGCTATCTGATGGGTTTTCCGACAAAGTTGAAAGACAAACACGTTGAACAATTTCGGGAATGTGAAGATCACAAAACTGGAATGTGCAATAGGAATTTGAAACCTTAAATAGCTGCTTCATTTTAATGTTGTTTTGAAAGAGGTGTGATCGATGTTCGTTTCGTAGGCGCGAACTATAGTTTGAACTAGCTTGGTGATTGGGCTGACACTTGTTAGTAAAGGGTCTGTTGCTGTATTTGGACTTGGGTTAACAATGGGCTTGAAATACATACAATGGGCTATAAGATAACTAACTGAGTCGGCCCAGAAATAAAGGATAATGGAATATGAAGCGACTTTGTATTTATGTTTGTATCGAATACTTGGTTTATTTTCTTTATGTTGGTAATTTCTTTTTGGCTCCGATTGTTTTCAAGGAAAATGAGGGAAAAGGAAAAAAATATTGGAATTTATTTTCCAAATGATTGGTACCAAGGAAAATTTTGAAAAAGATAGGAAAAGATGGGAAAAGATAGGAAAAGATAGGAAAATCTTTTTTTGAATCTTTATCTAACATTTTCACAATTCACAAACTTTAATTTCCCTCCAAAAAATTATCTAAAACTTATTGGATTTCTTTGTGGGAGCAAATGTAATGAAAGAATATCATCCTCAAAATTTTCAGATTTCCCTCCAATACAAAAGGTGAGAAAATTCAATCCTCTTTGAAAACAATTTTGTTCTCAAAATTTCATATTCCCACCAATTTTGAATCTATATAAACACTTGTAAGATCAATATTTTCTACCAACACATCTTCTTCAACTCTCAGGTAATAATTCTTTATTTATTTTATATTTTTTATTCTAGTTATTTATCATCTTTAATAAATTATTATTATTATTTTAATTTAATCAATAATCTTGTTTAATGTTTTAGGTACTATATTTTGTCTTCTTCAGGGCGTCATTTGAATAATAATATTATTTGAATTCTCTTAATTAATATTGTTTTGTTTGTGTTTTTTCGTTTCAAATATATTAATAGTACTTGCAAATTTTACTATATTAAAATAAACTAACTTTACTCTTCAATAAGTTATAAAGGATTTTTTAAAATAAAAAAATAAATTAATTTTAAGAAAAAATATAAACTTAATATGAGTTTTATTGAAAAAATTAAGTTTTAAAGAATAATAACAGTTTTTACATTGTTTAATATGATGAGTAAGCAAATTAAGTATAAATTTTTCCCGTAAAACTAATGGCATGCCAATCACATGAAAAAGAGAGGAAAATTTTATTTTCCATGGAAATTTTCCTGAAAATCATCATTTTCCTTAAAAATTTTCTTTTTCCCTCATTTTCCTTGGAAACAATCGGAGCCTTTGTGATAGTTTTGAGACATCGACACTTTTTCCATTTTTCTATCTATAAACTAGTCTACAAAATAAACTCATGATATGATGATATATTAACAGTAGTTTAAGATCAGGTGATGGTATTTATTATTTATATGAAAAATATTTGTCTCGCATAAAATGAGACATTTTGCATCTTATAAGAAAATACTTTGAGATATTGTGTCTCTTTTCATTTTTTTTCTAACAGAGGGTATTTTTTTGAATTGTTTTTTTTTTCAAATTGATAAATATTTCTTCTAAGATTCAAATATCTTAAAAGCCAAAGATATAGAAGAAAATATCGAAAGGTGGGATGGAAAAATCCTATATGAGTTTTTTATTAGTCAAAGATATTACTGTTTTCAGTTAAGCTGCTTTTCTTTTTTAAGTTAATAATTTCAGAGTTACATGACACTTGACCGATTGATTTATCCATTCATCAACAAAACATAACAACTGAAGCTAATCTCCACCGGCGCTGAAGTTAAATCTGGAAATGCTATTGAGCTACCATTATCACAACCACAAACTCACAAACTCCACTATTCGCACAAACATGCACAAAGCATAAACAAGCACAAAACAACAAAAAACATAGCAGAATCTCAGCTAACCTCACCACGCTCAATATACTCTCATTACTCTCTCGATCTCTCCCAAAAATGCCAGAGAAAATCAAAGTAGAAATTGAATTCGATACTCACGGTTTTCACATCCATGAGATTGTTCAAAATCTTGAAGATGAATTTGAAAAGATCAAACCGGTCACATATTATCTTCCTCTCGGCACAGATCTGATTAGTACATGTTTGTCTTTTGATATTTTTAATTTTTTATTTGAGTTTTGTGAATGTTAGGGGTTTTGAATCTTGGGTTTTGTTTTGTATTTCAGTTCTGAATGTGTTGAAAGGACGGGTGGGTGTTGAAATCAAGAACGACCTTGCACTTACACTTCGTCTGCCTGGAGAGTCTTCACTTGCTCCGGGTTCTGTGACGAAGTCAAGATTGAGGACGGTTTCTGTGACGAAGTCATGATTGAGGATAGCTTCTGTGTCTAAGACTGCTGAAATTGGTCATAAACAGAGGAAGCGGTTGTCGGTGGAATTGCATGAACGTTTCGTAAACGTCGTTGGTCAGCTTGGAGGTCTTGATGGTATGAATTGTTGGATTGTTGACAATGCTTTTTGGTATAAACAGAGGAAGCGGTGGTCGGTGAAGGATTTGTCGTCTTTTTTATTATATTCGATTTCTATTTTGATTGAAAGAGGGTGGTCAGCTCAATGAGACCGTTCAACAACTTGAAAGTGAATCGTAAAAGATCCAAGTATACAAAAATGAGTTTCCTCTGAGCATGGAGCTGATAAGTAGCGGTAGGTTTTCTTGATTTTTTGATTTTTTCATTAGAGTTGTGTAAGTGTTAGAGTTTGAAATTTTGGGTTTTATTTTGCAGTTTTGAATTTGCTCAAATGGGAGGTAAAACCAAACACTGAGCCGGTGTTGCAGCAATTCATACCGTTGAAGGATGTTCCGGTAGCATCTGAAATCAAGAACTTTGGAGATCGTTCACTTTCACTTGCTCATATCAAGAATGATGAAGAGCTTTCACTTTTACTTGCTCATATCAAGAATTTAAGTGAATGTTAGCATCATTTATATTAGTGCACCTCCTTAATAAACGTTGAAGAACAATTTTATTTGACGTATATGATTGAGTTTCAACACATATGTATAAAACCTTGAAT
This sequence comes from Misopates orontium, assembly GCA_946800315.1. Taxonomy (NCBI): domain Eukaryota; kingdom Viridiplantae; phylum Streptophyta; class Magnoliopsida; order Lamiales; family Plantaginaceae; genus Misopates; species Misopates orontium. The sequence continues at coordinate 881,294 of OX326948.1, read as the reverse complement.
AATCTCCAAACTTTAAAATCTCTTACACTCTATAGAGATTTTCTAGTCTTGCCATATTCTGCATGATGCTCTTAGTTACACTTCGACAAAATTAGAAAGTCACCACAATTTATCGATCTGAATTTCAAGTCCCAAACTCTTATTATTTATATTTTCACAAGTAACCCCTATATCGCATAACCTATAAATTTTGATCGTTTGTGATCGCGTGTTGTATAAATATTACGGACTTTGTTTCATTTCATTCATAGCAAAATTTAGGCTGGAGCATGATCTTAACGAGTTGTTCTAACTGCATCTACCATGGGTAGGCAGGAAAGAATGTGAGATATAACACAATCTGATAAATTACCGATGAGATCTTGTTCGACATGATCAACTTTTCGAGATTTGTTCCTTGGAGTCCTACTAATTTGAGTGCCTGTGCTCATAATTTTACCGATTAACCTAAAATTCGACAGAGAAACGTATGTTAGAGCCTAATATTTTTTACGGCTTTTACTCCGATTCTTATAAGAAACTTTTAGCTCAACTTTGCTTTAATTACTCAGGTAGTTTATAAAGTGTAGGTTAATGTATATATATGTTAGATACCATAATGGATATTTTATTTTATTTTTTCAAAATTGTCATTTCTAATTAAAATAATAAACATACTCTAACTCAGTCTCCACATTAGATTTTGACCGTCACTTTTTTGTTAATTAAATTTAGTCAAATATGATAAAGTTAGAACTCTTTATTTTTATGAGTTAAGCGAGTGAAATATTAAATTGTAGCTAGAGATAGACTCTAATAATTTATTTTGTTGAGAGCAAATTACCCCATACTGGTTTCAATCTTCAGATACTTTACTAAGCAGATTTTGTACATATTCACTCCAATAAAATTTATATAACATCAATAATTTTGTAGAGAACATGCTTATGTTCCGAAGAAGCAGGTGATCAGAGCGTCGTAAAACTATAGTTGTTAGATGACAAACTGATTTCAGAAGTTATCAACAATACTCTCCCAGTTAAAATGTGGATTGCTTAGTTCTTCATTAACTTAGAGTACTTGAATGAAGGACATCCGAGAAAAATGCATGATTCTTCATGGGGTCGAAGTATCAGAGTACTGAATATGAGTACAAAAGTACCGAATATGATACATAAGGATTTATTTTTGAAATATTCGTACAACATAGTTGCTAGGACTTTGTCTATTTTACTACTAGACAAATTCATTACATAACATGCTTGCACAACAAAATTGAATATTGTTTGAGAATTGAGAGAGAACATATTATTCATTTTTTTTGGGGTACATAAGAGAGAACATATTATTCACCAACTCTGAAATTAGATGTTTCGTTATTGTTATTGTAGTGGTACATTTATTTTTCATAAAAAAAAAAATAAATCCCCAACATTAAAAATTGACTCAAAAGAGGTTCGACTTCTTCGGGCAAATTGTATCATCCATTAGGACCATAATAATATGCACAATAAATGATTTTTTTTTAAAATTCACTATAAATGATTTAACAATAAGGTATGTTCTCGTTTCTTTATCTTTTCAGTTTCTTAAGAAATTATTGCATCTATTATATTTAATATTTTTTAATTGTTCTAACACAAATTTCAAATAGTCAAAAGTGAACATTCGAGCACTAGACTGTTAATATCAGGGAATATTTCATTAACAAAATCAAGGAGTAAAAAAAGTAGAATACAGTATACTAAAATTTTGTGAGACTAGCCGTAAGAACACATATATCCAAAGCACAATTTAACATTAATCGATTTAAAACAACACAATTAATCTGTAAACAAAATTTAATATAAAGATGAAAATCAATGTTAACTATGACAATACATCATCAACATTAAGCTTCTCGTGCTCTACTCCTTTAACTGATATGGTTAAACAAGCTGAAGCTTTCGGGTAAGTCCATAACTCTTCCGCGATTGCATACTTCCTCCGCCATTGGTGATTTTGGACAGGAATGGAGATTAACCCGCAGACTCTTTAGTTCTACTGCATTCTTCAACAAAAAATTTACCAATTTAACGCCATTCTCCTTCCCAGTATACAAAGAAAACGTGACTTTCTCCAAGTGAGATAATATACAGGATGGGACATATTCCTCGGCATCATAATCATACTCCTTCAAGTCTTCCTGAAAAATAGATAAGCCGTTTTCATAAAAATAAAAATAGATAAGCCGAAACTATCATAGTTCAGAAAAGAAAAAGAAAACAAGGAAAATATCGAGATATGGGTAATTTATTAGGATGGAACGACCAATTAATTTGCAACGAGACTGTATGCTTACACAATCTACGTATAGAAACTTTAGAAAACAAGGTCGTTTCTTTGTCTTTTCAGCATTTGCTTCAACGCGAAAGGACCGGACCTATCATCTTTGAGTAGTTTCTTAGGAAGTTGTTGCATCTATTATATATAATATTTTTTAGTTGTTGTAACACAAATTTCAATAGTCAAAAGTGAATATTGGAATACTAGAATGTTAATATCAGGGAATATTTCATTAGCAAAAGCACGGAATAAAAAATGTAGAATATCAACAAGTATACTAAAACTTTGTGATCACACTAAACGTAAGAATACGTATATCCAAAGCACAATTTATCATTGATCGGTTTAAGACAACACGATTAATCTGGAATCAAAACTTAAAAAATATGAAAAACAAAGCTAACTATGACAATACGTTATCAGCATTAAGCTTCTCGTGCTCTACTCCTTTCACTGATATGGTTAAACGAACTGAAGCTTTCGGATAGGTCCTTACCTCTTTTGCGATTGCATACTGTTCTTCCTCCGGCATTGGTGATTTTGGACAGGAACGGAGATTAACCTGCAGACTCTTTAGTTCTACTGCATTCTTCAAGAAAAACTTCACCAATTTAACGTCATTCTCATTCCCAGTATACGAGGAAAAGGTGACTTGCTCCAAGTGAGATACGATACAGGATGGGATAGATTCCTCGGCATCATAATCATACTCCTTTAAGTTCTCCTGGAAATAGATAAACAGATTCCTCGGCATCATAATTCAGAAAAGGAAAAGAAAACAAGGAAATTATCATTTGTGATTACTTTTCTTTCCATTCTACCAAATTATAATGATTCACTCTCCCACTAATTTAAACTCTTTCCTCTTTTCCTTTCATTTCAAAAATAAAACCGGTTCAATAAAAAAGGTGAGTCACTCTCGATATAAATACCAACTTAACACACACGTCCCACTCTTTTTCTTTTCTCCGTCTAAAATCAAAAAATCACTGTTACAAGCAAAATCCAAAAAACTGTTCTTGCACAAATCCATCAAAATAGGAAAAAATGGGCTACTCGAAAATCACATTAGAAGTACAATATGAAAATGACGGTGTTCAGCTCAATGACACCGTCCAAAAGCTTGAACGTGAACCGAGAATAATCCAAGAATTTAGAAATGTGCTTCCATTGAGCACAGAGCTGATCAGTGGCGGTTCTTTTCTTGATTTTTTGATAAGAGTTCGTGTAAATTTTAAGTTTTTAAACTTTGGGTTTTGTTTTTTCAGTTTTGAATCGCCTCAAAGGGGAAGTCAAACCGAGTTTAGAGCCCGTCTTGTGGCAATTCATACTTTTGAAGGATGTTCCGGTAGCATTTGAAATCAAGAACTTTGGAGATCGTTCACTTTCACTTGCTCATATCAAGAATGATGAAGAGCTTTCACTTTTACTTGCTCATATCAAGAATTTAAGTGAATGTTAGCATCATTTATATTAGTGCACCTCCTTAATAAACGTTGAAGAACAATTTTATTTGACGTATATGATTGAGTTTCAACACATATGTACAAAATCTTGAATAATCTCCAAAGTTTAAAATCTCTTACACTCTATAGAGATTTTCTAGTCTTGCCATATTCTGTATGATGCTCTTAGTTACACTTCGACAAAATTAGAGAGTTACCACAATTTATCGGTCTGAATTTCAAGTCCCAAACTCTTGTTATTTATATTTTCACCAGTAACCCCTATCTCGCATAACCTATAAATTTCGATCGTTTGTGATCGCGTGTTGTATAAATATTACGGACTTTGTTTCATTACACTCATTGCAAAATTTAGGCTGGAGCATGATAATATGCCCGCACGCAAGGTTAGACCTTAAAGAGTTATTCTAACTGCATCGACCATGGGTAGGCAGGAAAGAATGTGAGATAAACACAATCTGGTAAATTACCGATGAGATCTTGTTCGACATGATCAACTTTTCGAGATTTGTTACTTGGAGTCCTACTAATTTGAGTGCATGTGCTCATAATTTTACCGATTAACCTAAAATTTGACAGAGAAACGTATGTTAGAGCCTAATATTTTTTACGGCTTTTACTCCGATTCTTATAAGAAACTTTTAGCTCAACTTTGCTTTAATTACTTGGGTAGTTTATAAAGTCTAGGTTAATGTATATATGTGTTAGATACTATAATGGATATTTATTTTATTTTTTCAAAATTGTCATTTCTAATTAAAATAATAAACATACTCTAACTCAGTCTCCACATTAAATTTTGACCGTCACTTTTTTGTTAATTAAATTTAGTCAAATATGATAAAGTTAGAACTCTTTATTTTTATGAGTTAAGCGAGTGAAATATTAAATTGTAGCTAGAGATAGACTCTAATAATTTATTTTGTTGAGAGCAAATTACCCCATACTGGTTTCAATCTTCAGATACTTTACTAAGCAGATTTTGTACATATTCACTCCAATAAAATTTATATAACATCAATAATTTTGTAGAGAACATGCTTATGTTCCGAAGAAGCAGGTGATCAGAGCGTCGTAAAACTATAGTTGTTAGATGACAAACTGATTTCAGAAGTTATCAACAATACTCTCCCAGTTAAAATGTGGATTGCTTAGTTCTTCATTAACTTAGAGTACTAGAATGAAGGACGAGAAATTGAATGATTCTTCGTGGTATCCAAGTATCAGAGTATTGAATATGAGTATAAAAGTACCGAATATGGTACGTAAGGTTTTTTTTTTTCCTTAAAATATTCGTAAACATAGTTGCTAGGATTTTGTCTATTTTACTACAAGACAAATTCATTACATAACATGCTTGTACAACAGAACTGAATATTGTTTGAGAATTGTTGGAGAACATGTTATTCTTTTTTTTTTTTTTTAATTAACTAAGAGAGAATATATTATTCACCAACTCTAAATGAGATGTTTCAGTATTGTTATTGTAATGGTACATTATTTAATTTTTATAAAAAGAATCCCCAACATTAAAAATAGACTCAAAAGAGGTTCGATTTCTTAAGGCAAATTGTATCATCCATTATGGACCATAATAATTAATATGCACAATAAATGATTTTTACTTTTGAAAATCACGATAAATGATTTAACAAAAAGGTATATTCTCGTTTCTTTATCTTTTCAGCATTTGCTTCAGCCCGAAAGGACCGGACCTATCATCTTTGAGTAGTTTCTTAGGAAATTGTTGCATCTATTGTATATAATATTTTTTAGTTATTGTAACACAAATTTCAATAGTCAAAAGTGAACATTCGAATACTAGAATGTTAACATCAGGGAATATTTCATTAGCAAAAGCACGGAATAAAAATTGTAGAATATCAACAAGTATACTAAAACTTTGTGATCACACTAAACGTAAGAATACGTATATCCAAAGCACAATTTATCATTGATCGGTTTAAGACAACACGATTAATCTGCAATCAAAACTTAAAAAATATGAAAAACAATGCTAACTATGACAATACGTTATCAGCATTAAGCTTCTCGTGCTCTACTCCTTTCACTGATATGGTTAAACGAGCTGAAGCTTTCGGATAGGTCCTTAACTCTTTTGCGATTGCATACTGTTCTTCCTCCGACATTGGTGATTTTGGACAGGAACGGAGATTAACCTGTAGACTCTTTAGTTCTACTGCATTCTTCAAGAAAAACTTTACCAATTTAACGTCATTCTCATTCCCAGTATACGAGGAAAAGGTGACTTGCTCCAAGTAAGATACGATACAGGATGGGATAGATTCCTCGGCATCATAATCATACTCCTTTAAGTTCTCCTGGAAATAGATAAACAGATTCCTCGGCATTATAATTCAGAAAAGGAAAAGAAAACAAGGAAGATATCGAGATATGGGTAATTTATTAGGATGGATTAATTTGCAACGAGACTGTTTGCTTACACAATCTACGTATAGAAACTTTAGATTTGGCGCTGCGTAAAGTAACTCAAGTAATGCTTCAGTGTAACACAAAGGCCTTAGAGAAAGTCTTTTCATCTTGTAGTATGTTGGAAGAGAAAGTCCTCCTTTTGATTGTGACATAGCCTAGCCAGACATCATAAACAAATTAAGAGTCAGATTAAACTGAAAATGAAGATGAATAAAAGGATAGTTAGCTATTAGTTTCCAGTTTTATTGATATAGAATATGGATATAGAAAAGAGATAAATGCACGAAACACCCTAACCTATACCTCAAATTTCAATGTGCATCCTAACGTATCATAAAGTACGATTTACGCCTCAACATTTCAAAAAAAGTGTACTTCGCACCATGGTCAACATTCCGTCCAAAATCAACGAAATCTAGGCAAATATCCCTTTTCGTTCCCTTAGACGTTGGGTGTACATAGCACAAATGGCAATAAGTTAGGGTACGGATCGCAAATGTGATTATGTGACAATATGTTAGGGTGTACGACGTACAAATCATAAAATTAAAAAAAAAAAAATTTGTTAGTTTTGGACGGAATGCTGACCATTGTGCAAAGTGCACTCTTTTTAATTAGTTGGGTGTTAATTGCACATTCTGATAAGTTAGGATGCACACTGAGAAACGGGGTATATGTTAGAGTTTTTGACGCGTTTATCTCTAAAGTAAGAAATATTAACCTTTGCCACAAAACCATTTAACTCCAACTCTTTTATGCTTGAGAATCCTTTTAATAATAACTTTCGAAATTGTAATCCACTCTTTTCAAGTAAAAATGGATCATCTCCTCCAAAGTAACTTTCCACTTCTGCATGAACAACAGTTGATTCAGATAGAACAACATTGGTCTGATCAGCCTCTTCATAACACGAGAACTTCACAAGGCTATCTCCATTAATCTTGAATGAACAGTTATTCGACCCATTAGTAGCATCCGACAGCGATAAATGAGTCAATTTAGGAGCATTGATTTCCACAAACTTTATATTTGACCATTGGCATAAAACTATTTCTAAATTCTCCAGGAGTGGGAATCCGAATTCCACGCGATCAGAATTAGAATTCTCATTCAAAATACAAACGAGAATAAGCTCCAGACTGGTTAGATAATGAAAACAAGCCTTTGTGGGAACTTTAAAGGTGCAAGGAGCGGCGAGGTGCAGTTCTCTCAAGGAATAACAACTAAGAAGGTTGCGAGGCAAGACGAAGCTATCAACACTATGACATTCTACGCATAAGCAGTGAACATTACGATTCAATGCAGCAGTTATCCAGCGACGGAAGTCATACTCTCCGGAACAGTGAAGAGAAAAACTTTGCAAATTCGGTGATAGCAGAAGTGTCCTTTCCACAAAGTTACCAAAACTAGGGTCATTAATTGCACCATTTAACACTCTTTCATGAAGTGCGAATTCGCGAATAGAGGTCCATTTGTATTCCCAATATCTCGACAAAACTGATGTTCTAACAGCGTCTTTCAAGGGTAGACAAGATAGAATGTGAGATATAACGCAATCTGGTAAATTACTGATGAGATCTTGTTCGGCATGATCAGTTTTTTGAGATTTGTTACCTGGGGTCCTACTCATTTGAGTGCTTGTACCCATAATTTCTCCTATTTAACCTAAAATTCAATAGAAAAAAGTATGTTACAAGTTACAACCTGGTATTTTCAGTCAATTTAAAGGGCAAAATCATCCATCTCCAAAAATCAATACGTATATACATTATTTTCAATCTAATTATCTTAAATCTGTAGCCAAACCATAGTTTCAAGTCCAACAAGTACAATTTTATCTTTGATTAGCAAGGGCAAGGCGTAAACATAAATATAAACAAAAGACTATATATATATATATATATATATATATAGCAACTCACAATCAATATTAGGGTTCTTCTTCTGCTGCTGTGATTTGCTCCCTTTTCTTTGTAGCTTTCACTTTCACTCCGATTCTTCAATGCAACCCGTTTGCTCAAAGCAATTGAGGGTAGATTAATGAGTATATAGTTTACGTTAATATTTATATAGCGGTATGTTTAATTTTTGTTGTATTACACCCACGTCCTTATTGTATTAGATATGTTACAGTTACATCCATAATGTTTTTTTATTAAAAAATAAATGTCATTTGTAATTAAAATATATATACTCTAATTTATTATCCACATTAAGTTTCCACCGTCCCTCTTCTTTCTTAATATAATTAAACACAAATTAATTAGTACTCAAATACATGAATCAAAGTTTCTTAGGTTTTCTCGAAATGTCCCAAACCGTGTCTATCTTACAATTTTGTGGAACAAAATACACAAGTACTTTTCACATTCATCGCAGCAAAGAATCGTTACGAACTTTCGGAAGGGTATCAAAAAAATCTTAGAAGCATTGCAAAATGTTACTAAGGCGAAACATACGTCAAAATCAAAACTTTGATCCATGTTCAGCGATTTTACTTTTATGATTTAATTGAGTGGAATATTAAATTCTAGTAGACATATATTGTAGGATTTATTTTATTAAATTGTATTATTAATTATAACAAATAATGTGCGCATCCATAATTCTAAGATTTAGTTAGAAATTTTAGGCAAAGGCACCAAAAAGTTACAATTTCCGGCATCAAAACTAAAAAATTCTCTATGATTTTGACGCTATTTTTTTTTTTTTTTTCATATTCCCTGACACACAACCTCTCTTTTCCATGTATTAGAATTAGTTAATTTAGAAATCGGTAAATGATTGATTTTATTATTAATATATATTTGATTTAATAAATACCAAAATGTTTGGAGATTACATTGTGCATTTAAATTGCACAATCTGAGTCATTTTTTTAGTTGACAAAACTCATCTCTTATTTTTCAAAATTAAAATTGAGTTTTTCAATATAACCTTTTCGAAAGTTAATGAAAATAATTTTGAAATAATAAAAATTGAAACTTCTCATTTTGTTAATTAATGAAACTGTAGTTTGTTTGATGCCAAACTGATTTCAGAAATCATCAACATTGTTCTCCCCGTTTAAATGTGAAGAATTTCAGTAATCAGACATTTGAATACTTGAACTATCGTCAAATCAAATTCAATCTCCTGGTATCTCAATACTAGAATGTTAATATCTTGAAATATTTCAATTAACAAAATCAAGGAAATAGAAAATGTAGAATGTCAACAGCATACGAACTAAGAAGCTTTGTGACCCTGAATGTAGTGATACCTAAACGCAAAACAAAATTAAGTACTAATTGCCTCAAAACGACACGATTAATCTGGAACAAAATCTAAATAAAGATGGAAATCATTGCTAATTATGCCATGGTACGTCGTCATTAAGCTTCTCTTGGTATGCTCCTTCCACTGATATGGTTAAACAAGCCGAAGCTTTAGGATATGTCCTTAACTCTTCTGCCATTTCATGCCTTTCTTCTTCTCGCATTGGTGATGGATTCAAAGGAAGATGGACACGTAGACTCTTCAGTCGTTCTGCATTCTTCAAGAGAAACTTTACGAGTTCAATCTCTTGACTGATCGCCCCAGTATACGAGAATAATCTGAGTTTCTCCAAGTGAGATACGAGACAGGACGGAACAAATTCCTCAGCATCATAATCATAATCCTCCAAACCTGCAGTCTGAAGATAGAATAGTTGGAAATATTCATAATCAATGGAAGAACACCTAACAAAAAAAAATAATTATAAAACCGATAGTAAAGAAAGAAATGAAGAAGGAAATTATCGAGATATGAGTGAATTTTTAGGATGGAATGGCGAATTAAGTAGTGGCTGAAAAATTTGCTTACCACATCTATGTCCAGAAGCTTCAGATACGGTGCTGCATGAAGTAACTCAAGTAATGCTTCAGGATTACCCAAAGGTCGACGTAGAGCCAAATGTTCCATATTGTTATACTTTGGAAGAGACGGTCCAAGTTTTGATTGCGCAATAGCCTTGCCAAACAACACAAACAAATTAAGAGTCGGTTTCAAATAAAAATGAAGATGAATACAAGGATCCTAATTTTCAATTTTCAATTTATAGCTAATTCAGTAAGTGACTATAAAATTAGTGAAAGACTAGTTGTGAATCAGATAAGCATTGATACAGAAACAAGAACTAACCTCTGCCAAACCACCCCATAACTCCAAGACTTTTAAACTTGAGACTTCGATTAATAGCTTTCGAAATCGTAATCCACTCTTTGCAAGTAAAGGATCATCTCCTTCAAAGTCACGTTCCAGTATTGCATAAACAACAGCTGATTCGGATACATCAACATTAATCTGATCAGACTGTTCATAACACGTGAACTTCATAGGACTATCTCCGATAATCTTGAATGAACAATTATTCAATCCATTAGTAGCATCCCACAACGACAAATCAGTCATTTTAGGAGCATCGATTTCCACAAACTTTATATTTAACCATTTGCATAAACCTATTTCTAATTTTTCCATGAGCGGGAAACTGAATTCCACCCGATCAGAAGTAGAATGCTCATTCAATATACGAACGTGATTAAGTACCAAAGTGGTGAGATTATGAAAAAAAGCCTTTGTGGGAAGTTTAAAGGTGAAGGGAATGATGAGGACCAATTCCTTCAGGGAATGAGAAGTAAAAAGGTTGCGAGGCAAGGCGAAGTTTTCACCTACAGAACAATCTAATTTTAAATGATGAACATTACGACATAATGCAGCTGTTATCCAGCGTTGTAAGTCGTAATCTCCTCGACACGAAAGAGTAAAACTTTGCAAGATAGGTGTTAAAAGAAGTGTCCTCTCGACAAAGTTAATAAAATTAGCTTTTTTTCTGCCCTCATTTTTAAATATAATTCCGTCATCAATTGCACTATCGTGCCTATAGGTCCACTTATATTCCCAATCTTTCGACAAAAGTGATGTTCTAACCGCGTCCCTAATGGGTAGACATGAAAGTATGTGAGATATAACACGATATGGTAAACTACTGATGAGATCTTGTTCGGCATGATCAACTTTTTGAGATTTGTTGCATGTACTCATACTTCCACCGATCAACCTGAAATTTGACAGAATAACGTATATTGGATCCTTATAGTCTTTGTGAAAACTCAATGCACTTTGTTAATGAATCACATAATGGACGATGCGTGGGATTAAGAGGGCAAAACCAAGCCATGAGTTCAACTCCAACAAGTCAATCTCATAAACTCATATACAAATATATATATTGATTAACAAGTGCAGGTTTCAGTACAGAGTATTAGGTACGAAAAATCAGTACCTAAATTCCGTCGTCTCAAAAACTATTTAGGTATGGAAAACGGAAACAGTAGCTAAATATAGGCGCACCGAAAATATGTGACAAAATTTGGGCAAGGAAAATCCGTCAATATAAATTTGATCAAGGGGTAAATATAATTATGAGTACCCAAAAATCATTACACTTACAAATAATATTAGGGTTCGTATGATTCTTCTTCTTCTGTGATCCTTTGGGTTGGAAGGTGGACGATTTCTCTTTAGGTTTCACTTTTGACGGCTTAACTCCAATTCTTTTGCTCACTTTAGAGTCTACACCGAGGGTAGATTATATAGTTTACACTAATATTTAAAAGGGATAATTACAGCTACACCCCCTGTGGTTTGAGAAATTACACATACCTCCCCTGAGGTTTGAAACCTTACACATACCTCCACTCTTCAATTTAAGGGTTGTTTGGGTGTAAGTTATGATAAAACTATGTTTATTATACTTACACCCCTAAAGTTTGGTATATTTATAAAAGTAATCCTTGATGTTACAAAAATTAAAATTAAATACTCCAAAAGGTTTTATAAACTATTATATTATTACCTACAAATATAAAAAGTATTTAAATTTAAATTTAAAATTAAGTTAATCTTATCCAAAATATATTTTTGAATCAAAACACTTAACTTTTAGTTTTTTTCTTTAAAACAATTCCCGTAAATCTCAGTCAAAACTTAACTAACTACTCATCTTTGTGCCTTTGTTCTCGTTACAAATTTAAACTAACAACTATTTTAGTAATAGAAGAAGATAAAACACCGAAAATTAGTTTCACTAAATATAGTGCATTTAGGTTGTTTATTTTGTCAAAAAGTTCAACAAAACTTGCTACCTAAAACCAGTGACCATGTCTGATCGAAGGATGATAATTCTATTGTCACTGTTACTGGTAATTTCGTCATCATTCTTCATTTTTTAAAATGGGTTATGAAAATCTTGATTATTTCTGTTATATTTGTTAATTTTCATTGAAAATGAGAGTTTTTACAATTGAATTTCTATTTCTTGTCTTTTTTTTTTTCGGAGATTGCATAGATATTTATTATTTTACCAAATGCTTCTTTTTTGTTGTGATAAACTGAAATTTCCGTGGGGACGCATAATAGTATTTAATATGGAACTATAATGAAATTTATGAGATTATTAAAAGTAAAACAAAAATGAAGAAATAAAAAAACAAACAAAAACAAGAAATTAAATATTTTTACAAAATAATAAAAACATTAAGATTAGATTAAATTTTAAAAATAATTTAAATACTTTTTATATTTTTTGTTAGTCATATAGTAGTTTCTAAAATTATTTGGAGTATTTAATTTTAATTTTTCTAACATCAAGGATTACTTTTACAAATATACCAAACTTTAGGGGTGTAAGCATAATAAGCATAATTTTATCATAACTTACACCCAAACAACCCTTAAGTTGTAGAGGGGAGGTATGTGTAAGGTTTCAAACCTCAGAGGAGGTATGTGTAATTTCTCAAATCACAGGGGAGGTATGTGTAATTACACCAAACCTCAGGGGGTGTAGCTGTAATTATCCCTATTTAAAAATGGTATGTTTAAATGTTATGTATTAATTACACATATGTCCTTATGGTACAGTTACATCCATATTGTTTTTTTTATTTAAATTGTCATTCATAAAAGGGTCAATTGCGATCAGGGCGCATCCAGGAATTTACTATGGGGAGAGCTAGCCTAATAATTTTTTTAAAATTAAATATTTTATGTTAAATTTAAAATAAAAGTATATAGAAGATGATTCAAGTCTAAATTAAACCAATGGTCACAATACATACAAACAATATAAGTACTATACAAACTCTAATAAAACAAGTAAAACTCATTTTTTTTTTATATATAAAAGTGATCTAACAAAACAAAAAAAAAGAAAGAAATACTAGCACTAAGATAGAAAACAATGTTAAGTTTAACAATAATCACTAAATACTAAGGAAAAAAGGAAATAATACTTTTGATACATAATTTGAGTACTTTTTATTCTGTAGTAAATGAAATATTAGTTGAATCCAAATCTAGAGTTTATTACATGAAGATAATGTATTTTTTTTGTTAGTTTTTTTTTTAAAGATTATAGGGATTTTTAGAGGTTTTCTATCCAATTTTATTTAAATGTGAGTTTGGAAACTTTAATAATTTTACTAAGCATTTTTTGTTATTCTTTCTATATGTATAATACATAATATATAATAGTATTAGGTTTCTTTTATTATTCTATGCATAACTAATTTATATATATATATATATATATATATATATATATATATATAGCTAATAATATGGATTGGTCCAAAAATCTTGGGGTAGCCCCCCCAAGCCCCTGTATACATCCGCCCCTGATTGCGATCACCCCCTATCATGAAGTGCCCCCTAATGTTTCAAAAAGAGCACTTTGCCCCCTAACATTTGTAATTTGTCCTGAGTCCTTGATCTACCTTTTATTTTTGCCACGTGGCTATCTTTTTATCCATTAGATTTGGCCCCAGGGGGGAAATTGTACATTTTTACAAACGTTAGGGGGCACTTTGCAAAACACCCCAAATTTTAAGGGGCAAAACGCAATTGACCATTTATAAAATAAGTATGTTTTAGTTTATTAGAATCCGCAATAAACTATGACGTGGTTTAATTATGTCCAAGTTTAATTTCTATCTCTAAGTTCTAGTTGGACACAGTGTTCTCAGAACCGGACCGGACGTTGAACCGGTAACTTTACTGGTTACTGGTTTTGCAGGTTCAACCGGTTGGACCACTGTGGTCCAACCGGTATAATTTCAATCATATTACATATATACATATATATATATATATATATATATATGTATACATATATATATATATTCTTAATTTTGTTCATACTTATTTTACAAAAAACAAATATGAATTAATTTGTCCAAGTTTAATTTCTATCTCTAAAATATAAAACTATGTTATTGATTTCACTTAATCAATATCTCATAATATATTTTATTTAGTTAAGACTTAAAACTTATAATTTTTCAAATAAGAGAATTCAACTGAGATTAATTGTCTATAGTCTTTATAATTACATGTGAGATATATAAATAAATAAATAAAAGTTAAAATTACACATCAAATAAGAGGTTTGTATTTTAAGTAAAATAAAAAATTAAAATCATATTACAAAATGAAATTCATAATCTTAAATTGCAATTTATTAAGTTTTTAAGAATTAAACATTAATCTTACAAACATTGTAAAGTAGCTCAACTAGTTAGAGCACTACAATTTTAGTTAGATAAGAACAAATACTGAGATTTAGATCTTTCTTGGAGCTGTGTTGCAAATATTATAGCACATAATCATTATACATTCATATGTACATATATACATACATAATTATTATACATACATATATACACCACAAAGACAAGATTTTGATATTTTAAAATTTGTAAACACGTTGGCTAAGATAAGGTATATATTGTGATTTGTGAAACACTAAAGATTCTATTATCTTTTGAAGAAAGATTGTCTTTCTATTAATTATTATTATAAATAAAAGAAAGGCTACACTTATAAGGAAAAGGCATGTGGTCATTGCAAGGAATCATTCGGTTATGATAAAAAGTCCCATGATTTACTCTTAATATCATTTGTATCCATTTAAACTAAATCCTTGATTTACTCTATTTATCTATTATTTGTTTCCACTAATCAATTAAAATATCCAAGATTTTTTCCTTATAATTCAGATTTCCCCCATCTTCTTTCCTTTCTAAATTCTATAATCTATAGTATATACACAATCCCTTATTTAAAGGAGATGTCAAAATCTCTCTATTCCAAAGGCCAAATTCATTTTGATTTTCAAGTAGATATGGTGAAAGAAATACTTAATTCTCCAAAAAAATTTGAAGCATTGGTTCGAACCGCCTCAACCGGTTCACTAGTTCCCGGTTTTGGGCGGTCCAAAACGGTGGTTTTAGCAGTCCAACCGGACCGGATGAGGGTCCGGTTGAACCGGTTCGACCGGCCGGTCCGGACCGATTTTAAGAACAGTGGTTGGAGACAGATACTGTAGAATTTATTTTATTAAATAACATTATTCATTGAATAAAACTCTTTTGCACACCCAAAATTCTAGAATGTAGCTTAGGAATTTTTTGGCAAAGGCACCAATATTGAAAGGTGCCCATTTGATTAATAAATTGGCATCAATTGCAATTTAAATGAGAGGAATCTCGCCCGAACATTCATACTTACATGTAGATGTATTGACACGATATTACTGCATCCGTTGTGTATAATATTTGATTATACAACAAATTCCTATAGCCAGAACATTTGAATACTTTAATGATCATCAAATGAAGTTCAATCGCTCGGTATTGTCAATACTAATTTAAAATTTATTAGAATATCAACGAGTACTAAAACTTTGTTACACTGAGAAGGCGTTTGGTTTGAAAGATAGGGTGATATTAATATGTTTAGCCAACCTTATCCGTCATTTTGTATGCAAATGTATATAATCAGTTGAATAGGAAATACATAAATTTTGGAATTTTATCATTAATAAATATCTTAAAGATTAAATACTATTATGTTTGGAGATTTCATTATGCATCTAAATTGTGCCATTTAAAATACTGATATACGTCACCACCATATCGATCTAATTCTTTGTTATATTCCGTGGTATTGTTGTCGAATGTTGATAGATGTTAAGAATAATATCACCCCTTACCACTTTCAGTCTTCAGGTACTTCACTCTGCAGATTTTGTACACATTGGCAGCTATAAAATCAAACAACTTGCATATTAACACTAATAGAATAAACCTTTTTGAACCTTTTGAGAGTTATTAAAAATACTTTGAAATAATAACAAATTGAAAGTTCTCCACAACCACATCTGTTAATGAAATTGTATATAAAGTATAAACTATAACTCAGTGACAATATGACTCTTTATACGTAAAATGATGAGATATTTTATAGGGGTAAGATGTTAATAAGTTAGCATATTATAGAATGTATTAGCTAGTGGGCTATACTTAAAACTGGCATCCTATCGCAGATTAATGAGAGCTTAATTTGTTCTTAATATATGTACATCAAACTCAAACACATCTCTTATTAGTTTTCTTTCTCTCTCCAACACTCTCCTATCACTCACTTTTCCCACTCTTTTTTCTCTCTCTACCACTTAAATTCACACAAAAGAAAAATCCACTGAGCATAATAAAAAAAACCGTTTCCTCAACAAAAATCCATTAAAACAGACAGAAAACAATGGGTGATTCAAAAATCAAAATAGAAACTGAATATGTTAAAGAGGGTGGTCAGCTCAATGAGACCATTCAACAACTTGAAATTGAATTGGAAATAATCAAAGCATTCAAAAGTGAGCTTCCTCTGAGCACAGAGATGATCAGTGGCGGTAGGCTTCTTGATTTTTTAGGTAAATTTTAGGGTTTTAAATATTGGTTTTTTTTTTTCCGGTGTTGAATTCGCTCAAACCGAGTTCAGAGCCCGTCTTGGGGCAATTCATATTGGTGAAGGATGTTCCGGTAGAATCTGAAATCAAGAACTTTGGAGATCTGTGATGAAACTGGACAGTGGCGGATTGGGGATGTGTCAATCGGATTCCAAGATTGGAAATTCGCAAAGGTTAGGAAGCCGAGGCGGCGTTGGACCGGTGAAATGCATCGTCGTTTCGTGGACGTGGTTGAGCACCTTGGAGGTGCTACTGGTATGAATTTTGATACTTGTTCGAAAGTGGATAAATCAAGTTGGAATTAGTAGGTATTGTTGGGATATTTAGAATTTGTTCTGTTTATGACTTGGGCATGAGTTGATACGACGAACTGTTCGATTAGAGTTGGCGCCTCTTTGTTTTGATTATAGAACATTAATGTTTTTTTTGTCTTTTTTGTGGTGTCTCACGAGAAATTTTCTTTGTGATGGACTATGAGTTCATCGAGTTAGCAGTTAGTATACATTTGTTTTTGCTTTGCAAGTTATTTTTTATGTCTCTAATTGTACAAAGTTGTGTGGTACACCAAATAAGATCAGCTTATGAAAGATTTAAGTGTAATAAAAAAAAATATCAAAAAATATTAATAGTTTAATGGAATGTATTTAAAATGTTCACGTGATTTAAGTTTTCAAAATAAAATAAAAAATTTAAATTTAAAAGATACTATTTGCATAAAAATAATTTTCTTGAAAAATCTTATTTTTCACCATTTTCCCTCATTTTTTCCTTTTCCCACATTTTTCGGGGAACATTGGGTATGTTGAGTGAATGTTACCATTATTTATATTAGTACACCTCCTTAATAGACGTTGAGAACAATTTTATTTGACGTATATGATTGAGTTTCAACACATATGTACAAAATCTTGAATAATCTTAAATTTAATTGGGTTTGTTGTTGATCTAATTTAAGTGAATGTTACCATTAGTGCACAATGTCAGCCTACATTCGTCACCACATGTTGTCCCTTCTATTATTTATTTAAGTAATTAAAAGACATGCAAAATTTTCGTTTTTCTAATGAAAAGACGCAACTTTTGAGATTCAGCTTTAATAATAATAATACTTTAAAATAACAAAAAGATGAAAAATGGAAAAGAAAGAAAAAGCTCATCATCTTCAATCTGTAGCAAAAATGGCAGTTCTTCACGGGGGACGTATTCTCCTTTCCAATCCGAAAATCAACCCAGGAAAAAAAAAATTTGGCTGAATGGTGCATGTGTAGGTCGCGAGTGAAAGTTAAATAGATTTTGAAGGTTATAAAAGTAGTTTCAAGCTTCAATGCATGCTACTACTGTAGATTACTTATTATGAATCTGAGGGGAATTTGGAAGATTTTATATACGGTGATTTATAGTTTATTAGATTCGCTACAGTTCCATCTATATTGCTCTTTTGAAATTGTCATTTATAAAATACAAGTATTTTCTAATTCATTCTCACAATTAATTATGATTAATTGAGTGAAATATTTAATTCTAGTTAGACGGATAGTGTAGAATTTATTGTATTAAATAACATTATTTATTGAATAAAAATCATTTGCACACCCTCAATTCTAGTTTAGAATTTTTCGGCAAAGGTGCATGCCCATTTGATTAGAAATCTGGCATCAAATGCAATTGAAATGAGACGAATCTCGCCCGACCATTCATACTTACCATATAAGATACTAGCCATTGTGTGCACGCGCGGACCGCGTGCAATGTGTTCTTAGGTATTAAAAATGGGCTTGTAATTAATAGATTAAGTAGGGTTGATTTACTCTATTGTCAAAAAAATTCATGGTAAAAGCTGTAAAAAGAGGTAGTTTGTGGAGAAAAAGGAAGAAGAAATAAGAAGATGAAGAAGTTTAAATTTTTGAATTTGTTTAAATAGGAAAGAGGTGGTGAACGTGATACTCTGATTGAATCAATCTCCCTAAATTTTAGGAGGTGGTTTTGGATGATGGTTACAAATATTTGGGTAGTTAAAAGATCGGTGTTGTGGTGTACTAAAATAATTACAATATTAGGCTCTTAGAAACTAAATTTAGATGATTAAATAGGGACAAATTTGAAAAACACTTTATTTGTACAACACAAAACCTGTTTGTTTATATTAATAATAGATAATGACACGATATTACTGAATCTGTTATATATAATAATATTTGATTGTATAGCCAGAACATTTGAATATATACTTTAATGATCTCTCGGTATTAATTGTCAACACAAAATTAAAATTTATTAGGGTAGGCCATAAATATGATAGACCCTTAATATGATCAGGTGCAATTGCCCCATATTGGTTACGCAGATACATTCCAGGGCTATAAATCAACGTAAATAATCTTTCAGATTTCCCTCGGATTCATATATAATAGCATGGATTGAATACTTATATAACCTTCAAAATCTATTTCACTTCATTTTGAAACACTATTCTCTCTTCTGCAGGTTTGATTGGAATAATAATCGACCCGTTCCACATGTCTAATTCATGAGTTTTTTTTTGCATATCGTTAAATTCTTTAAGCCATTAAATTGACTCCAGACAAAATTATGGCCTAACCTTTTCTTTCCTTACCATTTTTCTTTATATTTTTCTGTTATTTTAACTTATTATCAAAGTTCAATTTCAAAAGTCGCATGATATATTTTTTTTCCTTCAAAAAAGTTATTTCAGTTTATTACTTTAATAAAATAACTAATAGAAGTGATAACATGTGAAAAATTGAAAAGAAAAATCTAATTCTAATTCTGTAATTAGAAGAAATCGTTTTTTTTTTCATTTTCTTATTCCTTATTTTTATTTTCTCTGTAGAGTCTTAAAATTTAGAAAATTACGTAATGCACTCAGTTGTTCAATTTCATGAATAATTAATGTAATGACCTGAATTTTCGATAATGAAATTTGAATTAGCATGTTATAGGGCAGATTTCCTTGCCTTGGTATATATTTGTAATTATCCTTCGTATCTTATTTGTACTTGTCTTTTTTTTTTTTTTTTTGTTATATGCTTCATACTTAGGGTCTTTCTTTGTGTATATGTATACATACACGGTTGATTTACAAAAACAAAAAAATAAAGCTGATCACATTAGATCTTTTCAAATAAGTAAATTTTAGAGGTTTTCCTTTTAAAGAGCTAGCAATCTATGTTCTACATCTTTCGTGCAAAAGGGTTTCGCCTTGCAATTTAATTTATGGTGCATTTGGTGTTTGAGGTAAGTAGTTTTTTGTACTTTTCTATTAATTTTATAACGTAAATTATTATATTTATTGTATTTTGAAGATAAGTACAAATAAGATATATGAATTACGAATATTGGTGTTATCATTTGGTCTTTTGAGATGAGTTATTTTTATACATATTTAGGTTATTGTGCGTATGGACGATAAAGAAGATCTGTGGGACGATAACAAAGATATCATTTGATAGTAAACCTGCTAAGAATCAGGTATAGTGTTTTATTAAATATACATGAATTACGAATAGTGGTGTTATCGTTTGGTTTTTGAGATGAGTTTTTTTAATACATATTTAGGTTATTGTGCATACGGACGATAATGAAGATCTATGGGACGATAACGAAGATCTGTGTGTTGCATCTGATAGGAAACCTGCTAAGAATCAGGTATAGTGTTTTATTAAATATACTAGTGAGTGGTTTAATCGACGTCAAGGATTGTGACACATGGAGGGTGTGGGAGTTAATGTTGGAGGTGGGAAGAGTGCTGGGAATTTAATTTTTGTGACTCGGGCTGGGGTGGGGTGCATTAATTGGGGGGGGGGGGGGGGCAGGTGCAATTAAAGAATTTTTGTACGATAGGTGTAAGTAAGTAGGTGTTGGTGTATGTATGTACATTTAATATTTTTTACACGATATTTTTGGAGTTGTGGGGGAGAGTGATCGATAATCATTAATGCACATATTTATATTAGTGCACCTCCTCAATAGACGTTGAAGAACAATTTTATTTGACGTAAATGATTGAGTTTCAACACAAATATACAAAATCTTGAATAATCTTAAATAGTTTAATTGGGTTTGTTGTTTATCTAATTTAAGTGAATGTTACCATTACTTATATTAGTGCACCTCCTTAAGTGAATGTCAGCCTACATTCGTCACCACATGTTGTCCCTTCTATTATTTATTTAAGTAATTAAAAGACATGCAATACTTTTGTTTTTCTAATGAAAAGACGCAACTATTGAGATTCGGCTTTAATAATAATAATACTTTAAAATAACAAAAAGATGAAAAATGGAAAAGAAAGAAGAAGCTCATCATCTTCATGAATGGCAGTTCTTCACGGGACGTATTGATAAAAAAGTTATTATGACAATGCGATAAAATAATTTGTAATCCAAAGGATTGTATCAATTAAATAAAAGATTTGTTGAGATTTTGTCATATCATATCTTTTCTTCCTAAATATTAGGATCTTTTAATAATTTGTAACTATTAAAGGAACAATTTTAGTCAAGTTAATAAATTGTAGTAAAAGTATATTTTCTACCGTAGACTCAAATAGATGAAGGAGGTGTGAAAATGGATTGAAATTTGAAACGTATAGCGGATGGTTCATATAAAATAGAAAAGGAAAAAGAAACCAGCTCCATTAAGCCCATTGGACTCTAACTTCTCATGGACTTTCATTATTTAAATAGATGAGCTTTGGGCCCCATAGTCCAATTAAGCAAATCGTATGATTGACTTGCACAATCCTCATTGAGCTATCCAGCTGCAAAATACCCTATAATAATTTCCACTAAATTGAGGTTGATTCGCTAGATTAGTTTCGACGTCAAATGATGGGTCATGGCTATGAGACCTATGGATCAAAAAAATTTAAGGATAAAAGTGTTAAATCCTTGATACGTTACTCTTTGTTTCACTTTGCGTCCTATCTTTTTATTTTTTGGCAACTTGCCTCTGAATAAATAAACACTTTGGCTCCGGAGTTATTTTTTAACTATTAGATTTGGACACATGTTCTTCATTGTTTGCAGTTGGATTTGTTTTCAAGTGATAAAGTGCTTATTTTTTCATAGTATTAGAGGCAAGTTGTAAAAAGAAAAAAAAAATGGTGCAAAATACAATCGATGACGTAATATAAGGGGTTTGATGCTTTTATCCCAAAAATTAAAATGTCTTCTTACACAATATTATTATTTTAGATTCTATGAAAATCAAATATAAAAGTAATTTTCACAACAATAGCAGGTCAAAAAGATCTACAAACATTACAAAAAGTGTTGTTTTTTGTGTGTGTAGTGTGTAAGGTGGAAAGTGAAGTGTGGAGATATCCCACATTGGAAGAAGAAGACCAAATAAATGGGTTTATATGTATTTGCCCATTAAAGTGTTCACAAATGAGTTGGATTTTTGGATAGGGCTTTGGGCTTTGGGCTTTGGGCTTTGTATAAATCCCTTATTAAAAGTCAAAGATGGGCTTGGTTAATTCAGATTCTAATTGTGTTTAATTAATAATTCAAAATTTATTTTTTGAATTAATTAATGTTATTTTTTGAATCCGAATTAATTTAAAAGTTTGAAATGAGCAGATGCAACTTTGTTTAAAACCCCCGCCGAAAATGTTGCACCCGCTGGAAAAGATGCACCCATTCAGAAAATGACTTCTTCACCTTCTATAAATTAATAATGTGGGACGAATTATTATTCATCCAATTTTTTGCACTTGTCTCAAAATTTTTCTTAAGCCTTGTTGTATCCTGTAGGCTAATTTCTTCTGCATAATATAGTGAGGAAATATTGCCTTTAAGAAAGTGCTCTTTCATGCCTCAAGGCAAATTTCGTTTTCTGTTTCTGTTGCAATATTATTTTTCTAACAAAAAGTCCTTAATAGTATTTGGTGGTGCAACATAGACGGGAGTTTGAGACTTCGATATATAAATATAACAAGTATATATATTATGTGGTGAACACCAATCAATGACGCAACGACTAATTAGAAAAGTAAGTAGATACTTTATGATCATTACATTAACCATAGATTAATGATGAACAAATCACACAACCCAAAAGTGACGACTGATGCATAAAATTTGAGAATCGGGATGTACTTTGCCCATACACATGATTCAATATTGCTTGGTTTCAATAAATCAATCTTCTAAAAGTAGTGTTATGTCATTCAACCATCGTGTAAATTATCTCTGATTGCAACTTTATGCGTATGCTCAAACCCCAAGCTTTTTGTGGTCTACACTTCCACTATTGTGATACAAAAAAATTCGCTAAATCTATATTCTATAGAGTAATTTGAATTATATTCCTTAATTAGCATAAAATTCGAAAACAAACTCCATCCATATATGAACACAAGCCATATGATTTTCAGTATCTCTTTTGTAAAACATTATTTTTCATGTGAGCATTTATTGCATGACTACTAGCTAGCGGGTCAATCGTGGATTAAAAGTTTAATTTCGAAGTGTGCTTTAGTCAATTAAATATCAAAATTTTGTACATATTTCTTGAGTTACTTCAAAAAGATCAGAAAATATTATCGCAATAAACTTTCGAAACTTTATAATCCTCGCTCCGACTGAGTCAAAAATAAAAACGTTTGTGAATTTCATTCTATATGTCCCTCCCTATCCCTAAAAAGAAAAAGAAAGCATTACACATGCAGTTTCTCGGAGCATTTCTCTTTTCATAAAATTTGAAAAAAAAAAAAAAAAAGAATATTTAAAGCAAAATTTCCATCTCTGAAATTTCCTATAACCAATTAACCACCCCGTCAAAATAAAATAAAATAAAAAAACTCCTTTATGCCATAAATGGAAATCTAAAACAATACGCACACGGCGCAAATTAGCAAAATGACCACCTCAAAAAGAAAAAAAAGAAGAAAACCGAATCGTCGTTTGAAAAACATATAAAAAGCGGGACTTAGGGTTTATCAAATCTCATTTTCTTCTACACTCTTCTCCTCCTCCAGCTCACACACCTATACATACAATACAGCCATGGCGGTGCGACCTCGTTGCTTCTTGGATATAAGCATCGGTGATGAGGTTGAAGGCAGAATCGTAATCGAACTGTACAGTGACGTCGTTCCCAAAACCGCAGAGAATTTCAGAGCTCTTTGCACCGGAGAGAAAGGCATTGGCCCTAACAGCGGTGTTCCTCTGCATTACAAGGTGTTTTTTAGCTGTTTTAATGAGCTCAGTTCGTTTGATTGTTGATGGAGAGTTTGAGATTATTTGCTTGTTTTTGAGTTCGGTACATTGATTAGGTGTTGTTGATGTGCTAGACTGTAATTAGGTGAATGTTTTGGTGTTTATTTTAGGATTAATGTTAGTTTTGTGTTTTTATGAGCTCATTTCGCTTGATTGTTGAGTGAAAGTTTGAGATTATTTGCATATCGTTGAGTTAGATGCATTGATAAGGCGTTGTTGATGTTTTCGAGTGTAAATAGCTGAGTATTTTAGTGTTGTTTTTAGGGATTAATGCTAGGTTTGTGTTTTAATGAGCTCATTACGCTTGATTTTTGCTGGAGAATTTGAGATTATCTCTAATCGTTGAGTTAGATACATTGGTAAGGCGTTGTTGTTGGATGTAAATAGCTGAATATTTTGGTGTTGTTTTTAGGATTAATGTTAGGTTTGTGGTTTAGCTACTGTAAGTGATTGGATTTTGCAATGCCGATTGGTGTTGCTCACGGTTGCAATGTTCTTCTCAATCACTTGATATTACTTGTATATCTTAGGTTATTGATTATCGTTGACATAGATGCATTGATAAGGCGTTGTTGATGTTTTCGAATGTAAATAGCTGAATGTTTTAGTGTCATTTTGGGGATTAATGTTAGGTTTGAAGTTTAGCTACTGTAGGTGATTGGGTTTTGTGGTGCCGTTTGGTGTTGCTTTCGGTTGCAATGTTCTTGGCCTATTCAAGTATACATTCACTTGATTTGACATGTAAAGTTTAGGTCGTTGCTAATCGTTGACATAGATATATTGATAAGGTGTTGTTTATGTGCTACGATATAAGTAGCTGAATATTTTAGTACTCTTATTAGGACTGATGTTAGGTTTGTGATTTACCTGATGTACACATTTCACTTGAGCAATATTGCTTAACTGATGTACACATTTCAGATGAGCTTACCTTAAAGCAATTGAGATTTATTGCCTGTTGTTGAATTATGTCGGTTGAGACGGTTTTGTCGATGTTCTTGATTTAGTAATTCTTAAAGTATTTGGACTGGTTTTTGGGCTAATGTGTGGTTAGGTTTTGTTATATTCGTTGATTGAGAAGATTGTGATTATTGCTTATCATCAGCTTGATATATTGAAAAGATGGTAATGAATAAACTGCTGACGATTTGAGTACAGTTTTCGGATAAACATTAGGTTTGTGGTTACCTCCTGTGAGTGTTTGCTCGCGGTCATGCGGATTGGAGTTGCGTCATGAAATAGTATTTTTGAGGTGTTGTTTTCTCATGATTGTTTGATTGTAGGGGTCTCGTTTTCATCGGGTCATTAAAAGCTTTATGGTACAAGGAGGTGATATTACTGCTGGTGATGGAACTGGAGGCGAATCTATATACGGTCTGAAATTTGAAGATGAGAATTTCGAAGTAAAACATGAAAGAAAGGGAATGTTGTCTATGGCCAATTCTGGACCTGATACAAATGGTTCTCAATTTTTCATCACCACCACTCGCACTTCTCATCTTGATGGAAAGCACGTTGTCTTCGGGAGGGTCATAAAAGGCATGGGAGTTGTGCGCTCCATTGAGCATGTAACTACTGGTGAAAATGATGTTCCTGCTGTTGATGTGGTTATTGCTGACTGTGGAGAAATACCGGAGGGGGCAGATGATGGAGTAACCAATTTTTTCAAGGATGGTGATTTGTATTCTGAGTGGCCCGTTGATCTTGATAACAATTCTAGCGAACTCTCTTGGTGGATAACAGCTGCGGAGTCTATCAAGGGATACGGGAATGAAAATTTTAAGGTGAGAATTCTGCATAAATCAGTTATTGGTCATTGTAGCCAGTCAATTCTAATTGCAAAGTCGTATTTCTCCCTTTATTATGTTTTAGTTCTCTTTTGGAGTTTACGGCTTATTGTCTTTGCAGAAGCAAGACTATAAGATGGCTCTCCGGAAATACAGGAAGGCCTTGCGTTATCTAGATGTCTGCTGGGAAAAGGACGGGATCGATGAAGGTGATCTGCATATTCTGTATCATCTGTCGTTTATTAAAACTAAATAGCATTTTGAATCACCAGTTCTTTTTCCCAAGAAATTAGTATCTTATTCATGACTAAGCAACCACTTCAGTACTAATAATATATGTCATGATCTTGTCATTCACACTCAGATGTAATCTTAAGCTTGTTTCTCTGTCCAAGCAGATAAGAGTACATATTTGAGGAAGGTGAAAGCTCAGATATTCACCAACAGCGCTGTGAGTTCCTGGTCCTATCTCTTTTTAGTGTTCATAATGTTTCGCTTCTAATAAGAGTATTGCTAACGCTATATATATGTGGGGTCTGTGTCCATATTTTGGCAAAGTGAGAATTATTAGCTGGAAAACTTCAGGATAAATTCAACTTTTATCATTTTGGTTCTTTGTTATTCCTACATGACGAAGTCTGCATCACTATCGTCACCTTTCTGTAAACTTTATATAAACTGGAAAATGTGGCATCTGGGCTCCTTGTGCTTCATTTCTGGCCATCCCGCCCTCAAACATCTCTGGTACTCGTCGTCAGTTTTAGACGTTCCTTCGCTGCTCATGGCGTGCTTTATGGTATTGGGCCTTGTGTCCTATACTCGAGTCGTTTTTACCAATTTTTTGTTCAAGATTATTATCATACATGGAACTATTTATTCCTTTTATATTGCAAATGTCTCGCATCAACTATTATTCCTTTTAGATTGCAAATATGTCTCACATTAACTATTATTCCTTTTTCCCTTTATTCTTTTACTAGGCATGTAAATTGAAACTAGGAGAGTTGAAGGGAGCTCTTCTAGACACAGAATTCGCATTGCGTGATGATGAAAGTAATGCAAAGGCATTGTTCCGTCAGGGTCAGGTTGGTTTTCAACTAGCTACTAAGTACATTAGGATGTCTTTGAGTTGTAACTCTATCTTTGATAATAAAAATGTTTTTAATAGTTTCTCTTTAATCATTACAAAAAACTTATTGATTTTCAAGTTTCACGGATGACAGAATTTTTTTTTTTTTTTTATAAGAGAAAAAGTAATATAGTTATGTAAAACATTAGCCTGCAGTTTACATACTTTTATACTGGAGGAATAGAAAAACATGGAACTTTTGATAATACCACTTTACAGTTTGAGTCTTAATGGCGGAAACAAATAGTTGTATGATATCTTGTCTTGCCACTTACGATGTATCTTTCAACATTTGCACCTAAATTTGGAACTCTGTAATGAGAGTAAAATATAATCTAACTTATGCAAAAATTGGGTGTATGTTACTCTTTAACATATTTTTTCCTTTTAACAAATTTACATATCGCCGGTAGGTAGCATTTTAAAGTTCCTTTTTTGTAGCCATTTTTTTAGCATTTCTATTAGTGATGCTTGTTGCCTTATTTAAACCAGGCACACACAGCTCTTAATGATATAGATGCTGCAGTAGAGAGTTTTAAGAAAGCATCGGAATTGGAACCAAATGATGGTTAGTCTCTCCCTCTCTCTCTCTCGGACTAATTCTTCCTTAAACCAAAATTGAAGAGACAATAGTGTTACAAACATGGATTTCTTCAGTCGTTGTCTGGGCTTTTTATCTAATTTTATATTGGTTCTCGATGCAGGAGCAATAAAGAAGGAACTTGCTGCTGCAAAGAAGAAGGTAACCTCTTTTTTTTGTTTCATCCTTAACTTGTCACCGCAGAAAGTTAATTATTCCTCATGATCTTTCCTTTGTTCCTCAAATAGATTGCTGATAGACGTGATCGGGAGAAAAAAGCATATGCCAAGATGTTCCTGTAGTAATTGAGTACGAGCGATCTTCCTTAGTTGTGCAGCAAGTTCCTGCTCTTATTTACTTTCTACTCAGAATCAGCTGGTTATTTTCTTTTGTTTTTGGAATTCAATTCTAGGTGAACTCATTTTGTTCAGGCGTTTTTTTTGTGCTCACCTGTGAAGGGGTTTTTATGGTTTTTTCTGGCATCTTATATAAATGATCGACTTGGTGATGGAAAAAAATAGCATCTGTCGGCAGATCGTGGTGAGTTTGCTACTCATTTTGTTTTCCATGAATTCCCGAGTTTACAAATCCGTTAAATTTATCTTTAGTTTGTTGGTTTCTACAGATACTGGAGATGCGAAATTAATGGAGACCAGACCTCTTCTGGGTAAAAAACATTGTATGGAATGTTATGCCTGGACACAAACCTTGTTACGATGATACTTAATACAGCATTTTTGCTCTGTGACAAGTTTTATTACCGATTCATAGTTTCATAGGATTGCTGTAAACATCTGTACCGTGTTCTTCATATTACGTTCAAGAATTTTGAGTGCTCGTTTTGTGATGCCACAATATGCAATTTGTTTAAGTTCTAGCTACATAATATCCGTGAAAGTCCTCTAGAATTTATGGATCAATGTAACTCTATTATTGCAACTAACCTAATACATTAAGGACATGTAATACATAAAAAAGGTAACATATATACCCTCTATAAATATAATATCTTCCAAATTCCTCTATCTGTTCTTTGCTCAGCTTCAGACTTGTTGGTTTTTCCGCAATTCTTCCTGGTATGTCTGTCAAGGAAGATTCTATGCTGTATCTCTTCTGACACATCAAACCATAAATCTTTTCTGCTTTGACATAATAATGCCCATATGCAAGATAGATAGATACCCGCTCAAGATCTCGTGTTACACAATGTTGCTGCATCATCATCCATTTGTACACCTAAAAAAAATCACTCACAATCAGAATACTAATCATCTCAAACGGAACGAAACAAAATGATGATGTAAAGTGCAACACACATATAATTCTACAACACAAATCTTGCAGAATATTAGAGAAGCCAAATCACGAAATGACAAAAAGTACATCATATTTTAAAACCCATGTTGCAATATTCATGAATAAAAGATTCTAAACTTTTCCAGACGAAATCCAAATGGTTTAATTGATTGGTCTTCTTATGGGTTTGTCATGATTTTTTAATTGTTTGTATCAGACATTAGCTGTGATCAAAATACGGATCATTTTAACTCTTTTTCTGAGTTAGCAGAATAATAATAATTAGCACGTGCGGGTGCTGAAAAAAAGGATTGTGAGATAGATAGATTGATCTCTATATAAATACTCTTGCTTGTGTAATGCTAATGATATGTTGACTACGCATGCAGCACTAGTTCTTTATCATGGTTGCAGTTCCTATTTTTGGTTGACTGCGCGCAGAAGCTATGGAACTACTCAGCTGGGAAGTTCTTGAAGATATATATGCATGCCGGTCATGTCAACATGGTGAATTGCTTCATACCAACATTTTCTGATTGTCAGCGGTTCAGAGGATCATATGGGATTCACAGGGTAAAAACATGTTACAGAAACTCCAAGGATACCGTCATCTCCATCCAGTGGGAGTTTGGGAGAATTGAGCTCTAATACCACGTGTAGAACAGAAACTGAGATGTCCCGGGTGGGAAATTTGGGAGACAATGAGAAGTGGACGGGTTGCTGGGGTCTTATTGTGAGAGACAAGAGTAGAACTGGAAATTGGAGTGAATTGTCAAGACTGGCATGTCAACTTTTCTTATGAACAAGGGATACTAGGTGGGTTTTAGATGCAAAACCACAGCTGTCATTTCTTTAAACTTCTCGAATATTATTAAGACAAAAATCAACCTATCATGGTTCAAATGCACCCCGCAAAAATTCAGTACAAACCTATCACGTGACTCTTCCAGCTGTGGGCTTCCGATTCATCATCATCATCGTCATATTCTAGAGGAGGGCCGTGTGGTGAACCAGCCCTCGAATTTGCTCTGTTTGTTGCGGGATCAATAATACTTTTCAAGTGTTGGCGATATTTCTGAAACATGAAGATAAGTCATATGAATGGAAGTCAAGACGAATGAATTGGTAACGTAAAGAATCAAAGTAGACGCACTTGTAGATGACTCTTCAGTTCGTCGATGGTGAGGTTATCCTGTGTCATAAGATCTTTGATGTTCTTAGGGGTAGCAACTGGCACACAAACAGAAGAAAGTAAATTGCAAAGCAAAAACAACCCAAGTCCTAAACAGAACAATTCCTACTAATTCATTTATCCCCTACAAACTACAGAGTATCAAAATCATTACCATGGGCACCTCCTAGTTGATCAACTACGTTCACGAAGCGACTGTGCATGTCAACGGTCCAACGCACCGTAGGTTTCCTACCCATTTGCGGATTTGCAATCTTGGGTTTCGTCGGAGCAAGTGAAAGTGCAAGTGCAAGCTCTTCATCATGAGCAAGTGAAAGTGAACGATCTCCATAGATGTTGATTTCAGATTCTGCCGGATCATAATCCTTCACCGGTATGAATTGCCGCAAGACGGGCTCTGAACTCGGTTTGACTTCCTATTCAAAACTGAAAAAACAACAAAACCCAAAATGTAAAACCCTAAAATTTGCACAAAACTCTCATAAGAAAAAAAAGAAAATCAAGAAACGAACCGCCAGTGATCAGCTCTGTGCTCAATGGAAGCACATTTCTAAATTCTTGGATTATTCCCAGTTCACGTTCAAGCTTTTGGACGGTGTCATTGAGCTGAACACCGTCGTTTTCATAATCTACTTCTAATGTGATTTTGGAATTGCTCATTTTTTCCGCAAGAACAGTTTTTTTTGCTTGTAACAG
The DNA here is from genome assembly GCA_946800315.1 of Misopates orontium. NCBI lineage: Eukaryota > Viridiplantae > Streptophyta > Magnoliopsida > Lamiales > Plantaginaceae > Misopates > Misopates orontium. The sequence goes on along the minus strand of OX326948.1, from coordinate 850,318 downwards.
TGTGATTTTTCTTTTGTGTGAATTTAACGGAGAAAAGAAAAAGAGTGGGAAATGTGTGTTAAGTTGGTATTTATATCGAGAGTGGAGTGAGTCACCTTTTCTATTGAACCGGTTTTTATTTTAATTTATTTTTTACCCTTTTTTCAAACAGACAATTTAGATGCCTGTGATACAGAGGCTACGCCATTTCACCATTAACTCAATGATGAAAACTTTTTATATCATCACATTAAATATAAACTACGCTATTATCAAATTAATATACTGTCTAACAATAGAAACAATTATAAGAAGAAAAAAAAAAAGACGAATAAGTATGAAAAATAAGTCGCTAATACTAAAATGTCTCCAAAGCATAAATGAATCTTACCTCTTGCAATTGAAAAAAATATATATCATGCAACAGCTGCATTGACAATGTCATGTAACAAATGATCAAAATAAAAACATTTCTTTTTTTTTTTTCAAAATTGTAGGCGAGATAATCTCTTCATGATATTTATCCCGACCATATATTTATACAACCTCATCATACATCCATTATAAGTAATAATTACCCCCAGCATTCAAACCTATCCTTTAATCTACTATTTTCCGGATGGATGATGAGATCACTCCTTAAACTATATTTGATAATAATTTGCCACACTGGTAATCAATCCTATAGTTCGTATAATAATCAACTAGATGAGACTACTCAGACAAAAATAGAAAGCAAAAGCCAAAACACGATGAACAAAACAATAGTAATATAGTATTAAAGAAAGGTATCTAGATAGTTAAATATTGATCATGTTGTGGACTGTTTAACAATAATTAAACTGTCATTAGCAAAAAGCGGTGAGAAATAAACGGCGGCGATTGGCTGTTATTGGCGGCGGAACATCGTATCGCTGCCGCAAAATATTCTCCGACAAAAAAGCTGCCACCTCATGTGGTCCAAAATTTCAAATTAGAGAGGAATCTAAATTAAACCGGCCGCGTGCTCATCACGTGACAACATCGAGCCATCACTATCTAGTCTAGTCTACAACAAGCCTTTAATTAAATTGAAACCTCTAAGCTCACGGAATATTCCAAATAGATTTTATGATTATCCAAATGAATAAATATTTAGTACTTATTTGGGCAACACGTATAATTTAAAGAATGAAGTGGTGAAAATGTGAAATAGTTACTAACTTAGTACTTACTAGTTACTAAAACAAATATTTGGTTGCGCTCGTATTTTTTTCCCCTTTATATATGATCTATAGAGATATTACGCGATCAATCCTAGTTTTACTTGGCTGAAAAATCAATCGAATTTATAGATATTATATCCCTAAGTGACTGTACCCCTCTATTTAAATATCAATGAATATTGTTTCATGCATAATTACTATATTTGAATTATAGGGCACTGACTTCTTACAAATTATAATTTCATCCGAACTGTTCATTACACTATATTGCATGCCATAATTACTTCTTGGGTAGTTATCGACTGATAAAATTGACCGAACTCAAGGGTGGAGGTTGAGTCATCTCGCATTAAAAGTCATTATTATATTTTCATAAAATTCTTTTCGATATTACAGGGATCTTATTATTACATAAATGATAGTTAACTAATACCTTATCGTGATCAAGTATTGTATAGCAACCGGTTCTCTAAAACACAACTTGTTAACTATCTTGTAGATATCAATAACGTGTGTTATATGATCAATTGAAAAGGCATTTTGATACTCTGACAAATGTTATCAATTATCATTGACTAATTTGGTAACACGTGTCATGGAATTGATGCTGGACTTTTCTTTTCATATGCTAAAACCACGATAAATATTTCGAACGAAAGTAAGCGTATTATATAACGCAGTCATAAACATATATTTATATGATCCATGAATGCGTATTTTATAACGCATTCGTAGACATTTAAACACTTGTAACGTTGATTTATAAGTGTAACATTTTTCATCTAAAAAACTCAAACTTTAAATACCACGTGATGTATCATCATAATATTAGACAAACATCAAAATTAAAGCGTCAAGTAGGTTGTTTTGATCTATAAATACCTTCATTGTTGTTTAAAAAAAGAATATGTAATTTATTATAATATTCATTAACTAAATTGACCTATCTCTCTTAAGTATAAGGATTTTCTCTGCATTTTATAGCTAAGAGTGTAAACTTTTATCTTATAAAGTATGCGCGACAAAGTGAAAAAAAAAAAAAAAAAAGAACACTATTCACAAAGTAAATTAGAATGGCTCTTTATCTCTTGTTTTAATTAATTTGGTAGGGGACCATTAATCATTACATTACCACAGAGAGGGTACAAAATCCAGAAAAGCGTATAAATGTAGAAATTCAAGTTTTGGCAACTATACAAGTAACGAGTGTATTTATTACAGGCTCGCAACTCTGAGAAGTACAAGGAAAAAAAAACAATAATGTAGCTAGCCGAATAACGGCATCATTATAATTAACTCATTTATTGAATATTCACTAGCATAGAATTAATGTAGGTGGCCGAAATTAATTGATTACTTTAACTATTCATCATATAATTGCCTTTGCCCAGAAAATAGAATTATGGCGTAAATTAAAAAATAAACCCCCTAAAGTTACATGTCTTTCTTTGTCCAAAATAATCTAATTATTTGTATCACTCTTATACCACACTAATGACACGTGTACATAATTAGTGATGAAATCTCAATACTCTCCGTCTTAATTTGCCTTACTGTAATACTTAATATATATATATATATATATATATATATATATATATATATATATATATATATATATATATGACATAAATCTACACGACACAGCTTGAACGAAGATTTGTTGTGGGTTTTTGGCGCCTCTCATTGAAAAAACTTATTTATTTTAAAAAAAGTAAAAGTTTCTTACGTGTAACTTAGTCACAATAACATTATATTAATTAACTTAAAATCACTAATTTTAAACGGCTAAGCTGGAACCGTGACAAACTCGACTTCTTGTTGCTTTTTCTTTATTGGAAAAAAAAAAAGAGAGTTTAATTGAATTAAATTAAATTCCAGCCAGAAAATAGAAAAAGCAGTGATAAGAATTATGCACGACAGTGTACATCCAAAGTTTGTCAAAGATGCCCTCTAAAAAGCAAATCTCCGAATAATAATCATAATCATAAAACAAAAAGAAAAAAATTAATTACTCCAAAAAAAAAAAAAAAAAAAAAACTCACTTCAACTTCAAGATTGAGCTGCTGCTCTTTGTTCTTGCTGCGGCTGCTGATTTTGATTTTGATTCTCCTCATTCGTTTCTTCTTCTTCTTCTTCTCTCTCTTGAGCTCGAGGATTTTCCGGGTTGACCCGATGCTCCACCACGACCCGGGGCGGAACCGGGTCGACCCGCCCGTCAATGCAAGACCCACATTTTGTTTCAACCCAGCTCTCAAAATCGTACTGCCCGTAGCCCATTATCTTCCGACCCGAACAGAGCCGACCAATCATGACAGCTATGGCGCCCAACAAAGTTATCACGGCCAAGACTCCGATGACGGGTCCGACCGACCCGTGACCCGGATGGGTCGGGTACGCTTGTTGGGCTATTTCGAATGGGGGTGGCTGTTGTGAAGGGTCTGTTAATGGGTTTGTAGTAGACATTTTTTTTAGTTGAGTGATTTTGATATAAACTAAATTTTTTTTTAAAATTTTTTGAGGGTTTTTGGATCTGGGTTTTGGATATTCTTGTAAGAATTGTGGAGATTTTTGATAAAGTTTTGATCTTTATGAGGGGGGGAGTTTTTAGTGTGGTGGGAGTGGAAGTAGTGATTTTTTTGGGGTGGTTTGAGGGAGGGGAGAGTGGAAGGTGGAAAAAGGGAGGGGAAGAGGTGAAATTTTTTGTGTGGAGAATGGTAAGAGTGTTAAGACAGTGTGGAACAAACAGTTAATGTTGTGTGTAGTGTAGTAGACAAGAGGGTATGTACTATGTTGGAGCAAAATCTAAGTCTAGATTCCGATAGTATTATATAGGTGAGTGATATTTGGAATTTTTTATTTATGTGATTGATAGGTGTTGCATATTGAACTTGTTTGGCAATTATCAAAAAAAAAAAAAAAAAAAATTGAACTTGTTTGGCTCGAGAAACTTTTTTCTGTTTGGGTTAATTAAGTCTGCATGATTGATTAAAAGTTAGAAAATATGAAACGAGCCATAATTGATAACAATTGTTAATTAGCTCCCTCGTGAGTCTCTCGTTGCTGTGAAATGTTTGATTTAAGTTGTAGTTCTTCTAAAAGAATGAACATTTTACTACAACTTCATACATGCTAGTTAAACTAAAATCCGTTTAATACAGTTAGATTTCTTTTGGGGACATTCGAAATATTGGAACGTTACAAAGAAGATTTGCATGACCCAGCACGAGGACGATATAAATTGAGAAACTTTGTACTCAAGTTGTATTGTGTATTATTGATTAAAAAGATATATATGAGGCGAGCCGTGAATGTTAACGATGCGCTTGGGACGTGAATGGTAAGTTTTTGGTTTGGTTGTTGTAAAATGTTCATTTTGTAGTGTATTTATTATCCAAAAATTTAAACACATCGGTACAACTCCACTAAGATGCTAGTTAGACTAAAATCCTTCCACTACACTACATTTCCTTAAAAAACATCTGATAACATTGGAACGATTAAGAGAAGATTTTAGATAGGCACTACGCAAGGATAATCTACATGGCTATTTAATTCGTTCTAGTGACATAAAGTAATGTATCACAATTTTATTTTTATTTTGATGAACATGTATCACAATATTGATTACATCAAGTGAAATCAATTTAGTACTCATAAGAAGAGAACAATTTTCATTGGTACCATACGTATTCCATCAGAAAAAAAGAGTAGGTCCTGTCTTTCATATGCCTAAAATAAAATAAAATCGATTGTATTGTATTAAAGGGACTAGAGAATGGAAATGCAGAGAGTGGCAGACCTGGTTTGAAAGTCAAATCTTGATGGGCAAATTGATTTTTTGCTATTCTCATGTTTCGTTACATCCCAAGATTTTTACTGCCTAGTGCCTATATTGTTTCTTAGGGGCCACGAGATTTTTAGTCTAAAAATGGCATTATTGTACATGGACTTAGCCCCCAAAACTTTAATAAATTGTGTTAAATTTTCATATTATGTTAATTTTCTAGAGGTTAAATTCTTTCTGTTAATCTAAAATTCGATCTGTATGTGGATTAACTTGATTATGTGATTTCTATATTTGTGTTTATCATATTTGTTTTATCTAAGTATGATTGTTTCAACTAATGTTGCTTGCAAATTAATGATCTAATCTATGAAGTTAGTAAATGCACATCATAGTAGTGGTGATTACGAATTGAAAATAGTTAGTTAACTATACATGGGCTAGACTATCTTAGCCTATTAACTACCGAACACACATAGAAGTTGTCTATGATAGGTTTACGAATTTGCTAAAGTAGTCAAGGGCCTGAGAAAAAGTTTACTTGTGTATTTGTTACTCTAGACAGCAATGACCTGTTTTTCATTTTGAGCAAAAAGGAAAAAGAATTAATGATTCCTTTTTCTTCTTATTTTGTCACAGGCCATTTTTTTTCTTTCGCTTTATGACATTTACAAACGGTGGAAAAGAGAGAAAATGTGTAGACTTGAGGCCAAAAGTTGTCTTTTGGTGGGTCTACGGCCTACCTAAAAAGCGCACTTTTAGATATTAAAAAAAATTATTTTAGTCATACACATTATGCATCAATAATGCAGAAAGTTTTAGTGGCTTTTGTCTCTTGTAATTTCCTTGAAGGTTGCAACTCTTGGGGGCATACATTAATGAATTTTAAAATCAAAATTTTCCAAGAATTCCTAATTGTTACTCTTTTTGTGCCTTTTATATAGTTGTAAAGTGAATACTTGTATAAATCACCAAAAAAAAAAAGTGAGTACTTGTATCATCAATTCTTGAATGTCGTAGGTGTCTATAATGAAAAATTATTTCATGCAATTGTTGCACAATGATCACTCGATATTAGTTGATGTGGTGACATTAGAGTATTTTTATCCTATTCTATATAAATAATAACATGACGCATGTGACATGACGAACGAAAACAGTCGTAGTTTATTACTCAAAATTTGTATACTACTTGCTACCGCTAATTTTTGCAGAATCATAGACACACATGGTGCTTATTGCAATGATTAAACCTTGAAAATTTGCTTTATCTTCAAAGTCCAAAAGGAGTAGTCTATTTGGAGACTTTGGGCATGTTCACCCGTTCGGTTTTCTCTTTTGGTTATTTTATATCATCTCAACGCCTAAAAAGCTTATTATCTCTCACTTTTAATGGCCACTTCTCATTCTAAAAGTGGAAAAAAAAACCGTGGTCTGAGAACCTGGATTAGGCTTGATCTCAACAAAATCTGTACTGCTTGATTATATTTATAGTTAATACTAAAGCTTAAAAAATATGTAAAAATTAGGGGGCCTATCTGTAACCTATTCAACCTTCAAGGCTATCTGTGTAATTATTCATAACTATCTGTTTGAACTTTTAATACATTTTTTTAATGGGGTAATTCTATCCACCTCCCCTAAGGTTTCTTCTCTTTCCATCCACCTCTCCTCTTGTTTGAAACTTTTCTATCCACCTCCCCTAACTCATTTGACTATTAAATAATACTTAAATTTGAGGGGTAAAAGTGTCATGCAAAAGCTTCTATTCATGCATTCAAATACATATATAAAATAGGCATCGAAAAAAGATTAAAAATATTAACTATGTTCATGTTAAATTGAATACGAGCATGCATATCGTTTCCCAAAATTTAATTATGTAAATTCAATAATTTTCATTGGATACTATATATTACTAACTGTTAAATTTTTATGTTTTTGAGTTGTATTATAATAAGTAGCTTCATTAACTTAATAATTCAATAGTTCATTTATTTTTTAATAAATTAAAGTAGGTCTATGATCCAATAATTTTTAATTTCTTCATAAAAGTAAAAGTTACATGAACTATTAAATTATTAAGTTAAATGAATCTATTTATTTTAATCTTATCTTACATGTTGAGATAAGCCCCAAATTAATACATTTATACATTAACTATGTGTATGTTTTTTCGCAACCAACATGTATATTATAAATTTAATTTAGTTATATAAATATAAGACTTACATTTAATATTTTCCCATACAATATAGCATATATATTATTAAAAGTTAATTTATTAAATTATTTGTTTGTGTTGTGAATAGAATTAGTTCAATAGTTTATTTTATTCTTAGTTATTTGACACTTTTACCCCTTAAATTTAAGGGGAGGGGAGGTGGATAGAAAAACTCAAACTAGAGGAGAGGTGGATGGAGAGAGAAGAAACCTCAGGGGAGGTGGATAGAATTTGCCCTTTTTTTAATTAAACTAACTCCATGGAGTGCAAGTACAACAAGTCCAATTTAAAATAGAGGTGGCATTAGGGCAAGACCATAGATCTTTTTAAGAATGATTTACTCGTAAATCTATAGTTGGGTCATGGCCTCATGGGTGATATAAACTTCATAAAATTATAATCTTTCCGTTATAATTTTGAAATAGTAGATGAGTTGATACTTGAGTTGCTTATGATTGCTACAAATAATTTAGTAAGTATTAATTCTCACTATAAGATGGGATCATGGGACAACAATTCAATATGTTACTAGTGTTTATATAAAAATAGAGAACTTGGGTTCAATGCCTATTGTCACCCATTTATCGAAAATATAATGTGTTCAAACATAATGCGAAAGATCTTCATTGGAGAAGGCTTAATATTAGAGATTATATAAATAACAATCTTCTCAAAATGTTTAACCTTTTGAACGAGAGGTAACTTCCATAATCAAAACTACAGAATCCAAGAAAAAGAAAACAAAGGTGTCAATAATAAAGAAAAAAAAATAGAACAACAAAGGTGTCAGGCACTGCAAGGATATTGAGAGAACCTTAGTGTAAAGAAGTGAACATTTCCCTTGGGATGATATTAATTTACTGCTGACTTATGGTGTAAAATTTTATTTTTGATTCATGTATGCATCTTTATTACTTTCACAGTTGCACTTTGTGAAAAGATGTCTTAGATATAATATATTTTTTTGCAGAAAAGGACATCAAATCTCAAAAAATAGTACAAAGGTTTAGTCAAAATCATATTGCATCCCGAACAGCTTTTTGCTGTTGTTTATCATTGTGTTTCTTCTGCATCGATTTAAGTTCTACTTGTCGCTTTTCTATTGGATCTTTGTGTCTCTTATTCTGTTATTTTCTTGATTCAATGGTCCAAGCTTCAAATTAACAAAATAATATTAAAATTAAATACGTACTTCATTTGTTTCATATGATGTCTGTGTACCGAATTTCTTCAATACCAAGGCTAACTAATCTTTTTAGGCATGTAACAAAATAACCTTATCGTTACTTAGTTCATATATAATGACAAATTAAAGTTATTGAAGTTGTGAAATCAGCACTAAAAGTGGTTTACTTTCCCTATGAATAGAATATTGAACTTTATTAGTGTAATACATAACATATGACCCATTGAATCACGCGAGTGTCAAATTGCATAAGATACTTAAAGAAGAATTAGTACTACAATAGGGCAATACATTAAATTTTTACAGATCATTGACCCCTTTTTTTTGTTAACAAGATCATTGACCCCTTGAGAATGATAATACCTTTGAAGTTAAGATTCTCTCACAAGCATTGAGCACATATGCATAGGAAAGCCTTCAATAGGTTCAATAATGCACCACGCCACATCATGCATGTCATGAGGTCTCTAACCTACAAATATGTACTTTAAAACGACAATCAAGGCAGGTGCACTTTACCATTCACAAGACACATTTTGCGTAAAGATGCTTGAAGCTATGATCAGGGTGACCGATTAGGTGTGATTTTTCGGTTCGACACTCCTAATAGTCCGATTGTGTTATCAGTTGGAATTATGGACGATAGCATATGTATCTCCTAAAGTGTGGTACAATAATTTTTTCTTGTTAATGTTTTGAATAATCACAACACACCTATTGAAACTTGCATTACTATTAAGATAAGTTCAACCTTAATTAATAATGTCTTTGTAATGCTTGTGTAAGCTTCAGTGTCTTCATATACTCTTGTGAGTCATACTACAATTATTCAAATATCAGAATAGAATTTTCATAACTATAACTAGATGTAATTATTTTTTGTGACTAACTTTACTAACATGGTATTGGACATGTTTCTGCAAAATTCAAGTTCATAGATCACATTGACAATGAGACGTAGCAATTCGACAAACTTAAAGATTTATAATTCACATAATTCACACGATACGACAATATTATATCTTAGTAATACATATTGTCATAGTTATTAAACCAGCATGATCAAATCCCATCTTAGACTTCAATTTTTCAACACTCAAACTAGTTTACAGCACCACATTTCTTCCTAATTTGTCCATCGTTTCCAGTTATCACACCAACTTTACCAAGCTTCATCATCGAAGCCGCAAAATCCTTCGGAAATAGATACGGATCCGCGCTATAATCCTTCACCATGGCAGCAGTCTTGGGATCTCCAATCAACGCTTGATCGGACTCGAGAAGCCCCGTGTTATTCAAAATGTTCTTATAGTACATGTGATCAAACTTAACTATACTTTGATAGTCTAAAGGAGCTAATTTGCTATTCGACGACTTATCATCCGGACAAGTACTTCGCAAGTTTTCAACCATCGACGAGTGGAGCGTAGGATCAGGCTTGCCCGTGCCTTTGAAGTTGAAAAGCCTCCTCTTGAATGTAAAGCATTGAGCAAAACCAATAGTGTGCGCGCCTATATATGTCAGGAGTTTTTGTAATTATTCAAACAATACGAGATATTTATGTAATTAGACCATATCTCAAGGGGTGTAACCGTAATCGTCGTTTTTTTGTTAAAATGGAAATTAAGGTTGTACCTGATAGAACTACCATGTCTTTCACATCAAGACCCTTTGACACAAATTTGGCTGTGATGTTCTCTAGTGGCTCAAAAGGTGAAGGCAATTGTTCATTTGCTGATTTCTCACTTGCAGTTAATCCATCCAATCTGCCTAATGAAACAGGCCAAAATGGTCCTCCTGACTATACAAAACAAGAAAATAACATAGAAATTATAACTTGATTACATAATAATATCATTGATTATTAACTTAAGTAGCATAAAAAGCAGACTTGAATGAATATCATGCAGCTAATATTACCATAACAACAGCTTCTCTAGCTGCAAGGGTTAATATGTCGACGCATGATACTATTGAGGGGCAATACTTTTCGACGTCTGCCTTTATACTGTCAATAAGTTCAAATCCTCGAGCTGAGTTGCGGTTGGGGAAAGCGTTTTTCTCCCCCTTGAAATCCTTCGTGTCATCAAGAAGCACAGAACCTTCACATCCCTAAGCATAATGAAGAAACTCCATCAAAATCGAGCGATATAAATTATTAAACCTCATGATGACAAGCTTCGTACTTCCAAATATCGTTCTGTTTGATAGTTAAAGAACTTCACCTTCATTTCTATATACATAATCTGAAGTGAAATGGCGTGTGAAGAAGAGCATACATATCTTCAATATTGACATGCACATTTGTAATTCTTTTTAAATTATATATTGAGAGTGAAAAGAAAAAGGAAACTTGAATCCTGATAAAACTAGCTTAAGGTTGAAAGAATGATTGATTTTCCTGTTTCATGTTCATATGATAAGCATACTCGGAAACGTAAAAATGAAATAAGTAAGATTTCGCAAAAAGGAGATGTAATTACGTCTACGAAACAGTCGTGAAAGTGTAGTCGGAGGAGGGAGGCAGCTATTCTACTATCATTCTTGAATGCCCCCCAAACGCCCCATCTGACAATCATGGCCAAATTCGGACAAGATTTGTCGTAAAAGTTGTAACTAAGTGGCCCGTCTGATTTGTCGTAGTAACTAGCATCGTATCCAGCATTCGTCAAGCGCGGAATAGAGAAGAGTATGAACAAGAAAGCAGCAGAAAACAAGGTTTTGTGATCCATTGCTTGAGAAGGTGAAGAATTTCTTAAATTTTCTGATGATTAGAGTTGGAATTTGTACTTCATTTTATAGCATGAATATGGGATTGTTCGTAAGAATTAATTGGTGGGATTTCAAAGTGGCCTTGCCACTACAGAATCAGGGCGGCTTAATGGCCATTTTTTGCAGTTAAACATATTCATGGACAACATCAAAAAGAAGAAAAAATATTTCTTAATCATTTTTTAAACTTTAGAATTTCTGCATATGATGTTTTTCGAACTTAGTTAAGTGTTGTTAACGTAGGACTTGTGAAAAACTTAATGCAACCAGTCGAGTGGCATATTGTCATCATCAAGCAATTTGCTAATGGTGTTTTGCTAATGTATATTTTGTATTGAGGATTTAATCACGTGCATGCACATTGAATTAATCTGGAGATTTTCTATACTTAGATTATGCTATGATCTCATGCAAGTCAACTATAGTTGGAGATATGTTAAACTTTGAAGTGTGTTGTAAGAGTGGAACTACATGTGTTAAAACATTATTCAGGTAATATCAATATCTTAACTGGAAAATTGTGCTTTATGACTATGCATATGTTGCAAGTACATTGACAAAGATTCCACCACTTCATTTTTAATCCCACCACTTATTTGTGAGTGCCTAACTAAGATTTAAAAGTTCATTAACTTTTTCTTTCTTTTTTATGTCAGTGGAAACTCATAGTTACTACGCACGGGTGTGCACTGAGTTAACCCGCGACTAGACGCGGTAGCCTGCAAATAACTCCAATTGTAAATACGACACTAGAGAAAACTAGTATCAGAGACACATATTTAGAAGGCATAATTGAATTGCTCCCATGGGGATCGAGCTTGTGACCAAGGACAAAGTTCATTAACTTGTAACTTTAACAATTCAAAAGAAGAAACTAAATATATACAAATCTAATCAACTGTTATTAACACTTCTGTTCAGATGAAATAAGTACAAAGAATATCAAACATTAGCCCCTAATTGAATTATACAGTGGAACCATGGCTGATACAAAAAAAAAAACCAACTCAATCAAACTACAAAAAATCTCTTAAAATGGTTTCCCCACCAAGGATTGCATCAAACAGATATCTTCTTTTGACAGTTAACTGGATTGAACTGGGATACTAAGTGGCTTTCCCCTGCCCATAGTGAAACCTCTCGTTCCGTCAGGCATTCTAGGCCCTTTAACGGTCTGTCTCGCAGAAATATCACCGGGAAAGATGCAACTCGCACGTGAAGATGGAGTAGGCAGGCTGCGTGCAGTCTGAAGCTGAGAGCGGAGCTTAGGTTTCGTACGGTTTCTTGTCCAACATTTCTTTAATGCAGATGAATTTTCGTCACTCTGCATGGAACATGTTAAAAAGGTTATGCTAATGAAATTTATTTTCTTTTTGTTGGTACACGTAACATGACATTACACCTTCAGAATTATCACTAATAGACCAAAATGTACGATCAAGGTTTCTGTTATAAGGAGAGGATTTTGAATAAAGTAACCAGAACTGATAGATGGCATAAGTTTTCACCAAGAAATATTCAAAAACACAAACATTCACAGCAGTAAAAAAAAAAGTTATGGTACTGATGGCAAAAAGAGGATCATTTACCTCAGATGTCTCCAAGGAACTAAGCTGTGGAGTATCTTCGTTCAATTGAAGGGCCGGTCCTTCATCGTCATCAAAGCAACCATCAAAATCCGACCTCCTGCCCTTTAAAACAGATTTTGGCTGCAAATTTACATTAACATAATTATTTATTTGTCATTCTTTTGGTAAAAAAGAGCATGAAGTAATAGATATGTTTTAGAAGTAAGTGGTTCAATTGAGTTGAACCTACCGAACGCTTAAGCATAACCCTCACACGCATGCCTTTTCTCCAGTTCCTTTCATCGTTTAATTTCTCAGCCTGAGGAGGTCAATCATCAAGAAAGCTCACATGATCAGAAATGACAATAAGACAATAACACAAAAATATTTTCGTTGTGTCGGAGTTGAGAATATACCGCTCTATCTGCTGCTTCAGGGTTCTCGTACTCTACTAGTGCATGGAGCTTCAAGGAAAATAAAGAAAATGGCCAAGTCATGAATCAAACTTTAAATAGTTCCAGGACTTTAAGAAACTTAATGGATCTGGGATTCTCCATACCTTGTTACTGACAACTATATCGCCTTTAGAAGAACGAGAAGAATTTTCCTGTGGTTGGCATATCCTGATTGCTCTGATACTGCATATATACATATATAAGCATGATCCATAAGCATGAATTATCATACAAGAAACAGAAATCATTGAACCAGGGCTATTTTTTCTCACCTTCCAGCCACATTAAATATTTTCTCAATGTTCTGATGGGAGTGATCATCAGGTAGATTTTCAGCTATAATGGTGCGCAACTGCATGAGATAAGATCAAAAAATTACGTTACATAAGGTATTATCAACAAGCAAGTAAACTTTTCGTCAGGGCTTGGCTTAGAGAGGAATAAAAGATTACCTGCAGATCCTCTTTTTCTCTCTCTGTAAAGGGCTGTTTACGTTTCACCTTCTTGCCATCGCTGCTTACAATCTATTCGAGCATATTTTTTAGCAAAAAAAACGCAAAGTCCAGAAGAACTATACAAGAGATCAGATAATTGATATAGGAATTGCAAGAATGTACTAACCAGCTTTGTGGAGGATCGAAGAGCTTGTGCTGCCATTTGATTATTAACATTGAGGGACTTGAGTTTCTTTGTAGTTGAAATGAAATTTATTGGAACTGTCAGAACATAAAACATGTCAAGAACACAAGTATTTCACAAAATTGATGCTCATTAGTTGAAATGTTAAGTTTTAGTTTGTTTTTGTTCATAATTCTCACCATAGCCTTCAGGATCTTTGCAGACGTGTTTGGCAAACGACTCATTGGCTAGCATGCTCATGTCACTGAACATGTATTCAGCCTGGCCAAAATTGCAGTTTAGTAAGTATGTAATAACTAAGTTCGAATAATTATAATAAATGCACACTACAATGTAAAATTTGCTTGATCAAAGGGCGCTTGTTAAGACCCAAGATCACGATTCCTTAAAGGATGAACGATACGTATCCCTACCAAACGCTATAACAGTGCATGCAGATTACAACAAGATCAACAACATATTTTAGTTCTCATTCAATCAAGTGCAAATAATAGATAACAAATTTCCAATTTCAAGAACTGTAAGCCATTTGCCATTAGTTTAAGATACGAATCATCACATTAGTAGTCCCACCAAACGCCATAATCGTGCAAACACAATCAAGATTAACAACACATTCTGCATCATTTTTTACATTCATTCGTTCATCCAACCATTTCTTTTTCGATAATATTAATATACACATTCCGAAATAAAGTTCCCGATTTCAAGAACTACCACACAAATCCCTCCTCTTCAAAACACGAATCAATCCAACACAATTCACAGATAACGTCGACATTCTTCGATTCCCCACATTTCAAAAACAGGACAAAAGAACAGAACAAGAACCAAACCTGTTTGATGATCTTCTGTCTAAGCTCATCAGACACAACATTCTCCTTCACATTCTGCTGTTGTTGCTGCTGCTGCTGCTGTTGTTGCACCTCCACCGCAACCAAACTCGCATTACTACTAACCTTCGGCTGAATCAACGGAAGCGCGGTTTCTTGATTAGCGACGTAAATCCAGCTCCCAGCTGCTGTCCCATCGACATACTGAAAACATGGGTAGTAAAATCCCGTTAACGGCACCGTTTGAGCAGCCTCCGTCTGTGCCACGAGGGTACTCGGCACAAACGCCGGGGCCGCGACGTTAAGTTTGAAACTCTTGTTCTCACTCTTCTTCTCATTAAACACTAGCGCGCATTGATCGTGATCATTATTAAACTCTGCTTGTGCCATTTCTTGGAAAAAAAAGCTCTGTTTCTTGATTAGATTTTGAATGTGGATTTTGTTGTTTTTAGGTGAGTGTGATATGAGATGGGACGGTTAAAAAAAACAGAATTTGAGGTGGGATTTTGATTGAATGGTGTGGGAATTCAGGGGAAATTTTTTTGATCGATTTCTCCTGAATTATAGTTAAGTGTGAGTTTGAGATGAGAGGTTGGTTTGTTATGTTTCTACTTATAAGAGAGTGGTTTGTAGATTGTAGTTTGTTTTCTTACACATGAATGGTGGTTGTGAGTTTTGACCCCAATATTTTTAGGCATTTTGAAGATGACTTTGAACATTTAAAAGTTTTATTATTTGTGTGATTGTTAAGATTTACGTCAAAGTGTGTATCTTTATTTTTCTGACGATTAATTGTTTCCTAAATTAAGATTTGACCATGCATGTCATAGTTTTAATTTATTGGTGAATGGGTGATAGTACATGAATTGATATGACATTTGGCACAAATTGTTAGGAATGCATGCATCCAGAAATTTATTTCTAATTCGCAGAATTATTGTTTTCTGTATAACTCAATTAACAGTAATATGTGTTTTATATTTTAAGATTATAATACCTAAACTATTGTCATATATTATCAAAAAAAATTTAATAATTCGATGATATACCCGGTTGATTGCATGAAATATTTTCAAGACATAATGACGAGGAGTATCTGTATAGGCTACATGAATACTTCACATGGGGTCGAAAATATTTCATCTAATGCGTTCACAATGGATCCTCGACTTGATTTTGGATGACCTACATTGAAAATTAAGTTTGTTCATCGTTTTTCAGCTACGATCACCATATGCTTGACCTATGATTGGCGAGCCACAATAAAACTACTCAACTTCATAGCATGTGTCCTTGTGTGTGTCCTTCAATCGGATTGAAGAGTCGAGGCACCAAAATCGATGAATTTGTCCCTTGTGTTAGTCATTCAATAGAACTCCAGAACTAGTTTTTAACTTATATGGTGCATCATGTACATACCGACTTTCTCCCTTAGCAATATTGCCAAAGTGTCTATAATATTTTGCATTGAATTATGTTTGTAGATGGATAGTTACTTGCACCAACTTTATTTTCTTTGTTTACCCACTCTATACTAACATCTAATAATGTGGTGGGCCAACTTCTTGGCGGACCATTAGTGGGCTGGCCCAAAGAAGCCCATTTCCGAAAGAGTTACTTTCATTTTTAACTCAACTTCACTTGGTAGTGTACCCGGCCCAAATTAAAGTCTTCTTTACCCGAAACAAACTTTAGCGCTAATTACACATTCAATACCACAACTCGCATGCAAAAAATTTTTCAAACTTTCCCGAAATGCCCCTCCGTCGAGCCCTACACACACTAACTCTCCGACCCAAATCCGTAATTTCACCTACACCACCACCGCCAGACGCTCTCCTCGTCGAAAAAGCCGTGAAAATCCTCAAACGCCACCACCCCTCTCTCCTCGACCCGTTAATTCCCCAATTTACCCCTCAATCAGCCTCCTATTTACTCCTCCAATGCCAGCACGAGCAAACCCTAATTTTGAAATTCCTCAATTGGGCCAGCAAATTGCCCTTCTTCAGCAACCAGCTCCACTGCAACTGTCTCTCAATTCACATCCTCACTCGATTCAAGCTCTATAAAAATGCCCAATTGTTGGCCGAGGAAGTTTCTAGAACTTTCCCGGACGACGAAAAGGGCGATATCGTCTTCTCGTGTCTCCGGGACACGTACCAGACGTGCAATTCGAGCTCCGCGGTGTTTGATTTGATGGTGAAGGCGCTTTCGAATTTGAGGATGATTGATAGGGCTTGGAATGTGATTGAGTTTGCTAAGTTTCATGGGTTCATGCCGAGTGTGTTGTCGTATAATTCGGTGTTGGAGGCGGTGATAAGGCGGGCGGGGAGTGGGTACGTTGAGCTGGCGAGGAGTGTGTATGGTGGTATGGTGGAGAGTGGCGTTTCGCCTAATGTTTTTACGTATAATATAATGATTAGGGGGTTGTGTGCGAATAAGGGAATTGACGAGGGGATGGGGTTTTTCGAGGAAATGGAGAAGAAGGGTTGTTTGCCGAACGTGGTTACGTATAATACGTTGATTGATGCTTGTTGTAAAGTGGGGAACATTGATATGGCGTATAAGATGTTGGGTAGGATGTGGGAGAAGAAGTTGGAGCCTAATGTGATTACGTATAATGTGATAATCAATGGGTTGTGTCGAGAAGGGAGGATCAAGGAGACGAGTAAGGTTGTTGAAGAGATGAGAAGGAAGAGATTGGTTCCGGATGAAATTACGTATAATACGCTTGTGAGTGGGTATTGTAAAGAAGGAAACTTTCACCAAGCTCTTGTTTTGCATGCGGAGATGTTGAGGAATGGGTTGTCTCCTAATGTGGTAACTTATACTTCTTTGATTAATAGAATGTGTAAAGCGAGGAATATGCATCGAGCCATGGAGTTCTTTGATCAGATGCAAGTCAGGGGTCTGAGTCCAAACGAGAAAACATATACTACTTTGATTGATGGTTTCTGTCAGCAGGGTTTCATCGATGAAGCTTATAGACTTTTAGGTGAAATGATAGATAAGGGCTGGTCGCCTTCCATCGTGACTTATAATGCATTAATCAACGGGCATTGTGTGTCTGGTAGGATGGAAGATGGTTTAAAAGTGATTCGGGATATGGCAGCCAAAGGAATATCTCCTGATGTTGTAAGTTATAGTACAATAATATCTGGGCTCTGTAGAAATTTTGATTTAGATGGGGCATTCCAGATGAAGGAACAGATGATTGAGAAAGGTATTTTACCGGATGTAATTACCTATTCATCATTGATACAAGGCCTTTGTGGGCAGAGGAGACTGACTGAAGCACGTGAATTATTTCAAGAAATGTGGAAACTGGGCTTAAAGCCCGATAATTATACATATACTATTCTTATCAATGCTTATTGTGCAGAGAATGAAGTCAGTAGTGCAATTCATCTCCACGATGAAATGATTAGTAAGGGTTTCTTTCCTGATGTTGTTACCTACAGCGTGTTAATAAACGGGCTAAACAAACAAGCTCGTAGTAAAGAAGCAAAGCGGCTTCTTTTCAAGGTGTTTTATGAGCAACCTGTCCCTCAGGATGTTACGTATGATTTGCTGATAGAAAGTTGCAGCAATATCGAGTTTCAGAGTGTGCTAGCTCTTATAAAGGGATTCTGCATCAAAGGTATGATGAATGAAGCAGATCATGTTTTTCTGGCTATGCTTAAGAAGAACCACAAGCCGAATGAAGCAGTTTATAATGTTCTCATACACGGTCATTGTAGAGCTGGGAATTTGCAAAAGGCCATTGACCTTTACAAAGAAATGGTGAGCCGTGGACTTGTTCCTCATGGAGTAGCTGTTATTGCTTTAATTAAAGAACTCCACAAAGTGGGAATGAATGAGGAGCTAAGTCAAATTTTACAAGATACACTAAGGAGCTGTAAAATCACTGATGGTGAACATGCCAAAGCGCTTGTTCAGGTCAACTATAAAGAAGGGAACATGGATGCTGTACTTAATATTCTTGCAGAGATGGCCAAAGATGGTCTTCTTCCAAATGAAAGAATTGTTTAGGCATGTGAATGAAAATTCGACCAAAGGAATATTCCATATCGAATCATCACAGTTATTCATGTAAAATTGAATATCATACTGCACCAGACAGCTGCAGAAGATGGGCTTTGCATATCTACCATGCTTGTTTGACATGCTACTCTGCATGAAGATTTGCTTCATTGTGAAGTATCTGATAATTATTTTGGTAACTTGATGTACGATGCACTGTGAAGCTGAGGCGGGTTTCGTGAGTGCTTGTTGCCACAGGGATCGAAATGTGGAAGCAGCTTTCAACAATCTTCCAGAGTTATGTTTGAGGAAGAACTGCTTCATATAGTGGCGTGAACGTCCCATTCGATGAGCAAAACAGAAGTTGGAAAACAGATCACTAAGTTCTGGAACTTTGGCAACTGTTTGGTGAGATTTCTTCCGGGAATTGGTTGATGCAAAAGTAGTTTTTGTTCCATTGTGGCATATTCTGTATGGCATGTGCTGATACTATCCTAGTGCCACAATTGCATATCATCTTCTGCTGTATCAGCTGTTATTCCAAGTCTCAGTTTCCTCTCCTCATGTCGTGCAGACAAATGGGGTCCTAGACGACCCACATGGGTTTCAGTACCTACTGCTTTTAGCCTTTTACTGAGCAAAGGACTCGAGGTGGTCCAGTATTTTCAAAGTTGGACTTGCACCAATATTTTCTGATTTCTAAGTTGCACTTTCCTAATGTATGGTGGAGCTCAGCTTGCGCAAGAATGGCTAGCCCATTAAAAGTTCCGACCTGCTTGTCATTCCCTAGCTGATGAGGCTACAAATACTTATAGTAGTATGTAGTATGTATGTCCTTTTTTACTTGGTCGGGAGCAAATCAAACTGATTGCTCCAAAATTAGAGTGTAATGGAAAGTTGATAGACTTTTTGTATACTATTACAAAAGATGATAAGACTATTCGTATGGCCTCCGCTTGTCGGTACACAGAGGCAGTCAGTTTAAACTGCTCGCCTGGTGCTTATTGTGTTATGTCTCTCTTTTTATCGTGCTTTTCTTTCTTTCGTAACACTATTATGTTTCAGAGTTGGCTACAATGCTTTTCCAACCACGCTTTTTCTTTCTTTTAGGACACTATTATGTTTCAGGTGACAATGCTTTGTAAAACTGCGTTGGATCTTTAAGATTATTCTAGTAATTGTGACTGAGGAACAACTATTTTACAGAATTGTGCGAGTCAGTAGAGTGAATTGAGGCGTTTGTGTTTATCAGATGTAGCCAGTATAACTCCAAGGAGATTTTAAATTGATAACAATGCCTCGTAATCTTGAACAATGGGCTACTAAGGAGCCAACTCAACAAATCGCCAAAATCTCGGACCATATATGTTTCTGGTCTTAAGCAGCCAGAGTCTCAACCAACATGCATTACAATAAATATTATAATAAACCTAAAATGATAATCTTAGCAATGGAACTTTGACTGTCAACAAGAATCTCAACAAGGAGTAGCAAGCACAAACCAAACAAATGTCAAACACCATCAAAGCAAAGCCATGCTATACAGCACAAATAATTTCCGAATGACAAACAACCATAAGTTGCAATTACAAATTCAGCCATTAATTCGATCCATACACGAATATGAAGGGATAAGCTACAAACTTTTTCCTATTCATATCTATTAAGGTTAGCTTAACTAAAGCAGTCAAGTGTCAGTTTTACCTTATCTCATCGATACATGTTTGTAACACTAGACAAACAAAAGGAAAAGTGACAATGACCCGCTAAATTATGTCCCTGCATATGCCATAGGCAGCGTTACATTCACCGAAGAAGCCGTAAAGCTCTCCAGTTTGCTCATCTTGAAGACAATCGTTGATACAGATCATCAGCCAAGACCTGCCTCAAGCTCTCCCCATAATAATGACACGACTTCTCATTCTCCAGCACTCTCGGAACCTGTCCATTCTCTTCGGGCTCCCTCCACAACTCCGGCTCAGGCTCCCTTGCAATCTGACACAAATTATGCAACACACAGCACGCAACAATAGTTTGTGGAGCATGATCAATCCCGACATTCAAATCCTGAAGAATCTTCCACCTCCCCTTTAACAACCCAATCGCCTCCTCCACCGCCTTCCTACCCTTCATCAACGCATCATCAAACGCAGCTTGATCCGGACTCCCCCTCCCACTATAACTAAACGGAGTAAGTAAAAACGACAGCAACGGAAAACACCAATCCCCAACTATAAACGGCCTCACCGGCTGCCCCCTAACGCTAACCGCCTTATCCCAAACAATATCCCCCGAAATCAACCTATTATACAACAAACTATCCCTAAAATGCGTAGCATCATCATACCCCCCCGGCGCCTTCACACAAACATCCCAAAAGATCTTCTTATGATCCGAAACAACCTGCAGCAAAACCGACGAAAACCCATACTTACAACGATACATACCCCCATTAACCACGTCCGACTTCACACGAATCCTAACGGGCGTAGAATCAATCGCCCCACACACATTAGGCAACGACGTGATCTCCTGAAACCCCTGCGTCGTCTCCACCAACCTCCTCCTCGAAACCGGAATCTTTATAAACTCGGGGTACAGCTTCGTAGCCAAAAGCCTAGTAACCATATTCGTAATCTTCGAAATCAAGTACGGCTCCAAAGCGTAACGCGCAGCTAAGGTCTTTAAACTCAACCCATGAGCTAGCCTCGACAAAACCATCGCCACCGCGTAATCCGAGGGCAACGACAACTGCGATTGAGTGATATAGGGCTTCAATTTTTCGACAACCGTCGTAAAAACCGGATACGACAAACCGTAGAGAGACCGCCACTGAGCGTCGCGTAGAGGAGCCTCCATTGCCCATATGTGTTCGGTCGAGAGTGCTCGAAAAGCCGCGACGGAGAATTCTGAGTTGTTTGATTTGGGGGAAATTGGGGATTTTTTTGAAATTAGGGTTTTTTGATTTGGGCGATTTGAGGCGAGGTAGGAGAGGACTGAAGCGAGTGTGAAGAAGAGGAGAGGTGCGGCTGAGGAGGTTGATGAGACGGCGTCGTTTTGGGGGGTGGGTGAGAGGGGGGAGGTGGTGGGGTCCAGGTGGGTTTGGAGGTGGAGGAGATTTGAGAGCATTAGGAGGAAAGATTCGTCCATTTCTTACACTGAAGAGTGAAGAGAATTTAGAGATTGACGATGGATTTATATTACATGATTGACACCGTTTTTTGAATGTGAATTTCGATACGGGTCGGGTCGGGTCGGGTCGGGTCGGGTTTGGTATCCGATAATAAATTACGAAAAACTATTTCATGCAACCGTTTATCGGTGACATGGTGCAATTGACGATTAAGATTAGATTATTTTTTCGAAATACGGGCTCTAACAATCCTACAATATCATTTCAACTATGTATCTCAATACTTATTATTTGTTAATGATGGACTTGTAGTGTCACCTCATCATGAAACGGTTGGTTGCATGAATGAAATTGGCGGGGGACTGGATGGGTGTTGTATAAGCGCTGATGTAAGATTGCTTTCAATTCCAAAGCTTTTTTATGTTCTGTTTGCTACAAAGAAGTAACTCGAAGATCAAAATTTGTTTGTACTTGTAAAAGAATATTTTGTGGTTAAATCTATTTGGCTCTTTTTAGAGATTTTTTTTATTTATATAGTCGTTGTATGATGAGTGGTATAACTGGGGGTCAAGATTAAATATAATTTTTAAATTATATAGTAGTAATTTATTCATACCTTCTTTCCTACCATGCATTTATACATATAACTGAATTTGTCGCACCACTTCCCTTAGCATTTGTCTTTGTAACACACGGTAAGTTTTTACACTAAAAAATCAATATACAAACATATATATATCAGTGTTATTAAAATCAGACGGCCGGTTAAACCGCTGACGGTGGCGCAGGTACTCCCTAACCCGGTTTCACACAAAACAAGCCAAATTGTCCCATTTACCGGTTGAACCGGTCAACCAGACCGCTCCATGAACCGCTTCCAACCTTTTTATTTTCTTTCATCTGTACATTTGTACCCTTTAATCTTCATCCACCTTTTCACCCAAACTGTCTAAAAAGAAAAAAAGAATGAAGAAACAAAAAGAAGTGAAGAAGAACAATGACACGAGAAAGGAGAAAAGAATGAAGAAATCAAAACCTTAAAGAAATGAAGAAGGGCAGCGAAATGGGAGAAATGGGAGAAATTGGTGAAAGAAGTCTTAAAGAAAGTAAGTTCCGTTAAGAGAGGAAGTAGTATTTATGCATTGATTGTCTTCATCTTTGGAAAGAGGACTATATTGTATGTATTGAATGCTTTTAATTTGGAAATTTAATTATATAATTGATTGCCTTTACGTGGGAAAATGAATTTATGTAAACATTGATTGCCTCAAGACAGAAAAGGATAAAAACGGTGGTAATTTGTCTTGAGATTATAAAATTATAAAAGAACAATAATTAAAATAGAAGGACAAAAAAAAGAATGAAAGTCAAATATTCACATTTAAACTAAATGTGATAGGTAAAAATGAAAATGAAAGTAAGTTACTTTTAGAAACAAACCTTTTTCACCAAACATGCAAATATATTAATTTATATATTATTATAAAGTCAAATTATTTTGTTTACCTAAAGTCTATCAGTGCATATATTAATGCAGGTTGTAAAGTGTATCATTTAGTTGGAAATTTGTTTGACATGATTTTGTGATTATATGTTTTGACATTTAAGGAATGAGAAATATTTATATAATTTCATTTAGTTTGAGTTTTGAAGATTATTTATTTTGAAGATTGTTTGTTTTATATCGGTCCAAGATAAGTAGTTCAAATTCTCAGAGGTATATTGTTCACTGGTTCGAACTAGTAGTTCAATCGGTTCGACCAATAGAATCTGTAACTGCTAAAGTCACCAATTTTATCTCCGGTCCGGTTATGAAGACACTTATATATATATATATATATATATATATATATATATATATATATATATATATATATATATATATATATATATATATATATATATATATATATATATATATATAACGCAATGAGACGACTCTTGGGGCTTAAATTTCCTAGGACTAATGCCTCATGATTTGGGCCGTATGCCGAGAGCGCAAAAGGTGTGCCCTTTGCGCCCTAAATTACTGAGCTTAGGTCTCACAAAAGGAGAGCATGTTTTGCTTACATTGTTCTATGAGTTTTAGGCATTTAACTGATATTTTATATTTTAAAAAGTTTAGATTTATTAATTTCAATGATATGTGCAATATTGAAGGCATGACGTAATATCTTTATGCAACTTAGGAAATATGTAAATAAACATATGAATTATTATTTTTTGTATATTATATTGACACAAATGTATTTTTAACTTCTTCTAAGAGTATCTTAATTCACCAATTTCTGTTTTATTTTTGTTACTATTAATACATATTTAAGAATTAAAAGTTATATTTTGTCCGGCCTAATGCCTTTTAAATCATGATATTTAGTAAGTCACAATATACGTCGAATCAAAACTTTAATCAATAAAGTAAAACTTTAATCAAATCTTGATATTTAGTAAGTCACAAACTATAACATCTATCAATACAACAAAAACAATTAAGTCTGTAATCCCAATTAATTGGGGTAGGCTATATGAAACAAACAAGAATTACTTATAGTGAGCCACATGAATTCTCCTCCTCCACTCGTTCCTATTAAGTAAAACGTCTTCTCTTAGACTTCTAAGCTTCATGTCACTTCGTATGACTTCCATCGAAGTCTTCTTCAGTGGTCCTTATGCTCTGTTTTTCACCCTAGGTCAAGAGTCCCCACACGTCTTACCGGTGCTTCCATAGGTTTTCATTGCACGTGACCATATCATCGCTGATGGGTGCCACACATAATTTCTTTTGAATGTCTTCATTTATCTCTTCTCGTATTACCGTACATCCAACTTAACATGCACATCTCAGCTACACTTATCTTATGTGTGTGAATTTGCTTGATAGCCCTATATTCCGAGCTATACAGCAAAACATGCCTAATAGCAATTCGATAAAACTTTCCCAGGTCCTTAACATCAATCAATGATTTAGAAATATTTCCCAAATCCCAAGACTCGCCCATGACAAAAAATGGTCGTAGAAGGTAACTACTGGGGACTTAACCCTACTTGAATGCCCTATGATGTACCATATTTTGGTGATGCCACGTCATATATATCAGTACCAATGATACGATGCCACGAGCGCATCTTGGACTATATTATGACACGTCAGTCTCATTATTTTTTAATACAAAATTAGGCAAAACTTAAAATTAGGCTCATGCAGGCCCAATTTTGAGTTATTCAGGACCCAATTCGAGTTATTTAAGCCTAGTTCGAGTTGTTCATGCCCAATTCGAGCTATTTTATTGTGCAATTGGAGTTGTTTAATGTCTTGTTCAAGCTATCCAAATAGCTCTAATTCGACTTAATTCAACTCCTAATTGTACTCTAACTACAATTCTAGCTAATTAAGGACTCTTATACTGTATAAAGAGGCCTTAATCATCATTATGAGGTACGTAATCACATTCCATAAGCTTCAGAGTCGAGTCATATAGCCCGAATTCGATCTTTTTAGCAGTCTATCCGACTTGAGTGAATAGCCCGGATTCGACTTGTTGTAGTCTGCAGTTCGAGTTATTTGTGTGATAATTTGACTTGTTTTATTCACTCATTTCGACTTGTTTCTGTGGCTCAATCCGACTTGTTTGCCTATTTTTGAGTTGTTTTATTCGACTTACTCACATATTTTGAGCTATTCTATTCGACTTGTTGTCTCATACAACGAGCTCTCATATTCTGACTTATCTGACTTAAGCATAAGAGTGCCTAAGCCCGGAGCGTCCCAGCTTAGTTCACGTGTGTTGTTAAGTGCAGGTTATGAACTCAAAAGTTGCTTGAGCATTCAGCAGGAACTGAAGCAGTCTGACGTGGAGTGTTGACGAGTAGACATGTAGCCACACGAAAAATACCCCACATCACCCTAAAACATGGCTGATCTTGTACGTCAGGCCTTAGAGGTTGGAGCGAGATATCGGTTGCATCTAAAGTAGAAATGCAAATAACAAGAGTTATGGACTTGAGACTTAAGACCATCGACCTTTCCGCAGCTATCTAATTTTGTATAAGTGTAATTAAGAACATCATGTAAAGGTGAAAAAATCAAAAAGTGTAAGACTTTCTAAGTTATAGAAGATTTTCAAAATATTTGGTACAAATATATAGAAACTTATTTTTAGCCTTTAAATCAAATTGATCTCCAACATCTATTAAGAATTGGATGAGTACAAATAATTGTGCTAGTTCTGACATTAGTACATAAAAAAAGTTACTAAAATCAAAGAAAACCATTTCAATGTAAATAACAAAATTGGATGAGTACAAATAATTGTGCTAGTTCTGACATTAGTACATAAAAGAAGTTACTAAAATCAAAGAAAACGATTTCAATGTAAACCTTGTTATTTTGATCGAGTCCAACTTAGACTACGCTTTCACCCCAAAAGTCATATGAAATTCGGATAATAACCCAAGCAAATCCGTCAGCAGAATGTCCCACCACCTTATAACCACAATCAAGAATTAATTCCCAACGCACTTCTAAATTATCTTGTGCAGGCGTACTCAGCAGAAAACGTAGCACCTAAAAAACGATATCAACATTGATTATTTGGTGGTTCACCAAGTCGGAAATGAATTTGGCAGTAACCACTAATTTCTCTCGAGAAAAAAAAAAATCTGATATTAGTACATAAGGAAATACGGCGTTCACCGCAGCAGCCAGACCTGCAAATACGTGAGAGTAATTCGGTGCAAAACAGAATAGGCCCCTTCCTCTTAACAAATCACCGAACAACTAATCTTTTGAGCGTATTGAGCGTAGCATGTATAACATGCAGAGTTTCATTTGAAAGTATCTCCAATTATGGAGCCGCAATCCTCAATCAAGTCAAAACACACTTCATAGCACGATCTTCTATCCTCATCAACAAGCCATCCAAGTATTTCGACAATTAAGCTGTGGTGGATTACTCGTTGGTTGACCAACACACCAATAAACTTGACGACAACCCTCAATTGTGCCTGAAAAGAAGATGTTAATCACAAATAAATTATTAAAAATCAAAGTAAAGGGATAATTCAATTGTGACTGAAAAGAAGATGTTAATCACAAATAAATTATTAAAAATCAAAGTAAAGGGATAATTCAATTGTGCCTGAAAAGAAGATGTTATTAACATAAAAATGACTAAAAATCAAAGTAAATGAATAGTTTAAACCTCGTTCCTCCTCTCGATTGCCAACTTCAGGAAGTTTTGTATTCAAAAACGCTACCAAACCTGCAAACACGTGGATAAACTCTATTGAAATAACAATATAAGGATGTAAAAGGACATTTTATCCACGTACATTATAAAAAACAATTTAAATTGATTGACAACCTAAAATAACTATCAAACAACATAAACTAACAAAAAATATTATATTATACTAATATTATGAACATACAACTATATGACTTTCGAAAAATTTTCTTGCTCCCTTCATTCCTCTACAAATTTACAAACGAAGGGTGTATGCGGGCGGGTTTTGGCGGGTTGTCATTAAAAATGTGACCATACCCAAAATTTGCGAGTTACCAATTTATCAACCTGAGTAGGTTAAGTTAAAAACTAAACTATGCGGGTTGCGGGTTCGACGGGTCGGGTTTTGACGGGTCAGGCGGATCCGACGGGTCATGAACACCCCTACGCACACCTAATCACCTCTATATAAACATGAATCAAGGAAATCTTAAACATAGTGAAATAAATTGAAATTAGAGATAAAAATATAACGTTGCACAAAAAAAAAAAAATGAAATAAATTGGTCAAATTACAAGAAAATGTTGAACACGTGATAAATAAGAAATTACTCAAACTGAACAACCAATTTATCATAAAATGCAAGCATTAGAGAACAATAATAAATTAAAAATGAATCTCAAGAATGTACGGAGATGCAGACCTTGAAATTACGATTTGACGGAGCCGACCCGGAACAATGGTGGTCGAAAGATGATGAATTGTGGAATCTAGGGTTTACGCTAGGGTTTTAGCACAACCGTTTTCGCCATTTCGTCGAAGCATGGATCAAAGTATCGTTTCGATAGTATGTTTCGGTTCTTTAAATATTAGAAACTTTTCGTAATGTTTCGAGATTTTTTTGATATGTCTCGAAAATTTCGTAAAAATTGTACGCACAATAGATGTAGAAAATATTGTATGTTTCTTTTCCACAGAGTAAAAAATGGAAACGTTTCGGTAGTTTTCGAGGAAAAGAAAAGATACTTTGATCCATGCGTCGAAGAAGTGAAGAACATTATGGTGTTTTTCTTTTTTTTTTATTACTTTTTTTTTCCTTTTATATTTTTAGAATGTTGATATAACTGTGTTAATATGAGATAAAGCGTGTGTTCTTTTATCTACAAAAGTGTGTTTTATAATAGTGCGCTTTTATTATTATTATTTATTATTATTTTAATTGGGGCATAGAATTTTTAAATTTAAAAGGTGACGTCGTCGTTTTAAAGGAGGAAGTAGTGATAAAAAGGAATCGGGGATTTAGGGTTCGTCACCTCAATTAAAATTGATCTAATTGAGGTCAAAAAGTAATTTTATTTATCTCATTCTTCTAAACCGAACATTCTGATCTGCAGCTATGACAGAGGTAATAACAATCTTTTTAATTCGTATATTAATTTCGTTTTTGCTGAATTTTGATCTAAATATAAGTCAAACAGATTATAATCTGTGTTGTTTTTTTGTCGTAATGTATATCTAGTTTCGAACATAATAGTGCAGCTGTGTTGTACTTGTAGTCTTTTGTTAGAAATTTAGGCGATGAATCATTGAATATCGGTGAATATGATGTAAATTGGGTGTTTGTGATCAAATTTACTGTTTACAAGGCCTCGATGTCGATAGAGTACTGCTGGATTTTGCTGCTTACGTTTTTTATTGGGCATTGGCGCTTAACGAGCTTGATAAGTACAATAGCACGTTGAACGGGAATATTTACATCGATTTTTAGTGATTGATGACGGGTTATGCGACGTCGTTTTGTTAGAAACTCAGATGATGTATTTTGATCAAATTTACTGTTTACGAGGTGACATTGTGGATAGAGTAATGCTAGATTTGCTGCTCTTGTGCTTTTTCGTGGGCAATGGCGCTTAACGAGCTTCATAAGTTCGATATCACATTGCACGAGTGATTTGACTTCAATTTTTAATGAGAAGCTTTGATACCAATTATGTTTGAAATACATTCTCGTCAATAATGAATCGTTCAGCTTTTTAACGTATCTTCACAAATTTGTTCTGTTACGATGAATGGAGATGAGGAATTATGTTCTGTGCTTGAATGCCAGTCTACGTTTGAGAATAAGATGATATTTCTGAACGTGTTACGGGATTGGTGCATTTTCATTCTGTTGTTATTGTTCTATCTGTTTTGATTCCGTGATAGACTCTCTTGTTTCTGCTATCTGAAGAATCATATCTTTGTTGCATTTGCAGTACTGGGTCAGTCAGGGTAACAAATGGTGTGACTATTGCAAAATTTTCATATCCAACAATCCTGCCAGCATTAGAAACCATGAGCTCGGCGAGCGGCACAAGGACAGTGTTGCCAAGAGGCTTAATACCATGCGGGAAGATAAAGCTAAAAAGGAGAAAGAACTAAAGCAGTCAGCTCGTCTCCTGGAACAGATTGAAGCTGTAAGTATTGATAATATTTCAAAAGTTTTCAACCGCTAAAGGACAGTGTCGATCTTAGAAATGAAACTTTGGGTTTTGTTTATGTTAGTTATTTCAACATTCGCGCTGTTGAAAATGCATTATGCCATCTAAGACATCTGAATAATACCAGAACATTGATCTTTATAGATGCTTTTTGTCTTTTATTTGCAAAAGCATTTTAATCGACAAGATATCTACATATTTTGTTCATTGGAGTTTTTTGAATAGCAACTTTACACTAGCATTACACGCTCGTGCATTTTGCATGCATAACTGGTAAGTTTCCTTTATTCTGGTCTTCCTCATTCTTCCTTTGCTTTCTTTCGAGGCCGTGGAATCAGACACTATCTCTCATGGCATGCTATTTGAATTTATTGGCTCAGTGGATATTTCGATTTTGGAATATCCCGTGATATAATATCTCCAGAATTTTTTCCCAGTATCTCTTATGACGCACAGCCTTCATCTTTAGTTAAATACTTAGATTATTTGTGTACTGAGAGTGAGACATTGAATAGAGATTTACTTCTATCTTCTAATCTCTTGCTACTATAAATGCCTGCAGAAAGCCAGCCACAGCTATCAGAAGGATCTAGCGTCTTTTCAGAAGGCAAGAGATTCTAATGAGCAGACGCTCGATGATTCCATTATGCCTGGAGGTGATAAAAATTGGGTTTTGAACTTATGCAAGATGTTTGGCACTGTTGCATGAGTTTTCAACTATGCATTGAGCACTTACCCCTCTTCTAGTAGTGCCACAAGTAGACATTTTTGCAATAATTGTTTCAGACTTGGTCACCTTTTTAACATTGTTGCAGGGTCTTTTTGGAAAATTTATCAATTTGCTTAGGTATAACATGAAAAGAATCCAGTTATGCTTACACATAAGTAGCTCGTTTAAGTAGAATAACCATTGCTGTTACAGTTGAGCAATGTTTGCTTTTTTATCAAAGTTATTGTAAGGAGTTGTACGTGTTTATGTCATCTAATTTCAGTGAAACCTCAACATACTTTCTTTACCTTAAAAACTTTTTTGGAAGACTTGAATTTCATGAAGTCCTTCAAGCTCCCTCCTGTGTCAAGTATTAACTGGTAGTTTTTTAAGATCTTTCTTTGCTCTCTGTGTTTTTGTGCGTGTGTACGGTACATCTAAGTTGTTCTTGTTTGTAGTTTAACTCAACATAGTGGTTACTGCTTCATGACTGGAAGTTCTTACTCATTAATTGTTAATTATCTTTTATTGCATGACAGATTGGGAGTACGACAGTGCATCAGGGTACTACTATAATAAAGATACCGGTTTTTACTATGATTCTAACTCTGGCTTCTATTATACCGATGCTCTAGGTATTTACGGCTATGTTCTTTCTTTTACAATTTTCCCCAGCACGACCTTCTTTCCCAAATGCTTAACAGATATATGTCCATTGAATAGGTAAGTGGGTTACACGAGAGGAGGCCCTGGCTGCAGCTCGAGTTCCGTCAACTTCGAAACCCAGTCAAGGTAAACCACCACCTACATCAGATAATAGTGTGGCGACCAAAACTAAAAGTGCTTCGACCTCTGAAAGCGGACCTCCACCTGGACGTGTTGTTACCACGCCAGTTAATCCAAAGAGGGCGATTAAAGGCGCTACATCCTCAGTTGCTGTAAAGAGAAAAAAGCCAGACGAGAAGCCAAAAGTCGTGTCTAAAGAAGAAGCAGCCGCCCTTAAGGCTAGAGAGGCTGCAAGGAGGAGAATGGAAGAAAGAGAGAAACCTTTGCTCGGTCTTTATAAGCACTGATGTAGGATTGCTTCTAAAGCTCTATCATGTTTGTTACAAGAAGTAACTTGAAGATGAGAATTATTTGTACTCTGCTCTGTACTTAACTGAATATTTTGTGGTTAAATCTCCCTTTCAGATCAATTTCCTAACTACTTATCAGTGTAACACAAAAAGTTTTTGCATTAAATTTTCCTAAGCATTTTGTCCTAGGACTCTATGCATGTTGTAATTGAAGGCCAATCTAACCTCTTATAACATGGGGGAGCAGCTTAGTGATCAGTCCAAGTCAATAACCCAGTTCATGTAACGTGAATTTAATGAATTGTCACCCTGTATGACGTAATCAGGGCTAATATTAGGTACAATAAGATGGACCAAACGATATAGGCCGTGAACAATGAAATCAACACATGTTAATGAACCAAACTATAAAATGACCGATTGAATTAGTTTGATATGGATTCAAACGTGGACTAGGTGTGCAAATGGCGAACTTTTGGTTCCTCTCTTTAAAGAAATAGAACATTTTTTTTTTATAGACGCTAACTTGGACTCGGTTATAAAAACATGAGGTATCAATTGAATTGAGATAGTGTTCCATTTTTTTTTGAACCTACCATTTCGTTTTTCTTGGTCTTATATTATTTTTTTTTTCATTGAGTCCCATAACGACCTAGATTGTCGTATTGTCCTAAATCCCTTGTATAAATATTTCTTTTGTTCATTTGCTTAGCAACATGATGATTGGTGTCAATTGACTTTATGACATGAGATGTCAAGAAAATCGGCAGTGTGGTACATCGACACGTGACCGTGGGCTGTATTTTATAATTCTTGAATTGTAACGCACGTGCTTTAGCTTTGATTTTCCACTTGTTCAACAGAATCAACTGGTGTATGATATACAGTGTTTATGTTCACACTTCGAGGTGATTTGAGTCAATTAGTCAAAGTGAGTATTAAATAGCCTTTGGTTGTAACTACTATACTTATTTCTCTCGTGGGAGACCCCGGTCTAGTCTACTGTGCTAACCCATAGAGATAAGATAGTCTTCTAAATTCTTATCTGCCAAATCCAGGGCCCCCAAATAGCAATTTACTAAGACATGGCGCATTGACTAGCTTGGTAACCTGAATTTGATAGTGGAAGCAACTTTTTTAGCTAGTAGGGTTGAGTAAATTTCATTGCTGGTGTTTTAGAGTTCGTGATGAAACGAAACCAGGTAAGATAACATATATCATATGACCTTTTGGGTTGTACGTGCATAAGGTATCCATAAACGAACCCACCGCCTCTGTTAGGCACGATTTATTGTTACAACGCATTAAATTGGTGGCATATTCTAATTATCCCTCAAATATGGTGTTTTAAAATAGTGATATTTTGATTAAAATAGTGGCATAAGTCTTTTTGTGTATGTTGCACGTTGAGGGCGAAAATACTCCAAATAAAAGAGGGCATGCATGCCATTGTATAGTGGTATCTTCTCATGTATAAAGATATACTAGGTAAACTACTCACTTTATTTTGAAGTAATATTAATTTTCTTTCTCAATAAATAAACCGACCTTAATCTCGTGACCCATAAATGTTGACCCTAATGAAATCAACCCCGTGGGGCTAGCTAGTGGTTGTGCGTTGTTTTCACTCTCATGATGCATGTTTCCTTAGTGAGGTAATTGAAATTGTCTTTCATAAAAAAGATGAAACTCAGGATTTAGGACACATATGGATTTTTCTATCTTTCGTTGTTTGGTTGTTTATTATTGTTAGTTTGTTTGGATTTTTCTGATTGTCATGTTTCACTTTACTACTATAAAGAGGTTTGAAGTTTCAAGTTTTGAAGAAGTCGGGTATGAATTGCTTTTGTGTTGTCCCTTTCAAAATTGTACCCGAAAAGGCTACATATATTGAAAATTAAGTCATGCTCAAATATGGAGCTTAGAAGAAATGTTGCAATTGTTTGCTTTAGTGATATTATTATGCTCGACAATTACTATATATTTTTTTTAATGAGTTAAGTGGAGAAAATATAAATATACATAAACTGATATTTACATTTCGAGTGTCGCAACTACGAAAAAATCTTTAAAAAGAGGAAATAAATTACTTGGACATGTAATTTGTATAATTGTGCTAAAATTTAATCTTTGTCTACTAATGAAAGGGAATAATTTTATGTGAAACCTCGTGAGGTATTGCCAAAATGTAAATCCTAAGAGGACGAATATCCTAAGCTATAACGTATTGGCGAGTCAGTTTTCTTATAAAAGAGTTTAATAAATAAGCTAGATTTATATCCATATAAACATATATCTTGATAATGTCGTGGGTTGTTCTTAAATGCCATGGCTTATTAAAGATATGAAGATACATTAGACACATGAACCACATGATCAAATCTGATAAATAATGTAACATTAAATAAATTAATCCACAATACTGACCATGATAAAACTTGAAAAACAAAAGATAAAGAACTATAAATATGGAGTATCGCCATATAGTTGCATTGTCAAAATCAAATCTTCAGGATAATCTTTACTCTAGAGTATAGATTAGGTGCAATTCTTTTTATAAAGAAAATAGACTAATTAACTCGACATTTTAAAATCTATCAGCCGCATCATGAATTAATAATGTTATATTTCCTATGGTAGAGGGTGACACCTGTCATTAAATGATTACACCCACCATTACCCTAATGAAGTTCATGTTACCCTTTATTTTACCAGGTGAGAGGAATATGCTCTAATCCAATGGGAAAGAAAGCAAAAGAAAAAGAAAAGAAAAGACAGCTCTAATAATTAATTACAGGATTCCATTTGAATTAATTGTATTGTAGCATCATGTACATAATTTAGCTTTTTGATCATAAAGCAGCTAATTGCGCAAGGTTGGTGGTGTGCACCTTTCCCCGGCAAAAATAACTATTGCCTAATCAATATGGTCCCGTCCCATATAATGATGATTATCTCCCTTTGATTATTAACCTTGCTATTTTATATTTTTATTAGTTTTGGGACAAAGTTGGCGAATTTAATAGAATCCAAAATGGATTAGTGATCTATATATTGGTACGTCTACGACAATCTTTACACGTGATAGAGGAGTAGAATTGGAATATCACTTATTTACACGAATATCATCTTCTCAGCCATCATAAAACGTATCTTGACAGTGTGAGCCTGTCAAGAACAAGTTGAACCATTGATGGTATTGTTATGATCATGCTTCATTACTGCTACAAATTATGATTATATAAATAAGAGAATTCATGCAAGATACGTGGAACGATTTGATTCTCAGATGAAAATTAATGCATTAATGAGCTACTTTTGCATTAGGTTTATTTCATACTTGTGATTGAGGGTCATTAACCCAATAAAGTACTGTGCTATTTTCGACCATGTGGCACGTTAATTGACTTGCTATACCAATAATTCTCATAAATGTTGCAAAGACGAGGGCGTTTGTTTAAGGGGCCATCATGCTCACATATGAAATTATGATTACGTATTTCAGTAGTACAAGTTATATTTTTCTTAGCAAATCACAAGTATATATGAAACACAAGTGTTAGATCCATGCTGCAATTGTGGAATGATCTAGTTAAATCATACATCTCAAAAGACGTAAAAATAATTCTTAGGTAAATCATAGATCTGAAAAGACGCAAATCACAAATAAATTTTCCAATTAATACTATCGAGGGCAGGTGAAGTATTTCTACTGGAAATATTAGTAGGCCTATACTGCAGATTTGCATATTTATGATATTGTCCGACTTTAGGTAACGATTTGCTTTTAGACACATATCATCTCAGAGGGACACCTCAAAAGTCCTCGGTTGTGGGGAAACACTGGCTCATTCCTAAAAATCAAATGGAAATTACTTACCTATATCAAATTAAACTTTTCGACAACTGTTCATGTGTCAATGTTTATGTTTGTAGCCACAATTATATATATTGTGTATTTCATAGTATGTATCAAAAAAAGTAAAATTGTATAAAATCATAGTAAAGGACGTCTATAGACATAGTTTAGTCAAAAATAGGTTATTTCATAAATAAATAATTGTAGTCACGAGGTCTAGCATAGACCTGAACGAGAGAGGCAACGATAAAGCTTTATTAAAATGTAATATTTCTTTACTATTCCTAATTATGAACATATAAAATTACTGCAACTGTTCACACTAATCTGTAGATGATATATTCTTCAAAGATGGCGTTGAAAAAGTAAGCAATGCACAAAACAAAACATACGTGAACAAATTGAATTTTATTATTCAAAATATTAATATAAATTAATTCATGAATGTACACAATCAGTATCAATTTACCGAACTTTCAACATTTCAACACAAGTAAAAAACTTTAACCCGTATATATAATTTTGAAGGAAAAAAAACCCAAAGATTTTAATAGAATTTAATTTGATCTTCACCACTTTGACATAGAACTTGAAACATTGATTCCTCTAGATATGTCACCAACAGTTTTATGAAATCCCAAACAACCCAATAATCCTTGTTTATACGGCAAAAACGTTCTTCTCTTCATTTCTTCGGAGACTGCCCTTTTAGCAGTGTAATGCAACTCATGAGCCGAAATCGACGGCCGTGATCTCGTCCTACTCGACACCGATCCAACGCTATCCGTTGATCTAAAACTCGAGTTCTTCACATCATTTTCACGTGTTTTTTTCAATATACTATATTTCTTGAGCTGATCTTTATCATCAGTTGCTCTGCTCTCCGAAGCACTTCTGAACAATAACAAGTCTTTGATTTTCCATTTTTTGTACCAAAGTGAGGCAAAAGATGAATTTTTTGAAGGTTGGGAATTGGATTCGGGTTCGAGTAAAAGATCCGAAACACGTAAGGGCGATAATGATCGTGTTCTTGTTCTTTCTCTCTTGTTGTTGAAATTCTCTTTGCGTGTTTGTTCGAGGGCCTTTGCAAAAGGGTCGAAATTTCTATTCCTGTAGCAAAAATAAATATACAAATAATAAATGTCAGTCCTCTTTACATGCTTAAATTTTCTTAAACTTTTAAATAAGTCGACGATTCAATAAGCACAAAAACATTTTTGTGCCAATGATGTGCCATCTTCTATCTAAAATGATATGTCAATTTATATGTCGAAAAGACAAGTGCCATGCGTCATAATTATAAGATTAAACTTAAATCTATATTTTTATAACCACCCACCACTACCACTATTGTACTAAGATTCTACTATACAAGTCATGTACACATATCGTAAAATTAATGATAACATAGAACGTGAGACCATTATGTAGGGAAGAAAAGAACTTTCATTATGGTATCAGAACTCAGGTTGAAGAAGAGCCGTGAGTTTAAATCCAACTACCACCCAATTGTTACAAACTGTCGCGTGGACAAACGTAACAAAAGAAAAAATTATAGCTCCAAGGGAGCATGTCGAAGAATATATGTATAAAAATAATAACTCTCAATTTTTGATAAACTTAAATTCTTAGATGAGATGACACTTAAATTTTTAGATGAGACGACAATTTAGTACCTGTGACGCGGCGAGAATGCCTCTTTGATAAAAACCTTGGGCGACTTGGGTGATTTCGGAGAATCCAAGGACTTGTTCGAATGATCATACCCAAACCTCGGAGGCGGTTTCAAAGGCTTAATCTTCCCACCATCAAACAGTTCATCAGCCGACAAAGAACTCCTCTCCAAATGTCCACTAAAGTCAAACGCAAAGTCAATATCCTCTAAATCTTCTTCTACATCACCATAGTTCGAAGAAGTTGCGGTTCCGATGTGGGATTCTTTTGCTTTTGGTATACCAGGCTTTTCCTCCCAATCGAACGGAACCGCAGAGGACGGAACCGGAGAGAGGAGGCGGGAGGGGCTGGTGGGAGCACTGTAGAAGAAGGTGGGGAGGCGGTGAGGGGTGGAGGGTGCGGTGGTGTAGGGTGAGGTGGCTGTGCTGTCGAAGTTGAAGTTTGTAGGAGGTGATGATGGCATTATTACTTCCATTTTTGTGTTTTTGTTTTTGTGTGTGTGTGTGTTGTGTGTGTTTTAGTGTGTGTGAAAAGTGGAGGAAAGTGAGTTTTTTTTGAAGTAGGGAGGAGAAAATGGAGTTATATATATGGTGGGATAGGAAAGGAGTAAATTGCAAAAACAATCCTCGTGTTATTTTTAATTTGGTAAAATGGTTCTATATAAGTTTTATTAGCAAAATACTCTATGTGTAATTCGAAAAATTGGCAAATACTCCCTACTCCTCTAGTCGATCCAAAGTATAGAAACTAATTGTGAAACTTGAGCTTTCTTGTATTTAACCATTTATTTTGTGGTGGAAAAAGGGATACTATCATTAGAGACGATATCATGATACTAATTTTATAACACATATTATACAACCACAAGATGGTACGACACAATGTTCACTAGAGGAACCTTGCTTGTAACCGAATTATTTATTGAAAGTTATGGCACAAGAGGTCAACAATGTAAGTGGCAGTGCATTGTCACACCATCGGAAACATGGGTATGCTTGCCTTTAATAAGATCATCCACACAAGTACCTAATCGAGACAGACCTTTCAGTGACTTGTCTATAGGACACACTTTGGTGCAAGAAGCACGACTCGTACATGAGGCCCTTGGTCTATATAAGCTTGTTGTGCAAACAACAAAAGACAATATCTTATATACTTTTGCTATACCAATTCGACCTCGTGAGACTCATTGACACTGCCTACATAATATGTTTTGTAGCACAAAACTTGAGGTAAAAGAGAAAGTGATCGAATTATAAGTGATATTATAGTTCTATACAATCAGCTCGTGAGACTTGTGTTATCATGATTCTTTTCACAATATTTTCCAAAAATTCAAAAATATTTATGAAAAAACTTTTAACATTCACTGATTATCAATAGAATCAAGTAAATATATAATGTTAGGGGGTTCCCTGCTAATTGTTGACTTATTCATGAGACTATTTGCTAATAAAAACTACCCTAGGCATTATTTACTAATTAGAAATAAAAGAGGGACAGGATTTGCAATTTACTCGATAGGTAAGGGAGAGGAAAGAGGGGTTGGGGTGGGGTAGGGGTGAGCCGCCTTTTTATACAGGCTTTGATTATATTGTCTGCATGACTTTTTAGTACATTGATTAACACCTCTAACGACTCCTTCGAATGTGCGGATTTGCCCTTTTTGAGAAGACTAACTTATGTGAACTATATGTTAAGAGGAAGGGGTGCATCAGTCTTTTCGATGGGATATAATGAGTGTTCAATGGGATTAATTTGGATTTTAACGTTGGTTTTGAAGTTAGTTTACTTCCTTTTGCTAGGTTTTTGAATTTTTAAAAGAGCTAATGGCAATCGAGTGTCAAATTATCCTACTGTGAAAATAATAATGGTAGATTAAATACCTTGTTATGATTTTTGGGAAGTAGTTAAAATGCATAAGACAATGTGGATACGATGCAGAAACTCGTTTTCGAATAAAGATGACATAGGTTTTTTGATACTTTCATACATCAATCTTGAATGAGAAATCTTGGATTAAAAATATTTTTGTCGTTTTCTCTTTGATTCGTTAATCAATTTGACTAAGGGGGATTATAACGTTATCATTCACGATATAAAATTGTAGTCAGCTATGTACAGCTACAATATGGTCACAAAATATTGTTGTTTTGGTCTCGTGTGAGACTTTCTTAACAATTTCCGAGCAAACAAAGATCAATTTGTCACGTTTATTTAACGATTGGAGACTTGGAGTTCATTTTGAAATATTACAAGACATTTTATCATCAGCACTATAATTAACTTATATTAGTCTCCATCATGAAACATTAACAATCCTAAAATTAAATTAGAATCTTCAGATTTCTCCAGGCTTCTCTTTTTAGTTCTGAGGAGGAGGCAGTTTTCCTTGTAAGAAAGACGAGAAGAAGTCGAATGCACGTTGTGGCTGGTAACTAGGAACAAAATGTCCAGATCCTCTTATGCTCACAAATGTCACATTTTGATATTCAACCACATAACCTCCAACCTTTCAAAGAGTAGTAAACAAAAATTGTTAGAAAACGAATTTTGAATGAAAATTCGAACATGAGCTAAAGTTAAGTTTTTTGGAACATGCTCGAAAAATCAAACGTGAGCTACACCCTCATAGTTTCTTACCTCGCCTTGGGAGTACCAGGGGTACCATGGAGTCTTAACCGGTGCCCCGAGTTTGGGCATCGAATACCGAGTTGTCGTCACTGGAACTATACGATCTGTATCTCCGCTGCGCATCGAGTTAAAGCAAATCTAAGATTTTGATGATACTACTAAATTAGAGATTGTTTAGTAGCACTTAATACGCCTTTATTAGGGGTATATAATTTGGGATGACATCGTATTAATACATTTGGTAAGTCTATGATATTATTATCCTATTAGGTCGACCAAATTTAATCGGTCTGACCCAGTAATACATAGGTAATATGATTGTAATTTTTAAGATAAACCATGTTACAAAAGAACCATGTAATTATTAATCATGCAAATATCATACTAAGTCTCCAATTATTATAATTAGTAGCTAATTCTTTTTTGGCTACCAAATGTCACCCCTTATGTTGTACGAATAATGACTTTTAGAACTCAAACTTTAGTTAATTACCTATAAATCCAAACGCGGATGCCACTAGCCATAAGCTCCTTTATGATTGGTAAAATTGTATCAGGACTATCCTGCCAACTACCATGAACAAAGTCGCTGCATATATATGAAATAATTAATCACTAGAATTATATGTAACAAGATAAATATAAACTATACCATTTGCATAGAATCTAATATTTGTATTAAAAAAGCATGTTTTATATGCTCAATTGTCTTACTTGCATCCTCCCCAAGGACCAGGAACTCCAGTAACATTAGCATGGAGTGCCTTTTGAACTTCAGGAGTGTTTAAGAAGTTGACAACATAATCACCAGAACATGGATCAAACCCAGAAATCTAGTACAAACGAAGAACTAAACGAGTCAAATCGAACTAAGATAAACGTTAGTGTGCCAATGAAACAATGATGATGAAGTTTTGTATTTACCGACGAAGACTTTGAAAAAGAGGAATTGCACAAAGGAGCATAGATATCGTAAGTGTATATGTCTTGTACATCTGAATCTGCTTCATCGAGGTACATATTACACGTTTCTGTCGACTCTGATGAAGAAAAGTTGCAATTTTTGACAATCCCTTCATGAGTTTCATCTGATACGAGGGCACTAGTCCAGTAATGATCATATATGCCTTGTGCGAAATCTGTATCGTCTATTAAGGCATTGCCAATCTGGTAACATTGTCAATACCAAGATGTTAGAATTCGTTAATTTTTTTTTTCATAAATTTGGCAGTAACTTTGAGATATTAAGTAAAGATAGAGATTCAGAGAAATTAACTCACAGCGATCCCTTTTAAGTTTAAGACGGTTTGTCTTGGGTTTTTGTTGTTTTTGAGGATTAAATCAGCAAGCTGAGGCACGTAATGACCGGCATAACTCTCTCCAGTTATGTAGAAATCTCGTGTTTTGTATTCTGGGAATCTTTCTAACCAGTTAACTAGAAATGTGTAAGAATCTGCTGCTGTGTTTATATCGCCAGTAATGTAATCTGATGTTATGTTTGAGTAAGAAAATCCCACACCAGCAGGGGATTCCAAGAACAGGACATTCGCAACTGCATGGTTTTGAAGAAACGCGGTTATTTCGTTTTAGAAAGTTGTTTGTAAAATCAGAAAAATTATTGTAGTAGTTGCTTTGCTACTCACTGTTGTTCCATGCATATTCGTTAAGCCATAGTGTTTGGCCGTCGGGGTTCACCCGAAAAGGTCCAAGTTCCGTCATTGCCCCGGCTCCTACCGACGAGCAGCCTGGTCCTGCAGCTCAAAAGTCCGCAACAAGTGGACTAATGTTACTTTCTAATTAAAGTTAACATTAGATAAAAACCATTCAGTAAGCAGAAAATGATCAAGTCTGAATCGTAATAGGTGCAGATTCATATATGTTGCCGCATGCCTGATTATATAGGGTTTGGTAAATGATACTATACTTGTCGCCAGGGTACGCGACTTAGAGTATGCCAACTAGGGGTCGACTGGATGACTCGTATCCGTAATAGTCCTACCAGACACCATAATATTGCATGGTGACCAACATAAAATCACTTAATACGGGAATAGTTGCTGCTACCAAGCAACATACAAAAGCAATATTAACTGACTCACCTCCATTTAGCCACAGAACAAGAGGTTTGCTGGAAGAGTCCTCAGACTCGGTAAACCAGTAAAAGAGCGCCCGCCCTGCCTTGGGATCAACGGTCACGTAACCTGAGTACTGAGAAAAACCGACTTGTGGTTGCCCTGGCAAATTCAGAATTTGGTCGGCTCCCTTTAAGCCGTCCTGGGGTGCTACATAAACCGGTGAATACTCAGATAAAGTTTCCTTGACATGATAAGTACTTGCGGATTTTTTAGTCCTTTGAGCTTTGATAAATTCTCCAAGAGGGTTACGACCTTTGTCACCGTAACTTTGTACTGAAGCCACTAGGTACAGAACAGAAAGGAACAGAACAATAGCGATTTTCATCATTGCTTATGAAATAGCCACTGAAGTCTTTCTCATGAAGTGTCATTTATATAGAACATTCTTTTTGGTACATGACAAACAAGAATCATTGTAAATGTCATCAATAATAATTATCGTACGTGACAAAGAGTATCGACATGAATGCATTACTCTTGTTCTAGGAGAGTAGTCGAGTTTCCATATACCGAGTCAATGAACACCAGTTGGACTTTACTGCAAAGAGAGTGCGATGAATACAAACAGATGAATGAACATTTCAACTTTTATAATCATGAGGACAAATGAAGACAATGACATGAAAGACAATATCAAGTTAACAAGAAGGAAATGAAGTAACAATATAGCCGGCCATGGTCTGTTTGCTTCAATTGTTTAATTACAAGAAATAGCAGGCCATAGTAATTAAAACATATCTGCAGGATTATTGACAGTACTTGAAGTAGCAAAGCTCAAGTCCTTTTATATGTTTGGTTTACACTTTAACATCAAACTCGTGTCCTTTTCTTACAAGCCTTGTCTGAGATCCCGAGCCGGATTAGGGTGGAATAGAACGTGGCATGTTGAATACGTCAGATCCAATCCATCATCATATCGTTTGGTACGTCATGTTAATAGGAGTCCACATGTACTTATTTTCTTTGTACCAATTGTGTAGTACTGACCCTTGTCTTATATGTAACAAGACATCAAGAGCATTTTCATCAGCAAAGTATTCTTATCACAACACACATAATAGTAGCTAGAATACTTATCAATTTGTGAATGTAGGACAAGATTGTTCAGTAAAAAGTGAATACTGCATGCTTATTTGCTAGATGACAGAATAAATTTTAATTTGAAAATCCCATCTCACC
Source organism: Misopates orontium (assembly GCA_946800315.1). Classification (NCBI taxonomy): domain Eukaryota; kingdom Viridiplantae; phylum Streptophyta; class Magnoliopsida; order Lamiales; family Plantaginaceae; genus Misopates; species Misopates orontium. The sequence goes on along the minus strand of OX326948.1, from coordinate 807,542 downwards.
AACTTGTATTTGAAGAGGAGATGAGGTTTTAATCCTTAACTCTTTTGTATTTTTCTAAATTTTCAATATCAGTTTGTCTTCTGATGAAACAAACTGCTTACTTTGGTACTTATTATAATTTTTTTTTATGCAGTGAAAGAATGTGCCAAATTATAATATATATCTGCTCCTATAACATCCGTTCAATCAAATGACAGGCATGTTTATCACAATGTCCCTTAGATTTTTTGAACCTGGGATAATTTTCCTGTAACTTTAATATGTTCAATATATATTTATTAATTCTATATAGTCAGAAAATGTTAAAAAGCAGTAGAAAATATGCAGGGGTTAGCCATTTATTTTGTAGTGTACAGCTACAATATGGTCACAAAATATTGTTGTTTTGATCTCGTGTGAGACTTTCTTAACAATTTCCGAGCAAACAAAGATCGATTTGTCACGTTTATTAAACGATTGGGGTTCCTCAAATATTATGAAATATCACAAGACATTTTAATCATCACTATAATTAATTCGATTAGTCTCCATCATGAAACATTATTAATCTTAAAATTAAGGGAAACTGAAATCTTCTGGTTTCTCCAGGCTTCTTTTTCAGTTCTGAGCTGGAGGTAGTTTTCCTTGTAAGAAAGACGAGAAGAAGTCGAACGCACGCTGTGGCTGGTAACTAGGAACAAAATGTCCAGATCCTCTTATGCTCACAAATGTCACATTTTGATATTCAACCACATAACCTCCAACCTTTTAAAGAGTACAAAAAAGAAACTTGTTAGAAACTGAATTTTGATCGCAAAATCAAACGTGAGCTACACCCTCGTAGTTTCTTACCTCGCCTTGGGAGTACCAGGGGTACCATGGAGTCTTAACCGGTGCCCCGAGTTTGGACATTGAATATCGGGTCGTTGTCACTGGAATTACACGATCCGTGTCTCCGCTGCACATCAAGTTAAAGTAAATCTAAGATTGTGCTGATAGTTTTAAAGATCGTTTGCTAGCACTTAATACACCTCTATTGTAGTATTGGATCAACCAGATTTTACCGGTCTGACCCCGGTACTACATAGGTGATATAACTCACCTTCTTGTGAATGGATTATAATTTTTAAAGAACTATCACTTACAGCAAATTCTTTCTTGACCACCAAACCACCCCTTCTATAATTATACTTTTAAGGAATTCAAAACTTAAATTTAGTGAAAATTACCTATAAATCCAAACACGGATGCCACTAGCCATCAACTCCTTAATCAGTGGTAAGACTGTAACAGGACCATCCTGCCAATGATCATGAACATAGTCGCTGCATAGATATGAAGTGATCAATCGATCAGTAAAAGTTATTTATAACGAGATAAATAGAAGCTATACCATTTGCATAGAATCTAAAGTTTTTTAAGACAAAAAAAAACATGTTTTATAAGCTCAATTGTGTTACCTGCAGTTTAACCAAGGACCAGGAACTCCAGTGACATTAGCATGGAGTGCCTTTTGAACTTCAGGAGTGTTTAAGAAGTTGAAAACATAATGATCAGAGCATGGATCAAATCCAGAAACCTAGTACACACGAAGAACTAAACGAGTCAAATCGACGTAACGTAAATGTTAGTTTTGCCAAAGAAAAAATGGTGATAAACTTTTGTATTTACCGACGAAGAATTTGAAAAAGAGGAATAGCACAAAGGAGCATATATATCGTAGGCGTATATGTCTTCTACATCTGAATTTGCTTGATCGATGTACATATGACACGTTTCTGTCGACTCTGACGAAGAAAAGTTGCAATTTTTGGCAATCCCTTCATGAGTTTCATCTGATATGAGGGCACTAGTCCAGTAATGATCATACAAGCCTTGTACAAAATCTATATCGTCTAGTAAGGCATTGCCAATCTGGTAACATTGTCAATACAAAGATGTAAGAATTCATGATTTTCTTCATAAATTTGGCAGTAATTTCGAGATATTTAGTAAAGATAGAGTTTGAAAGAAATTAACTCACAGCGATCCCTTTTAACTTTACGACGGTTTGGTTCGCAATTATGTTGTTTTTGAGGATTAAATCAGCGAGCTGAGGCACGTAGTGACCAGAATAACTCTCTCCGGTTATGTAGAAATCTCGTGTTTTGTATTCTGGAAATCTTTCTAACCAGTTCACTAAAAATGTGTAAGAATCTGCTGCTGTCCTTTTGTCACCAGTAACATAATCTGACGATGTATTTGAGTAAGAAAATCCCACACCAGCAGGGGATTCCAAGAACAGGACATTCGCGACTGCAGGGTTTTGAAGAAACGCAGCTATCGTTTTATAATTTGTTCGTAAAATCAGAAAAATCATTTTAGTAGTTGCTTTGCTACTCACTGTTGTTCCATGCATATTCGTTACGCCATAGTGTTTGTCCATCGGGGTTCACCCGAAAAGGTCCAAGTTCCGTCATTGCCCCGGCTCCTACCGAAGAACAGCCAGGTCCTGCAGCTCAAAAGTCGGCAATAACTGAAATAATGTAACTCTCTAAAGTTAACATTAGATAAAACCATTTAGTAAGGAGATAATAATTAAGTCTGAATCATGATATGTGCTGACTACAATATGCTGCCACGTGCCTGATTAGTTAGAGTTTGGTAAATCATACTACGATTTCGCAAGGTTAAGCGAATAATATTTTGCCAACTAGGGGGCGACTGGATGCCTCGTGTATATAAGTCCTACCAATTGTCGTAATAGTGGAACAGTGACCAACATAATACCACTTAACTAATACGGGAATAGTTGAGACTACCAAACAACATGCAAAAGCAACATTAACATAATCACCTCCATTTAGCCACAGAACAAGAGGCTTGTTAGAAGAGTCCTCAGACTCGGTAAACCAATAAAAGAGTGCTCGCCCTGCCTTAGGATCAACCGTCACATAACCTGAATACTGAGAAAAACCGACTTGTGGTTGCCCTGGCAAATGAAAAATTTGATCAGCTTCCTTTAAACCGTCCTGAGGTGCTACATAAACCGGTGAGTATTCAGATAAAGCTTCCTCGACATGATAACTTGCGGATTCTTTAGTCCTGCGAGATCTGATAAATTCTGCAAGACGGTCACGGCCTTTGTAACTGTGACATTGTACTGAAGCAACAAGGCACAGAACAAGAAGGAACAGAACAAGAGCTCCTTTCATCGCTGGTTACCACTGAAGTCTTTCTCATGAAGTGTCATTTATACAGATCATCTTCTGGTACATGACAAACGAGAATCATTGAAAGCATCGACGACGATAATTATCACATGTGACAAAGAGTATCAACATGAATGCATTACTCGTGTTCTTGGAGAGTAGTCGAGTTTCCATTTACAGAGTCAATGAACAACAATCGAACTTTACGACAAAGAGAGTACTATGAATACAAACAAAAGAATGAACATTTAACTTTTATAATTGTGAGGACAAAGGAAGAAAATGACATGAAAGATAATAACAAGTCAACAAGAATGGAATGAACTAACAATATAGCTGGCCGTGTTCTGTAATCTGTACCCTTTCAATTGGTTTATTACAAGAAACAGAAAGCCATAGTAATTAACCTCAAACTCATGTCCTTTTCTTACACGCCTTGTTTGAAATCCTGTGTCGGATTAGGGAGCAATAGAATATCGTATGTTGAATACGCCAAATTCAATCCCTTATTGTTAAGTATTGGTCTCGTCATGCTAATAGACAGATCACTAAACTGCCCATCTATGACTGATTATAAGAGGCTTATATGGCCGCGTAGCATGGTTTCAATAGGCCCGAGCCTGGATCAAAAATAGGATTCCGAACAATCTATTAGACCGGATTAATATTGTGCAAACAACCGTATGATAGCATTTGTGTTTATCTGATTAGTCTTTTCAATTAACAAGGTTGATTCTTTCATTCTTCAAAATTCAAAGAGTACATAATGAAGAGAATCAATTACTTTTTGAATCAAGATATTAACATAACAACACAGTGTATATATCTCTTGTTTCGACTAGTAGCTAGTAATTAAATAATAATCAATTTCTGATGTTGAATAAGATTGTTCTGTAAATAACTGAGTACTTAATAATCCAAGTTCAACAACTTGTATTTTAATAGGAGCTGAGGTTTTTGTCCTTTAAGTTTTAAAAAATTTGCCATCATTTTTTCTTGTGATGCAAATATAAACAAACTGCTTATATACTTTGGTACTTAATTATTGTAAATTTTCTTATGCAGTTAAAGAAGATGCCAAATTATAATACCTCTGCTCCTATATATCGCATCAGTTCAATCAGATCACGGGCATGTTTATCACAATGTCCCTCAAACTTTGAACCTTTGATAGTCTTTCTGTAACTTAATATGTTCATTTATCAATTCCATATTCTCAATTCCATGCTCACAGTTAAATCTTAGTATTAAAATAAATAGCCGCATCTACGTTGTACCGTATTCATCATTTTCAAAAAAAAAAACTTGTGTCGCCGCACTCACACCTAATCATACATGTATTGTCGTATCCGTATTCGTGCAACGTAGAGCTACAGAAACACAATCTCGGTCTAGTCTTTATTAAGAAATAGTTACATCTGAGGTCATTATTTCCTTCTCAAGATGATTACAAGATTAATTCAACATTCATTTTTACCAAGAACATAGTGAAACCAAAAGGTTATTTTTCATGATAAAATAAAAACAAATATTATGACATTTAATCTTCGCATATGCTGATCTTCTGTTTAGCCCTTTGTAGGAGGGAGCTTTCCTTCTAAGAATGACGAGAAGAAGGCTAGCGCACGCTCGGGCTGATAACTTGGCACAAAATGTCCTGCTCCTCTGATTGTCACAAATGTTACATTCTGGTACTCAACAGCATAACCTCCAACCTTCATAAATTTATCAGGAAAAAATGTTGTAAGGATCTAACATTGATTGTTATATAACTTAGATATATTACATTACACCTACCTATTGGAAAATATGTACAAAAGTATAAATGCCTAATTTGTCTAGCTATATGCTTGAGTCTTTAGTTGAGAGGACAAATCATTATAGTATTAGAGCAAAATCAAAGAGATCTGGTGTTCGAATTTCACTATCGCACATTTATCAAAAAATATCACGCAGTGTTTAACAAAAAAAAAGAGTAGAGCATGCACGTGATGTGGCTTGTTGAAAAATACATATATAAATATGAAGGCCTATTACTCTACAAGCTCGAGCCTTTTGACGAGACCACAAAGATATACAACCACCGTAGTATTTCGGTATAATCACATAAACCTCCCTTACTGCATCAAAACCCCTTGAAGCTTCAAAATATGTAAATATAGGAGTTCTATCTGAAATATTACTTAAGTTTAGTAATTATTCAAACCTTTAAAGAAATGATATGTAATTTTAACTTAAAAACTTTAAGGGGTGTGCATGTAATTACTTTAATCATACATGATATTTCTGTAATTACACCAAACTTCAGAGCATGTAAATGAAATTATTCTTAGAATCTAACGTACCTCGCCTTGATAGTACCATGGGTACCATGGTGTCTTAATTGGTGACCCAAGTTTGGGCATGGAGTACTTTGTTGTGGTCACTGGCACTCTTCCATCCGTGTCTCCACTGTTTGTACAAATTTGCATAATAATCAAAAGAGTATTAATAGTTTTTATAATAATCTAATATCATGAATGAGATTGCATAGACTATATTTTGGTAATTACACCTACACTCCCACAAGTTTGTTCAAATTACAGTGATCTCCCTTACTATTTGCACCATTATATAGAAGCTCCGAAAAACGTGCACAACAAGGTGTCTGTAATATTTATCAAGATTTTGGAGGTGTCTGTGTAATTATTCAAACAAAACAAAGCCTATATATATATATATATATATATATATATATATATATGGGATAAAAGCGTCAAACCCCCTATACTATAGAGGGTGTAGCGATTTGCCCCCTGAACTTTTTTTTTTTGGGCAACAAGCTCCCTGTACTATGGATAAATAAGCACTTTGCCCCCTGAGTCGCTTTTTCACCATTGGATTTGAATACGTGTCAACAATTTTTGCCGTTGGATTTGGACTCGAGGGGCAAAGTGCTTATTTATCCATAGTACAGGGGGCTTGTTGCCAAAAAAAAAAGTTTAGGGGGCAAAGTGCAACAGGGGTATAGTATGGGGGGTTTGACGCTTCATCCCTATATATATATATATGCATATTTCAAAATTTCAAGGGGTGTTGATGTAATTATTTAGAGAACTGGGGATATTTACATAATTAAACAAGCCTTGAGGGTGTAAATGCAATTATCATTTGGAGCCGAAAAATAGTTTTATCTTCAAATTTTCTTTAACTCTAATCTTGGATGAAAGTTTCTTTGCTAAATATTATTAGAAACATTTCGAAATATTTTGAGAGCTTTTCGACATGCATGCTAAAATAATTGTTGTAATGAACTTAAAAAAAAAATACTTTTATGATTCGTTTCCATAGAGTTAAAAACAATTAGCGCATTTTTTAGAGGAAATGTCTAGATGTTGATGAATACATACCGAAACGGTTAGAACCACGAATATATAGGGATGGAGGCAAGGGTTGGTTGCTACCCCCTAATTAATAAATAAGTTATACCTGTAGATCCAAACACTAATGCCACTATTCATCAGCTCCTTAATGATAGGTAATACAGAATCTGGCTGCTGGTTCCAACTGTGGAATATGAAATCACTGCAATTGCAAAGAGTAGCTAATTAGCATTTAGTAACTCAATAATCTAAATCTGAGTTAATCTCTGTGAAGAAATTAGATAATTGATGTAATTAAGTAGATTCTAAAATTTGTACTTGCAAGAACTCCATGGCCCAGGAGTACTTCCAGTGACATTTGCATGCATTGCTTTTTGCACTTCAGGAGTGTTTAAGTAGTTGAACACATAATTATCCGAGCATGGATCAAACTGAGACAGCTGTTTTGAATAAAAAGAAGAAAAGACAGCTTTTAATCATTGAAAAATGAGAGTCATGCTACGTGGTGGACAAAATATATATATAAAGAACATAGATGTTGACTCTCTCTTCAAGATTGAGCTTTTATATGAGATAACAAGATAATATGGTATTAGAACTCATGCCAAAGTAGGTCCTAAGTTAATTCAAACTGTCACATCAGGGGCCTATCCAGGAATTTGATCTACGGGGTATATATATAAATAACATAAAATGATTACTGCATGCGAGGGGTATATATTTATATATAACGTAAAATGTCTACTCTCTACAAGCTCGAGCTTTTAGATGAGACGTCAGTTGAATATTATATGCTTAGGTATGAGTAAATGAGTAACATTCGTGTAGTATGGTACCGATGGAGCTGTGGAGTTGGAACCGCATAAGGGTGCATATATGTCGTAAATAAAAATGTCAAGTAAATTGCTATCTGCTTGATTCATTGAGTTATTGCATATTTCAGATACTGAGGCCACCGAAGAAAAGTTGCAAGTTTTGAGAATCGCGTTGTGTTGTTCATCGGAGATGAGAGCGTGTGTCCAGAAATAGTCGTACATGCCGCTCAATTCATCCTCAAAATCAATGTATGCATTGCCAATCTGAAAAATCATGCCAGAATGAATATAACATAAACTCGAGTAAACCTAAGAAACTTATTAGAAAAAGAGACTCACAGCAATGCCTTTCAAGTTTATGACAGTTTGATTTGTGATCTTGTTGTTGTTGAGGATCAACTGAGCAAGCTGAGGCACGTAGTGGCCGGCATAACTCTCTCCGGTTATGTAGAAGTCTCGTGTTTTGTATTCGGGGAATCTTTCTAACCAGTTTACTAGAAATGTGTAAGAATCTGCAGCAGTTCTTTTGTCTCCAGTAACATAATCTGATGTTGTGTTTGAATAAGAAAATCCAACACCAGCAGGGGATTCCAAGAACAGAACATTTGCCACTGCATCATTTTTCATAATTTTTTCAGTTTTCTTTTTCTTGAAAATTTTGTATAATTAGTCGTTTTCGTGTTATGAAACTTACGAGTGGTCCAAGTATTCTTGTTGTACCATAGAGTTTTACCGTCAGGGTTCACGCGAAAAGGTCCAAGTTCCGTCATTGCCCCGCTTCCTATTGAAGAGCAGCCGGGTCCTGCAGCTCAAAAGTCGAGGATAAGTTGACTAATGTTACATTTTAAAGGTAACGTTAGACATTTGTAAAAGTGAAAGCAGTATTTATTTAATTGTCGTCTCATCTACGAGATCTTTTTATAAACGGATGTCGTTATATTATCAGATTTACCTCCGTTTAGCCATAGAACCAGAGGTTTGTTGGAAGATTCTTCAGCCTCAGTAAACCAGTAAAAGAGTGCTCGGCCTGCCTTAGGCTCAACGGTGACATAACCGGAATACTGAGAGAAATTGATGTCCGGTTGCCCAGGCAAATATAGAATCCGGTCAGCTTCTTTCAAGCCTTCTTGAGGTGCTACACAAACCGGTGAGTATTCGGATGAAGCTTCCTCAGTATAATAATTTGTTGATACTTTATTCCTCTGAGTCTTGATGAATTCTCCAAGAGGGTCGCGGCCTCCACTACCGTAACATTGTACTGAAGCCACAAGGCACAGAACAGCAAGGAACAGAACAAGAGCTTCTTTCATTGTTCCTTATGAAATAGCCACTCAAGTCTCTCTCATGAAGTGTCATTTATATAGCACATTTTGTGGTACAAGACAAACAAGAATCATTGAAAGTATCAACAATGATAAATAATGCTCTATTTCTAGTTGTCGAGTTTCCTTTTACAGGGTCAATGGATGCAAGTGGAACGCTTTGTAAGACAAGTACGATGATACAGACAGAAGAATAAAGATGGGAGCTTTGTAATATCAGGATTAATGGAAGACAACGACATGAAAGACAACGACGGGTCATCAAGAACGAAATGAACCAACTGTATAGCCGGCCATGGGCTTGACCCCTTCTGCCTTCACTTGACTTATACTTGTGTTTGCTTCAATTGTTTTATTAGAAGAACAAGGACCAATTCCTGGAAGTTTTAGTAATTAAACTATATCCGCAGGATTATTGGCAGTACTTGTAAAAATAACAAATGCTTAACTTCTTGACACCTTTGGTTTACATTGTAACATCAAACTCATGTCATTTTCTTACTATTAGTGTCTTTTTGAGTTAACCAGACAACTCAAATGATCTAAAACTGAGAGAAACTGTAATTATTAGTTGAATGACACTAAATGTGCAGGTCACAGTCGTCAAATTTATATTATCAATTATTATTTTTACCGAAGTCTCCTAGATGAAAGCTTTAACCTTATTTGCCTAAGCATTATCGACATTTTGTGTTCTATTTAACTCAGGTGCAAGTTGTAATTAAGAGCATGAAATGCTATAAGGTAACTGTTTTTCTAGTATATGCATGAGCATAAAATTGATTCAGTTTGCACATCAAGTCCTGTGTTTGATAGTAGATTGCATGCTTAAATGGAATCACAGTACATATTCTGCCATTTGTCTGTCACAGGAAAACTCTGTGGACTTTGTAATCTTCCAAAACTGCAATCATTTTGCTAAGTATTTTTATCACAATACATAGAAAGTTGATTCTTCATTCTTTGATATTGAATATTAATCAGTTTGTCAAAGTAGGATAAAATTGTTCTATAAATAACTGAATGATGCATGCTACTTTGATAACAGAATAACTTTAAATTTGGTACTCCAAGGCTCACCAACTTGTATTTGAAGAGGATGAGGTTTTCATCCTTAGAGTATTCAAATGTCTAGTGTTTATTTAAATTTTATCATCAGTCAGCCTGATGCTAATAATCAAAATGCTTAATTACGTATTTATTCTCGTAATTTTTCTTACGCAGTGAATGAAGATGTCAAATTATCGTATCTGCTCTTATCTGCTAACCTCAGAACTGATATTGGGTTCATCAGATCACAGGCATGTTTATAAGAATGTTAAATTTTGAATCTTTGATAGTTCTCCTGAAATTTAATATCTTCATTTATCACATCTATATTCTCAATTCTATGCTCATGGTTAAGTCTTCTATTCTAAATTATTGTACATGTTAAAGTGCAACTTCATTCCATTATGATGCATTTGATGCTTGCAATAACACAAACTCAATCTGAGTCCAGTCTTTGTCAAGAAATGGTTCTATCTAAGTTCATTATTTCGTTTTGACATAAAGCTCTTCCTCAAAGATTGATGAAAATAATCAAAGACTAATAAAAGGTTGATTTCACAAGAAAATGAAGAATAATATTAAGACAATCTTGGCATTCTCTTGATCATCTGTTTTAGCTCTTAGTTGGAGGGAGCTTTCCTCCCAAGAAAGACGAGAAGAAGGCTAGTGCACGTTCCGGCTGGTAACTTGGCACAAAATGTCCTGATCCCCTTATAGTCACAAACGTTATGTTCTGGTATTCAACCGCATAACCTCCAACCTTCAATAATTCATCAGAAAAATATCTAAGAACATGTGTTACATAAATTTAACTTTGATGGTTAAACAATTTAACGTACCTCGCCTTGATAGTACCAGGGATACCATGGAGTCTTAACTGGTGACCCGAGTTTGGGCAGCGAGTACCGGGTTGTGGTCACTGGCACTACTCCATCCGTGTCTCCGCTGTCAGTATTGTACCAAACTTTAGACTAAATGAGTATCTTCATGACCAATATGCATATTTATAAAAGAAATTTCAATAGTTTTTAGAATAATCTCGTAGGCACCGCCAAAGTCTAATACCATGAATGTGATCATGTTTAATATAGTTTGGTAACTAGATTTACACTCCTAATGTGTGTTCTAATTACAGAGATCTCCCTTACAATTTTAAAAATTAAGAAAAAACCCCTAAAGCTCCAAAAAACACGAAGAGGACACAGGCTCCGAGAAACAGTTTTATCTATAATTTTTCTTAAATATAGGCATAGACCAAATACTGTTTTTTGTCTGCCAAATTTCAGACATTTCTGTAATTTTTCAAGTGATTTTTGATAAGTTTTGAGAAAATCATAATATAATTGCTGAAGAATATCGAAAATACTTTTATGTTTCGGCTCCACAAAGTCATAAATAAAAACGTTTCGATATTTTGGGGACAGGTTTGGTTTTTTCCCTTTTGCCTTGAATAGAAAAGTTACCTGTAGATCCAAACACTAATGCCACTATTCATCAGCTCCTTAATGACAGGCAATACTGTGTCTGGCTGCTGGTTCCAATTGTAGTATATGAAATCACTGCAATAGCATATATAGAGTAATTTATAATCTATATCTCAGTATTTGTCTATGAAGAAATTAGATATTTGGTCCTAGTATATTAGTACTTGCAAGGGCTCCACGGTCCAGGAATTCCGGTGACATTTGCATGAATTGCTTTCTGCACTTCAGGTGTGTTTAAGTAGTTGACAACGTACGCAGCCGAGCATGGATCAAACTGAGACAGCTGCAAAATATATAAGAAAACTTGGTAGTAACTATGGAAATAGAAAACTAATGCTACATTCTTGAATATCAGTAACGTCGTATTATGCTATACCGATGGAGCAGTGGAATTGGTGCCGCACCAGGGTGCATATATGTCGTAAGGAAACACATCTCGTACATCATGATCTGCTTGATCTGTGGATTCTTGGCATTTTTCTGTTACCGAAGCCATAGTTGAAAAGTTGCAATTTTGGAGAATTGCATCGTGATGTTCGTCGGAGATGAGAGCATGCGTCCAGAAATAGTCGTACATGCCAGTCATTTCATCCTCGTAATCGATGTATGCGTTGCCAATCTGAAAATCAAGCCACAGTAAATATACTAATTTATATTGATCAGGACAAAAATAATGTATAGTAAATTTTAATGAAATTTACTCACAGCAATCCCTTTCAAGTTAATGAGAGTTTGATTTGTGATTTTGTTGTTGTTGAGGATTAACTGAGCAAGCTGAGGCACGTAGTGACCGGCATAACTCTCTCCGGTTATGTAGAAGTCTCGTGTTTTATATTCGGGGAATCTTTCTAACCAGTTCACCAAAAAGGTGTAAGAGTCTGCAGCAGTTCTATTGTCTCCAGTTACATAATCTGATGTTGTGTTTGAGTAGGAAAATCCAACACCAGCAGGGGATTCCAAAAACAGCACATTTGCCACTGCATCAATTTCAGAACTCTTACTACAATGATTTTCTTCAAAATTTGTAGAATTAGTTATTTGTGTTATGATACTCACTTGTAGTCCAAGAGTTTTTGTTGTACCATAGAGTTTTTCCATCAGGGTTCACTCGAAAAGGTCCAAGCTCCGTCATTGCCCCACCTCCAATCGAAGAGCACCCGGGTCCTGCAGCTCAAAAGTCGACAGTAAGTGGATGAGTGTTTACACAGTAAAATGATATAATTGTGGCCTTATCTAACACTTAAGTTTGTATAGAGGCTGGACATTTATTATTTAATATCCAATACGTGCTCACAACTGCAGGCTGTGACATTTTTGTAAAGTCGGTCGTGCGAAAATCTTTTTATAAATAGGTGTCATTAGGATCAGAGCACATGACCTCTTTTTGGTCCAACTACGGCTCCATATTGAATGTCATCTAATTTGAAAGCTTAAGCACGTAAACAGATTGGACGTTTATGTTTTAAGAGATCTACCTCCATTTAGCCAAAGAACCAGAGGCTTGTTGGAAGAGTCCTCAGCCTCAGTAAACCAGTAAAAGAGTGCTCGGCCTGCCTTAGGCTCAACGGTGACATAACCGGAATACTGAGAGAAATTGATGTCCGGCTGCCCAGGCAAATATAGAATCTGGTCGGCTTCTTTCAAGCCGTCCTGAGGTGCTACATGAAACGGTGAGTATCCGGAAGAAGCTTCTTCAGTATGATAATTCGTTGATATTTTAGTCCTCTGAGTTTTGATGAATTCTCCAAGAGAGTTGTGTCCTCTGCTACCATAACATTGTACCGAAGCCACTAGGCACATAACAGAAAGGAACAGAACAAGAGCTCTCTTCATCATTGCCATGAAATAGCCACCGAAGTCTTTCTCATGAAGTGTCATTTTTATAGAACATTTTTTGGTACAGGACAATCAATAACCATTGAAAGTATCAAGAATGACAGATTATATGCTCTAGTTTTAGTATTCGAGTTTTCTGTTACGGGGTCAAGGAATGCAAGTGGAACGTTTTGTAAGAGTACGATGATACAAAAGGAAGAATATAGATTGTAGCTTTGTAATTATCAGGAGAAATGCAACAAAATGATATGAAAGACAATAATGGGTCATCAAGAACAAAAATGAACCAACTGTATAGTCTATAATACTCCTTCATTTTGACTTGTACTTGTTGTTTGCTTCAAATGTCTTTTACAACAACAATGACCAGCTCGTGGAAGTAGTAATTAAACTATATCAGCAGGATTAATAACAGTACTTGAAATACTAATGCTCAATACATCTTTGGTTTACACTATTACATTGAACTCGTCTCCTTCTCTTACAGTGTATGTTTTCTGATTGGTCTTTTCAATTAACGAGCAAGTTCGAATTAGAGATTTCGGTAGCAAGTTGTCTATGACATGACAATCAAACACTTTACCCGTGCGTGAAAAAAAAGTGGCGTAAAATCTCTATGTGTATATTTATACACATGCATAAGATTAATATAGTTGCACGTCAATTTTTTGTGTCTGCTATTAATCGATGGCATGTTCAAATGGAATGGTTGAATTTATAGACGCTGCAGTCATTTGGTAATATTGGGCCCATATGTTACTTCAGCTCATTGAGAGGAAATATATAGTTAACATATATATCTTCTTTTACTAAATGTATACTACTGAATATACGTGACAAGACATGGAGAGCATTTTCCTCCGCGAGCTATTTATATCACAAACACGAGGTCGGTTCTTTCATTCTTTGATATTGAAAGAGTAAATATTGAAGAGGGTCATTTCATTTGATGAATTAAGATAAGAACACTGAGATAATGTTCTCTGAGTCGCAAGAAGAAAATACTAGGATGGAGCTCTCTAAGATTCCTAGAGCAAATCTAGGTTCTTATGTTATCTGAAAATTACTTACCAAGTTAAATATGCTAGATATCCCTCCCTTAACCATGAAAAGTGTGAACTGTGATTGTTATTTAATATGCTATTATCAACAAGTAGGTCTCAATTATCTAATAGCTTAACTCATCAGTTTGTCTTTTGAAGCAAGTAAATAAACTGATTAATTTCAATTCAACAGTGAAAACTGCAAGAGGTATGTTTATCAAAGTTTTTCCCTTAAGAGTTTGAACGTTTTGAAAGTTTTTTAATGTCCATATATCACATTAATATCTCAATTGCATGCCCACAGTTGAGTCTGCTATCATATATTATTGTTCATATTCAAGTTAAGTTCAACTCCCATTATGATGCATTTGATACTTGTGATTACCTAATCACAATATGAGTGCAGTATTTGTCAAGAAATTGTTTTATCTGAGTTCTGTATTGAGTTTCGATGTGGAGGAAGCTTTAACTCTAAGAATGATGAAAACAATACAGGGTAATTCAACATTCCTCTTCACCAAAAACACATGGAAACAAAAGGTTAGTTGAATATATTGGTAAATAGGGACAAATGTTCAGACAATCATGATGGGATTTTCTTGATCTTCTGTTTAGCTCGTAGTTGGAGGCAGCTTTCCTTCCAAGAAAGACGAGATGAAGGCGAGCCCACGCTCTGGCTGGTAACTCGGCACAAAATGTCCTGCTCCTCTTATCGTCACAAACGTTATGTTCTGGTACTCAACCGCATAGCCTCCAACCTTCAAATAGTCACGAGGAAATAATGTAAGAAGAGATGTTGAAAGAATTTATCGGTATAGTTAAGGACAAGCTGATTATAGTTAACGTACCTCGCCTTGATAGTACCAAGGATACCATGGTGTCTTGACTGGTGCATTAATTTTGTTCAGTGAGTACTTAGTTGTGGTCACTGGCACTCGTCCATCCGTGTCTCCGCTGCAAGTTTCATAGACTATTAGCTAAGATTTTCAAGTAAATAAATACATTTAGGATCAATTTGTATGATGGTTAATATGAATTATAATTTTTAATAAATTTGTCACCTGTAAATCCAAACGCTGATGCCACTATTCATCAGCTCCTTAATGACAGGTAATACTGTTTCCGGCTGCTTGTCTACGTCGTAGGTTACAAAATCACTGTAATAGTATAAAGTAGCTTATCAATAAGTGCTATATAAGCTTCAACATATTACTAACCTTTGAGAAAATTGAGTACTTAATACAAAAAAAAATAGTACCTGCAAGAGTCCCATGGTCCAGGAGCTCCTGTGACATTTGCATGAAGTGATTTCTGCACTTCGGGAGTGTTTAAGTAGGTATAAACATAATCATCCGAGCATGGATCAAACTGAGACAGGTGCATGATATATGAGAATATTATCTAGTAAATATGGGGAAATTGAAAACAATGTTGCATTTTTTTAATATGAGTAATGTCGTATAATGCTATACCGATGGAGCAGTGACATTGGAGCCGCACCAGGGTGCATATATGTCGTAAGGAAACACATCTTCTACATCACTATCTGCCTGATCTGTGGATTCTTGGCATTTTTCTGTTACTGAGGCCTTTGAAGAAAAGTTGCAATTTTGTAGAATTGCATCATGATGTTCGTCGGAGATGAGAGCATGCGTCCAGAAATAGTCGTACATGCCACTCATCTCGTCTTCATAATCGATATATGCATTGCCAATCTGAAAATCAAGCCGGAATAAGTATATTAATTTATATCGATGTAGACAAAAATAAAGTTGAGTAAACTTCATTGAAATTGAAACTCACAGCAATCCCTTTCAAGTTAATGACAGTTTGATTTGTGACTTTGTTGTTGTTGAGGATCAGCTGAGCAAGCTGAGGCACGTAGTGACCGGCATAACTCTCTCCAGTTATGTAGAAATCTCGTGTTTTGTATTCGGGGAATCGTTCTAGCCAGTTCACCAAAAAGGTGTAAGAATCTGCAGCAGTTTTTTTGTCGTCGGTAACGTAATCTGATGTCGTGTTTGAGTAAGAAAATCCAACACCAGCAGGCGATTCCAGAAATAGGACATTTGCCACTGCATTATATTTCCAACAGCATATCTTTCTCGTTAAATTTTTTGTTAAAATTTTCTGTGATTAGTCATTTGTTTTATGAATCTCACCAGCATTCCAAGCATTTTGATTGTGCCATAGTGTTTTTCCATCAGGATGTAACCGAAAAGGTCCAAGTTCCGTCATTGCCCCGTTTCCTATCGAAGAGCAGCCAGGTCCTGCAGCTCATGAGTCGATGCTATATTAGTGGATTAGTGTTACATCTAAAGGTAACATTACATCAAATTATAAACCATCTGAGAACCAAACAATGGCCAGGTTCAAATTTTAATAGGTGCATACTATAATATGACATTTGCCTGATAAGCTGGTGTTTAGTCAGTCGTACTATAATATCTCAATAGAGATGTTTGCCGAATCATATAATGTCATGAACTATGGACCGGCCAGAAGGCCAGTACCTATAATAGCCCTATGTCACAATAGTACATTGTGGTGAGTATAAGGCCCCTTAACATTGGGCTATTAGGTACTGCCAAATGCGAAAGAGCTTACCTCCATTTAGCCACAAAACTAGAGGACTGTTGGAAGAGTCCTCGGACTCAGTCAACCAGTAAAAGAGTGCTCGGCCCGCCTTCGGATCAACGGTGACATAACCAGAATACTGAGAGAAATTGATGTTCGGTTGCCCAGGCAAATATAGAATCCGGTCGGCTTCCTTCAAGCCGTCCTGAGGTGCTACATAAACCGGTGAGTATTCAGATAAAGCTTCCTCAACATGATAATTTGCTGGTTGTTTAGTCCTTCGAGCTCTCATGAGTTCCCCAAGAGGGTCACGGACCCTACGGCCTCTCCCGTAACATTGTACTGAAGCCACTAAACAAAGAAACGAAAGGAACAGAACTAGAGCAGCTTTCATTGTTGCTTATGGAATAGCCACAACTCTTCTCATGAATTATGTCATTTATATACAAGAAGGATCATTGAAAGTATCAACATTAGTGAGTATTCTTGTTCTTGGATCGTAGTCGAGTTTTTTTCTTTTTTTCTTTATAGAGTTAACAAATGCCAGTGGAATGATAATACAGATTGCAGATTAAAGATTCTAACTTTGGGATCATCAGGACAAAGGAAGAAAATGACATGAAAGACAATTAAGTTGTTGGCAAGAAATAAGAATGAGCTAACAGAATCATAGCCGGCTATTTTGTTCACTTAACTTAATTTATATTTTTTGCTGCAATTGTTCTATTATTGACACTGCTTGAAATAGAAAATACCCAGAAATATTAAACTCTTGTCTTTTTCAGTTAACAAGCAAATTGAAATGGCCTAAAACTATGAAGAACTGATAAAATTAGTTAAATGTAACAAAAAATATTGGGGCTCTCAATTATTTCTTTCGTCCAGATGTAAGGTGGTGACATGCACCGGAAATAACTGAATTCAAGTCTAGTAAAAGTTGTAATCAAGTGCATGAAATTGTTTTTTCTAGTTAATGCATGAGCATAAAATTGATTTAGTTTGCAAACAAATTCCTATTTTTGGTGGTATTAGATGGCATTGCTCAAATGGAATCTTCGAGTTAGACTGTCATTTGTTTTGTCACAGGAGAATATAACTAATCTATGTACCATGCAAGAGAACACATAGAACATGTTATCTTTGAGCAATATTGTTTTTTTTATCATAGTGACAGAGATGTTGATTTGTTATTATGTCTTGAAGAGGAATGTTTTACTTGATGAATTAACATAAAACAGAGTGTAAATTAAAATTTATTATGGAGCTGTCCAAGATTCCTGAGTATATTTAGGCTCTTATGCTACCTTAAAATTATTGATCAAGTATTCATTCAAGTATGCTGGCTTCAATTATTAGAAAAAATGCAATTTACTATTAGTATTCACTTGATTGGTATTCTAAATTACTATCATTAGCAAGTATCTCTTGATTATCTAATTCAGTATTTACACAATAAAATAGTTTTCCTTAAAAGTTTAGTAATTGATTATTAATCATTGTGAGAGTGTAGGGTCAGATTGTCTTGTGAACCAACAGAATATCATATGCTCATTTTTGTCCTTAAAGTTTTCATATTTCTCTTATGCAAACTGAATAGCTTTTGTGGTTCAATTTAATAGCTTGTCTAATGATCTAATGCACAAATTTTCTGAAATTTGATATTCATTCATCACATATACATTCTCCATCTCGTGATCACTGTTAAATTTGTTCTCATACATTGCTCCACATGTTAAGGCTAATTTTCATTCAATAGTGATGCATTTCATTACACAAACACAAGTTGAGTCTAGTAATGGACACAGGTTATTCATGCACAAGTCATTCGACCTTAATCCCCGTTCACCATCTAGCTACGACTCGGGGGAAGCTTTCCCTCTAAGAACGACGAAAATAACCCAAGAGCACGTTCAGGTTGGTAACTCGGAACAAAATGTCCAGCTCCTCTTACGGTCACAAATGTCACATTGCGATATTCAACTGCAAATCCTCCGACCTTCACATTAATACAAACACCATCACAACACTATATGTCATACAATCAAATTAGAAATAAAGAATAGAACAGACTTCGGCTTCTTACCTCGCCTTGGGCATACCAAGCATACCATGGAGTTAGCACTGGTGCACCGAGTTTCACCATCGAATACTTAGTTGATGTCACCGGCACTCTGCCATCTGTATCTCCGCTGCGAGTATAGTAAACGTGCTATTTATTCTTTTAGCTGTACGACAACATCAAGAATTTATGCAGTGCAGTAACACATGTTCTTTTTTACCTATAGATCCAAACTCGGATCCCGTTACCCATAAGTTCCTTGATGGTTGGTAATATTGTATCTGGTGTATCCTTCCAACTCGTAAAAATGGACTTACTATAAGCGAGATCAAAGAATTATTATTCGGAATAAGGCATATTATGTACCAATATCATTAGGAATCATAGCAGAAGAGAAAATGTTTAGTACTTGCAATTGCTCCAAGGTCCAGGAATTCCGGTAATATTGGCATGGAACGCCTTTTGCACTTCCGGTGTGTTTAAGTAGGTGAAAACGTAATAAGCAGAGCATGGATCAAATCCAGATTTGGGTACCTGTTTAGAATTCATATGGGAAGGTTAGAAATATGAGCTCCCCTATCTCACAAGCTAGACAAGTTTGAATGAAAAGCCTTAGCAGGTGCCATCTTTCGGAAAAGATGGAAAAATTAATTAGGCACGAAAGAAACGAGTAAATGAGATACCGAGGGAGCAGTTGGATATGATAAGCATAAGGGAGCGTAGATGTCATAAATGTAGACATAGCCTGGATCAGCATCAGCTTGATCAAGAAATACATTGCATACTTCCGATACAGAAGCTCGAGAAGAAAAGTTGCAACTTGAGACGATTGCTTGGTGATGTTCGTCAGATATGAGAGCGTGCGTCCAGTAAAAATCATACATTCCACTCAATTCAGTCTCGAAATCTATCTCTGCATTACCAATCTGAAAAACAATACAAAAATCATGTTTCGTAGTCTTAATAGGCATAAATAAAATTGTACGTTCCACTCAATTTACCGCGATCCCTTTGAGATTAATGAAGGTATGCTTAGTAATTTTGTTGTTTTTAAGGATCAATGCAGCAAGCTGAGGCACGTAATGACCGGCATAACTCTCTCCGGTTATGTAGAAATCTCGTGTTTTGTACTCTGGATATCTTTCAAACCAGTTGAGTAAGAAAGTGTAAGAATCTCGTGCAGTTTGTTTGTCTCCATATTCCAGTGAGGTGTTTGAGTAGGAAAATCCAACACCAGCAGGGGATTCCAAGAACAGGACATTTGCCACTGCACATCCCAAAGCAGAAAATCACAAATCCTCAGGTTTGGTCTAATTGCAAAAAACATTCTCGACTCTCGGAATAAATACAGAAATAGCCCCGAAAACTTCAATGAAACATAACAGATCAACTCCCTTGGTGTTTCGAATAATTGCCAAGACGTCTCTTAAAATTTGAAAAAATTAACAAGTCAGATCACCCTATGTTCTAATACTTCGAAAAACTAACACTCACCATTGTTCCAAGCATATTTGTTATACCAGAGAGTTTTTCCATCAGGATTCACCCGAAAAGGCCCGAGTTCTGTCATTGCTCCGCCTGCCAACGACGAGCAACCTGGCCCTGCATTCACAAGAATAATACACAACACGAAAATCATCAAGAAATTAAAATATAACTTTCTGAATGAGTATAAATCACACTACAAAAGCATAGTAACAACATGTTACCTCCATTCAGCCACAGGACTAAAGGCTTGCTACTAGGACTTTCCGACTCCGTAAAATAATAAAACAGCGCCCGACCTGCGACAGGATCAACGGTGACATAACCCGAGTACTGATCAAAATTCACTTTTGGTTGTCCTGGCAACCTTAGAATCTTGTCAGCCTCCTTCTTTCCCGCTTGGGGTGCCACGTAAACGGACGAGAACTCCGTTAAGACATCCTCAGTAACAGAATTAACTGTTTCTTTCGATCGTCGCGCCCTGATGAGTTTGCCAGGAGTGTTGAATTCACTCCCTCCATAGTAACATTTTGCTGATGTAATGAGGTAAGAAAGTGATAGAACTATAACAAATAAGCCTTTCATGCTTGCTTTATGACAAATAAGCCTTTCACTCTGACCTCTTATGCTTGTTTTCTGTGCTTGTATATATACAACTACAATGTTCATTACTATAATGTTTTATATTGTCTTCTGTCCAAAAACATATTATGACTAGCGTCTTTGCTTTATTCACCAAAGCATGAACTACGCATAATAATTATGAGTAAAGCAAGTGATTTGAATTTGTTATATGGCTAATTGCAAAAACTACCCCTGTATAATTATTAGTTGACAAAAAAAAATGTGTAATTTTTATTAACGAATATCAAATGTGAGATCAGTAAATAAGAAAATATTCCTTTACTATTAT
The DNA here is from genome assembly GCA_946800315.1 of Misopates orontium. Classification (NCBI taxonomy): domain Eukaryota; kingdom Viridiplantae; phylum Streptophyta; class Magnoliopsida; order Lamiales; family Plantaginaceae; genus Misopates; species Misopates orontium. The sequence goes on along the minus strand of OX326948.1, from coordinate 786,426 downwards.
ATGTTAAGTTGACTTATCGGTAACTAACGGTTTTTATGAATTAGAACTTTATATTACAAACATGTGATTTTATTACAACTTTATAAGTTGTAATCATAATTTTTTTGTTTTTACATATCTAAAACGTAATGCTTTTTCAATATTTTTGACAAAAAATGTATTTAACATACAATTTGAACAATAGTGATCATTTTATAGATTAAATAAGTAAAAGAGAATTTATAATTTTGCTATCGCTTCGAGTAAGTGCCTATTAATTAAGTGTAGTAAGGGATATTTGGTATTCAGTTCAACATGGGTTTTTTGCCAAGAACGTAACACATGTTCTTTAACTAATTAGAAATAACAAGAATAGTCTTTTGCAATTTACTGTTTATTTTGTTGTCTTGCTCAATTGCCTTTGGAGTTTATGATTGGTGGAAATACTAATCATCCGACTTAAGTGTGGACCAAATTTGCACTAAAATTTGACTCATTGAGACCAATGAACTGCAATTTTCCAATGTAGTAATGATGTTGGTATATTAGAAAAGAAAAAATGTTTTTCAATTATACACAATTAAAATAGAGTTAAATCTTTTTTATGTAGTCCCTTTAACAAGTCCGTCTGTCATTAAATGTTCATGCAAATTATTCCTTGTTTGATTTTTGTCATTATAAATTGCATCTTTACTGTTTGTATTATATATACCAAATAAGTGCTAACAAACATGGAATACAAAACCAATTGCAAAGTCTATGAATCTATCATGCAACACGTTCCTTATTAAATAAACATGTGCAATGTATCTCTTTTGAAGGAAAAAGTAAGAACACAAAAGAAAGTAGGAAAAAGTGGTTTTACTGGCAATAATATATAAGATTAAAAAACCTACTATGAAAATAATAATTGAAAAGACACAGAAAAGAAAGTTGGTGGGGTGCGTAATAGAATATTTTAAAATAAAAAAAGTTCGAAAAGGAGTGTGTGGAATACTACAACATTAGAAAAGATTGCTTTACTGCTTTGTATATCACATTATAAAAGACCGACAATTTCTTTTCTTTTTCTTTTTTGTAAAATATAAGGGGAAAAGAAAGAGATAGAATGGGCATCTATTTTATAATTATGTATATAGTACGAAAATTTCTACAAAAAATAATACAAGAAATTATTTGCAAGCTATGGAATCAATGAAGGAAGCCTTTGTCGGGCTCCAACAAATAAGTGTGGGCGAGTAAATTGAAACCAGCTCCCAATGAAGTGCATGGAGTCGCATGATTAGCACGGCTAAATCATAGACGACAAAGGATAAAAAATACTAAAAGGGAAGTACAAATAATCTAATTGAATCGAACTATTAAATTGTGTCATTGATGGTTATATAACATTGATAAATCCTTAAAAAGGGGCATAGGATATTAGATTAAATCGTAAATCGTGTTAGAAATGGTGTTTTTTTCTATTCATATTAGTTGGAGGAATTTCTAACGCAATCCTAGCACGATATGATGTGGTGAAACCAATTCAATTATTATACTAATGCATGTTTAGGCTGATATTATGGAGATGTTAGTGCTCTATATACTACAACGTGTTATATAGTATACTATTATCAACGAGTATCTCTTGATTATTTAATTTAGTATTTGTAGTATAGAACAATTTTCCTTTTAAATTAATTATTATTTTCAGATAGAAGTAATTAATTGTTATAAATCATCGCGAAAGAGTAGGGTTAGATTGTATTGTGATCCAAACATTTGTATGATTAAAAAAAGCAACTTATTAATATTCCAAAAGGCTCACCAACTTGTAATTGCAGAAGGGGTGAGGTTTTTTTGTCCGAAAAAATTTCTTGTTTCTCTTATATAAAGTGAGTAGCGTTTTTAACTGTTTGTCTTCTGATGCAACAATTTCACCTGAAATTTGATATCCACTCATCACATGCATATTCTCAATTTTGTGATCGGGTTAAATTTGTTCTTATACATATTGTCACACATAATAAGCTTAACTTTGTCCCATTATGGTTCATTTGATGCTTGTAATTATACAAACACAACTTATGCTAATACTTTCGTGTAAAATGTTCATCCTTCATATGACTCGAGTACTTAACTCCGATTAGGAGGAAGCTTTCCCTCTAAGAACGAAGAAAATAACACAAGAGCACGCTGAGGTTGGTAACTTGGAACAAAATGTCCGGATCCTCTTACGGTCACAAATGTCACATTTTCGTATTCGACTGCAAACCCTCCAACCTTCACAGCAATACAAACACCATCACGACATTATTTCTCGTATATATAAAGTAGAAACGAAGAATGTAGCGGAGTTCAGCTTCTTACCTCGCCTTGGGAGTACCAAGCGTACCATGGAGTTTGCACTGGTGCACCGAGTTTTACCATTGAATACCTAGTTGATGTCACTGGCATGTTCCCGTCTGTATCTCCGCTGCAGGTGCACTTAACTTTTTTTACTAAAGGATAAGTTCAAGAATATACACAGTGCAGAACTTGTCATTCGTTTTACCTATAGATCCAAACTCGAATCCCACTTGCCATAAGTTCCTTGATGGTAGGTAATATTGTATCTGGTGAGTCCGTCCAAATCGGTGTAATGGTATCGCTGTACGAGAGATCAAAGATTCGCTAAAATGGTACATATTTATACCTATAATCACTGAAATCAGAATAGGAGAACGAAATGTTTAGTACTTGCAAGTGTTCCAAGGTCCAGGAATTCCCGTAACATTGGCATGGAACGCCTTTTGCACTTCAGGGTGGTTTAAGTAGGTGAATACATAATTACTAGAGCATGGATCGTACATAGAGTCCGGTATCTGTACAGAGTTCATATGGGAACGTTAGATATACGAACACTCCTATTTATATTACTCTTCCACTTGGATGAATGGTCGAGATTGTTTAGTTCGAAGGTTGAGAGTGATGTTCTGGTTTGTTTTGTAATCTTCATTGCTCTTTCGATTGGATTACCTGCTAATTAACAACGGTTTTTTGCCAAGTACAGCACAGGCTATACAAGTTTTCACGAAAATCTGTGCACTGCACGTACCACCGTAGACGAAATTGAAAAAATTCAGTTGATATGAGAGAACGAGTAAATGAAGTACCCGTGAAGTATTTTGAGATGAAGCGCATAAGGGAGCATAGATATCATATAGGAAGAATTTGCTTAAAGCTTCATTGGCTTCAGTAAGAGATGCAAGGCATACTGGTGACAGAGAATCCGAAGCAGCAAAGTTGCAATTTGAGAGGATCGCTTTGTGATGTTCGTCGGACAAGAGAACGTGTGTCCAGTAAAAATCGTACATGCCAGTGAGATCACATTCAAAATCAATTTCTGCATTACCTATCTGAAAACAATGCCAAGATCAGGTTCAAAACCATTTGCTTGACAGAGTACAATCTGCCAAGGTCGAATTATAGTAAGACTAACCAAACGACGTTCTAATCAGGTAATTTATGGAAGCTTACCGCGATCCCTTTGAGCTTAATGACGGTATGTTTAGTGATTTTGTTGTTTTTAAGGATCAATGCAGCAAGCTGAGGCACATAATGACCAGCATAACTCTCCCCGGTTATATAGAAATCTCGTGTTTTGTACTCTGGATATCTTTCAAACCAGTTGAGTAAGAAAGTGTAGCAATCTCGTGCAGTTTGTTTGTCTCCATATTCCAGTGAGGTGTTTGTGTAAGAAAATCCAACACCGGCTGGGGATTCCAAAAAAAGGACATTTGCCACTGCAATTCCATAAAGCAAAAAATTAAAAATCGTTTCGAGGTACACCCTCTAGGTTTGGTCTAATTACAAAAACATTCTCGATTGTTTGAATAAATACAGAAACAGCCTCCCCCCCCCCCCCCCCCCCTCCCGCCCCAAACTTAAGAAGAACGCAACAGATTAACTCCCTTGATGTTCGAATAATGGCAAAGACGTCTCGTAAGATTTGAAAATAATTGTAGATAGATCGCTATGCTCTAATACTTCGAAAAACTAACACTCGCCATTGTTCCAAGCATATTTGTTAAGCCAGAGAGTTTTTCCATCAGGATTCACCCGAAAAGGTCCAAGTTCTGTCATTGCTCCATCTCCTAGTGACGAGCAACCTGGCCCTGTATTCAACATAAATTTCATCAAGAAAAGAAAATCATAACTCTGTGAACTGAGTATATTACACAAGTCCATGGTAATAACATTATAATTTCTTACCTCCATTCAGCCACAGGACTAAAGGCTTGCTACTAGAACTCTCTGACTCCGTAAAATAATAAAACAGCGCCCAACCCGCCTGAGGATCTACGGTGACATAACCGGAGTAGTGATCGAATTTCACTTTTGGTTGCCCCGGCAACCTTAGAATCTTGTCAGCGTCCTTCTTTCCAGGTTGGGGTGCCACGTAAAAGGACGAAAACTCCTTTAAGACATCCTCAGTAACAGAATTAACCGATCTTTTCGAACGCCGTGCCCTGATGAGTTTTCCAGGAGTGTTGAATTCACTCCCACCATAGTAACATTTTACTGAGGTAAAGAGGTAAGAAAGTGATAGAAATATAACAAATAAGGCTCTCATGCTTGATTTAGGTCTTATCTCATCAATGGAGTTATATATATACTAGCTTTATCAAAGACATAATTATTTGAACAAAAAGAAGTGTCTTGGATTTATTTTTTTCTCCTGCACTTCTCCTTTGGATTATTTTGACTGGTGAGAATCCTAATCATCCGACTAAATAAAGAGTATGGACCATATTTGCACTAAAATCTGACTCATTGAGACCACTGAGACTGAATAAATTTTTTGATGTTGTAATAATGATATGGAACTATAGCTTTAATCAATGACTTTTTAATAATACACAACATAAATAGATTTATGATTTCACACGTGCCTTATTAAACGAACTTGTGGGAATGTATCTTTTATAAAGGAAAAGGTAAGAACCCAAAAGAAGTTGGAAAAAGAAGATTTCAGCCTTGATCTGTGATCGCCTTCTAGCTGCGACTAGGAGGAAGCTTCCCCTCCAAGAACGACGAAAATAGTACAAGAGCGCGTTGAGGCTGGTAACTCGGAACAAAATGTCCAGCTCCTCTTACAGTCACAAATGTCGCATTTTGATATTCAACTGCAAATCCTCCAACCTTCATAGTAATACAACATCACAACATTATGTATCCATATAAATAAATTAGAAATAAAGAATGGAACAGACTTCGGCCTCTTACCTCGCCTTGGGCATACCAAGCGTACCATGGAGTTAGCACTGGTGCACCGAGTTTCACCATCGAATACTTAGTTGATGTCACCGGCACACTTCCGTCTGTATCTCCGCTGCAGGTAGAGTAAAATTTCTATTTATTCTCTTAGCTGTACGAGAATTTATGCAGTGCAGATATGTATGTTTACCTATAGATCCAAACTCTAATCCCACTAGCCATGAGTTGCTTAATGGTTGGTAGTATTGTATCTGGCGTGTCTTTCCAATTCGGGTAAATGGAGTAACTATAAAAGAGGGATCGTAGATTCGTTATTTCGAATAAGGCGTAATATGCCAATATTCATTGGAATCATAATAACAGAAGCGAAAATGTTTAGTACTTGCAAGTGTTCCAAGGTCCAGGAATTCCAGTAACATTGGCATGCAACGCCTGTTGAACTTCCGGTGTGTTTAAGTACATGAAAACGTAATCGCTAGAGCAGGGATCAAATCCAGATTTTGGTACCTGTTTAGATTTCATATTCGGAGGTAAAAAGTATGAGCTCTCCTATCTCACAAGCCAGACAAGTTTGAATGAAAAGCCATAGCACGTGCCATATAATTAGGTAAGCAAGGAACGAGTAAATGAGATACCGAGGTAGCAGTTGGATATGATAAACATATGGGAGCGTAGATGTCATAAATGTAGACATAGCCTGTAGCATCATCAACTTGATCTAGAAATGCATTGCAAACTTCCGATACAGAAGCTCGAGAAGAAAAGTTGCAACTTGAGACGATGGATTTGTGATGTTCGTCAGATATGAGAGCGTGCGTCCAGCAAAAGTCATACATTCCTTGAAATTCAGTCTCGAAATCGATCTCTGCATTCCCTATCTGAAGACGACACCAAAAATTTGGAGATAAGTATCGAGTATAAAAAGATATATCAGGAAAAGAAGGAAAATTTAAAGAAATTTACCGCGATCCCTTTGAGCTTAATGACGGTATGTTTAGTGATTTTGTTGTTTTTAAGGATCAATGCAGCAAGCTGAGGCACGTAATGACCGGCATAACTCTCTCCGGTTATGTAGAAATCTCGTGTTTTGTACTCTGGATATCTTTCAAACCAGTTGAGCAAGAAAGTGTAAGAATCTTGTGCTGTTTGTTTGTCTCCATATTCCAGTGAGGTGTTTGAGTAGGAAAATCCAACACCAGCAGGGGATTCCAAGAACACGACATTTGCCACTGCAAATCCCGAAAGCAGAAAATCACAAATCCTCGAGGTTCGGTCAAATTACAAAAACATTCTCGACTGTTGTAATAAATACAGAAACAGCCCTTAGCACTTCAAAAGAACGTAACAAATTGACTCCTTTGATGTTCGAATAATCGCAAGGACGTCTCTTAAAATTTGAAAAAAGTAACAAGACAGATCACCTTATGTTCTAGTACTTCCAAAAACTAATACTCACCATTGTTCCAAGCATATTTGTTATACCAGAGAGTTTTTCCGTCAGGATTCACCCGAAAAGGTCCGAGTTCTGTCATTGCTCCGCCTGCCAACGACAGAGCAACCAGGCCCTGTAGTCACAAGAATAATTCATAACATAAATTTCATTCTGAAAAGAAAATAATAGTTTTGTGAATTGAGTACAAATTACACTACAAATGCATAGCAACAAAATAATATTTTCTTACCTCCATTCAGCCACAAGACTAAAGGCTTGCTACTAGAACTCTCCGACTCCGTAAAATAATAAAACAGTGCCCGACCAGCCTGAGGATCAACGGTGACATAGCCGGAGTAGTGATCGAATTTCACTTTTGGTTGCCCCGGCAACCTTAGAATCTTGTCGACCTCCTTCTTTCCAGCTTGGGGTGCCACGTAAACCGAAGAAAACTCCGTTAAGACATCCCCAGTAACAGAATTAACTGTTTTTTTCGAACGTCGTGCCCTGATGAGTTTGCCAGGAGTGTTGAATTCACTCCCACCATAGAAACATTTTACTGATGTAATGAGGTAAGAAAGTGATAGAACTAACACAAATAATAGTCTCATGCTTGATTTATGACAAGCTGTATGTGGTCTTATCTCATCAATGTAGTTATATATAACTGCCTATCATTTTGTTGTTTATCAATGACATAATTATTTGAAGAAAAAAAAAAAGTTTCATGGATTTATTTTATTGTCCTGCTTACTTCCATTTGGATTATTTTGACTGGTGGAATCTTAATCATCCGACTAAATAAGGAGTATGCACTAAAATCGGACTCATTGAGACCACTGAAACTGCAGATTATTTTTTTGATGTTGTAATAATGATGTGGTGCTGTAGATTTAATTAAATACCTTTTAATAATGCACAACATAATAGAGTAATGATTTCACACGTGCCTATTAAACGAACATGTTTAGCATGTATCTTTTTTGATGGAAAAAAGTAAGAACAAAAAGAAAGTGGCAAAAAGAGGTTTTAAGTGGCAATAATATAACGTTGAAAAATAAACTATTATGAACATAATAATTGAAAAGAGGGAGAAAAGAAGGTTGTTGGGGCAACATAATACTTTCTTTATTTTTTTAAGTTGGAAAAGAAGTGGATCGAATACTAAAACATTTAGAAAAAGGTTGCTTTATTGCTTTATATATCACATGTTTATTTGTGTGATATAATATCGTACAAATAATTGATATAAAACAAACAACTTATTGGTATTCCAAGGCTCACCAACTTGTATTAGCAGAAGGGATTAGGTTTTTGTCCTTAAAATTTTCATATTTCTCTCATGTAAAGTGAGTAGCGCTTATAGCTAAATTTAAAAGTTTGTCTTCTGATGCAACAATTTTCCTATAATTTGATATCCGTTTATCACATATATATATTCTCAATTTTTGTGATCACGATTAAATTTGTTCTTATACATTGTCGCACGTAATAAGGTTGAATTTATTCCATTTTTGATACATTAGATGCTTGTAAATTGAAATTTTTAGGTGGAGACTCGAGCCTTGAGAGCAGGGAGCTCCACAAAGACCAATACTCAAATAGATTAAAAATTGAAACAAGAAACCAAATACAAGCAAACGGCAAAAGCCGTAAGTTCAGCAAAATCTAAAGCTTTCCTTACCACAAACATCATCATCAACAAAACTACAAATAAAACATGGACAAGAAGACCACCATTGCACGCCCATAGAAGCGCCAAGATTCGCAAGTGCATCAGCCGCCTTGTAATTGTAATTACACAAACACAACTTGATTTTTATCTTTAACATGAAATTGACACAGGATACTAGTGTAGAATCGTTTTCTCCATGTGACTCAAGTACTCTGACTCGGAGGAAGCGTTCCCTCTAAGAACGAAGAGAATAATACGAGAGCACGTTGAGGTTGGTAACTCGGAACAAAATGTCCAGATCCTCTTACGGTCACAAATGTCACATTTTGATATTCGACTGCGAACCCTCCAACCTTCATGGCAATACAAACACCAACACGACATTATTTCTCGTATATATAAAGTAGAAGCGAAGAATGTAGCGGAGTTCAGCTTCTTACCTCGCCTTGGGAGTACCAAGCGTACCATGGAGTTCTCACTGGTGCACCGAGTTTCACCATTGAATATCTAGTTGATGTCACGGGCACTCTCCCGTCTATATCTCCGCTGCAGGTATACCAAAAAGTTAATTCTTTTTTTTTAACTATAGGACAACATCAAGAATTTAGCTTCGTTTTTTTTTTTAACCTATAGAACCAAACTCGGATTCCACTAGCCATAAGTTCCTTGATGGTAGGTAATACTGTATCTGGCCTGTCATTCCAACTTGTAAAAATGGTGTTACTGTAACAGAGATCAAGACTTTGTTATAATAGTACATAATTATACTTATATTATCGAAATCAAAGTAGGAAGACGAAATGTTTAGTACTTGCAATAGTTCCAAGGTCCAGGAATCCCAGTAACATTGGCGTGGAACGCCTTTTGCACTTCAGGTTTGTTTACGTAGGTGATAACATAATCAACAGAGCACGGATCAAATCCAGATTTGGGTACCTGTTTATAGGAAGGTTAAAATGTGAGCACCTCTATTTGATACTACTCCTCCACCCAAATGAACAGTTGAGATTGTTTTGATCCGACAATATTTGATGAGTGATGTTCTAATCTTCGTAGCAGTTGTAGTTGCTCTATCAGGTAGGCTTATATGACCGTGTAGAAGGTGGTTCCCAGTTATGTGACGCATGGACTAACCAATTTTGGATGAAAAGCCTATACCAACTTTTAAGAAAAATGTAACAGAAAAAGTAGACACGGAAGAAATGTTTAATGAAATACCGGTAGAGCATTTGGAGATGAAGAGCATAAGGGAGCATAAATATTATAGACGTCGACATTGCCTAAAGCTAAATCTACTTCATCCCGTATTGCATTGCAGACTGGTGATACAGAAGCTTGAGAAGAAAAGTTGCAATTTGAGACAATAGCTTCGTGAAGTTCGTTGGATATGAGAGCATGTGTCCAAGCAAAATCGTATAAGCCACCCCATTCGTCCTCAAAATCTACAGCTGCATTCCCAAGCTGAAAATAATCCCAAAATCATATATATGGGTCGTATATGCATCAAATAAGCATGCGAAAATGAATTTTTATCTGAGAAAGACGGGGAATTCAGTGGACGCTTACTAGGATCCCTTTTAGGTTAATGACGGTATGGTTAGTGATTTTGTTGTTTTTAAGGATCAGTTCAGCAAGCTGAGGAACAAAATGACCAGCATAGCTCTGTCCGGCCATGTAAAAATCTCGTGTTTTGTACTCTGGATATCTTTCGAACCAGTTGAGTAAGAAAGTATAAGAATCTTGTGCAGTTTGTTTGTCTCCAAATTCCATTGAGGTGTTTGTGTAAGAAAATCCAACACCAGCAGGGAATTCCAAGAACATGACATTTGCCACTACAATTCCATAATGCAATTAGATTATATAAATCCTTAATTCATTATTCAGAACATTTTGTTTGTGTAAGAACGGAACAGGCACTCACAGTTGTTCCAAGCATATTTATTAAGCCAGAGAGTTTTTCCATCAGGATTCACCCGAAAAGGTCCAAGTTCCGTCATTGCTCCACCTGCTAACGATGAGCAACCTGGCCCTGTATGGACAAAAAATATGCCATCAAACGGGGCATATTTCGTAAGAAGTTGGCGAAAAGTTGACCCATGGACAAATCGCGCATTCTTTAATTGGTTAAGGAACAAGTTTCACTTTTTAAAACGATAGGGGCAACTTTGTGAAACGGGGTATACCAGAAGGGGTTTGACCCTTTTCCATCCTATTTTCCTACCTCCGTTGAACCACAGTAACAATGGCTTGCTAGAAGAATTTTCAGACTCCGTAAAATAATAAAACAGCGCCCGACCCGCCTCAGGATCAACAGTGACATAACCGGCGTAGTGATCAAAATTCACTTTTGGTTGCCCCGGCAATGTTAGAATCCTGTCAGCTTCCTTGGATCCCGATTGGGGTGCTACGTAGACCGGCCGCGCATACTCGGTTAAGACACTCTCAATAACAGAATTAACTGATGATCTCTTTGAAGAACTTTGTGTCCTGATGAATCCCCTCCCATCATAGTAACATTTTGCTGAGGTAATGAGATAAGAAAGAGATAGAACTACAAATAAGGACTTCATACTTGATTTTTATGTTAAGATAACGATTGTTTTATTTCATCAATGGATATATATATACACACACAAGTTTCCTTTCATTGAAATGAACATATTTGAGGAGAACATTTCAAAATGGTACGCAACTTAAAGTATGTTTGTTTTGGTGTTTGCGTACAATCAAAACGTTAACCATTTTTGATGTGTTTATGCCATGCATCTACTAGAAGAAGGTGACCACAACGTTAACCATTTTGATAAGTTTATACATGTATCTACAAGTAGAAGATTACCCCGCCAGCTTGTTGGGTTGTGAACTCTAAAGTATTTTACACCAGACACAAATTTTTTGGGGTATTATAGGTTATTATAGGTAGCCTCGATAAAATTTAATTAAAGTTGCCTCCATGTTGTAACTTGTAAAACAGCCTATTTATTTGTATTGTAATATGATTTGTCGAAAATAGGTAAAGTTCTATTGTTCTGGTTTAGGTGGCCCATAGATCGTAGTCAATCTAACAAACTATGTACACAAGTTTTTAAGTCTTCTATTACTTTTGGACTTTTCGTCTATCTTACTATTATTGTTGCATAACACAGTTTCATTTATTCTCAAAATGTGAAATAAGCATAATAATTATGTGTAAAAGAAGAGTCTTGATTTATTTTTATGCTGTACTAAATTGCAACATTTGATCATTGAGAGTCCTAATCATTGACTAGACACATCAAAGATCTTTTGTTTGGGAAAATTTGACCTACCCTTGTTGGTAGAATACATCTTTCTCAAATGTGGTGGGCCCCACCCCATAATTAAGTGAGCTCCACCCATGATTACGTGGCCCTACCACATATGAGAAGGATGTATCTACCAACAAGGATAGGTCAGAACTCACCCTTTTGTTTGAGTCCATGTGCCATGTGGTCGTTCCCATGACTTTATGCCCCCCCACGTAGTTGTGATGATCGGACAGAGTCTATAATATAGCTTTTTCGAGGAGGGATGCATCATAGACTGCTCTCACATGCATGTGAACCTCATGCATGTGGGGCCCATAGACTGCTCTCACATGCATGTAAACCTCATGCATGTGGGTCCCACATGCATGTGAGAGCAGAACACCTACTTCACCCCATATGCTCCATTTTTTCCTATTAGATTTTTGCTCTTTCGTTTTTTCGACAGATTTAAAGGGGAAACATGGTACCACTTAGATCAATTTGATGTCACAGTTTTTCTGAAGATTTAAACACGTGCCTTATTAAAATAAAGTACGTGAGTATGTAACTTTACCGGAGGAAAAAGGTAAGAAAGAAAGTGGGAAAAGAGGCTGTGAGTGGGAATTGATAAATCAAAGATTTTAAAGTAAAAGTGTAAAACAAAGTTGAAAAGAAAATGAGTGACGAAAAAACATTGTTTAACTACTTTATATTTCACTAAATATAGAAAGAAAAAAATAGAATACACATCTATTTATAGGTTACGTGTGGTTAGATATTGAAAACTTTTCATAAATTTCAAGAGCTACTCGAAATATTTCAAAAAATTCAAAAATTTGTTGCAATAAACTCAGTAAACATCTATAAGTTTATTTACATTTGGGTTGAAAATGAAAACGTTTCGGTATGTTAAAGCAGTTTTCTCAATAATATCTACAAACATTGAACATTGAACTAATCAAATACTAACCATATCAAGCACACTGATTATTCTAACTATGTAACTTAAACAATGTAAATCCTCAAAAGAATGAATAATAGCAAGTCTGAGAAACTAACATTCTTATAAGTTTATAACAATCTGATTCATCTCCACAGTATCTCTGATAAGCTTAGCTCAATACATAACTTAGTGGTACATTAGCTTACTGGCTGCTGATCGTGGTGTCCGTTGCCATTGGCTGCACCAGCAACAGCATATCCATATCCATTGTTACCTTGCCTTCCATAGTAAGCCCCGTTTCGCTGATTATAAGGATCCATTCTCATCTGCAACATAAAGAAGGAAATACTTAAAATGGAATAATTATACAGAAATAACAGTAGTAATTTGACAGGGGAACATACACATACACAAGAATTCTGTGTATTTTACTATTTTCAACAAGACACGAGGAGTTGATCGTCATTTTAGAAAAGGTAGTTAATAGTTTGTAATTAAAGAAATACCAGAGTTTCAATCTTCAACTTCTGGAAGTTGGTAATCTAGAATACCTAATCAGATATATATATATATATATATATTTGTACCAACTAAATTTGTTATTTGGTTCTGAACTCTAAAGATATTAAACGAGTAGGGTACCATAAGAATATAGGAACAGAAAGGCCAAGATAGCTTTAGCTATAATGGTGAAGCATTACATTATTGGAGAAATATTTATTTGCCCAAACACAAACAAATTATTGAGTAGGTACCTGCTTGTTTCCAAGATTACGACCCCAAGAAAGGCGAACAGTCTGTTTGCCGATAACCGATCCATTTAAATTCTCAATGGCATCCTCTGCATTATTTCTGTTGAAAGAAAAATAGAATATTACACCAAATATCTAAAACAACGATAGCAAGTCTCCTTGATGCAAAATTCCAGAACATATAGCAGGCATCTGACCAGTTCTAAATAAAATAGCAATAAGCTCAACAGAGCACCATAATATGTAATTAGTAATCAACCCTTCAAAAAAAAATTCGTTGCAGGATGACTGTGGGGCCTTATTTCAACAGACATATTACATAAACTTTTCACATATTTCAAGTTTAATTGGAGTGACCAAAAACGTTGATGATCAACAAACATATACAATAATCAGTTAATTGGTTACAGCCTTAACATCATCAATGGATAGTATTAAAAGACAAATAACGAAATCAAAAGATCCAACTGCTTTAGTCAGTATTGATAGCTTTTAAACAGAAAATCGTAAATTTGTGTGGATCAGGATTGACAAACAGTGGAGTTGAAGTTGCTGAGGCTTTGAGTGCAACTGAAGGCATTGTCACTGCTAATCAATTGTTATTTTCTAGATTGACTTTATGAAAGCAATCACAAAGCAGCTTTCTTTCCAGCTTACGAACGAGCACTTCCTTCTTTGCCTTTCATTGGTTCTAGAGTCTGGCATTTAAAGAAAAAAGAAAAGAACACCTTCTCCCTAGCCACATAACATATCATGCGGAATCAAAATCTACAGGGCAAACCATTCTATTACTCAAAATTGCAATCTCATAGGTAGAATATCCCTCTTATATGTATATGTATCATCTCAACTCAGACCCAAAAAGACTTTAGATATTCTCTGATGTATACCAGCACATTCAGACTGGGGGAAATAAAACATTAATCATGTATTATCTATTAGTGCCCTTTTTGAGAGATAATAAAACTACTCGTGCACTTATAAACACAACATAGCTACCTGCTAACGAATTGTACAAAACCACATCCTTTTCCAGCTGGTATTTTGACAGAGACAATCTCGCCAAATGGAATGAAAGAGTCTCTGAGCTCTTCATCAGTAACATCAGAATCAAGTCCTCCCACAAATATCTGTCGAAAGACATGGTTGAAATGGATCAGAAAACAAAATAGGTTGAAATGGATCAGAAAACAAAATAGGTAACTACTTCCTTAGAGTATTGGACTCACTGTCGTGTTAGATGAATCCGTCTCCGAGTGACCCTGGGGCATAGCGCCATTAGCTGAATATCCACCACCCAAAACTACGGCTAATAAAGAAAATCGTCAGATATTGAGAATAAATGTGAAATTTGATCTTATTAGTAAAGTCTGATTGATGCGCACAGAACATATGCATGAAGTTGAAAGAGATAAAAAGGAATTATGACAAAAACAATGAATTAATTTATAAGAAAAGTTGAGGCTCTTCTCATTTACCGTTTTATAAAACGAGAAAAAGAAATATTATGGTTTATCCACCCGAACAAATATTGGACAATTCATATATTAGTTGACACGTGCGCTTGCATATTTTTATTAACATCTGGCTAACATTATGAATGATACTCAGCCAAGTTATGGGAGCTCCTTCATAATCAGTGGGAACATATGGGGAGGAAATTTTCGACAGCAATTCAATAATCACTAATCAGCCATAAAATACATTTGGTCCCAAACTACAAAAGAAGAGAAAGAGTGAAAGACAGACTTTTTGGCCCAAGGTGTGACAATTATAGAACTGTAGGGTACCGTACCTTGTGAGGAATATTGCTGTTGTGAAGGTTTTTTGGGGGTCGCAACGCCAACCCTCATAGGTCTGCTGGAACAAAACACACCATTCATTTCAGCCATGGCTCGGGACTTCTCATTTTCATCCCCAAACCTCACAAAGCCATAACCTTTTGTACGGCCAGTATTCACATCAACCACCACCTTTGCCCCTTTGACAGATGGATACCTACTAGCAAAGGTTTCCTGCAACAGTGCATCAGTAACATCTGGAGCTAAATCCCCAACGAATATTGACGGGTCAGAACCGGCTTCAGGACGTCTTTCACCATTGCTAAAGCCTGCCCAGTTTAAGCGGAAGGGTTGTTCCGTATTTGGCATCGTGACGCCATTGTAGCTCTGCAGTGCTTTCTCGGCAGCTGCATGAGAATTGAACTCAATGAACCCGTATCTCTCTGATTGGCCAGTCTGCCTATTGCGGATTATCTTAACAGAAACAACCTGCATGTTCGTGCGTCAGATTCGATTCAGGAAGTATCAGACAATGATTAATTGAACCAAACACATAAAAAGTTATTCTTTAGAGCATAAAAGCCGTAAGGACGGATATGGATATCTGATAAAAACGCTGTGTGTGGACTACTACAGCTATTTACTGGATAAAATGCTGGCCAGAGACAAAACTATACTTAGAGAAAAACGAAACGAGATAATCTTATTTTAGCTTGACTGATACTTAAACAAAACATCAGTATGTTCCCAAGCAACTGGAGTGTACAATTCCAAAAGCAAGATCTTGTAGTGCCACATTCATAAAATTGATAACACAGAGCAACATTGATATTTCTAATGTATCCTTCGACTAACTAAAACAAAAAATTTAAATTTCGGAAACGAACGAAACTCAAACCAACGAGCAAGATTGCTTCTGCATGAGTATTAAGCTCTACTTAAAATTCACTCCACAATATTATAGTTGAAGGTTACTAACATTAATCTTTTCTTTCAATCAACAAATTAGTAATAAGCTCCATTCGAGATCCAGACAATTATCGACGCAAAGTGAATACAAAGCACATACATCTCAACAAGTAACTTCTAACACAAAAACAAGCATCAAACAAAACATAACAAATCAAATATCAGCTTACAAAATTACAGAGCAGTAAGCTCCACTTGAGATCCAATCAAATTTTCGACGAAAACACAGCTCAAACAACTCAACAAAACAAACAAATTAAACACACTTTCATCACCTCTCCAGATTCAGAAAAACACGACTGCAAATAACCGTCGTCCATCCACTGCTGCAGATCTCCGATCCAGATCGTCTTGTTGTCCTCACTCGAGCCTTGAATCTGATGATTCTGCTGCTTCATCTGATGCTGCTGCTGCTGCTGATACTGCTGCTGCTGCTGCTGATGCTGTGGGTGATAGTACGGCACGTAATGCTGATTGTACATCATGTGCGGCTGAATCGGATACTGCATCGCCATCCATTGCTGCTGGTACTGCATCGCCATCCACTGCTGCTGCTGCTGAATCTGCTGCTGCTGCTGCTGTTGTTGTTGCTGTTGTTGCTGGTTCAAATCTCCGCCGTTCATTTTTACTGTTGACGAAAATACCCCTGCGATTGAAGCTTGAGGTTTTGTGTAGAGTTTGCAGGGGTACCTGGTCGGACGAACCAGGTTTCAGAGAGAGAGAGAGAGAAAGAGAGAGAGAGGCGGCTGACGGTAGAGTTTTGAAGATTTAGGGTGGGATTCAACGTGGTGTTAATTGCAAAATACCACCCTATATTATGTATAACTGACAAATAGTTTTTTTTAGAAGTTTTTAATTTTTATTAGCAAATACTACTCTAAAATTTTGGAAACAACCCTATATTATGTTACATTTTAAGTTAGTTATGTGAATGACTAACATTTTGTGAAAAAATTAGAAATATGAGAAATTCTTTTGCAATGTTTTGTTATTGTCTCGTTGAAAATAGTAGTAGGTAAACAAATCTATGCGTCTTCTATTGTTTTTTATGTATGATTTTGTATCATTATGTTGTCGCATAACACGAATTTGAAAGATTGACTTAACACGAGAAGGAATTTTTTTCTTACTTTGTGTGCCACTCTATATTCCATGTACTTGTCATAATTACACGTGTTGTGGATCTTAATAGTTAGTACATTAAGAGTTGGTGATTATATGGAATATAGAGTATGACATAAGCTCATTTAATCTCTCTCCACCATGAATAGGTTGACTTGTGTCAAAAATCAAATTCATATCTTCAAACGTCAATTTCAAACCCGAGAAGGACCGGGCCGAGTGGAGTCGTTTTTGAAAACGAGGAGGGATTTGTCTCGTTCTCGTGTGATTCCTATAGTGGGCCTCGAGAGAGACAAGGTTCTTCAATAAGCGAGTGTGTTTATGCGATGGATTGACTAGGTTAGAGTTGCAACCTTCTTGAACTATGGTTATCAAGTTTAATAAATGCATTTTGAGAAGGTTGCTATGGAAGTGCGAATTCTTCTCAAAGTGAAGGACTTTTGGAATGTCACATGTTCTTCGTCTTAAAGTGTGTTTAGTGCCTTAGGTGCCAGTGGCTATTCGCCTTAATTGCAGCCAAGCACACCTTTTATAGGAGGATCGGACTGTAGAGTTGTGCCAGTTGTTTATACAAAGGCAATACTCTCCCAGGTGTTGATTGCATGTGGAGGTACTTCAGTGGGCAAAGTCGTAGTAGTGTAGAGTGTTTGTACGTGTGTTCAAGTGGTTGTGACCCATGTTTCCTAACATACATTATTTGTATGATTGGCATAGAAGCATGGTGTTCAATGATCCTTGATCATAGTACACGAAAAGAGTTTACTCAAGTGTCACGTGATGTGATCTGACATCATTCTGCCATTTTCCAAGGTTTGAAGCGGGTCATAGTGCTACTCATGTTGTTACACGAAAGAACCTAGCCAACTGTGGTGAGGTCGTTGTTATGCATCTTCATTGGCTAGCTAAGCGGGTCGTAGTGCTACTCATGTTGTTACACGAAAGGACCTAGCCAACTGTGGTGAGGTCGTTGTTATGCATCTTCGTTGGCTAGCTAACGAGGAAGCCTCCTTAACCGATGAAGCACAGTGCCTAGTTTTGTTGGGTTTTTGTCTTCATGGCGCATGAATGGAAGTAATCGCATTGCAAACCATGTGAATATGTTAGATCAAGTGTAAGTATACATCACGACTCATGAATAATGTTTTCCCAAGAGATTTTGTTTTTCTCTTTAGGAGGTTTTCAACAGATTTTAACGAAAACTCGTTGATATCACTTATCTCAATTTTAAGTCGCAGTTTTTCTCAAGATCTTAACTCGTGCCTTATCCAAAAAAAAAAAAAAAAAAAAAGAAGAAGAAGAAAAAAGAAAAAGAAAAAAAAAACCCTCGTGCCTTATTCTAATAAAATAAAGGTAAAAAGGAAAGTGGGAAAATACACCATGAGTAGAATGATATAATGATTTAGAAACCACCATGAACGTGAACCTAAAAGAGACGGAGAAAAGAAGGCTGGTGGTGAAATAAATTGGTGGGAAAACAAATTAGATCACTAAATAAATAAGTGACATTTTCTATAAGAAAAATAAAGTCGAATGCACATCTATTTATATGTTCCAAACCTTGTAAAATTCAAGAGCTTTTCATAATATGTCAAGAAAAACCAAAATATTGTTGCGATAAACTTCAAAAGCATCTCTAAATTTCATTTTATTTGGGTCGAAAATAAAAACGTTTCGATATTTTAAGCAACTTTCTCCATAATATCTACAAAATATTTAACATAAAACTAATCAAATACTAACAATATCATGCAACATTGACTATTCTAACTAATGTAACTTGAACAATGTAAATCCTCAAAAGAACGAAAAATATAGCAAGTCTGAGAAACTAACATTCTTATAAGTTTATAACAAGCTCCTTAAACATCAAAATTGAAATTATTATAAGTTAAGAAAAAGTGAAGAAACCAAGTGGGGTGGGGGGAGGGGGGATGGACCAGCTACAAAATTTCATTATCAGGCACAGGCTTCGGGATTTGATTCATCACGACGGTATCTCTGATAAGCTTAGCTCAATACATAACTCAGTGGTACACTAGCTTACTGGCTGCTGATCGTGGTGTCCGTGGCCATTGGCTGCACCAGCAACAGCATATCCATATCCATTGTTACCTTGCCTACCATAGTAAGCCCCGTTCCGCTGATTATAAGGATCCATTCTCATCTGCAACATAAAGAAATAATTACTTAAAATAGAACAATTATACAGAATATAGGTGCTAATTTGATAGGGGGAACACAAATATAGACATGCAAGGAATTTTACAATTTTCGACAGGATATGAGTAAATAGTCAATTTACACATGGTTGGTAATATTTTGCAATCAAAGAAATTAAAGAGGTACTCTTGAATATTTAAGCAGATATTTATTTGCACTAATTAAATTTGTTTCTCTTTTTACCCTGTAATGGTACTGATCCCTAATAATATCAAATGAGACTCAAGAAGGTACTACGGGAACATTTGCACAGAAAAGCCAAGCCAAGATAGATTAGCTATCATGGTGAAGCATTAAACTTTTGAAGAAGAAATCTAGAAATATTTAGTGCCAAAGCACAAATGAATCATTGAGGAGGTACCTGCTTGTTTCCAAGATTTCGACCCCAAGAAAGGCGAACAGTCTGTTTGCCAATAACTGATCCATTTAAGTTCTCAATAGCATCCTCTGCATTATTTCTGTCAACAAAAACTCGAATATTATACCAAGTATCTATAACAATAATAGCAAGTTTCCTTGAAGCAAAATTCCAGAGCATATAAAGCAGACATCTGACTAGTTCCAAATAAAATTGCAACAAGCTAAACAGAACACCATAACATGTAGTTAGTAATCAACCCCTTCAACTTTTTTTCCGTGGAAGGATGCAACTGTGGGGCTTTTCTTCAACAAATATATAACAGAAACTTTTCATAGATAATCAAGCTTAACTGGGGTAATCAACAACCTTGATGTTTGATGAACACATAAAGCAATTTACAGATGGGTTAATCAGTTACAGCTTTAACATCGTCGGTGAATAGTGTTAAATGACGAATCACAAAATAAAAAGAGCCACTGCTTTAATGAATATTGGTAGTTTTTAAACAGAAAATAGTTGAACTTGCATGATTGATGATTATTGGTAACCGTGGCGTTGAAGTTCCTACGCCTTTTGAGTGCGATTGAGAGCATGGTCACTGCTAATCAATGGTTATTTTCTAGATTGACTTTATGAAAGCAATCACAAAGCAGCTTTCTTCTAAGCTTAGAAACAGGCAACTCCCCTTTTGCCTTTTGTTGGTCCTAGAGCCTGGTATTTAACAAAAAAAAGGAAAATACACCTTTTTTCCAGCCCTAAAGATATCATACGGTATCAAGGTCTGAATGGCAAACCATTCTATTACTCAAAACTATAAATTTGTAGGTTAGGATATCCATCTTATGTGCATATGTATCATCACAAACACCCTAAAAGATTTAGATATTTTCTGATGCATACCAGCACATTCAAACTGGGGGAAGTGCAGTTTCCTTTTTTACCGTAAATCAATATGTTATTTAAACCCTTTCGTTGACTAACTATTAGTGCCTCTTACTGTGAGATTATAAAACGACTCGTGCACTTATAAGACAGAACATAGTTAGTTACCTGCTTACAAATTGTACAAATCCGCACCCTTTTCCAGCTGGTATTTTGACTGAGACAATCTCGCCAAATGGAATGAAAGATTCTCTGAGCTCTTCATCAGTGACATCAGAATCGAGTCCTCCAACGAATATCTGTCGAAAGACATGGTTGCAATGGATCAGAAAACGAAACAGATAACTACTTCCTTAGAGTACTGTACTCACTGTCGTGTTAGATGAATCAGTCTCCGAGTGACCTTGGGGCATAGCACCATTAGCTGAATATCCACCACCCAAAACTACAGCTAATAATGAAAACAGACACTTAAAGTTATTAGTAAAGTCTGATTGCTGCGTACAGAACATATGCATGATGCTGAAAGATAAAAAGGAATCATGGTAAAAACGATGAATTATTTTACTTAGAAAAGTTGTTGAGGCTCTTCTCATTTACCCTTTCATATGAAGAGAGAAAAGAAACTTATGGTTTATTCGCATGAACAAATATTGGATGATTCATATATTAGTGGACACATGAGCTTGTATATTTTTATTAACATCTGGCTAACATTAAGAGTGATACTCAGCCACGTCATGAGAGCTCCTTCATAATCAGTGGAACATACGGGGAGGAATTTTTAAACAGCATTCTAATAATCAGCAAAAAAACACTTGGGTCCAGAACCACAACAGAAGAGAAATTGAGACCTTTTGGGGCCAGAGTGTACCAATGATAGAACTGTAGGGTATCGTACCTTGTGAGGAATATTGCTGTTGTGAAGGTTTTTTGGGGGTTGCAACGCCAACCCTCATTGGTCTGCTGGAACAAAACACACCATTCATTTCAGCCATGGCTCGGGACTTTTCATTCTCATCCCCAAACCTCACAAATCCATAACCTTTTGTACGACCAGTATTCACATCAACCACCACCTTTGCCCCTTTGACAGATGGATACCTACTAGCAAAGGTTTCCTGCAACAGTGCATCAGTAACATCTGGAGCTAAATCTCCAACGAATATTGACAGGTCAGAACCGGCTTCAGGGCGTCTTTCACCGTTGCTAAAGCCTGCCCAGTTTAAGCGAAAGGGTTGTTCTGTATTTGGCATCATGACGCCATTGTAGCTCTGCAGTGCTTTCTCTGCAGCTGCGTGAGAATTGAACTCAATGAACCCATATCTCTCTGATTGGCCAGTCTGCTTATTGCGGATAATCTTAACAGAAACAACCTGCATGTTTGTGCGTCAGAAGTGATTCAGGAAGTATAAAACAATGATAAATTTGACCAAACGCATAAAAAAGCAATCTTTAGAGGTATTAAAAACGGCAAGGATGTCTATAATTATCAATAACAATGTTGTGTGGAGACTGCCAAAGCTATTATAAGCCACTGGATAAAATGCTGTCTAGACTCCAAATTACACTGAGAGAATAAAAGAGAAAGAGACTAAAGCTGATAATCTTGTTTTGCCTTTAATAGTACTTAAAAACAAAACTTACAGAATATCGTCAAGCAACTGGACGTTACAAAGCAAGCACTCATAGTGCCATATTCATTAAAAAAAAAAAAAACATTTGCAGAGCAACTTTCAACCTGCTTAAATAAGGAACCGCATCCAGACAGGAACAAAATTCATCCCGATGAGCATGATTCTTCTGGATTAGAACTAAGCTCTAATTGAGATTCGCTTAAATATTACGGTTAAATCACCAGTACTAATCTTTTCTTTCAAATAATAAAGAAGTTGTAAGCTCTATTCGAGATCCAATCAATTTTCCAAATTCTATGACGAAAACACAGCATAAACAACTCAACATGTAACTCGTACTACAAAAACGAACATCAACTAACAAATTACAGTAGTATGCTCAACTTAAGATCCAGACAATTCTCCAAATTCTACGACGAAAGCACAGCACAAACAATTTAACAACAAGCAACTTCTAATACAATCAAACACGCATTAAACAATCCACAAAACAACAAAAACGAACATCAACTAACAAATTACAGTAGTAAGCTCTGTTTAAGATCCAGTCAATTCTTCAAATTCTACCACGAACACAAAGCACAAACAACTCAACAACAAACAACTTGTAAAACAAAAAAACAATCACTAATCAATCACACAAAACGACAAAAAACGAAACATCAATTCACAAATTAAAAACACTCTCACCTCTCCAGATCCAGAGAAGCACGAGTGCAAATAACCGTCGTCCATCCACTGCTGCAGATCTCCGATCCAGATCGTCTTGTTATCTTCGCTCGAGCCTTGAATCTGATGATTCTGCTGCTTCATCTGATGCTGCTGCTGATACTGCTGCTGCTGATGCTGCTGTGGATGATAGTACGGCACGTAATGCTGATTGTACATCATGTGCGGCTGAATCGGATACTGCATCGCCATCCACTGCTGCTGGTACTGCATCGCCGCCCACTGCTGCTGCTGCTGAATTTGCTGCTGTTGTTGTTGTTGCTGTTGCTGAGTCAAATCTCCGCCGTTCATTTTTTGATGTTGACGAAAATACCCCTACGATTGAAGGTGGAGAGTTTGTGGGGAGCTGCAGGGGTACGTACCTGGTCGGATGAACCAGGTTTCAGAGAGAGAGAGAGAGAGAGATTTGAAGAAGACGGCTGACGGGAGAGTAAGAAGATTTAGGGTGGATTCAACGTGGGGTTAATTTGCAAAAAGGTGCCTTGTGTTGTTTCTAATTAACAAATGCTACTTGGTGTAGTTTTATTTTGCAAATACTCTTCTAAAATTAGCAAACAACCTCTACTATTGTGTTTCAATTTTTTCTAAGAAAGTTATATCAATAACTAATCATCTTTTGTGCATTGAAAAGGTTTAAATTTATTTTGATAAAGTTAGAAATGTGATGCGAGGTTAGGTAGCTAAATTTAGGCTTGGGTGTACATTTTCGAACTCTATAGCCCTAAACCGAGAGCTGCATAATGAGGCGTGTCTCGTTTACAACTGAGATGGAGGTATATTTTTCTGACGAGTAGTCGTTTGTGGTAGTGTTTAAGTGATTTTGTGTGTGAGTTTAGATATATGGCTTGACTTGAAGAAGCTCCAAGATGCCTATGTATTCCTAAAGAGGAATTAGGTCGTCTATAGTTCTTTTGTTCAAAATAAGTTGATATAGTTAGCCTATTTGAGGGTGTCAGAATTGTGATCAAAAGAATGGGGAAGCCGAAAGAGAGTCCCTATTTTTATGACTCGTGTTAGTTTTTATATTATTCATAGTTCTTGCTTAGTTATTAAGGCGGTGATGGAGATAGGTGAAGAAGATAATAAAAAAAATAATTGCCATATTTTTCAAAATGTGGGATATTGGTGACCAAATGTGATGGTGGAAATAGGTGACTACAGAAAAGAGTTAGTGAACTAGAGTGGTGATAAATGGTGGTGAAGTATGGCGTTTTTGTTGCCTAGTGTTCTTTTTAAGTGAGACATGGAGACTTTAAGGTGAGGGAACTGAGTGACTAATAACTTCAGGTGGTGAAAAAAGGTGGTAGTGAAGCAAGCGTTGAAACATGAAGCACACACCTAACAATATGCATTACCATAATTAATATTAGAAATCAGTACCAAATTTTGTCTTTGCTGATTTTAAAAGTAATGATTGTGTTTGATTTCACTTTTAAGGTGAATCTTTAATGGGTGAAAACAATTGAAGAGATTTAAAATTGGTGTAAGTCACAAAAGTGTGTTTTTGTTTATTTCTATGTTTTTTAATTTTTATGGTGCATGAGTGAAAAATTATTTTATGTAGCCCCTACATGAATTACGTGGTGCAATCAAATGACAAGTTTAGAAGATCTTTTAAAATTGTAAGCACTAACCTTCTTACAATTTTATCCAAACCATGTTTCAACATAAATAACAGATTTATTGTGTCAAATCATCGTGCACTGGTACGTGAGATAAAGTCTCTCTATAAATAGATTTTTTCAAGATACTTATAATTCATAAATGTGTCAATTCATCTAGTATACATATCCAAATAAAAACTATGGACGTAATGTTAGCATGATACCACCAAATTAATGCATTGTAAGACTTCGTACAACAAATTACGTTTGTTAATGCACGATGATTTAAATTCTTTAAAACAGTTATTGATAATCCATCTTAAAATATTTCTGAACAAGTTTTCCAACCGCGTTTAAACGTTTAGAAAGCAAAATCAAACGCCGCCAATGTTTTCTCAACAAAATTGACAAAACAAAATTTATAAAAAATATATTTGAACAATCTATGCATAACTATATTTCTTGTAGTAATTGCAAATTAATTAAATGTAGTTGTAGTATTTGCAAAGTTTCAAATTTCATGTGGTGTATTTGCTAGTAAAATCAAATATTGAGTAGTTATTTGTCAATCAGAAATGACATGGGGATAAGTTTTGCAATTTTAGTAATTAACGTGTGGCGTAGTACTTGACAGCGTTGACTGCGAGCCGTAGATACAGACTGGGTTTATTACGACCGTCGATTAGGTGAGAACAGCTATCATGTGGGCCCAGACTGATTGCGGTGGTCAAATGGGTCCCATTACTATTTTAGATCTGATCGTTAGATTTGGTTTGGAGAGAACAGGCACAGCTACTGGTTTTGAATTGAGGGTTACTGTTTGGACAGTTTCGTGTGTTTGTATAGGGTAAAACTCTGAACTAGGATGAGATAAATTGGGCAAATATAAACATTGAAATAATTTGAATTGGGATCTGAAATATTTATTAAAAAACTGTATTTTTTAAATATTGAGCAATAATTTGTGATAAGTATTAGTTTATACTTGATAGGCTACACCTTCAAAGTAAAACGTCAATATTATTTACATAATAACAACGACATAAGTTTGTAATCTCAATTTCCTCTCTCCTTAAACAAGATTTGTTGTTTGTAATCTCAATTTTCTCTCTCCTTAAACAAGATTTTATTAAGAGAGGCCGAGAGTATAAATTGTAATCTCAACTAATTGAAGTTTAAATGAACCAGAACGAGAACCACTTAAGACGAGCACATGAATCCACGATTTTTTTTTTTTTTTTCATATCGATTGATTGAAATGTTTTTGCTTAAGTAAACAAAGATTTGTTTTGAAGAAGTATCAATAAGTGTTTATATCATTTAAAAATTATATCGACGGCAATACCTTGTAATCATCAATATTTTTCAACGCAAGAAAGAATTTTCCATCAAAATTGAGAAATATCGAATTTCAAAATAGTCATTGCATATTCATAGTCATTGCATTGCATGTTCACTCTTGTTTTAGTATTTTATACAAATATTGTAACTAAATATTTTACATATGATTTAATGAAGGGTGACGATATTGCCAGAGCAAAAATTGTTGGAAGAAGAGCAATTGTTTTATTATCTCTATTTTACCCCTCATAATTAAAGAATCCTAAAATCCATTTCCTTAAATCTACCAATCACGTTATCTTACTAGCATCCCTTAATTTTAGCAACAAACAATTATATTCCTTTATTTCACAATCAAAGTTATTTTATATATTTAGTACTTGTTTGGTAAAAGAACAAATATATAATTTAATATCTTGACACAGATTATTAATTAAGAAGTCTAATTTTAACATGTTACAATTAAAAAACAAACAAAATTTTTATTTGTTAAATATCGAAGTACACTTACAATAATCATAATTATATGATTATCTTAATTCCAGCCAGCTATTATACTATAATAGAGTAGAATTATTCTAAAAGTGAATTCGAATATATATATATATATATATATATATATATATATATATATATATATATATATATATATATATATATATATATATATATATATGTTTATATATTATGTAGATACAAAAAAGTGACTTGACTAACTCTATTCTTTTATTTTTATTGATTTTCATGCCGGCCTAAAATAAATAACATTAAAAAGTATCATTATTCAATAAATGACATTAATTAAAATGAAGTATAAATTTAAATATTAAATCCACGAAACTAGGTTATAAGAATATGTACTTAAATTTATTTATTTTTGCTAATTTTGAATTACAGTATTTAATTAAGCTTAAGTTAGAATTTTTGATATTGTAATAAAAACCATGTAACAACAAAAACATTAAGTTAATTAATCTTCCGTACCAATGCTTTTTATGTTTCTCTTGACAATAATGTATGATAAATGTATTAAATGGGAGAGAGGTTATTTGTTCCTATAATAAAGGGTGTCAATTAAGAAAACAAATATATTTAAAAATCTCATTTCTATATTCCTTAATTAAAAAGGGTAAATTAGAGATATCTAAAAAATTGCTCTGACTCCAACAATTTTTGCTTTGGCAATATCGGTAGCCTTTAATGAACTATCAAATACGCAAATATGGCATAAATTTCTGACAAATCAAGGATTATACAAGAAAGGAACTATGTCTTGTCTTCACGTACTCTGTACAATCTCCATTTGGTTTGTACAATTAAGGGAAATACGAGGAATATAAAAAGTAGGCATACCAAATTCACCTAAAAAAGAAAAAAAGAAAGAATAGGCATACCATTAAAAAGCAATGCAAATAAAGGGAATTTTTGATATTTCCTTTTTGTAACATGCCAAACACGTCTTAATATAGTTGTTGACGTTTGCAAATTGCATGGGGTACTACTGTATCAAAGGAGACTTGGACCGGATCTTAGTCAAAAGGAGGGGAATATGGATCCATGCATCTTGTTTAATGATTTATTTTTATTTTTTGTAGTTAATGCAACTTGTTTATTTTTAT
The DNA here is from genome assembly GCA_946800315.1 of Misopates orontium. Classification (NCBI taxonomy): domain Eukaryota; kingdom Viridiplantae; phylum Streptophyta; class Magnoliopsida; order Lamiales; family Plantaginaceae; genus Misopates; species Misopates orontium. Next base: position 758,873 of record OX326948.1, on the reverse strand, counting down.
TTTTGACGCCTAATGTATCTTATATTTTGACAAGGAAATTACGATGGCGTTTTCAAACTTTTAAAAAGACTCAACTATTTGCATAAGTATTTCGACTTATTTATAAATCAGGTTTCTTTGGTCAAAATTTTTTTTAAGCTAAAATTCTCACAATTTCTAAATTGATATGAACCTACCTTTTTATATAGCTTTTGTTCAATGAAAGAATATAACATTTGTAGCTTCTAAATTATTTTTCAAATGTACTCGACTTATGATTTAAAGTTGATTCTGAAACTTAAATTTAATTATGATTATCTATTGCTTTGACAAGAGTTTGCAAACTCAACTTTTGACTTAAAGTTGATTTTGAAACTTATATATAACAATTATGAGTCCTTATTGCATCACTTTGTTTTAAGTAGTCAATTATTTTTAAAATGTGCAAAAGTGTACTTGTACAACTTATACAATTGTGGGGATAATGGAGTCTACTGTTTTTATTTTTCTTTTTGAATATATGGAGCCTACTAATTGGAAACTGCAAACTGAAGTTTCAAATTGTAAAGCTTCAATTAATTTTATTCAAACTCGAATTCGCTATAATATAACAAAATTTTCATCAACAATCAGTTTGCTCAAATAATTTTAAGGAATGCTACAAGTTCCAATCTAAGGAAGTATAACACTACAGCCAAAAATCCAACATAGTGAAAACTCTGTTAGATCCTGAGAGTCAAATGAATCAATGAATATATAAACCTATACCAAACAAACTATATACACACAGGCTGGGCTGGACACATTTACAACTTGTAATCTTAATGTAAAAAACTTTCGTAACGTGTTCCGTTGAGTGTCTTCTTTATGTCGTCCCAATTTTCGACTTGTGAAGGCAAGGATCCTTTGTGTATCTTTACCTGGCGACTGTTCAGGTCCTGTTGTGGAACTCGTAGAAAATCTTGAACGTCGATCAATTTCTAAAGGAAAAAGGAAAAGTAAATTAAGGGCAAGAAAGGTTAGGCTGCGCAAATTCTTAAGAATGAGATCTGAAATGTCTTACAGTTCGATTCTTTACTACGTCCTCATAGTAGAGGATAATATGTCGAGTGCTCTTGAAATACTCCAGCGATTTGGTAACCAAATCTTCGACTTGTTTCAGATTGGGTATAAGAAGTGTCGTGTTGATAGTTGGTTTGAACTTAGCAAGTATCTTGGCCTACACAACAACAAATGGCGTGAGTGCATGAGATGAAAAGGAGAAAGATATTAGAAAGAATAGAGGAACGAGAGAGGACCTCTTGGCGCGAGTGCACGTGAGACTTGTGAGTCCCATTCAGTGGCCTGGTATTCTGGTCATAAGAATTAGCGAGTATTGAGATCATACGGCGCAAGAGATTCCTTCGGAAAAGAAAAATTGCGGAGACTCCTTTGGCATTGAAGTATTCCACTATTTCTTCATGGTGTTGCATTAAGCCCTACAGAAAGTTGGGAAAAAGTAAGAAATGACTTGGCTATTTCATTCTTCAGCTGAAAGTAGAGTTATTCTAAGCATATAGAACAGAGAACGAAGCATCTTATTTCCCGCAAACTCTAAGAAGTACTGGTCTATGGAATGGCTATTAAGGGGAGAAGCGTACTCTGGATAGAAAAAGCAAGATCACTAATATACATACTGAACTAGTTTAGCCAAAGGAACAAGAAATGTATGAATCCAAAAATATCAAATTTGATTGCAACACAGAAACATAACGTTGAAATTAGAGTTAAGGAATGTTAGCTCAGTTCAGCTATTGTAAGAAACTGATAACAGGAACACAGAACTAATTGAACATTTGAACACCCATTGGATAAACTAGTGGTTTAAACATTTAATGCACTTAACCATGCATGGATTTATATTACAAAAGAAGCTAGCTCCGCCCACAACGGGCAAGAAAAGGGATACAATCATACAACATAAAGTGTAACGCTAATATGCTTGAACTGTGTTTTGAGAAACGTATAGAGTTAGCTCTATCTACTTTGGACAATATAGTTAAATTTTCTTTGATAATGCTCTGAATACAATCATCCACATAAAACATGCAACTATATAGCTATGTACAAAACTAGAGCAAAAGTAAGATCTTTGTCATTTCTATACAAGCATACACTATCATCGCACAAGAACGTCTACTATATACAAAATGATACTCACCTGATTAAGCATCCATTTCAACCCAACTGCAGCAGTGCACTCATTCTTGGAGGCACTTGAGAACCAATCTAGATTATAGATCTTATCCAAAGTTTCCACAATAGTCGAAATGTTACTCCTCCGCACCTTAACCGAGAATATCTCCCCATTGGAGCTTACATTGGTATGGCTATTCAACAATGTCTCAAACCATCCGCTACCAGACCTCTGCGTCGACAAAATGGCGAAATTCCGAACAGGATTACACGCACATTCGCCCCTATCAGATCACCAAGGAAAAATTAGTACACACAAATCCTACATAGATTTTTCCAGTCCAAATCTAATGCCAAACAGTGTGTCATTTCTTTGTGCCACCGCTAATATTTACGCCACGTGCATCTAGCGATAAAACCTTCCACCTTATATACACGCGTTGGTGGAATACTAATACACGCGTTGGTGGTAAGATAGAAACATAAAGATACACGTCTTGAAAACCTTCCACCTTATATACACGTATCGCAAATTTAACAGTGGCGCGGACGATTAAAACACTGATTTTGGCACAAAATATTTGAAACTTTTGCAGATTTAAGTAGCTTTACCTACTGAAAGTCCTTGGTTTTGGAAAATGAACATAAACTCTCTCAGATGCTTCAACATTAGCAGCCTCTTCTTCACATGTTTTATCCAACACTTGCACACTCAACATACGCCCATTCGACCTTCCACCAATTTGCCTCACACAAATTGAACATATGTAAACCCCACAAACCATAGCAAATATCAAAACCACCATTCTCAATACCAGTGGATTCTTCTTTGGAGACTGAAACTCAAAAACACCAAAAAAATGTCAAGAAAACAGAGAAAATCTCCAACAAAATCATTTCTTTAAAAAAAAGGCATCATATTTTTCCAATGTACATAAACATTTAAAAATTTAAATACCCATATCAGTTTTTGCATTGTAAGTACTAATGAAGGTGTAAAAATCATACCTTTGGTGAAAAACAGAGATCATCAGCCATATTTGTATGTTGTAATGCCCACAAAAAAGAAGCCCAGATTCAAATCCTTTTAACCCTTTTCTTTTTAGCTTTATTCATCCTAATTATGACCCTTTTTTTCTCTATTTTTTTACATGTAACTGTAGAGAGAAAGAATAATGAAAAAGATTTGAGCTTTTTTTATTTTTTTGAACAAGAACAATATGACGATGAGCTGCTTTTGAGTAGACCCTTGTCACTCTTTTCTTGCAGTATAATTATTAGTATTATTAATATGTTCGCTTTTCAAGACATAAGTTCCTTGAGATTTAGTGTTGTCTTTTTCTTGTGGAGTGTAGATTACTTCTATGTATATGTGTGTGTGTGTGAAAGAGGTTTGTGAATTTTGATGTTTAAGGATCCGAATAGAGGGACAAAACGTTTAAAATGATGCCGTGCCGTTCGCGTTGATTTTGTCAATCAATGCTATGTTTTTAGCCTTTTTATTTAAAGTTTCTTAGGAGTAATCTATAATTAGATTGTAATATTGGAATAAGATAATAACAACTTAGTGTTGTATTATTAATAGTTTTTCCAATGTAATTTTTTTTTGGTTTACGACCACGAGGTTTTTCAAGCCTAGAGATGCTCGACACAATCCTCGCTCATAGGTTGATGTTGTCGCTGGCTCGAGGAAATTTTGTGATCATAGGAATGAAGTTTAGAAGGTTATGCTAAATAAATTGCTCTACTTAGAAATACTACAAGTATAGTGTGCAAAAAAAATAAATTTATTTTTAACTTGTTAAGGTTACTACTTGATTATTTTGGGAAGGTATAATAATTGATTAATATATTGCTAATGTAGTAATGTGAGTTGAATGGTTTTCAATATATTAGTTGACCGTCTTTAAATGTTGGAGTTACTATGAGATGAGAAATAGGGCTGGCATCATTAATGATTATTCTGCTCATCATAAATGCATCTAAATTTACGGAAAGATAATAGCTAAGTGGGCCACAAGGCGACCATCTGTGGTGGGCTCGGCTAAATCCACTTAGCCCATGAAGGGCCCAACAAAAAAGATTTGTGGCCCAACTCTTTAGGTGGAGACAACATCCTAGGCATGTGTACTATTTTTCAAGTTTTTAAGAAGTATTAATCTAAACTTTAAGCAAAAGCTCATTTTAAGTGATTTCAAACCTCGGACTTTATGCAAAAAAAGTCTTTAGAACTGATAAAAATATCAAACTCAGTGATCCTCGTGGCCTCGTGTATAGCATATCATGAGCAAAATAGTAACTAAGAACTAATTTTAATTTGAGAATACCATAACTTCACTTTCTCCTATATATAGTATTTTAGGAGCATCAACTATGGTTTTAATTACATGCTGGCTAAAAAATCTCCAATCTCATCAAACTCTTCTTTGTTCTCTTCATGCTAGCAAAATATAGTTTTACAATTGCATGAAATAATTCCTCAAATTTTAGAGCGTATAGCTAGCTTTGTCCGTCTTTTTGAAATAGTTTTGAACTATTCTATCCTTATAATTATTTTGCAAAATATAAATGTAGTACTCTAGCTAGAACCATTAACACTTGTCAAAAAAAAAAAAGAAGCTATAACCATTAACCACTATAACTATATGGGATATGTGTTAAATAATACGGATCACAACTCAAACCCCTCTCAATAGTCAATTCTCTTAATTCTGTATTCTTCAACCACTCACCAATTTTCCAATTGAAGCTTTTATTTTTCTCCAGCGCAAAACAAATGGATTCTGATTCTGATCCACCAACCAAAATCATCCACGACTTCCCCCCTCTCTTCCGGGTCCACAACACCGGCCGCATCGAAAGATACCTCCAGCACGACTTCGTTCCGCCATCACACGACCCCCAAAACGACGTCGTTTCAATAGACGTCGTCGTCTCGCCGCAAAACCGCGTTTCAGCTCGAATCTACCTCCCCAAAACCACCACCACTGAAATACCGAAACTACCCCTCATCATCTACATCCACGGCGGAGCTTTCACAATCGAATCAGCCTTCTCTTCGTTTTATCACTTCTATTTAAACAAACTAGCTTCAAAAACCGGATCTTTAATCGTTTCAATCGAGTACAGATTAGCCCCGGAGCATCCGATTCCGGCTTGTTACGACGATTCGTGGAGTGTACTAAAATGGGTCGAACCCGGATCAGGGTCCGACCCGTGGATAAACGACTACGCGGATTTTGAACGTGTTTTTTTGGCTGGCGATAGTGCCGGAGCAAATATTGCACATGACATGGTAATTCGTGCTAGTGGGGTCGGATTGGGTTTTAAAATAAAGGCTTTGGTTTTGATCCACCCGTTTTTTGGGAATGGTGGGCCCGATAAGTTGTGGGATTTTATTTGCCCCGATAGGACCGGGGCGAATGATGTTAGGTTGAACCCGGCTGGTGATATGGGTCTCTTGTCGGGTTTGGGATGTGAACAAGTGTTGGTTTGCGTTGCGGAGGGAGATTTCTTGAGAAAGCGTGGTTTGTACTATTACGAGGCGCTTAAGAAGAGTGGTTGGAAGGGCGTGGTTGAGTTTTTTGAGACGCGAGAGGAAGGACACGTTTTTCATTTGTTCGACTCGACTTCTGAGAAGGCTGCCTTTTTGTTGAAACGGATCGTTTGTTTTATGAATTGCGAAAAACATTTAAAGTCGCGCTATTGATGTCTCCCTCGCAAGGCTATAATATGTAGTAGTAAATCATGTTATGTCGCAATATTAGTGTATCTTGCTTGTGCAATCCTGGAGTTCATGTTAGTGTACCATTGTTTTTTGATTTTGTTCAACAATAGATTCATGACATGTAAGATACCGTAAACTAGGTTTCAATTGTTGTAATTCACATGCTGACAAATTCTGGTATGCATGACTATCATCGAAAATAAAGAAATAATAGTGAATTGAATATTACATCATATCGTAAATGATACTAAAATCTACGTACTAATAAAATTCGTGGATGTTGTAATTTTTGAAAACATGTATACTACTACTTAGTAGTTAGTACAACCTTATTGATAATACAATGCTACTAGTGAAGTACCATCAAATTGAGTTCGAGCACTTTCTTCCAACCTTAGAGACATGTTCTATAAATTGTATCTTATAAACAAGCGAGAAGGATATATATATATTTTTTTTAATTTATGAAATTACTGAAGTCTATAATGTGTACAAGTTATTTTGCTTCCTTTGTCGGAGCGTGAACTCATATTGGTCATGTGCTTTGTATACGTGCGTCGTTTGTGAAGTGTCTTTAAAGACAAGTCATTGGAAGAATTATCATATAAGTTGGATACTGCTGCAAGGGATCTTGACTGGGACACTCCCCTTCTCAAGGTGTCTCAGAAAACAAAGCCAATTAATGCGTTGACATGTTGTCCATAACTTTCTTCTTAATGGTGTCGGTCGTTACTGGAGTTGCCCTGCAAGTGTTCAAAACCTATACTATTCTATAGTGGGGTTGTTGGAGTAAATGAATTATTGACTGAGTCTTCGATCATCGAATCAGTTCAGTTAACTTTGAAAACTCTGTTTGTAAAGATAATATTGTATACCATAAGTTTCTCCTTCTGTTTAGTTTTTTAGTTAACATGTAAGCTTATTTATGCACATATTGTACAGAGTTAAAGTTAGTGAGTCAGAATTATATATTCCATCAGTGAGCTTTCTTTATTTCCCAAATTCTGACGGAGAAGAGCCGACCACATCCTTGACAATGTTGTGCTATTAATCTCGTTCGATACTACCAGTTATGGGGGGAGGTCGTATAGTAGAATGGGTGGGTGCCTTCTACAATTCGACGGGGTTGTATGATCATGATACGTGTTATCACCGGTATATTTGGGGAGCTATACCAAAGGCATTAAAAGTAGAAGATTTAAATAAAGATACACTAACAAGAGAAGATACAGAGTTATAAAATGGCGCCTAATCCTTAATATTAACGACAATCTGTAGTTTTTAGCCGCGCGGAGAATTTAAAATTTGTTAGTTTATTCTATTTCCCCAAGAGGAAAAAACTGATTTCAACTTCTATAGTTCTAGGCCCGGGCAATTTCAAATTATAATTAGTTAGTCTGTTTATATTTTTTATTCAATGAAATGTTTGTTTGTTATATGGTAGGGGTGGCAACATGGTTCTGGATCTAAGAAACCATCGAATCTGATCCAGAACCATCATGTTGGAACTACAAAGAATCATGGCAGACCGGATCCAACTTAAATTGAATGGTTCCATATTGCGTTAAGACTTACCTCATATCTATGGTCAACTTGTAAGAGATTAAAGTATATCCCTAAAAATTTGTTACAAAAAAATAAACTATGTTTTAGCCTCCAAACTATTAAATAATTGCATTTACACATCTAAATTTTTAGTAGTTATATTTTACCACTAAACATTAAATAATAGCACCCAATATATTTATGAGTAATTATAATTTCACCCCTTAACTATCAATAAACATTGCTTCTCCACCCTTATATTCTTAAGAAACTATATTTCAGGCCCCAAACTATCAGATAATCACACTTGCACCCCTAAATTTTTGAGTAATTATATTTTACCACTAAACATTAAATTATTGCACCCATAAATATTGACAGTTAAGGGGTAAAAAATGCAATTACTCATAAATATAGAGGTTTAGGTGCAATTATTTAATGTTTAGTGGTAAAATATAATTACTATAAAATCTAGGGGTGCAAATACGATTGTTTGATAGTTTGGGGGCTAAAACATAGTTCCATAAGAATATAGGAGTGGAGATGCAATTTTTGATAGTTACAGGTGAAACATGTAATTACTCATAAATATAGGGGTTTGGATGCAATTATTTCATATTTAGTGGTAAAATATAATTACTTTAAAAAATTAGGGGTGCAAATGCAATTATTTGATAGTTTGGAGGCTAAAACATAATTTCTTAAGAATATATGAGTGGGGATGCAATTATTGATAGTAATTTGGTGAAAATGTAACTACTCATACATATAGGTTTGGATGCAATTATGTTGATTTGAGTTGATATGGGTTGAATTGGTTGATGTAGGTTGATTTAGGTTGATGTGTAGGTGGATTTAGGTTGGATGAATTAAAGTTGAATTTATAATGGAATCAAAATTTTGGATCCACATTATGGGTTGATTTAGGTTGATGTGTATCGTTGATTTAGGTTGGATGAATCAAAGTTGAATTTGTAATGGAATCAAAATTTCGAATCCACTTTAAAGTTGGAACCATTTCAGTTAATTCCATTTAAGGTTGACTTGGATTCAACTAGGTAAAACAATTTGTCACACCTACTTATAAGTAATGATTGGTAGGATTGAGAAGAAGTAACTTCGAATCACTACTTGTGCATTTTGAATCTTTACTTTCTTCTCTTACTCCTCAATGGCTTCAAACTCAAACGATGTAATAATCCATGATTTCTCACCCCTCATGATAGAATACAAAAGCGGTCTAATCGAAAGATTGGTCGGAAAAGGATTCGTTCCACCATCTATCGATTCATTAACTGGAGTTCGATCCAAAGACATTGATACTTCACCAGAAAACAAGATATCCGCACGGATTTACCTACCTAAGAACGTAGATTCAAATGAGAAACTTCCGATTCTCGTATACTTTCACGGTGGCGGTTTTGTTATAGAATCTGCTTTTTCTCCTCTGTACCATAACCACCTTAATTTCCTGGTGGCGGAGGCTAATGTTGTAGCGGTGTCAGTAAACTATAGACTAGCCCCAGAACACCGCTTCCGATCGCATACGAGGATTCTTGGGTCGCACTAAAATGGGTTGCTTCTCAATTTAGTGATGTGGGAAGTGAAGAATGGATAAAAAGTTATGCTGATTTCAATCGTGTTTATATAGGTGGAGACAGTGCTGGTGGTAATATAGCGCATAATATGGGTATAAGGGTCGGCACCCGACCCGAGTTGCTAAATGGATTAAAAATCCGTGGTGTTTATCTTAATTGTCCGTATTTTCACGGGCAGGATCCAATTGGCGATGAAATGTCACACAAAATGTTTCCAAAGAGTTATTTGGATAGACTTTGGCACTATGTATGCCAGAGTACGAAAGGGTGCGATGATCCATGGATAAATCCGAGTATGGATCCGAATTTGTCGAGTTTCGGGTGTCAAAGATTGTTGGTTTATGTTGCTGAGAAGGACTCGTTGAGGGGATGGGGTATACATTACAAGGATGTTTTGCTGAAAAGTGGGTGGAGTGGAGATGTTGAGGTTGTGGAAGTTAAAGGGGAAGATCACGTGTTTAGCGTCTGGTCTCCAACTAGTGAGAACGGGATGGCTATGCTAAAAAGAGTGGCTTCATTTCTCAACGAGTAGTTCACTTTGTCCATCTCATGTATTTCGTAGTATAATGGTTTGAATGAAGTGGCTAAACTATAAATAAAAGGTCTATAGACCTTGTTCTAATAAGAATCCTTAAGTTTATTTGTTGGGTTCATATCCCTCAAATTGAAGTTCATATACATTTTTTTTCCTTATCAAAACCGAAAGAAAAGAAAAGCACTCTTCAGATCCAATAAAAAAGAAAAACCCAATGCTACTTATTTTCACAATATTTTTGAATAATTTCAACAAAAATCTCAAGAAACTATTAAAAAATATTATACTATTTATTTGAACTAACACATATTTTATAAATAAAAAAACACAGAAAATCTTATTATTTATTAGATACCGTCTGCTAAGAGTCTAAGGGAGATGATATATACAGAGCAAAATCCATAATTACAGAGCAATTTTTCTTTGTTTACTACTTTAACCCTTTAATCTAATTGATCAATTAACTTACCTTTTTAGTACCAAGTTACCAGTCAATGATTAATATAATTTTTGGAAACTCAATTAAGTCGGTCTTCTTTCCTATTTATCATTTTGGAGGATTATATTTCTTTACACAAACATAGTAAATAATCTTGTGAATAAGTTGTCTATTAAAATCTAAATAAATAATCATCATTTAGAAAGAAAAAAAATGAACATCAATAAGAAAGAAGTTGTGTTTGTGGTATGTTACTAGTTTATACAAGGTGATTCATTTATTTGACAATAATTTTCTTATTTTAATGAAAATACTCTTTTTTTTTTTCTTCCGAATTCACGTTCACTAGAGGCCTTTTTTCTATTAATTAGGTAAAGGTGAGCCTTTTTCTTCTACTCCATTTTCAAGAAGTATAAACAACACGTAAAAAAATTGTTAAGTATTGAAAACAAATCGAGAACTTGAATTTTAAGGAATTAAATAATCTTTTTCTTTTGTTCATAAGAATCGGAAAAACAAAGTGAATAACAAAAAGAACATTCATAATAATCCATGAAGAGAAGATAATGTCAAGCACGAGAATGATTTGATATTTTAATTTTGGAAAAAATCATCAATTGAGAATTTATTTTATTTATTTGGTTAGTCATACATGAAAAAGATCTCAATCATTGTAAATAAGAGTATTTCTATTTTTGATTGTTCAATATAGGAGAAGTTAAGGAGTTAAGAAAGGAAAGTAGATTAATTTGTTGATATGGGAGGAGCAACTAAGGAATTAAAAATAAAGACAGATTAGTTTATTAATTTAAGAAGGGTAAAGTAGTAAAAAAAGAAAAATTGCTTTGTAATTATGGATTTTTGGTCTGTATATATCATCTCCCAAAGTCTAATGCCATAATATTATTTTATATGAATTAAATTTCACAAAAAGTATTTACTGATCATAAAAATATTACAGAGTTTTGAAAGTTAAAAGTGGCACGCTCTCGACAATTTATTCATCAAGTCCATACTATATGTTGAATCATTCGTCACTGTCTTCGTAATAGAGGTGACATGGTTTCACTTAGCTCGATCTGCTGATGTATATATGGTACTACCTATGAATGTTTATTAAAAGTCTAAGAGCAACCGCGTTACTTATATCATCATGTTTCCTTATGCCATATTTGTTTTTAATTGTACAATCGAACAACCATAAATACCAAAATCATATTCCTTTTTTTTTTTGAGATTCTATACAAGCAAATAGCTATAAAAACCAAATCATTCTCTTCTTTCTTTGCCAGATTTTGTCTTAATAACACAATCCGAAAGCCATAAATACCAAAATCTTCACATGTTTTTAAATCATAATATCCCTTTTTTCTCTATATAAATAAGTTGAACCCTCTCAATTGCTTCTTCACTTTCATCTCTAGTTTTGTTTTAAATACTCCAATGGGCATCAACTCGAACGAGGAAGTACTCCATGATTTCTCTCCTTTCATGATACAATACAAAGATGGTCGAGTCGAAAGACTAATGGGAAAAGAGTCCACGCCACCATCTGTCGATGAATTGACCGGAGTTCAATCCAAAGACATTGATATTTCACTGGAAAACAACATATCCGCACGGATTTACCTGCCTAAAAATGTCGTCCCAGACAAGAAACTCCCCCTTCTTGTGTACTTTCATGGTGGCGGTTTTGTGGTGTTATCTGCATTTTCTCCAATGTACCATACTCACATTAATCTCCTTGTCGCGGAGGCTAATGTTGTCGCAGTGTCCGTGAACTATAGATTAGCTCCAGAGCATCCGCTTCCTATTGCGTACGAAGATTCTTTCGTTGCACTTAAGTGGATTGCTGCTCAACTTAGTGATGAGGGAGGTGAGGAATGGATAAAAAATCATGCGGATTTGCATCGCGTTTATTTAGGTGGTGACAGTGCTGGTGGAAACATAGCCCACAATATGGGCATACGGGTGGGCACCCAACCCGAATTGTCAAATGGATTCAAAGTCCGTGGTATTTATCTTAATTGTCCGTATTTTCACGGGCAAGATCCGATAGGAGATGAAGAGTCGCACGAAGTTTTTCCTAAGAGCTTTGTGGATAGGCTTTGGCACTATGTGTGTCAGGGTACTAAAGGGTGTGATCATCCGTGGTCGAATCCGGAAATGGATCCAAATTTGTCGAGTTTGGGGTGCGAAAGATTGTTGGTTTATGTTGCGGAGAAGGATGTGTTGAGGGGATGGGGTGTGTATTATAAGGAGGCTCTGATTAAAAGTGGATGGAGTGGAGATGCCGAGGTCGTGGATGTTAAAGGGGAAGATCACGTGTTTAGTGTTATTTGCCCGACTAGCGAGAATGCAATAGCTATGCTAAAAAAAGTAGCTTTGTTTCTTAATCAGTAGTTTGTTATATTCATCTCATATATTTCAATTCATAGTAATGAAGCGACAAAAGGATAAATTAAAGGTCTAATAAAAACCTTGTTTCAGTAAGAATCATTCAATTTATTTATTTTCTTTCTTACATTAATTCTTGGAGTTACTTGTTTGTTATAAGTGAATGAGATATTATGGAAATTATTTTATGCAATCGTTGCACGATGGGGTGACACAACAAGAGTGTTATTGGTGTAGATACGTGGTTTGGATGAGATTGTGAGGTAGTTAGGGCCTAGATTATAGGAAAACTACGTCATCAATGCAATGGTTGCATAAAATAAATTTTCGTTATTTTGGCGGGCTAATATGCTTGTTTTCCATAACAATATCATGAAATCGACTAATAGTAAATGGTTGTATAAAAAAATAAAAGAAAATTGCAATTGGAAATGATTGTGGAGGCGTAAATTCCAAAAGAAGGAAAAAATTGATCATATCACAAGCCTTATTAACATACCTAACCAATACGGCGTTCATTTAAAAAAGATTCGTCCTAAATCATAAAACTTAATTACTTATATTTGTAGCTCTTGGGATTCTTGAAGTACCAACGCTCGAGAATTTAGTAATACACAATTTTTATTTCTTAAAATTACTAGTGTAAGTGGTCTTGGCATCAATGAAATATCTAAAGTAATAGAATTTAATTATTCATTCCTTCCTCTATATATTAGTCTATGTAACGTGTCCCTATTAGGGCCGGATGAATTGTGGTTCTCAATTGCAACTAAAAGATCAAACTTCAAAAGGCATTTGTTTTCTGGCCCCACGGCCACCTTTTTCTCCTCTTTAATTCTGAATTACTCCATGACAATAAGGGATTTACATGGGCCCCATTAAAGTAATGAGAAGATATATATAAATAATTATTAGGCTGATATTGCCAGAGCAATAATTATTGGAGCAAAAGTAATTTTTTTATTATCTCTGATTTACCTTTTCATAAATAAGGAATATTCATAATTCATCTCCTTAAATCTTGTAAAATCTGTTTTCTTAATCAATATCCCTCGATTATAGCGATAATTATTTCTATTATGTTAATTGGTTGTCAACGTATGTCTCTATTTTTCGTAAAACTTTTAAATAGAGAAACATATTATTCAATGCAACTACTAGATAATATCTTGGCACAAGTTATTAAAAGTAAAAGTCTTGTTAATCTAATTTTAAATTTTTAAAGGCTGCATGAAAGTAGCAAACAAATAACTGATTTGTAAAACTTACCATATATACAAAAATAATAATCGAAAACATCCCGTTTAAGCCAAATCATTAGTCTAAATTAGAGAACAAGATTATTCAGGAAAAAATTTAAATGTATATATATATATATATATGTATATACATATATTATTTAAATGCAGAAACTTGACTTGAATCATGAATTCACTTATTCTTTTTGTTTTACCTGTCATTCTTGTCTACACTAAAATAATATCTTAAGATTTAGTAATTGTTCAGTAAATAATATTGAATATTACAATGTATAAATTTTAATTATTCTAACATAGAATCCAATTATGATAATATACTTAAAAAACATTCTTTGTTCACTGGTTTACAAAATTTAATTGTGTTTCCAGATCTATTATTTTAATATTGTATAAAAAAAATCATGACAAGAAAAAATGGCATTTAATTAGATTAGTTAATCATCTAATGGTTTGAAAATATCTTGTCATGAGAGAACGTATTAAGTGAGAGAGAGAGAGAGAGAGAGAGCTATAATTAAGGGTTTTGATAATGTAAAGAAAGATATGTAAAAATCTAGCTTTTACTTTCTTTAATTAAGAAAGATAAATTAGAGATATTTAAAAAATTGCTTTGATTCCAACAATATTTGCTCGATATTGTCTTTCAATATCGACGTCCTAATTATTTAGGTGAAGTCTATACCAATTTGTTGACGTAATTAAATGCCATTAAAGTAGCTTTATGATACAGGTTCGGCGATAAATTTATTAAAATTAATTCATTTTGTGGACTGAAAAATGTGGTTAGTGTTATCCTAGGGTGTTTTGATTCGTGATGTAACTTATATACAGTTCTCTACATTACTTGTATTCATTAGCCTACAGTTGTCTACTCTTTTATTTTATTTTTTTTGTGTTCAAAAAAAAAAAATTAGCCTAAAGTTTGAAAGCTTAATTATGTTATCCAAAATAAAAACGTAGAATTTAGTAATTCTCATTTCAGTAGATGAATCACAACAAAGAAGAATTGATCATACAATACTCACCACAACTTTTTAATGTTGGAATATACCCATAATAATTAATTAATCAAGTTTTACCAACCGAAATTGCGATAAGTGTTGGTTAACTTTTTCCAGTGAATTCATATTCCATAATCATCGAGCGAATAGAATTATTAACAAGCTCTAAAGTTACTCAAACAGTGTGCTGATAAATGACGCACAAAAAAAAGTTGAATTCTAATAAATGGATGAATTGTCATTGAGCGATTGGAAGTTATCCTAAAATATACTTTTGATATTGAATAAAAAAGTTACAATTTAAATTGTAGAAATATAATAAAAATAATTTATTTATATATGCCAAAGAATCAATAATAGAGATAAAAAGAAAAAGTCAGTAACTAAAGCTTAGGCATCAAGACAAAATGGTATGGAAGGTACAAAATAGCATCGGCGTGATTCACATACTATAGAACAAACAAACATGTGATGTTGTCAAAAAAGAAAAAAACAAGCATGTGATCGTAACAATATATATCTTCAACTACTGACCACATGTGATTTCCCTAGGATCAAATCTTGTTACATCTCTACCTACAAAATATCAACTTAACCACAAGCTTCTCTAACCATTCAGCAACAATGTCTACTGAAATTCTCCACGATTATTTCCCACTTCTCAGGGTATACAAAGACAACCGCATCGAAAGACTAATGGGCGAGGGATTTACACCCCCCGGTATCGATCCCGAGACGGGCGTCCAATCGAAAGACGTCGTGATTTCACCTGAGAACAACGTATCCGCCAGAATCTACCTTCCCAAGGATGCCACCGCGGGGAAAAAGTTCCCGCTCCTCGTCTTCTTCCACGGGGGCGGTTTTGTTATAGAATCCGCCTTCTCGGCGCAGTACCACCGTCACCT
Source organism: Misopates orontium (assembly GCA_946800315.1). Lineage (NCBI taxonomy): Eukaryota > Viridiplantae > Streptophyta > Magnoliopsida > Lamiales > Plantaginaceae > Misopates > Misopates orontium. Next base: position 743,313 of record OX326948.1, on the reverse strand, counting down.
AAATTTACAGGTGAGTTGTAATTAGAACGGTTAAGTTCGGTAAACTTGATCTACATCTAGGGATCAATAACTTTAAATAGCTAGAATAATTTATTTTGTCTTGAATATCGACTACGATATCACTTTATTATATGTGTTATAAACGGGTACTATCGGGTTAGGGCAACTCAATATATAGACACCTGTTGTCACGAAATAATAAATTGTTTCTGAGTGCTATTAAAATAGTCCTTTTAAAAACTCTACTCATTTCATATAATATTTGCTCTGGTTTAACTAACGTAATCAAATAATAAGTGGATCCTTTATCTGAACTCATGTACGTGTTTCAATAGGTCTTATTATAACTGATTTGTTTATAAATTGACGGATTCATATCTTTACACAATTAAAACATGCGCAAATTAATTAGTGAAAATAATCACAATGAAGTCATAGTTAAATTTTCGATCCCCGCAAGGCTGTTGGAAGGAGTTTAAAACTTTAACCACGGGATCCGCTCCAAAACCGGATTAGTCTGCCCAGTGGGTTCGGATACCGGTTGTTCAAACGAAAAAAAAATTTATATTTCTTAGTTCGTGCAAGTTTTATGATAAATCATCTTGATTTATTCCTTGATTCTTGACGAACAGGTGGCAGAAGCCAACGTCGTTGCAGTATCCGTAAACTACCGATTAGCCCCCGAACACCCTCTCCCAATTGCGCACGAAGATTCGTGGCTTGCAGTCAAATGGGTCGCGGAGAATTCCTATGAATGGATCAAGAACTACGCTGATTTGGACCATGTGTTTTTCTCCGGAGACAGCGCTGGAGGTAATCTAGCACACCATATGGCAATCAGGGTCGGGTCAGAAAAGCTGGATGGGATTAATCTACGCGGGATAATTCTCAACTGTCCGTATTTCTGGGGTAAAGATCCAATTGGGAAAGAAGTACATTTCGACCGGACCATGGCGAAATTTACCGCTGAAGATCTTTGGAAGTTTTCGTGCTCAGGTACATTCGATTGCGATGACCCGATAATAAATCCGGGTATGGATCCGAAGCTTTCGAGTTTGGGGTGCAAAAGGGTGCTTGTTTATGTTGGGGAGAAGGACTTTTTGAGGGACAGGGGTTTGCATTATAAGGAACAATTGAAAAAAAGTGAATGGGAAGGTGAAATAGAAGTTGTGGATGTTGAAGGTGAAAATCATGTTTTTAGTGTTCTTACTCCTGATGGGGAGAATGGGAAGGCTATGTTGAAAAAGGTTGGTGTTTTTATTAATCAATAAGCTTGCTTTTGTTAATCAATTTATGAGTTGGTGGTGTACTTGAATAATCAAACATTATTGTAATAATGTTTTATCTTTGAGTTGGGGATTTTGTGGATGGACTATGTGGTATGGTTGGTGAATGCATTATCGTTTGATGTATGAAGCAATACTCTATTGTTGGCAAGTTGGAGTGTAAATGGCAAATTTTAAGATTTGGTGGGCAAGACTAGTAAAACTTACAAATTCGAGTTACTTTAATCCTAAAGTCCTCTTTTTTAGAGGATTAAATGTGAATACGAGCAAAGTTCAAATGTGAAAGTGCATCATTTCTTACAAGTTCGTACGTAGTTTGCACACGTAATTTTCGATCAAAATTCTTGAACTCGTGCATCATTTCAAAAACTGGAATACTGAAACGTGGATGAATTCTCATCGAGCGATTAGAATTATTAACAAGCACTAAAGTTAGTGAAACAGTGTGCTGATAAATGATGCCAAAAAAAAAAAAAGAAGTTGAATATTAATAAATGGATGGCTTGTCATTGAGCGATTGGAATTATGTTATCCTAAAATATACTCTTGATATAGAATAAAAAATTTACAATTTAAATTGTAGAAATATAATAAAAATAATTAATTTATATATGACAAAAATTCAATAATAGAGTAAATTAACAAGAAAAAGTCACTAACTAAAGCTTAAGGCATCAAGACAAAATGGTATATGGAGAGTACAAAATATCATCGGCGTGATTCACATTCTATAAACAAACATGTGATCGTAACAATGTCTTCAACTACTGACCACATGTGATTTTCCTTAGATCAAATCTTTACCTGGAAAATATCTACTTAATCATCATGCATCCTCACAAGCCTTTCTAACTATTCAACAATGTCTACTGAAATTCTCCACGACTTTTTCCCACTTCTAAGAGTGTACAAAGACAACCGCGTCGAAAGACTACTCGGCGAGGGGTTAACACCCCCCGGTGTCGATCCCGAGACCGGTGTCCGCTCCAAAGATGTCGTGATTTCACCGGAAAACAACGTATCCGCCAGAATCTACCTTCCCAAAGATGCGACCACGGGCCAAAAGCTCCCGCTCCTTGTCTTCTTCCATGGGGGCGGTTTTCTTATAGAATCCGCCTTCTCGGTGCAGTACCACCGTCACCTGAATTTACAGGTGTGTTATAATTTGAACGGTTAAGTTCGGTAATAACTAGAATAATTTATCTTCTCTTGAATATCGACTAAAAGATCACTTTATTATATGGGTTAGGTCAACTCAATATAGACGCATGTTGTCATTCCACCTTTGCGTCTTCTTTCGAGATCTATCCGAAATAGAATTTAGTACTTCTTGGTCACGAAATAATAAATTGTGTTCTGACTGCTATTAAAATAGTCCTTTTTTTTTTGAACAAATTAACATAGTCCTTTTAACAATATTTTCGAGTACTCTAGATTTCATATAATATTTGCTTTGGTTTAACTAACGTAATCCAATAATAAGTAGTGTTTCAATAGGTCTTATTATAACTGATTTGTTTATTTGACGGATTCATATCTTTACACAATTATAACATGTGCAAATAAGTAGTGAAAAAAATCACAATGAAGTAGTCATAATTAAATTATAATTATATGTCTTAGTTCATGCATGTTTTATGATATATCATCTTGGTTTATTCCTTGATCCTTGACGAACAGGTGGCAGAAGCCAACGTCGTTGCAGTATCCGTAAACTACCGATTAGCCCCCGAACACCCTCTCCCAATCGCGCACGAAGATTCGTGGCTTGCAGTCAAATGGGTCGCGGAGAATTCCGATGACTGGATCAAGAACTACAGTGATTTGGACCGTGTGTTTTTCTCTGGAGACAGCGCTGGTGGTAATCTAGCACACCATATGGCAATCCGGGTCGGGTCAGAAAAGCTAGACGGTATAAATTTACGTGGGATAATTCTCAACTGTCCGTATTTCTGGGGTAAAGATCCAATTGGGAAAGAAGTACATTTTGACCGGAGTATGAGGAAATTTAGCTATGAAGATCTTTGGAAGTATTCGTGCCCGGGTACATTGGGTTGTGATGATCCGATATTAAATCCGGGTAAGGATCCGAAGCTCTCGAGTTTGGGGTGCAAAAGGGTGCTTGTTTATGTTGGGGAGAAGGATTTTTTGAGGGACAGGGGTTTGCATTATAAGGAACAATTGAAAGGAAGTGGATGGGAAGGTGAAATAGAAGTTGTGGATGTTGAAGGTGAAAATCATGTTTTTAGTGTTATTACTCCTCATGGGGAGAATGGGAAAGCTATGTTGAAAAAGGTTGGTGTTTTTATTAATCAATAAGCTTGCTTTTGTTTGTCAATTTATAAGTTGGTGTACTCGATTAATTATCAAACATTACTGTAATAATGTTTTTCTTTGAGTTGGGGATTTTGTGGATGGACTATGTATATATGGTTGGTGAATGCATTATCGTTTGATGTATGAAGCAATACTAAATGATGATATATGATGTTTTGCGTATTCCATTTCTTGAAACTTGCTTAAAGTCACTACCACGGAGTTATTTTGGTGGGATTTGAAATTATTATTGGAAGAATATAGTAGACATTCTAATTAAAAGCATGGTGTGTTGAAAGACTGAAAAGAAATGGACGTTATAAGAGTCTCAGTAATATTGGAATTAATAAAAAATACAAAGGCATAAATGAAAATGACAAATTTCGGCAATACAAAAGTATGGGTCGCCTACTTGCGATAATTTATTTACTAACTTTGTTTACGTAATTAAATGTCATGAAAGTCTTAAAGTCGATTTATGATAAGTTCGGTGATCAATTTAATAAAATTAATTCATTTAGTGTACTGAAAATGTTTTTAGGGTTATCATGACTCATGAGGGCGTTGTGAAGTAGTATAACTTTAAAAAACAATGAACTACGTATACAGTTGTGTACATTACTTGTTTTTTACTTTTCAATGCATTAGCCAAGAATTTGAAATGTTATATGGATCGTTAAGGAAATGCTAGTATTATTTAAATAACTAGCTTTGGGTATGTGTACGTAGAACGATATTTACTTTCCCATCAAGAAGTAATATATTATGTTAATCGAAATATTCTCATAGAACTTCGTAATTTTTGATTCATTAATCACTATAAACAAAAATTGAACATACAACACTCACCACAAGCCTTTCTAAACATACAACAATGTCTACTGAAATTCTCCACGATTTCTTCCCACTTCTCAGAGTATACAAAGACAACCGCGTCGAAAGACTACTTGGCGAGGGGTTTACACCGGCCGGTGTAGATCCCGAGAGTGGTGTTCAATCAAAAGACGTCGTAATTTCGTCCGAGAACAACTTATCCGCCAGAATATACCTTCCCAAAACCACGACCGCAAGGAAAAAGCTCCCGCTCGTCGTCTTCTTCCATGGCGGAGGTTTTGTAATCGAATCCGCCTTCTCACCGTTGTACCATCGCCATCTAAATTTTCAGGTGAGTTTAGATTTTGAACAAAGAATTAGTTCGGTCACTTTGACCTATAATATCACTTAATTTAATTTACGGGTCACAAAATGAGTACTATCACGACATCTGTTAGCATTTCACGTTCTTTCTCCTTTTAGGATCTACTCGAAATAGAATCTAGTACTTCTTGATCACGAAATAATAAATTGTGTTTGTATAGGAGTTTTGGACGCTCCTATTGAAAATATTCATTTTAGTCCATAGTTTTGGTACCCCAATATTTTCCCTTGTTTAACATAAGTTCTCCAAGATTTAGGGGCTCCCCTACCCATATACGTGTTAGTCTATAAATATACGGACCCCTATTTTTTGCCATCAATTGAAACATGTGCAAATCATTAGAGTGAAAATATAATCACTTGAACAACATCATAATCAAGTTATAATTATAATTTAATAATTTGTGCGGATTTCATAATAAATCATCTTGATTTGTTCTTTGATTCTTGACGACAGGTGGCAGAAGCTAATGTCGTTGCGGTATCCGTAAACTACAGATTAGCCCCCGAACACCCTCTCCCGATCGGGTACGAGGATTCATGGCTCGCAATCAAATGGGCCGGGGGGAATTCCGATGACTGGATCAAGAACTACGCAGACTTAGACAGGGTGTTTTTCGCTGGGGACAGTGCCGGAGGCACAATAACACACCGTATGGCAATGCGGTTCGGGTCAGAAAAGCCGGATGGGATTAATCTTCGTGGAATTATTCTAAATTGTCCGTTTTTCTGGGGTAAAGATCTGATAGGGAATGAAGTGGGTCGTGATCCGGATCCATTGAAATTTCCCATTGGAAAACTTTGGAGTTTTGTGTGCCCGGGTACGTCGGGTAGCAATGACCCGATGATAAATCCGGGTACGGATCCAAAGCTTTCGAGTTTAGGGTGCAAAAGAGTGCTTGTCTACGTTGCTGAGCTAGATTTTTTTAGAGATAGGGGCTTGCATTATAATGAGTTGTTGAAGAGAAGTGGATGGGAAGGTGAAATAGAAGTTGTGGATGTTGAAGGTGAAAATCATGTTTTTAGCGTTCCTACTCCTGATGGGGAGAATGGAAAAGCTATGTTGAAAAAAGTTGGTGTTTTCATTAATCAGTAAGCTGCTTTCATCATCAATCAATAACTTGGTGTACTTGCTTAATCGAGCATTTTAGTAATAATATGTATTATATTTGTTGGGTGAACTATAAGGGTTGGTAAGTGTTTTCTTCATTTGGGGTATGGCGCAATACTAAATTATGTGCACTAGTTAGTTCAACTTACAAGTTACGACTTAAAGCAATCGATCCGCACGGTTTAAACTTTAAAGTATACGAACTACTGGTAAGCTCTATATATTTATTTTTCGATAGCTAGCTCTATAACGCTTAACTATAATTTTAATGCCCCAAATCATATAAGAAGCCACGTCAAGAGAAAAACACCCGGCCAGCTGTTATTGTATTTTAGTGATGAGCCAGCCACCTAACTATTTGAAAATAAAAGATATTGTGCTCAAAGGGAGTCGAACTTAGAATGCAATTTACCAAAAGACTCGTAAAGTTTTATTTATACTTAAGTTGTTCTGTTACGTCCTCTATCTGTATTATTGCCTATGCACATCCTTATTACTATTTTTAATTGATAGTTTCAAAGCTTAGGGTGTTTGCTGAAGTATTATTTAAATGAACGTGGAGGCTCTCTTAACTTTAATAGTTATCTAAATTCGGGATCAATCCCTTATTCTTGTAAGGTCTCACGAACATAGGTGAAAAATTCACTCCCACTGTTCGTATAGAAATCTTCACAATGCACTTGACTCTATGTGTGATTTGTCCACAAGTAGAGTCTAGTAAAAAAAAAAAAAAACACCCTAGTTCCGGTCAGAGAAATTCTTATAGCCATTATGCATTGGAACTAATTAATAATCAGTAGGTGTACAATTATAAGGAAATAAATATACAATGTTGCAATAACCAAGAAACACTTAAAGCTATGGAAATTAACTTTTATTTAAATCAACCAATGTCAATTTAATAAATAGTAAATCATAACCAACTACAATAGTTGGTTGCATCACGCATAAATTTACTAAAATACCAAAATAATAAGACTAGAACAATTCAGTGTCAATGAATAATTCTCTGTACCTTTGGGCATAGGAAAATCACCATCAAACACCAAATTTATCCATCTTACTCTAATTAAATCACAAAATAACCTCCCTTTGGGGCCGGGTCATTATCAACAACGATTTAATTACAATATAGATGCTGATATACCTTATGAAGTTAAAATTTTAATTTCAATCATCATCATAACTTAGGGTGCATTGGCTACTCCTAAAATATTTTGATAATCAACTTTATGTGATTACTTTTCAACAATTAGGATGCTTTGGCCACTCTTAATCATTTAAAACAACCACAACTTCATGCATCTAATTTTCTGTATTAAGCTTAATTTAGATGCTAGTATACCTCATGAAGTCTTAACTTTAAATTATCATCATAATTGGGATGCTTAGGCTACTCCCAAAATACTTTGATAATTAACTTTATGTAATTATTTTTCAATAATTAGGATGCTTTGGCTACACCAACCATTTAAAACAATTGCGACTTCAAACATCTAAATTTCTTTATTAAACTTTAAAAGCTTATAAAAATAACTATAAAACAAACGTATTAGCTTTAGTTGGTGACTTTTTCTTTGGATCGAATCTTGTTACATTTCTACCTTAAAAATATCCTACTTAAGTCACAAGCATCTCTAGCTATTCAACAACAATGTCTACTGAAATTCTCCACGATTATTTCCCACTTCTCAGGGTATACAAAGACAACCGCATCGAAAGACTACTCGGCGAGGGATTGACACCCCCCGGTATCGATCCTGAGACGGGCGTCCAATCGAAGGACGTCGTGATTTCACCTGAGAACAACTTATCCGCCAGAATCTACCTTCCCAAGGATGCCACCGCAGGCAAAAAGCTCCCGCTCCTCGTCTTCTTCCACGGGGGCGGTTTTCTCACAGAATCCGCCTTCTCGGCGCAGTACCACCGCCACCTTAATTTACAGGTGAGTTGGAATTCGAACGGTTAAGTTCGGTAAACTTGATCTACATCTATGGACCAATAACTTTAAGTAGCTAGAATAATTTATTTTCTCTTGAATATCGAACTACCATATCACTTTATTATATATATGGGTTATAATCGGGTTAGGTCAACTCAATATAGACGCCTGATGTCATTCCACCTTAATTTGTTTCTTCTTTCAGGATCTATCCGAAATAGAAATTAGCACTTCTTGGTCACGAAATAATAAGTTGTATTCTATAATATTTGCTCTGGTTTAACTAATCGTAATCCAGTAATAATTAGTGGATCCTTTATCTGAACGCATATACGTGTTTCAATAGGTCTTATTATAACTGATTTATTTATAAATTGACGGATTCATATCTTGACACAATTAAAACATGTGCAAGCAATTAGTGAGAAAAAATCACAATGAAGTAGTCATAATTAAATTATAATTATATGATTATATCTCTTAGTTCGTGCACATTTTATAATAAATCATCTTGATATGTTCTTTGATTCTTGACGACAGGTTGCAGAAGCTAATGTCGTTGCAGTATCTGTAAACTACAGATTAGCCCCCGAACACCCTCTCCCGATCGGGTACGAGGATTCATGGCTTGCAATCAAATGGGTCGCGGAGAATTCCGATGACTGGATCAAGAACTACGCTGATTTGGACCGTGTGTTTTTCTCCGGAGACAGCGCCGGTGGTAATCTAGCACACCATATGGCAATCCGGGTTGGGTCAGAAAAGCTAGACGGTATCAATTTACGTGGGATAATTCTCAACTGTCCTTATTTCTGGGGTACAGATCCAATCGGGAAAGAAGTACATTTTAACCTGACCATGGCGAAATTTAGCTTTGAAGATCTTTGGAAGTATTCGTGCCCGGGTACATCGGGTTGTGATGATCCGATGATAAATCCGGGTAAGGATCCGAAGCTCTCGAGTTTGGGGTGCAAAAGGGTGCTTGTTTATGTTGGGGAGAAGGATTTTTTGAGGGACAGGGGTTTGCATTATAAGGAACAATTGAAAGGAAGTGGATGGGAAGGTGAAATAGAAGTTGTGGATGTTGAAGGTGAAAATCATGTTTTTAGTGTTATTACTCCTCATGGGGAGAATGGGAAAGCTATGTTGAAAAAGGTTGGTGTTTTTATTAATCAATAAGCTTGCTTTTGTTAATCAATTTATGAGTTGGTGGTGTACTTGATTAATCAATCATTATTGTAATAATGTTTTTCTTTGAGTTGGGGATTTTGTGGATGGACTATGTATGGCTTGGTGAATGTTTATCGTTTGGTGTATGAAGCAATACTAAAAATACAAAGGCATAAATGAAAATGACAAATTTCGACAATACAAAAGTATATAGGTCGGCGACTAGCGATAATTTACTTTACTAACTTTGTTTACGTAATTAAAGGTCATGAAAGTCTTAAAGTCGATTTATGATAAGTTCGGTGATCAATTTAATAAAATTAATTCATTTAGTGTACTGAAAAATGTTTTTAGTGTTATCATGACTCATGAGGGCGTTGTGAAGTAGTATAACTTTAAAAAACAATGAACTACATATACAGTTGTGTACATTACTTGTTTTTTACTTTTCAATGCATTAGCCAAGAATTTGAAATGTTATATGGATCGTTAAGGAAATGCTAGTATTATTTAAATAACTAGCTTTGGGTATGTGTACGTAGAACGATATTTACTTTCCCATCAAGAAGTAATATATTATGTTAATCGAAATATTCTCATAGAACTTCGTAATTTTTGATTCATTAATCACTATAAACAAAAATTGAACATACAACACTCACCACAAGCCTTTCTAAACATACAATTACAATGTCTACTGAAATTGTCCACGATTTCTTCCCACTTCTCAGAGTATACAAAGACAACCGCGTCGAAAGACTACTTGGCGAGGGGTTTACACCGGCCGGTGTAGATCCCGAGAGTGATGTTCAATCAAAAGACGTCGTAATTTCGTCCGAGAACAACTTATCCGCCAGAATCTACCTTCCCAAAACCGCGACCACGGGCAAAAAGCTCCCGCTACTCGTCTTCTTCCAAAGCCGGATGGGATTAATCTTCGTGGAATTATTCTAAATTATCCGTTTTTCTGGGGTAAAGATCTGATAGGGAATGAAGTGGGTCGTGATCCGGATCCATTGAAATTTCCCATTGGAAAACTTTGGAGTTTTGTGTGCCCGGGTACGTCAGGTAGCGATGACCCGATGATAAATCCGGGCACGGATCCAAAGCTTTCGAGTTTAGGGTGCAAAAGAGTGCTTGTCTACGTTGCTGAGCTAGATTTTTTTAGAGATAGGGGCTTGCATTATAATGAGTTGTTGAAGAGAAGTGGATGGGAAGGTGAAATAGAAGTTGTGGATGTTGAAGGTGAAAATCATGTTTTTAGTGTTCCTACTCCTCATGGGGAGAATGGAAAAGCTATGTTGAAGAAAGTTGGTGTTTTCATTAATCGGTAAGCTGTTTAATTTTATCAATCAATTAGTCGGTGTACTTGCTTAATCGAATATTAATTGTTGTAGTAATTATATTTTCTTTCAGTTGAGGTAATTTGTGTGGATATGTACGTAGGGTTGGTTAGTGTATTTCATCTGGTGTATGAAGCAATACTAAAAGTTATGTGCACGAGTTATAATTTCAACTTATTTACGACTTAATATAATCCAAGCAATCCACCCGTTTTAAAGTAATCTAATTTATGCGAACTTATTTCGAGATATTTTTTAAAACCCCAATCAGTTATGCCATGTGAAGAGAAAAATACCCAACCAGCTGTTATTGTATTTTAGTGATGAGCTGCACCTAGCTAGCTATTTGAGAATAACTTGCAACCAATACGTGAAAAAAGGTGTGGTGGTACATAAGGATTAGATAAATGGCAAATAGTGTCATCTACAGTTCTACAACTCGACAAGCGACTAATCACCGAATACTAACCGTTTAATTTGATAAATACTGTTTATATGATTTTTAAGTTTTAACCTTACATGCACATACATATCAGTTGTCACATTCAAAAAAACAACATAAAATTAACATGTGCATAATGTTGATTCTTCAATAAACCTCACAAATTAATATCCTTGGTTTTGCAGGCCCGGTCCTTATAAGCAGTGCTCCTACCACCATATTAGCAATTCATTGAAAAACCAAGACTTATAACTCACAATGGAACGTCTAAGTTGCTTTGTGTGCCACTTACGCCGTGCTAAAATACTCATGTTAGTGTATCATCACTACAAAATAACATGAAATAATACGAAGTTGCTTAAATCATATCCTTATTAAGAAACACATATGAGATACACTTTTATCTCCTTTACCACGTATACTATCTAACCAAAAAAGTAGGTACGAACTACGTACCAACCAAAAAATCCTAGTCCATACAGTTCAGTTACGAGCCACAATTACAGATAAGGAGTAGCTCTTATAAAAACCTTATTCACATTAATTGAACCATAGTTCACAGAATCTTATCACAACTTTTCAGAATCTCATTGAAAATGTCGTTAGAAATCTCAAACGAAGTGCTTTACGATTTTTCTCCCATGTTAAAACAGTACAAAGATGGACGAATCGAAAGACTAATTGGCGAAGAAGTTGTCCCTGCATCAACCGATCCACAAACTGGCGTCCAATCAAAAGACGTCGAAATCTCGTCGGAACACAATCTCAAAGCTCGTATATACCTCCCTGAAGACGCCGATCCACACCGGAAAATTCCCTTCCTAGTGTACTTTCACGGGGGCGCCTTTATGACCTTCTCACCTTTCCATCCAATGTACCAAAGACACCTCAATTACCTCGTGTCCAAATCTGAAGTCGTTGCGGTCTCAGTATATTACAGATTAGCCCCCGAGCACCCTCTTCCGATAGCGTACGAGGATTCTTGGCTTGTCCTAAAATGGGTCGCTTCGCAATTTACAAAAGATGATCAAAATTCCGAAGAATGGATTAAAAAGTATGCGGATTTTAATCGCGTGTTTTTAGGTGGAGACAGCGCTGGTGCTAACATAACACACCAAATGGCAATCCGGGTCGGATTGGAAAATTTCGACGGGTTTAACTTTAGTTTACGCGGGATTTTTCTTAATTGTTCGATGTTTTGGGGGAAGGATCCGATTGGGGGTGAAGCGGAATTTTTAAAGAAGCCAAATCTTTTTTATCCTCAAGATGTTTGGCGCTACGTGTGCCCTACGTCAACCGGGTGTGATGATCCGTTGATTAATCCGGGTATGGATCCGAATATCTCGAGTTTGGGTTGTCGGAGGGTGTTGGTTTATGTTGCGGAGAAGGATTTTTTTAAGGATAGGGGTTGGTATTATAAGGAGGTGTTGGAGAAGAGTGGGTGGGGTGGTGAAGTGGAGATTGTGGAAGTTAAAGGGGAGGATCATTGTTTTAGTGTGCTTCATCCGGATAGTGAGAATGGAGTGGCTGTGGTTAAAAAAGTGGCTTCTTTTCTCAATCAATGAAGATCAATCAATGAAGAAATCGTTCGGTTGCTATGTTCCACGAGTAATTCGAAGACTAACTCTGTATCATCGTAGTGATATTTCGTACACTCGTGTATATATAGCACTTCGATATACTATGTTATTTTTTTTTATGTAGCAAAAACATTTTCGAATAAATGTTTAGATGAATAGTGTATTTAGACTTACTATACATCATAGATCATTCATGTCGTAAAGTATCCATCATTTTCGTAAAGAAAAAAGAATTAATGTGTTGCCACATCGTACCAATATTGCCATGCATGTATCTGTTGCAACGTAAATAGCTAGTTCTTGTATTCTAAATACTATTGAAGAAATTCCGTTAGTTCTTATTTGTCTCTTCCTTGCTTTGCAATAATTCCTCTGAAAGAATGGCGTGTAACATTGATATACATATACATGCTTACCTTATCTTTAAGTTTTATGTATAAATCAAATAATATTTATGTAGCAAGCACTTCTGTTCACATATTCCATTGTCAAGGACGAAACTATATATGTGGCACGCTCAATTATTATCTTCAATAGTTGAAGTTTACTATATATATTTACTCATCGATATCTTGTAAGATCTTATGTAATACTTGAACGATTACATATGCCTCGCACTCAACCTCTTTCACTTTCTAATAAAATTCATTTGCTTTTGTTGATCAAAAAAAAAAAAAAAAAAAAACAAACTGGAGATAGCTCGGATCTTCCTGATAACAATATGGAATATCTATTTAATTAATTATTAATTATGCAAGAGAATAAAAAGTACTTAGTCCCGATTAAGAAAAGAAGCCACCTCTTTCACCATCCTAACGGAATTTGGCTTTTGTGGGAATTGTATACTAAAAACATGCTCCTCTCCTTTCACCTCCACAACCTCAACAATTCCTTTCCACTCACTCTTTCTTAATACCTCCCCATAATACCATCCCCTCTCCCTCAAAATATCCTTTTCAGCGACGTACACCAACACCCTATTCCCTCCAAGTTTCCAAAGATTCGGATCCTTACCCGGATTCACCAACGGATCATCATATCCCGTTGAATTCGGGTACGCATGGTCCCAAATACTCTCCATCAAGGCTTTCCCTTTGATGTCAGTATCTTCATTACCAATGGGCTTCTCACCCCAAAAATGTGGACAGTTTAAAAACACGCCTTTGATCGCGGCGACGCTATGACCATGATCCACTTCTTTCCCCGATCCGACCCAAATTGCCATGTTGTGCGCAATATTTCCACCGGCGCTATCTCCGCCCAAATAAACACGCGTAAAGTCGACGTGGTTTCTGAGCCATGCATCTTTACCTGAGTAAATTGTGTAATTTTTATCAATTAATATCCCCCACAAATTTCAAAACTAGTCAGTAACATAGGTGCTACATTTTCAGTTGACTGTATCAGTAACTAACGATTATTATGCATTAAAATTTTGAAATAGGTGCTACATTTTCAGTTGACTGTATCAGTAACTAACAATTATTATGCATTAAAATTTTGAATTAAATGCGTGCTCGTCCAAGTAAATATAAGTATGTTTATAATGTTTGAGATTTTCTCAAATCCTTTTAAAATATTTTCAAAATAGTAACTACCATATTTTTGTTCCTGTATAGATTTAAAACATAATTTCTTTCAATGTTTCGATAAAAGAAATTATACAAACTTCAAATATGATCAGGCTAACCCTTCTACATCAAATAAATACAATGAAAATCGAGTTTTACTGTTTCGTACAAGTAGATATATTAAAATATCATGTGACATTTACTAATTTTAATGTTATAAAACATGACACATTATATTTGCTAATTTGAACAAAACATGAGTCTAGCTATGTACTAATTAAAAAATGTATTCTACAATTTAATTACCTTTGCCTTTCCAATGAGAAAATACCCATTTTATTGCAGTCCAAGAATCTTCATAGCCAATGGGAAGTGGATGCTCCGGAGCTAATCTATAATTTACAGATACCGCAACGATATTAGCTTCACCAACGATAGAGTTTAAGTGAATGTGATACTCGGGCGCAAATGCAGATTCGGTACAAAATGCACCACCATGAAAGTAGACTAAAAGAGGTAACTTATGTGTGGAATAATGTGCGGGCAAGTAAAGTCTAGCTGAGACAAATGGTGAAATGATAACATCTTTTGAAAGAACTTTAGGTGATGGTGGAATAATTTGTGTGCCTATTAATCTTTCAACTGTACCATTTTCATAGACTCTTATGAAGGGAAGAATTTCGTATTTTATAGATGAGGAATCTTGGGAAATTGCTAGAGGGAATAAGAGAAAAGAGAGAAGTAGAAAGATGTGTGTGAAAGTTGTGATTTTGTTATAAGACATGTTGGTCATATGGAGTTTGAAATGGAAGTGATCAAGTTCTTATATATATCCTGGCCAATTGAGCACTTGGAGGGTTGTCTTTAAAACTAATACAAGTCGATTAAATGATTTCTTTTTATTTTTTAAAGACAAAATTTCAATTTGATGACCAGATAATATTCCAATTATTGCCGAAATTTGCTATTTATTTATCCAATATTTAGACAGTTTGGAGTTTGGACAAAGGGACTTCCTTGAATTTTTAGCGATACTAAATTAAATGAAAATAAAACAAAAAGAGTAAATTTAGGCAAAAATGGGCAAAATTGTAGCATGTGACAATTTAGAAGACTAAAATTGCAATTGAAAAATTACCAGAGACTAATTTTGTACAGTGTCAAGTTATAGGACTATTATTCCAAAATTTCTTTTCTTCCTTGAAGCAAACCCAAATGCCAAGTAGCGTATAGGTGGGTATAAGTCCCAAAGTCAAAAAATATATAAATTGGTTCATAGATACTAGCTATATAGACTACCATTTTTTCGTTTTTTCTTAACTACCATTTTTTCATATTTTCTTAACACAATGCATATATACTATATAGCCTACCTTTATAAGTGACATGGGAGTATAATTTATAAAGTTCCCAAATTCCAAGTCTCGTCAGCATAAGATAAACTTGGATTATTTTTGGTCAGTAATTTATGTCAAAGAGATGGATAATTGGTTATGATACAAAAATAGTATGATAATAATGACGATACTTTTTTGATTGAAATGGATGAAGATGGAAAATGTATCTGCTCGGTTAATGTAGCTTTCAGTTTGTTTTAAACAATCCGTCTCAATTGCTTAGATAAAATTTTACCGGTTGTGTGCAACTCGTGTCTAAGTCGCTTACAGAAAATACAATAAAATCAACTCATTCTTGTTTACTGGAGAATAAATAGCATAAAAATAGAAATTGTAATCTAAAATGTCCTTTCCAACTGATATATATCATTCTGTAAGCTATAATTTTTTGTCTATGTATTTATTATTATATTCAATATATGATCTCTTTGGCTCATTGGGCGGCCGCTCGACTTGACCCGAAAAGGTAAAAGTAAATTGAATTTTGATGTGTGAGCCATTTATATTGGCTCATCACTACGTACATAAAGATATACATAAATTTCATTCGGACATAATTAGATTAGGGTCAATTGCGATCACCCCCTTAACGTATAGGGCGTTTTGCAATGTCCCCCCTGACCTTTGAAAAAGAGCAAAGTGCCCCCTAACGTTTCATTAGTTGTGCGAAATGCCCCCTCGACCGTTGACCGACGGAATATTCCGCCGAAGATGCCAAAACGTGCCCAGCACGTGCCCGGTGGAAGGGCATTATCGTCCGACCACTTGTGGTGGGACCCCCCTAACCTTTTGCACCAACGTTTCCCCCTTATTGTTTGTGTGTGGAAATGCCCCTTAACGTTTACACAAATGAGTACCTTGCCCCCTAACGTTTGGCAAAATTAAGCAGATTACCCCCTAACGTTTGGCTAACTTAAGCAGAGTGCCCCCTAACGTTTGTCAAGTTTGAGCAGTGTCCCCCCTAACGTTTGCAAAACTTGAGCATCATGCCCCCTAACGTTTGTGAAGTTGGAGCAGTTTGCCCCCTTACGTTTGTCTTTTTTTGGTTACTTACCCCCTTACGTTGTAAACATAATTACCCATACTTGTTTTTACTTTTTGCTTTCGACATCATTTTGTATGCAACATAACTAACAAACTCATCACATTTAACAAACTCACCACATTAATAAAATCGCATAATCCACAAAATATATTAATAACAATTACAGCATACCAATGTGTTTTGGACTTAACTACAAAATACTATCAACGAGATAAAATGTTCCAGACTTTATGAGCAACACGCCAAAATAACCTAATTTCAATTACACCTAACCCCGTTTCTGTCCTTGGTTTCCCCCCCCCCCCCCCTATTTTGCAGTTTCTTTTTTCTTGGCGGCTTCTTTTTTCTTTGCTGCTTCTATCTTTGCGCGCAAGTTTCTCTCTGCAGCTGCTTCCTTCTTTGCTTGTTCTATTTTTTCTTGTGCTTCCTTCGCTGCAATTTCTGCAGCATTCGCTTTCTTTCTTTCTACAGCCTTGTGCCACTCATGCATCCCATACTGCTCAGAAAACGACTGGCCACCCACACCATCCACTGGAAGCAATCCTTCACTTGCACCGGTCAACTTGTAGCCCCTCCTCTCACGCCTTTCAGCCTCAAGATCAGGCTCCTGCACTTGAGCATCTATGACTTTTTCCTTTCCTCTTCCAGTCTGTTCCACATCAAAACCATGCATTCCAAACCATGCATCAAAACCACAATTCATGAGCAAACAGAATAACATCTAACATGCAATACACTTACAGTCTCCTTTCCCTTTGCTTTTTTTTCCTTCTGTTTCTGTTCCTTAGTGACAATGTCTTTAAGCTGCAACATTCACATAACATTAGTGTCAACCTTATAGTGAACAACAAACAAGTTTATACAAAAATCAATCAACAATACCACATTTAGAGTTGCTTCTGCTATGGCTTCTTTAGTATTCAACACCTCCTTCTTCTTTTTTGCTGGTTTTTTGCCAGAAATGTCCTCCAACAACCTTGCCACCCTCTTCCTTGGCCTAAGTCCTGCCACAACTCCTTCACTTTCCACATTCTCTTGAGCCACCTCCTTTTCCTTGCCCTTAGCATCTGCTTCTTTCTTTTTGGCAACAACATCATCTCCTTCTTTCCTCTTCCCAAAAAGTTTCCTCCTTGTTTGGACACCCTTACCCTCTAATGCCTTCACATCTTCTGTAATGCCCTGGCTGCTACCCTCATCAACAAGCTTCTGCAGCTTCCTCCTAGTCATTACTCCTTTGACATCATTACCAGCAGCTGCAACATTCTTGTTCTTCTTACCCTTTGGAGACAATTTAGGTTTCTCCACAGGTGAAGGGTAATGATAAAACCCTTCACTCTCCCCAACCACTTCACCTTCATTAATTCTTATCCCAACACTAGATCTACCTTTTCTGGCCTGACACATCCAAAATGCATAAACAGTTAACTCATGCTCTAACTAATGCAACTAAAAATAAATTGAAATTGTCCACATTCCATTACATAAACTTAACATTGTACCTCAGTTTGCTTTTTCATGTTTCCTTTCTTCTGTGAGGCAATCTCCACCTCTTCTGGCACACTTGAGCACCCCTCACCACTGGGATTCACTTGACTCTGACCTTTAGTCACCTTCTTCTGTCTCCCACCCCTTGTTTTCTTTGGTTCCTTCTTGTTCTGCACCTGTATCATAAAAGGGTTAGTGCATTGAAAATTAAGTTGAAATTCACCATTCATTGCATAAATTTATCACCTGTGATCCTTCTCCTTCTGCCAAATGAGGGGGCACCTCCATCCTATCTTCTTCACCACCACCCTGCAATGCTTTCTTTTTAGGACATGATCTTTTGTTATGTTCTGGTTCACCACAAAACCTGCATCTCATAATCATGCCCTTCCTGTTCATCTTCTGGGTTTCACCAGATGCAGCCTTCCTTTTCAATTCCTCCAATTCTTCTGGAGTCTTCTTCCTATTGTTTTTCTTTGGTCTACCAGGCAGCTTCTCTGGAATTGGAGGTTCAGGTGGTACCAGATTGGAACGAGGCCATTCTGAAGGACTATGAAATATGTGCATCATGTGAGTGTAACTCTTCATGTAAGTTGCAGTCCTATAGCACTGATCCACATACTCTTCAGGCTTGTGTCCCATAAACAACATGGCTGCAACAGCATGTTCACATGGTATGCCATTCAGTTGCCATTTTCTGCAACTACAAGTCATTTGATCCAGATTTACAGCCCTGCTCCCTCCTGGGTATGAAACTTCAAACTCATGCAACCCATTCCACTGTGGGGACACCCCAACACCCTTCTTCCTCACCTCATCCACCATCTTTTCAATATTTGGGCAAAGATCCTTCCATTTCTTGGCTTGATCCCTCTTCACATAGACTCTCTTCATTAAAATCAATCTGATATGTTCCAACATATCAATAATTGGCTTGGTTCTGGCCTCAACAATCAAGGCATTGAAACTTTCACTAAGATTATTGAGCAGAATGTCACATTTTGGTCTAGGATTGAAGTATGCCCTAGACCAATGTGCAGCAAGCCTCTTAGCTAGCCATTTGAATGCCTCCAGGTCCTTCTTCTTCAATTCAACCATTGTCTTCTCAAATTCAGCAATTGTTGTGGACTTGGCTGCTCTCCACAACATGCACTTCAGAGCAAGGCCCTTGTGCGCCTGTTTGAAATTGCTATACAGGTGCATCACACAGAACCTATGATCACTGTAAGGCATAAGGTCATGGACTGCATCTACTAGACCCTTCTGCTTGTCACTCATCACTGTCCAAGCCCCACTCTCATCCTCTGTTATCCCCAAATCTGCTATCAACAGTTTTAGAAACCATCTCCAGGTTTCTCCTTTCTCTTTCTCAACAACAGCATAGCAGAATGGATACATGCTGTTGTTGGCATCTATACCTACAGCTGTAAGTAGAATGCCTCCACAATAAGCCTTCAGGTGACACCCATCCAAGCATATCACAGGCCTACACCCCTCCAGGAATCCCTTCTTCAAACTGCCCCAACACACATAAAATCTTTTGAAGACAGACCCTTTTTCTCCTCTCTTGGTCTTGATCCTCACAGTGTTCTCCCTGTCACTTCTCACTATTTCTGCTGCATACCTCCATAGCAGCTTGTATTGTTCATGTTCGTTCCCCATACTCATGCTTTTCACCCTAGACTTTGCCCTATACATCTGAAATCTTGAAAACAGCAAGTTTGTATCATGCTGGGCAGTCCTCAGCATGGAAGCAACCTTCCAATCAGCATCTGTCTTGATTGTTGTCTCATACTTGCTGGCCAACCAAGTTGAAGTTGCAGCACACACCCTCTCTGACCTGCAGCATTCATGCCTACCATTGTAAGTCTTCACTTGAAAGGTCTTCTCCCTCCCACTTTCTGATGCAAATATCTTCCATGGACATCCCTCCTGTTTGCACTTCACCAAAACCCTGTCTTTATCATTCTTCACAAACTTAATATCCCTTCCACTCTTGATTGAATGCTCTCTCACAGCCTTTCTGAAGGTCTTCACATCATCAAAGCAGAGTCCAGTAAAGAACTCTGGTTTTTCTAAATCAACCTTGGGATTGAACACCTTATACCCATCATACATATAACCACTTCTTCTTGAACTGGATGATCCAGAAGGCTCTGTAGCACTCACATCCTTGAATTGTTCTTGAATGACATGCTCCCTCACAACATACTCTAGCTCATCATCAGTGTGATCACATTCACTGTCAACAATAATGTCAGAGTGCTCTGAGTCACTTCCTACAGAGTTCTTGTCTTCCAAATCATCCTCTTCTGGATCAACAATATATGCATCATATGTCTCTTCCTCCTCCTCCTCTGCTTCAGCAACATTTTCATCTTCTTGCTCATCCTCTTCTAATTCTGACACTCCACCCTGCTGCCCCATAAATGCCAACCCTTCAACAACTTCTGGCAAGTTAACATTCTCTCCACCACCTTCACCCTCCTTATCATATTCATCACTGTTTGTTTCTCCAAAAACAGTCACAACCCTATCCTCATCCATGTAAGTCCCTAACTTCATTGCATCTACATCAGTAAGCAACAAATCTAGGCTTAAGTTTTCCAAGTCTGCCCCAACATTTGCAAACAACTCATAAGTATGCTCTCTCAAGCCTACTTCCTTAGCCATTTCCCTCAACTCCCTCATGGAAAGCTTATCATCACTACAGTAATCAAAGTAGACAGATGTACCCCCCACCCAAGTGCACTTGCCCACAGTATCAAAGTGGTCACCATAGTAAAACTTTATAGAAAAATATTCACTATTAGGACCTGCATGCATACAAAAAAAGAAGCTAAGTGTGATATATATGTTATGAAAACTATCATGGAACCTAAATTTTACAAAATCACAAGCAAACATTAACAACCAATTCGTGCAATTTAAAATATTGTGGCTTTCGAAAGCAGCAGTGTAAAATACACACTTCACACAATAAAATACACACTGCATTGAACAAAGGGGCCTTTTTTTTTTAACAAAAGGGACATCGACACCAACAAATGTCTCCACACAACCAACAGGCACAGTAAAACATGGTCAATGTTTGTTTCTACCGAAAATAAGCATAAAATATGGTCCCCAGTTGTGGTCCAAACCCTCAAAATCAGTAAAGTATGCATTATCACACAATAAAATACAAAAATCAGTACAATATAGCATGGAATAAACATATTTTAACGAAAATCCACCATGCAATAAGCCAAAAGTGTGTAATACGAAGAGGAGACAAAAAACGAACCGTAATCGGGTGTGTTTCGCCCTAGGGGTATCCCTTCGTCGCTGGTTCTCATTCTCCAATCCATTGTATGTGTTTTACGCAAGAAATTTCAAGCAAAAAGAGGCAAAATCGAACGAATTTGTTAACCCTAATTTTTTCCCCAAATGCTCAAACGTCCGAAAAAGTGTGAAAAAACCCCTTAATGTATTCAACTTCACACCCATTCGTTGTTAAAGGCGGGAGATGTAAAATTACGAAACGCCCCTTCGCCATTTTCACGTGCAAGTCACGTGGGGGAATCTCCGGGGGAATATTCGCTTTTAAGTTGCCGGTCAACGTTCGAGGGGGCATTTTGCACAACTTATGAAACGTTAGGGGGCACTTTGCTCTTTTTGAAAGGTCAGGGGGGACATTGCAAAACGCCCCATACGTTAAGGGGGTGATCGCAATTGACCCTAATATTAGATTATAAGTACCTTTCATGTATAACTTTTTGTCATTGTTTTAGTATAACTTATAAGTCGAACACCTAATATGGTGTTTAGAGCATGGTGCCAAATGAAGAGGAATGAATTTATGGAGACAAAACAACGACTTCAAAATAGTTATGCAGCACTATAATCAAAGTGTGAAATCCATATATACTAAATTGACCAAATCCAAGACAAGGATGAACTGTTTAATTACGTTAATTGCATCATAATTCGTAAAAAATTATGCTCCTCGTTTTTGCTTTAGAAGACCTTATTAGAAGAAATGAGTGAGATCATTAATACACAAAAATCCAAATCTATTCCTAATTAATGATGTGGAATAAATTTCAAAACGCCCTCTTGCTATCGATCCTAATCGGTATATTAAGCGAACCAGCCAAATTGGAAATGCAATCATTACATTAGAAACTTAAGGTCCCTCATTTCTCTCTAAAAAGACATTATTTAAGGAAGATAATAGATTATTAACATACAAAAGCCTAAATTTTCAAGCCAAGTGACACAAATTACATAGTAAACTTATCATCACCATCGTCGAAACCTAGGAAGTCAAGTACTTTGTCCTGGTTGAGAAAAGAGGCCACTTTTTTCAACATTTCTATGGCTTTTGGGTCGTGTGGATGAGCTATATTAAACACATGACCCTCTCCCTTCACCTCCACAACCTCCACACTTCCACTCCAATTACTCTTTCTCAATGATTCCGCATAATACCATCCCCTCTCCCTCAAAATATCATGTTCCACAACGTACACCAGAACTCGTTTGCCTCCTAGCTTGCCAAGATTTGGATCCATACCTGGATTCACGAACGGGTCATCAAAACCCGTCGAGTTTGGATATGCATGGACCCAAATACTTTCCATGTGCTCTTTGTCTTTGATGTCAACATCCTCGTTCCCGATCGGTTTCTCACCCCAAAAATGCGGACAATTCAAAAACATGCCTTCGATTTCAACGACACCATGATGGTCCAGTTCTTTCTCCAACCCGACCCAAATGCCCATGTTGTGTGCGATGTTACCACCAGCACTATCCCCGCCCAAATAAACATGCTTAAAATCAACGTAGTTTCTTAGCCATGCATCATTACCTGATCAATTAATAGCAGAAGTTAATATTATGTTATTTATTGTATATAATTCTTTATCTTGTGATCTTTATGAGCGAATAACCTCTGTAGAATTTAGCAATTGTCAAACAATACCTTGCTGGTATTTTTATTTTACTAGGAATACTCATGGCGGATCCAAAGTGAACTCACCTCAGCTAGCTCGGGGTGAATTTTGGTGGGCTTGGAATCTTTATTCAAACCAATCATAATATTTTTCTTTTCAACCCAAAATTAATCTTAATATACACGGTAAATACTTTAAGATCCAATAAGAATATAAAGATTGAAAAGTTGAACTATAAAAAAAAAAAAAATTTGATTGTTTTATATTATATGTTTTTATTTAAGAGGTTCGACATTAGTATTTACCCCGAACATTATATATATATATAAGACATATATAGTGTATAATATATGGTAAAATGCATCCAAGCCCCCAAACTATACCCTTTTTAACAAGTTGCCACCTAACCTTTATTTTTTTGCAACTTATAACCTCCCAACCTATTGAAAAATGTGCAAGCTGCCCCCTTAACCAAATTCAACGGACAAAATATAGAAACATAGGCAAACCCAACGGTTAAATTTGGGTTCAGGGGGCAGTTCGCACATTTCTCAATAAGTTGGAGGTTAGTTGTAAAAAATAATAAGTTAGGTGACAACTTGTAAAAGAGGATATAGGGTGGGGGGTTTAATGAGATTTACCCTATAATTTATATCATCTTTATGAACTTAAGAAAAACATATGTAAAACTTTAACATAAATTAAGAGTATAAACCATCTGTCTGGGCAACTCTCACTTCCCCTATCCCATCTCTTCTACCTTTCTCAGGAGCAAATAATTTCTGATTCCGCCTTGAGAATATTCGCTTATAAAAAAATCATCAATTGCGACCACTCCTATCGTTTGCGATGATTTGTGAAGTGCCTCTAACGTTTTAAAAGGAGCACTTTTCCCCCTAACGTTTGTGATTTGGCCCCTGAGTCCTTGATCTACCGTTCATTTTTGCCACGTGGCTATCTTTTCATCCATTAGATTTGACATCAGGGGGCAAATCGCACATTTTAGCAAACGTTATGGGACAAAATGCTCTTTTTGGAACTTTAAGAGGCACTTCACAAAACACCACAAACGTTAAAGGGCAAAACGCAATTGACCCAAAAAAAAGATATATGGATTGCAATTTACTCACTTTTACCTTTGCCTTTGGAGTTCGAAAATACCCACTTTATTGCAGTCCAAGAATCTTCATAACCAGTGGGAAGTGGATTCTCCGGAGCTAATCCGTAGTTAACAGATACCGCAACGATGTTAGCTTCCGCGGCAAGAGAGTTCAAGTAGTTGTGGTACTCTGGTGCGAACGCAGATTCGGTGCAAAATGCGCCACCATGGAAGTACACCAAAAGAGGTAGTTTATGTCTAACATTTGCATTTTTAGGCACGTAAATCCTAGCTGAGACTTTTGGTGAAATTGTAACATCCTTTGAACGAACTTTAGTGATTGGATCGAGTGAAGGAGGAACAGTTTCTGTGCCTTGTAATCTTTCAACCGTACCATTTCTGTAGACTCTTATGTATGGAAGAATTTCGTATAATATGGATGAGGAATTTGTACAAATTGCTAGTGGAAATAAATGAAAAGAGATAAGCAGTAAGATGTGTGTAACAGTGATGAGCATCATGTTGATCAATAATTCAATACTTGGAGTTATATGTCGAAATTGAGTGGAGGAAGTGAGGTTCTTATTGGGATATTTATATATAATTTGAATACTCTTATAACATCATTGTCAATAGTCAATATAAATTATGTACTTTTCTGCAATTAAGTTAATTAATGGCGATGATCTTTATAAGTGATCTAACATATATATGTTGACGTAATTAATATTCAAATCGCGCGTACACTCTTATATTCTGGTCGATTGAGGAGTTTTAGGCATGTCTTTTAAAATATTCAAGCGCATCATAGGCGGATCTATTTGTTTAAGTTAATGGGGGTGGTTGGGGTTATTGAGACTGGAAACGCAAGAAAAACGTGATGATGATGTACGAGATTTTTAAAATAATTGTTATAATCATTATAGTAAATTGGGGTTATTGTCTTGTATATACGTCTGACCAAACCACAATATATTTGAGTTGCAACTTGCAAGCTTTTCTCTTCGAGCGCTTAGTCAAGCGCTGCTAAAAGATGTAACTCTGATCTGGAAGCGCTTTTGGATACCTGCCTACAATTACTCGATCGCTCTCTACGCTAACAGGTTTCAAGAAGGCGAGGGAGTACAGGCTTCACCAGCAAGACTTTACAAGACGGGGGAAATACATGTGAAGAACGCTCTTTAAAGACGTTATTGAGGCGCTAGGAAAATACGAGTCTTCACGAGCAACACTCTACAAGGCGTTTGGGGATAGTGGTCTACACTAGCGCTTTCTTTAGAAGCGCAAAGAAGGCCAACGCTTTTTGAGGCGCTGGTGCAATTTACATGCTTAAAAGTGTTCGAAAATATCTATAAAGTTCTTGGAAATACCTTATTTCTTGTAATGCTCATGTCAACTAATATCTTTCGTCGAATACATTAATATTTCATCCAATTGCTTAAAACGACAGTCTCTCAAAGTTGTACTTTATTCAAGATAATACAAATGGATATGGTGAAAACCTCAATTTCGAGATATATATAAAGTATCATAATATATAGTTTAACAACATACATAACCAAAGTGTTCAATAGTCACATCCAAGAGTAAAAATACAACTTGACAAGATGATAAGTGTACATCACGGGATAGCAACATGAATAATATTATATTATAGATCAAAGCGTGGATCAAATTTCAGTTTTGGCGTATATTTTGACCCACTAAATACTACAATTGTTTCTCCAGTGTTTTGAGATATTCAACATGCTATGGGAAATTCGTAAATTTTAATAGAACACAAAAATACTTTTATATTTCTTTCACACACGTACTTAGTCAAAAGTACAAAGTTCAATCCATATGATTAAAATGTTTTTCCCCCCTTGAGAAAAGAAGCCAAATGTTTCAACATTATGATAGCCTTTGGCTTGTGAGGAAAACGTATGTTAAACACATGTTCTTCTCCCTTCACCTCCACAACCTTCACAATTCCATCCCACTTGCTCTTTCTCAATTCCTCCCCATAATACCATCCTCTCTCTCGCAAAATATCCTTCTCCGCCACGTACACCAATACCCTTTTCCCTCCGAGCTTCCCAAGATTCGGATCCTTACCCGGATTCACCGACGGGTCATCAAAACCAGTCGAATTTGGATATGCGTGGATCCAAATACTTTCCATTAGAGCCTTCCCTTGGAGATCAGCGCTCTCAATTCCAAACATCTTCTTCCCCCAAAAATGCGGACAGTTTAGAAACATGCCTTTGATTATCACACCATCTAATTTCTCTGATCCGGCCCGAATGGCCACGTTGTGTGCAATATTACCACCAGCACTGTCGCCACCCAAATAAACATGCTTAAAATCAGCATAGCTTTTGAGCCATGCATCATTACCTGAGTAATTTGTCCAAAAATTAGTTTGGTTACTTAAGTAATTTTTGTATAATTTTTATTAGCAAATTTGTTGTAAAATTAAAAGATTAGGTACATAGATGTTTTTTTTTCTCTTCAGTTGATTGTATCCACGACCTATGGTTTTTATTTATTAAATAAAATTATAAAAATATAAATAACAAGTACAATATATTTATTTCTAAAGATATAAAAAACTTTTTTTTTGGATAAAAATGTGTGCAACTTCAATCAAAACAATGCTAACCGCACCTTACGCATCAAATAAGTATAGTAAAAAACATGTTTTTTCTATAAGTTTCAGTACTTCCAGATCTATATATCAGGAGTACTAATTTACTAATTTCAAATCTTCACATAAGATATTTGCTAATAGAAATAACACGAATTATTTGTCGACTAGAAATATTAACGCGAGGGCGAGTTTCGCAATTTACTCAAAATTACCTTTGCCTTTGCAGTGAGAAAACACCCATTTTAATGCATTCCAAGAATCTTGATAACCAATGGGAAGTGGATTCTCCGGGGCTAATCTGTAATTAACAGATACCGCAATGATATTAGCTTCCGCGACAATAGAGCTCAAGTGATTGTGGTACTCTGGTGCAAATGCAGATCCAGTGCAAAATGCACCACCATGGAAATAGACCAAGATATGTAGTTTACGCGTCGCATTTGCGTTTTTAGGCAAGAAAAGTCTAGCTGAGACTTTTGGTGAAATGCTAACGTCTTTTGAATAAACTTTAGAGCTTGGATTTATTGATGGAGGAACAGTTTTTGTGCCTACTAATCTTTCAACTCTACCATCTTTGTAGACTTTTATGAATGGAATAATTTCGTATGATAAAGATGAGGAGTTTGTGGAGTTTGCTAAAGGGAATAAATGAAAGGAGATTATAAGTAAGATGTGTGTGAAAGTGATGATCACTTCATAAGACATGTTGAAGATCATTTGGAGTTTGGTTAAATGGAAGTGAAGTTCTTGTTTGTATTAAAGCTAGCTTTGACTATTAATCTTTTATATCCTGGCCAAATGAGCACTTGAAAGGTTGTCTTTGAGTATTTTTTTTCTAGTTGATTAAAACATATATAATTTTTCTAAAGATAAATAAATAGTTTTATGACAACTGTAGTCCACTTGGGACGTGTGTGACAATTTGGGAATCTTTCTAGCTTGGAGATATATACAAATTAAATCCTGTAGTTCTGAATCACGAGGTTTATTAAATTAATTGTTGAGATTTTTTTTTTAGTTATCATTAGGCACGTCTTCAATATTGTAATCTAGGATGTTGTAATCTGTTTACTGAACATGCGAGCATCATCAATTTAAGGTAAACTTAATCGTGTTTTGGTTAGTACGTAATTTATGTCAAAGACTTATGTGGAACGAAAAAAGTATAATGTAACCCCTCTTAAATGAAATAGGCGAAGAAATATAATTATTATTGATATTGATTCTATTATCCGTCTCAACTGCATAGAGATGAAATTGTGTAGATCCTGTCCAGGACTCCCAAAAAACCTACATGAAAATCCATCAATTTGTTAATGTATACTTGTATCAAAGTGTAGTGAATAAAAAATAGCATGGAAATATA
Organism: Misopates orontium; assembly: GCA_946800315.1. NCBI lineage: Eukaryota > Viridiplantae > Streptophyta > Magnoliopsida > Lamiales > Plantaginaceae > Misopates > Misopates orontium. The sequence continues at coordinate 715,394 of OX326948.1, read as the reverse complement.
AATTGTTATGATGTTATCTACAAGAAATAGAGCATCACCAGCGCTTCAAGCAGGCCGCTGCGCAAAAATTGGATCAAGATACACCAACGTTTTTTTCTTTTAAGACCAGTCTATATGCCAGCGCCCTATGGATTTAAGGTTGGATCTTGCACGATAGAGAAGTCTGGCATGAAACTAAGAAAGAATCATTTCCAAAATTAGACTAAGCTTCCCCCTTGTTTGTTCTGTCTGCAGCGTGAATAAAGAAAAGACGCAGAGAAAGCTTCCCTCTCCGATTAGTGCCTTCTTAGCAGCATAAGTCGTCTTGGATCTTAGGCAGTGGACGGGCTTAGAAGGCTTTTCCAAATCAATCCCACGTATGAAGACTACCCATGGCCTATGACTAGGAAGAACGGAATGACTCTTTTCACGAAAGTGTTAGTCTCGCTTGACTAAAGTCATTGCCCTCGCTCTCGAAAGCGGGTAATTCTGGATTCGCTCCGCCTTACACGATGTACTAGAAGAGTGCGGCAAGGTGCTTATGCTATCGATGTGCTTAGGGTACTATAGGCAGCCTACGTAAAATTTAATTAAGAATATTACATCCCTAATAATCAAAATATCCTACTTACGTATAATTGTAATTTGGCTCACCAAAATAATAAAAAACTATAGCTTGACAGCACCCTGAAACGTAGTCAAAGTGACGAATTGTGTAAACAAATATGGACTATTTCTATTGTTTTTCGTGTGTACGCTCGTTCTTCTACTATTGTATTGTTGCGTAACAATAAAATAGCTCATATAAACTCGTTATATCTAAGTATTATATCAAACTCTAAGAGGCCATTATGCAAATACTCAACTTCTAGAGGATGACTTCATAATTAGATAAATCTTCATGGTGCTTAAATTCAACAATCACTAAATATTTACTACCATAGCTAGCAAACTTCAATCATTCATCAATCATATCACATTATCACAACAATGTGGTCTTGTAAGAGATCCTCTCCACTCATTTTCTCACTCTTCATCATCTTCATTCTCAACTCTTTTTCCTCATCAACAAAAGCAACAACAAGCTCCATACTCTACGACATCTACCCTTTTGTAAGAGTGTACACAAACGGCACAGTACAAAGATTCTTCGGACAAGATTTTGTCCCACCATCAACTGATCCAACGACTGGTGTTCACTCAAAAGATGTCCAAATCGCAAAAAGATCCAATCTTTCAGCTCGAATCTTCATGCCCAATAACCCAAACCCGACCCGGAAAATCCCACTTCTTGTTTACTTTCATGGAGGTGGGTTTTTCTCAGAATCAGCTTTTTCACCCACATATCACAATCACATGAACTTGTTAGTGTCAAAATCCAATCTTTTAGCAGTTTCGGTTAATTACAGATTAGCCCCTGAGAACCCACTTCCGATTTGTTATGAAGATTCGTGGGTTGCTCTCAAATGGGTATTTTCTCATTTCAAAAATGGTGAAGAAGTGTGGTTGAAAAAGTATGCTGATTTTGGGCGGGTTTATTTGGGTGGAGATAGTGCGGGTGGCAACATTGCGAGCCAAATGGGTATCCGGGTCGGGTCGGAGAAAGTGGATACGGGTATTGTGATCAAGGGTATGTTTTTAAACTGTCCGTACTTTTGGGGGAAAAGAGCGGTCGGGAATGAGCTGGCAAATGCTTACGCGGCGAATTTAATGGAAAAGATATGGGTCCACGCGTATCCGGGTTCGGGTTTGGATGACCCGTTGGTGAATCCGGGTATGGATCCGGGTTTGAGGAATATGGGTTGTAAACGGGTTTTGGTTTATGTTGCGGGTAAGGATGTGTTGAGGTTTAGGGGTTGGTATTATAAGGAGGTTTTGGAGAAAAGTGGATGGAATGGAGTAGTGAGTGTTGTGGAGGTTGAAGGAGAGGATCATGTTTTTAACTTGATTAATCCTAGTAGTTCTAAGGCTATTGTGATGATGGAGAAATTGGCTTATTTTCTTAATCATTGATTTTTTATTAGCAAATTATATGTTGTTGGAGTATTGGTAATAATATTTTAGTGAAATAATGGAGACATTTTGTCGGTTTGTTTTTGTTTTTGTCTCTTTATTTTATTCTTTTTTCTTGTATGGGAAATTAGAGTTTTTTTTCAGAGTTTAGGATATCATATGCGACTCTAATTGTGCATGTCCCGCTGCTAACATGGGTTGGTCTTGCGCTAGCTTAACTTAGTGTTAAGCAAATACTACAATACTGATGTCATCCTCTGTGTCACATGATTGCAACTTAGAGGGAGTAGTGAATAACCCTATTAATTAGTAATGAAATTGAAAGAACTTTATCTTAAAAAAACTAGTTGCAAAGGTAGAATAGTCCTAAATCATATACACCCAACAATAACATTTTCAAGTTACTTTGCTACTTAGGTTTATGCGTAAATCTAAGTTGATAAATTTATGCGTAAATTATCTGCAATGAGAATCAAAATGCATAGTAGTGGATACTTAAAAAGCTAAACAAATATATCTTTATTTTACAAGGATAATACATTATGCAAATTTGAAAATAATACAGATGAAGTTAAACAGGTGCAGCATGCACAATACAGTTACGTGTTAAATTGGGTCGCTAGTCACATTTACTCTTTGAAGTTTGAGGCTGAAAAGTTAGTTGAAGTTCTATTATAAGTTTGAAATCGTACACTCAATCATAAATGGATGAAGCTTTATAAGCGTTTTTGGTTTTCCCGCGTCAAATGAATTTAAGACTAAAGTAAATGCTATACTTGCAGTCGCCTTTGGCCATTTATTTGGCGGTGACGATCATGGTGGTGGTGTGGTGGTGCTTTTCGGCTGGCTGTCACGGTTGTACAAGTCAGCTTGTTTATGAGCGGATTTATCAAAATAAATGTCATGCATATTATAATTGTCTCGGTCATTGATTAAAGTGTTTACACGTTTTATTGAAAGTGTTGGACGTTTTCATTTTTGACTATATAGAAATTAACTTTTAAGTTCACAGCGACAACTACTTTAATGACTTTTTAAAATATATTGTAAAGATATCAAAAAATGGCAAATTTAGAATTGTATTTAGCGGATGAAAGTATAATCTATAATCGAAATTTCAATTCATGGCACCGAGAGCTAGTTAATTGCCAAGTTTGGGTTGGGTGGGTAAATATGGGCCAAGTAATAATTTTATAAGGACAACTGTCATTTGGACGATCCAACACTTCTATTGGGTCAGCCCACGGTATATGGGCCAAGTACTAAATTTTATAAGGACAATTGTCATTTGGACGATCCAACACTTCCACTGGGTTAGCTCACGATATATGGGCCATCTTGACCTTTCGAGGAGGTTATTATTTTCAATTTCTACCCCAGCAATGGCTCTATGGGAGTTCTATTAATTAGCAAGCTAATTCACACAATAAATTGACCTTGATCTCAAGGAAAACTTTACTATTATTTTATTATACCTGAAAACATCTTGGTGGTTACTTAAAAAATTTATTAAAAAAAAAAAGCATACAAAAAACTTGTTGGTGGGTGCCAAAATCTTTTACATGGGATTTCATACAATAAAGTTAGGTATAATTGTGTTGATACACCTCTTGAGGTTTTGTTTAGCTGCATAGTTTTTCTTTTAGTCCTCAAGTTTATTAATATAACTGTAAATGATGATAAGGAGGAAGTAAGGAAGAGAGAAGACGAGAAAACATTTTTTCAATAAGTTAATTAATCGTACATATGTGTAGGAGGTAAGTCCACGAATGACTTGGTTTATTTTTTTCCTTTGTTTCTAATAACAAATTAGATCTTGCAATTATAAGTTCTCTATGTGCGGGGCCTTTGTGTTCAAGTTTCAAACGAAGTACGATGAAGTGAATATAATATTCCCATCTGTGCAAAAAAAAAAAAAGAAAAAGAAGTAAATATTACATTCGTATCGACTTCTAAATTTTCTAATCTTCCTAGGAAAAACTTGCCTTGTAGAAGTTGAATATAGTAAAACTACTTTTTGAAAGGTTCATAACATGCATTTTCTTGATAAGTTAATGGAGGTTTAAGTTCATCTCAAAAAATTACGTCACGACTCATTCTCTTGGTAAGTAGTTATCTTATAACAAAGGAATTAACTTCAAGATCTTTATATGGTATCGAATTACTAATTACCCCAAAGCTAATAGTTAAATCTGAAAACCGGTGTTAATGACCCACACATGATGGGGTAATGCTAAGAATTGTCTCACATGGCTTGACATCTGTATTTGCTCAATTTATATGAAGAATCTATTATTTCTTCATTTATATGATCTTATAAAAGAGTTTCAAAATTTCTAGTGCTATATTTGTCTTGAGATTACATTTTTCTGTTACAATTTGCAGGGTGCCAAATCATGGGTTGTTATGACAAGGAGAGGAGTTAATTTTGGAATTAAATTGGAACAGTACAGGCTCTATATCGGACAAAGAAAGATTTTTGTTACTATCCCATATTAGTGTACAAGGGCCTGTCACAAACGCTGGAATTATAATATATTTTTCTGCTAAGGGACAAACATTGACAAGAGCCCTTGTTTTAAGGGGGCCATTAGCCAAAAATTCTGTGTACTAGGCATGGGCCCAAAGTCCACCTCAAATACTTGGAAGAGAATCCAATGTTTGCACCCCATGCAATGCATGCACCTAACCACATCGTCTCACTACGGTCACACGTTCATGAGATGAGTTCTCTCTTTTTCCTTCATTCTTTTTGACCTATTCTTGTTCTTAGATCTAGTCTCTAAATACAAATAAATGTTTTTGAATGAATAACTTGTTATGCAGCACTACAATGATAGAAGAAAATATGCGCAGAAAAGTAATAAAGTCGCAAAGATTTGTTTACCAAATTTTTAGAAAGACTGTGTAATGATAGAAGAATATGCATATGAAAAGTAATAAAAGACAGAGATTTATTTATTCAACTCATGTGTAAATGTTTTGACCTTATCTTGCTCCTAAAAGTGGTTCAATAGGAATTCATGTTTTGGGGGGATATATGTTAATTTTATATATTAGTTATCTAATTAGAGCTATTTTCCTATAAAAACTTTACCCCGATGGAGGTTGAAATTGAGTCTTCAAGAGTCCTACTGAAATTTGATCCTCTCTTCTCTTATATACATAGTGTTTGTAGTAACCATAAAAGCATGTTTATGAAATACATAATCAGAGGTTTATTTATAGGCTGAAAGATAGATAAGAGAACTTCATCGAAGCAGTTCATCGGGTGATCATCTTCAAGACGATAAAAAAAATCTCTCTCAATCACGATAAACAAAGATATTATTTAGTCTCATCTATTTATTGAATCTATTTTGTGATAATTTTGATGTTCAAAATTTTAGGGTTCATATAATTAGGATATATGAGTCAAGTTACACTTATAAATAAGTGGCTATTTATACTACGAAAGCAGTCTTAATTATAATATTACATAAACAACTTATAATATCCCCTTAAAAATTGGAATATAGATTAGTTTATATTATTTTAGGCTCCACACCAACCGTAAACTCCCAAGGATCCTCGAATAAATTGAGAATTGGTGTGGATTTCAAATGTTTGCCACACATTTTAAGGAAGCTAGCTAGATTTAGCTTAGTGAGGTATATATCAATAAGAGGACCAAACATTCTGAATTTAATATTAAATAGAATATTTAAGACAGAAAATTTGAGAATGAAGAGATTTTCGAATAGGGTAATGGTCTTGTTAATTTGTGGACAGACAACAGATAAAACCTAACACGACTGTCACATTTTCAATAGCTATAGAAAAACGTAGTATAAAGGTCCACGTTAGAAATGAATTTTCCTCCTAACAAATTATAATGCCCCTTCAATATAGCTGCAGAGAAATTTGTCTCTTACAATGCAATTGGATGCAATTAAGTTTAAAGGACAGTGCCATAATTGCTCTTTCACAAAACACACACCAAGAAGTTAGTCTTAAAAAGAATATACGAACAAGTTTTTGCGATTCAGTTTTTAACAAACTCGGTATATAGATAATCGAATTTGATTTAAAGAATGCTAACTTAAAAGTTTCAATGATTAATTATCACTATTAAGTATTAAGAAGTGTTGGCAAATTATTTTTGAAAAAAGAAACTTAAATCTAGTTTATTCGAAATACGTACTTTGCGTACAAATCGGCATTTAATTTTTTACCTCAAGTTATTTTTAAGCTAAAGATTGCATAATCTCCAAGATGCATGGAATGAGCCTACTTTTCTCTTCATTAGCATATTTTAAATACAATAATTTGCTTCTAGATGCATTTCTAAAAAACTACCAACTTATGAATTAAAGTTAGTTTTGAAACTTAACTTATATTATAAACATCTATCTTACTAGAAAAATTTGTAAACGCCGCCTTGTTCGCCTTCAACAATGTTTTTTACCCGTAACCTTAAAGTTTCACTAGTTAATTCAAATATCAATTATATAACATCGAGTAAATTAGTTACTCTTTGACGACACGAATGAACATGTGCCCAACAAATATAAAAATTTAAATTTCATTATACGTTTGATCCAAGTCCAACCTCCATGTTACCTCAAGTTATATTTCGATTTTATCCTAAACTGCATTGATTTTTAAATGCTCGTATAGACAAGTTATAGATTGAATTGACACCTAGCTACTTTTATGGTCAAAAATCAATTACTAAACTATTTGGAGGACAATTTCATTAACCCTTCTTAACTCCACATTTATAACATATTCCTGAATACCATCAATTGCACACCTATATATTAAAATCATAATTAATAATAGTTACCATAAATTTGAATTTTGTATCATTAAATTTTGTGTAACGCTTAGCTAAAGCAATGCATGCAAGGCCACCACCCTCTGATCCGAAATCAATGGTCATTTACTATCTACCTAGCACCATCATTTCACAGTACCCCGTTGAAGGTTTACACCAAAAAAATCTTAGCATTATATTCATATCTCTTGGTAATTAATTTCACCATGCTTCTTTTTACATGAAACTTTTGAAATGGTTTAACAACTACTATTTGGCATTTCATCTCTATTAGAAATTTTACCAAAATTCTTTTTTACCTTGGCTCTTATACCATACAAAATCATCGTTTCATATGAAAAAATGTTGGACATTTATTGATTTAAAGATATTTGTAATATAATATGGGCTTTGTATTATATATGAAAGGGTAATAATCGTTAGCTGCATATAGTTGATATAATAAACTAATAAGTCTCTTCTTGACAACACGGATTGGAGATAAAATTATTGATGAAGAGTTCGTGCATTATCTTACAATCAAAAGACTATTTATTTTGAATGGTCTTTTTGTTTTGAGACTAAACAAGCCATGCAAGTAGATGTACATAAAGTATCCTTGGTGGTAGGCATATAAACAATTTTAGATCAAAGGTATGGAATAATGCACGTACTTGTAACTTCCCCATAATTCCTAGGAGGATATGTTAGGTGGTGATGTGCAAAGTTTGCTACGGTCTATCAATCTTGTTCCTGATTTGACTAGGTCCATGTAACATATATTTTTTCGTGCAAAGTGCGTGTGGTTAGCCTCGAGATTCCCGACTAATAATTCAAGACTACTACTCATTAGGTAATACGTTGACTTCGAAGGTTAATCGAGTAGATACGGGTGGTTGGACTGGTCACGATCAATCGGCTAAATCGATCTTGGTCGATCATTATTCTTGTCCTCATGGTCTATTTTGATCGTCTTACATGTCATGACCTACCTCGGTAATATCTGCACACAATCCCTTCTTATCAATCAAAATATACTAGACCTAGTTTCGTACAATTGCCGCGCACTATTTTATATTATATTTCATGAGCTAACACCAAAATAAACATAAGTAGGATATTCTCATAACAATCATGTAATTGTGAAAATACATGGTATAACCAACGGTTAGAAAACCAAAACTCGAAAATATTTAAAAGATGAAACAACTGTAATTATGTTACACTTTACACTTATTACACACTGCACAAAATTAAATATTAACAAAAATGTAACAACACACAAAAACTTAAGCCATAGAGATCAGAAAATCCTGATTTTTTCATCATTGAACCTGTAACAGAATCGCTAAGTCACTATACCACCCGGTCACTAGCCCGTCAACACTTAACCACGTGTCGCCCTCCCATTGGCCGTTTGAACCATTAATCATTCTCCATACAATCCCGATCTCTCCGTAACGGCATTGCCATGTGCCTGTCACCGTTAAACGGAGTGAGGACCACATGTTACGTTAACCGCCTCTTTTAATCTCCACCGTCCGATCAAATCAGCATCTTTCGTTAATTCCCGATTTTACCCCTACTCTATCTTCTAATTTTAGTAGCTAATTCTGTGTGCTTTGTAACCTTTTTTCAGCTAGCTTTTTGATCACATACATAAACACACACACACATTTGCTCTGCGTCTATTTTTATACACATTTGTAAAAGTTTTAGAGAGAGAAAAAAATGGAGGAGCATCTGATGAAGAGCTGCGAGAGTACTGTGAGTGTTGAAATTGGAGCTGTGAACGAAGAGAATCAGCTGAATTCGAGTAAACGAAGGAAGGTGTTGTACTCTGAGCATCAAACTGAGTACGTTAACGGCGTTTCGCCGGCGATGTCTGGTACCTACGGTGGTGACGATGATGATGATGAGTCGAACGGCGCCGTGAAGAAGAGTTTGAGATCATCAGATCTGGAGGTGAAATTTCGAAATTCGAAATTTAAATTCAGTTTTCAGATTCTTATGCGTTTTTTTTTTGTTTTTTTTTTTTTTTGTTCGTTGAAAGTTGAGCTGAATTTTCGAAGTTTTTTGTGTTTCTATTCAGAATTTTGAATCGCACTTCGACGGATTTGAAACTGAATTTTCAACGTACAACGAATATTTCAGGTGAAGATTTATTTGAGCTGTTTTTCGTATGATTTTACCGATTTATTTAGTCATGTGTATTATATGCATATCCTGTATATTCGCTGTTGATTTTCAGTTTTTTTAGTGAGAGAAAATGCATACATATGAACGATTTTCAATTTTAGGTTTTCAAAGTTTGCTTTGTAATTTTTTTTTAAAAATTTTCTCTCTCAGAGAAATGACACCAACACGTGATGAGTTCGTTGAAGACTCGGAGCAAGGTCCGATGATCACACCGAAGAAGAAATCTGAGCCGTCGATCACACGCCGCAAAGTCTCATCGCCGAACAAACTACCGTCGATGACTGAGTTTGACGAGTTCTTCGCAGAGATTGAAAAATCCGAAGCCAAACGATTCGCTGAAAAGTGAGTAGAAAATTAAATTTAGGCCTTAAATTTAATTATCTGATAATAATCGATAATTTCGATTTTGTTGTTGTTGTTAAATTCAATTTTATTTTCACACACACAATCATTACGTGTTTGTTTAATTAATTTTGCAACGGTGCGCATGATAAGGCTTAACATGCACACACTCTCAATGAGAATATTCTGCTAAGTGCTAACTGAAAAACTGAGTAATGATTTGATTGAATTTGTGTTTGTATTGTTTTTTTTTTCAGGTACAATTTTGATATAGTAAAGGACGTTCCATTGGAGGGGAAGTACCAGTGGGTTCGTTTACATCATTAAATTATTAAATTAAATTATGACTAAAAAGAGAAAAGAGAGGTATCTTTTGGGTTGCTTTAATTGGGGTTAAATTAAAAGAAGTGTGGGGGTGGGGAGTTTAATTTTAATTTGGTAGCTTAAATTAATTATTATCTAGCTTTATATGTATAGCAATTTCCATATTTATCATGTAAAGAAGAGAGAAAAAGCTAGAGTTACATTTAATGAGAGAAACTTTTGTAGTAGGATGATGATAACAGTTTTATTTGAGGTTCATTAGAATTGTGGAAATTGATGTGTTGTCAGAGTTCAGTGAAGGTGTTTTGATGGTATTAATGGCTTTTTTTGTTATTTTGCTAGTGGTGGTGTGATTGAAAAGCCTGTTTTTGTTTGTGCATATTTGGTTTGGTTTGTTGTGTATGAATTTGATGGTTATTTTTTGGCATGGTTCCTTTTGGGAATATTTTTGCTACTGTGTGTATATTTCGTTTTGCTAGATATTTGTATTTTCCGAGAGTTTTCCGACCTGTTTCGAAAATGTTAATTATTGTAATGAGTTTGGCAAATATTTTTACGTTTCGAATGTACAAAATTAAAATAAAGTTTTTTGATAAATTAGAGAAGGCTCTCATGGTGGTAGCATGTAGGTAGTGTGGGCATGAAGCTATGAAGAAGCACACCCATGTGAGTGTGTGGGTGGTAGATACAGTGGCTATACGTATATTTAGGTCTGTGACTGTGTACCGTGGGCCATGTGAATTGATTTTGAAAGGTTAATTGGAAAGTTTGTCCTTTTTCCAAGTGGTATGTGAGTAAAGATGAAAGAGAAGAAAATTAAAGAAAATTGTTTACTTCGAGATGGATCTGGTCCCAGACCGCCGGAAGTTATTTTTGCACGGACTAGCATTTGGATAAAGTTTCTGATATTTTGTATGCAGTAATACATGTCCTTCATTTTTCCTTGTGTTTTCAACTTTCACCAATTGAATACCTTAATGTTTAATGTTTGCGAGGGTGTAAAATGGAATATAGGTCAAAAGGATTTTAACTTTTCTTAACAAAAAAATAAATTAGGATTTTGTTACATTGCACCATTCCAAGGTTTGTGTCCAATACACAATGGAGTTATTTTCAGCTGCGAACAATTATGTTGCACAATGAAATTTATCTTACATTGATATCAGACGCCATGATACTTCTATGCTTCTATGTGACACGATTACCTTTTAGCAAATGGTTGAATGAATTGTATGTTTAAACATTAGTAATGCATTGTTGATTATTTTTTAATGCATTTGTAGATTAAATAGTGATGTATTATAAAGTAAATTATTAGTATTCGTATTTAAACAAATAGTTAAATTTGTCTCACTACGTTTATTATTTGCAAGAAAAACACATATCTTCGTACTATTATCATACTTTCATGTATTGTTGTGTCCATATTTGTGTAACATACATGCAAAATCTTCAAAGCAACACAACTTCAATCATTAATGATACAAAAGGTAATACCAGAGTTTGGTAAATAAAAAAGAAATGAAATGGATATTGCATTATGCTGTGGACTCTGCAGGGCTTTTCAGATTTCAGCTACTTATAAGTACTAAAAAAATGTGGTACATATATGGACATAAGAAAGAAACAAACCAAAATGATCATTGTCATGCACTTTAGGTCCTCTGCAGAATTGTCAAATGGGACAGTACTACACTTGTACATGCATTGCTTGTTTCCAAGTGTCCTCTCAAGTACAAAATCAACCTTTGTTTTTGCAAGTAATGAATCGAGGAAACACAAAGCTGTTTGTTCTATGAATATCCCCTTGTTGTTTTTATTTGCCAAATTATAATCTGTTCAAGACATGATGTTTGTGTATGTTTTGGTAATTATAAAAGTGCTATGCCTCTATACTATTAACAATGATTTGCACTTATGTAACCGTGGATTAAAGAACAATTATGAAGCTTGAAATTCATATATAGCATTTACCAAACCACTATTTTTAGTGTTTCGATTATCGGTGATTAAGTATTTCACTCTCCTAACAAGTTCAATAATGAGTGTTGGTTAGTAGCCCTAAAGGGTAGCTTAGTTGGTTAATGAAGTAGAATATTCTCCTTTAATCTTAAATCAGCTTGTGTCTGTTACACTAAGTTTGTCTAATGAGATTTGCTCGATGACATTGTTTATACGCTATTATGTTTAGCAAAAACTTATCAAGTACTCACCTTAAAAGTAGTGGTGAATTTCCACGATGTGAAATATAAAAAGTTGACCAGTAAAGTATGAACTCTTCGACACTAACAATTTCTCAAATTCGAAAAAGCTTGCCAAACCAAAGATAATTAACATTCAGGACTAAGAAGCAAGACATTACGAAATTTCCTCACTCTAAGTCTACTGACCAAGTCAACCCCTTATAGAATGTATGCCAAAAGCAAAGTTATACTTCCTAGGATTGTACTTGTAGGTTGATATTATATGTGTTTTGTTATTTAATTTCCTTTACAAGTGGTAATACTTAGTAATGCACAACATACTATCATACAAAATATAATAATTTATTTTCAAGTATAGAAGGTGCGTGCATGTATTGGGTGCACAATTTTTTATTTTTTTTACTAGACAAGTAACGCGTGCACGTGCCGTGTTGGAGTGGTCATCAACTGACTTCCATGTGCTTTGGATCTGATGCAAAAATAATTTAATCTAATCTAATTAAAAAAATGAGAAAACAGATCGAGAAGAAGGAATGTTGCTAATAACTAGTTAAAATGAAGAAGGTTTGTCCTTGATTTTAACACCACTTTCCCTATTTTTTTACATTTTTGTACAACTCTTTTTATCCCTTTCCACGAAGCTGATTATGATGCTCTCCACAAGAATTTCAGAACTTCGTGGCTTTCATCAATTCATTATTAAATTAATAATATGTTTCATGATTATAACAAATGTGTTCCCCTAAAGCTAAAGTTTTTCCTATTGGGGTCAATGAATGGACCCGTTGTGCTTTTTCACTTTTTGGGGATCTAGGATCTGGTTCCCCTTCAGTTCAGTGTAAATATTTTACAGTTGACTTTTTACTTAATTTGTTTTTACACATGTACTAGTTTGTGAGTAAATTTGAAAGTGAAATTAACCTACTCAGTGAAACACTTTGACATGGTATACATAACTAACTTTCGTACTTGTTTGAATTACAAATTTACAACTAATTACATTTGAAATAGAGCTAAATCATATTTATTACATGTTAATGTGACGCAATCACCCTATTAGTGACTACTTTTAAATAAATATACATATGTATATGTGTGTGTGTGTGTGTGTTTGCACTCCTTATATTCATTGGGCCATAATATATCTGATAACTGTAAAACTTCTTATGTACATTGGGCCTAAATTATCGTGACTAATGACAGCTATTGGGCTACACTTGACAACCAATGACCAGCCCAGCCCCCGGCCTTAACTCGAGAGGCCCAAACCAATTTCATTTAAACTGAGATTGTCGGCCTTGATATGCCAAATGACACATTTGAATTCCTCAATGCAATTTAATGAAACACCTAAGTGCTTAGATATACTTGGGGAATAAAAGTAATGCACCACAATTCATATAATCACAAATTACGCCTGCTACTTTTATGGAAATATCAATTTTCATTCCAACACAAATGATCCATATTTGGTATAGTAGCGTGGGGTGAGTGCGTAAATGGGAGATTCTGTAGTGTGAACAAACGAAGTGGATTCACGCTAGATCCATGTTAGATCCATGATGGAACCATGAAAAATACATTTTGGCTTAATACGACTAAGTTTGACCCAACACAATAGATTCATAATGGTGTAGTACGGTGGTTAGGGTGATCAGATGAGGTGGATCCACGACAGATTCATGATGTATTGAAAAGATATTTTAATTCAACAAGATCCATACCCAACCAACATAACGAACCCATATAAGTATATAGTACGATGCGATGAACATGATAGGGTGAAAATGGTAGATGGGTGGTTGATGAAGTCAGTCAGGTGGAAGAATGGAGTAAGGTGGGTAGATAAGGTAGGGACTCAGATAAATTGATAGAGTATGGTTAATGTTGAGGGGTAAATGAGGTGAACCCATAGTGATTCGTAACGACAAAAAATAAATAATTTTGGATGATTGAATCCACAAATTCAAATGAACCGGGTCCAAATCCAATCCCAGTTGAATCCATTAAGGATCCAACACATTGGCTTCGGTTGGATCCATATTTTTGGTGAACCGGATCCGAGTAGAACCACTCGCCACCTCAATTAAGACACAAATTTACATTAAAGCAGCCAAAGGAGGATGTTACAAAAACTTATCCTTATTTGACTCCCACTCACGCTTTACACGTTCAACTTTTTTTAAAACTATAACATTATATTATATCATATTCATATGATATTATTAAAAACACAAAATTAAATTCACGTCAGTTATTCCTTAAGTGTGTGCGCTTTATTTCATTCTTTGCGCATCTTTTAGCACCAACTGATATATCATCTTTTTTTCTCAATTATACATAATATAAATAATATATATATATATACATATATCACAAAACGTGTGTTGGTGTATGTATTTTGATGAAATCAATACAACAGATCATTTAATCGCGGCAATTTTTTGTGATCTGAATCGCAAACGCAATTTTGATGACGGATATACATGAGGATCGTTTGATTACATGTAGTATTTATGAACGTGATCCTAATCTTTTGCACAAGGTTTGTTTTTTTTTTCTTTTTTTTTTGTCCTTAAATTTAATAAAAGTGTCGTTTTAGGTTTGTGTATATGCATGACGATGATGTTGTTTTTGTTAGCTTTATCTCAGAGAAAGAGGAGGAAGCCAGTTAAGAAGATGAAAGGACTCACCGAAATTGGGGATGCGTATAATAATCGAGTATGTCTCCGTTTGCTAAATATTAGAAACTTTTCGTAATTTTTTTTTGATAGCTTCTCTACGTGTTTTAGCTAGAAATTTGGAAATAATTATATGTTTCGTTGAAAAATGAAACATTTCCAGGTACTTTTCGAGGAAATGCTTAGAAATTTCGATCCGTGGTTAGCACGGTTTAATCAGTGCTGTAAATTGTAGGTTAGGAAACTATGCCAGACTTCAACTAATCTAATTCTAAATGAAGATGGTTTGCTCAATTGTGATACAGAAAGTGGGAAAATCATGTAATCGACTCAGCGTGATTGTTGTTTGATTCATATGTAGTGCACCTTATCGATTTAGATTATCAGTAGTTGTTGTTGTCGTGTAAGAAATGATGCTTCAACCTTGCAGAAATGAGTTTTTGAGAGGGTTAGACTATTTCTTTCTTTCAAGAGATTGGTTGCTTTGCGTAATTCGATCATCTTAACCAGTAAAATGTTGATGAAACAGCCTCGGAACTCTCTTCCTCCTATAGGAACCGGTCATGTACAACCTTATCAACAGAAGCTCTAATAATCATGTTGGTTTCTACATAGATTGACTAGGAATGCACCATGCTCAAGAAAGTTCCTTAACACATAGCTTCAGATATTACATAATTAGATCAGTTGATCTTATATTATTAGCTCATGATAATATAAGATCTTGGCCATACCCTTGCTTGCAGCTACTTGTCTTTAGTAAACTTATTGACAGAGTTTGCACACAAGAATAATGAAGTCAACGTCTCTCAGTGCTCCCTGAGAAA
Organism: Misopates orontium; assembly: GCA_946800315.1. NCBI lineage: Eukaryota > Viridiplantae > Streptophyta > Magnoliopsida > Lamiales > Plantaginaceae > Misopates > Misopates orontium. Next base: position 700,027 of record OX326948.1, on the reverse strand, counting down.
TAGGCATTCAAGATTGCTGTCATGTGGTTATTGAAGTGTATCTTCTCTTCTGGAGAGGCAAAAGCTTCATAGTTAAATTCAAATACGTGATGCATATATATATATATATATGTATATATTGGCTCATATCTTGTTAAGTCCTATTTGTTATTTTTGATGATGTAATGTGATTGAGTTTTCTAGTTGAATTGTTTTCCTTATATCAAGTGCATTTCTCATGCTAAACAGGATTTTCTTGATAAGCCCAATGAAATAGGAAGGTGAGCATCAAACTTCTAGCTACTCTCTTTTTCTCCTTCCTGTTTCGAAAGAGTGAGATTTATTCATTTTCTAGAGCCCTGCTTCTGTTATACTGCTAAAGGCGTAAACAGAAAAGGGTGATGCCAATTTATCATCACAGTAAAGTTGAGATTTTATCTTCTGATATGGAGCGAGCACAAGAAGTTCAAGCAAATTTGAATACACGGTGCCCCAGCTTTATAAAGCCTATGATTCGGTCAAATGTCATGGCAGGCTTCTGGCTGGTAATGAACGGAAAGTATTTTGTGTTTCAAAACTGTTTGGAAATGGGCATTTTTGATATAAATATTCTGTGTCAAACTTCTTATTGACAGTCTCTTCCAAAGTTATTTTGCGACTGGCATTTGCCCAACTGTGACTCAAAGGTTACTTTAGTAGATGAGAGCCATAACGAATACTACACGAAGTATCTGTCTGAGAGGAGAGGGCTTAGTGCTGGATGGAAGGGATTCTCAGTTGCACATAAGCTAAATGAGGGAGATGTATTGGTTTTTCATTTGGTATCATACTGCAAAATGAAGGTAATACGCTGTGAACTTGTTTTATTTGTTTGAACTTTCATGCTGAACATATGAAGTTAAACTTAGAAAATGTGAAAAATAACCATAAAGCAAGGTGAAAATCAATTGCGGCGCAGCCATTTTGAACCAATGGTGGAGGATGAACTTATTTGTGTTGTTTCATTTGAGTGGTAGTTATGTATAATGCAAATAGGGCATTTGTATAGACAAAGTTACATAATTTCTAAATTTTAATCCAACAAATCATGGTAATGTTCTTTAGTTCCAAATTTTAACCTATAAACGATAAGGAATAATATCCCATGATATACTTCGACATAAGATTAAGGAAGGAAAAATCATGCATTATGTCCTAAGACAAGAAAGATATACATGTGTGCGTGAAAATCTAAAAACTTGCATGTGTACCTCAAGCAAGGAGAATTAACTTTCTATTGCATGTCAAATTCTTTTTTTGTTAAGGAGGAACATCCCCTTATGATTTAATTAATTGATATTTCATGCTTTATGTAGCTACCTGGCTTTCATAGAACTAGTTGTCGTTGATATGATCAAGTTGGAAAAGTTTCGTATGATTGTTAATGTATTTCCAAATGTTTTTGTCGCCTTTCAAATGATTGAATTGATTCTACACAATACTAATTAATTGTTTCTCCCCTGTGGTCTGAATTAGGTGTATATAGTAAGAGCTAACCATTTCTGCGCAGTGGACGCTGCTCTTAGCCTTCTGCATTTACAAGCTCATGCAAAAATGGTAAACCATGTTGGTTCGTTCTTTCCTCTTCATGTCATAAAATACAAATTATTCTCTCAACATCTTTATCGATCCTACGTTTGCATGCTGAAAAACAGAGAAGTTAGCTAGGAATTTTTCACGAGGTAAAGATTAGCTCCCGAGGACACTTTTATAGGATATGCCACTTCATCTTCTGAGGACTCCAAATTTCAGCCTCGTTTTGCACTGGCACTGACACTGACGTAGAAGATATTCAATGTTTTTGCACGAACAATCCTCCCGAGGGTGTCACTTGTAGGTAGGCTCTGAAAAATAGGTTTGGTATTTGACAATCGAACTAGACTCGGGAAAAAGCGAGTTGATTTTGGGGATGTAAATAATCCGAAAGCACTCAGAAATCAGAATACAGCAGCATACGTAAAGTTCCAAGTACACTGATATCGACATCCAAATGTAAAACTAAGTGGATTGAACTTATAACTGCATGTATGGATATATGACGTTAGTATAGAAGCTTTGATTGCACATTGTCATGGACCGGAGATTGTTTTATCCTTATTACGTAAAGGAGGAAACTGAACTTCGACGATTCTTTCTGTGGTCGGAACAAATGTGAGAGCATTGTCTTAAAGAAGAAAAAAAAAGAAAGCCTTAGAGCCTCTTGTAGCAGATGAATGGTGTAAAATGCTTGCAAGCTTCTCTCAATGTAGCACTTTGGTAACAACACATGTTGGTAGATGAATACTGCTATAGGCTGATGGTTTAATCTATTTTTTGCTTCATTTTGTGGATAAAATGATCCAAAACCGGTACAGATTTCTCTAATTTGACTGAGGCTGTGTTTACATTCTATATTATGGCAAGAAAAGAAAAAAAAAATATTTGTAAAACAATTAGCCATAAGTTAATAAAGTTACCATAACTTGAATCAAACATAATATTCAATCTGACACAAATGACACTGTAATTATTGTTGCCAATCAAACAACTGAGAACCAGCGAATTAATTGATGCATTTCTTGATTAGTGCTTATTTAACAAACTATATTAATGGAATATGGCAACAGTAATGATAATTTCTTTAACCTTTAATCTAAGTTGCCGCTTCAGTGTGAGCATAAACATTGATAAACGGATATCATGAATCTTTTTTAAACTAATAGATATGTTATGAAAATTCAATATTTATTTAAAACTAATATCAATGTTATTCATTAATATAAGCAATTTAATTGATAGTAAACCAAAATTTCGTCAAAACACAGAATTTATCTAATAGTTCATTATTCTTGCAACACAAAATATAGAAGTAGAAACATGGAACTATAAGGTATTAGGTACACCGTACGCTATGAAAATATCAAATACAATATAAGATAATATTTTTGAATTATCCGTGTAACATAGAAGATGCTATTTGAGTTGAAATTTAGACTTTCTCTTCAGAATTGTTCTGTATCATTTTAAAATTTATGGTATTATATCATATCTAATATATGATATAATTATGCTCAGAATATTTATAATCATATACAAAATATTAATATCCTAAAACCAGACGAAGGATTGTACGCACAGCATTTAAAGTTGTACGTCTTTTTGAATTTGAAATCTCGAGATATGGCCCACCAAACAAGGTTTTTCAGAGGGAAAACCAAAAGGTTTATCAATCGAATATATATATATAAATGTATATGTATATTCACTTACTATAAATTCAAACGGTCTCTTCATTCACTCTCTTCAGCTCTTCTTCATTTCAAAATCACACAAACAAAAAAATCAGAGAAAAATGGTGATCGCAGCTAAATCGGCGTACGAGGAGAGCAGGCAGAAGCGATTAGAGGAGAACAAAAGGCGAATGGAGGAGCTTAATCTCAACAAGCTCGCTCAAGCATTGCGACCTACAAAGGCTTCTCCTGTGAGTATTTCATTCAATAGATCGGATTTTGTTTTGTATTGTTTGTCGAATGAGATATGAAATTATTAGGTTTAATTCTTTATGTTGATTTTTGATTTTGATTTGAATAGATGAAGAAGGTGAAGCCGAAGCAGCCTGTGGATCCGTCTTCAGTTCGTCGATCCACACGTGTTAAGGACATGCCGCCACGTAGCTACAAAGAAGTGAGTAATCAGTAGTTAATCTCTGTTATGTGTTTTGATGTGAGTTTTTACATTTATTAGAGTATATGATTCTGTATTGAATTGAATAAATTACCGTATGTATTTGTGTACGTAGTGAACGAACTGGCTAGCGGTATCATTTACGAGATAAGCAGCGTAGTTACAGCTGGTTTACATAATCAACATCCTAACTAATAGTGGACATATCTGGATGTTAATTGCACACTCACACACAGGAATCTATCTTTCTGTATTTAATTGAATAAGTTACGTTAACAGATCAAGGAAGTGGTTGTATACATTGCGGTTGTTTGGCAGCAGTTAATTTGGATTTACTAGGCTTATGTAGTTTGAGTTGACATCTATTAGTGCGTTTAGTAAGTTTATGTAATACCGAGCTCGTACACATTTATTAAGGATACGTAATTAAAGGTGATATACTATTGGTGCACTTAGTAAGTTTATTGTAATGCCGAACTGGATTCTGTATTGAATTTACTGAGTTACCTTTAGGTACTTTATAGACGTAATGAATGAACCGACTAACTGAGAGAGAGAGAGAGAGAGAGAGAGAGAGAGAGAGAGAGAGAGAGAGAGAGAGAGAGAGAGAGAGAGAGAGAGAGAGAGAGAACAGAGAAATCTATCTTTCTGTGTTGAATCGAATAAATTATATTTACAGATAAAGGAAGTAATTATATACGTTCTGGCCGTTTGACAGCACTTAATACACATCTATTAGGCGTATGTAATATGAGGTGACATGTTATTAGTGCGTTTAGTAAGTTTATTATAATACCTAGCCAGTACGTATCTATCAGGGATATGTAGTAAGAGGTGATATGCTATTGGTGCATTTATTAAGTTTATTGTGATACCCAATGGGATTTTGTATTGAATTTAGTCAAAAACCTTTAGGTAATTATATACATAGTGAATGAACTGACTAACTGTATGATTAGTGAGCTAAGCAAACTAGTTACATTTACAGGTAAAGGAGGGATTTATATACAAATGGGTCGTTGTTAGCACTTAGTACACCTTTATTAGGGGTCTGTAATATGAGAGGTGACATGTTACTAGCACAATTAGTAAGTTTATTGTAATACCAAGCCGGTACACTTCTATTAGAGGTACGTAATAAGACGTGACATACTATTATTGCATTTAGTCAGTTTATTGTAATACCAAGCTGGACCGCCTTTATTAGCTGTATGTAATATGTAGCTATTAATGCGTTTGGCAAGTCTATTTTAATGGCAAGCCAATTGGATTCTATCCGACCGACTTGGTACTACATAGGTAATATAATCTATATGGCAAAGTGATTATAGTTGGTAATAAACTATTTTAGCAAATGACAATGTAATCTTACAAATACCACATTATGATCTCTTGCTATTTTAGTCCATATTTAATCGTTTCTTGGCTATGAAACGACCCTATAGTGCACTGACTAACTATATCATAAGTGAGATAAGAAAAGTAGCTACAACTTGTAAACATTCTTAAAATCCTAACTAACTATGAAATAGTTGGATGTTTGTTAGCTAAACTAAACTATCTGAGTTGGTGTGATAATTCTTTAAATACTTGGACTTAAATGTGTGGTTATTGATGTGGTTGAAATGTATGTTTATTGATTTGTGATAGGTTCCTGTTGAACCTATGGGAAAGCCAAGGGCAAGGAGGTTAGTGCTTAGATTGACAATCACTGAATACAAATGCATCAAATCCATGTTATGTTCGTTTCTGAATTTCGGGCTATTGGATTTTCAGTTATGGTAGCTACAGAAGAAGGGATTTGTCGAATAGAGTGTATGCCTCAGATGAAGACAGAGAGTACGCTATACAACGAGCTGAGGATCTTCAATCCAGTTTGGATCAAGATATTCCAAGCTTTATCAAGCCAATGCTTCAATCGCATGTTACTGGTGGATTTTGGCTGGTATGTTAGCAAAGAATCACTATATTCATTTTAATGTGCACATTTTCCTAAACTAAAGTACATTTTCGGTGCAATATGACCTCGAATTCCCTAGGGTCTTCCAAACCACTTCTGCAGGAAGCACCTTCCAAAACGTGATGAAATGGTGAACTTGGTTGATGAACAAGAGAATGAATTTCCGACCAAGTATTTGGCTCTAAAAAATGGTCTGAGTGGCGGTTGGAGGGGTTTCGCCATTGATCATGAACTCGTAGATGGGGATGCACTTGTGTTTCAACTAACTGAGCCTACAACATTCAAGGTTATCTTCTATTAACTTTATTCATGTGATATATCTAATATTCACTTGTTTCTATGATTACAATGCCAAAATCATTTCTTTGCACTTCAATCTTTTACTATGTTGTTGTTGTAATTTATGCATTTGTACTCCATCATTGTGCACTTCCGTCTGATGCATCAAAGAGTTTGTTTGATATATTAAAGCTATTGTACTCTAGGAATCAAATCTCCTTTTCGAAAGAGAATGTTCTACGAGAACGCAGTCATTATTCATCGTGCCAAAGAATATTGCTTTTTTATTTTTTCTCTCTGTTGGTTCTCATATAATACCTGGATCTATTGCAAATTGCAGGTTTACATCGTTCGGGTAAATGAGCCTGGAGATGATGGTGACAATTAACAATCAGGTATGCTTCTATATCGGATATATTTGCTTCCCCATTCATTGCTGAAATCAGAGTTCTGAAGATCATTAGCTCATTCAACTCCATTACATGTTAGCATTGATGATATTAAAAGTGTTATCACAGTTTTGTGTTAAGGGGTATAGTTTGATATAGTAGTTCAAATATGTGTATGTGTTTCAATCTTATCTAGTTATCTATTTGAACCGAAATGCCTCCTCTTTTAAGTCTTTGAAATATCAAGTTAACGGATGGATATATAGAAGGGATTTTGGCAAATTTTTCCCTGTTTTTCCAATTTGACAAATTGCCCCTTGAAAGATAATTAGGCTATACACCTCTATCTATGCGATCGCAAAAAGTAGCACTAACTCTCATGTTCTATTTTTTATAATGTTTACTATATTTCAATGACCATTGTCCGTGATATTTCCTAATATTTTCTTCTGTGTAATATCGGATTCAATTGTAGCATTTTTAAATGTTTTTTATAAGTAAAAGTATATATATATATATATATATAGTTTTTGAGTTTGGTTGAATAAACTACACCTCTCTTCTCTGTGAGGTAATTTGCTAGTTTTCAAATAATAGAGATAATTTCCCTATTTATCTTTTTTTAGGAGGTAATTTGTCAAATTAACATAACCAGATGGTGGTTTGCAAAAACTCTTTATGAAATGGTTTAGTTTATAGCTGGGTTTTGGGCTTAAGTCTTGAATGTCATCATTTGTGATTATTGCTCGTTTTGTAATTTTAAATTGGATTAGTATATCAAGCTCCTAAATTATGAAGTCAGTAGCAATGTATCTGAAACCTATTAATAAGTGCAAGATACCATAACCTATTGATCTCAAACCTATTGATCACTGACTTGGGCAACTCCCATATTTTTCAGTAGTTTGCACTTTTCAATAGGTTTGAGAGCATATTGCTACAAACTCCATAGTTTGGAGATTGAATTGGCGAGGTTTAATGCAATTGATACTGTTATTTATGTTGTAAGATTTTCATTTTGCAGATATCCAATAGTCGAGGCCTTTTTAAGTGGCAACATTTTGACAATCGCAGCAGCTTGCTTAGCTTTGCAAGACCAAGTAGAAACCCGTAATCCATTTTGGACGAGTATTTATAGGCTGTGAGATGGAAAAACCATTCAGCAAATGCATTTTGAAACTTGTTTAGTATGATGTAGTTTGATAACATAACAGTTAATGGTTTCATCTCTCGTGCAATTTTTAACAATGAATGGCGCTTCACAATTCAACAAATTTTATTGTACATTTGCATGCTGAATGGAATGATACATAATTCAACACGCCCACGCCCAGTAAAGAAAAATGCATGCTTATACACTCAATAATGAAACTAAATCATATAACAGTATAACTTAACAAAGACGATGTCAGATTTGTATTAGTCGATACGTATTTGTGTGCGTATTGTGTGTTGAGAAACTCGTTATTTTGATTGCTTCTCGTTTGTCAATTGGCCTTCCTTATTTCTAGTACAATTGTTTGGGATACGCACGATCATAATTTTGGCTGAGGATGCCTGAATGTCGGATCAATGCAGACCACAACCTGGGTTCATACAAAATTTGGAACGGAAACATAAGCAATCTAGTTGAGAACTTTTATCTAAAAAGCCAGAAAATCGAAAAATGGTTAAATGAGATGAAATAGATTACCTTGCCAACACTTTTACCAGAATAGAGATAGTCAACTGCATCAGTGACGGAATGAATGCCCAAGAATGGCTTCGGATCCAGACCAACCTGTAATACACAAATGAACCAGGGTTGTAGCAATATGATTCCCACAGAATGTAACGTATTAATAAGAGAAGCATATATATTACCTTGAGTTTCCCCGAGGTGTAAAGATCCACTAGCTTATCCAGATGTTGTTGCCAAAGGTGGGCATATTGTACTAAGAAAAAACCAGCCTGAACATTTGATATCACAGTCATACAAATTCTCATAAACAGAGAGACATTAAGCCAAGTTTGCTGTGACAATTAAAGAACATCTCTATTTCCTCATAGGAAGAACATGAATTCACTTGAGTAAATATTAATTAGAAGTTACGATTCAAGTTACGTAAAGGCTTTGACGTTCAAAACAATATGAGAAGAAAATAAACATATACAATTCCAAAGTTGGCATTACATTAGCCCGTCCTAATATCATATTATTATACGAGTTACAAAAGGCAAATATGACTTCTAAACTAAAATCAGTAAACATACAGTAAGAAACTAAAAACAAACTCGACAAAGCATTGAGCATCAAAACTACGGAAAGTAAATTATTTAACCAAAACATGAGCAATGTAGGTAAACCTTCTGAAGTATTGTCAAAGAAGATTGGAACAGTTAAAGCCAGCAATTAATTAACAGAGTTGATCAGTTTGTGTAATAAGCAGATACAGCTCACATACCACAGTCTGGCTCTTTGCTAGAATCTTTTCGCACAATCCAGTATAATTCCGTGGCTTCCACCCTTGTTCACTTTGATACTATAATCAAATAATGTGTTATGATATGTAAAAAAAATTAGAGACAAAGTAAAATGCTAGAATTGATCTGCAGTCGAGTAATTTTGTGGCTGATAGATAATGATGTATGACAAAAACGAAGTTTTGGAATATGTAAATACCTGAGATATCATCCCAATCACAATAAGATGTCCATAGGTTGCCAAAGCATTCAAGCATAAATCAAACATTTCGCCACCAACGGATTCATATACAACATCAATCCCTTTAGGGAACTCATTCTTCAGAACCTGGAAAGGAAAATTAAAGCATCAGTAAGCCATTAGAGCTTGAGATGAATAATTGCTACGAGTGACGCCTTGCTCTGAAAATTTTGTTAATCTTTTCTCAAAAACATCAACAAAGCATTGCAACTTTATTAACTAAAAGTGAAGAAAGCTAGTGAGTTTTTGCTTCCATGTGGCAAATATGAAAGCTATCTAAATCATCAACTCTTCTGAAAATCCTAATCTACTGAAATTTTCTACAGCCAAAATAATCAGTTAAACTGAAATTTTCTAAATAGGTGTTAGTGAACTGCTTTTTCACAATACCGCTGACCCTTTCTCATGAAGAATAATCAATCATGACTCATGAAAGATATATGAGAAAGTAGATCATGAACTTTGGCAAAGTTAGCAGAAGAAGTCAGATGTTCATGTTCATCCAAAACCAATGGAATATATCAGAATAAATAGTCATTGTAGCTACTAATGCTTTCCTAATTTTACATTTCTATTTCAGGTCACTGTGTAAACTTCTAAGAAACAACTTATATAATTGAAGACCCAATGCGCTTTTTATATTTTCTGCTTCATGGTCAATAATATCAGTTCAATTAGTGGAAAAGATCAGAACCGAACATTCATGTCATATGCACTGTGAAACCAAAGGGCCATTGAGATTTTCCTGATTCTATTTTCCTATCTCCTTGCTGTGCACAAATATATCCATAGCGTAAAAAGAACAAATTAGCTTAATGAGACTTACTGTTTTGATATTTTCAGCTCTATAGTCGATGACTCTATCAACTCCCAAATTCTTCAAAAGCTCAGCCTTGTCTTTGCCTCCACAAGTTGCAATGACCTTGTTTCCAGCTAGCTTTGCGAGCTGCGGTAAGTTAGAGTACACATGATAAAAATTACTTTGGAGCAGCTAGACACTAATGCTGTTTCTAGACAGAATGAACTTTAAAAGGCAGCATAGAGACCACAAGAAAATGATTAACATAAAATCAAGAATCTCATGGTCATTATCTAAAAGAATAGAGGAAGAGTAATTTTGTGTTTCAACTTAGAACAAAGTGCTCTATTGAAGCCTGGCATCAGATACTCCAAACATGGGAAGGCCTCGGGCCGCCTAGCCCAATGTGCAGCGACATAAATTTCCCTATGCACGCACCCTAGTGCCATGGGGCTCATGTATTCTGACTTTTCACTTAGAAAGAATAATAATTAAGAAAACAGATACATGGTTTTGTATTGACTCATTAGCAGAAAGCCGAATTTGACTAAGCACCGTTAAAGAGTTGTTGCTAAACTCATGCTGTAAATACGCAATACTTGGTGTTATAAATGAGAGATTAATCCAGAGTATACCTGGACGGCAAACTGCCCTGTTCCTCCTGCAGCGGCAGTGACAAGAACTGATTTTCCCAAGCCCGCTTGACCTGCCTACCAAGTCAACAAAAGAAAGAGGGCCTTGTTAAATTCATCCTCCAGATGAAATGCATTCAAATTTGACGTCAGTAAAATAGAAGAATTTGGCTACGACCACATCCACTTTAAACGTAGCAAAAGTTTTAATTCATGAAGAAAGAAGAGGAAAAGCAAGAGTGGGGAGAAGAACAGTGCATTTCAAACATCAGGGAACACCTTCTCTAAGGCTATGGATGCTGTTAATCCAGACGTGAGCATAGCAACAACTTCTGGATCTGGTCTTGCCACAGGAAGGATGTGCTTTGAGGGTACCTTCATTACAGAGAAGCATGTGTCATGCCATTAGAAGAATGAAAATTACCTCAAATTAAAAGGGAAAAGGAAAAATGACAAATTTCAAAATCACAGTAATTAAAGGATGTTACCATTGTAAATTCAGCATAACCTCCAAATGTCATAATTGCAGCCGGAGTGCCAACTTTTAAGTGTTTAACTGAACTGCCTACATCAGCAATTATTCCCACAGCCTGCAACAAAACAAGAGTCATGATTATTTCAAAAACCTAATTACAACTACCTGCATCTGCACTAATAATGCTACTTATTTTGCAGAACCACCTCACTTTGCGATGGCCAATATGACTGACAAATGCATTCACCACTGTCGATGAGGCTAAACTAGATATGATATAATAAAACCGACACAAAAATTGAAACAAAAATTAAAGCAGATAATTGCATGACATCCTAAAGTTTGTAAAGCTTCAACGAGGTTCTTAGTATATTCAGAGAAGAAAGATTCCAACTTCACATGATGCATTGTCTGTTCCCGTTCTAAAGTCTCTCTTTTGAAGAAATAATGCCTATATGTCCCATAAGTAAGATTTTGGCCAACATGACTGCAAATCACATCATATTCTATTGAGATTAACCACACTTAACTAAAGATTTAATAAATCTATCATGGAATTCACAAGGTATAAGATAAAAATAAAGTAAGGTTGTTCCAATTAAGGAAGCAGAGGAGACTAAAATTTAGGTAAAAAGGAAGAATAACAAAATAGCCTTGCCACTTCATGATTATCAGGTTGGAGTTGAACTTTTGTGATGTGTGAAGCAGAAACTGTGTCCTACTCTCGAGAAAGTTGACATCATTTTGAACTGGTTTAAATTACAAAGCAACTTCATTTCAAAAGAGAGAACGCCAGGACCAGGAAAATAGCATTCTGCAGTTCTTTACTAAGAAAACAAAAATGCAGGATTGTGATGGATTATAGGAGATCCCAGTATAACTTTAGATTTCCCCAGAAGTTTCTCACAATAATATGTAGATATCAGAAGCACAAAACTAAAAGATTTTTTACAACCTCGAAGCCAGCATCAAATGGCAGGCGCGCAGCAATGTCTGTGTTGCTCCCACTAAAATATCGTCCAGAGCTAAAATTAACCTGTTAAGGCATGTCATACATTAATACACATGTTAAGATAGTAAAATATACTCCTTCTATACAATATGTAATCTAAATCCAATCAAGTTCCATTTGATGATTCCAGTCCATTTTTGCTCAAATAGGATAGTCACAATCCTATACGCATCTAATGAAGATAATGTACGAATATATTGGGTAATAAGAAAATATATATACCACTTGCTCTAGAACCTCTTTACTTAATCAATCAATATCGAAAGATAGATGAAATTATATACAACAGAAACAAACTTACATCACTAGCATTCACACCAGCATAGATGATCTTCAGAAGGACATTATCTGGTTTAAGTGGCAACTTTAATGGAGCCCGTACTACACCCGTAGCTTTGCGGAAGTTCTGGCTTAGAGTATGGACAACTCTAAAGGACGAGATCAGAGATAAACGTCAAGAGAACAGATTAAATCAACGATTGACAACAAAAGCAGAATTAACAGTCAAACAAATAATAACGAAGATGTAGGTTTAAAAGTAAAACCTAAAAAACATATTTAAAATAGGCATCTAATTCTGATCACTAATCCAGGAAAATCATATTTTAAGAACACATAATGACCCAGAAGTACAATCCTTAAGGTGGGCAAATAGACAAAAAATATTACTATAATGGGAAACTATATTTATATGAAACAATAATTATCATTTTATATTAGCTCCAATAGTCAAATTGGAATCACACAACAATATCAGAAGCCTTGTGGCTGAAATCATAACTACATCCAAAAAGAAGCTCATATAAAAGGAATATATGAATTCACAGTTTGCGTAGTCAATTCCAAGAGGAAAGTTCCAGAAGTTTAAGTTTAATAAACATTCTTCCTTTCAACAAGTGACTCTGCAATTCTGTTTAGAACTCCTTACTTAAGATGAGGGAACTTTTAATCTTGTTTTCACTTGATGGTTGTGGTTCTCCAAATTTATGTTAACTTACATCTTCTCAAAACTCTGGGGAATTTGAACATGCACAGGAACAACTTCTGAAGATTTTCTCCTTGAATTCCTAGGGCGTACACGGTATTTGTCTTCTTCTTCAGGAGTTGGCCAATACTCCATGCCCCTTTTTTTAGATATCCACAAGCAAGACCCACCTTTACTTTCATCCGAGATCAGTTCAAAGGCTCCTACATTAGTTGAGAGATAAAAGATCAACCTAAAACGTCAATAAGAAGAACATAAAGCACTTTGAACACACTTTGTCCAAAGTGGTATATTTTAAACAGATTGTTCCAGATATGCTTATTGTGTAATAGCCTCTTGAAAGACCACACATTACTTAAACATCATTTAATAACTATTACTGAGAACATGTATAACAAGACCTCAAACACAAAGCAAATATCATACTCAAAACTTCAACATCATATAGTTGCTATAGCCCTTCCACAAGCTATACTTACTATTATTCTATCTGAAGAGCATTCCTAGCGGCAACCCTCAACTGATTTATGAAAAATGCAAGAGAAATTATGTCCAACACATATATTAAAGTTGCAGCTCCCAAAGTGTGAAATTGAAAAAAATTAGCTGATCAGTGAACCAGAATTATGCATTTGCTAATCAGAGGAGAGGCGAGAGGGGCATAGATAGAAAATTAAATTGGATTGTGAAGGAGGCACTCATCCTTGGATGATTGTCTATTTGCAATCACCCTAGTTTATAAGTGTTAAGTGAGACCAAAGACAGAGTTGAATAAGGATTGGTGCCTTTTTGTTTTCCCATTCAACTCAACAAAAATTGATGGCACAAATCTAAAATACAAGGTAAGAATCAATCAAACCCATATAACAAGATATCTGAGCAAAATAGGAAGACAATTCAATTCCTCGGCAGCGGTAAAATGAGTTGAATGATATTTACCTTTGATTACCATTTCCATAGGCAAGAACCCACCAAGTTTAGCAATGAAAGCAGGATCCATCTTATCTCCCAACTCGGTTTGAACAAACTGCATATATGCATTATAGAAGCTATATAAGGTACAATCTTGCAAACTCACAAGATCAGACAAAACTGGACAAATGCACAGATAGCAGCTATACAATTTAAAGTAGTAGAGACACCCTAGTAGTAGCAAAATATCTGAGTCAGAAAGTATAATGCCGTATTACCAGAAACAGGATGCAGCAGATACGAGTTTTATTTGATAATATATTTGAAGATCCAGTAACAACCAACTTTTAGGAAATGATAGAGTATGAGCAACCACCAATTCATAGTTTCATCACTCTATAGGCCATCTTTTGGAAATCACGCGAAATTGGTACTGAAGAAAACACACTCTTGAAAAGAAGGATAACTAGAGTTACATCCAAGAACTTTGTTTTTGAAAAGAAGTAGAAAAGAGAATACATCAGAGAAAGATATAGGTTATAGCTCCAGATAATATGTTATTCTTAATTTTGGAAAAGAAGTAGAAGAAATCCACACTGCAATTCCAATATCATCTGACCACAGGGAATGATTAACTTTCAAAAGCATCCATGTGTGTGTTGTAATTCTTCTTCTTGAAGGTTATTGCCAGATGCTTTTACTTTGTTTATTTCCTTTTCTGGTGGCTACCTCTTTTTACCAATCTCCATACAGTTCTAAATATTGTTGAAAATGAGAGAATAAGCCATACTGGTCTACTACCAAATGTTCTTCAGATTACAAACTCCAACCTTTCTTAGTCACCCTGGGTAAAATATAGGTTTCAAGTGGGTGGTTGAATTTAGTCCGGAGAAGGAGGTCATGCTGGTGGTAGTGCCTCCTTTTTAGCGATTAAAAGTTGATTACCATGATCTAATTTTTAGAGGTAAAAGTTTCCTTCATGTGACGATGGAAATGCTTTTGAACGGTCATGAAAATTATGGCATACTTTACTACAGATTTTTTGAATCTTACCTCTGGGCAAAGCACATTAATACGGATACCCTGACGCTTGTAAGGAGCAAGCGACCTGGTGAACAGCACCACACCCCCTGCAAAATTTTGTCTCACTAATCAGAACAAAAGGTGTAAAGTCATAGAAAGAAGTAACAAAGACACAAGCTGAAGCATATGACATTTTAATCAATTAGATTAAAATACAAGAGAAAAGTAAATTAAAATCCAAGTAACTACAAAAGCAAAGAACAACAAACCTTTGGAACCAGAGTAAATAGGATCCTGATGCATAGGGTATAAACCGGAGGCAGAAGCAACGTGCATGATTGCTCCAGGTCTTTTAGCTTCTTTCATAGCCCGAATCTGAGCACCAAAACAGATTACCAAATCGATCACCGCGAGCAGCAGGTCCAAAAATCAACATGTACAGAGGTATGATTTCAATATAACCACACGGGTGGTCAAAATTCATGAAATCAATATATGCAACATATAGAAATCAAAGTAATATACTAAAAGTCCCAACAAATTACTGTGGGCCGCCACAATTTCAATCTCCTTCTGACTCAACAACTTCATTTCAATCAAGACAAAACTAAAATACGAACAAAAAGTAAGGACGTAACCGTACTGCGAGGCGTGTGCAGTCAATTGCTGCCATAAAGTCAACATTAACAGCGTATTTCCACGATTTGGAACCATCAGTCTGATCCTTGTGAAACGGAATAGGATTCGGAATACCAGCGCAGGTAATACAGATATCCAATCCTCCATACGTCTCGACATGTTTCTCAAAGGCCGCAGTGAGATTGTCTACACATCAAAATCAGACGCTTCAGCTATACACATACTACTAATTAAGAGAGAAAAAATCTAAGTGCATTCGCGATAAGTTTATTAACACATGAACATCAAAACGCTTCAGATAACCTATTAATTTGAATTGCAAATCGAGTCACCTTCGTGGAATGTGTGTCTACATCAAAATCAAAAGCTTCAGCTATGCTACTAATTTAGTGCGCAAATTGAATAACGTTGACAGTAAGTTTGTCTACACGTCAAAATCAAACCCCTACTATACTACAAGCTAGCGAGCAACAGCTTTTCAGCCAACGCTTCAGCTATACTACTTATTTAGTATGCAAGTTCAATCACGTTCGCAGTAAGTTTGTCCACACATCAACATTAAAACACTTCAGATATACAACAAGTTCAGCACGCAAGCTGAATCACTTTTGCAATAATTTTCTCTACACGTGATCATCAAAATGCTTCAGATATACTAGTAATTTAGTAGCAAATGGAATCACGTTTGCATTAAGTTTCTCTACACATCAACATCAAAACGCTTCAGATATACTAGTAATTGAGTATGCAGATCGAATCATGTTTGTTCATCTACACATCAAAATCAAAACGCTTCGGATACACTCACAATTTAGCACGCAAATCGAATTACATTTGCAGTAAGTTTGTCTCCACATCAAAATCAAACGCTTCAGCCACACTACACACTACTAAATCAGAACGAAAATCTAAGCACGTTCGCGATAAGTTTGTGCACAAAATCAAAATCAAAATCAAACGCTTCATACAAACTACTAATTCAGCACGCAAACCAAATCACGATCGCAGTAAGCTCGTCCACACATCAAAATCAAAACGATTCAACTACACTACTCAATCAATCCGCAAATCGAAGCTCGGTTTCAATTCACTCACTCGAATCAGAGACGTCGCATTTGACGAACAGCACCGGTGCAAATTCGAGCTTATTGTGAAACCTAGAAAATTCTTTTTCAGCTAACGATGCGACTTCTCTGCCTCTCGATTCAGAAATATCGGCAATCGTTACGAAGATTCCTTTCTGTGCGAGTGCTAATACGAGCGCTCGGCCGATTCCGGCGGCGCCGCCGGTGACGAGAGCTGACAGACCTGGCCGGAGCTCCATCTTTTGCTCGTCTTTGACTGAGAAATGAAATTGTTCTCGATATTCACGCTTAAAATATATATTTTTTGGCTCAGCAAATCCAGTTCAGACTGTTAATCCTTAGTCATTATATAGTAGTTAGAAAGAATTGCAGAAACGACCCCTGCATTAGTTCTAATTGACAAATAACTCTTGACAATTTTTATTAGCAAATACTTCTAATTCGAAAATAGGCTAATAAACCCGAGATTCTATTTCAACAATTTTAATGCAGTAGAATTTATTATTTATTGCACTCGAATTAAAAAGAATGAGTAATTTTTTTTTTTGGCTTTACAGGTTTACAAAAAAAATGGGTTTTAAAAAAATGTCATGATTCATGAACTTCGGCGTGAATAGTATTAACCCTTTTACGCATCAAATAAGAATGAAATTCAAACTTACCTTTCAATTTGGGTACTTATAGATCAATGAAGGGTTCATGTGGTAGCACCTTATACAAAATTGTTAAGGAAAATACCTACCATATTCGTTCATTTGGTAAGCATATTCAAACATCGAGTAAGTCGAATTCAGTCCGAAGGACTCAGTATTACGTAAGTGTATAATAAAACTCATATAAGTGGGTTATAAGTCAAACGAGATTATAGTTGGAGTTAACTGTATTACTTTTTTTTTTGTAATTAATAACTGTATTACTTAACAACCATGTAAGTGTATAATAAAACTCATATAAGTGGGTTATAGCTTATAAGTCAAACGAGATTATAGTTGGAGTTAACTGTATTACTTTTTCTTGGTAATTAATAACTGTATTACGTAACAACCATGTATACAGGTAAATGTCAAATTATAATCTCAAACTATTATACTCTATTAATTAACTATGCTTGTCTTCGAAATGCCTCCCTTGGTGTAACAGGGAGCACTTGCTTAACTTTTGAATTTTATCAAGCGTATTTGTTAACAAAACAATGTATATAGAGTTATTCGCCAATTTAAAACAATACATGGGTAGTTTTTACAAATCTTTCATAGTATAACTATGTCCAAATTATATTAGTATAACTGCGAGTCCCTTTCCCACTAGTTTTTCTGACTTTTGTGACTCATGATGACAGTGACGATTATCCACCTCGATATCAGCACCCTATCCG
Organism: Misopates orontium; assembly: GCA_946800315.1. Classification (NCBI taxonomy): domain Eukaryota; kingdom Viridiplantae; phylum Streptophyta; class Magnoliopsida; order Lamiales; family Plantaginaceae; genus Misopates; species Misopates orontium. The sequence goes on along the minus strand of OX326948.1, from coordinate 682,077 downwards.
ATTAAATAATGCGGCCGGCCAATTAATTCCTCATTATTCATTAATCGGCTCCGATTAATTAATTGTAATGTGTGACTTTTTTTAATAATATATTCATGAATGATTTTTGTATTCAGATTTTTGCAGCGGATCTTTTTATTTTATAATATGATCAGTTGGCCAGATTTGACTAACAACTCCTTTTATATATGACAAAATACTTTTATCATATGTACGAATGTGTAGTTTATTTGCAAATTATTGAGATAGTGATTGAATGTTAGCATGAAAATGGAACTAAAAAGAAATGCAAGACAGCAACAAAATTCTAAAATCAACAAACTGAATCATACAACACACATACTACACAAACACACTACCATGGTGTAATACATCACAGAAGTAGTACTGATTGCAACATACATATTATATATCACATTTTGCTATTAAGCAGCCTATGTGTTGAGGAACATGTTATTGTGAATGCTTCTTCGTTCCCCAGCCGGGCTTCTTTATTTCCAGTACTTGTCATATTGAATAACTCCCTAGTACGCCGTCATATTTCCGCCTCAGGTTGCCTGAATCTCGGATCAACGCACACGACGACCTATATTCAAATGAAATTTGAAAATGCTATCATATATAATAACCTTAGTCGAAAAATTTACCAGAAAAAGAAATGTGAATTTAGGACACCCCCTCGTGTTCCTTTAAAAGGCCTCGTTAAGGAGATTATTGATGCACTATGGCCCGGAACAGTTCCTAAGCTGTATGGAATAGATTTCAACAAGAAACGATTCAATGAAATACGTTACCTTGCCAACACTTTTACCAGAATGAAGATATTCGACTGCATCAGCAACGGAATGAACGCCCAAGAATGGTTTCGGATCCACAGCAACCTGTCATTCATAGATTAATGGTGCTTCGCAATTTGGTACAAGTTAAAATATCAATGCGAGAAGCTTATGTTTGTTTTGTTTACCTTGAGTTTGCCAGATGTGTAGAGATCCATGAGCTTATCTAGATGTTGTTGCCATAGGTGAGCATAATGTGAAAGGAAAAATCCAGCCTGAAGATTTTAAGTCACAGTCTTCAAAATGAACAGAGCCATGTATATGGACTAAAAGAAACAAAGTGTACAAAAATGGACTAAAAACTAATTCATAAAGCATTAAGCATTAAACTACTGAAGGTGAATCTACTACTAATCAAGTTAAAATTGGAGAGATCTAAATTATTGCCCATGAAAATTGAGGCAATGAGAAAGGCAATCAATTAATTTATCAAACTCGATCATTAGAAGTCCGTAGATATAGGTCGCATACCACGGTCTGGCTCTTCGTTAGAATCTTTTCGCACAATGCAGCATAATTCTGTGGCTTCCACCCGTGTTCTACCTGATACTATAATCGCATAATGTAAAGAATTAATTAGAAACCACGCAAAATGCTGTTGTTCAGTTAGTCGATTTGTGAGCGTTTGAGTATGTTCAAACCTGAGACATCATCCCAATCACAACAAGATGTCCATAGGTTGCCAAACAATTCAAGCATAGATCAAACATTTCACCGCCAACAGATTCATATATAAGATCGATACCTCCAGGGAACTCATTCTTCAGAACCTAGAAAAAAAAAATAGTGAGCATTAGAACATGTGATGAAATAATTGGTTACAATTAGACTAGGATAAACAAAAGTTACTAGACCATGCATGGCAGATTTTATAACCAAAAGAATCATGCAGTTTTGATTCCTCTACTTCATGGTCGATGATTTTAATCAAATCTCAATTAATGGAAAGGATCAGAATAGAACATTCACGTTAAATCCACCGCGCACAAACAAAAGGCTATTAGGATTTCGATGATTCTGTTTTCCGATCTCCTTATGGCGTATGCATATATAATAGTATAAAGAACAAATAAGCTTTATGAAACTTACAGTTTTGATATTTTCGGCTTTATAGTCGATGACACGGTCCACTCCCAAATTCTTCAAAAGCTCAGCTTTGTCTTTGCCTCCACAGGTTCCAATAACCTTATTTCCAGCTAGTTTTGCCAGCTTCAGTGAGCCAGAGTACAAATGACATAATTTACATCAGTGTACATGTAAAATAATTTAAACCAAAGAAAACAGATTGTGGGGATTTGGATTGACTCATTAAACGAAAACATAACTTGATTAAGCACTATTATGCATCAACAGCATACCTGGACCGCAAACTGCCCTGTTCCTCCTGCAGCAGCAGTGACAAGAACTGATTTTCCCGAGCCCATTTGACCTGCCTACAATGTTAGCGGAAACAAGGTCATATTCAAATAATTCTCTGGATTAATGCAATAAGGATAACGGAGCCCGTTAACTTATAAAGACTTCGTCTATTTAAACATAGCAAATGTTTTAAGATAGGAAAAAAGTCAATGAATGGGGAGAAGTACGGTGAATCTCAACATGTCAAACGAGAAACACCTTTTCGAGGGCTATGGATGCTGTTATCCCAGATGTGAGCATAGCAACAACTTGTGGATCTGGTCTTTCCACGAGAAGGATGTCTTTTGCAGGTACCTAAGTTACAGAGAAGGTAATATTGTTGCCCGAATAAAATTGAAAATCTTCTCGAATGAAAAGAGAAGAGGAAAAACATGACAAATTTCAAACCATACTAAATAAGGGTTGTTACCGTTGCAAATTCAGCGTAGCTTCCAAATCTCAAGATTGCCGCGGGAGTGCCAACTTTTAAGTGTTCTACAGAATTCCCTACATCAGCAATAATTCCTACAGCCTGCAATAATACGAGGGGTTGTGATTATTTTAGCTGATCTGTAAGAGATGCAGAAGAAAAGGCAACATTAAATGCAGGTAGCATACATCAGGCACTAGACGATGCAACTTATTTTTGCAAACAAGTTCACCTTAGCAATGACCAATATGACTTTGATAAATGTTTTACGGTGTAAGTCGTGAGGCTGAACGAGTACAGTTAACAACTCAAATCACTTGAAAATTAAAGGAAGCTAAGTGCAACACATCATAATATCGTGCAAATAGTATATGGATCAATATGTAGATTGCCAACACACTAACATGTTCCTAGATCTTCAGTCGACATTGTAATATATTAAGAGAAGAAAGATTTGCAACATTAGATGTATGAATCAAAAAATGCACAAAACTATATGATCTTTCCTAACCTCGAAGCCAGCGTCAAATGGCAGGCGGGACACAATCTCCGACTTGCTCTCACTAAAATATCGTCCAGAGCTATAATTCACCTGTTAATTAGGATGTCTTACATTAATGATCATGTTATATTGTAAAACATACTCCTCAATACAATCAGTGATCCTCAATCCAATACGTTCCATTTCATGATCCTAAAGGCAACTAAACTTGAAGAGGGATCACATACGAAAATTTTGGCTGACGAGAAAAATATATATACGACCTACTATCGAACTTTTTTTGTCAATCAATCAAAGTCAAAAGATAAAAAAAAATACTAGAGAAACAAACTTACATCACTAGCATTCGCACCAGCATAGATGATTTTCAGAAGAACATTATCAGGTTTAAGTGGCAATCTCAATGGAGCTTGTACTACCCTCGTTGCGCTACGGAAGTTGTGACTTAGTGTGTGGACAACACTACAGGACAAGATCATAAGAGTGATTATTTCAATGATTGGTGAGATTAATTATAATCAACTCATAAATCATAGTACTTTTGAGGCAGCCCCATATTTATGTTAACTTACATCTTCTCAAAGCTCTGGGGAATTTGCATATTCACTGGGACAATTTCAGAAGGTTTCCTCCTCGAGTTCTTAAAGCGTCCCTGAAACTTTTCGTCTTCTGCAGGAGTTGGCGTATACTGGGAGCCCCTTCTTTTAGATATCCACAAGCAAGATCCAGCTTTACTTTCATCCGAGATAAGCTCAAAGACACCTTATAAGTTAACACCAACTAAAGCCTCAGTACGAAGAAAATTAATTAGTTGCATAAATGTTTTCCAATTCGTAATGCCATAGTTAAAAAAGAATGTTGTATATTTGTTGTGCGGCGGAAGCATCAAAACAAAGAAAACGACGCAATGGTTTAACGTGGTTCGGCAACGCCTACGTCCACGGGAGCACAAAATCACTACATTTTTTCAGATTTACATATACACACTCAAACCCTCAAGATCCTCACTGTCTGAGCTTAACAAACTCTCTAATATCTGAAGAGCATCCCTAACGGCATATTTTAAAGTTGAAGTTGAAAAAATTAGCAAATCAGGCAACCAGAATTTTGCATTGCTATGATAGGATATTCAATTGGATACTGAAGGAGGCACTCATGCTTGGATGATGTCCATTTGCAACCACCCTAGTTTATAAGTGTTAAGTGAGAGCAAAGACCGAGTTGAATAAGGCTCGATGCTTTCTAGCTCGCCAAATTCAGCTCAACAAATCTATGTACAAGGTAAGAATCAATCAAATCCCCATAACTATGCAAACACATATATTTTAGTAGGCCAACTGGTTCAATTTCATTGTAGATATGATAACAGAAATTATCTTAGTGCATATAGATAAAACCTTCCAGTAGGTAAATAAGACACAGAAACCAAGGCTAAACAGGTAACACTTTTCTGTTTCTACTTTTGCAAATAATATTGATCAGATCATTTTTTGAGCATTATGAGTTGAAATGATATTTACCTTTGATTACATCTTCCATAGGCACGAAGCCCCCAACTTGAGCAATGAAAGCAGGATCCACCTTATCTACCAACTCGGTTTGAACAAACTGCATATATGTATTGTTGCAGCAATATGAGGCACAGTCTCACAAACTTACAACTCTGGACAAACTGGACGAATGCTCAGATAGCAGCTGTACGATTTACAGTATTCGAGACACGCTAGTTGTTTTCTGAGTCATAAAGTCAAAATGCTGGATGCAATAGATATGAGTTGCATTCAATAATATACTTCAAGATGCCCAGTAACAACCTAGTTTTCAGATGAATGAAATGGTAGAAAAATGAGCAATCACCAATTCACAGTTTCACCACTCTATAGGCCATCTTTTGGAAATCAAACGCAATTGATACTGAAGAAAACATGACTCTTGAAACGAAGGATACCATAGAGTTACATCCAAGAACATTGTTTTTGAGAAGTCGAAAAGAGAAGTAAATCAAAGACAAAAATAGGTTATATCTCCAGATAATATGTTATTCTTAATCATGGAAAGAAGTAGAAGAACTCCACACAGTAATTACAGTATTATCTGATCACACGGGAATGAATAACTTTCAAAAGCATCCATGGGTTGTTGTTCTTCCTCTTGAAGGTTATTGCTGATCGAATGCCTTATTTTGTTTGTTTCCTTTTCTGGTGGCTAACTTTTGCCAATTTCTAAGTTGTTCTTAATATTGTTGGAAATGAGAGAATAAGCCATACATGTCTAGCTACCAGATGTTTCTTCAGGTTACAAACTTCAACGTTTTCTTAGTCACCCCGGCTAAGATATCGGTTTAAAGTGGGTAGTTGAAAATTTAATCTGAAGAAGGAGGTCATGCTGTTGGCAGTGCCTCCTTTTTAGCAATTAAAAGTTGATTCCCATAATCTGCTTTTTAGAGGTAAACGTTTCCTTCAAGTGACGCTGGAAATGCTTTTGAAATATCACGAAAATTGTAACATACATCACTTGAGATTCTCTGAAACTAACCTCTGGGCAAAGCGCATTAATACGGATGCCCTGTTGCTTGTAAGGAGCAAGTGACCTGGTGAACATCACCACCCCCGCTGCAAAGTTTACCTTATTATCAGAACAAAAGGTGTATAGTCCCAGAGAGAGGTAATAAAGACACAAGTGGAAGCACACAGCATTGTAGTTAACTAGATTAAACACAAGAGGAAAGTAAATTACAAATCCAAGTACCATCAAAGCAAACACAACAAACCTTTGGAACCGGAATAAACAGGATCACCATTCATTGGGTGTAACCCTGCAGAAGACGCAAGATGGATGATTACTCCAGGTCTTTTAGCTTCTTTCATAGTCCCAATCTGTGCACCAAAGAAGATTACTAAATCGATGAGCAGGTCCATAAATCACAATGTACAGAGGTAAGCTTTTAATAGAAGTACATGGCTGGATCAAAATTCACAAAATCATTACATGCAATATATTAAAGTGGAAGTAGTAAACTTAATATCCCAACAATTACACTGCGTCGCCACAACATCAATTTCCTTTACGCCTAACAACTTTGACACCAATCCAGACATGACTAAAATATCAACATGCACCAAAACAGATTACTAAATCGATAACACAAGCAGCAGGTCTATAAATCAACATGTACATAGGTAAGATTTTATCAAAAGCATGTCGCTGAATCAAAATTCACAAAATCGTTATGCAGAATATAAAGAAATCGGAGTACTAAGCATCACAATTTTTAACGGAGTGGTTGGCACAATACCAATTTCCTTCCCACTCAACAACTTTGAATTCAATCAAGTCGAAACTAAAATATGCACATAAAGTGAGGACATAACCATACAGCGAGGCGCGTGCAGTCAATTACGGCAGTAAAGTCAACACCAACAGTGTATTTCCACGATTTGGAACCATCAGTCTGGTCCTCATGAAATGGAACAGGATTCGCGATACCAGCACAGGTAATACAGATATCCAAGCCTCCATAGGTCTCAACATGTTTCTCGAAAGCCACAGTAAGATTGTCTACACATCAAAATCAAACACTTCATATACACTACTAATTCAGTACTCAAATCGAAACACGTTCATGGTACGTTTGTCAAAACATCAACGTCAAAACACTCAGATGCACTACTAATTTCAAACACAAATCAAATCACGTTTGCTGTTAGTTTGTCCACACATCAACTTGAAAACGCTTCAGATATACTACTGATTAAAAACGCAAATCAAATTTAGTTCACGGTAAGTTTGTCTACACATCAAAATCAAACGTTACATATACACTACTAATTCAGTACTCAAATCAAAACATGTTCGCGGTAAGTTTATCCACACATCAAAATCAAAAGTCTTCAGCTATACAACTACTACAGTGCTTGAATCGAAACGGTACATTTATCAACACATCAACATCAAAACGCTTCACATACACTACTAATTCAGCACGCAAATCGAAACACGTCCGTCAGTAAGTTTGTCTACACATCAACCTCAAAACACTTCATATAAACTACTAATTCAGATTCGCAGCAAGTTCGTCTACACATCAAAATCAAACGCATAAGCTACACTACTCAATCAATCCACAAAATCGAAGCTCGCTTTTCAATTTAGAAAATTACTTCACTTACTCGAATCAGAAACATCGCATTTCACGAACAGCACCGGTGCAAATTCGAGCTTATTGTGAAACCTAGAAACTTCTTTTTCAGCTAATGACGCGACTTCTCTGCCTCTCGATTCAGAAATATCGGCAATCGTTACGAAGATTCCTTTCTGTGCGAGTGCTAATACGAGCGCGCGGCCGATCCCGGAGGCACCGCCGGTGACGAGAGCTGAGAGACCTGGCCGAAGCTCCATCTTTTTTTCGTCTTTGTCTGAGAAACGATATTGTTCTCTATGTTCACGCTTAAAATAAGATATTTTTAGCTCAGCACTCAAGTTCAGGCTGTTACTCTGTAGTCATTATATAGTAGTTAGAGAAAATTGCTGGACATCTTCTCCGGCTGGCAATCAAAGTCCAGCTGGCAGTTAGTTAGTTTTGAAAAGTAGTTGTATTCTGTTATTTTCCCGCCCAAATTCTGTTTCACATTGCTGTACATAAATAATTAATTGTAATGTGTGACTTTTAGCTTACTTTAATTTCCATGAATGATTTTTGTATTCAGATTTTTGCAGCGGATCTTCATTTTATAAGATCAGTCGGCCATATTTGACCAATAACTCTTTTTATATCATGTCCAAATACTAACATGTATACCATGCGTGGTTTATTTATTCGATGCAGTTATTGAATCTTAGCATGAAAGTGACATTAATGCCTAATTTCTTTCTAATTGATATTTTTTTTTTTTTTTTTTTTTGGTTTTATGCATTATAATGACCAAAAAGAATCAACATTAAAGTGTCAATTAGTTTAAGGCTTACAAGAACGAAGGTAAGTGGCTTGCATATTCTATTTACATTAGTTATATGGATATTCTGGTTGAAAATGTCTCTTGGTTTGTAACACGTTCGTACTTAACCTGTGGGGAGGCTAATGATGTTACTGCATGTAGTTATCTTACGAACACAAATGAGCAGGGCAATACCCATCTTTTAAAAAATGATGAATACAAGCATCAATATTAATAATTTACTTATAATACATCAATAAGTTCAATCAATATTGCACCAAAAATTGATCTTAGTAAAATCTAAACACGTAAATCATAAAAACATCACGAGTACTAGAGTATCGAAGTATCAGGTATGATAAACGATACAATACTAAATGATTTCTAAAATCTAAAGTATCCGTGCAAAATACCTTTCACGTGTGTTGATTTTCTGAAATTGTGATTATTTAGATCTTAAGTAGTATCCAAATTAATTTATGTATGGTAATACATTAGAAAGATATAGAGTTTTATGTTGGACGAAACTCCAAGTGCATATAACCCCTTACAAAGACAAAAGAACCGCCTCTAGGCATTTGTTGCCTAATTCGTTGTAGGCGTGTTTTTCAAATCATTGATGACTCGAAAAAAAAAAAAAAAAAAAGAGTTTCACGGTTTGACGGGGAATCAACCTAAAAGGCTAAAATCCCTTTTTGGTTTCAAAAATCTGCACGAAACCCCCTTGTGGTTTGTTAATTGTCTAAACTCCCCTTGTAGTTTCATAAAACCTGCACAAAATTCCAGTTTCGTGAAACCAAGGGTTTTGTGCAAAATTTCGTGCCAATTAGGAGATTTTATGAAAATTTTATCAAACTACAAATTGTTTTTAGACAATTATCAAATTACAAGGAGTTTTCATGAAGCTTTTTAACACCACAAGGGTTTTATGCATTTTCCCCTAGTTTGACACTAGGAAAAAGGAACAAAAAAGAACTGGAGACAGCAACAAAATCCTAAATTCAACAAATTGACTCAGTACTATGTAGGTTCATAATCTCCAACTCGTATAGGTGAATCATAATTAGACTATAAGTCAAATGAGATTATAATTGGAGATAAACCGTATTACTGAAACAACAATGTAATCAAGCAAATATCATATTATCTATTTATAATCTCTAATTATTATTCTTAATTAACTATGCTTGTCTTTGCAATGCCTCCCTAGGTGTAATAGGGAGTATTTGTTTAACTTTCGAATTTTTATCAGGCGTATTTTTTAACAAAACAATGTATATAGAGTTATTTGCCAATATAAAACAATACATGGGTAGTTCTTACAAATTTTTCATAGTAACTATGTCCAAATTATATTAGTCTAACTGCGAGTCTCTTTCCCACTAATTTTTTCTGACTTTTGTGACTCATGATGACAGTGACGATTATCCCACCTCGATATCACTGATTAAATAATGCGCCATGCCAATTAATTCCTCATTATTCATTAATCGGCTCCGATTAATTAATTGTAATGTGTGGCTTTTAGTTTACTATATCAGCACACTATCATCATGAATAATTTCTGTATTTAGATTTTTGCAGCGGATCTTTATTGTATAAGATCGGTCGGCCATATTTGACCAATAACTCCTTTTATATCATGTCCAAATACTAACATGTATACCATGCGTGGTTTATATATTTGGTGAATATTCGAGGCAGTGATTTATCTTAGCATGAAATGCCTAATTTCTTTCTAAGATTGGTTTTTTTTTTTTTTTTTTTTTTTTTTTTTTGGGTTTTATGCATTATAATAAGGGATAATATCAGTGACACCCCATGAGGTTTGGTGTAATATCACTCACACCCCCTGAGGTTTGAATAATATCAGTGACACCCCCTGAGGTTTGATTTTCAGGGGGGTGTCACTTTTAGAATGACACTTATACCCTTTAGTTTAATATTAGCTAAAACTCCTCAAAAATAAAAGACACAAGTACCCTTATTGTTCAAATAACAAAATCAAATAAGAATATAGTTGGTCATCTTGCATACATTAAAACGATTTATATGGATTTATATAAATATTTTTTTTGTATGCTTTACTATTTAAATACTCTTGATTGAAGATATTTTTTGGACTATAAATTACATGAAAACTTTTGATTACTTACCTTTTTTTTTTCTTTTCTGAAGAGAGTGAAATACTTACTGCTTTTCTTAACCTTTTATCTAAGCGAAAGGATATTGTATTGAATTTTGAAGATAATTAGATTTTTCATCAGTTGAGATTTATTGTTGAATTTTATTTAAAATCTTAGTTTACAAGCCTCAAAAGTTTTTGTTAGAATTGTTTCTATCTTTCTGTCCGTACTTAACATATATCTTTACATATATTGAGGGTATATATATAGCAATAAATAGGCAAAAATATCTTGAGAGGGCTATAGGCCTATACCCCCCCAAGCCCCAATGTGCCTACGCCCTTGGGTGCGTGGGACCTTTTTTTTCCTTCTTATAATTATATATATGAATTGTTTTAATTTATTATATTCTAATTTGATTTTATTATTTGAACAATAAAGGGTACTAGTGTCTTTTAATTATTAAGAGTATTTGATAATATTAAATTAAAGGGTACAAGTGTCCTTTTAAAAGTGACATCCCTAGAAATCAAACCTCAGGGGGTGTCACTGATATTATTCAAACCTCAGGGGTATGAGTGATATTACACCAAACTCAGGGGGTGTCACTGATATTATCCCTTATAATAACCAAAAAGAATCAACATTAAAGTGTCAGTTAGTTTAAGACTTACAAGTTACAAGAACGAAGGTAAGTGGCTTGCATATTCTATTTACACTAGTTAAGGATATTCTGGTTGAAAATGTCTCTTGGTTTGTAACACGTTCGTACTTAACCTATGGGGAGGCTAATGATGTTACTGCATGTAGTTATCGTACGAATACAAATGAGCAGCGCAACACCCATCTTTTTATTTTTAAAAACAATGAATACAAGCATCAATATTAATAATTTAACTTATAATACATCAAAAAGCTCAATCAATATTGCACCAAAAAATTGATCTATTAGTAAAATCTAAACACGTATATCATCTAATTATTCGCTAATAAATAGTTTTTTGAAAATATCAGAGTATCGAAGTAACTTGTATGATAAACGATATAATACTAAATGATTTCTGAAATCTAAAGTATCTGTGCAACATAGCTTTCACGTGGAGTTGATTTTCTAAAATTGTGATTATTTGGATATAAAGTCGTATCCAAATTAATTTATGTATGGGACCAAGTTAGAAAGATATAGCGTTTTATGTTGGACGAAACTCGAAGTGCATATAACCCCTTAAAAAGACAAAAGAACGGCCTCTAGCATTTTTTGCCTAATTCGTTGTAGGCGTGTTTTTCAAATCATTGATGACTCACAAAAAAAAAAAGTGGTTCACAGTTTGATGGGGAATCAACCTAAAAACCCCTTTGTGGTTTCAAAAACTTGCACGAAACCCTTGTGGTTTGTTAATTGTCTAAAACCCCATGTAGTTTCATAAAACCTGCATAAAATTTCCTTTTCATGAAACCAAGGGTTTTGTGCAAAAACTTTATGTACCACAAAGGGGTTTGTGCAAGTTAGGGGATTTTATGCAGAATATATCAAACTACAAGGGTTTTTAGACAATTATCAAATCACAAGGGATCTTCGTGCAGATTTTTAAAACCACAAGAGGGTTTTATGCATTTTCCCCTAGTTTGACACCAGGGAAAAGGAACAAAAAAGAACTGTAAGACAGCAACAAAATTCTAAATTCAACAAACTGAATCATACAACACACATACACAAACCCACTACCATGGTGTAATACATCACAAAAGTTTGTGTAATACTGATTGCAATATACAAATTATCTATCACATTTTGCTATTGAGCAGCCTATGTGTTGAGGAACATGTTATTGTGAATACTTCTTCCTTCCCCAGCTAGGCTTCTTTATTTCCAGTACTTGTCACATTGAATAAGTCCCTAGTACGCTGTCATATTTTCGCCTGAGGTTGCCTGAATCTCGGATCAACGCACACGACGACCTATATTCAAGTGAAATTTGAAAATGCTATCATAAATGATAACCTTTGTCAAAAAACCAGAAAAAGAAATGTTAATTTAGGACGCCCCCTTGTGTTCCCTTAAAAAGCCTCGCTAAGGAGACTATTGATGCACTATGGCCGGCACAATAGTTCCCATGCTATATGGTATAGATTTCAGCAAAAACGACTAGATGGAATACGTTATTGTCACTGCCATCCGATTGCTTACCTTGCCAACACTTTTACCAGAATGAAGATATTCGACTGCATCAGCGACAGAATGAACACCCAAGAAAGGTTTCGGATCCACAGCAACCTGTTATTAAGAGATTAACAGCGTTTGTTGCAATTTGATCCTCAAAGAAGTCAAAATATTAACGAGAGAACCGTGTGTTTACCTTGAGTTTGCCAGATGAGTAAAGATCCATGAGCTTATCTAGATGTTGTTGCCAGAGGTGAGCATAATGTGAAAAGAAAAATCCAGCCTGAAGATTTGAGTTACAGTCTTCAAAATGAACAGCGCAAAGAAAGAAAAAAAGAAGAATTCACAAAGCATTAAGCATGAAAATACTGAAAGTGAATGTACTACTAATGATCTTAAATTTGGAGAGATCTAAAGTGTTGCTAACGAAAATTGAGGCAATGAGAAAGGCCTTTTATTAATTTATCAAACTCGATCAGTAGAAATGCGCAGATATAGGTTGCATACCACGGTCTGGCTCTTCGCTAGAATTTTTTCGCACAATGCAGCATAATTCCGTGGCTTCCACCCGTGTTCTCCTTGATACTGTAATCGCATAATGTTAAAGAATTTATTAGAAACCACGCAAAATGCTGGCTTTTTTTGATCAGTTAGTCTATTTGTGAGCGTTTGAGTATGTTCAAACCTGAGACATCATCCCAATCACAATAAGATGTCCATAGGTTGCCAAAGAATTCAAGCATAGATCAAACATTTCACCGCCAACAGATTCATATATAAGATCGATACCTCTAGGGAACTCAGTCTTCAGAACCTAGAATAGAAAATAAAAATAAAATAGTGGGCATTAGAACATGTGATGATACAATTGTTAGACTAGGATAAACAAGAGTTACTAGACCATGCATGGCAACTTTATTAACCAAAAGAATCATACAGTTTTGATTCCTTACTTCATGGTTGATGATTTTAATCAAATCTCAATTTATAAAAAGAATCAGAATAGAACATTCACGTAGCATCCACCGTGCACAAACAAAAGGCTACTAAGATTTTGATGATTCTGTTTTCCGATCTCCTTAAGGCGTATGCATATATAATAGTATAAAACAAATAAGCTTTGAAACTTACAGTTTTGATATTTTCGGCTTTATAGTCGATGACACGGTCCACTCCCAAATTCTTCAAAAGCTCAGCCTTGTCTTTGCCTCCACAGGTTGCAATGACCTTATTTCCAGCTAGTTTTGCCAGCTTCAGTAAGACAGAGTACAAATGACATAATTTACATCAGTGTACATGCATGCAAACAATTTAAACAAAAGAAAACAGATTGCGGGGATTTGGATTGACTCATTAAACGAAAACATAACTTGATTAAGCACTATTATGCATCAGCAGCATACCTGGACCGCAAACTGCCCTGTTCCTCCTGCAGCAGCAGTGACAAGAACTGATTTTCCCGAGCCCATTCGACTTGCCTAGAATGTTAGTGGAAACAAGGTCATATTCAAATAATTCTCTGGATTAATGCAATAAAGATAATGAAGCCCGCTAACTTATAAAGACTTTGTCTATGTAAACATAGCAAATGTTTTAAAGATAGGAAAAAATGTCAATGAATGGGGAGAAGAATAGTGAATCTCAACATGTCAAACGAGAAATACCTTTTCGAGGGCTATGGATGCCGTTGTCCCAGATGTGAGCATAGCAACAACTTGTGGATCTGGTCTTGCAACAAGAAGGATGTCTTTTGCAGGTACCTAAATTACAGAGAAGGCAATGTTGTTGCCCGAATAAAATAGAAAATTTTCTCGAATGAAAAGAGAAGAGGAAAAACACGACAAATTTCAAAACCATACTAAATAAGGGTTGTTACCGTTGCAAATTCAGCGTAGCTTCCATATCTCATGATTGCCGCGGGAGTTCCAACTTTTAAGTGTTTTACAGAATTCCCTACATCAGCAATAATTCCTACAGCCTGCAATAATACGAGGGTTCATGATTATATTAGCTGATCTGTAAGAGATGCAGAAGAAAAGGCAACATTAAATACAGTTAGCATACATCAGGCACTAAATGATGCAACTTGTTTTTGCAAACAAGTTCACTTTAGCAATGGCCAATATGACTTTGATAAATGTTTTACGATGGAGGTCGTGAGGCTGAACGAGTACAGTTAACAACTCAAAATTCACTTGAATATTAAAGGAAGCTAATTGCAAGACATCCTAATATCGTGCAAATAGTATGTGGATCAACATGTAGACTGCCAATACACTAACATGTTCCAAGATCTTCAGTCGACATTGTTATATATTAAGAGAAGAAAGATTTGCAACATTAGATGTATGAATCAAAAAATGCACAAAACTATATGATCTTTCCTTACCTCGAAGCCAGCGTTAAATGGCAGGTGGGACACAATCTCCGACTTGCTCCCACTAAAATATCGTCCAGAGCTATAATTCACCTGTTAATTAGGATGTCTTACATTAATGATGATGTTATATTGTAAAACATACTACTCAATACAATCAGTGATCCTCAATCCAATCAAGTTCCATTTCATGATCCTAAAGGCAACTAAACTTGAAGAGGGATCACATGCGAAAATTTTGGCTGACGAGAAAAATATATATACGACCTACTATCGAACTTCTTTTGTTCATCAGTCAAAATCAAAAGATAAAAAAAAAAATACTAGAGAAACAAACTTACATCACTAGCATTCACACCAGCATAGATGATTTTCAGAAGAACATTATCAGGTTTAAGTGGCAATCTCAATGGAGCTTGTACTACTCTCGTTGCGCTACGGAAGTTGTGACTTAGTGTGTGGACAACGCTACAGGACAGGATCATCAGAGGGATTAATTCAATGATTGGTGAGACTGATTATAATCAACTCATAAATCACAGTACTTTTGAGGCAGCCCCGTATTTATTTTAACTTACATCTTCTCAAAGCTCTGGGGAATTTGCATATGCACTGGGACAATTTCTGAAGGTTTCCTCCTCGAGTTCGTAGGGCGTCCCTGAAACTTTTCGTCTTCTGCAGGAGTTGGCGTATACTGGAAGCCCCTTCTTTTAGATATCCACAAGCAAGATCCAGCTTTACTTTCATCCGAGATAAGCTCAAAGGCACCTTATAAGTTAAGACCAACAAAAACCTCAGAACAAAGAAAATTAATTAGTTGCATAAATGTTTTCCAATTCGTAATGCCATAGTTAAAAAAGAATGTCGTATACTTGGTATTATGAATGTTGTATAATCAAAGACATTAAGCCTAATGAGGTTAACATAAATATGGGCTGCCTCAAAAAGACCACAGCCACGTGCATTGTGATTCCACCACACGTTATATTCACGTCTCATTGTACAGAGATTTGCGCTGGACAAAATATTAAAGTTATATCCAAATACATAGGAATGGAGTACGCTAAGTCACTTCGAGTGATGAGTTTGAATAATTTTTTTACCTTTCACCACCATTTCCACTGGCAATAAGCCTCCAAAAGAATCCATAATCTCTTGATTATACTTATCAGCTACGAACTCGGTTTGAACAAACTGCAGAAAGAAATAGTAGCAGCTATGTGATTTACAGTCTTAGAACTCAGTATCCATTAGTTGCATTGAAGATAGATATTTGTTATTTTAAAACACTAAAGCTCAACAAGACAATGATCATCCCTTTCCAATAACATATATTACTACAAATGCATTGACACTTGCCTCCGGACAAAGTGCATTTATACGTATGCCTTGACGCTTGTAAGGAGCAAGCGACCTGGTGAACAGTATCACTCCCCCTGCAGCAAAAGTTCCGTGGCTATCAACCAGTTAGAAATGACACATGGATAGTTTCTACAATTTACTCGACACGAACCTTTGGAGCCGGAATAAACAGGGTCAGCATACATTGGATATAATCCTGTAACAGAGGCAATATGGACGATTGCTCCGGGTCTTTTAGCTTCTTTCATAGCCCCAATCTGTGCACCATAACAAGATTACCAAATTAATCAACAAACTATGATTTCAACATGATCGAACTTCACAAAATCATTGCATGCTATATAATTTATGAGTTGAAGTAGTAAAATAAAGATCTCACTAGATACAGGTGTTTATGGCTCGACGGAAACTTAATTTCTTACGCATTTATGTTGCACAAATACTTCAGAAAATTGTATCGCCAAAGTTTTTGATAGGATCAATATAACCCACAACCAAGGAGATATTAACGCATGAGTGGAGTGAGAATAAACATCAGTTGGCTTAACTATCTTGATTCAAAACTTTGAGGTATTAGGTTCACTTGTATTTTTCACTAATATATCATTCACTTTATTCATCTCTTTTCGTTGTGGAAAACTACATACGCAACTTTTTAAATAATTTCTCCCCTCAAGTGTTAATCTCTCTACATCTGACCGGTTCTCCCACATGAGGTGGAAGACTAAGCGCACTCCAATAGCGACGCTAATCAGCATGTTTTCCACTTTTATGCCGGATCCGCATCTCCATTATTGTCTCTAAGCCCGTCCTAACCAAACCATCGACTTTAATACCACTTGTTAGCACCGGAGAACTAGTAATCAGGGGGATAATTTCCAAGTCGACGTAAGAATATATATTAGTGGACTTAACACAATTTTAACACAAAATTTTAATATATTAAGTCCTTGAATCCTATCTAACATACAACTTACTCTGTTCATTTTAATTTTTTATATTTTAAATGTGATAATTACACATTTGATATTTTAACAAGATTTACCAAAGAAAACAGAAAACATACCGCAAGGCGAGTGGAGTCAACTATTGCAACAAAGTCAACATTTATGGTGTGTCTCCATGACTTGGAACCATCACTTTGATCCTTATGAAATGGAATAGGATTCAAAATTCCAGCACAGGTAATACAGATATCCAATCCTCCATACGTCTCTACGTGTTTCTCGAAAGCTGCAGTAAGTTTCTCTACACATCAAAATAAATGCATAAAATAGGGTCAACCTTTTTGGCATTTAAGAGATATTTTACACTTGCATGTAATTAAAGTTTCTATATGTTGTCCACGAACATTAATTCCCAACTATGTAGAAACAACAAATAAAATGAAAGTATTCTTAACTAACAAAAAACTCATAAAGTTTTCAAAACCTATCAATAAGATCTCTAAATATTGTGGAATAAGTTCAATTAGTGGAACGACATATACATCGAAATGAGTAAATTGTACAACTACCCTTGTATCATTTCTAATTGGTAAACAACCCATGTGTGATTTTTATTAGCAAAACCCCTGTATGACATTAAAAAATTAGCCAAAAAAAACCCTAATACACTTATTTAATCTGTAACCAGCTACTGATCAAACTATAAGAAAATTTTAACTTTTACTGTATTAGCATGATACATCAAATTAAATTATAATTATATTCTTTGTCAACAAATTTGGAGATAAGATCAATTTCTAAATTAATTTGTAGAAACAAAAATATGGTATTGATTATATTTGTTACGTTTTTAATTAGTTCCAAAAAATCTCGAAAATTATAAGAAAACTTATAGTATTTAGTTGAATAAATACATAAATTTTAATGCATAAAGATAGTTATATAGTTAGTCAATTTAAAATATAATAGCAGGAGGTCCTAACGCTAACTTTTAAATTTTATAGGGGGTATTTGCTAATAAAGATAACACAAAGAGTTATTGCCAATGAGGAAAAAACATGGGTAGTTTTGCAACTACATCTTTAAGATTCCACACCACATATTAGGACCATGTATATGTATCGTAAATCTAACTATGACCAGGAAACTCGATACCAGAAAAGTTTATTTACTTGAGTCAGTGACATCACATTTCACGACTAGTATGGGCGGGAATTCCAGTATGGCATGAAACTTGGAAATTTCTTTTCCAGCTAGTAATGCAACTTCTCTTCCTTTTTCTTCACAAGAATCAACAATCGTTACGAAGACTCCGTTCCGAGCGAGTGCTAAGACGAGTCCTCGTCCAATGCCACCTGCACCGCCGGTGACCAGAGCAGAGAGACCGGGCCTAAGCTTCATTTTCTTTTTCTCTCAGATAGCGGTGATTGAGTTACGATATTTAAGATAAGTGTCATGAAAATGGAGACTTTATAATAGATGAGTGTTGGAAATTTGTTAATTGGTTTAGTTTATATGTTCACGCATATTATTTTATTCTTCAGTACAATGATTATTACTCATGCATCACAATGTACGTTGCATTAAATCTTTAATCATGAAATGTTGAAAATAATTTAGTCTTTGCCCTCCTGGCTCCCAGTAAACCTTCATTGTTTATGTGATGGAATCTTACATTTTATTCACACGCTAATCATCACAATTATATTCATAAGAAGAATTGGCTTGCTTGGTGGACCATTTCCCCTCTGCATTATGTCACATGGTGGTTTATTATTGGGAAAAATGCATAAAACCTCCATGTGGTTTTGAAAACCTGCACGAAACCCCCTTTAGTTCGATAATTGTCTAGAACTCTCTTATGGTTTCAAAAACTTTGCACAAAATTCCCTTATAGTTTTCAGAAAGACTACACGGAATCTCCTTTCCGTCCAACTCCGTTAGATCGTGGTGTACACTCACTATATATATGAGAGAGTAGGCCTGATTTTTGTGTACTTTTTTCTCTTAAAAAAGACAATTTTACCCTTTAGAACTTTAGCATAAAACTCCCTTGTAGTTTGAAAACCTGCACAAAATCCCATGTCTTTTGAAAAACCCTGCACAGAACCCCTATTTTAAATTATTTATTTTATAAATAAGATATATAATTATTTTTATTTTCTCTTACAAGTCCAAAAAAAATAAATTATATTTGATTTTTAAAAAAAATATTTTTTTTGAAATTTATGTAATATATATTTATAAATAATGAAGTAAGGACATTATGGTCACTTAATAAAGAAACTAATGGAGTTTCATGAAACTTAACGGAGGAAATTTTATGCATAGTTTATGAAACCATAAGAGGATTTTAAACAATTAACAAATCAAAGGGGGTTTTACGAAGGTTTTTAAAACCACCGAAAGGTTTTAAGTTGATATCCCGTTTATTATCATTAATCTTTGAGCTAGTAGCTAAAAACAAAATATCTTCTCAAAAAAAAAAAGAAGCTAAAAACAAAATATCTTTTCAACAAACAACTGGTGCCTTTTGGTTGGTGTTGAAGTTTACCTTCAACTTTTTCTTTTTTCTTTTTTGGTGTGGTGAGAAGAGGGGTAAACCTACGAGATAAATGCGGTAGCCTAAAGAACCTCTACATAACAAATCACATCCGGAAAATTTGGCAAGACAGACACAAACTTAGAAGAGATAAAATTAATTAATCGCTTTCCGTAAGAATCAAACTTCAGACAAATTCTTCTATATAAAAAATTAAACGAGGGGGATTTTGGCAAGGAACCTACGTTTGTCATGCGAGTAAAGGCGAAGAATTCTCCTATTAAAAATTAAATAAAAATCTTCTGTTATCACCTTCTTATAAAAAAACTACGAGTAGAGTTTTTTTTTTCAAGATTTTGCCATTTATGCTTCATAGATAAAAATCTTTTTGCCTTTTCTATTTTTTTTCGGTAATCTCTTCGTGAATGATTAATTAACTTTGCAGTAGTTATTTTATGTAGTTGTTCAAGGTAAGACAACCTCATTTTTTGTGTTTTAGTGTACCCAGTAACGTGGACGTAGGGACATGACAATCCGGATAAGATCTGTTCCATGTGTAACTTAACTGAAACAATATTTAGTATTAGATAACATTTAGTTTCCTATTATTATAATATTTCCTGTTATTATATTTTATTTAAGAGAGAAACGTGGATACAGGGATATAATAATCTGGGTCAGGTCTATACAAACTGAAGCAATATATTTATATGCAAGTCTTAAGACGGTACCTTATACTTTTATCCCCAATGTGATTCAACTTTAACAAATGCATATATGACCTAACCACTACAGGTTGACCAAAGGGCCAGCGAACGAATTTGTTCCCTAATTACTATATTCAAGTATCTTGGAACGTCTATCATATATCAAGACTAAAAAAAAAGGAAAGAAGATATAATCCATGATAATGTATTTTACTTTATATACATATATCTTAATCTTGATCATACAGGTAATATTAATGTGTGTCAGCCTCTCACTAAAACTTTTCTTTTTTATCTGTTTAATTTATCACATAGGCAACATATTAATGATCACATGATATCTATGAGGAAAATTAGCTAGCTTTCAAACCATGCTTAGCTTCTTCATTACATGCATGAGCCAACTAGGAAAGAAACTAGGAATCTGAAACTTGAGAACTTATTTCGCAAGTATGTATCACACTACTAAAAATAATAGCTATAGTGACGCTGAAAAGCGTCACTAAAACACGCATATAGTGACGTTTTTCTTATAGTGACGCTTGGTTAAAGCGTCACATAGGTGGTGGTAACTATAGGTGCGTTTAGTGACGCTTGCAAAAGCATCACAGAAGATGGGTTTAATGACGTTTTTTGTGTTTTATAAAACATATAAGGTGACGCCTTTAGCGTCTTGTAAAACTGGTGTAGTGACGCTTTTGGTGTCTAGCAGAAATGATTTCGTGATGTGACACTTTTTGCATCTATAGTGACGCTTTTTACAGCTTTACTGATGCCTTTTCTAGCTTTAGTGCTTTTGTTTTTCAGCTTTAGAGGTGCTTTTTGTGTGAATATTTCTGCTGTAATTTACCCTTTGAATTCATTATTAAACCCTAATTTAGTGACACTTTTCACATTATAAATCTGAAATATAACAATAAGTTATTCTTTGATCAAATAAAATCAATTCGTAGCTATACAAACAATGAATGTGACAAAACAAACAAAAAGATACAAAAGAATCCTTTGATCAAAGTGAAGATACACTTGGAATTTAGTGATAATTAAATAACTCGGGCCAAAAAGCAAAGCTTATTTGATCATGAATTGAAGTTGCAATAATCGCCTTTTGCGGTGTTGCTACTCTCGGGCGGCATCTTGCCTTTTGTGGTGTTCCTTCTGTTTAGACAAACTACCTGCATATGATCACAATATCCTTGCTCAAAGTCGAAGAAAGACTAACAATTAAGATATTAATGTTCGTCAATAACAATATCAAGTTTGCGAAAGAGAGGGAACCCAAATGTAATGCGAGTTGCAACAATGAAAAATCACCCAAAGGCTAAAACAACAGGCTATCTCCAGTTAACCAAAAACCCAAGAAATATGATAGCTACACCATAAATATAAGAAAGTAAAATTCAGTAACCCTTGTTGAACATGTCTAAATGATCGACAGAATAGTCAAGTCAGCAAACCTGGTTAACCGAGCTGAGTGCGCCAGACAAGACTTTGAGGTGCTATCTGAGGCGCATAAGATCATGGGAATAGCATCAAATACATAGGCATCAAATGTTAACAAAAACTTCCTTTATTTGAATAGTTACAGAAGCAACCGATGCTAAACCAATTGGTGGGATGGTCTTGTTAACTTGTTATTCTTATTAAACCAAATATAAGCTCCATTTATTGTTTAAAGCATGAGATTATCTAGGATAATCGTTGCACAATAATTTAGTGCATTCAATTTGGTTATTAATCTAAATTAACGAGTATGATAGGACTATAAGAATTCATTACGTGCAGCTAACTGTTGTACGATGAGGTGGTACAACCAGTTCGATTATTAGTATAAAAACATAGGTGGATGGAGATTTGGAAAGTCAATGTCTTTTTGTTAAAGAAATATCTACAATCTTAACCTTTGACTGCGTCGTATTACCATGCAACATATATAATAATTTCTAGGATAATAGGATATATGTTTATCTTATAATTTAGGAAATAGACTTGGTCATTGGCACTATATTACCATGCAGAGACTGCATAAAATGCGTTTTCCCTAGTTTGACAGTTGACACACCAAACAAAGGAAAAATGAAAGACATTAACACTATTCAATTTTATAAATAATAATTCATACAGTGTACATTTTCCATCACAAATTGCTATCAGAGCAGCATGTTTGTTCTATATTTTATTGAGAAACATGCTATCATCTTCTCCTTTTCTCAGTTGGGCTTCTTTATCTATAGTACTTGCAAGTCATTTGGCCGTTAGGCAGTTCATAATTTTGCCTGAGAATGCCTGAATGTTGGATCAATGCAGACTACGACCTGTTTCAAATGATAATAAACTGTTCATAAGCAATCTAACGAGACCATATATATACGACTGCATCTGAAACCGAATAGATTACCTTGCCAAAACTTTTACCAGAGTGAAGATATTCGACTGCATCAGCGACAGAATGAACGCCCAAGAATGGTTTCGGATCCAAAGCAACCTGGTATTCATAGATTAACTGTCTTCATAGCAATTTGATCCGCAAAGAAGTTAAGATACTAATACGAGAAGCGTGCGTTTACCTTGAGTTTCCCATATGAGTAAAGATCCATGAGCTTATCTAGATGTTGTTGCCAGAGGTGAGCATAATGTGAAAAGAAAAATCCAGCCTGACGATTTAAGTTATAGTCATCATAACTAACAGAGCAAATTACGTGGACTAAAAGAAACAAAGTATATTAATTTATCAAAGTTGATCACTCTGTACTGTGCGCGGATAAAGCTCACATACCACTGTCTGGCTCTTCGCTAGAATCTTTTCGCACAATGCAGTATAATTCCGTGGCTTCCACCCGTGTTCTCCTTGATACTGTAATCAAGTAATGTAAAGAATTAATCAGAAACAAAATTCTGGCTTTTGATCTGTTACTCAAGTAATTTTGTGACTTGATTACGCGCACATAAAAGGAGTGTTTAAGTATGTTCAAACCTGAGACATCATCCCAATCACAATTAGATGTCCATAGGATGCCAAAGAATTCAAGCATAAATCGAACATTTCACCGCCAACAGATTCATATATAAGATCGATACCACGAGGGAACTCATTCTTCAGAACCTAGAAAAGAAAATAAAAAAATTAGTGAGCATCAGAACATGTGATGAAACAATTGGTTACAATTAGACTAGGATAACAATAGTTACTAGACCATGCATGGAAACTTTATTAAACCAAAAGAATTTATATATGTTTTTCTCTAGACTCGTAGAATTTTGATTTTTCTGCTTCATGGCCAATGATTTTAATCAAATCTTTATTATTGGAAAAGTCCGTTAAGAATTTCACAGTTCTATTTTCCTATCTCCTTGCGGCGCATGCCTATGCTCATAATTTAAAGAACAAATAAGATTTATGAAACTTACAGCTTTCATATTTTCGGCTTTATAGTCGATGACACGGTCCACTCCCAAATTCTTCAAAAGCTCAGCCTTATCTTTGCCTCCGCAGGTTGCAATGACCTTATTTCCAGCTAGTTTTGCAAGCTTCAGTATTAAGACAGAGTACACATGACATAATTTACTTTTGAGTAGAGACACTCATTAACCCAAAATAGATTGCGTTTGGTTTGGATTGACTCATTAACCAAAAAGAAAACTTGTTTATGCACTATTAAGCATTGTTCTCTAAAGTGAGAGATTATTGCATCACGCCGAGTACCTGGACAGCAAACTGCCCTGTTCCTCCTGCAGCAGCAGTGACAAGAACTGATTTTCCCGAGTCCATTCGACCTGCCTACAAAGTTAACAAGAGAAAGAAGGCCATATTCAACTCATTATCCGCATTAACGCAATAAGGGTTATGAAGCCTGCATATTTAAAAGACTTTGTCTACTACTTTTAAGTTTTAACATAGCAAATGTTTTTAGATAGGAAGAAAGGCAATGAATGGAGAGAAGAATAGTGAATCTCAAATGTCAAACGTGAAATACCTTTTCGAGGGCTATGGATGCCGTTGTCCCAGATGTGAGCATAGCAACGACTTGTGGATCTGGTCTTGCCACAAGAAGGATGTCTTTTGCAGGTACCTAGATTACAAAGAAGTGTATGTAATTCTCCTAAGAACAACGGAAATTTTGTTGAACTGAAAGGGAAGAGGAAAAACATGACAAATTTCATAGTCATACTAAATAAAGGGTGTTACCGGTGCGAACTCAGCATAGCTTCCATATCTCATGATTGCCGCGGGAGTGCCAACTTTCAAGTGTTTTACAGAATTCCCTACATCAGCAATTATTCCTACAGCCTACAATAAAACGAGGGTCATGATTATTTAACTGATTCTAAGGGTCACAAAAGAAAAATGCAAGAAGGATCTCAGTTAACACGCATCAGACGAGAAATAATGCAACTTATTTTTGCAACAACTTCACTTTTGCAATGGCCAATATGACTCTGATAAATGTGTTACTACAGAGGTCACCAGGCTTAACGAGTAATGCTAGCAACTCGAAATTCAAATCAAAATTAAAAGTAGCTAATTGCAAGACATCATAATATGATGCACATAGTATATGGATCTATATGTAGACTGCCAATACCCTAACATGTTCGTAAATCTTCAATCAACATTCATAAACTAAGAGAAGAAAGATGTGCAACATTGGATGTATTAATCAAAAAATGCACAAAGCTATATGAATTTTCCTAACCTCGAAGCCAGCATCAAATGGCAGGCGGGAGACAATGTCCGACTTGCTCCCACTAAAATATCGTCCAGAGCTATAATTCACCTGTTAAAGAATGTCTTACATCAATGATCATGTTAAATTGTGAAACATACTTCTCGATACAATCAGTGATCCTCAGGCCAATCAAGTTCCGATTGCCGATCCTAAACGTAGCTAAACTTGAAGAGGGATCACATACGAATATATTGGTTGACAAAAAAAAAAGTATAAACGACCTACTATCAAACTTTCTTTTGTCTATCAGTCAAAATAAAAAAGATAAATAAAAAAAATACAAGAGAAACAAACTTACATCACTAGCATTCACACCAGCATAGATGATTTTCAGAAGAACATTATCAGGTTTAAGTGGCAATCTCAATGGAGCTTGTACTACCCTCGTCGCGCTACGGAAGTTGTGACTTAGAGTGTGAACAACTCTACAGGACAAGATAAGAGATTAAATAAACGATTGGCGAGATTATGGTCAACCTCGTAAAACTTCGTAATTTTTAGGCAGCCCCATATTTATGTTAACTTACAATTTCTCAAAGCTCTGGGGAATTTGGATATGCACTGGGACGACTTCTGAAGGTTTCCTCCTCGAGGTCTTAGGGCGTCCGTGAAACTTTTCGTCTTCTGCAGGAGTTGGCGTATACTGGAATCCCCTTCTTTTAGATATCCATAAGCAAGATCCAGCTTTAGTTTCATCCGAAATAAGCTCAAAGGCACCTTATAAGTTAAGACCAAAAGACCAAGTAAAACCTCTGTATGAAGAGAGTTAAATAGTTTGCAAAAAGAATCTCTACTTCGGAATGCCATTGAACGATCATAATCTACTTATTGGATAATGGACTCATAATCAACAGCACACATTCTTAAACATCATGTAAAGAAGTCTTAATGGTAACGAACTGTTAACATGTTAGTTAGCAGTCTTCCCTTTTTTTAACTGGATTAGCTACACAAAGAACAGTAAATTGTTCAAGTTAATCTAATATTCTGGAGCTGAGACTGATACTCAGAATCAGCTATCTGTGATCAATAAGTTGGTTATTACGGAAGCAAGAACCGACAGTGTCGAGTCTATTCCTTAACCATGACGAGATACATCTCAAATCTTCTGTAAGGAAACTACTACTCCCTGTACCACCGTTACATTAATGTCATGTGTAATAAAAAATAAAGTAAAGATTTAGATGTTTACGTCTATAACCATCGACCACCACGTACATTAAGATGACCAAATGTCATATTCACATGTCGTAAATCTAATGATGGTACACTATTTTGGTACAGAAAATTTGTGCAGGTAAAACGTTAAGTTATACCCATATATTTGAGTAAGAATGATTTTTACCTTTCACCACCATCTCCACTGACAATAGGCCTCCAAAATAATCGATAAACGCTGGATTTATCTTGTCATTGAACTCGGTTTTAACAAACTGCATAAAGAAAGAGTAACAGCTATGTGATTTTATAGCTTTATAAGTCGAACAATAAAATATCATGCTTTACTACAAACGTATTGACACTTGCCTCTGGGCAAAGTACATTAATACGTATGCCTTGGCGCTTGTAAGGAGCGAGCGACCTGGTGAACATTATCACTCCCCCTGAAAAATTCCATAGCTAATCAGCACAAACGCACACGGCATTGTAATTGCTAAATAACTCCTTGGAGTAATTTTTACTAGCAAATACAATTGTGATAACATTAAAATTAGCAAATACTCACTGTTTCTCTGCAAGAGAGTATTTGCTAATTAAATTACAGATGAAGTTATCTTCATATTAGAAATGACACACGAATAGTTTCTACAATTTACTCGGCAACAAACCTTTGGAGCCAGAATAAATAGGGTCGGTGTGCATCGGGTATAATCCCGTGGCAGAGGCCAAATGAACGATTGTGCCGGGTCTTTTAGCTTCTTTCATAGCCCCAATCTTTGCATCAAAACAAGATTACCAAATGAAAAGATAAACAAGGATGGTTTGAGCGAAAAGACATGGCATGCAAGATTTGATTTAACAAAATCATTACATGCTATATGAGTAAGTAAAATAGTAAAATAAAGATGTGACAAGATACATGGGTTTGTGGCTCGAAGCAATCTTAATATCCTACACTTATATATTGCACGAATACTTCAAAGGACTATCTCGTTTAGTGCTCGATACTCTGCTGATGATGTATATACGACTTTGATGCGTATGTGATTGCCATGTGGCCAATTTGGAAATAAAAAACTGTTGATTATGGTACAGAACGGAACACGAATAAAGGATGTGTTTGATACGATTAGGCTACGGCTGAAAGAGGTGTATACATTTAGGATATAATCATACAACTAAACTTAATTGTGTGAAATTTGAAAATTACAGACAAAATTGACAATAAAGTCTCCAGAAGATTAAGCTCCAAATACAAAGGGAAAAACGACGATGAAGAGGACAAAGTGACGATGAGTTTGATAAGTTGAGGTTGAAGCTAAGTTCGAGAAATGAAGATGAAGAAATGGAGCTAGAAGGAAGAGTCACATTTAGCTTGTGATTGTGGAAGAGAAATAAATTAACATGGATCGTTTAGAAAAAAAGTGTTACTTTAATTTTGATTTTTCTTATTTACTGCACCACGTCGTCATGCATAAGTTGTAAGAAGTAGTTAATCCTCAAAAACCAACTATTAATATGACAAAAGATTTACCAAAGAAAAGAGAAAAACATACCGCAAGGCGAGTAGAGTCAACTACTGCAACTAAGTCAACATTGAGAGTGTGTCTCCAAGATTTGGTACCATCGCTTTGGTCCTTACTGAACGGTATAGGATTCAAAATTCCGGCACAGGTAATACATATATCCAATCCTCCATAAGTCGCCACGTGTTTCTCAAACGCCGCTGCTAGTGTTTCTACACATCAAAATCAAACGATTCAAATATACGTACAACTTTTGTCTATTCATCACCGCATACATTCAAATTTCAAACCACATGTTACAAGTACGTATGTAAATCTAGCGACGAGGGAGAAATTGCAAAACTTTTTTTTTTTTTGGTCTTTTTCACTTACTTGAGTCAGTAACATCACATTTTACGAATAAAATGGGCGGGAAATCCAGTTTGACATTAAACTTGGAAATTTCTCTTTCAGCTAGTAATGTAACTTCTCTCCCTTTATCTTCACAAAAATCGACAATCGTTACGTAGATTCCTTTCTGTGCGAGTGCCAACACGAGCGCTCGTCCAATGCTGCCTGCGCCTCCGGTGACAAGAGCAGATAGACCGGGCCTAAGCTCCATTTTCTTTGTCTCTCAGGAAGTGGCGATTGAGCTATACGATAATTAAGTACGATCATTGAGTACAATGATATTGATAACTTATAGATAACTTCAGCACGCCAATCACCCGCTTCGTAAAAATTTATTGAATATTTGTTTGTATATGTTCAAGCGTTTTGTTTCTTTATTCTTCAGTAGTACTCCTTTGTGTGCTACGATATTGATACTTTACACATCATATTCTCTGATCACAAATAAAAAAAAAAAAAAAAAAAAAAAAAAAAAAAAAAAACACATGATCATATTGTATGTTGTTTGAAATATTTAATGGTGAAATATTGGTGATTAAGTCTTTGACCTCACGGCTTCCCAGTACACCTTCATATTTTATTTGTTGGAATCATACAGGTCACACACACTAATGATATTCACAATTATATCGATAAGAAAAATTGGTTTTTGGACAATTTCGCCTCGGCCATAATTATGTAATTATCTGCTGCCATGTTTTCATTAATCTTCAAGCTAATAGCAAAAACTGGTGCCTTTTGGTTAGTTCAACGAGACAGTCATAGATTTAGAAGGCACAAAATCAAATTGTTTTCCCTGAGAATCAAGCTTGAGAGAGATTCTTCTAATTAAAGAAACAATTCAACCAGGGTCACAGACCTAGAGAACATATTTTCTAATTGCTTGAGATAAATTCTCCTATACAAAAACTACTGTATATCTAATTATAGTTATTGAATGATTAATTTATTTTGCATTATGTAGTTAAATTGTGTATTCATTCGAGAAGAGACCTCATAATTAATTGCCGCGATCTTGTGAATCCAGTAATAATTTACTTGCATAGAAATATAATTATCTGCGTCACAGATATAACAACTGAAGCAATATACAATATATATATCTAGTATTAGATAGCATTTCATTTTCTGTCATTTTCATATCTCGTTTATTACATTATCTTTAGCATTTCATATGGATATATTAATCCGCATAGACATATACTAACTGGAACAATATTTAGTATAAGATATCGTATATCATTTTCCGTTATTATATTATTTCGTTTATATGCGGAGGTTTTAAGACCATATCTAATACCTTAATCTCCACGAGTGATTCCATGCACATTAAACAAATCCATATGGCCTATGCTCGATCAACCGCCACATGTTGACCAAGGACAACGAATATATTCCCTAAGTACTATATTCTAGATTAGGTATCCTGGGATTGATCAGTTTGTCCATGAACAGTAGGGGAAAAAGAAGAAAAAGAAAAAGAGACAAGACTTAATTTATAGAGTAAAGTTTAAACGGAAATTAATTCTTCCTTTTTATCTTCTTTAGTAGTCTCGCAAGGTAATACACAGTTTTAAGTGATCTACCGTAATATATATATATCTAAACTTTCATTGTTAAACTAATAAATTCTTTTTGATTTATACCATGTAAATATATCTTGTAAACGGTGTGTACACCAAATGCGGATGTTATCTAGTACCTAATCGAGGATAACGGTACCATTTGAGCGGGTGGGAGTGAAAGAACTGCAGTGCCGCAAGGCTACTATTAACTTTGTGATTGCCTCAAAATTAGATAGAATGAAGAACTGAAAAGGGGTATTAACCTAAAATCCCCATGTGGTTTATGAATTGTCGATATGTGGTTTCATAAACTCTGCATAAAATTCTCTTGCGTTAAGTCTCATCTAACTCCATTAGTTTTTCTTTTTATTAATTGACTAAATTGCCACTTCATTATTTTTTAATATGTATTTTTAAACTTTTTTAAAAATATCTTATGTTCAAAAAAGTTCTAACATATATATTTTTTTGATTTATAAGAGAAAATAAAAATAACTATATATTATTTTAATAATAAATAGATAAAATAGCAGTGTTTTTCAAACCACATGGGATTTTGTGCAGGGGTTTTCAAACTACAAGGAGATTTCGTGCAGGATTTCAAAACCGCAGAGGGGATTTTATGCATTTTCCCGGACAGAATATATACTTTGTGTTGATAATCAAAACGATGAATGATTACATGAATCGATTATGATCAATGATTGAAGAGAGCTTATGAGAGAGAACTTAGTGAGCAATCTAATTATAAGCTACTATGAAACTATTGAATGAATTAATTGAGTAAAGAATACACACACCTGGACTATATATAGCAAGCACACCAAACTTGACTTTGCTTCTTTGGAAAGTGATTAACTAACTTACATAATATTTGAATTGTTTTTATAAATAGAATCTGTGCATAATTTTGATCATATAAGAACTATCAGTAACTTTCCAACAATTTCCGCTGTTGAAGTTGAGGTTTAAGTTCATCTACGTGCTATGAAAAGAAATAGTCACAATCACCACCATACGGCATATAAATTGGTAGAAGAAGCTTGCTACGATTCTAAAGGCATATAAATTGGTAGAAGAAGCTTGCTACGATTCTAAAGACATTAACAATGCCAAGAAGAGAGTAACATTTTGTATTGACAAATAGGGATGCATATAACTGACTCGTATTACCCAACTCTATCAGAATGTCTTTTTTCTTTCTTGTCTTATGAGACAAGTTACGATTGATATACCAGTTTTTATACATCTTTCGGGACAAGGTCATCTGAGGACTACTCATTCAATTTTTTCACCACTCTGAGAAATACTGCATAACAATGAGTTACAGAGGCTGACAATGTGTAAAAATTGTTGCATCCTTAAGAATAAGTAATCTATGGATTTCCGTTGGTTAGACAAAAATGTAGAGTTGAATGTGAATTAAGGTGGTTTCCCATTATCCAAGTCCTCCATCACATCAATATCAGTCCGAGAGGTTATCTTCTGTACATATCCTGCAAAAATAAACGTAGCTGTCACCAAGGGAGCGATTTGTAGCCAAAACATAGTGGAATAGAGCTTAAAGATGTAAACAGTCCAGCCTAGGTTGATCGGTAGAGCATAGTTATTCCCAGGCCTCATAGATATAATGTGGATGGCCCAGGCATAGTCTGGGTTTTGGCCTGCAGGAAGGGTGGGAGATTAGCTAATCTGGACCTCTCACCAGCCCATTCCGAAATTATGGAATGACATGTCCTCGTTGACTTTCCAGTTTCTCCCTTACCAAGGGAAATTTGACATCAGAACAAAGTGCGTGCTTTATTTGAAATTTTCAAATGTGCGTGTGTGTGTTCGTGTGTGTGTGTGTTTCATAAAACCAGGTAAGATATCCACTCAGTGTGTAAACTCCAATTATTCGATACTTGGTTCTGCCACTCTGTTGCTCGCTTAGGCATCGAAGCCTTATCCTCATGATTAAACTAGGGCCATCTCTTGTATCATACTTCCTGAATTGTTAAAGGCTGGAAATGGAAGTACTTAAGTTGAAAATACCTAATCATGGGATTTGGATAGGATCAAACAGTTCGGAATTCTGTCTGACTCTAAACTACATAACTATTGGGTTCTGACGGAAACAAGTAATATTAACCAACTTCAGATGAAAATATCAATTACCTATATGTGGAAGTCGCAGACCAGAGTTCTGAATAAACGATTTTATACGGACCGGACAAGCAATAGCAAAATATAATCATTAAGATGAAAGAGACAATAATTAATAATAACCTCTCCGATACTAAACAAAACCATAGAAAACAATCTAAATTCCGAAAAAAGTGGGTAATATTTAGAGTTACAAACACAGATTATAGATGGTGATCTTTTTACAAAACCAAACAAAGAAATAGAGCGAACTGAAAAAATGACATGCTGCCAACTAAGAAATGATAAAAACATAAAAATATGTTAATGGGCAATAGAGAAACGGAAGAGATTATGGAACGAGAATAGCATGATGAGAAAATACTTCAAAATGCCAGGGGCATAATTCATGACTGCGCCAGATGGGATTTAATTAGGCTTTCTCCAAAAACCATCCAGTCGACTTATCTGTGCTGATGTAAATACCACTAATGACAATCCAAGAAAAGCTCAAATGAGTCCTTACACTTAAAGAGTATGCCTTGGCAGGAAAAGTGTGACTCGATTTTGAACACTTAGCCTGGTAACTTATTTAATTTCTTTCGAGACTACACTTATTGTACACGTAGATGAAGAATAAAATATATACAAAACATAACTTTCATGTCAATATGAATAGCTTCCAACTGATTTCACGGTTACTACACAAATGACAGCAATGGAATGCATATTGAGGGACTTTACGTTCATGATTGTGTTAGCTTTTTAAATCCTCTAATACCACATTTTAGACCATAGTAGGAACTAAGCTAATATAACAAAACTCTACAGGCATAGAAACAAGATATTCCTAGTAAATGCAATGAGAAAGAAAGATACCGATGCCAAGGCAAGGTATGCATTTGCAGATAGTCTCCTTTCCTTTTTTGCTATAGTAACTGACTAATCCAGATCCCTGGCAACTACGGCATTTGCCAGTCCACTCGTAAACCATTGGTTTGCAATCCTGCAATGTCCCAATGTAGATAGGACAATATTTCAAAAGGAAACATCAGAAAGAGCAACAATTAACTACTTTGAACATCAGAAAATAGGCTGTCACCAGAGAAATGAAAAGTTTCTCGTGGTATTGAGCAACAGAGATACAGGAATTCACAGATAAAGCCACATCGAGTAGCAAAATCTAACAGAAAACTTGATTTTTTAGATTAACTAAACAAAAACAAACGTCATTTCAACAAGACGCTCTCACTTAGACTTGAAACTCTTTTCCCCCCCAAACACCAAATACAGGCAGGGCAAATCATAAAACCAAAACTAGCCACTCAACTAGATAAAAAGAGCTAATTCCACGATCATCCTATTTCAAGCGATTCCACATAGTCGTCTCTTAAGAGCTAATGATAACTTGAGCTGACACATAGAAGCATGTCTTGTTCTATGTGCTTTCTAAAATTTTAACGTGCTCATCGAAAGAACTTAGTCCAATTAATCGCCACGCAGCTCGTAACACTATCCTTGGGCACCAAATTCCCCTTCCTCCAACAAAATGCAGCTCCACAAACACCAAACACTCAATCAAACAATCGAACTCAACACACAACTAAACAGAACAACAACAACTAATCTACAATCCACCACAATCAAATTCCATTCACAATCACCAATTCAAATCAACACCACACACAAAAATAAAATTTTTACCTCCACAACAGGATCACATATCAATCTCTTATCAACCTCATCCGCCGAAACCGGCGACGAATTCGGATACGTCATTGGCAGCGGCAACGCATCACCGTCGTCCTTCAAGTAACTCTCTCGATCTCTCGACCAATTCTCCTTCGCGTTGACCTTGCTCTTCTGCTCGTTGACTTTGCTCGAAGCTCCGGCCACCACAGCATTCTCCGACGAACCGAATCCAATTCTTCCGGCGGCGTCCGCAAAATTGAACCACGGGCGAGGGAAACTGTTCTCTGCGGATGCGTAGCACCGGAATACGGTGGTCCGAGGCGCAAAAGCTAGAATCGGAGGTTTAATTGAGGGGAGGATTTGGCTAGGGTTTAACGGCAACATTTATCATATAGGTTTATGTGATTTTAGGGCATAATTTTTGTGTAATTTGGGGATTTTTTTGTATATGAAGTGTTTGATGAAATGCTTGACAGATGAGAGGACAGTTCAATTGAGCTGCCAAGAGAGAAAAGATTTGGTGCTGGTGGTGTGTGAGTTATATACGATGCTCCGTCAGTTCATTTTTTTGCAAGCTTTTTTGACTTAATAAATATTTGACATGTTTAAAATGATTTTTTTTTTCTTTTTAGGTACTTCTTTTTGTGATTCTGGGATAACCACGTGATAGTTTAGTCTAATTACATGAGAATTAAAGTTAAAATCTTAATTAAACACAATTCTTAAAGTTTTGAAGTTGTTTGTGCGATTCGGGAATTTAAATGTTAAGCTATTTTGGAGTACTTTAATCTTTCGTGTAATAATTACAATTTAGTTTAGTGAATTTTTTTTATATAATATTAAATAATTGAAAAGACTCCTAGTTAACTTCAAATTTAAATAGGCGAAACGAATCAATATTTTCAAAGACTAACTCCTTTGCATTTTTTGGCAAATAATGAGTTGGCATAAAATTTTCCGTTATGGATTTCAGAATACTTTCATATTCATTGAAGTTTTATGCATGATATATCGGTTGACAAACTATAGCAAAATATTTGAAAAGCAAATGAAGTTTATAAAGTGTCAACATCCCAACGCTCCCCCCCCCCCCCCCCCCATTGATTTTTTTTAAATGACCAAAACATTGAAAAACACTCGTAAATTACCATAAAATACTTTAATACCGAGAGAATACTTATTTTATCTGTTTTTCTATAATTGAGAAACCAATTTTGATCTACTTACCTAACAAACCATAGCAAATACTTCAAATTTAAGAAGGTGAAATGAATCAAATATTTTCAAAGGCTAACCCCTTTGCATTTTTTGGAAAAATAATGGATTGGCATAAAATTGTCCGTTTTGTTTTAAGAAGACTTTCATATTCATGGGAATTCTAAGCATGATATATCGGTGGACAAACTACAGCAAAATATTTGAAAAACAAATGAAGTTTATACAGTGTCAACATCCCAACGCTCCTCCCTTGAATTTTTTTTAAATGAACAAAACATTGAAAAACACTCGTAAATTACCATGAAATACTTTAATACAGAGATAATACTATTTTTATTCTGTTTTAATATAATTGAGAAGCCAATTTTGATCTATTTACCTAACAAACCATAACAAATACTTCAAATTTAAAAAAGTGAAATGAATCAAATATTTTCAAAGGCTAACCCTTTTGCATTTTTTTAGCAAATAATGAGTTGGCATAAAATTGTCCGTTTTGGATTTCAGAATACTTTCATATTCATTGAAGTTCTATGCATGATATATCGGTTGACAAACTATAGCAAAATAATTGAAAAACAAATATAGTTTATACAGTGTCAACATCCCAACGCTCTCCCCTTGATTTTTTTTTTTAAAATAACCAAAATATTAAAAAACACTCGTAAATTACCATAAAATACTTTAGTAGTCAGAGAATACTATTTTTATTCTTTTTTCTATAATTGAGAAGCCAATTATGATTTATTTACCTAACAAACCATAGCAAATACTTCAAATTTAAAAAGGTGAAATGAATCAAATATTTTCAAAGGCTAACCCTTTTGCATTTTTTGGAAAAATAATGAGTTGGCATAAAATTGTCCGTTTTGTTTTAATAATACTTTCATATTCATGGGAATTCTATGCATGATATATCGGTGGACAAACTATAGCAAAATATTTGAAAAACAAATGAAGTTTATACAGTATCAACATCTCAACGCTCCCCCCTAGAATTTTTTTAAATGAACAGAACATTGAAAAATACTCGTAAATTACCATGTAATACTTTAATACTGAGAGAATACTATCTAATTCTGTTTTTCTATAATTGAAAAGCCAATTTCGATCTATTTACCTAACAAAACATAACAAGTACTTCAAATTTAAAAGGGTGAAATGAATCAAATATTTTCAAAGGCTAACCCCTTTGCATTTTTTGGCAAATAATGAGTTGGCATAAAATTGTCCTTTTTGTTTTAATAATACTTTCATATTCACGGGAATTCTATGCATGATATATCGGTGGACAAACTATAGCAAAATATTTGAAAAACAAATGAAGTTTATACAGTGTCAACATCTCAACGCTCCCCCCTAGAATTTTTTTTAAATGAACAAAACATTGAAAAATACTCGTAAATTACCATGTAATACTTTAATACTGAGAGAATACTATCTAATTCTGTTTTTCTATAATTGAGAAGCCAATTTTGATCTATTTACCTAACGAAACATAACAAGTACTTCAAATTTAAAAGGGTGAAATGAATCAAATATTTTCAAAGGCTAACCCCTTTGCATTTTTTGGCAAATAATGAGTTGGCATAAAATTGTCCGTTTTGTTTTAAGAATACTTTCATATTCATAGGAATTCTATGTTTGATACATCGGTTGACAAACTATAGTAAAATATTTGAAAAACAAATGAAGTTTATATAATGTCAACATCTCAACGCTCCCCCCTTGGATTTTTTTAAATGAACAAAACATTGAAAAACACACGTAAATTATCATGAAATACGTTAATATTGAGAGAATACTATTTTTATTCTATATTTCTATGATTGAGAAGTCAATTTTGATCTGTTTACCAAACAAACTATAACAAATACTTCAAATTTAAAATGGTGAAATGAATCAATATTTTCAAAGGCTAACCCCCTTTGCATTTTTCGGCAAATAATGAGTTGGCATAAAATTGTCCGTTTTGGATTTCAGAATACTTTCATATTCATTGGAGTTTATGCATGATATATCGGTTGACAAACTATAGCAAAATATTTGAAAAACAAATGAAGTTTATACGGCATCAACATCCCAGCGCTCCCCCTTGAATTGTTTTTAAATGACCAAAACATTGAAAAACACTCGTAAATTACCATAAAATACTTTAGTACTGAGAGAATACTATTTTTATTCTGTTTTTCTGTAATTGCGAAGTCAATATTGATCTATTTACCTGACAAACCATAACAAATACTTCAAACTTAAAATAATGAAATGAATCAATATTTTCAAAGGCTAACCCCTTTTCATTTTTTGGCAAATAATGAGTTGGCATAAAATTGTCCGTTTTGTTTTAAGAATACTTTCATATTCATAGGAATTCTATGTTTGATATATCTGTTGACAAACTATAGCAAAATATTTGAAAAACAAATAAAGTTTATATAATGTCAACATTCCAACGCTCCCCCCTTGGATTTTTTTAAATGACCAAAACATTGAAAAACACTCGTAAATTACCATGAAATACGTTAATACTGAGAGAATACTAATTTAATTCTCTTTTTTCTATAATTGAGAAGTCAATTTTGATCTATTTACCTAACAAACCATGACAAATACTTCAAATTTAAAATGGTGAAATGAATCAAATATTTTCAAAGGCTAACCACTTTGCATTTTTTGGCAAATAATGAGTTGGCATAAAACTGTCCGTCTTGTTTTAAGAATACTTTCATATTCATAGGAATTCTAGGCTTCATATATCGGTTGACAAACTATAGAAAAATATTTGAAAAACAAATGAAGTTTATACATTGTCAACATCCCAACGCTCCCCCTTTGATTTTTTCTTTAAATGAACAAAACATTGAAAAACACTCGTAAATTACCATGAAATACGTTAATATTGAGAGAATACTATTTTTATTTTGTTTTTCTATAATTGAGAAGTAAATTTTGATATATTTACCTAACAAACTATAACAATACTTCAAATTTAAAATGGTGAAATGAATCAATATTTTCAAAGGCTAACCCCTTTGAATTATTTGGCAAATAATGAGTTGGCATAAAATTGTCCGTTTTATTTTAAGAATACTTTCATATTCATAGGAATTCTATTCTTGATATGTCAGACAATACCAAAATATTTTAAAAACAAATGAAGTTTATATAATGTCAACATCCCAACGCTCCTCCCTTGGAATTTTTTTAAATGAACAATATATTGAAAAACACACGTAAATTACCATGAAATACGTTAATATTGAGAGAATACTATTCTTATTATATTTTTCTATAATTGAGAAGTCAATTTTGATCTATTACCTAACAAACAATAACAAATACTTCAAACTGAAAATGGTGAAATGAATCAATATTTTCTAAGCCTAACCCCTTTGCATTTTTTAACAAATAATTAGTTGGTCCGTTTTAGATTGAGAATACTTTCACATTCATGGGAATTCTATGCATGATGTATCGGTTGAAAAACTATAACAAAATATTTGAAAAACAAATGAAGTTTATACAGTGCCAACATCCCAACGCTCCCCTCTTTATTTTTTTAAAACAAACAAACCATTAAAAAATACTCGTAAATTACCATAACATAGTTTAATACTGAGAGAATACTATTTTTATTCTGTTTTTCTATAATTGAGAAGTCAATTTTGATCTATTTACCTAACAAACCATAGCAAATACTTCAAATTTAAAAAGGTGAAATGAATCAAATATTTTCAAATTCTAACCCCTTTGCATTTTTTTGGAAAAATAATGAGTTGGCATAAAATTGTCCGTTTTGTTTTAAGAATACTTTCATATTCATGGGAATTCTATGCATGATATATCAGTGGACAACCTACAACAAAATATTTGAAAAACAAATGAAGTTTATATAGTATCAACATCCCAACGCCCCCCCCTTGAATATTTTTAAAATGACCAAAACATTGAAAAACACTCGTAAATTACCATGAAATACGTACGTTAATACTAAGAGAATAGTATGTTATTCTGTTTTTCTATAATTGAGAAGCCGATTTTGATCTATTTACCTAACAAATCACAACAAATACTTCAAATTTAAAAAGGTGATATGAATCAAATATTTTCAAAGGCTTAACCCCTTTGCACTTTCTGGCAAATAATGAGTTGGCATAAAAATGTGCGTTTTGTTTTAAGAATACTTTCATATTCGTAGGAATTCTATGCTTGATATATCGGTTGACAAACTATAGAAAAATATCTTTAAAAAAAATGTAGTTTATACGTTGTGAACACCCAACGCTCCCCCCTTCAATATTTTTTAAATGAACAAAACATTGAAAAACACTCGTAAATTACCTTGAAATACGTTAATACTGAGAGAATTCTATTTTTATTCTGTTTTTCTATAATTGAGAAGTCAATTTTGATCTATTTACCTAACACACCATAACAAATACTTCAAATTTAAAATGATGAAATGAATCAATATTTTCGAAGGCTAACCCCTTTGCATTTTTTGGCAAATAATGAGTTGGCATAAAATTGTCCGTTTTGTTTTAAGAATACTTTAAAATTCATAGAAATTCTATGCTTGATATATCGGTTGACAAACTATAGCCTTATATTTGAAAAACAAATGAAATTTATATAATGTCAACATCCCAACGCTCGCCCGTTGAATTTTTTTTAAATGAACAAAACTTTGAAAAACACACGTAAATTACCATGAAATACGTTACTACTGAGAGAATACTATTCTTATTCTGTTTTTCTATAATTGAGAAGTCAATTTTGATCTATTTACCAAACAAACCATAACAAATACTTGAAATTTAAAATGGTGAAATGAATCAATATTTTCAAAGACTAACACCTTTGCATTTTTTGGCAAATAATGAGTTGGCATAAAATTGTCCGTTTTTGATTTTAGAATACTTTCATATTCATGGGAATTCTATGCATGATATATAGGTTGACAAACTATAGCAAAATATTTGAAAAACAAGTGATGTTTATATAGTGTCAACATCCCAACGCTCCCCCCTTGATTTTTTTTAAATAACCAAAACATTGAAAAACACTAGTAAATTACCGTAAATTACTTTAATACTGAGAGAATACAATTTTTATTTTGTTTTTCTAAAATTCAGAAGCCAATTTTGATCTATTTACCTAGCAAACCTTATCAAATACTTCAAATTTAAAAAGGTCAAATGAATCAATGTTTTCAAAGGCTAACCCCTTTGTATTTTTTGGAAAAATAGTGAGTTGACATAAAATTGTTCGTTTTGTTTTAAGAATACTTTCATATTCATGGGAATTCTATGCATGATATATAGGTGGACAAACTACAAAAAAATATTTTAAAAACAAATGAAGTTTATACAGTGTCTACATCCCAACGCTCCCCCTTGAGTTTTTTTAAATGACCAAAACATTGAAAAAAACTCATAAATTACCATGAAATACTTTAATACTGAGAGAATACTATCTTATTCTATTTTTCTATAATTGAGTAGCCAATTTTGATCTATTTACCTAACAAAACATAACAAGTACTTCAAATTTAAAATGGTGAAATGAATCAAATATTTTCAAAGGCTAACCCCTTTGCATTTTTTGGCAAATAATGAGTTGGCATAAAATTGTCTTTTTTGTTTTAAGAATACTTTCATATTCATAGGAATTCTATGCTTGATATATCGGTTGACAAACTATAGCAAAATATTTGAAAAACAAATGAAGTTTATATAATGTCAACATCCCAACGCTCCCCCCTTGGATTTTTTTTAAATGAACAAAATATTGAAAAGCACTCGTAAATTACCATGAAATACGTTAATACTAAGAGAGTACTATTTTTATTCTGTTTTTCTATAATTGTGAAGTCAATTTTGATCTAGTTACCTAACAAACCATAACAAATACTTCAAGTTTAAAATGGTGAAATGAATCAATATTTTCAAAGGCTAACCCCTTATCATTTTTTGGCAAATAATGTGTTGGCATAAAATTGTCCGTTTTGTTTTAAGAATACTTTCATATTCATAGGAATTCTATGTTTGATACATCGGTTGACAAACTATAGCAAAATATTTGAAAAACAAATGAAGTTTATATAATGTCAATATCCCAACGCTCCCCCCTTGGATTTTTTTTAAATGACCAAAACATTGAAAAACACTCGTAAATTACCATGAAATACGTTAATACTGAGAGAATACTAATTTAATTCTCTTTTTTCTATAATTGAGAAGTCAATTTTGATCTATTTACCTAACAAACCATGACAAATACTTCAAATTTAAAATGGTGAAATGAATCAATATTTTCAAAGGCTAACCCCTTTGCATTTTTTGGCAAATATTGAGTTGGCATAAAATTGTCTATTTTGGATTTCAGAATACTTTCATATAAGGGGTTTTTTGCATCACGGTTTAACGTACTCATTTGAGGTAGGAGTTTAAGGTAGTTTAGTGCGATGATTTGCTTACCTTTAAACTTGTTCCTACGCACGTGGAATCTTTTCTATATTTGCACACGCAATTTATATGATTTAGGAGTAATTCTTGTCAAAGGAAGTAAAAAGGAGTATCGAAAAGTACGAAGACAATGCAATTATTTTGGAACTTCAATAGGAATGATGTGGTATGTGTCTACCACTATTGTAAAGCCATGGATGTCTAGTTTTCAAAGCAAAAGCGGATTGCAATTCGGACATCGGGAAAAGAAGTTATGGTCAAAACCGCAACTTCGCGCAATATTGCTCGACCAGTGCGACCAGGCTTGACCAAGGTCTGATCGCGCTGTGGCCGGGCCCAGCGCGATCACGCTAGATCACGTCGCGCTTGAGCAAGTTTGTGCAATGTCGTCATTTTGACCATAACTTCTTCTCCCGATGTCCAAATTGCAATCCGTTTTTGGCGTTGAAAACTAGACATCCATGGCTTCACATTGGTGTTTTGAAATCATTTAGAATTGTCAGGTGTGACAAAATAGTAACTTCT
Organism: Misopates orontium; assembly: GCA_946800315.1. Lineage (NCBI taxonomy): Eukaryota > Viridiplantae > Streptophyta > Magnoliopsida > Lamiales > Plantaginaceae > Misopates > Misopates orontium. The sequence continues at coordinate 640,360 of OX326948.1, read as the reverse complement.
TTCCTACAACAAATGTTAAAAACTTAACATTAGAGAATAGCGGGAGCTTAGCTTTACCAAAGAAACCTCTTTGTTTGCCTATAGCAATCCACGTTACTGTGATAATCGCGTAGGGTTGCATCATGGGTGAATGGAACGCGATACGTAATTTTTTTTGCAATATGGATATTTCTTTGTTATTTAAAAAATGTTACATGTAGAAACGTCGTGTGAGTCCGAGTTTGGATAAAGGGAATCGAAGATTTTTTATTTGAATAATATGTTTTGAAGTATATAAAAAGTTTTAGGATTGTTAATCAATTTGAAAAGGTTGTAGGTGCGATTCAAAAGATTCCATAAGTTGGAGTACAACTAAAAGATTCAAAAAACCGAGGGACGATGTGTAATTCGCTATACTTGAAACTGATTAAGGGAAAGATGAAGAACAAAGATTTGTCATTTTTCATTATTGAGGGTCCAAAATTGATACCTAAGCGAATTATATCACCAATTCGAAAAAATTCAGCACTTACGAGGAATACTCATATTTTTTTTTTATTTTTTTTTTTGTAAGTTTTATGCTAGCTTTGTTGTTTCAAAGGGGCTTTATGCATCACGGTTTAACGTACTCATTTGAGGTAGGAGTTTAAGGTAGTTTAGTGCGATGATTTGCTTACCTTTAAATTTGTTAATATGCACGTGGAATCTTTTCTATATTTGCACGCGCGACTTATATGATTTATGAGTAATTCTTGCCAAAGGAAGTAAAAAGGAGCATCGAAAAGTACGAAGACAATGCAATTATTTTGGAACCTCAATAGGAATAATGTGGTATGTGCCTACCACTATTGTAAAGCCACGGATGTCTAATTTTCAACGCAAAAAGCGGATTGCAATTCGGACATCAGGTGAAGAAGTTATGGCCAAAACCGCAAACTAGCGCAATTTCGCTCGACCAGCGCGACCAGGCGCGATCAGGCGCGACCAAGGTCTGATCGCGCTGTGGCCGGGCCCAGCACGATCGCGCTAGATCGCGCCCTAGTCGCACCGCGCTTGAGCAAGGTTGCGCAATGTCGTCATTTTGGCCATAACTTCTTCTCTCGATGTCCGAATTGCAATCCGTTTTTCGCGTTGAAAACTAGACATCCATGGCTTCACATTCGTGTTTTGAAATCATTTAGTATTGTTTGGTGTGACAAAATAGTAACTTTTTCCTAAAACAAATGTTAAAAACTTAACATTAGAGAATAGCTGCAGCTTAGCTTTACCAAACAAACCTCTTTGTTTACCTATAGCAATCCAAGTTGCTGTGATAATCGGGTAGGGTTGCATAATGGGTGAATGGAACGCGATACGTAATTTTTTTAGCAATATGGATATTTCTTCGTTATTTAAAAAAAGTTACATGTAGACCGTCGTGTCAATCCGAGTTTGGATAAAGGGAATCGAAGATTTTTTATTTTAATAATATGCTTTGAAGTATATAAAAAGTTTCAGGATTGTAAATTAATTTGAAAAGGGTGTAGATGCGATTCAAAAGATTCCGTAAGTTGGAGTACAACTAAAAGATTCAAAAAACCGAGAGACGATGTGTAATTCGCTATACTTGAAACTGATGAAGGGAAAGATGAATAATGAAAATTTGTCATTTTTCATTATTGAGGGTCCAAAATTGATACCTAAGCAAATTATATGACCAATTCGGAAAAATTCCGCACTTACCGGGAATACTCATATTTTTTTTTTAAGTTTTATGATAGTTTTGCTGTTTCAAAGGGGCTTTATGCATCACGATTTAACGTACTCATTTGAGGTAGGAATTTAAGGTAGTTTAGTGCGATGATTTGCTTACCTTTAAACTTGTTCCTACGCACGTGGAATCTTTTCTATATTTGCACGCGCGACTTATATGATTTAGGAGTAATTCTTGCCAAAGGAAGTAAAAAGGAGCATCGAAAAGTACGAAGACAATGCAATTATTTTGGAGCCTCAATAGGAATAATGTGGTATCTGCCTACCACTATTGTAAAGCCACGGATGTCTAGTTTTCAACGCAAAAAGCGGATTGCAATTCGGACATCGGGAGAAGAAATTATGGCCAAAACCGCAACCTCGCGCAATATTGCTCGACCAGCGCGACCAGGCGCGACCAAGGTATGATCGCGCTGTGGCCGCGCCAAGCGCGATCGCGCTAAATCGCGCCTTAGTCGCGCCGCGCTTGAGCAAGTTTGCGCAATGTCATCATTTCGGCCATAACTTCTTCTCCCGAAGTCCGAATTGCAATCCATTTTTTTGCCTTGAAAACTAGACATCCATGGCTTCACATTGGTGTTTTGAAATCATTTAGAATTGTCAGGTGTGACAAAATAGTAACTTCTTTCCTACAACAAAAACTTAACATTATTTTAGTACTGAGAGAATACTATTTTTATTCTATTTTCCATAATTGAGAAGTCAATTTTGATCTATTTACCTAACAAACCATAGCTGATACTTCAAATTTAAAAAGGTGAACCAAATATTTTTAAAGGCTAACCCCTTTGCATTTTTTGAAAAAATAATGAGTTGTCATAAAACTGTCCGTTTTGTTTTACGAATACTTCCATATTCATGGGAATTCTATGCTTGATATATCGGTTGACAAACTATAGAAAAATATTTTAAAAACAAATGAAGTTTATACAGTGTCAACATTCCAACACTCCCCCCTTGTATTTTTTTTTAAATGACCAAAACATTGAAAAACACTCGTAAATTATCAAAAAAATACTTTAGTACTGAAAGAATACTATTTTTATTCTAGTTTCCATAATTGAGAAGCCAATTTTGATCTATTTACCTAGCAAACCATAGCAGATACTTCAAATTTAAAAAGGTGAAATGAATCAAATATTTTCAAAGGCTAACCCCTTTGCATTTTTTTGAAAAATAATGAGTTGTCATAAAACTGGCGGTTTTGTTTTACGAATACTTCCATATTCATGGGAATTCTATGCTTGATATATCGGTTGACAAACTATAGCAAAATATTTGAAAAACAAATGAAGTTTATACAGTGTCAACATGCCAACGCTCCCCCCTTGAATTTTTTTTAAATGACCAAAACATTGAAAAACACTCGTAAATTTTCATAAAATACTTTAGTACTGAGATAATACTATTTTTATTCTATTTTTCATAATTGAGAAGCCAATTTTGATCTATTTACCTAACAAACCATAGCAGATACTTCAAATTTAAAAAGGTGAAATGAATCAAATATTTTCAAAGGCTAACCCCTTTGCATTTTTTTGAAAAATAATGAGTTGTCATAAAACTGGCGGTTTTGTTTTACGAATACTTCCATATTCATTGGAATTCTATGCTTGATATATCGGTTGACAAACTATAGCAAAATATTTGAAAAACAAATGAAGTTTATACAGTGTCAACATGCCAACGCTCCCCCTTGAATTTTTTTTAAATGACCAAAACATTGAAAAACCTCGTATATTATCATAAAATACTTTAGTACTAAGAGAATAATAATTTTATTCTATTTTGTATATTTGAGAAGCCAATTTTGATCTAATTGCCTAACAAACCATAGCAAATACTTGAAATTTAAAAAGGTGAAATGAATCAAATATTTTCAAAGGCTAACCCCTTTGCATTTTTTGAAAAAATAATGAGTTGGCATAAAACTGTCCGTTTTGTTTTGAGAATACTTTCGTATTCATGGGAATGCTCTACTTGATATATCGATTGACAGACTATAGCAAAATATTTGAAAAACAAATGAAGTTTATACAATGTCAACAACCCAACGCTCCGCCCTTGAATTTTTTTTAAAAAATGAATAAAACATTGAAAAATACTCGTAATTACCATGAAATATTTTAATACTGAGAGAATACTATTTCTATTCGATTTTTCTATGACTGAGAAACCAATTTCGACCTATTTACCTAACAAACCATACCAAATACTTCAAATTTAAAAAGGTGAAATGAATGAAATATTTTCAAAGGCTAACCCCTTTGCATTTTTTGGCTAATAATGAGTTGGCATAAAATTGTCCGTTTTAGATTTCAGAATAATTTTATATTCATGAAAATTCTATGCATGATATATTGGTTGATAAATTATAGCAAAATATTTGAAAAATAACGAAGTTTATACAGTGTCAACATCCCAAGGCTCCCCCCTTAAATTTTTTTAAAATGACCAAAACATTGAAAAACACTCACAAATTATCATAAAATAAAATTATCATAAAATACTTTAGTACTGAGAGAATACTAATTTTATTCTATTTTCCATAATTGAGAAGCCAATTTTGATCTATTTACCTAACAAACCATAATAAATACTTCAAATTTAAAAAGGTGAAATGAATCAAATATTTTCAAAGGGTAACCCCTTTGCATTTTTAGGAAAAATAATGAGTTGGCATAAAATTGTCCGTTTTGTTTTCAGAATACTTTCATATTCATGGGAATTCTATGCTTGGTATATCGGTTGATAAACTATAGCAAAACATTTGAAAAATAAATGAAGTTTATACAGTGTCAACATCCCAAGGCTCCCCCTTTGCATTTTTTTTAAAATGACCAAAATATTGAAAAACACTCATAAATTGTCATAAAATACTTTAGTACTATGAGAATACTATTTTTATTCTATTTTCCATAATTGAGAAGCCAATATTGATCTATTTACCTAACAAACCATAGCATACTTCAAATTTAAAAACGTGAAATGAATCAAATATTTTCAAAGGCAACCCCTTTGCATTTTTCGGAAAATAATGAGTTGGCATAAAATTGTCCATTTTGTTTTCAGAATACTTTCATATTCATGGGAATTCTATGCTTGATATATCGGTTGACAAACTATAGCAAAATATTTGAAAACCAAATGAAGTTTATACAGTGTCAACATCCCAAGGCTCCCCCCTTGATTTTTTTTTTAAATTACCAAAATATTGAAAAACACTCGTAAATTATCATAAAATACTTTAGTACTAAGAGAATAATATTTTTATTCTATTTACCTAACAAACCATAGAAAAAACTTCAAATTTAAAAAGGTGAAATGAATCAAATATTTTCAAAGGCTAACCCCTTTGCATTTTTTGGAAAAATAATGAGTTGGCATAAAACTGTCCGTTTTGTTTTAAGAATACTTTCATATTCATGGGAATTCTATGCTTGATATATCGGTTCACAAACTATAGCAAAACATTTAAAAAACAAATGAAGTTTGTACAATGTCAACAACCCAACGCTCCCTCCTTGAATTTTTTTTTTTTTTAAATGAACTAAACATTGATAAACACTCGTAATTACTATGAAATACTTTAATACTGAGAGAATATTATTTCTATTCGGTTTTTCTATGACTGAGAAACCAACTTTGACCTATTTACCTAACAAACCATAGCAAATACTTCAAATTTTAAAAGGTGAAATGAATCAAGTATTTTGAATCAAGTATTTTCAAAGGCTAACCCCTTTGCATTTTTTGGCAAATAATGAGTTGGCATAAAATTGTCCGTTTTAGATTTCAGAATACTTTCATATTCATGAGAATTCTATGGATGATATATCGGTTGACAAACTATAGCAAAATATTTGAAAAACAAATGAAGTTTATACAGTGTCAACATCCCAAGGCTCCCCCCTTGAATTTTTTTAAAATGACCAGAACATTGAAAAACACTCATAAATTATCATAAAATACTTTAGTACTGAGAGAATACTATTTTTATTCTATTTTCCATAATTGAGAAGCCAATTTTGGTCTATTTACCTAACAAACCATAGGAAATACTTCAAATTTAAAAAGGTGAAATGAATCAAATATTTTCAAAGGCTAACCCCTTTGCATTTTTTGGAAAAATAATGAGTTGGCATAAAATTGTCCGTTTTGTTTTCAGAACACTTTCATATTCATGGGAATTCTATGCTTGATATATCGGTTGACAAACTATAGCAAAATATTTGAAAAACAAATGAAGTTTATACAGTGTCAACATCCCAAGGCTCCGCCCTTGATTTTTTTTAAAATGACCAAAACATTGAAAAACACTCATAAATTATCATAAAATACTTTAGTACTGAAACAATACTATTTTTATTCTATTTTCCATAATTGAGAAGCCAATTTTGATCTATTTACCTAACAAACCATAACAGATACTTCAAATTTAAAAAGGTGAAATGAATCAAATATTTTCAAAGGCTAACCCCTTTGCATGTTTTGAAAAAAATAATGAGTTGTCATAAAACTGTCCGTTTTGTTTTACGAATACTTCCATATTCATGGGAATTCTATGCTTGATATATTGGTTGACAAACTATAGCAAAATATTTGAAAAACAAATGAAGTTTATATAGTGTCAACATGCCAACGCTCCCCCCTTGAATTTTTTTAAAATTACCAAAACATTGAAAAACACTCGTAAATTAGTATAAAATACTTTAGTACTGAGAGAATACTATTATTATTCTATTTTCCATAATTGAGAAACCAATTTTGATCTATTTACCTAACAAACCATAGCTGATACTTCAAATTTAAAAAGGTGAAATGAATCAAGTATTTCAAAGGCTAACTCCTTTTTGCAAATAATGAGTTGGCATAAAATTGGTTGTTTTGGATTTCAGAATACTTTCATATTCATGGGAATTCTATGCATTATATATTGGTTGACAAACTATAACAAAATATTTGAAAAACAATTTGTACAGTGTCAACATCTCAACGCTCCCCCCTTGATTTTTTTTTTTAAATGAATAAAACATTGAAAACCACTCGTAAATTATCATGAAATACTTTAATAACGAGAGAATACTATTTTTACTCTGTTTTTTTATAATTGAGAAGCCAACTTTGATCTATTTACCTAACAAACCATAGCAAATACTTCAAAATTATAAAGGTGAAATGAATCAAATATTTTCAAGGCTAACCCCTTTGCATTTTTTGGCAAATAAAACAGACATTTAATCATGTGCTTATGTAATGCAGTAAAGCCCGTTTTATGTAAAACTTGTTATACTTTGAACTATTAATTTTGTGATACTTACTCTGCATAATTAAGAAGATATTGTTTTATCTTCTCAATTTTAGTTGTACTCTTGGTGAAATAGTTGGTTAAAAGTTTATAATCCTTCACATTATGTTGTTCCAACTGCTATGATAAGAAATTAAAAAAAAAAAAAAACTTATGTGAAGGTTGAAATCGAATAGGAAAATAAAAAAGTATGCAACAAAAACAAGATATAACTCTTCAATGAAACTTAAAGATGTTTTTAATTAAATAACTTGAAGACACAAATTATTTTATGCAACGGATATATGGAAGATAAAAATATTTTTCTAAATTATAGGTGCTAACCTTCTCATAATTCTATCTTTCAATATCTACACTATAACAGACTTTTATGTACCACTTCATCATGCAGTGATTGCATGAAATAAGTTCTCACAGAAATGGGAGTAAATTGACATCTCAAAATGAATTAGTGTTATCATTTTCACTAACATTCTGTTGTAGATGAATAAAGGAAAACAAAACAAAAAAAATGTAGTGAATAATGGGTTATGTGTATTGTAGATTACAGTTGATAATACAAGGATATGTAATCCTGAATAATGGTTTATGTATAATGTAGATTACAGTTTGATAATACAAGGATATGCACAATATTACAAAGTTTCAAGAACCAAAAGGTTAGCCTATACCTTTCACTTTAATATTCGAATGCAATCTGTTCATTTTGTCCTTCCATGCTGATATACTGTTCTATTGAACTACTGCCGCTTAAGTTTCTTGTTTTCTTCTCAGCATCAGTTTTCTTCTATCGGATGAGTTAACGAAGAACGCCTATCTCGGACAACCTCATATTCTGTTCATAAAACTGAATATCAGTCTCTGTCAACGGAGTCAGTCAGCAGTTCTATATAGTAAGACTCAAACACCGATCAAAAGTCTCTAAACGGAGTTTAAAGACATTTCGATGTTCATTGCATCAAGTATTTGAATGATGTTTTTCCAAACACTTTGAAAAACTACCCAAGAATCACGAAGATTTTGGATTGTTAGTAGCCAAAGTATGCAAACATTTGAGGTACAAAACTTACCGAACGCTTATGCCATTTTTCTTTGTCAGAGATTCCGGGGCGCTACCATTGAACTTGTTATTCTGTAGATACCTGTGAATCAAAACAGTCTATATGTTATACTTGAAAACATATGGAACTATCGTAGATCTATATATGAATTCATGGTACAGAACATACATTTCTTGAAGATTTGGCAGATCACCAAGAGAATCCGGAACTGGACCGTCAAGTTGGTTGTTCTCTAAATGCCTTTTTCACATATCAAAACCAATTAAAGTTAAAACTTAGAACAGTTAATATCATATTAGGACCATTTTATTAATCAAAGCTATTTTCGTTTTGATGTATTTTTCTGTATGCCAAAATTAGAAATGTTTTGCAATATTTTGATATCTTTTCCGCATGTTTCTAAGAATTCATAAAATTAATCTTTTGCAGTAACGAGAAACATAATTTTATGCTTCATTTCCGAAAAGTTAAAATTGGAAACGTTTGGTCATCATTACGACAAAAAGTAGAGTAGGAAAAGAGAGAAGAAAAGTTTTGGAGCTTACAGTTTTTCTAAAGACTTGAGTGCACTCAAATCTGGTATTGGACCTGTAAGGTTGTTATCTGCAAGCAACCTGAGAATAGACATTCCGTTTATTACAACATCTTAAGGTAAAAAACCGACTGATTAGAAACATAAGAAATAAATTACTTACAGTTGCTTGACTGCAGTTAATTGTGATATGCTCTCAGGCAATGATCCAGACAATCCATAGCCTGTCAGGTTCCTTCAAGCATTTTGAACAAAAATGTGTAAGATCCTCTAGAAACTATGTAAACTATCCCCTTCTTACATACAGTTTTGGAGTTTTATTGTGCGTAATACTGTACTATCTTGCTACAGATATGATGAACCTTCTGTTCAGCATTTTTCCATCGATTGTAGAAGGGGCCATGTCGTAAGCAAATAATAATTTAGTCCGAATTATAATAGATGATGACAACAATATGCTATTTAAGATTAAAGGGGAATTCGGGAAAGTTCTGCTAGTTGATGTAATCTGTCAATGGCGTGTGAATTTTATTACGCCATGAACTATGTGCCTGCCGGATTCAATTAGACCGACCTGTATCTCTAATAGTCCTACTAAACGTCATAATAATGCATCATAACCACCACAATACCTCTTGATGTGACGCGAATAGGGGCTATAGAACAGCCCCAAAGCATCAAAAGGAAAATCTTAGGTGACTTGATTTTGAGGAGAGAGAACTTACAAGGAGATAATTCGAAGAGGATTTCGTAACGAACACAGAACACCAGTCCACGAATTCTCAATTGGAAGGCATGGATCCCCTGACCAATCTTCAGGTGGATTCGAAAGTTCTCGTCTCAGATCATCCATCGCCACCACTGTCAATATATCCAAAACAAACGATTAAAAACAATGCTAGGAAGTTGGGTGAAGAAACAAATAGACAAAGCAATTTTTCAAGAAAATAGTGAACTTACTATCTCTTGTGACAGTCTTTCCTCCAACTGGTATAATCTGAAAAATCTCGCCAGCATTGATCAACGGCCCAACTGGCGTATCATTCGCAGGAATCAAAGAAATCTCGGTATTCCCATTAAGCGGCCAATCCGTTCCAAAAACACTCACTCCATCAGATGTGACATTGAGTTTTTTGTAGAAATTTTCTTTGTTCACTTGAATATCGAAAACTCTCCAGCTATACGGGCTTGGTGTCCGATTATCACGAAAGTATAAATTAATGTAATAACGGCCGCTTGCTAGTGAAAACGGCGGCCAGTTGAGTGTTAGAGTTTTTCCCCTGCTGTTTGTTAGGGCTGAGGCGAACGCGTTATGTGGTGGAATGTTCCAAAATGATGAAGAATTTACACTTGCATTACTTGAGATTGTTGGATTATTGTCCTTGAATGAATGCCAGAACCGGTTGTATGTGTCATCTGGAAAACTGATCAAATGTTCATTATGTATTCAAATTCTTTGGCAGATACTGAGGCAAACAACTTCATATAGTTCATCACTCAGGCATAACATGGAACAAAAAATTGAGCCAAAATGTGAAAAAATGACTAAATCCCATTAGTTAGATCAGTCCATCACATGTAAATAGATTTCTTGCATTTGGTTAGTACAACAAATGAAGGTGAAAACAATAAAACAAAAAAAAATGGGATAATTTCATCTACACCCTTAAAGATTGGTCTTATTACATAAGCCTCCCGTAAAGTTTGTATATCTGCAGAGACACCCTTGAAATTCAAAAATACTTGGCCTATCTGATTATTCAAACTTTAGGGAAGTTTATCTGTTTATTCTATTAACTTTCAAGGAGGTTTTGAAATATTGGCAGATACACACCTCATGAAGCTTTAGAAATACTAAAAATTGGGAGATGTATCTGTAACGTTTTCCAAATAGTTTGAGAATTATTCAAACGTCGATGAAGTCTATATTTGTGATGTTCTTTTAACTTCAAAGTGGTGCTTTCACAAACTTATTTCACTATCCCTTTTAAGAACACATGTATCCTGTCATCTTCTCTGCATAATCTTCTCATTTTCTTTCTTACTCATACCAACTTCACAAAATACTTTGCAAATAAAAGAGTCCATATATAAAGACCATAACTAATCACAGAATCAAATTTACTGAAAAACTGAAACTTTTAAACAAATAAAACAAAACATATGTACCTAATCAATCTTCCACTTGATCCAAAAGTATTCCTTGCAACAGTGACCAACATCTCCTTTTCCCAGTTAGTAGAATTATAAACGGAGTCCTCAATATCATGAACCTCAAGAGCCGATATAAACGGACTAGAACCCGACGCGGTATGTCGATTTCTCGCCACACAAACGCTCAAAAACTTGTTCTGAGCCATGACAATCGCCTCGTAGTACGAGGTTCCCCCGTTCGCGTAATCCTCCGTCGTGTTCACAATGCTCCACCTCGTTCCATCGATGATCTGATCGAACACCGGTGGTTGTTTTCCGCCATCAAATCCACCGTAGAAGAACATCGTTTTTACGAGATATTTACCTCCTTTGATCACAGGAATGCTGTAACAATATTTTCTTGCCTTAACATCAGGGAAGAACCTTAAAGTTTGTAATATGGGTAAAATGTCTTTTCTGTTTAAGTTTGTCTTGTTCCCGGTGGATATGTAGTCATCATCTGGGGTGTATTTGAGAGTGCCTTCGTCTGCGTATTCGCTTGATCCACAGTTTATGAGGTAACCTACGGAAAAAATACAATCATAACCATAAATCAGAATTTCTATACGTTTCCTCGTAACCCATCGAAATGTTTCTGTTTTCAGCTCTATAGAAACAAACATAAAATACTTCCCAAATTCATGGCAACATCTAATTTTTATGAATTTTTATTTTTTTTCAAAACTTGTCAAAATTTTACAATATTTTGCCGACCGAAATTCTGAAACTATTGTTAAAAATAGATTATGAATGGAAAATTCATATTATTGATGCATGAGAAACTTTGACAGTGATTTGTTACTGCATGTCACAAGTCAGAATAAAGGAGGAGGATTGTGACAACCAACGTAAAATCTTGTTACGTTTTACGATATGTATCGAGTATCATATAATGAATTTCATTGTCATTTATGCATGGATATACCAACAAAAAATGATAAATTTTGGGATTAATTATACCTTGGGGTTGTGGATTGGCGTGGATTAATGTGATTTGAATTGTTACAAGCCATATGAGGATGATGGAGGTGGACATGGTGGACGTTGATGGCGAAAAGGTGGCTTTTTTAGAAAGGGAGGAGAGAGAACATTATTGAAGAAGTTTGGTGAATTTTTGGACATGCATATAGGGAGGTGATGATGCACATCAAGAGATATATGCATCAAATCACTATTTTGTCAAAAGAGAAAAAAAAAGGTGGCACGTCGTGTTTATATAGAGTGGATAGGTGATTAAGTTACTTATTTTATTGTTTGGTTATTTGAGGAAATATTACACTTATATTCCTTAAAATTTGGTCTAATAATAGAAACACCAAATGGTGTTTGGATAATTACAAAATTACACCCAAAGTTGAAATGCTATTACGGATATGCGTACGTCCTGAAAGTTTGAATAATTATTAATTATAGAGATAACCCAAAAGACGGGGTGGTGCAATGGTATAAGGTACTATTGAGTTTTGTGCGTGGTGGTCGATTGGTCATTCATTTTAAGTTTTTAACCTCATGTTATTGTGTGTAAATATTATTTTTCAGGCCAACAGCAGTCACGGACCTCAGCACACTTATATACAATTGTTACTTTGATATTAGATTAATGTTATATATTCATATGAATAATTTGATCAACAATACTCACAATCTATTCTATAATACTTGCTTTCATCTAACTTCAAGTTTAATTTATAATATATCAACAATTAATTTATAATGCTGTTAATAAAGTCGGAATACACAATTTATCCAAATAGTTATTAGAAGAAAAAAGTTGCAACATAAAAAAACATAGAAATGAGTATCAGATTATGATATGTATGAAATGTATCGCATACGCGACAGAGTGATTATTATTCCAAGTATTTTTCTAACTTAGACTGTGGAAAATGGTATTCTATGCTCAAGTTTTTCAACCGAATTGTTTTTTTATTCTTAATTGTTGAAAGAATAAGTCAGCTGTTGCTATAACATAACAGATTAAGTTAATAATTTGGATTTGGTCTTGACGAAAATGACAACATGCGTGTCAATAATATCGATATTCCTAGTTAACTGAAATCATGATATTATAGAGTACATATTAGTGCCCCCGTGGCGCGTGAGAAAGAGTCTATTCACGTGTGTATTAAAATATTTCATGATGTGAGAATAATTGATTCCTTAATACATAATTACAATAATCTTGGATTCTAGATCGTTATCGTGCGATACTTACAAGTAATTGTGTTGAAAAGGTCGTTTGATTTGGACATGACTTTGTGGAGAGACTAATTGATGTAGGAAATAAAGATATTGTTGCTCTAATTTGGTCCATTTATAATCAAATTTTCAATTTCTCTCATATTTCGACTCTAATTAACATATAACGCGCACATATATAAAATATACTTATATGTAGAACTAATTTAATATTTTTTACTTTTATATTACTACTTCAAATTATTTTTAAGGTAATAGTAACGAAATTATTCTTCTCATAGCTATCTCTCTATAAAAAATTCAAACTAATACATTCTTTTTTGATTTGACACTACTAAAACAGGATTTAGTCTTACATGTACTTAAAACTTATACAGTTAAAGTTTAACTCGAACACTTTTCTCTTTCTCTCAATAATCTAGTACTAACTTATTAAATTATATTGCTGCTTAAATTCATCAAAATCAATCTAAATACGTATATGTTTTTCTTTTAGTATGTAAAGAAAAAAATTAATATATTTTTTTCTCATCTATGTCGACACTGGAAACCGAATCAAGACAAAATCAAATGTCTCATATCTAGTATCAAAATTTTCTTTTGCGAAAATAGATTTATTATTTGCTTAAGAACATAAAGAAGTATTTAAACAAGGTGTGGGTGCGAGTTGGCGAGATTATTTTATCTATGTATCAAATTAAATCACGTGCACTCATACAAGTGATGTTCTTTATCCATTCTTTTGGGTTTCATCGTCGTGGTAACTTGTAAGTCTACTCTTCAAACAAGATAGTTGTGTTTAAGTTTATACTGCACGTTTTGATAGAGAAAGCTGAATGTTATATCATATATAATTTCTTAAATAGTGATTGGTTTTGAAAATTTATTCTTGAAGCAACTGGGATAGTGAACGACATGGAAATGATAACATATATATAACCTTCTCAGTCCGCTAATTAAATTAATATATTGTGCTTATATTATTCTTAAAAACTCAATAAACGAATTGATTATCACATCCGCTTGAGTTTTGACCGCTTTCAAATAGTTTCTATATATCATAATAACTGGAAAAGTTATTTACTATTATATATATATATATATATATATATATATATATATATATATATATATATATATATATATATATATATATATATATATATATATATATATATATATATATATACACGATATTTAGCTACGTCTTTGATACTTTATATTGCAATGCTTCTTTGTTTTCTATGTTGCATGAGCATTTTTAAAAAATAGTCAGACGAATGGTGTGATTATGTTTTACTGAGGCATTCTAAATTAAATTTTGATGCATTTTCAGTTAAGTTGATGTTTAATAGGTCGATTGTTTGTTTTAAATTTAATTTAATACATAATATTAATATTAATAACATGAAATTTCGTATTCTTATCCGTGCGACATTTCAAACTTTTTTTTGTTTCTTTCATTCTGATTAGCATTTTTTTTAACATACTAATTTCCTCTTTGCTTTTTAATAACCAGCAACAATTCCAACCTTGGTTTTAAAAATCAAATTATAGGAATACCGCACTTTGCCCCACCAGGTACTTATTCCTCACTGACGTGAGCCACGTGACCAAAATCCTAATTGCAGCGTTAGAAGCAAATGAAACACGATTAGTTAACTAATTATTAATTAATTCATTACACGCTTAAGTAATTAATTAAAACACGTGGGATAGTAGCACATGTTAAATATGCCTCTTCCCATATATTCTAGTTTACTCCAATTTGAGCACCTGCCACTTTTAAGTTGCTTTTTGTGGGTGCTTTTAAGTTTTAAACTTTTTGGCGTTTGGTGTGTCCGACGTTAAAATTGTTCAAACGTCCGCATCACTCGGATTCTATCCAAAATTATCACATGTACCCATCTAAGTTCTAACCAAATATATTTCACTTGACTTGATCTCAGGAGAAATTTTGAATTCTTTCTAAAACTAGAAAACTTATATTTGAAATAAATTATGAAGAGTTTATATGTGCAGTATATTATAAAGAACGTGTCACAACCAAATAAATTAGGTATGCAAACACTAAAAAAAGTGACACATAAGCCCAATATTATTATTAGGTACTTAGAAATGGGAAACATACAAATCGGGTTGTAGAAAGGCGGATAATATTACCATCAATTACTTAGAGGTGGCAAACGAACGAGTCGGGTCGTAAATGTACGGGTCATCGATGAAAAATGACCAATTCGCTAACAACCCGTTTAGTATTGCTATTACAAAACTATAAGTTATAATTTTTATTTAAAATTCATAACTAAACACTATGAACATTCCCGCCATTACCAGAATCAGAAGAATCACCCTTACCAAAATCCATCATCCTCATCCACTCCTGAATCTCCTCCTCTCCGATCATCAACTCTCTATAATCCTCCTCGATATTGCTGTTACTCGACGACCCGATTCGCAATCCCCCTCGATTACTACTCGCCACAGTTGTAGAAGCTGCAGAGGCAGAGGCAGAGGAAGAGGCAGAAGTGTAATCGCTAAACGGAAAATTAAGCTTAGCTCTCGGTCCACGAAACTCAATGGCCGCCCTATCATAAGCGCGTGCTGCCTCCTCGGCCGTCCCAAATGTTCCGAGCCACACGCGCGCCGCCTTATTCGGGTCCCGAATTTCCGAAGCCCATTTCCCCCAAGGCCTCTGCCTCACTCCCCTGTAATTCTTCTTCTTCCTCTTCTTTTTCTCATTGCCATCATTAGTATTATTCTTATTCTCCTCTTCAAAAAGTTTGCAACCCAAACAGCCCTTAACTCTGCAAACTGCACAAGTCCCCATGTCTTCAGACAAGAACGCATCCGAATTGGCGGCTTGTCCTGTTTCCGACAAGAATCTGAAGTCATTAGATGTCTCTGCTGACGTGGCGGCGCCCGTTATTACGTTCGTTAAAGCGTTCACCATGATTTGAACTTCTTGTTCTGAAGTTAGCCGTTGCGGCGGAGGTGGAATCTGGGCCGTCGGATCGCGGAGCTCGTGTTTGACTCTCTTGTTTGACATTTGCATGCTGACTTTGTGTTCTTCGGGTCTTTTGTCTGAAGATTCTTTTTCGGATGAGAGGGAAAAATTATGAGTCATTTTGGTGTTTATATATGAATTAAGTGAAAAAGACTAAAGCTTGGAATAGGTGAGACACTATTGTTACACGGTATTGGTACTTTTTAGCTTAAAAAAGTGATGATTTGTAAGTAAGTTTGGCACGTGGGAATATTTTTTGGGGATTTTAGGATGATGTGGATTTATTGTGGATTATAGTAATAATGTAGTATATATCTAAGTTGTTGATGAGCGGGCATGGTCATAAGAGTACACACGGTGCTATTGACTGTTGACGGGGCAATGGACGGTGTGGGCCCGTAATGAATAATGATGACGTACTCTCTTACAGAATCGAATGTAACGGATATGGATATTAATGGAACTTGGAAGGAAATGGGCATGTGAAAGTGAGAGGGCCCATGGGCTTTTTGGCGGTTAAATTGGCCCACTAATGGGAATGGAGGTTGTTAGCTAGTTGTGTAAATTATGTTGTGTAAGTTATGGAACGTGTTATATTTTTGGGTTCGTACTGGCAATTTTTGGGATTTAGTGTTATATAATTTTAGAATGAGTATATATATCGTGATTTTATAAAATAAAATGAAAAGGTTGTGTACCTAATTCCTATGAAGCTATGAGCTATTGAGCTAGAAGCTAAGTAACTTATATCTTGAGTGTGAATTATAGAGGGACGTGTAACTTGATGATATAACCTTTAGAAAAGTAAATATCAATGCCACCATTTGAAGGCTTAATGTAACACATCAAATAAGTATAAGTTTCTACAGTTAATACATAACAAATCTTAAGTGAAAAGTCCTCTCCGCGATCTTGACCGGAATTTGTGACATAGTGGCCCTTCTACTTATAAGGGGTGTAATTGACATTATGCTAAACCAAAATAATGGTTAATATATAATATTTTAAGGAATTAATTTGTAGTTTCAATTATAAAGATAAATAGTCACAATTTTTCAAAATATATTGTTACGTTTTCAATTATTTAAAACATCTTTTCTATTGGAAAACAATTATTAACATAGAGGACAAGGGGTCCTCTAAACCCGAAAAAAATCGGAGGTTACATGTTTTATATTATTCTTTTAATTTAAAACTTACGATTTAAGCGAATAAAATGATTTTCTAGAGTGCTACAAAAGAACAAAAAAAAAAAAAAAAAAAAACAAGGACCGCGTCTGGTTGTCCTATGTCTGGGGCAAGGGGCCAGCAAATCGTTCCCCAATGTTTGTGCAAGAGCGACTTGTTTTCATTCTGTTGTGAATAGCAAAAATATCTTAATCTTGCTTGGCATGGGTGGTAATAATTTTTTTACCTTATTGAAAAAGAAGGTTTACACTTTATATTTATTATCATAATTATAAGATTCATTACTATTTAATTATTTCGTGCAACTGTTACACGATGAGGTGGCACAACAAGTCAATTATTTGTGTAGATACATGGTTGAGATGTAACTATGGGAAAATTATTTCCTATAATTTAAGAAAATATTTTAATCATGATAGTTAGTTGCACCATGCAGCAATGCAACGATTGCATAAAATAAATTTTCGGAGGGCATTTGGTCATTCGTGCAGCCGGCAGTTTCTTTTTGGCGTTATTATTTCTTAAATGAAAAGTAATAGTATTAAGGTTAAGGGTAAAAAAAGATATTGATTAAAAAACTAAAGACTTTGTTAAACTAACTGTATTATTCAAACCTTAAGAGCCGTGCCCCATATTTTGCCAAATATCAAGAGAATATTATCTCTTCTGTTTATACTCTATTCGTGAGCGTTGAGGGTCCGTACACGATGAAATAAATTGACTTAAAAATGGTCGGCCCCTATAAATCAAAAATTGTTGCTAATGCTACTTTTTATTCCGATAATTTAACATGGTTGACCAAACTTACAACTTGCGTTTTTTTTTAAAGGGTTTCCACTATCTTGTCTACTCACAAGACATATGTAATATTTTATGGACAAAAAATGAATTTCTTCACATAATTCTGTAAGTGACTTGCTTTTAGCAAAAGGTGTTTACACCAAATTAAACAAAATTATCTTAAATCATTCGGTAAAAAAGTGCATGCTATTGAAACCAAAGCCTATATAATAAAAGAGTAACTTTAAGTCAAAGCTTAAACCTACGGAATAAACACGTACGGTAGTTCTCCTGAGACCTCGTCCCAACATCTCTATAATATATAATATCAGTCACATATACATCACTCGAATTATAAAACACTAGAAGAACTTGTCAATCTATAAAATCTTAGAGCAAGAACTTGTCAAACTATATATAAAAGAATTAAATGCAAAAAGTGCCCATGAATTTTTTTTAATGCGCAAAGATTCCCATGTTTTATTTTTATTAGCAAAACCCCTCATGTGATGTTAAAAAATTAGCAAAAAAAAACCCCTATTACACTTAATTAATTTGCATGTATTGAAAATGATAATAACATACCATTTTTATTGTATTCACTTGGTTATGTTTAAAAAGATTATTTTTGGACAAACTGAATTTTATATGTATTTTTATCAAAAATATTCAATGAAAACATAACTTTTGGACAAATTGAATTTTATATTTGTAAATAGTTTCAAAAAATTCTAAAAGATTATAAGAAATCTATAATTTTCACCTGAATAAATATATATTTCATATAAAATCTAAATGCGTAAGAATGTTAACTATCGGTACAGTTAACTTAATATATATATATAGACATGTCCTTTTTTCTGCTAATTTTGACATTCAGATAATTTGTCTATTTATTTTTTATATGAGTAATTTTTCGTGTCTTTTTCACACAAAATGTAATGCTGTATATAAGCACTACTCCAGTCGATGTTGTGCCAAAAACTCTTAGTCATAAATAAGGAATGTTTTATTTACGACAATATGAATTGTTTTGACATTCTTGGTTCTTGAAAACTCGTGATCCCTATAGTATAATTACTTAGTACTTTAGGCATTTAAGAGTTTAATGCATGCCTTGATCATGTTTAATTCAAGCTATTTGTAGGTTTAAGTCTTCTAGAAATGTATCGCCGTTGTTATTTAGAAGTTAGAAGTACTTGCTTTGTCTTCATCATTTGGTCGGTTTCTTCACCAAAAAATTTGCTATACCATTTAAGACAATGAAAACAAAAAATGCTTTTAGTACAGTGATTTTTTTTTCCATGGTCTTGATCATCTACGCATTAGTTATTGCATCTCAAATCTTTTCTACTAGATATATGCAACAATTAAAGCAAAGAAGTAAATTCACATTTTTTTTAATCACCGACCACCGTCTGTATAAAAATTTTAATATAACAGTAAAAAAATAGTTCACCATTTTGGTCCAAAATATTTTAGGGTGTTTATGTTGATGCATGTTAACAAAGGGCAAGTTGCTTATATTTGTCCATCGATTTCAGACTGATTGGGAAAATAGTCTAAATTTTCTGATAACTTGTATATATAGTTTTCTATCTTCACTTATTCAGCTATTTATCTTTTAACAATTTTATTCTTACTTCTGCTTTTTAACTATATATCATATATATACAGTTTTTTTCTTAATATCTTCAATAGCACTTTATGTTCCTTTCTGAAATTTGTTCTTGAAGAAAAATAAATTTCAATCTAATGTTTGAAGTGGTGAATAATAATATTATTTTGTAGCACTTATTTACGTCTAACTTATGGAAGATGAATGAATATATTTGCGAATTATAAATAATTTATGACTACTTTGAAGCTGATTATATCCCAAAATTAGAGAACCACTTTTGCAATACCATGTATAATAATTTATGAGAAATTGCAAAGATGATTCTAGTAACATCATTGGCCTTTTGTCCTTTCTTAAGACATCACATGATGATGAGCTGGCCTAATTGCATAAGTTTCAATCACCATAAAAGCAATGGTGACAGTAGAAGTATTTTTTTTTTTGATGAGGTGACAGTAGAAGTATATTATCTTCATAGGACCCCCACCACATAAATTTTGCACCTGAAAAAATGGTTCCCATGGGCTGAGTACGATTCAATTTATTTGCAGCCCATTAGTACACGCAACGCGTCCCTCATTAAATAAGGCCCATTGATGTTGATGTCTCACTAAAGCCCATCGATACGGACACAAACAGATTTAAGTTTTATAAACGTTTTAAGAAGAAAAGAAAAATTATTTCCGAATACATAGAGATAGAACATAAAAGTATTTTTCGAGTTCTTTGCAACAACTAATTTCGTAAATATTTTTTAAACATGTCTAAGTATTTTCTAGAATAAGGCATACGTCAAAATCAAAATTTTGATCCGTGAAAAAAAGTTAATCATGCCCAACTCATGTATGGAGCAACACAATTTTTCTTTTTTATTTTTTGATATGAATCTCTGCTTGTAATGAAAAGTTCAATGAACATTTATGGGATTATTTTTCTTGGTTGCTCAATGAAGGTACATAAAAGTTTATTATAGTCTTATTATTGTATAACTTTAAGCATGTAATAACGGCAGATTATGCTTATCAAAAGATTAAACGCGGAGCATATTTTACTAAATTAGGATGAGTGGTAAAAAGGAACTTATTAAATGATTCTCGTTTCCTTCATATAACTTATCCTTTTCAATCAAAATCATATACATGATCATTGTCTGTTTATTTTGTATAAGTTGATATTGTTCAATATTTTCCGCATAGACCATTTCATCGAGGAGAAGAAACATAGGAGTTTATTTTCAAGTGTATATTATTGATAAGGAATAATGGGTAATACATCATGCCCTACTTCGACTCCCAAATTAATCCTTTTCTTCCATATATTGCATACTGGCCTAAGATTACAGCTAAGATTTACAGATATTATTAAAAATAATAGTATCCTTAAATATGACCCTGATAAAAAAAACCACAGGGTCTCAAATTGTTGTAAATAATTATATAGTATGTTAGGTACTATTTGTTGTTGCTCTCTCTAAAATCTGAATCATGTCAATTTCTGTTGAAGGCAGAGTTCATCATTGCCGGGCTCTTTCCAGAACCAGGCCGGAAGCCCATTTTTGGGAACTGGGAATGGACTAAACTCTACCAGATCTTTGGGCCCGACCACTTCCCACCTACATAAAAGCAGAAAATCATGAATCAAAATTCTGATTTTGACATGTGTTCCTATGCTAAATATTAGAAGAACAAAAGAAGTAATTTCTTTTAGATATTTGAATATATTTTAAAAATATATAAAGTAATTTTTGCATTGAGACATAGAAACTACTTATATATATTTTGTTTCCACAAAGTCAAAAACAAAAACCTTTCAATATTTTTGAGGAAAAGTTTCGAAACTTTTTTGTGCGTAAAATCACTGTTAGCCATTTCATTTTGTTCCTATTTCTACTGTTCTCTTTGCATACATTCTTTGATTAAATTTAACAAGTGAATGAATATACATATATGTTTATTACCTTAATTTGTTTACCAAGTGATGGATCAAAATTAGCATCTCAAGCTTAGCAAGTTCATTTCCTGGACAGGAGTGGGATCCATTCCCAAATGGCACAAAGGTGTTGGGTTTTGGAGCAACCTGCAAAAGAGAGCCACCAAATAAATTAGGCAATTAATAAAATAAAATAAAAGGCCAACACCTCAAAAAATAAATAATAGGGGAATAGAAGGAGATATAAATAATAATATTAATAAATTTAGCTTTATATAAGTTTCTAGAAAGGTACAGAAAATTAATATTTAATATATATTTTTTGATTATTTTGCTCATACCTCAAACCTAGATGGGTCAAAAACGTGGGGCTCACTGAAATATTCAGGATTGTGGTGAATATTTCTGAATAAAGGCATAACCTTCCATCCCTTTGGTATTAGATAACCTGCCAAAAAATTAAAATGTCAATTTTTGCAATTACCTTAACTGCTTTCAAATAAATTAGGCCTGGAATAGCTAAATAAAAAAGAGCTACAGTTTATTTTCCAAATATTTACCATTATATTGTACATCAACAACAGCTTCTCGAAAAGTGAAAGAAACAATGCTTGCCATCCTTAAGCTCTCCAATGTTACCTACATAAGTAAACATGTTTGTTAGCTTCAGTTTCTTAATTTCATTTGTATGATAATATACTCTTAATTAAATAATGTACACTCTCTATACTGCCATTGAATTTAGATACGTAGACTTAATGTGTGACAGAATCTTAATGCACGATGGATAGTTAGGTAAAGTAATCATTTACATATTTATCTTTCAATTATTTCAAAAAATATAAATTTAAAGATGGTACAAAAGCACAACATTTTGGCACATAAGATTTGAAACGCGCGCGTCAATATGTCTTATTGGAATATAGTTTTGGTACCTTATATGTAAGTGGCATATTTCTAGTTTGACTCCACGTCAAAGCTTTTTTTCCTTTATCATTTGAGAGGTAGATTGCTCTTTGTTCATCCTGCAAATATAACTTTCTTAACAACTTTTGAATTTGAAATTCGAAAAGTTGAAACTTGAAAACTATGTAAAGTACTGCAAATAATTACCTTCACTGCTTCCAAAAGTTTTGGATTATCACTGAGGTATTTAAGAATCCATGTCAATGCACTAGCTGTTGTATCTTGAGCAGCAAATAATACTCCAATTACATTATCTGCTATTTGTTCATTTGTTAAACTCTGCCCTTTCTCATTTCTATAGCTCAGAAGATTGCCCAACAAATCATTCTTCAACAGTTTCTTCTCATTTCTCTCACATATTATCTCATGAAGAACCTGACCAAGTCTTTTTCTTGCCTACAAAAATTCATCCACAACACAAAAGTTAGTTCATATTTATGTACATAATGATATAATCAGATATTAACTATATTCAATTTATACAGTGTACATATTGTATTAATATCTCCTCTAAAAGTTAAAATTATACAATATTAATTAATTTATATTATCTCCAACACGTCCCGTCACGTGTCACGTCATTGAATCGTATCTCATTGAAAAACTCAAACTTGTAGAGAGAGTTGACATCTATTAATTTGGTCAAGGTTGTAGGCTATAAATCTATTTACGCCTGACACGTGACTTTTCTTATAAGTAGTTTGGCGATGGGTTTCAAACATGACTTCTTCCTTAATTTAAGCTCTAGTACCGTATTAAATAACCTGTCGCTCGTCTCAAAGTTCAAGCTTGTAGAGAAGTGATATTTATTAATTACATATATTCTCTAACAAAATTATTTACCTGTAAAGCTTTGTGGTATGCAGTTCCTGGCAGATTTGTAGGGAAAGAGTTATAGCCCTTATCAACTATGGAGTAGTTGTTCTTTAGCTCTTCTTTAAGGTGTTTTTCCAGGTGGCCGAAGATAGCTAAAATCCCCACTTCAAACGCGAACTGTAGAAGATCAATCAGGACATGTATCAGAAAAGTGGATTCAATAGGACCCAATATCACTAGAAAAGAAACAAATTCTGGATGACCCCAGTTACATTTTTCTATTGTACTTATGTAAACTGACAACAGAATCAGAATCCCATTTCATTAATTATTTTCCGACAATCAACCCAAGAAACATACAAACCTCACAATAAAAAAAAAAAAAAAAAAAAAAAAAAGGTAATCTACTAAATTGTCCCATTTAATAATTAAAACTTTTTAGAGAAATCAACCATTTTTTAATTTTTGTATATTTTTCAACACACCCCTTCTTCCCGTAAAGGTTGTAATCAATTTGTTAAGCCTGGCACGTGACAGAGAAAGTAACAAACTTGATTTTCGACCAAACAGATAACATATTGAATTGTCGATTAATCTATGACCAATTTGATTTAACCTCACCTTCTTCATTTCATGGAATGTTTTGATAACCTTGCCACCAGCCAATGAGTCCAATGTCGAAATGGCTATGGATTCGATATCGGGAATCAGTTTTCGAATAGATTCAGGATTTAATGAGCTTTGAACAATCTTTCTCAAATGGTGATGATATTCTCCCTGGTGAAAAAACAAAGCAGAAGGGCCGATCATCTTCTCTTTGCTTTTCGGGTACGTGGGCTTGAACAAATCCGCATTCGTTACCAGCACAAACCGCGCGGCCTCGGGGCTAGACAACATAACACAAGGGCACCCAAGAATGTTTGTCTTGAATATATCTCCATATCTGCATGAAAAAGTTAAAATGATATCAAGAAAAGTTTGAACTTTAAGAGAGGATTGATATTTATTAATTTATTTATATACTCGACAGAACGAATCATCATACCTTTTTTGCTTGTCCGAAAAGAAGGTGTTGGGGTCTTTGGAGTATAACTGAAGAGTTTCTCCTATATAAGGCCAACCCATTGAACCAGGAGGCAACTTTGCTTTTAGTTTGTGTTTTTTGTTCTTTTTCTTTGATAAATGATAGTAGAGAAGAGTAGAAAAAAAGAGGAGGAAATAGATGATTGTAGTGGAAAAAATATCCATGAATACGAACATCGATAACTGTCTAAGTGTCGTCTTTTGGAACGTGATCGAACGAGCTTTTGGTGCGATTGCGAGGTTGTTATGGTGGAGGAGAGTGTGGATTCTATGAGAAAAATGATGAGATTTTGAGAGTTTATATAGAGCCCATAAGAGGAATTAAGTGGATGTATAGTGACAGATCAATAATCTATTAAAGGCAGCCGGTTTACCAGATGTAGGGGGGATATTGTGGCTTTACTAGCTTGTAATATAGGAAAATAAGATTAATGTAGATCGAAAATTGATGCCATCACATGACATGGTCTAAATTAGGACCATTTGGTGGTAATAGTACGTAGTGCGTGGAAGAGAGCCTCCTGATCACACAGATTGCATGGTGAAAACTTTTGCTTTTCTTTGTTACTCTTGAATAATCTAGAGTAGATTCATGTGCTCCATGCATGCACTTTTGATCAAACAACAACTCTAATACATGAAAAGTATTTCATCAATGTAACCCATGCATGTTGATGTTATATAACATGTGATTAGGATTGTAGATGTCTTGAATTATATGACATTAACTTCTCAAAACTCAATCGGTAACATGCATTTACACCAACGATCGATTGGCAACATATCACATGATCGTGCAACTGTCGTATGTAATAATTTCTCCTAATACACTGTTTCAAGAATATACTTGTTTTAACTCAATGTAAATTTTTGTGTAATTCATGTAGCAAATTACAATTGATTAAGACTAAAACTTCAATGGACGTTTTACTGTTACGATGATCATCCTAAGGTAGGATCTAAAATGTATAATCTTAATTTGCAAAAACTATTTATCTAAACCAAATTTATGGTAGATTTTTGTGATTCAATTGCTCATTTGTTAAAACTTGTAGCTATTGTTTGTGTATTGTTAAAAAAAAAAAAAAAAAAAAGGTTGTATAATGTATCTATAATATTGTACAAACATTAATCAACAATTAATGCATAAATAAAGTCTAACCATGCACTTCCCTAGACGTTCACCAAAAACAATTCGTGCTACTCTGAAAACACAAAAGTCATGAGAGTATCGATCAAATTATAATCCGGTACAAAAGGTATATAGTTGTGATTTTTCAGAATGTTCATGTAACAAAAGTTATAATTGGAGACTATATAAATTCTTTTTTTTTTTTTTTCGGAATATCAAACCCAATCCCACGTGTAGTTTCAAATTAAAATTTTTTTTTTATTACGATGTAAAATTCACATCCATCATAAGCTTCAAGTCCAAATCTTGAGCGAACACCGTGCAACGGCGGTGCAGTCCAGCACATGCACACGATCCCCTCAATCTCTCACACCTTCTAGATCAAACGGTCACCACCTCAAAATCAGAACATGATGTGGGACCAAGTCGGTGATTCTCGTGGGGTCTACGTACGCCACTCCTCTGTGACGTCGGCTTCAAACTCCAGCTGTACTTGACATTGGACGGTTCACCACCCGACACGTGTCCCCCTCCACAATCTACGACTGAAAGGACAGGGTACAATGTGGGCGAGACCACATTTGCCACACTCGAACATTTTACAAGATTTGGTAATTTGTCGGCTGCACTATTTTTCTTAAAATGGCTAATTTTCTTCAATGTTCGACTGTGTCTTGCCTTGTTCGAGAGGGGAAGTTTCACATGATTTCTTGAAAGTCTAGGCAATCTACACATTTTGATTTGAGGATGTCACATTTGATTTGAGGTTTTGTCAACATAAAAATGAAAATAGTTGATGTGTTGTTAAAAGCATAATTCTACAAAATTCTAGATATTGATATGTTGCGGGTGTGAGTTTCACATGTTGATGTTGTTATAAGGTTGACAATTATGTCTTAACCATAACTTAAAGTGCATTTAAAAATTTAATGTTTTAGTTATGATATGGGATGCATTTGTACGTAGCTTAGTTTTGGTGCTCCGCTTTTAATCGTATTGGGTCTTTTAGTGTCCTGCTTCAGCTTTGTTCGAAATAATCGACTCTAAAAACACACACGTGGGACTAAATTAGACACGTTGTCGTATCGTACACCTTCCGATGCTTAATTCGTTTTAGAAGTATGTTAATTGTGGATAAATTCTTCCGTAAGGGTTATTTTTAGAAAGCATAAAATTAAATTATTCCTTTTTATGAGGATTGAGCTTGAGACAAGTGGAAAGAATTATGTATCTCTAACTAAATTAGTTACCTTGCCGGTCTTCAACAAATTCGTGTGAACAAGTTATGATTAGATGATTTGCAGTTGCTACCAAAATTCACCTTAGAGGAGTTAAGAAAATGCCATTTTGTTTCGCGTTTGTCACACCCTAACTTTTTAGCGGGCCATTCTTATTTAGCTTTTATCTTTTAAAGATATTGTTAGTTGTTGCCAGAATCTTATTATGTCAACAAGTATACAACATTAATGTAGCCACAGTTCATAATCAGTCAAACAAAATGATTTTCTAGCTAGCATCTTCTATCTCTTCATGTGATCTCTCTCTCTCTCTCTCTCTCTCTCTCATATTAATATATACATATTATATATAAGAAAAAATATGCCACATGACTATTTAAAGTAGCAACTAATATTGGTGGTATATCTGGTTGAAGAATGAATTTAAGTACGGCACGGCGCATGACTTGGAATAGGATTATTTTGGATAGAGGAGTCGTAAATTGGAATTGCATGAGTGTATGTTATGGATTGATCCAAACTTCATTTGGGTCCACGTAATTGTTCGAAGTCCAATTAAATTCGCCTAATATCAAGTCCCAAAATGAATAATAATGGTAACTTAAACGGAAGTTATTGTGGTTCCACTATGAATCCAAGATTCCAAGTAATCCAGTTAAGTGCATTTACTATTCTCCAATACGTTATATAATAACAATGTTTTTAAAAATTTTACCATATCATATTCTTAAAATATTTTTTCACTCTCAAGTATTTACTTCTACTCTTCCTCCACGCCATCTGATGTACCATATTTAGTACTAGATTCGTATCTCTAAATTTATCCGATTATTGTCTATGAAATACAAACATTGGTCAACATATATATAAGTTAGTCCGTGGTGTAAGCTCCAGTAAAAATCGACGAAAAGAAGATCGACGGAAATGGGGTCGATTCGTTTTAGAGGTTGACCTAATTAGTAGATCGACCTCAGGAGGTCGACTTTTTGTTGACCACGATCTAGCGGACAATCTATTATAAATATGTTGTATAGTAAAAAATAAATGCCATTTGTTGCAATTATTACTAGCTAAACTGAAATATCTCTCAAGTACTGAAATTAGTTATGAAGGCTCTCGCCAGATTTACATTGACAAGTTTAACGAGTCACTCTGAATGCATAAAATTTTCAGATAAGTAGACTCGCGAAGTGGACACATGGAGGAAGATATGGTTGGACTTGAAGTGTTGAGTCTTAGTAGGTTTCCACAAGTTTTAGGTGAGGATGTAAAGTGCTTATTTAATTTATCCATAGTATACAAGGCAAGTTGTAAAAAATAAAGAATAAGAAGCCACTTGCAAAATAGGAAATCACAAAAAGTTGTACCTAATAAACCCGATTACTACAGGATCAAATCCATTTGGATCTGACATACTAGATATGCTTTGGACTTGGATCTAGCTATCCAATCTGGCCCGAGCCATTTGCCACTCGTGGATAAGAGACTGACTTCCATATTGACCACGAAGCTTTGAGTTTATAAGATAATTAATCTAGATTTATGATAGATTTTCCACCATTGAATCATTGATAAAAAATCTACCAACTATCGCACACTCTATAATGTCAAGGTCCCGCGCGACAGTCCGAAAATAACCCAACAAAAGTTGCAACAAATCTAAGGGCGTCACGCATACAAGCACATTTTTCCTCGTCCATTAATTATCAAAGTTCTATGCAATAATGACCCGCATGGACTTGAACCACTACTAGTAAAAAGAAGGTGGATTTATTTCGAACATATCACTGATAAGCACGGATCACACTATCTACATATTCTTCGAAAAGTGATATGCATATTTATTTTTGACTCTGTAAAAAAGAAATATGTATAAAATTTTCACTTCTATTTTTCGAAGAGATATTCATAAAATTTTTGCTTCTGTTTTCAAGTATTTATTTGACTCAAACATACATCAAAACTAAAACTTTGATCCACGATGATATTGAGTATTTATTTGACTCAAACATACATCGAAACTAAAACTTTGATCCACGATGATAGGTGATAAGGAAAATATTTCATCACTACTTTGATAATTTGTGGCTTATATTTGCACCCTAATCAATTCGTTTTCACCTTTTAATCATTTGAAGAATAAGTCATTTGGAGATATTCTTGATCAATCTCTATCCCTTTAACTTTACAAGATTCGAATTACTAAGCATTAGCACAGATGGTTCAATGTGAGGGTTACACCTGCAATATGCCTCTCAAACTGTATCCAATATACTCTAATTTAAGTGATGAGAAGTGAATAATGATGATACAGCAGATTGAGATCTAGCAAAGTTCTTTTTTCTTAACTTTGTGGATTTATTGATTGAGGGTTTCGTGATAAATGCTTCTAGATAGGCAGAAACGTGATGGAATAAGTGCCTAATTTAGGCAAACAAGGCAAAATATCAGAAATGTTTGTTTCCAAATTTTGGAACATACGGCTGAAAGTGAAGTCTACTTACACTGCGCCACTCTCTTTCTCTTTTTTTTTTTTTACTTAGTGGTGGTGATTGACTCTTGAGCTAGGCACAAGTACAAACTAATGTATATATATTAAGAGGGTTGAGATCAAAAAAATAAAATATCTTGCTGTGTTATTTTTAGAAGATAATTAATCATATCACTTATGGGCTGAAATTCAACCTTGTATCGAAATTGCAGAATGAAAACTGAAAACACAAAACATGAGGTATGTGATAATAATTATGCAACAAACATGATATAAATGTTTGAAATTTGAAATGATATTGCTACGTACCAAAAGACTGATGAAAATAATAATGGTAATTTGAGAGGAAGAGTTAATGTACTCAAATTCATGTGATTAATTTATATATGGTTTACCAAAATTGATTGTAGTTTAAACGCTTGGGCATTGAATCTCTTTTGAAATATCATAAGAAATAATCAAACTTTACTGTATATTCATTAATTTGTTTGTTTGGATAATAAGTCACAAACACCATTTAGTGACTTGATTGTCTCTAAAAATTTTATTTTATACAACTATCATGGATAGTGTACTATAACTAAAGACGGAGATAAAAATATTCTCTAAACTATAGACATTATTACTTTATTATCTCATCTCAACAGCGTATCCATATTAATAAGCAACGAATAGATATGGATCACTTCCATCATGTAGAGACTACATGAAATCTTATACGACTGGATAGTAAATTCTCCATTTTATGCAACCGTTCCACAAGTAATGTGATTTAACCACCGGTCAAGATGTTAATAATTTTTTATATTACAGTCATTAACCACCTCATAATTCCCTTCCAACCGTGCATCTACATTGCAATGTATACACCACATCTTTGTCTAGAAATTTAATGAATTAAGTCCTACTATTGTGGATTATCCCCACTTATGTGCTCTATTTTTTGTTTCATCACAATCATTATAGGTCTAGAACCACGTGAGTGGTACTCAAGGTTACAAACTTGATCGGCACATTTGTGGCTGTGGGAAAAAGATGAACTCTGAGGAGGCAGATTTTCAGTCTCACATATCTTTATCAAATTACAAATATGTCTTCCTTTGGTATCTGAAACTGATCACGCATGTTTCAGTGCAAATATATGGCTTTTATTGTATGATTTGTACAGTGGCGTTGAGTTCATGGAACTGTTTTGATTTTTTATTTTCAATGATCTTGTTATGTCACAATCTCATAAATTTGGTGTAACTATTTCTTGGCCGACTAATTAATGATTTTTTTTTTCTTGGTTGGTGTTGAAAAACAAGGATTGGATGCAGAAGTGGCTATAGTACGTATTGGAGAAAATCAAATTCAATTGAACACATACATACTCACAGTTGAGCTACTATTTAATGTCTTTTGACAAATTAAACAAGGATATTGGATGTTAGTCGTAATGATACACCATATTTAGTACTAGACATTTGGCACTTCACACGTGTTTCAAAATTGGCCTCGTTGAAGATCAGTAAAGTCAAGAAGCCACACAATAGGTTGATATTGGATTGGTATCATCTGAGTCGATATATCGATCACACTCGATTGACAATGAGGAAGCATTCGTCGAGGCATTTTTGCTTAGAAATCCTCATCAAAACGACAAGCACTTGGTTGACAGACCTATTTCTATCAAACCTAGTCCACTATCAACTCAAAGTAGGTCGATTAATTATGGGTTGAATAGGATCAGTCTGAGTCCGCGAGGAAGCCCATAATACTCTGCTTACTATTGAAAAAAAGTGGTGTATGTTATTATTCTGAGCTATTTTCGACCTAAGCTCAATATAAATTTCTAAATACTGACTTTAGCATAAAAGGTCTTCGTCGAACGCGCCTCAATAAGTCTTGCGACTTATTTTGAGTGCAGAAAGATTATGAGAAAGCTAGTTTTAGTTCGCAAAGTAACCACGTGGATATAAATTTAGTCTGAAGTGGGAAAATACCCGCATCAAGTCGAATTACATTAATAAATCAATCTCGTCTGCAACATGGCTTAACAAATAGGAGAGTCGACATGAAATATCATTTGTGTGCATGCTCCAGAGGAAAAGTATAATGAAGCAATAAAAGATTATGAGTGGGTGAATATATGTTTAAGAGATTTCCACCTATTAAACTTTTAGGCTCCGATTGTTTCCAAGAAAAATGAGGGAAAAGGAAAAAAAATTTGGAAAATGAGGATTTTCAGGAAAACTTCCATGGAAAATAAAATTTTCCTCTTTTTTCCATGTGATTGGCATGCCATTAGTTTTCCGGGAAAATTTTATACTTAATTTGCTTACTCATCATATTAAATAATGTAAAAACTGTTATTAATCTTTAAAACTTAATTTTTTCAATAGAACTCATATTAAGTTTATATTTTTTCTGGAAACTAATTTATGTTTTATTTTTTATTTTATAAAATCCTTTAAAACTTCTTCAAGAGTAAAGTTAGTTTATTTTAATATAATTAAAATTTGCAAGTACTATTAATATATTTGAAACGAAACAACACAAACAAAACAAATTTAATAAAGAGAAATTTCAAATAATATTATTATTCAATGCAATTGAAGTACAAAGTTTGTACAATGGATAGAATAAGTTTTAGATCATTTTTGGAGGGAAATCAAAGTTTGTGAATTGTAAAAATATTCGATAAAGATTCAAAAAAGATTTTCCTATCTTTTCCCATCTTTTCCTATCTTTTCCAAATTTTCCTTGGTACCAATCACTTGGAAAATAAGATTTTCCAATATTTTTTTCCTTTTCCCTCATTTTCCTTTGAAACAATCGGAGCCTTACAGAAAATATAAGAAAAAGGGAGCCATCGACCTTTAGAGAATTCTGCATTTTTAAAATAATATTCGATATTTCGCTAATTTACTAAAGGTTTAGAGATGCAATCATCATGTAACAATTAATATACATTAATTCCTTTTTTATCTTTTATTGGCATAGTTTTGGAAGATGCTATTGCAGTTGGAAGTTGCTAAAATGTGAAGTATAACAACAATGGACCGTGCACAAGTACAATATCCTAAAGCTAAATTGGCATAATTTAAATTAGCCCCATTTATTACAAGTGGGCTTTACGAGGTTATAACGCACACATAATTTCGGCGAACAGGCCAGAATGAGAAATTATTGAAAGGCCTGGTCCATGCTACTCCAACCATTATTAAAGGAAAAATCATTATATTGCAACCTGTTTGCATGATTATGCAATGCAATAAAATATTAATATTGTAATATTCCATATGACATTAACTTTTCAAAAATCAGTCTCAAGTCTCATCATGCATTTACACTAGTATATGAATTGAGTGTATAAGTCTTGTACAACTACTGCATATAATAAGTTTTCTAATGGAGAATCACCTTCAAGACTTCAAAGGATGTGATCAATTAGTTTCACTAAAATTTAATTCCAATGCATAGCAATAGCATAACTCTAACGCATTGCCAAAGTAGAGGAAGACTACAATACTCCTCGTGTCTCTCTTTTGAAGTTTATGCAATTCTTTTACATTTGATCTCCAAGCACTATATAAGTTACAAAAGAAAATAAACAAGTGATACTCGTTAAATTACTACTCATGAGTTCTTTTCCTTATTAATCTCTTAGTTAATGAATTTGGTTCTTATTTCAGTTTATATATTCGTTCATTAAAATATGAAATTCTGATCAAAGGTAGAAAAAAATTGAGAATGGAGATAAATATCAATATGATTCAAGAAATTAACAGCTTACAAGCAAAAGATGTATTATCAGAATACAACAATTCTACACAAAATGCATATTATTCGAGCATCAAACTTCATCTTATCTTTAGCATGGCAGTAAAAACACTACCAAAAAATATTAACCATTCATCATCAATCTTCAGTTTCTTCTCTTTCTCTTGGAACAGCACCAAACTTCTCTACCAACAACTCCACAACCAGTGGAACTAAATCTTCACAAGGCACTGCTTTCTTATAAACATCTCCCAAATGTGAGTCACTCCCAATCCTCCCTCCCACGAAAACGTCGGCCCCTTCGACGACCTTCCCTTCTTTGTTCCTCGTCATGCATCCCATGAATCCAATATCCGCGACCTGTACCTGCCCGCATGTGTTAGGGCAGCCGGTCCAATGCATCCTAACTGGCTTTGTGACGGACACGAGCCTCTCGACCTCCTCGGTCACCTTCAGAGCTCGTGCTTTAGTCTCAATGATCGCTTGCCCGCAGAACTGGTTTCCCGTGCAAGCCACGAGGCCTTTCATTAGGATTGGGGGTTCGGGGGAGAACCGGTCTTTGAGGAGGGGCTCTTGGAGTAGTGCATCGATTTTTGAGTTTTCGATGTTTGGGATGATGATGTTTTGTTCGACCGTTAGGCGGAGCTCACCTGAGCCGTAGGTGTCGGCCAAACGAGCGAGCTCATCCATGTCGTCTGCTTGGACGCGGCCGACGGGGATGTGAATGCCGATGAAGCTGTAGCCTTCCTGCTTTTGAGGATGAACGCCGAAGTAATCTCTTCTCTCCCATTGGCTATTGACGAGGTCTTCGGAAGATGCCCTCTCTAAGTGTTGCGTAGGCATTCTTTTCACGACTTCGTTTCTGAATCCTTCTATGCCCTGCATCATCAAGAACAAGAATTGTCATTATAAAATATCCAGGGACTTTAACATCTGTATTCATTCTTTAGTTCATCCTCTTAAAAGGCTTTACTATGGGAAGTTGGTTTTCAAAAACAAATTCCCATGATATTTTGAACGTCATGTAAGACAATTCTCAACACCTTCCCTAACATATAGGTCGGTATTAACTTCGGATGTAAAATATATGACTACATCACTTGTAAGATTAGCATATGACTGAGAAAGGGTAAAAACGCAGGTAGTACTAATACTCACAAGTTCATCAATGAGCCACATCATTCTTGTTTTCTGTCTGTTCCCTCTGAAACCGAGATCTCTGAAAGCTTCGAGTATAGCTCCGCAAACTGGGAGTATGTCATCAGCGGGAACCCATGCATCTAGAGGGATTGCCTCAGCACATCTCTTGGGGCTGAAGAATCCTCCAACAAGAAGATTAAATCCGAAACGACCATTCTTTGTGGCCGGCATGTATGCAAGGTCGTTAATGTGTGGATGCTCGTAAAGATCGTGTGTACCTATCACGCACACATTCCACTTCCTCGGCCTGCATAGTATTTTCATCTTAGCACAGAAAAAACAAGTAACAAGCGATGCAATTCATGGAAAATTATCATATTTGGACAAAGTACCTAAGCATAATAAGTTCAGACCAGGAAATGAATGTATAAATTTTCTTTCTTCACTCTTCTACTCACATTTTGGAACAGGGGAAATGTTAGAAAACGAAGAAATCCACAGAACTTACAAGTTGGTAAAAGCAGGATTTCCACGTGAATTAGCCGTAATGTACTGTGAAAGCAAATTAGTATATGGCCTAGTGTCGACAATTTCATGAGGATCAATCCCAGCAATAGGATTCCCGACTGGATTCCTCACATTGTCCATGCCACTCTGCAAGCTTGTCAATCCAACTTCGTCAAGTCCTTTAAGAATCTCCGGCACATCAGGCAAAACAACGCCACGAATTTGCCAGTTTTGCCTCGTGGTAACATCAGCACAACCGTCCTCTCCATATTTCCTAATAACGCTCGCCAAGTATCGAGTTTGAGCACTCGTTGTTACTCCATTTGGGAGCTTAAGTCTCATCATGAATCTACCATCTGGAGTATGATATTTCAGACAAAATCTAGGATTAGGTACTAGAAATAGGAAAGATAGTTACAAGATTACATTTTAGTTGTTACATATATACATTGTTGGATTGTATATAAACATAGTGATCAAGTGCTAAAAGTAGTTTAGCGCCTTTATAAACATATTGGTGTAAATGATATATGCATGATAGTGACCTTTTGTTTCTTAAATAAAGGCAGGATAAACAAATGCAACTCCTAAAAAGGGTATACATCAAAGAAGTACATGTCATAAAGTCAAGCAATATATTTTAACAATCAAATATAGTTTATTGACAGATCTAGCCAGCACATTAGTCTGAATTATTACAACAATTAATTGATAAAAGCAGAGATTCGATTAACATCTTTTTCTCCAGCTTCATATTTTTCAGGTTAAAAACATTAATTTTCACGAATAAAATCCATTTCTTCAAATAATCAGTTTGTAAAGATTCAGAAAACAAGTATAAATTCAAGGCATTTACACTTCCAACCCTGAGGTTTGGTCTAATTACAAGAACCTCCTTCAAGACTTGAACAATTACAGAAATGCCCTGAAACTCTGAAACGCTAAATCGTAGGGGACTGTCGGGTAATAATTTCCAAAACTCCAGGGGGTGTCATTGTAATTACCCAGACTTTAAGTGGTATATTTGTAAAGTTATTTTTTAACTATCTATGTATGTTTTGGTAATTATTCAATCATGAAGGGAAGGTTCTATAACTAAACCAAATCTAGGGGTGTAAGTGTAATTATTCATAAATCCAATCAATGCTCATCAACATCAAGCTAACATTTATAAGTAAACAAGAGAAATTATTATATAGTCTGAATAAATTACTCAAACCTCCTCTATGTTTCAATAATTACACAAACACCTCTGAAACTTTAAAAACAAGGGGATCAGCTATAATTTTCAAAAATAACACGAGTATCTTTGTAACCACTCAAGCTTCAAGTTGTGGTATATCTTTAAAGTTCAATGCATGCTTTTTGTAATTATTCGACTAAGAAGGATAGTCTCTGTAATTAAACCAAATCTAGGGGTGTAAGTGCAATTATCCATAAATCCAATCAATGCCCAAAAATAGACAAAATCACAGCTAAAAGTTCCAAAAAAGAAATTACACTACTAAAAAACAATTGCGTTTTGCCCCTTAACGTTTGAGGTGTTTTGAGAAGTGCCCCCTAACGTTTCAAAAAGAGCACTTTGGCCCCTAACGTTTCAAAAAGAGCACTTTGCCCCCTAACGTTTGTAAAGTTGCCCCCTGAGTCAAATCTAATGGATGAAAAGATAGCCACATGGCAAAAACCAACGGTAGATCAAGGACTCAGGGGGCAACTTTACAAACGTTAGGGGGCAAAGTGCTCTTTTTGAAACGTTGGGGGCACTTCGCAAAACACCCCAAATGATAGGGGGGATCGCAATTGACCCAAAAAAGAATCAAAAACATTTTTGGCAAAACTTACAGTGATGCTTCCTCCTGTGAAAAAGTCCAAGCCACTTAAGCCTGACATCAATATCCTCTTTGCTCAACTTAGACTTGTCAATATCCTCAAGTGACATTTTAGCTAGCTCCTCAATCCCATTCTCCATGAACAGCTTCATGGGCTCTTTCTCAATCTTAACTTTCTCTTGAGGATTGATCCCTTGTCTGAATTTCTCCTTCAAGATAAAAAAACCATCTTTTTGCTCAACTCTAGGCTCCAATCTCTCAGCATCAACTTCCACAGATGATGATGGTGCTGCAGTTTGTTGTGGTGACGTGGCAGCATAGACTCTAACGTTGTTGTTGTTGTTGAATCTGTTGTTGGTGTTAGAATTTGGTGCCAAGAACTTGAGAGAAAGTGATGACATGATGATAATTTTGAGGTTGTAATGATTTTTTTGTTTGTGTTTGTGTTTGTGAGATGATGAGATGAATTAATAGAAGTGTGTGATCAAGTTGTGTTGGTCTCTTGAATGGTGTTAAAGGCCAAGTTTCTTGTCTGTGTGATGGCAGTTGATGTGAAATGACCAAAATGTCCCTGTTGGTCGTTATTTTATTCAAAGGGTTAAATTTGCAGAAGGAACCCCTGTGTTGTGACCTAATTGGTAAAGAGCCCCTGGTGTTGTAGTTATTAGTAAATACCTCTTTGTAAAACTTAGACATTAGCGAAATCCCTTTATGTTACTGTATATTTTAAAGTCGCGTGAGCTGATAAGTAACGATCTTAATTTATGCATTAAGATTTCGTATCGAGCGCATGTTCGATCAAGTAAAGGATCTTTATGCATTAAAGTTTACATTGAAAAAGCATGTTCATTCAACTAAATATTTTAAATTTATTTAAAAACATAATATATCGTACTCGTATTTCTACATATTTAGAAAGTAAATTTGAACAAGATCATTTATAGTAAATTTGTATATAAGTATATATTATATATACATATATATATATATATATATATATATATATATATAATTAAATTTGAACAAGATCATTTATGAATCAAGTAAATACAAGATAAGTAAATTTTGTTATGAGTTTCAGTACTTACAAATTAAATTAAACGGTACGTGGTGTTTTTAGCTAATTTTTTAATACAATGGGGGGTTTGGCAAAAAAAATTACTCAGGGGTTATTTGTAAATTGAAAATAAAAGAGGGTAGTTTTGCTATTAACTCCTTTTTTCAGTGTGGCTTGTGGCCATGGGGTCCGGTGACGCTTGGCGATGAGATAAAATTAAAAAAATCTATGTGCCTATAATAAGTTATATTATTATTATTATTATTATATATGTACTGTGTCTTTTGGCAGTATTTTAATACTTTCTAGCTTCTGTTGTCCTTCCCCACGTCGGACCGCCACCACACGAGAATCTTACAAGTTTTACTATTAAGGTAATAAACTAATAATTATGTGTAATTTTCTTAAAGAGAATATGTAATTATTAGATATTCTCCTTCAGTCACCATTCTTTTTTCTAATATAATATTATTAAATATCTACGTCTTTTAGGTTTAAAAAAAGACTTTTCTGACAGATCTAAAGCGTGTTGTGCCTTCATTTCTTTCTTTCTAAATCAATTTAGTTCTATTATGCTATTAAAAATGTAATTTCATGCATCAACCAATTGGCACTTGGTTAAAATGTTGTCTTTGATGTTTAACATTAAAGATTGTGTTATATATAGAATTGTAAAACTTTCATTCTTTGAGGTTTCTTATGAACATTTAGAATTGTTCATGGGCTAGAATATTATTCCTTTGTGGCCAAAAAATGACTTGGTAAAGACATTATTTGCTCTTTATGTATTCAGATCAAACACTATCATTAAAACTTATACTAAGTGTTACAGAAGATTTATCATGACCTCTTGTCCTCTCCGTACAATTTTTATATTTTTATTAAGCCGGTTATGTTTGAACTTTTATACTTATTCATTTATTAGATAGTAAACGCACACTTCTAAATCTAATCCACCCTTTCGATTAACAATCCTATGAAAATTATATAGTTTCTTTAATAGCTCCGAACATTTCTCTAAACCACTGCCCTTTCACGTCATGAAATTTATTAGTTTTAATTAGTGGCATATTTAGTCAATGGGAAGAAGAAATTAGCAAATTTGCACTCACTTTCCAACAAAAAATGTTCTAAAAGAGAAGGGAAAAAAAAAAAAAAAAAACAAGATAATGGGGAGAGACAAGCAAAAGCTGGCCTCAGTTTATGACGAAGAGCCACAACATCGAGCCGCCTCTTATTGTCCAAAGTCCAAACTCTAAAACCATGTGGCGCCTATGTTTTCTTAAGACACTTGTTTTGACTTTCCACCTTTCCTAGTTTGGTTTTAGCCCTTGTCTAAAGGGTTAGGGCACACAATTTTCAAATTTGGAAACAAATTTAGTAAAACTTATTTTACATGTAGTTGTTATGTCGCACAAATACGTAGAAAATCATTGTATACCGTATTTAATATTCTCGCACCTGGTTCAATACTCCAATACTTAATGTGTACTATGTTGCACAAATAGTTTCAATGAATGATTAAAATATATTGTGTACTTAAACTTCACTAGTGTATTATAGATTGATTTTAGATGTATTATAAATTAAAATATTTATATTAATGCACAATATGAATACTAATATCAAATTGAAAATGTATATACATGTCATATAATAACCATCATTTCCAAGAAAATGTGCGTCTTCATACATGTTACCTTATCGTTACCCACATTGTTGTATATATATCTGTGCATAGGGTAGAAGTTTATAACATATAAACTTACAAGACTCGTAAATAGTTCACGGCTGTTTGCTGTTCAAGAATAAACTACTCGGTCGAACGATAAATCATAAATTAAACTTAATAACCCAGTTGTGTCAATACTTAACGCCCACACGGAAATAATAATCATTTCATCTTTTTTCCGCTTAATATGGGTTTTCTATATCAGAATCTAATGGTTACATTTCCCATAATCAGGAGATAGAAAACACGAGCAATGCACAGAAGAACTAGCCCTCCTCTACAAAAACGAGGGTGAGTTAAGCTGACACCCCTTACTGCAATAAGCCGATGCTATGAAACAAGAGAATGCATAACACGACTCACACGAATATGACTTCAAACTTGGCACACGGGTTGCTCTTTATATGATCACCAAAATCAGAATCTCCTTTAAATTTGAAGGTGTACAATGCTTGCCTCTGCGTCATTCCAAGAGGATATATTCTATAGACTTTGAGTACATCATCGCCCCTTATGCTTTCTGGCCTCTCCGTTTTCCAAACGGGTACGTGATTCAGAGTCGTGAACTTCGATACGGTGGCTGATGATAAGGCTTCCAAGGTCAAGTTGTCCGATCTACACGAAAATATCAAACATTTGCACCAATGAAGCACACAGTAACGGATCTAAAACACACAAAAAAATTATATGCCCAAGATATGGGAACTATCGATAATGCTTTCAAAAATTATACGGTGTGTCATTGAATTATTCAAATTTCTGGGAGTCTGGGACGTTCTTTTGACTTTCAAGGGGTGTTTTGATTATTATTAAAACAATAGAGGAAATTTCAGTATTAGACAAACCCTCGGGAGAGTGACTGTAATTATCCTATTCGAATATCTTTTCCTTTTTGCAGGGAAAACTGCAACAAGACCACGATGCAAAATCAAGTAAACCGGAGTTTTACAAGTGCAGCATTTACCTTAAGTATACGGATTCCATCTGAAACCTCCCTCTTTCTCTTACATATATGTGATATATGGTATTTCGCCCACTGGTACACTTGCAGGGGCGTTTCCTAAATTCAGGACTCTTTTCATCTTTTTCCTGGATCTTGGTTGCCAGAAAAATGCATAAACGGCATGATGAGTGGACAGCAGCCATATCCACAAGGGCATTGAAAGAATCGGACGGTCCCTCATACTTCCACCTAATCAAAAAGAAAAAGAAATCTCAAAAAAGGATACCAAAAATAAATGCCCTTTATTAGCACACATCATTATACTAATGCAAACCTTAGTGTCTCATTGTATGCACTGGGATTTTCAGCAAGATACTTCATTTTCTTGGCAACAGAATCAACATCGCTCACCTCCTTGATATGCAAAAGTGAACTAGGAGAAGGAGCAAAATCTTGGATATTAGGGGCACCAATGACCACAGGAACAGAACCTACAATATATGTAAAAGAGCGCCTTGAATCAGAACGAGAGCATGAATTGACTTGACTAGCAAGAAGTTCTTAGTTATTCCAATAATAGTTTTAAGAAAAATCTAGCATATCCTTCTGCAAGCCAGGAGAAAAAAAACAAAAGACAAAACAAAACAACAAAGAAAAGTGAATTTTCCTAAGATATCACGCTGCCAAAACTCCAACTTGTTCGAAATGTTTAGGCCAATATAACTTGCAACATGCAGTCATCAACCAGTAGCATCAACAGCCCAACTTTTACATTCCTTAAAAAAGTACGATCATTTCAACTTTTCTTAAGACAAGTAAGAGAAATTCCATAAATTACAACGAACTCCACGTTCTATATCTATCATGCCATGCAGAATTGTCTAAATATGCAGTGTGAATCAAGAGCAAATTAAACTAAGAAGTTAAAGAAAACAATTTCAAAAGAAGTGGGCAAAAACAAAGAAAGACTGATCACAAATTATTAGAACTAGTCTGTAATCAAACAATGAAGCAAGGAGCAAGAAGAATTGTGATACATACCAGCTACCAAGGACTGGAAAAACTTTTCAGTGACGTAATCTTCCTCATTGGAGTTCTCAAACGCCAAACTAAATCTGTACTTCCTCAAGGTTTCCACCTTGTCCACTGCAAATATTGAACAAAGAGAAGATCTTCACATTCATTTTACTAAGCAGGTTCAAACATGAATTACTAGTACTTTTGCAACGCGTGATAAATTTCTCACAAAGTTCAATTTGGAACTTGATACATGCAAACATCAAATAGTCTAAACGGAAATCAAAACCCGGAAAATTGTAATATCCATGCAAGCATGGATTGCTTAACTTCTCTATTAATATAAAAAGGTCCATTTTTTATCCTGAAACAAATGTAGAAATAGATATAACTTGGTATCTTGCCCATTTAAAAAAAAAGGGGGGGGGGGGGGGGTGTTAAATTGAGTAACAAATCAAAAACTAATACATGAAGCTTTGACCAAAAGGGTTCTATATATTCACCTCTTCCATCACGATTACGATGGCAACCTCCATAGGAATCAATTTTAATGTTTGCCTTCTCAAGTGCGACCAAAGCTTGCAAGCGGAAGTTCCGAGCGCCACAATTAGAAATGAAAGCAGCAGCATGTGCACTTTCAGTTTTTGGTTGAACCGGAGCCATTAAATCATACTCAGCCCAAGAGAAATACCCCACAGGTACATCTGATGAAAGGCTGGTTGTCATTACTATATCATATCCCTTCCTAAAATACAGACATATCGCAATGATTTTCCATAGTGAAGAGAAAATGCATAAGAAATAAACCAATGAAGCTAGC
This sequence comes from Misopates orontium, assembly GCA_946800315.1. Classification (NCBI taxonomy): domain Eukaryota; kingdom Viridiplantae; phylum Streptophyta; class Magnoliopsida; order Lamiales; family Plantaginaceae; genus Misopates; species Misopates orontium. Next base: position 598,275 of record OX326948.1, on the reverse strand, counting down.
TAGAAATCATAAGAGGATCACAAACACAATTAAATCAGATCAAAATATAAGGAGGCATTGAGTGCCCTAAACCATTCTGTGAATTGCTAAAACAAGATTCTCTATCCGAAACAACCAAGAGTATTGGATCTTCACATCATATTCTACAATATCATCCTCAAATCATCCAACAACTTCTCACATATGGTTATATTCCAGTTGAAAGGTATCGAAAAAATGGATTGACGTAAAATATCATGGCATCTTGTGGGTAACTTGCCTAATTAAGCTCTAAGCTAATATTTAAAGCATGAGGCAGAAGGAGTTGATAGAACCATTAGCATTTTTAATGCATATTGTCTGAGTAACTTCTCTCTTATCATTTTTCTACATGCAAATCTGAAAAGAGCATAATTTCCAAGGAAATAGCTTCTAACAACCTAATCCATCAAACTACGTCTGAACGCACAAGCTCAAATTACTAAAATGTGACAATCAAATAACTATAGCAAAACATCAAGATTCTCTGTGGCATGTGATAGATTACATAGTACGAAAATCAACAGGCGCGGCTCTTAGCAAGTAGAGAGGAAGAAATGCAAAAAAGCCACAACACTGTGCTTACCCACCCTCGTGCCATGTCAACATTATTCTCGGCATAATACTTAGACGACTCCATTGAACGAAGTACGCTAGCGATGCCAGATTCTTGAGGCATCCCAAATCCAGCATCAGGTTTCTTACCACTAGATTCAAACCCAAACTTACATCCAACACCGCATGTTTTGAACTCCTGCAAACCGAATTCAGAAGTCAAAACAAGCAAAAAACTAAGACGTACTCGCAAAGATAAATTTGCAGAATGTTGGCCAAGTAACATAGTACAGCCAGCCAGTTATCAAAATTATTGTAAGCCCACAATAACTGCCTCCAAATCGTTGATTATAGTTTATAAACATTTCCCCGTAAAAGTACCGAAGCGTTTCCATCTTTGACCCAGTGCAAACGAAACATCAAAGATTTTTCATGATTTTTCCAGAACGCATAGACCAGATCCCAAAACACTGCGAAAAGTTTCTTATATTTAGGAGACAGAAACGTAAACCAAATAACTGAAACTTTGATTCATGTCCCAAATTGCCTGCTTTTAAAAGGGAATTTCGTAAAGATTATTGTTGCAATTTTTATCTTTCGTTTTCATAGAATCAAAAGTGGAAATATTTTGCTACTTTTCTAGGAAACACTCAGAAACTTGTATCCATGACACGATGCTCCATACTAGCAGCATTAGAAAGGCTTATATCATTTCCCCATATCCATTACACATAATCAACTATCTCCACACTAGCTACAACACATTATCTAGCTAAAATTAACAATCACGCATAAAAATTCCTTCTTTAGCACAAATATCACAAACCCACAAAAACCCACCTCCATATTATCCACCTTCAAAAGGAAAACTAATAAAAAACAAAACTTTTTCCAAAATTGGAACAAAAAAATAAAATAATAATAATAATAATACCTCATCAGCTCCATGTACAAAAATAGGATCTTTGACAAAATCCCTAGAATAACCAACAGAATCCTCCTTCTCCAACCACTCCTCACAGCTCCCCTCCACCACCTCGTTGACCCGATCCGTTGACCAAGTAAACGGCGTCGTCTCAGTAAAGCTGTAAAAAGAATCCGCCCACGAGTTGACCAAGTCAACGTTCTTGGCCATGTCTAAACGGCCCAAGAACAAGATCTCTACTAGCACCACTAGCCCAACTAAAATAGGCACAATATTGTACCATTTTTTCTTGCTTGAAGTTGATGATGATGAATATGAAGTTGATGGGGCATTTGGATCTGATGATGACAACTCTGAGTGTTTTGAGTGTTGTTGTCTGTGATTTGCAGTGGCCATTGAGTTTTGGACAGTAACGGAAAAAATTGATCTTTATTGTAATGAAGATGAATCCCAATTCGAAAATATGAATATGGTGTAATAATAATAAAGAAGGAGACCTAGTAAGTTGTCGGGGTTTAAGGAGCTGAGTACTAAGTAAAATAAGTGGATGAAGAAAAAAAAAGGTTTGTGTTTTTTGGTGTTTGACGATAAAATAGAATTAGGTGAAATTGAATCCAAAGTACTTACCACGGTAAAACAAAAACAAAGAAAAAAGAAAAAGGCATGAGTTTTCAGTATAAACACGTACCGGAGTTTCTAAATATTTTCTCGAAAAGTACCTAACTTTTTCATTTTACGTACAGATATTTTTCATGTTTATTCGTACAACTGTTTTCACGAGTTTTTCAAAACATATCAAGAAGGTCTCAAAAGTCAAAACAATATGAAAAGCTTTTTAATGTTTAATAGACCACAACATATCATGAGACGAAACTTATTATATGGGTAAGACTATAGACTATACCTTTCTTCTTTAGGGAGACTTCAAAAATTATTCTTTTGACTTGTCCATGAATCACTTTGATGCTTTAATGCAAAAATTGTTCAAGTATCGATTTTAGACTCTGAAATTGGATGTTTTTCGTTAATGATCAAAATTAGATCTTGCACATATAAGACCTGTTTTGAAAAATTAATCCTAGAAAATTATACAATTTTCTTTCTCGTAATATGTATTTTTCTTCAAAGATACCTCCATCCGTGGGCAAATTTCACAATTATCTCGTGACAGATTACAAAGAACTCGGGATCGTGTCTATTTTTTTTTTCTCAAATCTCATTAACCTTAACGCTTTGGCTTCGACTAATAAATAATAACTTCGAAATTTATTCTCCTCGATTATAATCTTAAGTACAATCAAATATCATCATTGGTAGCAACTATCGTTTCACAAGACAATTTCCTATATTATTATTTAAGATAATTACTCAATAATTTCCACCAGAAAAATGATCTTCCACGTAAGTCGCATATGATGTTTGTGTCTTTCGAACATGAAGAGTATTATCTTAAGAGGTATTTGGGCCAACATCTCATCATGTTCATGTCGTATGAAAACTCTAACAGCCAATACATAAAGATGTGTACTCAATAATATCTAAACAATACTCAAACGCTATGTAACAGCCAATAGAAAAAACATTTGCCGTTCTTTCACGCAAGAATCATTGAAGTTTTGGGAAACTTGCTTGTGACAACAATCATGATTCGTTAACTAACTAGATCTAATGCAATTTCCAGCTATGAAGATTCGAACTATTTTTCCCATCTACTTGCCCTTTTTATACCTGATAATCATGATTCTTTAACAAAAATGATTTGATCTGCTTCCAGCTATGACTTTGCACCCTTAACTGCTGATTTTTTCGATAGCCAACTTCAGGAACAAGAACTCAAAACCAAAGTAACTAATCTTATATTACAAAAAGTTACAACTAAAGCATGACGCAAAGTGTCACTTATTAAAAAAGATACAGGGCTAACACAAAAGAACTATCCATCAAAAGATAGCAAGCTGGTGGACAAATGTTTACCTAACTTAGGTTTTAGGAAAACCAAAACTTTAGATGGTGTAACAACTCCAACAATACCTGAGGTGTCACAATAATGATAACATTTTTGCTCCCTCACAAATTACAGAGATTCCTCACAAGAATAAGCTACGCATCGTAAATGGATGCGAGAACTAGAAACTATATCAAATGTCAAAAAAGGAAACAAAGAAGAAGCAATCAGAACTAGAAACTAGATCAAATGTCAAAAAAGGAAACAAGAAGTAATCAGAACTAGAAACTAGATCAAATGTCAAAAAAGGAAACAAGAAGAAGAAATCAATCATCTGAAGATACATATCGGAAAGACATATAAATATATACATTGAAAATTAAGCAACAGATAAACTCCACACCAAAACTTCAAAACAACTCAGCAAAATCTAGTTAGAAAATCTAACGCATACCTGCGAAAAGGACCTAAATCAGTTACATACATCTTATCTAGAGCCAAGTAAGTACATATGTATGTCATCTAACTTATAAATCAAACAAACGAATTCATCAAAACGACTCTACAATATGCAAAATCTCACTGGATGGCATCTTTCCCATCACCTCGACCTGCTCGCAATTGTGCTTTCAATTAGAAACCAACACTATAAGAAAAAAACTTGTAATCTTTCTAGTCTGTAGTCTTTCTACGACAAAGTCTAACAGCAGCCCCCTTTACTCGGCAAATTTCAAGTCGAAGCTCGGGATCTTCTCGGATCAGGATTAGTGCTCTGATAATTCTTCTTCAAGTAAAGAATTATGACTCGTTGATTGATCAGTCGTAGGCACAGTCTAAAAGAAAATATTGTTGGTGAAGAAGTGGTCTAATAGTATCTTGTTCGTAAAAGAAAGTATCTAATACAGTATCAACACTAAACATTACCTGATCTTGACATGAACTGTCCGCTAAAGCTTCCTTCCCGTTGTTTGCCCGATGCCCAATATTTGATATATTTTGGTTGTCTTCATCCAAAAAATTCTGACCCATACCCTCTGCTGGAAATCCAAAAACTTCAATATTTTGTAGAAAAACAAGTAAAAAGGATGGACATGCAAACCAGAATAGCTGTTACATGCATAAAAGCCTTGCAATCTCTAGAGGTACATGGAAAAGATAAAGTTTTTCCAGGCATTACCATATGGTCCTGTCTCATTACTCGCAGAACAATGTTAAGTAAACTTGTCTATTAGTTTTCAAGCCCAAAGCACATTCAAATAAACCTTTTGGGAACATGGTCTTCAAAATTAATAATCGAGAAATATCGTGCCCTTTCTGAAACATATCTTGTCCAGGAGGCTCATGCATACAATAAGAAACAAAGAAGGACCAAGAATGTATGTACAAAACAACATATGAGATGAAATGAAATTATATGTTGCTTGAGTGGAATCACAAGCAAATAAAACAGGTTTCATGCATCATAATACATGCTACTTTATCCTCACTTATATTTCTCTCAAGGACAATATAGTATATAATTGCTCGTATAACACTACAAAGAACTTCAAAGTCACATCATTCACACCCAAAATCATGAGGAATGAAGAAATGGCACCTCCTTTCTGAAAGGAGCAACAACAAAGAGAAAGACTTAATACCTCTTGTTAAGTCAAGAAGCACACCGTATGGATCACTGGCAGAAAGTTCCATCAAACTTGTTGCTACTCCATGAGATTTAATCTCTTCCCCATGTTTTTGTGGGATAAAACCCTTCAGCAAATCCTGTGTTTCAGCTGCCGGTGCATGACTGTCCAACCCCTTACGTTTGAGACGACATATCCATGTTTTCTTAAAAGAAGCATGGGAGTCAGCTGAAGGGTGGGAAAGTGGTTCAGCCCTTTCATATCTAATCTTTTGCCAAGAGCCATTCCTTAAAACAGTAAACTGATAAAGAGAGTGCAAAAGAAGAAATATTATTTGAAGAATGTAAGAGAACTGAAGAAAATAAGATGCTACAAACTGGTTGAACAAGTTCCTCAACCTCCTCAGAAGAGTTATGAGTAGCAATACCTCCTCGGAAGAGTTATGAGCAGCAATCGACGGCTTTTGAGATCTATTGGCATCTCCATGGTTCGTTTCAGAAAACTTCTCCGTAAAACCCTTTGACTGGTGCAGACGCTTGACAAATGATGATTCCAAAAGATTAAGGTATGAATTGTGCTTCTTATCTGTCCATACTGTGAAGTTATCCTGCATAAATAAGGAATGTGAGTGTAATCTTTAAACATACAGCTTTTTTCATCAGATCGTCTCATGTACAAGCTTCCACTAAAAATTCTAGTTCAGCTAAACAAATACAATTTCCAGATAATATCTTTACAAATGTGAAAATTCCAAATCAGCCTGCCTAATTTTTCAATTGCCAGCCAAACAAGATCAAAACCTAGCATGTAGCTTAAGTTTAAAACCATTTAAAGCGTCCTACTTTTATCGGGAAACCCAAGTTCCTACTGTTCATGACATTTTGTGATGCACCGATGCGGATAGGGTGATAAAGTTACAACAAGGTATGGAAATGGCAACAGTGATATTCCAAAACAAGGGAATACGATATGGTAAGGAAACAACCATATACAATACATATTACATTATTTATACACAAATGTAAATATTTGTATATAATAGTGTTTATGAACAAATATATTACATGATTATAGTATTTATACACCATAGATACAAAAGAACCTTTCATACAAACAATTTTAGAAACCAACGAACTACACAACATTACAACGAAAAGCTTCATTGCGCAGTTTGTTTTCAACGTAAGTTAAGGTACTTATAGCTTAAAAAAGTTAAAATTCTAAAATGTTGGAGATCGATTTACTGAATTCTAAATACTTAGGACTCGGAAACTCGACTTCGTTTTAGAAGATTTTCTAAATTTGATCTTGGACCATATCTAATCATATACTCCAAACCTTGAAATACTACAAGAACCCTGTCGTATCCTCGTAACCGTATCTGAGGTGCGTCCGACACCACATCCAAGTTTTTGATCAATAGATATGTCCCCTGGCGCGTCTGATACGTATCAAACACGTGTTGAGCTCTACCTACGTCTAATAATTACCCGATTTTACACTACATTAGGATCATATCAGTCAACACACACATCACCGTACAACATTTCAACAACACAAGAGCTTCACAAACCACAATCAAACAAAAAAGAGCAACAGATAGAACAATTCGATCTTCAATGCAACAATCAGAGTTCGCATCTTTCTCTTCAATCAGTCTACAACAATCAATTACATCAATCTTCTACACAAAACAACTAAATCGCACACAAAATCTCCAAACAATTACAGCATCAACACTAAAAAAAAAAAAAAAAACGAATCAACGATGAAAAATTACTAAAAATCGAGACGAAATCGAAACAATTACCGATCGATCGTTGCGATTCTCAGCGGTCAAACGATAATTCTCTTCCATAGAGCTCCTGTGTATATCAAAATAACGATTTGAAAATTGAGATTATACAAAATGAAACAAAAATATCTGTAAGTAACAGAACACAGAAGAGATAAATATCTAAAATTTTAGAGAGAGAAAGAGGGAGGCGGTGAAAGAGAGAGAAAACTAGGGAAGGCTGAGCTCCACATGGAAGCGCTTTTACACGTGGAAGTGATAGCTGTTGAGTGCCACGTCGGACCAGGCTGATGATAAATATCTTCGTCTAATGTCAACCAGAAGATATTTTCTCTTAGCATCATACATTTTTTTTGTTTTGGGCCTAAGTTTTATTTAAATAAAAAAGAACAAAAGGATAGGCGGCTAATAGCTTGGAATATGCGGGTATTTGTCCATGATTTTTATGCATAGATGGAAAAAAGAAATAGTGTGAGATTGTAGTAAATTGTAGGACAAAAATGTTACTATCCCATTTTATATTTTAAGAAAATGTTATGTACATGTGTTATAATTTGAAATAAATAGTTATATGTTGATGCTTTCGCTTTGGAATCATGACATACGACGTATATGTGTAAGAAGGTCTTATCCGTTGTTGATTCTGAAATATTGTATATCATTCTTTGACAATAGCCCACAACACAAGTTTTTATGAGGGTGTTATAGGTAAAATTACGTAAAATTAATTAGAGTTGTGTTCTTATATAAATAGGCTACTATGTGTAATTTTAATTTGACTCATCGAAAATAGTGAAATATTTATTTGGCAGGCCCTCGCACGTAGTCTTTTGGATAGATTAGGCAAACAAATTTTGTATCTTTTATAGCTTTTTGCGTGTATTATTTTATCATTTTATGGCATAGTGTTCGTGCGTAACTATGCTCATGACATGACTTATTGATTATAAAGATAACATGATAATGCATGGCTAGTTGTTTGAGGTGGTGTTTGCAAATGCATATGAAAAGGGTTTATGGATTTTGCAGCCGCAATAACACATTTTTAGTGTTTGGATTACTGGTTTTTGCCTCTGTTTTGTCTAAAAATAAGTCAGAAAAAAGCACAAGCCGTAAAAGTATGTCTAGGGGTGCTTCTCCAACTGCTTTTGAAATTATGATATTTAAAAAAAAAATGAAAAGTCACTTCGCATTAATTTTACAAACACCTAATTAATTCTTTAAGTAGCTTTTTAAAAAGATTTGCAAACACTCCCGATTTTTTTTTTTTATCAAAAATAACTTTAAACAAAAGTAGTAAACAAACTCTTTTTATAAGCTATTGCAAACACCCCCTAACGCGGTTTAGCTTTTAGAATTTACTGTGTCATGTCAAATGCATCGCTTGAGTATGCTTTGCAAGCTTAGCATACTCTGACTTTGGACTTAGTATCATTTTCCTTATATATGTTTCTATCCATACTTAATTGTTTTTTGAAAGTGAGATGGTTTTTGTATCATTAGTAAAATCAATCATCGACTAGGGTCAAATACATAATTTTATTTGCATTAAGTTGGATATGAATGTAGACTTCATTGAATATCTTATAATTGGATCCGAATCTATTTTCGAAAAGCGTCATAACACGAAGGGTCAGTTGTGTTAAAACTCATAATCTATGCCCCGGTTGCAATGTCCATCCGAACTTATTAAAATGTGCGACATGTCCCATTACCTATTGAAAAATGTGCAAATTGCTCTCTAACACGTGTCTAAATATTCATCTATTAGATTTGGCATCAAGGACCAATCCGCACACTTAAGCATACGTTGGGAGACAAATTGCACGTTTTGATAGGTTATGAGCATAAGTTAGGGAGTTTAACGTAATTGACTATAATATTCACCATATTTAAAAATTCGGAATAAAGCTCTATATTGAATTAATCAATTCATTTATTTTATTTTTAAAAAAAATTATATCATATTCGCAACATTAGCTCTAAAGTCGCCTCAAAAAAAAAAAATTCCATAAGCTCTAAAGTGCCGTTGAGATCTTAGGATATACTTTTGACTCAATTAGAGAACTAAAGATCTTATTTAACAGATGAAAAGTGAAAGTAACTAAGAAAGTTAATCGACCGGAAAAGATGCATTTTAACTTTTAAGACACGCTTTTCAACATTTTATGCATTTCTTTCGTGAAGTACATAACTCAAAGCAAGCTGCATTTTATATATAAGAAGCATACTAGTAATTGAAGGACAAGCTAATAGTATATATGTTTCGTAAGAGACTATATAATAAAGGAGACTTTGTCCTTTAAGACATCAAACGATTAGTTTATACGACTTCAAATCCAATACAAGAAGAACAAGTAAATCGTCAAGTGGTTTATTCCTTGCACTCAAGTGGAAGATTCTTGCAAATGGTTTTCGTGAATAACTCCAAAAAGCATCTTGCTCCATACTTGCATGTGCTGCAACAGTTTTAGCCAAACATTGCCTTCAATTTCAGACAAAAAAATTATATTGTTTCCTTTTTATTGGGATATTATTCATAAAATAAATAAGCAAGATTTTCTTTTTATGGGTCCAATTAATTGCTTCACAAGGCAAATTGAGTCATTTCCAGGTCAGCTTCCAACAAGCATTTCTTTTTTGTTTGAAGTGAACCGTCCATTCAAGCATTAATTAAGAATTAACTCGAAAGTATCGCTTTCGAAGCTGTTTATTTATAAATTTTTCTTTTATTAATTTATAATATATATACATATATCAAGAAAAATATAGTGTCAATTCATTGGTAGGCCAATTGAAGCAAAATATCTGACCCCGTGAATTAAATAACGTTGGGCATGTGGCTAAAAGCTCAAAATAGAGTTGATTGCGGCGGTGATTCATCTTGTCAGATGAAAGTAATACAAGAGCCAATGAAAATGGACAAGTTGGATTCTTTATGGAGTTATTTTTGTTTGTTCATGTTGTTGTGTGCAGTCCAATCAATTTTCTCGAGAGAGCAAGTTGAAAAATGTTTTTGAGTTGAATATTATGTATTTGGTACTTATAATGAAGATAAAAGAATTATGAAAAGTGAAGGCTGACTTGTCTAAATGTATCAAGAATGGTTATTAGTATGTGTAACTAAAAGAATCATGTAATATACTTTTTATTTTGGTATAGACGATGAGGTTCCCAAGCCTAAAACCTCCGCTCGCAGATCATGTATGTCTATGGCTTCTGAACAATACTGTAGTTGTAGTTGGCCTACGAAAATTTTACAATAGCTGGTTCTCGCTGACGGTCTAATAAAATCTTACGTATAACGCGACATCCTGCTAAATAGATCGCCCGACCACCTAAAAACCTATGATATAGCTTGTATATATATTTTTTTTTCACAATGTAGCTATGCATGTGATAACCATCTCTTACAATAAAGTTGAAGGTTTCATCATCTAATTTTCCCTTCAATCGAAAAATTGAGGAATCTTAATTTATATCAAAATGAGTGGTTCAATAAGAAACACGCTCCATATAATAATATATTCAGCATTTAGTGAGTAGTGGGTACCCAACGGCATGCACTAATTAATATATTTTTCTTATATTTATTCACATCATATAATTAATATACTTGGAAATATTAGGAAAGGACAGCTAATACTCGATTCGAATTAAGAATAATGATGACAAATTTCCAAATTTTTCAAAAGCAAAAAACATAGAAAAAAAGTAATAATTACAGCCAACCCAACCCAACCAATTCGGGCAAAAAACTTGTGTTCTAGATCGATCCTTCAACCACTGCAAATCAGCAGGAAACAAATCCTACATACAATCTTCAATCACAATTAGCACTGCACCACCACCAATAATTCTACCAAATTCAGCTTTGTTTTTTCTTCGTCTTCTTCTTGTTCCTATTGATCAGTATTTTACAATGAATTAGATCTTAAATTGCGCACAGAACACGCCACCACCTGCGCCCATTGCCTCAATCGAGTCTTCACCATCTTCGGATCTTCAGCTGTTACAAAATCCACAAGCACGTAAAATTCAGAACCAAATCGGATCCAAAATCTCAATTCACCATAAGACTAATGTTTATATACTCTAAAATTCACCATCATACAGTAATGTTTATCTACATCAATTTCACCATAGAATCGGACTCAAAGCTTCAATTCACCACGAATCAATGTTCATCATCCAAATTTTTAACTAATTTTCGATTAGGAACAAAAAACTCTTCAAAATTCACAAATAAATCGAAAATTTAGCGCGCAACGAAACAAAAACTCAGATCTCAGCTGATTAACTTCAACTCAACAAACAAAAAACCACACAGAAGCTCAAATCTACCTGGATCTATAATCGAGCAGCTAGGGCTCTCAACAACAGACGACGAATTCGAACTCGAATCCAAATCCGAAAACGTCGCCGAAGAGGATCTCGACAGCGAGCTGCCGTACTGCTTGTTCACGGCGCGGTACAGCTCGAGCGCCGGAAAAGCGCTCGACAGCTTCGGATCCAAGTCCGGCGAATCGAACTGAAAGCCTAGATCGAAGCACGCGCGGAGCTCCTCGAGATCGTCGTCGGTGACGCTGTGGCCGCGTCGCAGCCGATTATTCCTCCGCCGATTCAGCCACGCCTCGTCGCGGATTATGTCCGGCGACCACGAGTTCTGCTTGCACAGCGGATTCGGCGGCCCGGTGCGGCGGTGACGTGGCTCGGAATCTGACATTTTGGGGAGTAAAACGCCGCCGTATCGGCGGAGAATTATTCTGTTTTTTTTGTTAGTGTTTGTGAGCGGGAATAGTGGGAATGGGGAATATTGGGGGTATATATATATATATATGAAGGCGTGGTGAGCTGTTATACGGTGTGGCTAGGTCTAACGAGGACGGTGGGCCCCATGGGTCTTTGGAGTGGGATCCACGCGACAGTGCGCCGCCTTATTATTTTCTTTAAGTCAATGTTTTTTTTTAGACTTTTAGGTTTGAGAATATTCCAGAGGTTTTACTTTATTTTATTTTTACAAGTGCATAAGTTGGTCTTTTTTTTAAAAATTAGTTTTACTTTTATCTGTTTTGTATTTTTTTTCTTGATTGAGTTGCTTTATTTTAGTTTAAAAATTAAAGGGAGGGCTTTAGCGATTATACTAAGTCACACAATGCATTATGTTAGGGCTGAATATGATCGGTTTTATTTAATATGAGATATTTAGTCTATCATTTGGTTCCCGCGCTAACGTGTTGACTTGATTAAGTGTTTCTCACGCAATCGTATAGTCACGTAGCTCAATGATTAGGTCTACTTAGGTAATAAATGATGACAATTTTGTTAATTTGTATTTAATGTATTGAGTTATTGTCGTTGACTAATTACTAAAATTGTCCCACGAGAGATTATAAAAGGCTCGTACGTACGACTTTTACAGGATCGGGGTTGTACGGGTTTAATAGCTTCGGTCCAAGATCAAAAGTATAATTCTAAGCAATCTCTTAAACCGGATTAAGATTGTGCAAACTAACCCAATATATGTGTTATTATGAATTGATAACTTACCTTGAAATAAAATAAATAATTTGCGCGCACTGGATAAGGGGAGAAACTATACGCAAGGACAAGGAGAAGGTCCTTGCTATCACTAAATCTATTGTTTTAGACGCGTTAAAAATTCTCTTTTACACAAACGTGTAATAAACTTCCAATGAGGACGAATTTTAATTCATAGAATAAGACTTTAACCTTTCTCTTGTTTGCATTTTAGACTATTACTAAATATGAAAATACTTTATTTAGAGATTTTTTGGCTATTTATGTAATAAATACACAAAAGAAAGTAAGAGGTTCTAGACAAAACTTTAAATCATAAGGGGAAATTTGCCTTTTTTCTATAAGCAACAATGTGTCTAATTTAACATGGCACAATGATAATTGTGCAATTAGCTCAATAAAATCAATTTACAACAAGTATATGTTCAATAACAAAAATGAAAGCGAAGAAGAAAAATCGAGAATTAGACCTCCAGAACTTGAATAGGGGTAAACTTAAAGAAAATAATGGTAGGATCTAAATCAAATCTTTCCTTTCAGAAATTCTGGTTGTACATTATTGTAATAATGTAACGAATTTGCCAATAATAATTTCGAAATCTTAAACTGAAAAAATAAATATGTAACTTCCATATAAACAGAATGTGTGGTCGGTATTGTGTGAATTCGTGTTTGAAAGTCGATTTCTCTTTGACTAACAACTTCTAGCCATGTAAATTTGTTTACATTTAATACTGTTGAACGTTGTGATGGAAAAATGGAAGTTTTGAGTTAATGCATAGTAACTCGGTCTGCGACATTTAATTATGTTAGTTCACTGATTTATATAGAATTAATTGCTTTGAATCTGATTTGAAATCTTATACTTTTTGAAATTTGAATTATACTAATTTGGTGCAGTCAAACTGATAAAGAAAAAAATTAACAAGTTGGTGCGAACAAATCCCAGCCCATCCACTCCTTCACAATTATTAATTTCCAAACTTGATAGATATATATTTCCATAATTTAGTTAACAACTTAGAAAGAAAATTTTAGAACATACGGAAAATTAAATATTCTAAAACAATAAAAAAATTGAATTAAAAAAAAACCAACAATCTTAGTCTAAAAGATTATTATTCAAAATTTAATTATAATATCAAACAAAATATTTTTGTACATTGAGCATTCTATTTAATCATCTTAGTCGTGACATATGAGGTTTTGCGCTGTAATAGTTTTGCAAGCTTGGTGTTAACACAAATAGTCTATTCTTGTGTCAAACCGCTTATCATTCTATTCAATATCGTGTGCAAAACTTATACATTAGTACACATGATAGTGGGTGCTTCGAGAGAAGAAATCAAATCTTTATGTTATTACCATTACACGTGTCATAAATTTATAGCTCATGCAAAAATTAACTAACCCGTAAAATTAATTATACAACATAAACTCTTTGTGATTTCTTGTCACAATAATGGAATCATGAAGGGAGCTTGGCGATATAGATTTGTTGAAGCACTAAATAAAAGCTCGAACATACATCTTTTGTGAAATTGGGTTTTGAGGGGAGAAAATGGCTGCTAACGGAAGTACCGTACCACCAATGAAATGGACTGAATTGTATTGGTTTCACCAATTCTCATTTTGGGCCTTAGTAAACTGAAGCCCAGACTTTCCTACACATTCAATCTTTCTTGATGTTTCAATTATTCTATCGTAATTATGGATCAAAGTTTTGATTATGGTGTATATTTATGTGTATGACAATTCTCAGCGTGCATCGCAGACTCTAATATTATTTTATTTTATTGTTTTTTGCAGACATGAAAACATTTTCATGTACTTTTAAAAAAAATTGAAGACGTTTTATTACTTTGATAAACTTTCGGTTCATGGCCTCATGTAGGCGGTTCCCCAAATAATCCCCACGAATGTGACATGGTAATGAAAGAAAAGTACAGAGTCCTGTAAAGCTCGACGTTAAAAAGTAAAGCTCTGATAAACTATAGTTGTCTATAAATCCAAGTTCACTTTTTAGGTGCACTTTGTGATCTGAATCTCCACTTATTTGAAATTGGAACTTTACCAAATGGCTTTGCCTTTTGTCCTACAAAATTTCACCGTTAAAATAGTACATTAATGTAACGATTTCAACAAGTAACTATTTCCATATTTACATAACATGCATATTATTTCAGATCATAGACACTAAGTCAAGTAAGAACAAAAAACTAGCTATAACTGTTATGAAATCTACAGTCCAAATATTTTGAATTGTTGGTGAAGTAAAGGTGTAGTAACATATTGCAGAAAGTCATAATTTTTGGATAAGTTTGGTTTCAAATAATTACACAGAATCTCAAGCAATTACATGCCAGATCTTGTTTTAGTCACAAGTAGTTAAAATTCAAGATTTATAAAGAAATAAACAACATTCTATAGTTATAGATCTTGAATCTTATGTGACACGTAAAAGTACACTTTTTGTATGAGGGTTTAATTTTTATCAAGCGTGATGATAAATGATGTATAGTTATTTTTCATTCACATACCATTTACAAAACATTGATATGCAAACACACATTTAATAAAGAAGCGTAAATCTAACATTGACAGGCTATTCACTTAGGAAAATCAATTGATTTTTTTCAAAGATCTTCCTACTAGGCAGCTCTGCTTAAAATAGGCAGAATCCTTCTTGGACATGACCATTTCGCAATCACAATCTGCCACGACGTCCATTTTCGAGCACAATAGGGCACCTAAAATGTAGACCCAACCCAACCAGAAGTGAGAATTGAGGAAAAATAAAATTCTAATCTTGCAGTTGGGGACTCCACGTTACTCGATCGATAGTCGAGTCAGCTAGAACGTGTTAAATGTAGGCACCAAGCCAGGTTTGGACCCATAAGCGATATCACTTTACGTGTCCGAGTCTTCTCCGAACCTTGACAGGCCTAAGCGTTCCAAACCCAGGCCCAAAAGCCCAAACCCTAAACCAACATAACAAGGCCCAGCCCATGAACTCTAGATCAGCCCGCGTGATAGTTTCGTGCGCAGTCGCCCCCACCCACTACTAACCCCACACTAATCCTGATTAGAGTGACAGTGACACACAACACGCTTACACATAACATAATAATACTCTACTATAACTTTCAGTCACCTCACACACCCCGAATCCTCAGCTTTGATCCCTACCTGAAAATCCACCAATCAAATCTCGACATCTCTCACATTGTCGGGATCCAAAAAACGGTCCTTATTCAACCACGTAATCGACTCCCATTGGTCAATACGTCCCGTCAATGAGAACCTAGCTCCACTATCATTGGTCCACGTTTTCCAATAATACACCCCTTATGAATAAAAAAGTGATAAATAATCGAATAAAAAAATGAGTTATAGAAGATTTAAATGCTAGCACTAGACACTTGTCGCCTCCACCAGCAATCGGACAGGCATAGACGCAAACGACACTCTCTTTCTCTCTCTATAGGGTAAAAATTTAACCTCTCGTTTGCTCTTTACTTTCTCTCTCTAGAATTTTATTTTTTTTTTGCTCTTTTTTTTTTTGTGGCTCTGTTTTGTGACTCAACTGTTTGTTGATTAGGTTTAATTGAGTAAAATTGGACTGAAGATAAGTAGTAGTAGTAGCTCGAATACAGTTGATTTTTAGGTTTTTTTGTTTTGTGATTGATTGTGAAATTAGGGATGAACGATTTAGGTTTTTGAGCTGCGAGATGAGGAATAGGAAGAGGAAAAAGCGGAGTTGTGATTTGGATTAGCGTTATTAATTGATAAAATTAATAATTGATAAATTTTTTGTGAAGAATTGGTGTTATTAT
Organism: Misopates orontium; assembly: GCA_946800315.1. Lineage (NCBI taxonomy): Eukaryota > Viridiplantae > Streptophyta > Magnoliopsida > Lamiales > Plantaginaceae > Misopates > Misopates orontium. The sequence goes on along the minus strand of OX326948.1, from coordinate 582,035 downwards.
GGTCTGTATTTGGGGATTTAAGTTTAGATCTGAAACTGAATATATATTAAATTCAGTTTAGCTGGTGGATTTGGATGTATTAAGATATAGTGAATTAGTGATATGAGATGAAGCTGTGTTGCTTTAGTTTTGTGCATGCTTCAAAGCTAAGAATTGATTTATGTGCAATATTGCTTCAATTATGCTCCAAGTGCACTCTGTTCTGTGGTTTAAGACTGACTTTCTCGTTTACAAGACATATGAGTGTTTTATAGAAGGTATAACATATTCTTTGTCAAGGTTTTTTAGCTGATATTTCGTATAGTTTGTAGTTTATTGATCATGATGTTTGTGAAAGTGAGAATATATATGTTTTGGCAGATAATCTTGTTCGATATCTGAATTAAGGGCCGTCGGTCAGCTGATAGCTCCATTTTGCAGTAATGGGGTCTTACATGAATTTCAAGAACTTTGGGGACGCATCGCAGCAAAATGGTGGTGCTGGGAAGACAGCAGTGGATTTTCCGTTGGCTCGACAGTCGTCAATATATTCGATGACTTTCGATGAGTTTCAGAACACTTTGAGCGGTGGAATGTCGAGAGATTTTGGATCGATGAACATGGAGGAACTTTTAAAGAGTATTTGGACTGCGGAAGAGAGTCAGGCCTTGGCGTCTTCCATGGGGGTGGTAGATAAGGTTGCCCCTAGTGGGAATTTGCAGCGGCAGGGTTCTTTAACGTTACCGCGGACACTCAGCCAAAAAACTGTTGATGAAGTGTGGAGGGATGTTCTTAAAGAAACTATTGGTGAAAAAGATGGAATTGGTAGTGGGCTTCCAAATTTGGGGCCAAGGGAGCCCACTTTTGGTGAGATGACATTAGAAGAGTTTTTGTCAAGGGCCGGGGTGGTTAGAGAAGATAACCCACTCTCGGCGCAGTCAAATAGTAATGGGATTATTTACAGTGCCTTGCCTCCTTCAAGTGGTAATAACTCGATTTTAACCGTAGGATACCAACAATTACAGAACAATGGCGTGTTAGGCAATCAACTTGGAGAGCATAATAATATGGTTCTGAACTCTCCTAACTTAGGAATTAACATGAGTGTTGTCAAGTCTTCTCAGCAACAACCTCAGCAACCTCAGCCACATCTACAACCATTGTTTCCAAAGCAAACCACTGTTGCATTTTCCACCCCGTCACAGCTTGGTAATAATACTCAGTTGTCTAGCCCAAGACCAAAGGGTCCCGTGGTTGGAATGACGAATGCTTTGGGCAGCAATATAGTTCAAGGTGGGACAATGGTCATGGGGGGATTACGCAATGGAGCAACAGTTGCAGGAGGATCTCCGCTTAGCTCAGACACTGTTGTTAAGAGAAACTTAGATTCGCCATCACTCTCGCCTTCACCTTATAATTTTGGTGAAAGTGGACGAGGAAGGAAATCATCTGGTACTTTGGAGAAAGTAGTGGAGAGAAGGCGGAGGAGAATGATTAAAAACCGAGAGTCTGCTGCAAGGTCAAGAGCTAGGAAGCAGGTGATTCATTGAACCGTATTTATTTTGTCCTTTCCATATTGCTATCTTCCTCTTCATTCTTACGAAGTCATTGGACTAAATTATTGAATTAGTGCCTGCCTGGATGTACATAGCTCATGAGCTCGTTTTGATTACATGATGCCAAAACATTATTTGCCCATAATTCCAGTGTTATTGATCATTGTCGTCATCTGTAACATAATGGAAATGACACATATTGAGAATCACTTGCCAAAACATGCAATCTTTTTCTTGCTTGAATTGCTTTTTACAATTATTTTTCCATATTATTTCACCAGTTTTCCAGAGCCTGCACTTCTTTTGAACAAAAATGGGATGCATCCTATAAATTTGGTTTATGTTCAAGTCAAAATAATAAATTCATTTGTGATGATATTTGTATTCTCCAGTTATACTTGTGGGACTTGGTCACTAGTCACTACTTAAATGTCCCGAAGTCTGATTCACATAATCCATTATCCTTTCTGTTAAATTGGTGTATGCTTGATCCTAATGGTTTATGATCCATTGGTAACAATGCAGGCCTATACACTTGAACTGGAAGCAGAACTAGCAAAGCTAAAAGAAACAAATGAAGAGTTGCGGAAAAAACAGGTATGTTTATTTAGACATTCAAAACAGATCTTTATGCCAACTGGAAACAACTCTTGATCTAGATCTTACAAATTTTATTACACTGTTGCAGGAAGAATACATGGAGATGCAGAAAAATCAGGTACTTTATCTTTTCAGTGCTTGAGTTGCCTCTATTTGCATCATCTCAATCTCATCCTTTGCATATACTCGAAATAGATTACCTTTGGAAGTAATGTGAATAACCAATGGATCCTATGTTGTGAAAACAATAAAGCCGCGTATGTTATAGGATTTTCAAAAGCTTCAAAGGGTGTCTATATAACTATTGAACCAAATTATTTAAACAAAGGGAGGTTTCTGTAATTAGTCCAAACCTTTCGGGGGAGCAGATGAAATAATCCCAAAAAACAGAAATGAAAAGATAAAAATTTGCATCACATGATAGCTCAAATGAGTAAACTCTTTCCAGGTCATTGGACTCCTTTATTTGCTGCTTTTATTTTCTAGTGCCTTTCTGACTCATGTTATGTGGCTCTGTTTTGTTGTCGACAGCTCTTGGATGCGGTTAGTAAGCCCTGGGGAGATAAAAGAAGATGCTTGAGAAGGACTCTAACGGGACCTTGGTAGAATTAGAGGACAAGACGTGTAGCTTTTGTTTGTCATTAGTATTTAACATCTCTGTGATGAAATCCAGTTCGGATCTGATTGTAGACATGGTAGGTAGATGTATTATGTACAGAAGCGTAAGAGTTTCATGCTGTATGTCAATGTACTACTCGTGTACTCTTGTGATTTTTCTGTCTGTTTGATTTCTGCTTGCTTTTCACCAATGGTTGGTTGGTTTTCTCGCTTCCTTAGATGTAGTTAAATGGACACACATGGATAGTAATAGCATGGCACCTTTATATGCTGTTTCTGCTGTTGTGAAGACGCGGTTTTGCCTGTTGGTTTCAATTATTACAGCTATCGAGTTTAAGAAGTTGGTTGAATTTTGGTTTGATTGTCATGATCCAGTTATCTCTGATCAATTGTGTTGATTATTATGATTCCGACACTTAGTGAGGTGCATTGAGTATGAGCACTACATTTTGACAAGTTTGTTGCCATGCCAAAGCAACAACATTGTACTTTTTCCAATTGAGACATAGGATCCCTTCAAACTTCAAAGAGTAACTGAGCTACAACTTTCTCACATTTAGTTTAGACATAATTTTTTTCTAGAGGAGTAGAACTTGTGTAAAAATATTGTCGTATACTCGTATTAACGAAGTAAATGACTTGCATATCTTAAAACTCATATGATTCGGAACCAGGAGAAAATATTCATGGAGGAAAATGTTTCATCATACACATTTCAAAAGTTGTTGCAAACTATTACAAAAAAACACAAAGTACGATACAAGTGTAACAAATTCTTTTCTAAACAATGGAAGAGGTACGACAATGATAATTAATATCTATATTTCGCTTTATTATAAACAATTTGTTTATAGTGCATCAAAATATGATTTACGAACGTGTTTTTTATAGTATCCAACGTAGAGCTTTTATGTGATATTAAATAAAATAGAATATAAATTACCATATCGTTCACTTAATCAAGTTGCGCCCGTGGCCTAATGGATAAGGCGTCTGACTTCTAATCAGGCGATTGTGGGTTCGAGTCCCACCGGGCGTGGGTCCCCCCCAATCCTTTTTGACTTTTCGTACTTATATTATTATTATTTTTTTTATTGATTTTTTTTTGCGAGCACCCAAAAATCTCTCTTTTTCCTTTATTCTTTTTTAAATATAATATATTACATAGAGCAATATCTTCATGAAAATAAACTTAGAAAAGTGACGAATTGTTACAATTTTAAACTTTAAAACGTGACACTTGTCATGTTGCTATAAATTAACAATAATCGTTGCAAAAAATCATCAACTCACGTCGCGCTTTCACCTCTACAAAGTTTTCATCATCAATCACCTGCAGGTAACTAACTCTCTTCATTCAAACCCTAAATCGAACACTCTCGTTCGTTCACACGTACGCACAATCTGTTGAAGATTACATCTATATATACTCACGTCCGAGCTGACATATGTGCATTAAATTGATCAGATGTGTTGTTTTCTGTATATTGCATTGCGATTATGTGATATTCGTTTGTATTTTAGGTTAATTTTTGAATCTTTCCAAGTTTAATCGGGAGGAGATGAATTTGTGCGTGTGATTGTTGGGGGTGTGTTATGACTATGAGCTGGCATGTCAACGGGAGCATTTGCGTTACTCGTTCCGTAAATTAGAGAAGAATGTAGATATTAGTGAGATGAGGGGGCTGAAATTAGAGTAGATGATTGAGGTGAGAGAGAGAAGAGAAAATATGTATTCGTTTCGTACCTTAATGACATTAAAATCACAATACTTATGTAGCACATTGGTAACTATGGAAAGAGACAAATTATAACAGATCGTAACGAAGTTTAGAAATATGGGACGCGGCTATTGCTGCCGCCGCAGATTCCTTCGGTTTGGTGCATGAGTTATTCTTCCATTTGTTCCGAATTGGTTGGTCCGTGTATCTCTTTCGTTCTTTCCTTATGTGACCATGAACGATGCTGCTTGATCGAGTCTCAGGTTTCTATATCATGTATTGCAGTGTTCTCTCTTTGTAATTTTCCAGCCATTTTGATGTTGTTTGTCATGGTCATGACTGGGTGGAAAAAGTGTGATTGGGAATACGTGAAATTTCTAGGTACATTAAGTGATGGATGAAGTAAAGCTCAAGAAGGATTCTGCCACTGAAAACAGGATTGGAAAAACAAAACGGTATTGAAATCATCAGTGTTTGTAAATTAAGGAACTGGTTGTGATGCAAAAAGGGAAAATAGAGAACTATCTGAGCGCAACTAATTTGTTCAGTGAATTACCAAAAGCATAATGCAAGAAAATTGGAATGAGTGCTCAGCTGATTTAGTTGAATATCAGTTTCTATTGGTGTCAGTAGAAGCTTGTGTTGAATTGTTAACTACGTGGTTGTCTTGTTCTATAATTTTTTTTTGATTGTTATAATATTATGACTTTATGATAATATACTTAAGTTTTTTCTTGTAATTCATATTTTTTTATTGTCCCTAGATGGAAAATAAATCTAATGCCAACAGAAGTGACGAAATGAGCTCAATTTTAAATCAGGCAAATGAATGAACATCTCAACAACCTCAACCTCAGCTTTGAAAGCCTCCCACCTGTCTAACCAGCACCGGAACGGTTTAAAATTTTGGTTTGGGTCGGGTGTTTGTGTGCTCACCTGCTGTCCTCCATTTTCATTTATCCCACACTCTTCATCATGCCGCGCAACCAGGTATCCTCACACTTGATTCTGTGTTTCTATGTTAGATTTCTGGATGGTTATAGCACATTTTTGGATTATTTTTATGTTTTAGTTATGATGATCGCGCTTAGATGATATCTAATTCTAACTGGAAGCTATTTGTGACGTTTGGATTTATGCAGCTTGCCCTTTCTGTTCATATTATTTGTTTTCTATTGTTGGGTTAGAGATATTTGTGGTAATTATTATTTTATTCTGACATCAGCGCCGGGGAGGTTCTAAAGAAAGTAGGTGGGTACAGAAGCCGAGTTCCAATAAGCCATCTACCTCATCTTCGGCATCAGTCGGTGATTTCTCAACCGCAACTACTGAAGCTGCCACCAACCAGCTTAACACGTTGAGTCTTTCAGTAAGCAACAAGCAGTCTGTTGCTTCATTGCCATCACAGATCAGTAGCATTCATGTTCCAGTTCCGGGACAGGTTCAATGGAAGCCCAAGTCATGTGGAACAAAGAGTGAAGCTGCAACCATGGGTGTCGATGAAGTTCAGGCTGATCAAACGGCCGCCCAGGGAAATGGAGCTCAAGTAGTGTCTACTGGTGAACAAAATGCTATTCTGAGCAAGCCATTTAGTGGTAGTGTATCGGAAAACTTCATTGTGGACAACTTGACGTACTCATGCGCACAAGTTAGAGCGACTTTTTACCCAAAATTTGAGAACGAGAAGTCTGATCAAGAGGTTTTTTGTAAAATCAGATTTATAATTTCTTCCTTTTCCCGGATTTTTTTTTCTTGTTAAGTACTTAATGCTCAAATTTTGTCATGCGGTTCTTATAGGTCCGGACAAGGATGATAGAAATTGTCTCCAAAGGCTTGGCAACGGTGGAGGTGGGCAGTGATCTCTCTTCTATACTTTCTTATGCTCCTTTGACAGTGAAAGTTCTTTCAGTTTATCATTGGTCCTCATTGTCGAGCCCCTTTTCTATGTGTATCTGTCTGTCTCTTCCTAGTAGTTTTTTAACTTTTGGTGTTCAACCGAAATTTGCTGCTTCATTGTTTTAAGTCAAGGACTTTCTTGTAACATTGGCGATTCAACAGGTATCACTGAAGCATTCTGGATCACTTTTTATGTATGCTGGACATGAGGGAGGTGCATATGCCAAGAATAGCTATGGGAACATGTAAGCCGACTTTTGATGGCCCTTCTTGTCTGTTATCTGCATATAAAATGTGGCATCACTATCATATGTAGAAATCAAAGTCAACAAGTTTTCTATATGACGTGCATGATTCGACGAGCTTTTGTGGTACCTCTTGTTTAACTGATTATTACTGTTCATAAGTACCTCATACCATAGTTAATAAGAATTTGGCTGTTGACTGCTTGGTGTTCAGAGCGGTTATACTTTTTGATTCTACCAAAGTCTTTTTTGTTAGAATGGAGCTCCACATTCTTTAAATTGTTATTAGTTTAGATGGAAAATTTAAGGATCTTTTGGACTGGAGGGACAGTAGTTCAATTCTCATCTGGCATTGCGCTTTTCTTAGATGGGGATTACTTACTCATTGCATCTTCTTTTCAATACCACTGTTGCTTCTCGTATCAAGAAACATCTTTGTGCGAGTGAACACATTTGTTTAATGACTCTTACCAGACTGAAATACTAGGTGAGGTAACAACTGTCACTCTTGGAAAATTCTTGTAGTTGTGTTCTCATATGATCTGCATAGCATAATCAGGGGAGCTGCATTAGTAAAGTAGAAGATATGGAAAATTATGTAGCGTATAGATTAATAAAAGAAACTTAAGAACTCTTAAACTTGCAATGTGTTAAACTCTAATTAAATTAATGAAGAACACTCAAGGTTAGTATAGAAAATGACTCATGCCTTGAATTCCAAGCTTGCAATAGCTTACTATTGGTCATGTATCTTATGTTGCCAGTTACATGATTGCTTTTCAATGGGATTGAACCTTTTCCAAGCATTCTTATCTAAGTTGTTGAATAACTTGTGCTACTTGCGCACCAGGATCAGAGACTTTTCAGCTCCCTTGGGTCTATTATCTCTGAACTGTATTTACCGCATTTACTTTTTTGCTTATTGAAACTTCCTGGGTTCTGTGCGTGTACAACAGTTACACGGCTGTTGGCGTCTTTGTCCTTGGATGCATGTTTCGTGAGGCATGGGGTTCGCAATCCAGCAGGAAGCAAGCTGAGTTCAATGAATTACTTGAGGTAAATTCAAATACTGCCATTCTAGCGACAGGAATTGCTAAAACGTTGAGAAATCTCGTATCGGTTTGTGCTGTAAATCCTGATTCTTTTTCTGTTTCCTTAGTATAGGTTATGTTGTGAATTTCAACTTAGTGGGAGGTGTTGTGGTGACTGTGGGAGAATAACACTTTCTTTCATTATACTTGAGTTTATCTGTTGCTTTATATACCTTTTATCTGAATTATCCTGGTAAAGATTTTGCATGGATTAGCTAATTGAAGAAAGAAAAATTAGAGCTCAATATTAATGTGGTTTTATCCATTTGGCCTACATCAAATGAAAAAATGCAGATAGCTATGTAATTTATTTTTCCCTTGGTTATGAGGTGCCGTCTTACTTTAATTATTTATTGAAAAATTGAAATATGGGAAATAATTAGTAGCAAAACAAATCTAGTTAACAGATAATCCGAGAAATTGGCACATTATTTCATCAATAAGATATTCTTTATTCATTACTTCATTGTCGACAAGCCTAAAGTCGAATGAAGATAGCTTCATGTCCATCAATTATTTTCGCAATGTATGTATCGCCATCTGGATTGCTTGTCTCCTAACTTCTTTCTTATAGTATGCTAGCATGTGAAAAAAGTTTCTACATATAACTATTTATGTCTGCATGAAGTGATTTCCTATTTTTATGTTTACACTTCTGTGCAGCGAGAGCGCATGTGCATATCAATGGAGCTGGTTACCGCTGTTTTAGGAGACCACGGGCAGCGTCCTCATGAGGATTATGGTGAGATGTCAAGAAAATGGCATATCTTAGTTTTTGAATTAAATTAAACTGGAATCATGTTTTACATTAGCAGTTGATTTTCAATAACTATGTAATTGTCTTGATTTCTTTGGAATAGCCATATCACGGAAAGTTAAGGAATTAATATGAAAGATCAAGTCTGAGAAAAACATTCTTATGCCAGTTGAAAGTCTATCCATTTTGAGTTTTAATAACTCAATGACTATTTCCAATGCCAAGCGCACCAAGTTTCTTTTTCAGTGCCCATCTAAGGACATTAAAGCAAAATTGTATAATATCAGTTCCTCATTTGGTCTGCTAACGTATGTTAGGGTTTACGATAAGCGGACACAGAATTCTTCATCATGTTTTTCCATATCATGAATCCTTTTTGTCCACAAATTAAATGCTGAAATGATTTTGTGGGATGAGTGTTCCGGAAAAGGAAACAGAGTGCAAAGGGTCCAAATACATTGCTTGATATAGAAAGTTATTGAATATCTTTTTTATTGATATCTGCCTTTTTTGTATTTGCATAATTCAGTCCCTTAGTTATGTGGTACATGGTGGAAGATCTGAATTACTGGTGCTTCTTTTGCTTAGCATGTTCTTTTGTAATATTTCGGAACTTTCTACTGCTAGCATTGTCATCTCCTCATCTAATATTGGTTTAAAATTTATGCAATGAATGCGTCTCCTTATTGCTGAACCTTTTTCTTTTCTTTTTCTTTTTTCAAATTTCTGACAGTGGTTGTGACTGCCGTCACGGAGTTGGGTTCTGGAAAACCAAAATTCTACTCAACTCCTGATATTATCGCTTTCTGTAGAAAATGGAGGCTACCAACAAATCATGTGTGGTTGTTCTCAACAAGGTGATTTTTTGTTGGAGCTTAATACTATGAGTTGAAGAAATCCCTCGTTACTTGATGAGTGGAAGTTACGTCAAAAAGATTGCACCCAGGAAATAACTTTAAAAAGAGTTTCTGTTGACATGTTTATTGCACAAAATTACTTATGCATATTGATATCCATTTAAATAGAAATATCATTAGAATGATTTGGAGTGAAACTCAATTCTGGTTCCCAAACGTAATTCTGATATGCGAGTCGCTTAGTTATTAAAAGCCAATTCAGCCAATTGTGATGAATTAGAGAAACTCTTAGAAGAATGAAATGCTACAGTAGTTATATTCTTCTATGGCACATATTATTGGCTGAATCTTTAACCAGTAAAATGTTCTAATATCTTTCTTGATTCACAATGAAAGAAAAGTGCCTATAGATTTTACATATTATTTTACCTAAAAAATTAGTAGAGTGAACTTTTAAGATGCATTCATTGTTCTGCCGTTTATTCTACTTTGCTTGATGCAATTTGAATATAAATATTCTGAAACTAACCACTTCCGCACATTTATTTTCCTTACCAATTTTAGGAAGTCTGTGATGTCATTTTTTGCTGTGTATGATGCACTCTGTGAGGAAGGAACAGCTACATCTGTAAGCAAGGCACTTGATGAAGTTGCAGATGTATCTATACCTGGTAGGTTTTGTGTAAGATTTAAAAGAAAAACTTTAGTAAACAAACATTTGGCCGCCTTGTTGCATCTATGAAACAATTGGATCAAGTTTTAACCGTCAACATATAACTTTTGGCTGTTCAATTATTCTTAATCCATAATTGTGTCTTCTGTATCAGATGCTTGATCTCACCTAGGGGCTGTCATGTTCTTGTCTGCTTTTCGCTCAATCTCAATGTCTTCATTTTCTTCTCATCTATAGTGTTTTTTGCACTTACTCCCAGCCAAGGCTGTCTTAAGCCATCTGATGTTCATATACTCTACAGAACTGGGTTCTATTTCCCTGATAACTTGCTTTACTTTATTTGGTAGAGAGTCACAATGAGGACTCGGTTCTTGCATCTTTTTTCCCTTATTAAGTATTGTTGAAATATATGACCCCTTTTGAAATTAGTAAACTGGAATTAGAATACATCAAATTCATTTGCATAGAGTCCTGACATCTTGAGCTTATATTTTGTGTGTCCATTTGTTACTCTAGTTGCGATCATACCCTGTCTTTAATGTTCAGTACAGATTACACGCTTGATACATGCAAATTTGACTATTATTTTACGTTTGTGACAGGATCGAAAGATCATGTAAAGGTGCAAGGTGAAATCCTGGAAGGTCTAGTGGCTCGCATAGTGAGCCATGAAAGCATAAGACACATGGAGCAGGTTTTAAGTGATTATCCCCCAGCACCATTAGAGGGTGGTAAGATTTCATTTTGTAATGATAAATGAAATGTGGAGAGATCATTCTCTGTGGTGGTGCATCAGTCATGAAGGCAAACATGAGAAAAGTTAGTACAGTGAGACTTGCCTGGGTTTGCAGCTATAATTCGGATAGGCCACGCTTTTAAAAATATTAACTGAAGCTAGAAATCTGAATCGAATGTTATCTTTAATTGTCCTTAAGTATATTGGAATAGTAATTTATTTATATCATATTTGAATGGCGTGTATATATCATGCTATAAGATTGAAACTGACTTAATTTTGCGTCACAAACAAAAGCCTCACTAAATTTAGTTAATCTATTATTCTAACTTTTGAACTCAAAAATTAGTTCAAATTTCCTTTTTCTGTTTATTCCAGTTTCTCCTCATATTATCTCCAGGACATATATTAGATTTTATACATAAACGAATCTTATTTTCTTTGGCTAAATCCTTTTCCTTTTCAAATAATAGTTTTAAGTAGATTTTAGTACCTCTGAGAGATGAATTTGTCATTTCCCTTTTTCATATTTGAAGTTCCCAATGAGTGGAAGATTTTTGATGCTTCTTATTTCTGTTTCAAAGTATTGATTCTGCATTTTCCTTCTTCAAAACTTTCTTAAACCTTGAGTTGTGAAATTTGTGATTCATCGTATTTTCATTAATGGTGCTCTAATTTCTGTTTTTCTGTGGATACTCATATATACAAACGTTTCAGCTGACCAGGATCTTGGGCCCAGCCTACGGGAAATATGCGCTGCAAATAGAACCAGCGAGAAGCAGGTGACTGTAATATTTCTTCAATGGAAATGTTTGTATTCCGTTGTTGCTCATTTTATTATACTCTAAATGAACAATGTCTTTTCTTTGTTGGTTCATTATGTTACAGCAAATAAAGGCACTTCTTGAGAGTGTTGGTACCGCTTTCTGCCCAAATTATTTGGATTGGTTTGGAAACGAGGCATCTGATTCTCACTCAAGAAATGCAGATGGATCCATTTTGTCTAAATTTCTGCAAGCACGTCCTGCAGACTTATCAACCACCAAACTGCAGGCAGGCCTTTTATTATTCTACTTTTTGTTCCTTATTTCAACTGGGTGAGTATTGAAAGGATAAGTTTGGTAAAGAGGTATACTTCTATGTTTGAGTGATGTGTTTCATCTCTTATATCTTAAGTTTTCACTGATGAGTCTGGATAGGAGAATGAAGCTCGTCTCTTTAGGCTGCTTGATACTTTGAATATTGGCTTCAACGATAAACAATTATATTGTTCTTTCTTGATGGATTGATGGTTTACAAACTGTGATTGATTTCTTACTTAACTGCTAGATTTTTTTTCTTTCCCTTCCCCCTCCCTTTGAGGTGGATCAAAAGTGTTCCCCACTTTTGCCCTAGATGCCTGAACCCATGACCTTTTGGTTAAAAGTGAAGCGTCATCCCACTAGGCTGCACATTGTCGTCCTTACTATCTGCTAGTTCAACATTGCTAACTCTACTGATCTTTTGCATCAGGAAATGGCTCGTTTGATTAGGAAAAAACGCTACCCAGCTGCCTTTAAGTGTTTCCATAATTTTCACAAGATCAACTCTGTGACAAATGACAATCTAAATTTCAAGATGGTTATTCATGTGCGCAGTGATTCAGCCTTCAGGCGGTACCAAAAAGAGATGAGGTTTGCTTTTCAAGTCTGCATGTAGCTTTCTGTCATTCTCATGTAACAAGTAGTTCCATTTTTGGTTAAATTTTGCGATGTCCTCTCTTTTCTTTATTGAGCAAAAATGGTACCTTGCAGGGACAACCCAGAGTTGTGGCCTCTATATCGAGGTATATTTTACTTGTCTATTGAAAGTATTTATCTCTGTATTCACGTGCTTGATCTTGAAAGTGTATATGTAGGACTCTTAGGGAGTGTTGCGCCACCTATAAGAGTTGATAGTAGTAATGTAAACTGTAAATTCCATTATAAAACGCGTGGACATGCACTGTTTGATTTAGATTGGTGCATCACTGTACAATGGGAATCCCAATTCTGGAGTATGTAGTGGTATATATGCCTTTGTGCAATTTTTGAGACTGAGCTGGTGTTTATATTGTAAGACAGGTTAGCTTTAGAAATTACCTAATGGTATCTGTGAGAAGATGATTAGCTACTGTATACAAGCATATATCTGCAAAAGGCCACATACGTACTCTGTATAGAGTCAATGTATGTGAAAGAACGACCTTCATAATCGTTAATTTCACCAAATACTTATCTTTATAATTTGGATAGAGGGGAGAATTGTATCACTGGGGCATAAGATGCCACACCATCAATAATATAGAAGCAGACATGTTGCAAGTGGGATAATTCCTTGATTAGTTTTTGCTTGCCATGCATTTGAAGCATTGGCACATATCTTGTCATTGACATTAGTTTCAGTGTACATGATATAATTTTAATCACTTTCTCACACAACGTTATTTCCTCCATTATCATTTTCTCCTTTGTTTCTTCTTCTGGATTGCTGTTGCCCTCGGTTAACGTTCTCCATGTTCTTTTGTTCAACATTTTTAAAGTTGCAACTATTGCAGATGATAAGTTTGTAATGTTGCTTTCAGGGTTCTTTGTGGACCTAAAATTATTTAAGGCTAGTCAGGAAAGAGCTGCGGAGTTCTCCAAGGATATCAACGTTGCGGTTGAAACTGGGATTGACACAAATGGCGCATCTTCTAACGATAGTTTAGCTGATGAAGATGCAAACCTGATGATTAAGTTAAAATTTCTTCCATATAAGGTATGTGATAATTTGGCTCGCACTCTTTTGGTTTTGAGCAGTTCTCCTTTTTTCACCACATTGATATAGGATCCTATTGTAGTTGCTAGCATGATAACGTCTCCTATTAACCTCAAGGACATGCTATACTCAAAATCAGGAATAACTTTTTGTTGTTTTAGCGCCATTTGACAAAGACCTCTGGATCTTCCACTCAATGCAATATCAGCTTACTGTGTTGTAGGGAAGTAATTGTTTTTTATTCTTGATATACAGTTAAGAACTTTTTTGATCCGCAATGGCTTGTCAAATCTTTTTAAACAAGGTGAAGCTTCATACAAGACTTACTACCTGAGGTTAGTTCTCAAGGCCTACCTTTACAGTTTTATTTATACTTAGAAAATTGAATAATGATCTTCACCCATCTTATGATACTGTATGTGTGTGTGGTGGTTGGAATTGATACCAGAGAGAACAGGCCAGATGTTAAAATCATGGCTTTTCATCACCTGACTGTTTGTTTTGCCTCTGTTTGAAATTTGATTTTGTGGTCTCATTCTCAGATATGAAAAGCTTTTTCTTTTGGTTTTTTTTGTTAAATGTTTATTCTCATCTGGTAAAGTCATTTCCCCTTTTCATACTGATGTAAAAGTGTTGGCATCATCATAAATAATTGAACCTTTTATTGCTATTATGAAATCTTATCATCACCATAAGTTAGTTTAATATGTTTTTTTTCTCCATTGGTTGAATTAGTTTGTGTCCTAATACACTTCCCAGTTCTCTTGAATCTCATCTTATAAAGCATAAATTTCTGAAAATGTTAAGGCTCTCAATGATGTTTATGGTCTTCTCATAACTGTAGTGCATGCTTGAGGTCATTATTACTTTCTTCTTACCATAACTATTATGTGGTTATTCTAGCCAAATGAAGAAATGGAATACTTCAGCACCAAAGAAGAGAGAGCTCAGCAAAATGCTGGACGAATGGTATTTCCGTATTATCTCGTATAACCACCAAGTTGTAATACAGTATCTAATAATGTGTTACCTATATATAGGGCTGTGTTTGTACGTAGAAAATATGGACACAGACAGCTGACTTCGTCCACATACCTTAGTGAAGCTGAACCATTCCTCGAACAATACGCAAAACGCTCACCACAATATCAGGCTTTGATAGGATCTGCTGGAAGTTTGGTCAGAGCTGAAGATTTCTTGGCCATTACTGATGGAAATAAAGACGAAGAGGGTGACCTAGATCCAGAGAGAGATATAGCACCTTCAGGTACTCCCACGGTGAAGGAAGCCATCAGACAGAATGAGGGTCTCATTGTCTTCTTTCCAGGTAGGAGTTATACTGTCCTGCACCTATTTCTAGCTGTTATTATTAATGAGTTCTTTTATATGTTTGTTTTAATCTGGAAAATAAACCAAAGATTTAAATTAACCACTTCTTGTTAGTCCTGATTTGCTCATGCATCAATGACCGTGTCCAATGTCGGATGATTTATATGCTAGATTACATTACCATATTTAAAAAGAATCAAAAGAGTCTGATGAGTTAATGTGTCTTATTTCCGGTGATGGCCCTTCCATGTAAAATATAATAATGTTTCAACTGCTGTTTTTATTGTTCATCTTTTAATTGAACGAAGCACATTATCTCCCGGGCTTTATCCCTTCATTCTAATGCATTTATTGATTATTATCGGACATGCATTTTGAATTTCTATCTTTCAGGAATGCCTGGATCTGCTAAGTCTGCACTTTGTAAAGAGATACTGGGTGCGCCTGGAGGACTTGGTGATGATCGTCGGGTCCATAGTTTAATGGGTGATCTTATCAAAGGTATTGAATTTAATATCCCACTTTTATCCAAGTATGATGACATTCTAATGGATCCGCGCTTTAAATCTTTCGGCTTTCAACTGTATAAACTAAGAAATTCGTAGTCTGTCTTATGCAATGACACATGCTTATCATATTTCTTTGTATTGATCTGAATCTTGGTGTTTTCTTGTTATGGTGGTGTCTAGAGTGATGTCGGTAACATGATGCGGAATCTAAACTTGCATCTCACGGTCTTCCAGCTGAAGTGTCCTGCTAATATTTATTTCTTGAAATTGTTTGATAACGAAGTTAACCGTCTTCCAGTTAGCAAAAGAAAACAAGAACCCCGTTAAAAGCATAAAATCACTATTTGGGTGTGATCAGACCGTTTAATACCGTGAGAGCATATCATTGATCCTTCCAATATAAGACTATACTTGTGAAAGATGGAGTTTTATTTATGTTAGAGACATAGAATGTAGAATATCACTCATCTGTAAGAACTCAAACTTCAGAATATAAAGGTCATTCAGTATGGTATTATAGGAATGCCAGCTCGGAGGCCCTGGATTCAAAGTCCTACTGCCACCAATGAAGAAAAGACATGCTTGTTAATGAGTTGGTTATCAATAGTATATAACCGTGGTAAATTATTGTGCGTACAAACAGTTTCCTGTGAACGATCGAGAGTTGAAATGATCTCTTTCTGTTGTTTTGTATGAAAACTTTAGAAAATTTCGTTCAGTTACTTCTCTATCTCTTACTTCATTTCCTCCCATGGATTCTTTACATCTTCAAATTTTCATGTCATGACATGACAGGAAGATATTGGGGGAAGGTTTCTGAAGAGCTCCGGAAAAGACCTTATTCTATTCTACTTGCCGACAAAAATGCACCCAATGAAGAAGTCTGGAAACAGGTAATGTTTTTGTTCATTTGTGCTTAAGCTCTGGTCGAATATGGTGTGGTAGATGTGCAACGAGTTTGCAATTCATGGAAAGGTCGGTCTTCTTCTAAAAGGAGTTGGTAGCATATGTATATTCAGTAATGGAGATTACATCGTGAATATTATGCACTAAAGTTTAAATAAACCAGTCATTGATATCTCAGGCATAGTGCTTGGTGAGCATTCTTTCATAAGTGTGTCACTGTTCTCTATTTCTCCTTCCTGTTGAAGATAACAATCAAAAGATGCAAGATGTTGACTTTCAGTTTGTCTCTTCATTGTCATTTGACTTAATACACAATTTATAGATGAAAAGGAAATTACGAGAAAGGACATTGAACTTTACCTCCAAACCGGTTCAACTCTTCATGATAAGTCTTCCCGAACATTTCTTCCTCAGAATGCTTGAAGTCTATTCCTGAAATAAAGAGAGAGGCAGTTGGAAGGGGGAGGGGGTGTTATTGTATTCCATGTGCTCTATATCATTCCTCTGTGGTGGCTTAACCAGCCATTTTGTTCAATTGTCGATATCTGCAGATTGAGGATATGTGTCAGATAAGAAAAGCAGCTGCAATTCCAGTTGTTCCCGAGTCAGAAGGTTGATTTTGCCTTAGTGAACATTTATAATCTTCATAAACATACGTACCATCTGTTATTTCATTTACCCGTTATATTTTGATATCAGGGAATAATGGGTAAAGTCCAATTCAGAAGTAACATTTTGCTCAGTTCGAACAATTCTTGGTCACAAGCTTCTTTGATATTTAGAACCTGCTTCCTTGCAACTTTCAGTTCCCATGTAGCAATATCATGCATATTATTATGTTAATATTTTTATCAATAGTAAAAAACAGCTTAATATTCACTGAAATATTGGTAGATGAGAATTGAATGTAATCAGTACATGGCAACTAATCCCAATAATGTTATGTCTATTAAGTTACTAACTATTATGTTCTCCATCATTTTGTGCCATTTTTAACTTTTAGTACACTGACCAGTTATTGTCTTGAAATCCAATCTGCTTTTGCCAAAGGAAGAGAGGAAGTTTGTTTATATAAATTTGCCCAGATACCATATGGATAATTCTCATTGATGACCCTTGCATGTGGGCCGGTATCAACTTCAGTACAATCACGTGGATAGGTTGCAAACCATCATTAATCTGGCTAGGTCCTGATACCATGTTAAAACTGAGAAAATTTCTATATATATTTCATTAAGTAAGGTATACATTTTTAAAGTGATTCTATACACTGTTTAGGAAATAGATGCATTAGGAACTAATACAAAAGACTAAGATTTATATCTTAGATGCATTCTTGAGTTGAGAAATAAGCTACAATAATCTGGAGCAAAAGGGGGCTTCCTAGCATTTTTGAGAATATGAGAATGAAGTGCAATTTCTTACTGTCCCCAATATGGGGAACCTGCTTTGCTTAATTGATCTTTGACTATTATTTTCACGTATTAGTTAATTTGCGTTCTGTTGAGGAATAACCTTTGGGTCTCATGTGATACGTTCATTTCTTTTCTTGGTCTTTTCCTGTGATTCTTTTCCTATTTGGTAAAATCGTGGACAATATGCAGGAACTGAATCAAATCCATTCTCTCTTGATGCTCTTGCTGTTTTCATATTTCGAGTAATACATCGTGTGAACCATCCGGTAATCATCAATTGCTACTCTTTTCTTGCGTCCTTTCACTCTTAGAAAAGTTGCAATGATTTTGTTGGTTTCTAGGGAAATCTTGACAAGTCATCTCCAAATGCTGGTTATGTATTATTAATGTTCTACCATCTATATGATGGCAAGGTACTCTTTAGTTAGCTAACCATTGCAATGTTTTTTTTTTTTTTTTCCTTCTAATCAAATTTTCACAGTGCCTTGTCCTAATTTCTTCAGAGTCGCCAGGAGTTTGAGACTGAACTAATAGAACGTTTCGGCTCGCTTGTGAAGGTGCCATTACTAAAAGCTGACAGGTTTGATTTATTTTAAGAATCTCCTTAATGAGGATGAATTGCGGTTCTCTTGAATTTTTGAATAATTTTTGTGCAAAGCTCTTCGGTGGTTAAGCATATTTTTGTGGAAAGCTCTTTGGTGGTTAAACTTGGTGCCTGATATGGATGGTGTTGGGGAACATCTCAAAGGAAAACCGAGCCGGAGTCAAATGTTGTGTCCTTAGAGAATAAATTTCGCATTGTTATCGAGTAAAATTTCCTCAAATTGCTATATTCAGCAACTTTTTGTTTTGTTATTATTATTATTCAGCAACTTGTGTCTAGCGCTAGTGGTATGTTGCATTTCAGTTTGATGAGAAGCAGATTATTCATAAGACTTGCTTTTTGTATTTTCAGTTTACTAGTAATATTCATGAAGTTTGGTATGGAGAATTTATGCCTATAATATTATATCTCCTCTATGGAGACTTGTTATTGCATCATAATGGAAAAATGCTACTACTAGCATCTATATATGCAGCACCTGAAACCATAAAGAGCGACAACAGAGAAAATAAAACATTATAAAATAAAAGAATCATTTCGTATTATGCCGATGTGATCCCATTGTTCGCTTGATATGGTCTTTCTTGAAATCTTTGCCTGAGAACCTTAGTCATCTTGTCATTTATTTTTCTTTTGCTCGAATTTCAAATATTCCCTCGATTAGCAGAATTACTTGACCCTCAATTAGCATGCTTATTTCCTTTTATTGTGTCTTGTGGTTGAGCACTTACAGCTCTTTCTATTTCTTACTGCGTTTGAAGGTCTCCTCTGCCTGAATGCGTGAGGTCTACCCTGGAGGAAGGAATAAATCTATTCAATCTTCATAGACGGAAGCACGGAAGGTAGATGCCACATTTATTTATATTTGTCCTGTGAGTTTAAGATGAAAGTGAATTTGCTAATATTTTGGCAACATCACATTATTCTCTGTTAGATTTAATGGTATAATTGGAAAGGTGTAATCTGAAACATGATACGGGTGTCGTTTGTGTAATACTTTAATAACCCATAATTTTAGGTAATTTGTGTAAGTTACCCTTTGTTTTTCTCTTGCTTTTAGTTGGTTAGTTATGGATCTGTATGCCGAAATTAAGGGCGAGGTGTTCAAGTTGATAAAGTGGGATAATATATTTTCCTTGTGTTCTTATGGTAGATTGGAGTCCACTAAAGGCACATATGCTGAGGAATGGGCTAAATGGGAGAAGCAATTGCGTGAGACTTTACTCGATAATGCTGGATATATTAATTCTATCCAGGTCAGTTTTAGGTTTTGAATCGAATTGAATTTCCTCATCACTCGGTGCCTCTAGTAGCTATTCTCAGTTCAATAATTTACCTGTCAAGTAGCAGTCCGGCTTCACCTTTTGAAGTTAATCTGTATCATTGCTGTATAAGTATTGCCCTGTTGCCTCACAGTTCTGTTATGTACTGTTTGTTTCCAGGTCACATTAGAATATTCTGTTGAAAAGTTTGCGGAACAACTAAAAGCAATTGCTAAGGGTGAATATACAGCTCCTAGTACTGAAAAGCGGAAGCTTGGGACGATTGTCTTTGCTGCTGTCAACCTTCCTGTCTCAGAAATTCTGGATCTCCTAGACAATGTAAGTTAACAATAGCTGCTCTCTCGACCATACCAAACACTTTGACATCTGATTAGTTTTTCTAAGTTTTGTCCAGTTCTCAATACTTTAAAGGGGTATTCAGTAAGCAGACTATAATTAAGTGAATTGTAACAGCTCTAGAGTACAATAATTAGGACGT
This sequence comes from Misopates orontium, assembly GCA_946800315.1. Lineage (NCBI taxonomy): Eukaryota > Viridiplantae > Streptophyta > Magnoliopsida > Lamiales > Plantaginaceae > Misopates > Misopates orontium. Next base: position 562,004 of record OX326948.1, on the reverse strand, counting down.
CTATTAAGTTTTACTAGAATCCGACTTCCGCAGATTATTTAATCTATCAAGGATGAGGGTATTATATTGCCTCAGCAATTACTCCAACCCGCTGATAGCCTATGAAATACCACAATAGTGCATGGTGGCTAGTAGCAAAGCACCTTAATCCGAGGCTATTGAGGAATTACCAAATGGCCCCTTTTTCAACTATCCCACGACTCCCATGCCCGATTTCCTTTTTTACCTATAGATAGTCATTGAACTGTTTTAATTCTACACATGTTGCAGTTAGCTGGAAAGGACCCGACCATCGACGGTGTTCTCAAGAAAAGTAATTTAAAGAGTAGTCTTACTAAAGCACATGTGACTCTTGCTCACAAAAGAAGTCATGGAGTGGCCGCTCTGGCAAGTTACGGTCCGTATCTCGACCAAAATGTTCCTGTTTCTTTGACAGCACTATTATTCTCAGACAAGTTGGTGGCACTGGAAGCTGAGCCTAAGGAAGTCGGCGGAGAAAAAATAGTTGCAAGAAATGAATGGACGCATGTCACATTATGGACTGCTGAAAGAGTTCCAGCTAAAGAAGCAAATACCTTGCCGCATTTGTTCGCAGAAGGAAAGGCTGCTCGTGTTGAGATTAAGCCACCGGTTCAAATAACTGGAACTCTTCAATTCTACTGAGGTTTTTTCTTTCTTTTTCTTTGTCTTTTGTGTGTGTGTGTGTGTGTGTGGGTGGGGGGGGCGGGGGGGTATCTGGTGACGTTTTTGTAATTTCACAATCTTTTCATTTACTTGGTATTACGGTACTGGGAGAAATTTTGTAGCTTAGGCTTTATCCTTATTAACGAGAAATTGTTTCGGGCAATCACCATATGATGTCATGATGTATATTGTTATAGATATATGGTTGGGGGTGAGATTATGGAGAGATGAGTTTCTATATATAATTTATTCATCGCGAGAATTGTTGGGTTCGGATTTATCATTAAATTTTGATGTACACGTTGAAGAAAATGTATCTCAAAACGTTTGGGTTGAGAGCTAAATCTATTGTTTATGCCTCCCAATTCTCCGTTCCACAACAAGGAGGAGCTTTTGACAAATTATTCAAGCAAATTACTTGCATAGCAATTTTCGGGAGTAACGCATTACATGCTTATACAATTTCTATACAAGGAAATACAGTCTACTCGTCCAAACACAAAAGTGGAGTATATAGTTATTCGGACTCCATAATCAAACTTAATATCATGAAAACAAGTGTAGTCAACCCTTAATGTAATTGGAATTTGAACAGACATCACTGCTATCAGAACCCTTTTCTTTCAACTTGATTTAATCTTTGTAATGCATTGCACATGCGAGAGGTTGCTAGACCGGGTAGTTTGAACTTTGAAATCCTTAAACAGCATGTATAAATAGCTACCAAGAGACAACACGAAGCAGTACAATACGAAAAATAAGTTGGCTACGAATGGTGCATACCATGCCGACTGGACTATAACTAGCATAAACTATCAAGAATAAACGAGAAATCACAAATGGAAACTAGTAAAAGAGATGCAAAGTGTAATACGAATGGTTGCATACCATGCCGACTGGGCTATTACTAGCATAAACTATCAAGAATAAACGAGAAATCACCATGGAAACTAGTAACAGAGATGCCAAATGTAACGAACTTGGTAATCAGCTCCAGAAGATTCAAGTGTGATATTCAGTCAAGGCTGCTTTATTGCCAAAGTGGGTAAAATTGCCACAGCCTCACCACAGATTACGACAATCTCACCATCTTTGAAGCATGTGGTCGCAAATTTCACCCTGCAAGGCGGAAAAAGCCACGGCATCAACTCTTCAACCACGATGTGAAAATGGAAAAAGAAAAACAGCACAATTAAACATGCCAACTGCCAAAGTGAAGGTAATCGTTTTAACTTACAAGTATTTTTCTTTCAGTTGTCGAATGTTGTTCACCTGCACTTCGCCCATGATCTTATCTTCAACAAAAGCTGGCAACTTGAAATCCAATGTTTGCTTTAAATAAACAGCCCCCGGCTTCAATACAGATAAATATATTTGTCAATTACTTCAACGGCTTTTTGGCAAATACCCCCCCGTCATGCGAAAGAGGCAAAAAAGCCTTGCATTTTGAAAAAAGAACCAAAAGAAACTGGTGTTTTGCATCTTTTTTCTACAGGGTTTTTTGCCGCCTATTTTCTAAAAACACGTGGAGTTTTCTCGCCCCTTTCTCATGAACGCAGTGGTGTTGTAGCTCTTACATCAAACAAGGTATAACCATATTCACGACCTTTGAAGTTTGGTCTAATTACAGCTTCTATAGTCTGAAAAATTATAGAGAGACCTTGAGACCATCTTAGGCTTAATATTACACCCCTAAAGTTCACATACGTATATCACAAAAGCGCCATGATGTGGACACATCTACGTTCTCGACAGAACTCAAGGAGTGTCTTTGCAATCATTCAAACTTACGGAGTGTAAATGATTCTCTTAGAGTGGCCAGTTTAGCTAACATAATGTGATTACGGATGCTTCATTAGGCGCAGTTCACGCTACAATAGAATAAAAATACTTACAAAATGGGAAGCAATAATTTTAGGAAACAAGGAAGCAACTAGTATTCCCGGGACGATTACATCCGCAAAACCAGCACTTTTCGCGTGTTGAGGATCAAAGTGCAAGGGGTTATGATCATGTGTGAGTTTCGAGTAGTCCGTAATATCAGAACACGTGAATACCCTCGACTGCTTCAAACTGTCCCCAAGTTTGAGCACATTAGATGCTGATGAGGAAGAAGAAGAATATTTCAAAATGGAGCTCCACAATGGCCGTGAAGAACTCTGTGAAGCAAATTATCGAACACTTGAGATGCAGATTAATGAAACAACAAATAAACAATTAGCGATTTATTTTTATAGCCTTAATTTGTAATTTCGATTTTGACTTTGTTGCATTCGAAGATGGACTGAATCTTACCATGCCTGTTGTAGATTATTTGGGCTGAGTGTAGGAAAGGCGCCAAACCGGATATTTAATATTTTTAAAGCTTTAAAATGTGTTTTTTGTAATTATTTAAATTTTATTGAGATTTATAATTAGATGAAACTTATAGGGGATGTTTTTAAAATTGATCCTATATTTTATCCAAATATTGAATTCGGCCTTTTAATTAATTAAAACCCTCCAATTTCAATTTGGAACGTGCCATTTGTAGAAGTTTTTTTGTTTGTACCTTACCTTCTGCAAGTTTTTTATTTGACTCAAACAAAATTAAATAATTACACATACATTTGTAGAAGTTTTTTTTTTTTTTTTTTTTAATCCTCAAAGTTCTTAAATGTTTAAAACTTAATTGAAACAAAAGCATTAAACCACTTGTAGCATTGTTTTTTAGGAGGTATGGTACTATGCCTTGGATTGCACTTTGCCTTCTATTTTTTACTTTTGACAACTTACCTTTTATACTATGGAAAAATAAACACTTTGCTTCAATAGATTGGAGGGTTTACTGCATTAACCCATAATTATATGTCATATTTTTCAAACTTTATAAGGTGCTTCCCAACTTCTCTTTCATACTTCAAGTAGTGTTTATCTTAATTCTTAACTATTGACATTTTATAATTAGATAAGACTTAAAGGGAGCAGATATGTAGTTATCCTAAAAAAGAAACTAAATAGAGTTTTTACTTCAAAAGTCGGTTCACGTTAACAAATTATCATTAATTTTTAAAAAGATCGCTACCCAAAATCTCTCATTTCTCCTCAGAAAATTCTCAACAAAATCTCACACATGTATGTCATATGAGCTCATACGTGTCTTTGTATAGATAAAATCTCTAAATCTTTTGATGGGTTTTGTCTACAAGAACTAAAAATGTAATCTTTTTATATCTCTGATTTATTATTTTGCTGATCATTTTTGGGTGGATTTTTTTAGTAGCTTTACTGAATTTTGAACTTGTTTCAGTAATATTGCTGTGTAATTTCTTTCTGCATTATTCTCTTGAATTTTGGATGATATTCAGTTTTAATGTTATTTGTTTTTGATATTGTTAGAGCCAGTTGATGTACTTGTATATGTTCTCATCTTTGATTGTGTTGTTATCTTATTGTTGATACTGAACCTGCATTAGAAGATTTTGGTTGGTGTTGATAGATACTAGTGAAGGTACTTTGTATATCTGATTGTGCAGTTAAAAGAAATGTAGAACATTATGAACAACTCTGATTAAAAGATATGGAGCTTAAGTGAACTGGTCTGATTGTAATTACATTACAGACCCTGAGGTGATTGTCAGTTAATAGCTTATGTAACTAATTCATGAGATGCAAGTGTGTTCTAGTTAGTACTAGGAAGAATTCTTGCTTAGATAGATTCAGTTTCCGAGTTGAAGAATTATAAACTGTCATTTTACGGTCATGGAATTCTTGCATCGTTTGATCGTCTAGAGATGGTTTGTAAATTGTTTCGTAGAGTTTGCAGTGATCTGTTCTTTCTGACTTTCCGTTTTTTTTTTTTAAAATTAACCTCGTCCGTTTGCTACTTTAAGCATTCTAATTGTTCTGTGCAGTTGTTCTCTCTTTGGACGATTGCGTTATTTTCCTCGAGTATTAGTAAGTTAGAGGTCATATGCACTGAATGGAACCGTGATGTCAATTCCTAGTACATCTGCTTTCGCATTGCAGTCAGGATACACAGAACAGAGTGCAATACATTTGGCGATCTCAAGCATGAATCCGTCTATACCTCTTCCCCGCAAAAGTTGGAGTTCCTTGCAGGGTCCCGTGGCTATTCTCTGGGACATGGAGAACTGTCCCGTGCCAAGTGGTGTACGCCCCGAGGATGTTGCTGGTAACATTAGGATGGCCTTGCGAGTGCATCCCGTTATTGATGGAGTCGTTACATTATTTTCTGCATACGGGGATTTTAATGCCTTTCCGAGGCGACTAAGAGAAGGTTGCCAGAGGACAGGTGATGGAAATCAAGAAAATTTGTAATATTTTCCTCACATTCTTCTCATGCTCCTGTCATCCTCCTCTCAACTTCTCTATTATTTACTATCTATCAACAGGTGTCAAACTCGTAGATGTGCCAAATGGGCGAAAGGATGCAGCTGACAAGGCAATTTTAGTCGACATGTTCCTTTTCGCTCTCGACAATCCTCCACCATCATCCATAATGCTTATCTCCGGGGATGTTGACTTTTCTCCTGCTCTCCACATTTTGGGTCAGCGAGGATATACAGTAATCCTTGTTATTCCTGCTCGTGTCGGGGTTTCATCTGCTTTAAGTAATGCCGGAAGGTTTCTCTGGGATTGGCCTAGTGTTGCTCGTGGAGAAGGCTATGTACCTCCTGCTCGAGCCTTTGTACCTTCTCGTTTAAGTCCAGCGGAGATTGGCGGGGTTTTGATGAGACACGAGAGTAGTGAAAGTGTGGAAGATCAGAATGAAGAGGAATCAATAGTTTATATGGGGGTCTCAAAAAGATGTAATAACGCAATAGTTCAATGTGGCTCAGACGATATTCCAGCGGGCAATCGTTCTTTTGTTGACCAAAATGATTTGACTTTGGTTCAGCCCGGAGATCTAAATGGTCTAAAAGGACAACTTGTGAAGTTACTTGAACTTTCAGGCGGCAGTTTACGGCTCAAGCGTCTCACGGCAGAATACAAGAAACTTTATGGGAGGAACCTGTGTGTTTCTGAATATGGCTCCAAAAAGCTTGCGAGTCTTCTTGAGAAGATAACTGATGCCATTGGTGTAAATGGAAAAGGGAAAAAAAGGTTTGTCAGTCTCCACAACTCAAACTCTATACCAGTTGGTCCTCCAGTTATTTTGGCAAGAAAGGATATTATGGAAGGGAAAAAAGCTCCGGAAGATAGCAATGACAAAGTAATAACCGGAGCAGGATCCTCAGATGACGAAAGGGTGGTTGTTGGGGAAAACGGTAATACTGAAGGAGGCAATGAATTTGATTTGGAAAAGACAGATCGTTCTCAATTTATTGAACGAAATCTTGACAAGTTTAAATGTGAGCTTCAAGAGATATTGGTTAGTTATTCTTGTCGACTTTCTCTCTGTTGCTTGGAGGTAGTATACCAACAAAAATACAAAAGAAAACTGGATTATTTGAGCCTTGGTGTGAATCGTCTGGAAGAACTGATGGAGAAGGTGAGAGACGTCGTGGACCTCGTGGTTCTGCAAGAGGATCCAGTAAGTAGAAGGAAATTTCTTGTAGCTGTTAGTGGCTAGTAAGAAAGTTCATGTTTCCCGTGTTTGCCATTTCATCGCCTGAAACCTAGTTTTTTTGTGTTGGACGAGGAAATGCGGCAGGTTTCGTGATTCATCTACTGTATAAATGTCATTCTAGGTTTAACTATTTACTTCAAATTTCAAATGCAGCAAGAATGTTGTATTTGTTTGACAGATCAAAGTTTATGTACATTAACTTTGTTTTAGTTATTGACTTATAACATCAGAAGATGACTAGTGTATCTCTAAGTTATTTTTGCTTGCCATGTGAGTCTATGGGTAAATGTTATTTTCGTATTTACATGGGAATTAGTCCAACCTTGTGACTATCAGAAATATCAAGGCTGTTTCTTTCATCTTCAAGTTTTCTAGTAATTGCTCACGCTGAGATTCAAGATCGATTTTGAACTTGACAAGAAAGGATTCTCTTTTCTTCCATCAGCTTCCTCAAGTGAGCCTTTCAAGGTTTCACCCGAACGAGCAATCTCCTTTAATAAGTGGACATCTTGCTGAAGAGCTTTCTTTACAGTATATGAGTCTAATGTAAGCCTTCTGATTATCCTCTTGATTGTTGCTATATTATTTCGCTGATCCTTTTCTGGCCCGATTGTTGAGTAGCTTTACTGGATTTTGAACTCGTTCAATAATATTGCTCTAGAATTTCTTTCTGCATTTACACTCTCGAATTCTGGATAGTATTTTTTGTTAGTTAGTTAGTTTGTTTGTTAGAGCCAATTGATATAAGAATGATTATTTTGATGCTATTATCCATCATGTTGGTAAGGGTATTCAAGAATTGTGACACTGAACCTGCAAAGGGAGATTTTGGTTGGTGTTTGTTTATAAATACTAGTGAAGGTACTTTGAATATCTGTGTTGCTTGGCTCACATTCAGTTTCAAATTCTGTATTTGCACCGGATTCTTTTTTTTTTTCTACAACATCTGCAATATGCCTTTAACCTCTTCTCACTTTATACTCCCATCCTCTCAAAAGGATTCAATGCAGAGGTAATGAAATTAGTTAGAGAAACACAGTGTAAATCTTCAATTTCATCATTGTTGATTACAGAGTTAAAGGAGTGAATATATTCAATTTAACCCCAAAATATCAATCACAACACCAACATCGGATGTAAATAATAACTAGTTACAGAGTTAAAAAGACTGAAATAATAATCTATTTCTTTATATAATTGAGTAGAAGTAACACCTAACATTAATTAAAGTGAGCTTTTGAATTTGGTTGACGCATCGGAACTCTTCAATTCAATAGACTCAGAATGGTATCAAAGGAGCAGCCTCCAAGGACCGAATGTTCAGCAATCACCGGTTCAATTTTGCGTGCGAGTTCTGCATAAATCAAGTCAGTTAAAAAGATTAGGGCAGTATGGAGGACTCTCGAAGGGCCTGATATTTGTCAGTTAGAAGAGTTTAGAACATTGTATATGCGAAACAGCAGTCATTAAAATTCAAATAAAAGTATTAAAGAGAGAATTTCATATTCGCATTGGAAATCACATGATAACAGCAAATAATAACACATAAACCAACATCATAAAACTTCAATGTCACACTAACTCGAAAGAAAATGCAATGTGGTAAAACAAAATATACTTATTGTAAGCCAAGCGAAAAATAACAAGAAGGTCGGATGGGGAGGGGTGGATAGAGGGAGGAAGAGAGCATACCTTGATCCTCTGACCACAACCGTTGCACGAGTTGAGCTTTTAGGGGAAGTCAAGAGCAAGTTCTTGATTTCAATCTTTGGCATCGATGGTTTACGAGAAACGAAGACAAATAATGTCTCAAGGTTGACTGCATTCTTCAGCACCGACTTAGCCAATTCTATTTGTTCCTCCGTGCCTCCAAACTCAACCAATTCTATGACCTTGAGGCGAGAAGCAATACCCGCTGGGAACAATTTCAATCTCTCCACTTGGAAATACTGAAAAAGAAAGTAACTTTAGAACCACAATTGTACTAAGTAATCAATTTGCTTTCGCGTCTTTGGCTTACCATGCTTGTAACGGAGAGGGATTCAAGAGAAGGCATCACTTGAAGCAACTTCATCAACATCTCTGTGTCTTCTAATCCATAGTCGAATTCAAGTTGCTTCAGCCGATTGAAGCAGGGCAGAGGAAAGTCAGTGTTGGATTTTGTAAGGGCCTTGAAAATAATAAAATCAGATTATCAATAATCAAGCCAAAACATTACGCAATTATTTACAAAAAACGTTAACAAAAAGAAGGTGCTTTCAGACTACTAAGCGTTAACCTTAATGACTTCGCTTGACAGTTTCAAATAGTTCAGAGTTTGAAATCTTTTCAGTATTGCATGAGCTCTAAACCCCAGAGAACCGCCTGATCCTCTATAATTGTCAAGAACTGCATTGGAAACCGATGGTGCAGCAAGAACATAGTTATCTAGTGAATCACGACTTTGAAACTCTTTAAGCTTTGGTGCATCAATCTTGATAAGATAATTACTCGACCTAATAGGAGCAGCAGCCACGAATCTAAGCAGTGCGGGAGCATTGATTTCAACAGATTTCTCACCCACCCATGCGCAACCACTTAGTTCCAATTCTTCTAGAGCCGGTAATAATACTTTGCTAGTATTATAAACTTCGTTGCTCGGTAGATAAACCCCATGACCAAGATGTAAGCTCTTGAGGTTGGGTAAACAATTCTTCATAAGGGATATAATTAAAGTGCAATGTGAAACGAGCTTCAACTTTGTCAATGATCTGCAATTGTATAGCTCGCTGACAAATGTATTGCCCATACATTGATATGTTTTTATCTCTAAATTTTGAACGCCACGCATTAGAATACGAGCTATGCATCTTTTCAGGTACTCGGAGTCCAACTTTATGGAAGACGAGAGGCTAAAACTCTTTATTCTCGAATTTTGAGTTAAATGCAGTACTCTCTCTACGTAGCTAGCGAAAGCTTTATTCTTTATCTTCCTACGCAAAGATGTACCTTTACAATCGAGTTGAATGTTGGAAATAGACGTCCACTTGTATTCCCAATCTTTTGACAAAACAGATGTTCGCATGGCATCTTTCGTGGACAAGCCGGACAGAATTTGGCCTATAACACCGTCTGGTAAATTACTGATCCGATCTTCACCACCTCCATCCATGAATTCAGTAAAACAAACAAAAAAACCTTACAACAATTGGACAAAAATCAAAAGCTGTATAAAATAGTATGAGAGGCTGAGCAGTAATAAAAGAGTATTTAAGGATGGTCTTTTTAAAACGAAAGGATGGAAACAAATTCTTCTCCTGCGTTAATTTGTTTTGAGCTTAGGTTGACTGTTACGACCCCAATTCTATTATCACAAGCCCAGCACTCCAGGCCCGTTTGCAGTAAAGAAAAATCCATATGTTGGGCCGGGCTGCTGATCATAAAATGTGATCCAGAGTCCAATTAAGTATCTATGTAAAAATTAATTCTAATTATGTAATTATCTTTTATTTCAATTTAGTAATTATCTTTTAATTCCAGTTTAGAGGAAAAACATAAAATAATAATAATAATAATAATAATAATAATAATAATAATAATAATAATAATTGCAGAAATTTAGTTATTGAAATGATGAAATCTTTAATTCTCATCTTTAATTTGTGGAATCCTTGTTCTATTAGATATCATATATGTACATCAATTAAATGTTGATATATATCCTTGATTTTTCCTTGTGCTTGCGTTGAGAAACTGAAGTGTACGTCATAATGAATATTACAATGTCATGCTAGGATTTTGTTTAACTAATAGAAGAAACTATTGAAATGCAGAATCTTCCTCATCCTTTTATCCATTGAACTCTTTTTCCAAAATGTTATCTGGCCACTTCAAGCTCTGAGCTTTTCCATCAAATAAACATTAACCCCAGTAGATCAAAATCGAAACAATTGCTCGTATCGTCCTCTGTTAAAATTATAGTAGGTAAGGAATACTGTCAGAGATGTTCGGTTAAATTGATGGAACATGACTAGGGGACTGAGGAGAGCCAGTTTCCAGAAGAAAGCTACGACTGCAATATGACCTCGACGTGCTTGAAGAAGAAGCTAAACACCTACCGTCCCCACTAAAAAACAAGTTCTTCCCTCTACTGTTCCTTCCCCGACTTTCATTCCCTTCAAACTCTTCATCCTCTACTGCTTCAATGAACCCGTTTTGCAGTGGATCCGCACTTTCATACAAAAGCCTGAGAACTTGCTTAATGGAAGGTCTCTCCTTCCCTTCGCTCTCAGTACACCATCTTACAATCGCCACCGTGGTTTGAAGTTGATCAAAGTCGAAAGCATTTCCAAGAGTGGGGTCCACTAGCTCAGTTGTTCTCGATTCTGAAGATAAAAAGATTTGAGACCATTCGACTAAGTTCTTGTTATCTTGTATTGCTCGTCTTCCTGTAATAAGCTCTAGTAAAACGACTCCATAACTGTAAATGTCGCTCTTCTCTGTTAGCTCCTGTGTTGTTACATATTCGGGATCCATATAACCTGAGAATATTTGAATCTTTAGCATCTGTGACATATTGTATGAAAGTTTGAATCTTTTGGGATATGGCTTACCTGGAGTTCCCCGTATATCTGTGTTTACAGGTTCGAAGCTAATGGAGCCGTTTGTAGAAGCATGTACTAGGCCAAAATCAGCAACCTATATGAGCAAAGTAAAATAAGGAAATTTTAATTCAACTATTGATTTATTCTCATTTCAAAGCATAACTAGAAGTTAATGTTCCGGTAAAAGAGAAGATACCTATATATAATCAAAGAGCTGATATACTTTGGATACGAGTAGTTAAGTGCACTCATTACCTTTGCGACAAAATTTTCATCCAGTAATATATTGCTCGACTTGATATCTCTATGGCACAAAGGTGGATCACAATAAAAATGGAGATATTCCTGAAATGTCAGCCAGACTCAACTTTTAAATTTCTCCTGTGAGTGGATCGATACATAAACTAGATCGGCAAAATCCTGGGATTTACCAATGCATTTGCCACATCAATCGCAATTTGGATTCTTGTACGCCAGCTCAGAGGAGTTGTACCTGGTGCTGGATATAAATAATCAGGCATTTAGCAGACCATATTAGAAACGCTTGCTTCACTTTGTAGTCATTTATATTGAAAAGATAAAGAAGAAAAATCTTGAACATACTGTGAAGATGATCCTTTAAGCTTCCATTTGCCATAAATTCATACATTAGAAACCTGTTACACAAGAAGTTCAATGGGTGATTATTTCTCTCGTGATAAGTTAAATGTGCACATAGTTTCAGACTCAGAAAAGACAATGAATATGGAAGATGCACAAATATATTTACCTCTCATGCCTCTCTACACAGAAGCCTCTTAGAGTAACAAGATGACGGTGGTGTAGTCGAGCAAGAAGCTCTAGTTCTCTGCAAAAATCATCTTTCGCCTGCTCTGAAACTTTACTCATCCGCTTCACCGCTGCAACTAAACCATCCTGAAACTCAGCTTTGTACACTATACCGAATCCTCCCTGTCCAATAATGGAGCTAAAGTTGTTTGTAGCTTTCTTCGTCTCTTTGTAGCTGAATTTTCTGAACATACAGGAAGGACCTTCAAGTATTTTGTATAACATCCAACAAAATATTAGTATATATATGATTAACTTCATATATATTAGTTCAGAATGCTGAACCAAAATGAAACTCGAGAAGAAGAAAAAAATACCATCTTGAAATTTTTTTGCAGCTTTAGGAGAAGTCTCGTTATTTGCATCGGTGCCCTTTAGCTCTCTGTTTTTTCGACGGATAAGAAGAATCAGGATAATCAGCATTGCAATAGCAGAGATTGTGACTGCAATAGCAATGCCTGGAAGCATTGTGAGGTGGTAGGGACGACGATTTTCATTTGGATTCATGCTAAGAGAAAGCTGAGAAGGGCTAGTAGCAACTGGTGGGTTAGGAGATGCCTGAGGTGGAGATAAAGATGGGGATGACCCTAAAATCGCACACAAAAATTGAGAAAAGTTAGTGCTTCATCATTTGTTATAGGGATATTACCATCTCCTAGTGTATGAATAAGAGCAGAAAACACCACTTCAAAGTTAAAAGAACATTGGATATGGACTCCCCTGAAGTTTGAATAATTTGACAATCGTAACTATCTCGGTTAAGTTTCATGTCCATTTCCTAAATATTTAATGAGGATAAATGATCGAAGTCCCATTTGAAAAAAAGACAGATCAATGAGTAGTTCTAGAAAATAAGTAGAGATATAAAGAAAACACACGTCATGAAACAGAGCTACTTTTACCAATAGGCATACCTGGAGGAGTGATTAGCCCTTGAACCCCAAAGAAACAGCTAGCAATATCAATAGTCGACACATAATCAACTTGGCTAGCAATAGCCGTAAAAGTTGCATCTCTACAGGTACTCAGCGTCACATTAGTTACAGGCCCCAAAAGATTCCGAAGATACAAAATACCCGCATTCAAGCACTTTCGACAAGTATTTCCCCCTGACAGAGGCACCCTGCAACTTTCAGCAACATTACTGAAGTCCGGAGACAGACGCATTTGGGTAACGGTTGATCGACTTTGGCATTCATAATTTACCGATATTTTTGTCCCAATGCCACAGAAAACTGTCGCGTTTCTTGTTACGCCATAAAGTTGGAGTGTTTTAGATATGGAACGGAGGCAGATATCAGATAAATCCGAGGTAACTCCCAAGTTACTAGTTGCATTTGCATAACGGGAGACAGAAACAGCAATAATAGCATTGATGTAACGGCAACATTTGTTTCTGTCTTCGTTATTTGAGCACAAGGAGGCAGCCAGCGTGAAATTAGACCCGGTCAAGTGCAGGGGACACTCTGTAAAAGTTGGAGAAAGTGAAACAAAATGACAATGTGGTCATTACAATTGATACACTTAAAATGTATCCACAAGGTTGTGGAGTTTATCTTCCTTCACTAATAAACATAAACGTAAAGAATGTGAACTATATCAAACCCTAACTATGACTAGGTGGCAACATCATTTTGCACATTACTCACACAAATTAAAGAAAATTGATGTTTTCTTGAGCACAACATCAAGAAAACATCAATTTTCTTTAGTTTGTAACAATACATAAATAAATTCCTCTAATGCATTGCAAATTGCAACACAAACATGCTTCTTCCCAAAATTTGCCAAACTACAAACTTCAAAAGCTAACATCTTAATGAAATTAACAATTAACACCAACCCACAGCTCCCCAAATGACCCCAAAGCTAACTACAAGATGCATATGCCAATTAAACTAAAAACCCACCAATAAAGTTACAATCTTTACTCATTTCTCAAACCACAAAACAAAACAAAAAAACCACCCAAAATGCACACAAAAGCAAGTCCCAGATTCCCAAAAAGAAAATAAATAAAATAAGATTAAAGGGTCTCACCAGTAGCTGCCATTGTTAATGAGAACTTCAGTTGAAGAAAGATGAGTGCTGCTAAAAGACCAAGAAATGCTGCTGCTGCTGCCATGGGCAAGCTGCCGAGGTTTTAGCTGTAGTTGTGTTGTAGACTACACTTACATTTGGTTTGGTCTTGCAAGTTAGTTCCTTAATAAGTTCACGTGTGTTGTTTTGTGACTTCAATGTAAAAATGTGAACTTTCTTATGGGTTTTATTAGTTTCATTTCATTAAAGTCTATAATACTTTCCCTAATTCCCTCACAATTTCCAATATGGAGGCCATGACTAAAACCGTCTTTTGTTCTAAAATGGCGTGTCATTCGATTAATTTTATTTTTGTCTAACTGATAGATTAATATCATGTACGTGTTAATTGAAAAGTTTTAACATTTAAATACTAATTTATTCTATCACTAGCAACGAGCGATGTATGTATGTTCTAAGTTTAACTGTGGAGAACACATCAATCAATACCAGTACATAAGCTACTAATTCTTGTGTCAATTTTATATTAAGTCATATATATAATTGTATTAAGATTTCACAATGAGTTATATACACCGTCTAATACAAAAGAATTAAATTGAGTATAACGGGGCAATCAATATATTACTGATAGAGTTATATCATATGTAATAATTGTGAAACAAAGATCCAAATTATTATTTCTCTAACCTCCCGCCCATGTATTATTGTCTCTAGCAAATTATATCTTAATTTAAATTTGTGACATAGAAAGCAACACATCAACGAACAAGAATGGGACCGGCGATGAATGCTTCTTCAACTTAGTAACGGTGTTTATTTAGGTTAAGGTTACATATCTCTTCTTGATTTTGGTCCACAAACTTTTCCTTTTGTGGCATGTGGGGACAAAAAGGCTGTAAATCACTTTACATATTATATTCTCGAAATAGAGTCAAATTTTATCAATAACTATTTGAACATTTATGCACCTTCATTTTTGAACCAACATAATTATCAGTCGTGATAGATTTTACCCAATTAATCTGAGTTTCTAGCGACAAATTCAAAACCCCACAAAAAGATTTATAAATCTTGGAATATCTAAACGAGGCCCGTGACACTGACGTGCAATACTTATTGTGCATTTGATGGTAGCAATATTCCCAATTGCAACTCATTTTCTTTTATTTTCTTCTGCTCAAAAGTGAGGCCCCGTGATGTGAAATGGTTGTGATTGGGTCAGGACAGACAGATTGGAACATGGGCATGGGTTCTCTTTGGATATCTTTAACCAACTTTTGATCTTTTTATGCACAAAAATGCTCAAAGGCTCAACCAAAAAGCATCCCTTTACTCATTTATATTTCACTTTTTTATCTTTAAAACACGCAAAAAGCCATTTTATTACTATTGTAAATGAAGAGTTAGCGTACATGGAAATCGGGATTGGGAGCAACATAAAGTGATAAAACATGTATTGGTACATGAAGTATACAAAGCCAAAAAGAATAAAGTGAATATCATGCAGAACTCCTTAGTTGAGTTCTCGGTAGCAAAACAACCTGTCACGTGTATGAAACTAGTCAATAGCCCAGAATCATGCCACAATGACGGAGCATAAACAATGAGTCGATGTTGCACTAACAATGAGTCCGTCACGAGAAGCCCAAAATTTCACTTGATGTGGTGGTGCGGGCCACACCAACCTCCGCAAATTGGTGAATTCATTGTGTCAAAACGTTCATTAGAGTGTTACAAACATAGAATAAGAGCGAAGCGAAATTTTATATATTGATAACAAGATATGAACACTAAATTCATATAGCTTTACAAATTTTTATTTTAATACTTTGGTTTTTGATTTTCGGAATATGCAAAATGATGAATTGATGTAAATATTAAGGGACCGGCATTAGTTTATCTTCGTTAGGCCCAATGGGCCATTAGAGAAAATTTTGAAATAAAAGCCCATGTTTTCTTTAAAGGCCCAAAGTATAAAATTACTAGCCTATTTAGTTGTCTCATAAGAAATGGACTTATTAAGCAAAGCAAGTAATGTAGGCTCAATAAATCAGAATAATCGTGTCGATGAGGCCCAATAACCTTATTTTGATGAAGCAGGCCCCATAGGCTCCAAAATAAGCATGGGTTGATTGATTTTCTCTGGCCCAAATTTGGCCCCCTTGAACGGTAGGGGTAGCTTTCAGAATTTATTGATGACTCAACTGAAATCTGACAAGCCAAGCTACATTAAAACTTCAATTGCAGTGATAGACTCGATGAAGTTTTAGTTTTACTATCAAAAAGTAAATGGAGTGGAAGAACAAACTACCGTAAATTATACAAACTACCCCTAATGTATTGAAAATTATACAAACTACCCTAATTTCATGTTTGACGTTATACTTACCCCCTACGCTATTAATATCTAACAAGAAAAGATGAGACCAACAAGATTTTACGTCAAATTCCAAAACACCCTGTATCAATTCTTCAAGACCAAAATACTCATGGGGAGGTAATTGTTATTTTTAAATTGTCTATTATTTAGGACTTCTTAATGAAAAGTTAGATAAAATGAAGTCGTAATCTTGATAATATTGAGGAGTTTGTGTAGTTTATCCGAATTAAGATAAAAACTTAATTGCATAATTACTATAAAAAAAGAAAGGAAAAACTCAATTTCAGTTTCACATTTAAAGAAGTTTGAAAGATGGAACAATCCAAATTCAGAAGCTACGTCAAATCTTGGCTCCTTGTATGTTGCTTGGAAGGATTGCGTATCGTTTTCTTGCCTTTACTCTTTCTATTCTGATAATGATGCATGTCAGTTTAACTCGAATACTTAAATTTTTATGTACACTCGATCGAATTATTATAATATCAAATACTTGGTGCATGTGACTATATATACTTGCAATAATTTCATCACCATTTTACTTATAGTTTCTCTCTCACGTATATAATATAATACATAGAGTAATTTCAATTTGCCTATTATTATTATTATTATTATTATTTCAAATCATATGTGGTAATTCCGAATAACCAACAATTAGACATAATTAAATGATATTTTTATTAGAAAATGCTTAATTGCAGTGATAAAGATAATAACAACTGTAATCACAGCTCCCATGCCGTCATGCGAGTTTAATGAATGTTTTCGCCATTAAGTAGCTCTCTCTCTCTCTCTTTCTCTCTCTCTAACTGAAATTTCGAAAAGCATACGGAAAATTATCATTGCCGTTTTTAGAGAGAGAAAGCTCTCTTCGTTATCTCACCTCTTAGTAAAAAACACAGTTCAAAATTTCACTCACACAAATGCATCTATAGCTCTGTTTTTTTTTATCTCTTCAATTTTTCACTGTGCAGATTCGGATTTGAGATGAGATTCTACGTATCGGCTCTGTTCTTCACGTCTTTTCTCTTCTTCGCTTGTTCCGTAGCTCTGAAGGTGAGTCATGTGCTTCTCGTGCTCGTTTTTTTCATCGCAAAAACTCACTTGTTATTTAACAGTACGATTTTGTTTTGTTTTTTTGTCGCATTTGAGCGGTTTACAGGAAGGAGAAACGTGCGTATCGAACAATTTCTGCGACGCAGGGCTACATTGCGAGACCTGTATGGCTAACGGCAACGTCAGGCCGCGGTGTACGCGAGTTCAACCGATTGATTCTCTCTCTAAGGTTTTATGTATGCAGTTCATTTTTTGTCTGTAGTACTGTGTTTATTGGCGATTTTTTAGTGTTGAATTTGTTGCTAGTTTTGATTAATGTGTGGTGATTACGATTGTACGAGCTTGTTCATTGTTGTCATTTGTGTAACGAGTTAGTTGAAAGTGTTGAGATGAAATAACTAGTCGAACGTACCGATCAATTTGATTATCTAAGGTTCTGTGCAGTTAATGTTATCTGTGGTGTTGTGTTTATTGGCAATCTCAGTGTTGATTTGTTGCTGATTTGGATTAATGTGTTGTGATTATGATGGTATGGACTTGCTGATTATTGTTGCTTAAAGCAATTAGTCTAGTGGACTTGTTAAAATGCTTAAAATCATTTAAAAACAGTTGACTTACCTAGTCAAACGTACGTTGTTCAGTGCACACCAGAAGAATTTGCTTGTTTTTCTGTGACTTAGTGGTGATTAAATTTGATTTGCTTGTGTTCTAGGTGAAAGGGCTGCCGTTTAATCGGTACTCATGGTTAACCACACACAATGCTTTTGCTAGATTGGGGGAGAGGTCAGCAACAGGAAGCGTTATCTTATCTCCACAGAATCAGCAGGACTCCGTTGCAAATCAGCTCAAAGTAAGGCTTTAATTTTCTTTTCTTTTTTTTCATCTGTGTCACTATATGTTGCTGAATTGAATTTATCGTGCTTTTTTAACTTTATATGTGCTGTTGCCAGAAAATACGGGTTTGGGGGTTGTTGGGGTCGTGTGGTTGTCAACGATTGTTCTCGCTGTTTCTATGTGTCTTATGTATGAATGTTTGTTATGATTTGTTACAATACTTCATTAAGTATTGTTTAACTACTAACACTTGCACTTTTGCCCGAAGAAAAGACAGAGATATCCTCGAAGTACGACTTGATTAGTATCACAGCATGGCAATGATATTATAAACTATGAAAACTAGAACTTATTGCTATCAGCACATGGGTTGCATTAGAATAGTTAAGTATTAGAATAATCAAACCAGCATGGTTGAATTTGTTTTCTAAAGTCAATGTTCTCATTAGTGACAACTTTGGCAGCTTTAAGAATGACTACATCTGAATAATTCATGCTAAATTCACTACTAATATCTTTATTCTTGAAGAATCTGAGACTAGATTTAAGAACTTATCAAGTTGAGGACCATTTCAAAGCGCCATTTTCGAACTGGGACAGCTTCATATTCGAAATTCTTTAGTCCCTCAGTGCAACGGGCCCTACTGCTGAAGCATGCTGAAATTCAGATTACAAACCTTGTTGCATAATTTCTATGGTTTAAGTTTCTGCTTCGTACATAGTTTCTATGTGCTTCTATTACGGACGCTATTAGCAATGATTACAATTTCACACTTTGCATTTATATATCAGCACTTAAACTCAGTTTGATATATTGCTGATGGTTTCTGTGTGCACATGCATCCAGAATGGTGTTAGAGGCTTGATGCTTGATATGTATGACTTCAACAACGATATCTGGTTGTGCCACTCATTTGGGGGAAAGTGCTACAACTACACAGCATTTGTAAGTATGTAAAGGCTCTTGCAAATATTCTTATGATGGGCTAGTTTGCATCAAGCATATAAATAGGTTATTTGGTACCTAAAAGGATATTTCAGAGACTTTCCTCAACGTACATTGTCCGTCTACGTTTCAAATGCATGACTATTGTTCTGTTAGCTTGTACATCTAAATTATTTAATTATAATCTACTGAATTCTGCTTCCCATCCCAGCAACCTGCCATAAATGTTCTGAAGGAGGTCCAGGTGTTTCTTGTAGCAAATCCATCTGAAATAGTCACCATTATCATCGAAGACTACGTTACATCTCCAAATGGTCTCACAAAGGTCTTTAACGCTTCTGGTTTGAAACAATTCTGGTTTCCAGTATCTAGAATGCCGAAAAATGGTGGAGACTGGCCAACTGTTGATGATATGGTCAGGAAGAATCAGCGTTTAGTAGTGTTCACTTCTAAAGCTGCTAAGGAAGCTTCAGAAGGGATTGCCTATGAATGGAGATACGTAGTAGAAAATCAATGTAAGCCTTCCTCCTCTCTAGATTTTCTTAGGTAATACTGAACTCATCAATCATCGCTCTATTGGATTGTGAATTTGCAGATGGTAATGGTGGGATGGTAGCCGGATCATGTCCTAACCGCGCAGAATCACCTGCAATGAACGTAACATCAAGGTCCCTTGTCCTGATGAACTATTTCCCAGATAATCCTGACGTTGCAACAGCTTGCAAACACAATTCAGCCCCATTGATTGCTATGATGAACACGTGTTATAAAGCGGCTGGCAAAAGGTGGCCTAATTTCATTGCAGTTGATTTTTACAAGGTATTTTCTTTATCTTTCACTATCCCATGCCAATCAACTGGTAACTGAAAGAAACATGATATGTTCTTTAACTAAACATTTAAATTTTGGATGTAATTCTTGTAGAGAAGCGATGGTGGAGGAGCACCTGAAGCAGTAGACACGGCAAATGGTCAGCTGGTTTGTGGCTGCCAAAGTATATCATCTTGCAAGGTTCGCCAATTTCAGACAAGGATCTATCTCGTATAGTATTTTACAATATTTCAATCTCCTTATGCTTTTAAAACAGATGTTCCTGTCTTATTGAAGTGTATGATTGATCGATCCTTTGGTGCAGGAAAACATGACTTTTGGAGCATGCGAAGTACCTCGGGCTGGCATTGCTCCTAGTGCAGCAGTGAAAAACGGAACCAGTTCCGGGAACTATGTTAGCAGACCCATCCATTTGCTATGGACGCTTAGCGCACTCTTTGTGGCAATCCTGTCGTTTTGAATCAAATCTTCTAACACTACTGCGGGTTTTATTTCGAACCTTCCAAAGGAAAAATAGGTCTAATATGACATCTTAGAAAGAAAAATCAAGGAACCTCGATACAGCAACTGATAAATTGTGATGGGTAGTGCTTCTGTTGAGAGAACTTGTTAATGCAGCTTGCTTGATGTAGGTGGCAGTGTACAATTTGACGCCTTCTAACAATTTGTGTGTGTGCGAGTGAGAAACAATTAGAACTTAGAAGGCGTCAAATGGATATCCTGGAATAGTTCATGCTTTTCTTTTGCAATTTGGATTAACGATTTACAATGGTCACTAAAGCCCAATATGTTTTTGGGCCTTCACCTGCGGTCTATTTACAATGGTCCAGTCCAATTTAATTGGACATTGGGCCCATTAAAGTGACATTTAAATTTATCTTATCAAGCCCGTAAACGAAATTAGGTCCGGCACGGTACTAGCTCGAAGATAATGTAAGATAATAAATTATTAAATCTAGAATAATTAAGAGAAACAAGATTCTTATAACATAGTACAAACAATTTAACTATTGGATAGCACAGGGCTCAAGAATCTGCAGTGCTAGTAAATTTTGTAAGTTCCAAAGTAGATAACATGTCAAACCTGCAGGAAACCCAATTTTATTAATCACATTAATCAAAACTAATGCATTCATCATTTGAAACAAAGCCATGGATTAACTATTAACAATGAATAATCCCTTTTTGTTAGGGAATTAATGTCGGGGAATCTGTTCGTCGCTCGTGAAGTGCGACCAATACACAGAGAAGAGAATATTTATGATTATTTAGTGTTTACAGTTTACATTGTACGATAATCAGTAAAAAAAAGGTGATTAATAAATTATTTCGAAACTTTGACAAAGTTGCAGCACAATGTACTGCTGCGTTCATACTTGCAACAAAACAAAAGAATCAAAAAATGGCTTATCCAGAATCCACAGATTTTGGATAATCATAGACAAGCAAATCAATGTATATCCTATATTGGCGTATTTATAATAAAATAGACTTTTGGAAAGTGATTTTCCAGTACTTGTTATATATGGGACTCACCATAAAAGAAAAAAAAAAAAAAAGGAAAACCTACCGTTGATATTATAACTTCAATGGCGTAAATCAAACTTTTCACGATAAATTGTTTGATCCGTCCTAGTTATTTTGATAGTATTTGCCCAATTGATACATACGAGGGAATCAATGTTGAACTTATTGAATCCTTAGCAATATCATGCGAGGACATCTCATAAAAGCCCGTCTAATTGTTCATCAACATAGTTACAACTGCTATATTTATCCTTAAGCAGAAGAATACTTAGTGTTAGCGACAAGAAGTTATTTGCTATTGCAACAGCTATCAGAGTAACTTCAATAACTTACTATTGCTCGAGAACAAATTCATTTCCAGGTATTTCTCTCTTCCAATATTTTTATATTGGAACTTCCCTGAAACATTTGCTAACAACATATGGTGCAATCAAATTTGTCAATATAAGACTTATGTCGTCTTATAACAAAAATTCGAGGAGTATTCTATTTCAACCTAATGTGTGTGTCTGTACATGTATGTTTCATTTTGAATTAACATATAGCAATTAAAGGATAGTGTACAATCACATGCACCAAATATACATGTAAAGCCCAAACTTCGAGCACGGGGGAAATTTCCTTGAAGAAGAGTCCCTAAGTTTGTGAAACTAAAACTAAATGCATGATACATTCTCTTTAAAATATCTGATAAAACGATATAATAAATATATAGCATCATAGCAAATAATGAATTGTCTCAACATTGCTATTATAATAGTATCTTTTATTATATTGTTCATCTCTGTTTGTTGCTATAATTTTCCGTGTGCATGCTTTGGTTGAAAGACTCATCATCGATCCTTGACCTTTGAATAGATCCATATATTTGGGTATCGTTCACCACTTGAGGTTTGACTGCACATGGAATAATGTAAATCAAGCTTGTCTGGCTTAATTCGTTACCAAGAAGGCAAGAACAATACTTAAAACATATTTTCATTTTCTAAATTGGAAAAACCTAGCATTAAATAAAAGATTATCCATATTTTCTCTTTATGGCTCACATCAAATTAATATGAATCTATTTTACATATTATCATAGCTAACGACAAATGCTTCACATGTAGCTTGTTTTGCACACATACAAGGGTAAAAAGTGTGAAACCTCCATATACCATGTTTAGTAACATGTCACATATTATTTAGAAAACTGCAATATGTCCCTTCACCTATCAAAAAGGTTCAAAAGACAACCTGGTCATTTAAATATATTCTGCCGAAAAATTGACTGAGGCGACTTTGCAACTCTTTAAACGATAGGTAATAAGCGTTGCTAAAGTTTCAACACATTTATGTATGCATACGTTTAATATATATACACACATACATATTTAGATAGGCCAAATCCGCAAGGGAAATAGGCTTTCCGTCCCTTTACACTCGTATCCAGCAAGGGGGTGCAAGACTTTAAAAAGACAACCAAAAAGAAAGTTTTTAAATTAAATAAAGGCACGAAAAAGTTCATTTTTTGCCCTACCCTAATCGGTCATCATTAAAGTGCGTGAGAAGCTAGGGTAGTGTACAATTTAATCAAAGGTTTACTTTCTTTTAGCCTTAAATCAATCATCCTCGAGAACCGTGTTCCATTAAAAAGACAATTCTTTGTTAAAATCTTTTAATTATATGAAAGCTACTAATTTCCATAATTGCTTATTGCATATGATTCGGATTGAAAAAGGGCCACCTAGTCCCTTTTCAAGCAAGGAAGAAATTGATTATCTAACGAGACCCCGAATCTGAGTCATGATCCATTTTAATTAACTTTACTATTGTTGAAAACAAAAAGGAAATATTAAATGGAAATTAGCATGTGGATTGTTGATGTAAAACGATGCCTAATCTCATGACATCAACGGAAGATGATATAGATAAAAGTTTTTGTTTCAGTTTGTATTTCAATTGACTTTTGATAATATTTTGAGAATATAATCTTGTAAAAATTGTTTAGCAAACTTCTTTTATATTTGGTACTTTCGAATAAAAATGTTTAAAAACTTATCCATGAGAACATGACGGAAGCCATTTCATTTTGGATAGAAATAACACCCTAAAGCCAAGACACTACATATGAAACTTTTATGCAGTTTAATATGGTACAAAATTCATATCGATTTAATAAAATTCTTTTACTTCAAATCTTAATTAATTATGCTATATGATTCGCCCTCTTTACAACTTGACTTTTACTTTCAATATGTATGAACTCCGTAGAATATACTATGACAAATTTCAACCACTCTTTACAGTTAATAACAGAATATGTGTATCATTAATGTACGTTAGAAATCAAATGCTCCTCACGTGAAACAACTTAGGTTCCTCTTAAATCCCAATAAAATGCTTAAATTGTAAAATTGCGTAGTTTCGTTTTATGTATTAACTAAGTTAGACTGCTATCACCACTGAATATCATTCAACTACTCAAAATGATTGAGATTATACACTGTAATTGTGCATGTGTGTGATACTATATATGATTCGAAGTGACACATCATTTGACTAAAAAAATTGAACGTCTTTAGACTATTGAAGCATGTCATTCAATTATTATTCTTTCAGCCTATTATGGCAAAATGTAACTCTACTCTTCCTTATCTATAACTCAATATTAGCTACTCAAGTCTAAGACAACATATTAAAAGCGATTGTGGTTACGTTATTGCAAAGAATCAATTATTATTCTCGATCAAATATCGCGGTTAAATTCCCTGTAATTTATAGTTTTCTTTTTATTTGATTTCTTATAGCTAAATGCATGTACGACAAATGAATGAATATGTGCGCAGATTGTATAAAGAAAATCAACGAGAGAGCTTTATCTATTAAGTAAGACACCACTGCATTATTTAGATGATGATTCTTCAACTTTCGGCTCATTTGATGTCTATGTTTGATTGTTTTCCGACAAGCCATGACATAAAGAATCTTGATTTGATATTTTTGTTCAAAGTTACAACATATAATCCCAACGAAGAACGACTCACATGTCAAAAAGGTTATATATGTATCAATTTATTATGTGGAGACAACATCTGCAACTGCATGTACTGGAGAAAACCTTGTGTTCAAAATGTAGATTTTGATTTTTGAGCAAGAGATGTTGTATATTTTGTTCTCGTAATAGTAATATAGCGGGTGCAATGTGTATCTTCAAAAAATAATTATCATTATCGATGAGAAAGTTTCGAAACTTGTGCAATTTTGTTTTGTTGACCATAGTTAAGGAAAAAAATAAAATGGAAATATTCAATGGAACGTAGTCAAATTTATTGAATAGATGATAATATTGTTTAACAATATTTACCTTGAAGAACACACCATATGTTGCGAAGACACTTAAGGAATAAGCATTAATCATAATAATCGAGTAACAAATGGATAATTCTTTCTGATGCTACACACTCCATAACACCATGATAATAGAAAATCATGTATTCGTGCTACAAATGTGAAATACCAAAATAATATTTCGAATATTTCGTACCAACAATGACAAAAGATACACAAAGTTATTTATACAGTTCGCCAAGTTTGCTACAAAATTTTCTTTATAGATAGATACAATTACCGTTACACATAAACGAGTTCTTACATTATGAATGAAATTATAAAAATAGTATCATATTTTTTTGAAATAAAATATTTTTTGAGAAATAAAATGAGATTATTATTAGATTAGATAAAAGTGGTGGGAGCAGAGGTGGAATGACAAGACGCTCGTGTGGGTAAGAGAAGAAGCAGAATTAGAAGAGAGCAGAGCAGAATTCAAATTTGGCTGGAGCTGAGCTGGCTTACACGTGCGAACGAGTTGTGTGTCACGTGCATTGGGAACCAAAGGGTTTAACTAGCTGTGCCCGGCAATTATGCCCGGTTGACCACAGACAATCAGGGTCCAATGGTCCCTAGCTCCTTATTATTAAATTATAAATTTATATAATTGGGACTCTAGCCTATATATTATTATAAATAAATAATTTCAACTTTGATGTTTTCTGCTCCAGGTACAAGTGAATTATTGCCAAATTCGAAACATTTGGTACAACAATAACTAGTCATTGTTTATTTTGAAATTATAAAATAGTAATATTGGAAGATTGTGGAAACTGACTTAAGAGTTTATACTTTGAACGAGGTGATTTTACTTTGGCATTTTGAAAAGCTAACGGCTGAAAAAGTATCATAAAAGATTTTTCCTAGTTTGTCATATATCCTAAAGCATTTGCTACTCAATATATAATCATATTATGGTGTACTATTAATTGGCTTGATACTTAGGGAAGTTACATGGGTCAACCTATAAAGAAGAGAAGAAGTAAAGTTACAATTAGATAGTTGAATCGACTGCTCGTGATATCTAAATGACTCGCTGTTAGAAGTTATAACAGTTAGTTAAAGAGTTAGATATATTGTTAGGTTGTTAGTGATATAGTGAAGGTTTATTTAGTATAAAAGTTAGATTGCTATTGTATCTCATACACAATGAAAATATAATTCATCGTCAATAAACTTTTTGCTCTCTACAATTTACTTCTTTGTTCATCTTCTCCAATATTCAACACTCACACTCTTAACAAAGTATACGCGAGAAAACATAATAAAGGAGAGAAGCACAAACTTTACTATCAGACCATCAAATCGACTGTCTGTAATATCTGAATAATCGACACTTGCATCGAAAAGTGCAGATGGGTCGACCATTGGGCAAAGCTGAACCAAGTTTTACCCGATATCTTCTATTCCTACATCAAATCCACCCTTCTCCATGAAAAAAAAAAACTAGAATCTAAAATAAAATAAGCAACGTGTAATTAATTAAGAACAATGAAGCTAACGTGTGGAGGATAAAATAGATTCTCTTTGCTCCAATTGCGAACATCAAGTGGCCCGTCCGTAAATAAACTTGTGCGGACCCGGGGCCCATTTCCAAAATAAGGAATTAAAAACCTTCGTGGGCTGGAATAAACAATTAATAAATAAAAATAGAGGGAAAACTAATTTAAAGTTTTAAACAACCTGGCCCCTCAAATAATACTCTGTTCATCTTTGACCTTTGACTAACCCACTGTAAATTCCAAAACCTCGCCAATATCAAATCTATAATTATGTGTTGGCTCTGTCTTTATACTGTTCTATAGCTGTGTTTTTCCCTTTTGTGTCAAATGTATTTTACAATAACTATTATTTTTTGTTCAAAAATTAGAGACTATAATGTATAGGTACATAATGCCTTCAATGATGGGTGCACTTCTTTTAATTTATTTGAATTAGTACTTGCATGATTTTCCCTAGCCTATAAATATTGTAATAATAAAAGGGCTCTTTTGAAAGTTTTAGGGTCTACCTAGCTTATCAGCCCTAACCGGCCTATAGTATTGGTCAAAAAAGACCAATGTGAAGTCTGCAAAAATTTCCACATTTGGTTGGTTCGTACGAGATTAAATTTGGATACTCGATAAGTTTGCATTGGGAATCTCCAACCCATGTTAGAAGTTAGAACTCAACTACATGGTTATCAACCAAAATTAAAAGCTTCTTTTTTTGGTTTAATTTTGTTAGACTATGGATTAGAATATCGATTTTAGTATAATAACTTTTCTTAAGTTTAGAGAAAACGACTTATTATATAAATATTATGAAAATATTAGTTGAAGTAAGAAAGAATGACTTGGAAAGACCCATTTTATTTAAATTAAACAGGAGTAAGGTTTTTAAATATCAGAAAAAAAATAAAATATGAGCCTCCTCATAATTCCCTTTGACCGTCTAACCCTCACCAACCTTAACCATGGTTAAACATAAACCACACGTGTGACGCATAAAACACAAATTACACACACACACACACACACACACACACACACACACACACACACACACACACACACACACACACACTACACCTCCGTCAGACTTAACCCACAGAAAATGTCCCCCACCATTCATATATAAACCCCCCCACCATCACCATTCACCACTCCCATAACTAATTTCAAAACAGAAAAATTTGCACACACTCTCTCTCTCTAAAAAATGCCTGCAACAACTTTAGATCCTCTAGACATCGGCATCCAAATCCCGTACCACTTCCGGTGCCCGATCTCGCTCGAGCTCATGCGCGATCCTGTCACCGTCTGCACCGGTCAGACCTACGATCGCTCCAGCATCGACGCCTGGATCGCCACCGGCAACACCACCTGTCCGGTCACTCGCGTGCCGTTATCCGATTTCACGCTCATTCCGAATCACACGCTCAGGAGGCTCATCCAGGAGTGGTGCGTCGCCAATCGGTCGTTCGGAGTCGAGCGGATACCGACTCCGAAGCAGCCTGCCGAGCCTGTGTTGGTTCGGAGTTTGCTGAGACAGGCGGCGTCGTTGACGGCGCCGTTTGGCTTGAGATTAGCGGCGCTGAGGAGGCTGAGAGGCTTGGCTCGCGAATCGGAGAAGAATCGGTCTGTGATTGTCGCGAGCAACGCTCGCGAGATTCTGATTTCGATTTTGTTTGCGGATGTTGAGTCGGAGGCGAACGAGTTGAATCACGAATCGCTCGCGATTCTGTCGATTTTTGCGGTTTCTGAAGCGGATAGCGTGTTTGTTGCCTCGGATTTTGATAAAATTAGGTATCTCGTGAGTCTACTGTTCCATTCGTCGATCGACGTGCGAGTCAACTCGGCGGCGGTGATTGAGTCTGTAATCGCCGGAATACGCTCGCCGGAGCTGAGATCTCAGATCAGCTCCGTCGAAGGAGTGTTCGAAGGCGTTATCGGTATACTCAACTATCCGTTAATCTATCCTCGAGCTTTGAAAATCGGAATCAAAGCTCTGTTTGCTCTGTGTTTGGTGAAACAACACCGTTCAAAAGCTGTTGAAGCTGGAGCTGTTGACGTGTTAATCGACAGATTATCGGAGTTTGAAAAATGCGATGCTGAGAGGGCTTTAGCAACGGTTGAGCTCCTGTGCAGGATTCCGGCGGGTTGTGCGGCGTTTGAGGCTCACGCGCTGACTGTGCCTTTGTTGGTGAAGATTATTTTGAAAATTTCGGATAGAGCGACGGAGTATGCCGCCGGAGCTTTGCTGTCGCTGTGTTCGGCGTCGGAGAGGTGTCAGAGAGAGGCGGTGGTGGCGGGAGTGTTGACGCAGCTGCTGATGCTGGTGCAGAGCGATTGTACGGAGAGGGCGAAGAGGAAGGCGCAGATGTTGTTGAAGCTGCTGAGGGACTCGTGGCCGCAGCATGATTCCAGTGGGAATTCGGATGAGTTTGCTGGGAGTGACGTCGTTTTGTTTTGAAAAAAATGGAGATTTTAAAAAGAAAAATAGGTGGAGAGGACTTTGGATTGGGTACATATGGAAAATTTTGTATGTAAGAAAGTACAATTTTTTGAGCAAGGAACAAAAAAATTGAACGTTTTCGATTTTTGCATCTTTTCTCGATTTAGCAATAGTGTAAGGTGTATATTGCGTCGAAGAAATTAGAATTATTTGAAGATGTCGAGCAGTCGCAACCTGCAACCATGACTCTTACAATGCTCATATTATAAGGTAAATGTTCCAAGTAAATATAATAACTTGCAAATCACGCTAGCTAAATCGACTAAACCACATTAGATGAACCAAATGCTATTACCTCACTATTTCGATAGCATTGTATGACAAAAGTTGGGTCTCACTTTTAGAAATTGTTATCATAATTATTTGGTCTTATAAGTATTAAGTAACACGACTATCTTCTTAGCCTTATGGTTTCTAAAGCCACTATTTCGGCTTAGTTGAGCTTCAATGAGATCGAAATTTGATGGTGGCCTTTTAGGAAAAGACAATAAGTGGATTGAGGTAAACTAAGGAGGTAGAACTTTCTTCAGATTTTCTATTTGTCTTAAGCCAGACATTTTTTTTTTTAATGTTTTCTAAGTCTAAACATGTTAGATCAAATTTATCTAGTGTGATTTACAGACGGTTGTTTGTAAATCGTTGCGTTCAGTCTAGTCCAACTAGTGTGCACTTTTAAGATAAATAGCTGGTGAGTTCATACAACAATTTAAAAGAAGAGCAAACAATCATGTAGTGAGAGGTGACAAAATTGATAGCTCAACTTCCTTTGACCATAGACTGGCCAGAATAATGCTGGAGTAGGGCGCATGTAGACAAAATGTGGTCTAATGCCTATAATGACTTGTTGGCAACAATTGGAGTGGGGTCCCACACCACCCCCCCACTCTTTGAAAGTTATGTGATATAAGTAGGTATTACTATGTTCAAAGTTTGATGGGTACATATGTGAATGTGATTGTGTCACATGGTTATGGAATAAGATTCTCACATGGGTCTAGATTCTGTCCAATTTCTTGATTGCAACTGATGCTTGTATTTGTGTGTATCCAACTGATTTTTGATCCACATATATTGTTAAGGAACATGAATATTTTGACAAAAGAAGGATATTTATTATGGTATTTGAAGACAAGAGCTTGGGAGATTTTTACTGTAGCCCAATTGATATGCTCCACTAGATACCTTTCATACTCAACTTTCTCTTTATTCGAATTATTTTTAAGATTTTTTCGACTTGGACAAGTTATATACACGTAGACATAAAGAATACACATAGAAATATCTCCCATGAGCAGTCTATAGCTACAACCTATTGTCACAAAATAATAACTATGTATAATCAAGAAAGCCCAAGTTTTGGTTGTCCATTTTATTTCCATTGGAGGGAAAACTTCCAAAGTTCCTACCCAATGTGAAGGCCCAATCTTAAAGAAGGCCCTTCTTCTGTGGCCCAAAATATGTTTACACTTCACAAATATGAGGGGTACCATTTAAATACCACATAATCAATTTCCATATTTTAATGGAAGGTGATAAATACGATATACTCTTTTTAAGTTTCTGAAATTGTCAAGAGTATGTATATAGTTCTAGTTTTTTCTGTACTATTGTTTTACTTTATTTATTGTAAATTGTGTGGGTGTAATTAATTTACTTTCTTGACATGTAAATAACAAATCGTTGTCTTACAAAACCATGAATGTCGACATACAAAACCATGTAAAATGGGGTATTTTAGCAATATCAGGAATAATAATTTTTCACTTCCAAGTTTTTAAGACATGGTGCTACAATTTTGTCACGCTATTTTAATTTGTTTTATAGGAGATTAACTCGAACTGGACTTAATTAGGGTATTCCTATGTTTTATTGCTTAACTATGGTATATAGTTTCATAGATAATCGATCGAAATAGAGTTCTTAAGAATAAAAATTTGTTTCTCACAAATATGAAAGAACTTTGAAATCGATGACAAGGCCAGATGAAAATGGACTTATCGAGGATACAAATATGTCTCGCAAATATGAAAGAATTATGAAATTTGTACGATTGTTTTTACTGCATCACACCATCCGTTGAAAATGCAAGGAGTACTAACCTTGGGGAAATGCAAACTTTTTCGACTTTTTTAACATTATAATTATTGGTATAATTTCATATATAGGCAGTAGATCAACATAAAAATTCTCATCAATATGAAAGATTTTAAAGTCGCTTACGGTCATTTTTACTGCATCTTTATTCGTCGAAAATGCACGGGTAGTAATGCATAAAAATAGGGATTCAACATAGTAATATAAATGCCTGAAATTTAAAGTTTACATACACCAAACATTTTAAGCTAAACAAGGGTTTTGCATATTACATATATATATAGCAAGCTGTACATATATATAAAGTAAACGGGTTTTAACTAATAATATTATAAGTTCTCATCTGCAGCCAAATCAGGAATTAACCCATAGCATTATCTCTGCACCAACCTGCTTGTATATATCTTCCGCTGGAAATGCAGCTGCTAGGAACGGATTAGAAGCTCTATTCGCCAGCTGATACATAAACATAGTGCAACCGTAAATATGTTATTATAAGACCAAATTGTATGTAACATATTAAGTTGAACAAAAGAGACAAAATTCTTTAAAGACAATTCACATGATATGAGAATCACTATGTAACTTGCTCATGTTTTCTGTATTAATCTAATCAATTCTGGTACTTATTAAGTTAAAATCGAGATTTTCACTTTTTAACTTTTAAAGAACTACCACGAGTGATATGCAGCGAAACATGCCACCTCGTCACACCAAGAATGAGCAATAAAAATTTAATTACATTATGCATTTTCTGCGTTTCTACTTTGTCCGCTGGCGTGATTTGGCAACAACTATTTTCAATCTTTTACCACTGCAAATTCATCCCTCTTAAGCATATATCATGTGTTCCCTAAGAAGCAAATCATGATTGATAATTAATGACAATTACCCCTCTAAGTTATGCAAAATATAGGCCACATTATCTTCCTGTAAAAAGTAAATGTATAAATTATTCAATGTGTTATTTTAAATGTACACATCATCTCAATGAGGCAAAAAAGAAGGACGAAGTGCCCTCCATGATTTATTAACTTTGCACACCACCTCCTAATTAATTACTTGCATATAAGAGGGTATTCTGCAACATATATATTTACACGGACTAATTTGCTTATTTAGAGATAATGTATATATTTAACACAACATAGGTGTAATCTAATTACCTATTTAATTGTCATTTGTCACAAGGATTAATGTTTCGATTCACATAACACAGGGATGTTGGTGCCAAAAACCCTAATGACAAAATGTGAACATAATCTAATTCAATTAATTAAACCTTAAAGCTCACCCAAATTTGTGTTTTCCACCTAAAACCGAAAACCCTAGTTTAAAACATCTACATCAATCGCAATCGCAATTAAAAATTAAGAACTATATGCTAATTAAAGCAAAAAAGCAAAAAATTAAATTGAACTTACACGAGTGTGAATCAAGTACATGCATCTATTCTGATCAGATGAAACTTGTGCAGAAATCACCTCCAATTTGTACTTCTCCATCAAAAAGCAAATGCCCGAAAAGAGTCCCGGTTTTTTTGACCCGCACACACTGATGTGGGCATCCCTTCCCGAAACATTCATGACTAGATTTAGTGAAGTCCACGTCTTAGTAAAAATAGGTAATTCAGGACCTAAAAATGGCGGGTTCGGGTTTATTATCGGGTTCGGGTTACTTGTCGAAGCTCTCTCGGCTAAAAATGCCTCCCTTGTTGGTTTCATTCTTTCAAGCTTTTGTCTTTGAAGTTTTGAATGAATTTGCTGTAGTTTTTTGACATAAGCTATTGCTTCATCAACAATGGTTGATTTGTCTGTCTGCATAAGAAAATCAAGAAATTAATTAGTCAAAGGACATAGAAAAAAAAAATACTAGTAAACTTAATGTGATAATTATTAAAAGTCTAAAGTGGTAAAGCGCAGAACAGTGTACAAATTAGTCCAATTTCTTTTTGATGTAGGCTGAAAACTTAGTGACTTTGTGTCTTAAATTACTTGCCAAAAGAGAAATTAAAACCGATTTTGAAATTAATAATCGAAATTCAAAACCTTGATTTTGACAAAGAAAATTAACCATGTGTTTCAGTAGTCATAACTTCAATCACAAGATTCTTGTGAGAACGACTCAATTTAGACAAAACACAAGGAAACAAATAACTGGCTTTTTTCATCTGAAACTGCCTGTATTATGTATATGTGTAAGGGTTACCGAAAGAGCTACCTTTTTCAAGAAACAAACTATACTTTTAATCTACTACTCAAAATAAATAAAAAAATTTGCCGACAAAGAAATCATGAATTAAAATTTTAGTTTCAGGGAATGTTTCGATTTGCTAAATTTCGAAAAAGGAAAAATTGATTTGTTTGAGAGTTTCTCGATTTGATTCAGGAAAATCATGAAAATAGTTGTTGCTAAAGAGATGAAATGTCTCTTTAAGTTTGCTGTCAAAAGAACAAATACAGGTGAAAATCATGGATTAAGTTTCAGTTCAAGGTTTTGAGGGTTTCCCAAGTACTTGTTCCTAAAAAATTAGGAAATAGTTTTTATCATAAGTTTGAAAAGTATGTTTGTTTCGTTTCCATCGATGAAAACTAAAAAGAATATGTTATACTTTTCATAAAAAAATGGTTAGAAATTTTATCCATGGATTTGGAAATCTTTTGCTAAATTTTTTCAAGATTTCTTCATTGAAAGATATGAACTTAGAACATGAAACTAAACTACCTTTGGGGGGAGGTGAGGAAGCAACTCATGAAGACTAGCAAACATATTCCTCATCTTTTTTCTCCTCTCTCTTTCAGTATATATGTGCACCTCGTGATCAGATTCTCCACCACCTTTATTATCATCATCAGCACACCTCTTTTTCCCCTTTGCCGCAGGTGGGGGCATCGCTTCTCCATGATCATCTTTTGCAGTTTGCTCGTCTCCGACAATGTTTAAGTTCAATTTTTCCCCACCATCTTCTCCATCCGAATTTGGCAAAATCCATGGTTGTTCGTCGTCCCATATCGAGTTAAAACCTAATTCAGCCATGGCTAATTAACCAAGTGTATGTATGAATATGGAGAGAATTGAGGGTTGTTGAGTATGGTAGCTTGTATATGTAGATAGGTGCCGAAGGAGGAATATGTAAAGCATGAATTTCCGGACACTTAATGACAACAAACCAAAATATAATCATGAGACATATGCCGTTACAGCCTTCAAAACCAAAAGCATATTAGAAAAAAAAGAGATTTCACTCTTGAAGGTCCTCTTTGTTTTTCTATTCTTCACCTTCTTATTTTTGGGTAATAACTTTTGCTATATAATACCCCTTATGAGATATTTAGTTACCTTGCATTATCATCAATTGATAGTATATATATGCCTTTCAGAAAAATATTTATTAAACTTATGTAAAAATATAGTTATCATTTGTTTAATATTAAGAGATAATCTAGCTTAAGAACATGAATATATTATTTGTTTTTTTTTAAACATTAAATGGTAATAGTGAGAAAGTAATAAACTATGATATATATATATATATATATATATATATATATGCCATCTTGTGTCAAGTAAATGGTTTTTGATATTGAATAGACACACTTTATTTGTTCTATGAAATTACCAACTTACCAAATATATTTAGTCGAATATTATGAAGATTGCGATATATATATATATATATACACATAACTGTTTATATTTGTCGTTACCAAAAACGACAATCTCATATCAGGCATGCATATGATATGTTTTCGAGGATCCTATGTTCTTCTGTTGTTATTATGGTAACTCGATACACTGGAGCCGCTAACAGGCTGCCAGCGCAAATTCATAAATACTTTTTTCACGAAAAATGAAAATATAATTTTACTTTAGAATGGTCGCAAAAATGTCTTTACTTACAAAACGACCTTTATCTTCACGTAGGTCACAATTTAGTATTTTTACCTATATAACTTACGAATATAGTTTTTTGTTTTAATATCTCTAGCCGTCAGTGATTTACGTCTTCTTCTTCAATTTTAGTCCTTGATTAATTTTTATGATTTTTTTTTAATTTAATCATATAACTGCTTGCCACCTACGCTCGGCCATCCATTCCAAGTTTAGGAACCTAGGTAATAGTATCCCGATCAAAGAGCTGACGAAGGGGGGAGCGGAACATGGAGTCTACTGGATGCGGGGTACGAAATCAATCAGATTGATTTTTGATCAAAAGTACTATGTGAAATCTTCGTTTTCTTTTTACTCTTCCTCTATCCTTATCCATCAAATAATCAATTTCTTAAGTTCTTATCTAGTGTTTAATTAATTTTTATATCTAAAAATGTTAGATAAAAAACTATTCAATAATTGCTTATTTGAAAATTGAAATCAATTCATAAAAATAAATTAAGAAAGAAAAATGAAGAAAAAAAGTAAATACTACTGATTAAAGATAAATGACTATATTTGCAAATTTATAAAAGAGAATATGACTAAAATTGTCGATTATTACTCGGAGATTAATGACAATTTTCATAAGTTGTAAGAAAATAATAATTATTTTTGTAATTATCTCAAAGCTAAAGGACTAAATTACAATTTGTTCAGTTATTTTACATTGCAGCTGTTTCTTTATATCATCTACTATATAGACGACAAGTTCAATATTTTCATGGATCATTTTTTGCACACAGCTATTTTGAGAATTGAGATTATTATCATCAATGTTTGAAACTTTCTTTGAAGGGTCAAATGCGACCACCCCTTAACGTTTAGGGGCATAGTGCATAAATTTCAATATATTAGTGGTATAGTGCACAAATTTCAATAGGTTAAGAGGAGGTCAAGAAAGTTCACGGGGAAACTGTTGGTACAAAAGGTTAAGGGGTAACTACCAAAATGGGTCAGACAAATATGCCCTCCGTCAAGCACGTGATTGGCACGTTTTCGAATCTTTAGCAGAATATTTCTTCGGTCAACGCTCAAAGGGGCAAACCGCACATTTTGTAAAACGTTAAGGGGCAAATCGCTCATATTGAAAGGTCGGGGACATTGCAAAACCTCCCAAACGTTAAGGGGTGATCGCAATCGACCCTTCTTTGAATTTAATAAATAAGTATTAGTCTGATGTAATATGAAAATTCTTAGTACAAGAAAGAGATCAATTTATTTCATGGTAATAAAATATCTCTCATTTTGTACTTAAGTTGTCCTTATATTCTAACTTATTTGACAATTTTTACTGGCTTAATTGATGTGCAACAAATTTGTTTATACCGATAAAGAAAAAAAAAATTATCAAGCACACGTACATTTTATTACTGACAAGGTGAAGAATACATGAATTTTGTGTTCTTCGCAAAACATTGCTCACAATTCTTAAGTTGATTTTTCAATTTTGCTTAGCGTACTCAAAGGATAATAATAGATGTACTGGTCGAATTATCATCAAAATATAGAGGTAGCTAAGAGGAATGACATTTTCTTTTTCTTCTAGCTTTTTTTGTTATCTGTCTATGGCGTGACGTATTGGAGCTCGGTGGCTGTTGTAATTAGCAGAATCTCTTTTTCTGCTAAAGTCTTTTGTAACTGAGAAGCGGTTTGTTGAATTTCGAAAGCCATATTGCTAAAGCTTACGTTTTAGTAATCATGATATTCTGTCTTCATTTGTTTTTATTTGATTCTTTCTAATCTCCTCATCCACAAAGCCAACCCTCTTTTCCTCGTTACATGACAGTCATAAAACTTTCTTCAACTTTATTCTTATCAAAAAGGAGAAAAATAAAGATAGTGTTCAAGAAATTACGAAGTTCAATCTTATTCAGTCTTTGATATATATAGAGCAAATAAATCAGAAAATAATGCATAACTTTCGATTAAACCTCGTGACATTATCACATATATGTATGGGGGTTAGTCTAACATACCCGTTATGCATCCTATATATTGTACATTAAGTCGATCACAAAAATATGGTAGGGTTGGGCAAGCAGGCACTAGTAGATTATATTATCAAATTAGTTAAGTAATTGTTGATAAATTTCTAATATATATTAGGTATTTTAAAGTGCCCCCACAGCCATTTGTTTGTGGCAGCAGCAAAATATCATATATACGAAATTTAAATTTCTTCATTCATATGCAAAGACATATATAGTGAATTCATCCTTTCATATACAAAGGCTTCTTCAAAAGATCTAGCTCAATTGCATGTAATAATCCACAACTTAAGAACCTTCAAAAACTTCATAAAACATAATTACACTACTTTCATTATTACTTTTGTCGGTAGTTTCATTCATCTACTGAACTACTGAAAGGACTTGTTAGAATATCTTGTGAACTTAATAGTTGATTTCGATTCTATAAGCTCCTATATATTAACCTATAACTTTTATTTATTTATGTATCAAGGCAAGCATTTTACATAGAAACGAAGCACAACAGGTGCTTCAACCTCGTACAAAACTTCAGCAAAAACAAAGCTGATACCGGAAAAACAACCATCACCTTTCCATGCTAAGCAAACCCGAGGGGTAATACACCAATCAACAAGAGAAAAGGAAATGTCGCCTTAGTTCATTCCCATGAGTGAAGTTTAATTGACTCCATTATCCTCCAAAGGTCAACAACATTACCTTCAGAAATCACTTTGTTCCGAGCTGTCCACTATGTCCAAATAACAGCACACCAAACTCCTTTCTAGACGAATTTATTTGTATTAGACGCAACAACTTGTGCAAAAGAACAAAAATGCGAGCACGAGTCAAACATAATGGAATAGTTTGAATCATTTCGAAATTGATCGAACTATCCGATTTAAGAATTGAATCGAGTCTTTGATCCAATTTTCGTTTGTCACAAAATAATTGAAGCCCACTTTGATTCAGTTTTTGATCTTAGGAGTCGATCCCCGAATCAAATCGAAAACCAAATCAATTTTTTTTTTTTTACTTTTTTCAAATAAAGGTATAGCACATAAAATAATCACTTTCATACTACATATAATATTTGATTTGTAAATATACTTTTGAGGAGGGGGAGAATGAAAATAACCAATTCATCTTTGCCTTTAATTGATAATCAGAGCATTACATATTGAAGCCAAAATTAGATGGGAGAATGTGATTGCGCTATGGATAATTTTAATGATGTCTCGAATGTTTATGAGTTTTGATGCTTGATTAACTTCTCTTATATTTAGTTATGTATGAATTTAATATTTTAATATTTGTGTATTATATTGATTTGAAATGAGTAGAAATATCTTTTTAAATTATGAATTTGCATTGATTGATGAATTAGAGAATAAACATTATTTTTGTAGTGTTTCACATAGGTTTTCTCTAGTTAAACGCAAATTTAAGCCGTCATGTTGCCTTCTTTTTTATGAAACTAAAATACAATAGATGAAAAGCTCATTATTGAAATAGAATCAGACCGAATCAAAATCTACTCAATTAAAATCGAATCAGATCATTTAAAACAATTCGATTTACAATTGTCGTTTTCCCACAACCAGAATCTAATAATCCAAACTAGTTTGATCGATTCGATTTGATTTAATCGAAATGCACAAGCCCTATCTAGAACAACAACCAGACAAATTGAAGCTTAAACAGTCAAGTTTTATTAAATATATTCTAGGTAAGAGCAAACCATTTTCATATACGAATTCTGAATAAATATGCGTAAGTACGGGGAAAGTTAAATACATGATTGATTGCAAAATTTGGAGATATATGCACATATCGAATAATCCAAGTAATTAGTTAAAATTGTGGTTGATCTTATTGAATTCACATCTCTCTAAAAGCTCAAGCTAGTAGAAAAGATTGTCTCTCGCACACACACACACACACACACACACACACACACACACACACACATATATATATATTGAATTGACATCTTTCTAAAAGCTCAAGCTTGTAGAGAGGGTTGCCATTTATTTAGTTATGAATAATATCCAACAGATCTTGTGATTCCAATATCCTCATTCTGCAAATATTTTCATATATGCAGCAAAGCGAGGACTTCAAATAATTTACGATATGAGCTGAAAGAAATGCCTGAAATTCATCAAACTTAAGGTTCCAAAATAATACCCAACATTTGAAGCTATATAGGGATTTCTGCATACCAAAAAAGGTAGCTTTACATATTAAAATCGTTAAAAAGGATTTAGTTACAATCCTTCTGAGTTTTCATCTGCGCAGCAAAATCAAGAATTTACCCACAGCATTATCTCTGCTGCAGCTTGCTTGTACATTTCTTCTACTGAAAACACTTGAGGAAACTGCTCAGAAGCTCCGTTTGCCTAATTCATAAATATAGTAAAACAATTACGTATTCATATTCTATAAAGGCCAAGATTATGTGTAACATGCAAAAGCTCATATGTCTACTAAATTTCACAAATATAAGTGAGAAAGTGTTACATATATATATGTTGATTAATTTAAAGAAGCATTTAGTTTTGTTGCTCACAATTTTTTAAAACATTATTGTACATGTTCTCCGTAACCTATTAATTTTAGAAAATTTGAATAAAACTTTCGCTTCGTTAGTTATTATGAATCACGAGCAATGTGCAGTAAAACATGCTAATGTCTCAACATACCAAGAAGATGATTAATTTTACAGTGCAAATTTTGTGTTTCTACAGTGTCTGTTGGCGTGATTTGGCTTTAAATGCATCCATTTTATGCACATATCATATGTTTTGTAAAAGCTAATTATATTTAGGGAGTGTTTACAAAAGCTTATAAAAATTTGTTTGAAAGTACATAAAGTTACTTTTCACTAAAAATCAGAAATATCCGCAAACCTTTTAAAAAGGCTACTCAGAGCGGTGATGAACTTTTCCTTTGCGATACGTAAAACAGAAATGTCCGCAAACCTTTGCTATATCTGCCATTTTTTTCTTAAAATACCATATTTTCAAAAGTAGTTTGAAAATCAACATAAATAAGCTTCTTTGGATTGTGCTTTTCAAAGTTTTTTTTAAGATAAGCAAAAACAAAAGTTAGTATTACAAACACTTAAAAATTATTTTTTATCAGCTCAAAAGAGCCAATAAGCCTTTTTCTAAGTGTTTTCGAAAAGCACCTTAATAAGAGTAACATGAAGTTTATCTAAATCAGGCAATCAAATCTTAAAACACACCAAACTTTGTGTTTTTCACTAGAATCAAAAACCCTAAGTTTAGTTCAATGTACTAATGATATAAAAAAAACATCAAACTATGTGCTAAAGAGGATAGAATATTGAACTTACACGAGTATGGATCATGTACATGCTTCTACTCTGATCAGATGAAACTTGAGCTGAAATCACCTCTAATTTGTACTTCTCCATCAAAAAGCAAATGCCCGTAAAAAGTCCGGGCTTTTTCGACCCGCAAACGTTGATGTGAGCATCCCTGCCAGAAACATTCATAACTACATTTGGTGAAGTCCATGTCTTAGTAAAGACTGGAAATTCAGGACCCAAAAATAACGGGTTCGG
The DNA here is from genome assembly GCA_946800315.1 of Misopates orontium. NCBI lineage: Eukaryota > Viridiplantae > Streptophyta > Magnoliopsida > Lamiales > Plantaginaceae > Misopates > Misopates orontium. Next base: position 521,766 of record OX326948.1, on the reverse strand, counting down.
GTTAGGTAAACAACTTGTTGAAGCCCGCTCGGCTAAAAATGATTCCCTCCATGGAATTGCAACCCTTTCAAGCTTTTGTTTCTGAAGTTTCTGAAGAGTTTGCTGCAGTTGTTTGACATAAGTTATTGCTTCATCAACAATAGTTGATTTGTCTGTCTGCATAAAATAAATGGAAAAACAAATTGTCAAGAAATTAATCAGAGAAACATAGGACATACTCATCAGAAAAGAAAAAGCAATTTAGTTGATAGGTATATAGTTTTCTTGTAATGGAGATTTTTGTTACATAGTACTGTAATAATTACCAAAATTTGAAAGTGGAATAGCGCAGATAGTGTACAAATTAGGTACAATTTTTTCTTTTCTTTTCTTTCTGATGAAGGCTGAAAATGTGGCTTACTTGGTGAAAGAGAAAAAGAAATCGAATCTTTGTTTAGTACAACCTTAAAATGGAACTTTGACATTGACAGATAATTCTTGTATTTCTCTAGTCATGACTTCAATCAGGAGATTCTTCTGAAAACGACTCAATTGACAGAACCAAAAGAATAATTAACTATTATACAAGATATATGGAAATTAAAACTTGAAAAAGAAAGCATCCCCTTACTGATTTTTTGTTAACCCTGAAATATACACGTGTGAGGATCCATTAAGAGGCTATTTCAAACCAAACTACAATTTTTGTTAGAAAATGAACAAAGGTGTCAATTAATCTAGAGGATGAAATTTAGTGGCGGTCTGATTAGCTCTAACATCACATGTAATTGTCATCTCGTCTAAAAATTTAAGCTTTTTAAGAAACTAGACATTTATAATTAATAGATTTGCGACGAAATTACCTTAGGAGGGAGGTGAGGGAGCAATTCATGAAGACTAGCAAACATATTTCTCATCTTTTTTCTCCTCTCTCTTTCAGTCCATATATGCAGCTCATGATCAGATTCTTTACCTTTCCCTTCATTTGAATTATCATTTGAATTATCACCACTTCTCTTCCCCTTGGCGGCGGTTTGAGGCGGTGTGTCTTCATGATCATCATCCTTTTGCCCATCTTCTCTATTAAAGCTTATGTCTAGCTTTAATTTTGTGACATCTTCTTCACCTTCTGAATTTGGAAATGTCCAAGGTTGTTCTTTATTGTCCCAAAACAAGTTGCTATTATCTAGACCCTCATCCATGGCTATGTATGAATATAATTAAGAGAAGTTTAATGAGAAAGATAACTATGGTAGCCCATATTTATGAGGGAAGGGGTTGGCAAAGGTGGTTTAAACAAAAGCATAATTTTCTGGTCACTTAGTGGAAGAGACCAAAATACAATCATGAGCCAAAAATGCCGTTACAGGCTTCAAAACAAAAAAGCAAATTGCACAAAATTCCTAATTCTAGAGGGTCCCCCACTTTGCTAAATTTCTTCTACTTCTTGTTTCTATCAATTCTTCATCTTCTTTATTTGTTTTCTCAATTAATGACTGATATAACATGGCCAAGTTTTAATTTGATTACCAAAATAAAAAGAGAGAAACGAAAGAAACTGTAATTAAAATACATGATGGCTTAATAATTAATATATAATATCAGGTTTTTGTGTAGGAATGTCTTGTATCAAGTAAGTGCTTTTTTTTTTCTTTTTTTTTGATCAGATCCTGTATCAAGTAAGTGGCCTTTGGAATTAGGGAACTCGCATACGTTAGGCTTATTTAAGTATATTGTTAAATGTGTGGATCCTCAAACATATTAATTAATAGTAGTGCGTTGTTATTCAATTAGTACATTGGTGAACAATATACGTGGGTAGTAAAAAAAATTAAATTTGCAAATAATATTCGAATTTTACGGTTACGCTGATAAATATCGAAATGAGCGTGTGATAGAACTGAGAGCATGAAGTTTTAGTTTACATACAATTGTTATCATATATTTCAATTGTCTTTATTATATATCTTTGTAGAAAACGTGACTACTTTTACTTTACGTTGCATGTAATGATCTAAACATTTGTTTGCATCCCCGGTCTCCATATAATGTTTGTTAAGGAAAACCAAATAGTCAAATGCCACATAATTGGTGATATTAATACTTGTTAGGTGAGGGATCCTGAAATCAAGTGAACAAACATTATTTGTTCTCTAAAGATTAACATGTTTGATATTTCAGTATATGCTTAAGGACGTTAAATCACTAAATATAATGTTTAAATATAAGAATTGAAGTTTTGATTTTCGGTGTATGTTTCATTCTGCTAAAAAAAAAAATGTATATTTCAAGAGATTTTCAGCGAATTTTAGATACATTATAAAAATAGTTGTAATGAGTTTAGAAATAACTTTACGCTTAGTTTCCACGAGTTCATCGATACAAGTATTGTGTTTCTCATGCAACCTCACGCTTTACCTGAGGTTAACTAAGCAAATATTAATCATTAAATTAAGTAATAAAATTTCTACCATATCTGCACACAGTAATTTTATTACAGCTGTTTAGACATTGGACTTTAGTTAAAACGCAATTACTTTTACAATTTTACATGAAAGAAATGTTTCCTCTCGATATTTACATAGCTTTTGTCCACCCCAGACCCCAGTCGTCACGTTTTCTTTAATGCTCAACAAAATTGAGCCATCCGTGTTGCAAACAAAACCCAAAACTTACAGTTCAGAAAACACGGTTTAGTTCCATGTCATGGTATAGTTGTTAAAAAGTATGTAATAAACTATTTAGTCCTTCGAATTTTGTTTTAACCATATATACAACATTATACTTTCTTCACGATTTTCTTTTTTCACATTCGTTCAAATATTACATGCTAATATACTTCAACTTTGGGGGCCTTTCATTCCAACAATTGGAAATGACAACGAATCCTTTTTTAAATCTCTGGAGTTCTTTTCATAGGACAAAGAAATGTTATTAAGAAGAGAGTACAAAGGGTAATATATATATATATATATATATATATATATATATATATATATATAATTGTATAATTACTTAAAAGTTAAAATTAATAGAAACTGAAACCCCTATAAAAAAGTGAATTTTGGTTGTGGTATATATCAAAAACTATTCAAAAAGTCTGTCGGGCTCGCTATCTGCTCATGTATGGACAAAAATTAATATCGACTTAGATGTGAGGGACGTGTTAAGAAGTGTCTCACATATGTTGAGAAGTAATATAAGATACTTTATTTTATATTCTCCCTTCAATAAAAATTTTAAATGAAAAATAAAGGAGCGTCAATTTTTATACCGAGTGACGATTTTTTTCTTTTTATTTTGCTTTTGGGATTTAAAGTGTAAAGATCATAGTGGGATAGAGGGAAGTTCGTCTGTTTTTTGTCTATGGTATTACATATTAGAGTCGGTGGCTGTTGTAACATGCAGAATCTCTTCTCTGAAAAAGGTAATATAGCTGAGTAATGTTGTTGATTTTTGAGTGTTATATGGTTAGTTCTTGTTCTTTAATAATCATGTTATTTTGTCTTTATTTGAGTTTCGGCTCTTCCTAATCCCCGTGACCCACACCGCCAACCTTTTTTCTTTTCCTTATTTTGTAACAAACATGCAAACGTAAATTTTCTCTTCTATCTATCTTCTTTTGCTCTTTTTTTCTTAAGGCTCCTATTGTTTCCAAGGAAAATGAGGGAAAAGGAAAATTTTTTTAGAAAATGAGGATTTTCAAGAAAACCTCCATGGAAAATAAAATTTTCCTCTCTTTTCTATGTGATTGGCATGCCATTAGTTTTCCGGGAAATTTTATACTTAATTTGCTTACTCATTATATTAAACAATATAAAAACTGTTATTATTCTTTCAAACTTAATTTTTTCAATAAAACTCATATTAAGTTTATATTTTTTTTTTCTGAAAACTAATTTATGTTTTATTTTATAAAATCCTATATAACTTCTTCAAGAGTAAAGTTAGTTTATTTTAATATAATTAAAATTTGCAAATACTATTAATATATTTGAAACGAAATAACACAAACAAAACAAATTTAATCAAGAGAACCTTCAAATAATATTATTATTCAATGCAATTGAAGTACAAATAATTAGAAAATATGAAATACATCAAATGCTTGATTTAAAAAACTTTTGAAACTAAATTTATTCATAACTCTCCCACACTAAGTCAGCTTCAGATTGAAACTTTTGCAACCAACGTTGTCTTCCCCCGGATTTTTCACGAGAAATGACCTTGCAACCTTATCATTTTCATTCAAATAATCAAAAGCAGATTCAAGAATCAATTCATTAAATCCTTCGCTCTTCATAACTTCGGAATATAGATAAGCAGTGTGATCTTGACTGTTGGTGGATTTAATTGCATTAGCCACTTCTCCAATTTTTTCTGCAAGTTTATCTATCTTTTCACCATACACATCCATAGAGCGAATTCTTTTACCATGTTTTCGTACATATGAAGAGGATGCTGAGTTCTGTATTGGTATCTGGGTGCTATTAATCGATGGTGTAATATCTTCAAGACCAATCTCAGTTATTTCTTCAGTATCACACATATCATCTCCATTGCATTTTGAGAAAGACCTTGTGGCTTGATCATCTCCACATACGATACGCATTTCATCATACATAAAAATTGGTTTGTTTAGGTATTGTGCGGCTCTTGGATGTGCCTAATAACGTACAAGTTAATAGTTATAAAAAAAAATATAGAACAATTTCAAGATATGTGAAAGCACTTAACCGAATGTAATCGTTGCAGACATTTTCTGAGCATTTCCACATCTTTTGAGTATCATCCCAACTCATTCCACTATTATTACTTTCAATCTTTTTAAGTTCCTTATAATTCTTCTTAATTGTCTTCAAACGGTTCTCCACATTTTCTAGACTGCAAACTAATTTAAATTTTTGTGAAACTTCTTTTGCTACTCGTGTGAAGCTAGATTTCTTAAAAGATTTGTCCACCTTGTAGCCTTGTTTGGCCTCTTCAACAAGAAATTCAATAAGAAACTGATCCATAGCTTTAGTCCACCTAAGTTGTTTTGAATCAGCTTCTACTCTTGTGCCATTGACATCCTCTCTAGATGTATCCATCTTCTTTGTGTAACCAACAAAAAAAAAAAAATTAAAAAATCAAGCAATTATTACTCAATATTCAAAAAGAACAATTTGGATGATAAATTTGCCAAGCAAGAATAATATATAAAAGACATAGACTTTCACACGTTATACACAAAGTTATTCAAAAGATATAATTCAAAGTTTTATTGTTGAAGCATACAAATAAACCAACTTTATCTCGCATACTCTAAAAAACATATAACTAGAAACATATATTAAGGCGTGCACCACTTTTTCAATTTCTAATATAGTCATAATACATGTTAGAAGCTAATTCATCTCTCTTTCTTGTCCATTCACAATGTTCAATTCTTTCTTCCCTCATTGTTCTTTCTCTTTGTTCAGGTACCTCTGAGATTGTCTGTTGCATGGCTTGAACATATAATCGATCATCTTGGTCAACTCCTATAATATACTTATGTAACACACAACAAGCTATCACAACTTCAACTTGTTTTTCAAATGGCCAAAATTTCTGATGAGCCTCTAAAACGCGAAACCTTTTTTTTAGCACGCCAAAAGCTCTCTCTAGTGTTGTTCTAAGTGAAAACTGACGTAGATTAAACAATTCCTTATGGTTCTCGGGTTCGTGGTTGCTATATTCTTTCAAATGATATCTAGCACCACGATATGGTGGAATAAATCCCTTTCTTATACCATAGCCCCCATCTACTAAATAATATTTACCTGAAGATTAAGAAAAAAGTTACAATTAGAATAGGCTTATATACAAGGGTCCGTCTAATAGAGACAAAAATATATTATAAAAAGTAAGTAGAATTTTGTATTAATAGATATACATATGTATACACACTAATATACCGTCAGGAACAATAAGTCTGTTTCTTCTTGTTAAAGCATCATCCAAAATAATAGAATCATTAGCAGATCCTTCCCAACCAGCAAGAACATAAGTGAATTTTAAGTCAAAATCAACAGCAGCCATGACATTTTGTGTGGGTTTTTCTTTGCGTCCTCGATAACGACCTTGAATTTTAATAGGGACGGATGCAACTATATGTGTCCCATCTATAGCTCCTATACAATCCTAAATGCAATAAATATCAATTAGCGTATGCATGTATAATTTATGATTTAAGTATCCTTTATTCTATTAACTTTATCAAAATTAGTACCTTGAACCATGGCCAATATCGATCGCTTGTCAACATCTTTTCCGGAGTGGGACTTTCATTTCCCGGTTGTACTAAATACTCATTCCTTAATTCTTAAATAGCTCTTAAAACATCATTGAAATACCGTGACACTGTTTCTCCTGAACGGAAAAATCTACTACCAATAGTACGTTGTCTTACATTATGGCCGAGTGTGTGTAGAAACATTGCTACTTGGTGTTGCACAGACAAATAAAGTGTTGGCTTCAATAGATTCTTTTCGAAAAGCATTGCGCATAATCCATGAAAAGCTCTTCTAGACATACGAAGTTCAGATTGGCATACACTGTCTCTTTCATGTAGTAAGCTATCAATATATGCACTTCTTTCGAAATCTCTGTTAATATGAGGTTCCCTCGGTATTTTTATGCATGACTTATATGCACTGGTAGCAGCAACACCGGCTGACATTATTGGCACACTTGCAGCAATCAATTGCATTTTCATTTCATTTGAAATACCATCTTCAGCCATCTATGTATATGATGTATTGAATATACATTAATATAATTATTAAACATAGAAACCAAATAAGCAAAATTCACTAACAACAAATTGGATCAGATTATTTGACATAAGACTACAAGAAAAAACAAATAAACGAGGAAACAGATCATGATCCTAATCGTAGTGCTTAAAAACAATTTAATTTATTGATTTACAACCAAATCTTATGTCGCTTGATTCTAGAGAAAATATGCCATACATTGTTTTGTTGTCAAATAATATGGTTATAAATCTTATATTCTATTGTTTCTCACACAATTATGTTCTACATGCTTTTAAGATCCCCGTAAATTTATGAACTAAGATTGTCAAAAGAAGTATGATCTGTAATAATAGTTCTTCTATACGTAGGATAGTTAATTTCGTTGGAAATAATATGGATGTGGTTATTTGGGGGCATTATACATACATATTTACCGTTTCCAAACCATATCAAACATATAGTAAAAATAAAAACATGTACCTCAGATTCAAATGACGCCCCGAAGAAGACAAAATATAGTACCTAAAACATTGAACAAGATTATAGATTATATTAAAATAATAATTTATTAAAGATGATAAATAACTAGAATAAAAAAATATAAAATAAATAAAGAAGTATTACCCGAGAGTTGAAGAAGATGTGTTGGTGGAAAATATTGATTTTACAAGTGTTTATATAGATTCTAAATTGGTGGGAATATGAAATTTTGAGAACTAGAAATTTTTTCAAAGATGATTGAGTTTTCCCACCTTTTGTATTGGAGGGAAATCTGAAAATTTTGAGGATGATAATCTTTAATTACATTTGGTTCCAAAAAGAAATCGTACGATGAATAGAATAAGTTTTAGATCATTTTTGGAGGGAAATCAAAGTTTGTGAACTGTAAAAATGTTAGATAAAGATTCAAAAAAGATTTTCCTATATTTTCCTATCTTTTCCCATCTTTTCCTATCTTTTCCAAAATTTTCCTTGGTACCAATCACTTGGAAAATAAGATTTTCCAATATCTTTTTCCTTTTCCCTCATTTTCCTTTGAAACAATCAGAGCCTAAGAGAATTAACAACAAATTGTGTTTTGAATTTTGATCCATCTTGGTATTTCTTTAAGCTTACATAGCAAGTCTTGACTTCTAGATATAAAGATTCACACCCTATTATTCGAACTGACTTAAAATACAATGGTCACTTATTTGATCAAACCTCATAAATTAACTACATGGATCTCCACTATCCTAGCACATCATCAGAAAACGGAACATCAACTGCAATTTAGTAGAATCTAATACACTCTTATCAGGGCATGTAATTCAAAATGACATGCTACTAATTAGTACATTTAATAAGCTTATTGTATTATCAGTCATCCAGAACCAATTGGACCGGGTTGACACTATATAGGTAATATGATCTACCTCTCTATAAGGCAAAAAATTCATATTAAGAATAGACTATTTTATGAAACAATCATGTAATCATGCCAATGCATGCGATATTATAATCTGGTATTTAACTTATGACTAATCCTTACTTGGCTACCGTTTGCATCAAGAGAGTAATCAGTGACAGTTCCAAGCTGAAAAATAGATGATCCTTACAACAAATAAATATTCTCAAACTATATCAAACATCGCTTCATTGCACTCACCCTAACATGCAGAAGGCGATTGTCATCAAGCTTGAGGCAAGTTTAACCAAAAAAATATTCTTGACCTAAAGAAACCGAAAGGCATAACTTCGCACAAAATCAACAGGCCCCATAGCCAATTCATTCAACATCGAACCATTTTTATTTTGTTGATAAATAAGGAAGTATTAAAAAATGACAAGTTCAACATTGGCATATATACCATTACCCACTCCATGTAATCCAGAACAGTTTCAAGAGAGAAGCAAAATACCACGAGCCAGAATAAAACAACAAACGTGATCATCTATTTTCAGCTTAAGAACACTTATTTGTTCACCGAAGCATTAAAATAACTTAATGCAGCTTTGTCTAAAAATCCAATATATCGAACTCCGCTACAATGTGGTGCAATATGTGCTCCTAGTGTGTTTTAGACCATTAAACATATGCATTAATATGAAGTAGACTAGTTGTCAATTATATGATCAACTTATTTCTTGAACTTCTTCTGGTCAGATATGATTTCTATGTTGATAAGGATTATCGTTGAAAACAACGAATTCACCTTTTCTATAAGTTGCATCCCGACTAATGAAAGGATTAAAGATGTTAGTTAAACCAATAAATAGAAGAAACAAAAGAAACAGGATACTTACAAATCTGCAAACTTGGAGCTTCCTTCACCTATGATTGTCAGAAGGCGTTGCCATCCCGCAGGGGGTTAGACAATGTTACGCTTGTCAATCGCCCAAAGTTTACTTCCATCTTGCATGAATATGTGCTCTTAGTGTGTTTTAGAGCATTAAACAGATGCATGATTATGAAGGATGGAAGTAGACTAGTTGTCAATTATATGATCAACTTATTTCTTGAACTTCTTCTGGTCAGATATGATTTTTATGTTGATAAGGATTATCGTTGAAAACAACGAATTCACCTTTTCAATAAGTTGCATCCCAACTAATGAAAGGCTTAAAGATGTTAGTTAAACCAATAAAAAGAAGAAACAAAAGAAATATGATACTTACATATCTGCAAACTTGGAGCTTCCTTCACCTCTGATTGTTAGAAGGTGTTGCCATCCTTCAGAGGGTTAGGCAATGTTAGTCTTGTCAATCGCCCAAAGTCTACTTCCATCTTGCATGAATATGTGTTCCTAGTGTGTTTTAGAGCATTAAACAGATGCATGAATATGAAGGATGGAAGTAGACTAGTTGTCAATTATATGATCAACTTATTTCTTGAACTTCTTCTGGTCATATATGATTTCTATGTTGATAAGGATTATCGTTGAAAACAACGAATTCCTCTTTTCTATAAGTTGTATCCCAACTAATGAAAGACTTAAAGATGTTAGTTAAACCAATAAATAGAAGAAACAAAAGAAACAGGATACTTACATATCTGCTAACTTGGAGCTTCCTTCACCTCTAATTTTCAGAAGGCGTTGCCATCCCGCAGGGGGTTAGGCAATGTTAGGCTTGTCAAAATTGCCTAACCCCATGCGGGATGGCAACGCCTTCTGACAATCAGAGGTGAAGAAAGCTCCAAGTTTGCAGATATGTAAGTATCCTATTTTTTTTGTTTCTTCTATTTTTTGGTCTAACTAACATCTTTAAGCCTTTCATTAGTTGGGATGCAGCTTACAGAAAAAGTGAATTCGTTGTTTTCAACGATAATCCTTATCAACATAGAAATCATATCTGACCAGAAGAAGTTCAAGAAATAAGTTGATCATATAATTGACAACTAGTCTACTTCCATCCTTCATATTCATGCATTTGTTTAATGCTCTAAACACACTAGGAGCACATATTCATGCAAGATAGAAGTAGACTTTGGGCGATTGACAAGCCTAACATTGCCTAACCCCCTGCGGGATGGCAACGCCTTCTGACAATCAGAGGTGAAGGAAGCTCCAAGTTTGCAGATATGTAAGTATCATGTTTCTTTTGTTTCTTCTATTTATTGGTTTAACTAACATCTTTAAGCCTTTCATTTGTTGGGATGCAACTTATAGAAAAGGTGAATTCGTTGTTTTCAACGATAATCCTTATCAACATAGAAATCATATCTGACCAGAAGAAGTTCAAGAAATAAGTAGATCATATAATTGACAACTAGTCTACTTCCATCCTTCATATTCATGCATCTGTTTAATGCTCTAAAACACACTAGGAGCACATATTCATGCAAGATGGAAGTAGACTTTGGACGATTGACAAGCCTAACATTGCCTAACCCCCTGCGGGATGGCAACGCCTTCTGACAATCACAGGTGAAGGAAGCTCCAAGTTTGCAGATATGTAATTATCATGTTTCTTTTGTTTCTTCTATTTATTGGTTTAACTAACATCTTTAAGCCTTTCATTAGTTGGGATGCAACTTATAGAAAAAGTGAATTTGTTGTTTTCAACGATAATCCTTATCAACATAGAAATCAAATCTGACCAGAAGAAGTTCAAGAAATAAGTAGATCATATAATTGACAACTAGTCTACTTCCATCCTTCATATTCATGCATCTGTTTAATGCTCTAAAACACACTAGGAGCACATATTGCAACACACTGTAGCAGAGTTCGATATATTGGATTTTGAGACAAAGCTGCATTAAGTTATTTTAATGCTTCGGTGAACAAATAAGCGTTCTTAAGCTGAACTAAGCTGCATTACCTACTATGATCAGGGTGTTTATTTTTTTATTCTGTTTATTTTTATCTTCATCTTTTATTTGGGGGAGGGGAGGAGTAAAGGTAATCTGCTCGATCCACCACCCAAAACCATGATTTACTTGATGACTATGGTTTTACAGATAATTTCATGCATATAATCATCCAACGCCGCAACTACTTCTTTAGCGTCAACAACCTCTTGATTAATATGCAGGAAACAGGGAAAGTAAGGATATAGAAGCCACTAATTTTTGTAGTGCTTCTAAAGCTTCATATGTTGAGCATGTGATTATTAAAACTTGATAAAAAGGTTTGTGTAATTAGACCAACTCTTAAAAGGTGCAAATGCAATATTCTCTAGAGAATAATAAAGTCATGGCTCTGACCTGACATATACAACACAGTTCCAAGTCTGACGAGGCTTCAACTCCTCCATACATCCACACGTGCATAGAGTCCAAAATTTCTTCCTCGCTCAGTCCAGAACCCACGTTCTCAATTTGTTCTTCTACTGCTGATAACTCCTATTATATAAATGGAAATTTTGGCAATAACAATGAAAATCTCCTTTTGTGCCTTTGGAATTTAACATATAAAAATTCAATTATAACTGAATGGAGATAAGTACCTCATAGGACATATTATCGACGTCAAGCCTTAGACCATTGTGTTCGTCATGCAACTCGGCAACTCCATTTGTAGAAGGGTCATTCACTGCAGTATCCTGATGAGGAAAGGTAATACATTATCATGCTATCCAAATAATAATAAACAAACACGTGGTCAGAAGAACATGAAAAATACGTACATAGGCCTAGTCTTAAATGATCGTTGTGATCATAATTAATTTATGTATTAATATTTGTAGCTACAGTTACTTCATATATTTAACATTATAAGACACAATCCTAATTGTGTGGTTTATACACATTGTCTAGTAAGTATTATCCGATGAACACAACCTTAACACAAAAAAGAGCAAGACTAGAGAGAATAAAACCAAAAGAACCAACTAAGGCAGAGAACTAAAGACGCAATGAAGGACGAACGCGAATAAACCAACATCTATTCTCAGGAAGTAGCATTTTCAAGCAAAAATCAACGTCTGTTTACAACCACGACCGATCAATTATATAAACGGAAGACTTCAACAAACATCTTTTATCTGAAAGATAAAAGTATACTAGAATTAGAAACTTATGTGAGTTCCAAGTCGCATATATAATTATGTATAATACCATCATATAATTTGACTTGATACAGGAAAAAAAGTTGACCTTATAGAATAATTAACTAAGTTTAATGATAGTAACACATCATATTCTTTATTTCCAACCAACACCTGGCTACAGTTATTACAACATACCACGGCCAGCCACTCTGAGTTTCGTGGTCTGCAATTGCTTCCGCTTTGGTGCGTTCAGTTCTTCATTTTTTAGCTGAGCAAGAAGTTGCAGTAGATGAAAGCACCAACGAGAAAGCAAATACAGGCCACAAAACTCAGTGTGGCAGGGCGTGATATGCTTTAATACCTTAGCCTTGGAAATAAAGAATATGATGTATTACTATCATAAAAAACTTAGTTACTCCACATATTATGCGACTCGGAACTTACATAAGTTTATAATTTTAGTATGCCTTTATCTTTCAGATTAATGATGTTGGTTGAAGTATACAGTTTCTATAATTGATCGATCGTGACTGTAAACTTAGATGTTGATTTTTTCTTGAAATGCTACCTCTTCTCTATTCGCCTTTCATTGTGTCTTTAGTTTAATTGGTTCTTTTCGTTTTATCTTCTCTATTCGCTCCTTCTTGTATGAAGATCGTGTTCATTTTATAATGTTAAATATATGAAATAACTGCAGCTACAAATTCTAATACATAAATTAATTGTGATCACAACGAGCATGGTAGACATTACCCCTTCTTTCTTTCTTTCTCCATTTGCTTTAGTTTTCTAGCAAAATGTTCAATTGTTAATACAAGTAATGGCTTGATTTTTCAAATCTAACAAACAAAAGGTATTGTGAAGGTAAAGGAAGATTAATTTATTACTTCTTTTGATCTCCAACTTACCTATAACAAAAAAATAATTAAAGGTCTAAAACCCAAGCAGTTCATGTAGCACATACACCCTCTTTAAGTTTCATTTAACTCTTAAATACAAAATTTGTGGTGATTTTTACATTCTTCTAGAAGTATGTCCGTGACTGTAACTTAATTAAGACATCAAAAATCAAGGGTTAAAGCATTCTTCTGATTTGGACTTCAAAGCATGCATAAATTCTCATTTGACACATGCAGAAAATTACACGAAAAGAAGATAGTAAAATTTATTCAAGAGAAAATTAGATATTTTCTAATGAAAAGAAATTCGATATTTACTGAAACAAGCATATCAACTGACCAATCCAAGTGTTTATATGTTCTATAAAACACTTTTTCATAAAGATTAACCATTTGAGTATTGCTTCATATAGAAACTAAGCAATTGCAAGAAAGTGTATCTTAGTAGTGATAGCAAATGCTAACTGCTTGCGCAGAGAGAAAGTTTTAAAGCTAAAGCATATGCAATGACAAAGGTTTTGGATGGACTGGTTATGAAGTTAATTCCACTATTGAAATTGACCATTAAAGAGAACAATGCAACAACAATCAAGCATGAAATTCCAATTAACTGGGGGAGACCATACGAATTAAACGAGAACCACATCGAGTTGAACATATGAATTTTCTTTCTCCACTTGTTACAATGAAGTAAAACGTCCTTATTTAGGTTTCTAAGCTTCATGTTGTTTTGCATGACTTTCATCCATGTTTTCTTCGGTCGTATCAGTTTGCCCTGGATCAAGGGTCTCAACACGGAGTATTAGTGCTTCTACATGTCTTCGTCACATGACCAAACTATCCTAAGCGACTTTTTTGCATCTTCTCGTCAATGGACGCCACACCTTGTGGTGAATTAAGAAAAATAAAATTGGTAGACTTTGGTTGTTGAATCCGAGCCTTGTGGAGAATATTCTCCGATAGAATTTGTAAGCAACATGTAGGCTTATTTATTAGGGAAGTATGAAGTAGTTTGTTATTGTTCTTTCATCGTATTTTTCATATACTTGATTATTGTTACGGTTGCCATTGATTATCGACATCACCGTCTTTCCATTACAAAATTGTGGTTTTTGTTGATTGGCAAGATCTTGTTAAAGTCGCCTCAAGAACTTTTAACATATGATGTGGACCAATGTATGATTAGTAAGATACCAATCGTTGATGGCCCGTCACATATGTTGCTTGATTGAAGATTTGAATCCGAAGATGTCATGTCGATACATTTGATTTGCGTTCCGCTGTATATTGCCAATTGTTGCAATAAATATATAGTCAAGCTAGTTATTTAATTGACTGAGTGTGTTTCCATAACAAGCTTAGCGCGAAGTACGTTCAACCTTAAAGGAAAGTATTAATACTGATGTCGTAGAGTGTTAGGGATGTTTAGGTCTTTTGAATGATCCCCCCCCCCCCCCCCCCCTGCCCCAAAAAAAAAAAAAAAAAAAAAATCTATGTAACATTCACAAATGGTTTATTTGCAATAAAGACATTCTACTACGCCCTTAAAATGAAAAACAATTACCTAGAAAAAAATCCAAAAATCAATTGTTCATCCTATAGAGTATAATAGCAAAAATAAACCCCCTTTGTTATTCCTAATTGGCAAATCACCCCTTGTGATATTTAGATATTAGCCAAAGAAAAAAAGAAACCCTCAAATCATATTTTTAATTTGCTGTACCTATAACTAACAATCATTATTCATCAAAACTTTATATCAAATGTATAGTTATTCAAAAAACTATAATAAACTTTCTTATAATTTTTCGATATTGTTTTAGAAATATTTAGAAACATAAGAAAGATAATCAATACCAAATTCTTGTTTCTACAGGTCTAGGAAGTCATGTTATATTCAAAACTTATGATAAAAATTATATTTATAATTCAGTTTGAACTTTAGTCCTTTATGCATCAAATAGGTACAATAAAAAAACAAATTTTGTTATCAGTATAGTAGGGTTATTTTTGCTAATTTTTGAATAATACAAGGGGGTAGCCAATTAGGAATAACAAAGGGGTAGGTTTTGTATTATTCCCTGTAGCATGAATATTAGAGTGTAACAACAAACAAATGGCGTTAGCATACCCGTCTACGTCTGCGTCGACCACCAGGATTAGCACGCCTACGATTAGTACCATCACCAGGCATATTCGCTAAGGATGCTACTGACCTTTGAGCTGATTGACGTTGCCTGCGATTGGTACCAGCAGCCTCACGCGATGAAGAAGATTCCATAGGATATTGACTTCCCTGTATTCCAGTTAAGTCAATAGGATTTGATCGGGAAGTCCCAGGGAGCTTGTCTCACCGACTCCATAACCTCTTTCTCCTGAAACAATAACAAAATTTGTCAAAGGGTATATAATATAATGTCATTTCTGCTAGAGGAGCCAAACAACATTGAATTGTCGAGTACTAAACCTGATATTCGGGTTGAAGTTCCAGCCGACACTTCTGAAGTTCTCGGAACACTTCAAGATAAATTTCCAGCTGGAGTATAACGAATAGGAACATGATGATGGTTTATGTCACCCATCGGCTCGCTAGACCTAGAACTTCCACCAAAAGATTGACCTGATGGATCATTATTTTCCAATGTCCTTCCGCGCTTCATATCTTTAGTTATCAATGAGGAATACTACAGACTGTAGAAGAACTCGGCACAATAGAGCTGAAAGTACTTAAAGATCTGCAAAGTATTAAGAAACATAATAAGACCATCCGAGTATTTGTCAAGATAATGAAAAAAGTTATGGAAAGAATATACTATCATCAGAAACTTTCTCCTAGAGCAATAGCATTAGCAACATGTGAGACACATATTAAGTCTTGAATTAGAATTTTATTTAAAACTTCTTAACAAATCAAAAGCTGCTACGTTTCAAAAGCTGATGGGAAAATGACAGCAAGTCAAATTTTAAACTAAATTCTCTCTGTGTGTGTATGGTAAAAATATTTGCGATGAAGAAGAAAAAGATAACTTTGTGAAAATCACCAAATTTAACTAAATTCACCCATAAGGTCATCCTATAGATGACCAACTAAAAAATCAAAAAATTTGATGCTCATGATGACATAAAAACATCGGTTTCAATTTACTATATATGTACTTTGCCAAAAAAACAAACAGGCAGAACTCGTACACCTCAGGGAACAGATCCCTTTTTTCAAGCATTCTTAAAAAAAGAACGCTTGACATTTTTTAAAAAATCAAAAGAAATAAATCATAACTCACAAAGAAAAAAACACAAACCTGAGTTAGATGATGAACAGGGTAAATAAACTCATTTTGATAAATAAGAGTTGATGAGACGACGATTTCAATGTAAAATTATTTGGTTTAAAAGAGCTGCTCAGAGTAAATAATTTTATTTTAAGAATGAAGAAGAATACCTGTGGATGTGCTATGAGTGGGTTGAGTATGTTTGTCTGAGAGAGATTGAGTGAGCTATTAAAAAATGGCAGCTAAGTGATTGCTGCTTAAATTTTAAGTGAGTGGTGATTTGAGGGTAATTAGGTAACTGGGCCTAGGGTTGGGCCTATAGATTGGAAGATGGGCTTTTAAAACTTGGAGAAAATTGAGAATTTCACTTAATTTTACATAATTAAATGGTGCATACAGTTAGATTATAGCGTCCCATGCAGTTGAAATGAAGATACGAAGAGTTTAAGGCCTATAATTAGGAAATGATTATAATCATGCTAGTTGGTTGAACCACGCCATCCATGTAACAATTGCATCAAAAAAATTATGTTAGTTGCGCGTAATTAATTGATTAATTTGGGGTGGTGATGTCCATTGAGCTGCTATGGTTCAGTTTATTTTGGCATGCATGTTATTTGGTAGAAGCCTAAAAACGTAAACATAATAATCCTTCACAATGTTTTTCGGTGATTTCATAACTATTGCTCTTATTATTACATAAATATGTAATAAACTTACTATAGATTTGTGCTAGATCTATCACAAATACTTGGTATGAACTCAACCTCAATTAGATAATATTTAACCCAATTTATTTCTCAGCTATGCGCCTTCTTTCGCCTACGCATTCAAAGTGCCAACCCACCTACATGATTTAAGTATAGTGTGCATTTCTCGTGTGTTTGGTGTGTGTTTCAGTAATTTAGATGCTGGGTATGTTTAAAGTGTACGTTATACGATAAGTTTGGTTGCAGTGTGTGTATTTCTAGGTGAGTTAGGTGCCATTTTGTGCTTTTTAGGTGAGCTAGGTACAGTTTGTGTTTTATAGGTGATGCTACTTGTGCTTTTTAGGTGAGTTTGGTGTAGTTTTTGCTTTTTAGGTGAGTTAGCTGCAAGTGCTTTTAATTAGCTGACTTTGGCGTACGACGTGTTTTAAATGTAATATGTGTTTTTATAAATGATATTGGTGGAGAGTATGTGTATAAGGTGATTTAAGTGCAATGTCTATTTTAGGTGTAAGGTGTATTTAATATTTTGGTGTATTATAAGATTAAATCGTACAATATGATTATTAAAAATGTAGATCAAAGTTAAAAAAAAAAAAATCCGATATTTCAAGCGCTTTTCAACATATTCTAGAAACATTATAACATGTTGTAGTTTGAATTACTTTTATATTTCAATTTCATAAATTCCTTGTTGATACAAGCATGGTGTTTCTCGTGCAACCTCTTGTATTGCCATGATAAGCAATAAGTTAATCATTATGGCATATAAATTTCTACCATGAAATAGTTATATTAATATTGCACATGCCACACGCTAATTATAGTACAGCTGTTATGACGACGTTTAACTTTAGTTAAAACTCCATTACATTTACAATTTTACATGATAGAAATGTTCTCCTTAATGTGTTTATAGCTAATTGGATATGTTATTCTTTATGCTCTATAAAATTGTGCGATCCATTTTGCACACAATTGTACAAAAAGCCAAAAACTTACAGTTCAAGACGTATGTTGCTTGCATCTACGCATGTATATATACAAAAATTAATATCGACGACGCGTTAAGAAGCGTAAGCATTGAAAAAGATCAATACGAGATATTTTATTAATTTTTTTTTTTCGAGAACATTTCATATTAATAAAATAAACTAACGGGCTGGGCGGGCCTCAACAAAACCAACCAAACTATCAACCCTAAAATTCAACATCCCAATTCCCCTAAAGACAAATTACATACAAAGCCACCAAAACCCAACAATCAATCAAGCAGCAGCAGCTTTCTTCAACGACTTAGCAGCCTTCGACAGCGATTTTGGCTCCTTCCCGGGCTTATCACCACCAGCCTTCTTCCGCAAAAGCACCGGGTTGGTGTTCGGCAACACACCTCCGTGAGCAATCGTCACGCCCTGCAACAACTTGCCCAACTCCTTGTCGTTCCTCACCACCAAAAGCACGTGCCGAGGGATGATCCTGTTCTTCTTGTTGTCCCTCGCCGCATTTCCAGCTAACTCCAGAACCTCAGCTGCTAGATATTCGAGAGCGGCTGCCATGTACACGGGTGCTCCGCTACCTACTCGTTGGGCGTAACGGCCCTTTTTTAGTCCGACCGGGAACTGGAGGCCGGCTCGGACGGACCGGGTGACCGCTTTCTTTTCTGGATCGCCGCCTTTGCGTCCTCCGGCGCCCTTCTTCGATTTTCCGGTAGCTTCCATCGGAATATATATTTTGAGATGGTGAGATATTTTATTTAATATTCTCCTTTAAATAAGAACTTTTTAAAGGCAAAATAATGGAGCTTCTTCTTGTTATCGAGAATGAAACAAGTTACAATATGTCCTTTTTCTCTTTTCTTTTGCGTTTGGAATTGAAGTGTTAAGTTGGTAATGGGATTAGAAGGAAGTTCGTGTGCCTAAAGGTAATATAGCAGAGAAATGGTTTTTGATTTTTGAGTGTTTTATGGTTAATGCTTGTTCTTTAATAATCATGATTTTTGTCTTTATTTGAGTTTCCGTCGGCTCTTCATAATCCCCTGACCCATGCCGCCCGCCCCTTTTTTCTTGATTATGTGACATGCATGCAAACATAAATTGTCTTCTAGCTTTCTTATTTTCCTATTCTTTCATATATATGAAAATTAAGAGCAAATTGTAATTTGAACTTTGATTCATCTGGGTATTTACTTAAGTTTATATAGCTTAAATTCTAAGTAGAAAGATTCAGATTCTGTATTTTAATTGACACTCTATATCACTCGAATTGACTTAAAATGGAGGGTCTTTTAGTTGATAAACTCTCATAATATACATGGATGCACATCATCCAATCTTGAATATGTAATATCAAGGGGCCATCTACTAGCACGTAAAACTTACTTAATTTAAGGTGACATGCTATTAGTGAACTTAACAAGCCTACATGTTATTACTAGTAAACCGGGTGACCCGGTACTACATAAATACTATAAATCCACCTCTGTTGGATGAATTATAATCTATAACGCAAAAAAGATTATATTTGAAAATAACTATGCAACCAAATAATTATTTAATTTTGAAAATGTCACACATAATCTCTAACTATTCTAATTCATATCTAATCTTTCCATGACTATCAAAACGGCCGGCTAAAATGAGTAACGGAAAAAGTGGGACGAGATTGAAGCTCAAGTAGAAAAACTTGAATAAATTTTAGCATGTTTTATGAGCTTTCGCACTCTGCCCTTCCCCGGCCAAAATATAGGCAAGGGATGAGTAGAAGTTAACCAGCATCAAGAAATTAATCAGAGGCAGTTTTTCAAGTCGAAAATTTCCTGCCATTGTACTCACCCTAACATGCAGAAGGGATTGTCGTCAGACTTGAGACAAGTACCTAAAATATATTGTTGACATATAGAAACCAGGCACAACTTCGCACAAATTCAGCGCAAACAATGTAAACAGAAGGTACCATAGCCGATTCCTTCGACATAGAACCATTTTGTTTTTCGATAAATATACAGCTATTCAAAAATCACAAGTTCAACATTAGCATACACCAAGATGATGCCATTATTCATTTCATGTAATCCGCAAAATAAAATAGTTTCAGGTGCGAAGCAAAATCTGATCACGAGCCAGTATTAAAACAATTAAAACAGGGTCATTTTTTTATTGGGAGGGGGAGAGAAGAGTAAAGGTTAATCTGCTCGATCTGCCACCCAAAAATGCGATTTACTTGATAGCTACTGTATTACAAAGGGGACAGACATTCTTCAGTAGCAGCCACTTTGTGATGCAATCAAGGTGAAACTCATGCAGACAACGATCCAACGCTGCACCCACTTCTTCGGGGCCAATAACCTCCTGATCAATATTCAATATGCACAAAACAAGAAAATTAAGGAAATTAATAAGTTTTCAAACTGCTTCAATAAGTAATCAGGGTCTCTTATGATGCTTGAAACATTAATTATAGAAGCCACTAATTTCTTAAGTGCTTTCGGATGCTGAGCATTTAAATTTTTTATCCATACTTGATAAAAAAGTTTGTGCAATTAGGCCAACTCTGAAAAGGTGTAAGTGCAATAATCTCTAGATAATAATCAAGTCATGGCTCTAACCTGACATATACAACACAGTTCCGCGTCTGAGGAGGGTTCTGATCCTCCATACATCCACAAGTACACAGAGCGCGAAATTTCTTCCTCGCACAGTCCAGAACCCACGTTCCCTATTTGTTCCTCCACTGGCGATAATTCCTGTTACGCAAATGGAGTTTTGGCAATATCAATAAGAATTTCCTTTTATGCCTCTGAAATTTAACATATAAAAGATCACTGATAGTCGTACGGAGATAAGTGCTTACCTCATAGGACATATTGTCCACATCAAGTCGAAGACCATTGTTTTCATCATGCAACTCGGCTACTCCACCGTGGACGGGTCATTTAGAGCATTATCCTGAAGATGAGAGGTAATACATTATCATGCCATAAAGATTCCATTAAATCAAATTACGGGATCAGAAATATGCTCAATGTGTGCGCTATTATATCTCCCAATATGCACTTAATTACCCCCTTCGTTCATTCTTTTTCCATTTGCTTTAGTTTTCTAGCCAAATGTTTTAATATAGTTTTCTGGCTTCTTTATTAGGTTCAAGTAATGGCTTGATTTTTCAAATCTAACAAATAAAGGCATTGTCAACGTAATGAAAGATTATTACTCCTTTTGATCTCGTACTTATCTATAGCAACAAGATAATTAAAGGTCTAAATTCCAAGCAGCTCATATACCACAGTCCCTAATTTGAGTTTCATTTAACTCTTAATTAAGTACAAGGTTTGTGGCGCATTCTTCTAGAAGTATGTCCGTGACTGTACACTTAGTTAGGACTTCAAACTCAAGTGTTAAAGCATTCTTCCAATTTGGACTTCAAAATATGCATATATTCTCATTTTACACATGCAGAAAATCACACGAAAAGAAGATAGTAATAGCTATCGAAGAGAAAATTATTAAATTTTCTAATAGAAAGAAAGTCGGTACGTATATAGTGAAGCATATCAAATGACCAAATGAATCATTAAGCATTGATATGTTTTATCAGAACACTTCTTCATAGAGATTAATCATTTTAGTATTGCTTCATTCAGTAACTAATCGATTTGCAATGAAGTGTATCTTAGTAGTGATAGCAAATGCTAGCGAGAAAATTTTAAAGCTAAAGCATATGCAACGACAAAGGGTTTAGGTGCATTGGTTACAAAGTTAATTCAACTATTGGAGTCGACCATTTAAAAGAATAACAATGAAACCTATAATCCCAACTAATTGAGGCAAGCTATATGAACCAAAAGACAATCACGTCGAGTCGAATATTACATAAAGTTTCCTTCTCCACTCATTCCAATGAAGAGAACGTCTATGTATAGGCTTCTAAGCTTCATGTAATTTCGTCTAACTTTTATTCAATTTTTCTTCAAACCCCCTCGTGCTTTATCTGTTTGCCCTCGATCAAGGGTATCAACAAGTCATACCGGTGCTTCTATTGATCTATGTTACGCATGACCAAACTACCCTAAGCGATTTTTTTGATTAAGTTTGGTAATGGTTTTTGCTGATTGGCATGATGCCGATAAAATCGGCGCACGTAGTTTTAACACCTAATGTAGACCAATATATGATTCATGTGCTGCCAATCATTTTCGCCTTGTTGCATGTGTGGTTTCGCCAAATATTTGGATCCAGTGTTGTCATGCATATGCATTTGATTTGCGTTCCACCATAGACTGTCAATTCACGCAATATACTGTATAGTCAAGCTAGTTGTTTTTAGTGAGTGTTTTTATAACAAGCTTAATTAATCCGCAGTATGCTCAAACTTGAGGTAAAGTATTAGTACTGTGGTAGCTTATTTTTCTTTCGTTATATATTTCGTATTTGGTTCTCTTAATGGTTGTCGTTGATCATTGATATCACCGTCCTTCAGTTACATAATTGTGGTAATGGTTTGATTGGCAAAATGTCGTTACAATCACCTCACATAGTTTTAACATCTGGTGTATTACCAATTGTTGTCGCCCTGTCACATGTGTTGCTTCCTCGAAGATTTGGATGTAGTGATGTAATTTAGATGCATTTGATTTGAGTTTCACTCACATACTGTTCAATTGTTGCAATACATAATAAAGTCAAGATAGTTGTTTATAGTAAGCATGTTTCCATAACAAGCTTAGCGTGTAATTTGCTCAAACTTAAGGGAAAGTATTAGTACTCGTACAGTAGAATCGTGATAGCCTATTGTGCTTTCGTAGTAATTCTTGTATATTTTGTTATTGTTATAGTCATTTTTTATTATAGACATCGCCGTTTTTTGTTACATAATTATGGTAACGGTTAATTTTTAATTGGCAAGATGCCGTTACAACCGCCTCATGTCGTTTTAACGAATAATATATGATTGGTGTTTTAGTTTTGGGAGAAAGTTAAAGCTTGCAAAGTGGGCTTGCTTAATTGGTGTTAGTCTACTTTTGGGAACAGCAAGAAGAATTTTGAGTTGTTAAACGTAAAAAGAAATTGTCTAGGAAAGTGTGAGGTTACCAACCATACCAAGATGGTTGAAGAGAGATTGTTGAATGAGAAAAAAGGCACGCATAAATGAGAGCAACAAAGGCGAGGGCTTCCTAGACCAAAGTCATTTTATTTTGGTAGAGAGGCAACGAGGGGTTCTAATCTGACCAGCCAACGGGCGGTGATAGGTTTGAATCCTACACCCCTTCTTATGGGTCATCCTGGGGTAAACGAATGATGGGAATAACAAAGCAGAAATTTTTTAACTGCCAATCATTGTCGCCCCTCCCACTATGTTGTTAAGACGAAGATTTGGATAGATTTCATGTCAATTGTTCCAATATTTTATAGAGTCAAGCTACTTGTTTTTATTGAGGGTGTTCTAGTAACAAGCTTAGTGCATGGTATGCTCAAACTCAAAGCCAAGTATTAGAACTGATACGGTAAAATACTGGTGGGAATACTTAAGTCGTTTGAGTGATCTCCCCCCCCCCCCCCCCCCCATGTACACAAAAAATTCTATTCAACAATTACAAATTACTGCTATTAGCAAAAAAGGCATTTCACGACGCCTAAAAATGAAAAACAATTACCTAGAAGAAAATCCGAAAATCAATCATCCTATGTAATAGCATGAATATTCAAATGTAACAAAAACAAAATGGAGTTCGCATACCTGTCTACGACTGGTACCAGCAGCCTCACGTGATGAAGTAGAATCCAGAGGATATTCACTTCCATGTATTCCAGCCTCATCTGTTTGGTCTTGTAGGATAGTTCTTGTCTCGGGAGCATCATGCTCTAGATTATTTTGAAGGGAGCTTCTGTCACTAGCATCCTCACCAACTCCGGAACCTCTTTCTCCTGAGACCATAACCGATCCATTCAAAGGGTGGAAATTGTTGTTGTCGCTGGAGGTTCCAAACGGCGTTGAACCGTCGAGTCCAGAATCTGATCTCATGGTTGAATGTCTAGCTGACACTCTGAAATTCCTGGAACACTTGGAGACACATATTAAGAGCAATAGCATTAGCAACATGTGTAACACATACTAAGTCTCAAATTAAAATTTTATTTAAAAATTTTTATGCTTCTGTATAAGTTCTCTCATAAAATCAAAAGCTACTTCACAACTCAATTGTCCTTCAGGCATGAAAAGTATTGATATTTTTAAAAAATAAATGCATGAAATGAAAATTTCAAACCCAGAAGGTGCCAACTGCAAATTAATATAAAAACAAAACAATGATCCTATTCACATTATATTGCCACAAGCTCCTCTTTTTGTTAAGCAAAATATGTATATAAGTATGAATGTACAGACGTGATTTACATACTATTTGCAATTCGAACCTTTTATTACTTTTCTAGATAATTATTGAAAAATCACAAGTCACACTATATATATATATATATATATATATATATATATATATATATATATATATATATATATATATATATATATATATATATATATATATATATATATATATATATATATATATATATATATATATATATAATGAAGGAAAAAAGTTTACTTTGTGAAGATTACCAAATTCAACTAAATTTACTCACCGATGAGGTCCTATAAATGACCAACTAAAAAGTCAAAAACTCTGATGTTACTGAGACTCGGGAAACAAATTTATACAACAAATTCAACTCATCATGAAGTTAAAACCTTGATTTCAATTTACTTTGTACTTTGTGAAAAAATAAATAGGGCAAAACACGTGCACCTCAGAAAACAGATCCTTTAATCACCAAAAAAAGAAAAAAAAAAACAGATCCTTTTCTATCCCATTCTTTAAAAAAAAAACGCATAACCTTTATATAAAAATGTAACTCACAAAGGAAAGAAGAAAATTGAATTAGATGATAAACCAAAACTGAGAACAAGGTAAATAACATCAAATATTTCTTATTCTTGCAAAGAGTTGGTGGAGACTAAGAAACGTTTAAGATATATCTTGAGAAGACATTTTTACATATAAATGAATTGAAGAGCAAACCGAATAAAATCAATTAAAAAGAATAAAAAAAAGATGCTTAGAGTAAATTTTATTTTGAGAATGTAGAAGAATACCTGTAGATGAAGAAGATACCTGCGACGAGTGTACAAACAGGGTTATGTGTGTGTGTCTGAGAGAGAATGAGTGAGCTATTAAACAATACAATACATGGCAGCTAAATTTCAGGTTGCTGCTTATATTTAAGTGACCAGTGTATTAAGGGTAATTATGTAATTGGGCCTAAGGTTGGGCCGAAGGCCCAAAACCATGGCCCGGCATATACTGGAACGATAGATAATAATTTCAAAATGGAAAACAAAATTCACATACTACTTAATAAAATGGTGCATACAATTTGATTAGTTATATATGGTTGAGATGGAATTATGGAGTTCGAGTTTTAGTGCCTATAATTTACAATAATGTTATCGTCTTGGTCGTTGATCAAAACGAGTCATCCACGTAACAATTGCAAAAAAAGATATTTATAGTAGTTGAAACTTGAGAATAAGTATCTGTCATTTGATGGAAGTATAAGAATATAAATATAATTACCCATCACAAAATATTTAATATTATATTTTAACTATTGCTCTTGTTATTACATAGAATGTGATGGGTCCACGTCTAAGATAGGTAATTGATCAGTGGCATGAATTCAATTTGAATTAGATAAAAATGAACCTAATTTATTTTTTACCTACTCCACCAACTCACTCTACCCATTTAACTAATTTAAGAGATTTAGGTATATTGTGTGTTTCTCAACCCAGTATTTGTCATTTCTAGTGTATGATGTGTTTTCCAATGATTAACGTGTGGAGTATATATTTTAGATGGGTCATGATAACTTATGCAGTGTGTATTTTAGGTGTAGGGTTTGTTGTTTAAGAGATTTTGGTGCAGAGTGAATTTTTTTAAGTGAATTAGTGCAATGTGTGTTTTTTGGGTGATGTGCACCGTGCGCATTTAAGGTGATTCCAATGTAGAATGTGTATTTTAATTAGGTGTATTTTATGCGCACTTTGTGCTTTTTGATGATTTTGATGCGATACTTAATTTGGTTTACGTGGATCCAAAAGAAAAATTGTTTAATGTAATTCTGGTATAGCAAAAAAGTAAGATTTTATATAATTTTTAAATCCAAAAACATTAACTTCCAAATGCTCCATCATAATTCCTAACTAAGCACTTCATCAATGATCAAATTGAACTTCTGTAAAAATTTAGTTATCATTATCTGTGTAGCTTATGGTAATTATTATATAAGATTGGAAACCAAACTATAAACTTCATAACGTTTATCATATACCCGTGTAAGGCCTCATAACTAATAGCTAAATCTATAGCGGTCTAATCAGGGGCAGAGCCAAGACAGGGCATACGCCTAATGTATCTCGAAGTGTTCCAAGAACTTCAGAAGTGTCGGCTAGAAATTCAACCATAAGATCAGGTTCAATACTCGACAATTCAATGCCGTTTGGAACCTCTAGCAGAAATGACAGTATATACCCTTTGACGAATTCTGTTATTTTTCAGGAGAAAGAGGTTTCGGAGTCGGTGAGAATGCTAGTGATACAAGCTCCCTTGGAAATAATCTAGAGCATACTGAGACAAGAACTATCATACAAGACCAAACTGATATAGTTTTGGCTTCTGGAACTTCCCCATCAAATCCTATTGATTAACTGGAATACTGAGACAACAATTATCACCACGTGAGGCTGCTGGTACCAGTCGCAGGCAACGTCAATCAGTGCAAAGGCCAGTAGCATCCTTGGCGAATATGCATGCCTGGTGATGGTGCTAATCGTACGCGTGCTAATGATGGTGGTCGGCGCATATGTAGACGGGTATGCGAACTCCATTTTGTTTGTGTTATACTTTAATGTTCATGCTACTATATAGGATGAACAGTTGATTTTTGGTTTTTTTTTTTTTTTCTTCTAGGTAATTGTTTTTCAATTTAAGGGCGTCGTAAAATGTCTTTATTGCTAATAAACCATTTGTGTATGTTACGTAGATATATTATTTGGGGATTAGGGGGTGGGTGGGAGGGAGGGGGATCACTCAAAAGACCTAAACATCCCTACCAGTCTACTTCATCAGTTTTAATACTTTCCACTAAGTCTCAGCGTATTTTCCGCTAACTTGACTATATTTTATTGCAACAATTGGCATTATTTGGCGCAACGCAAATCAAATGTATCAACATGAAATCTCCGGATTCAAATGTTGGACTGAGCAACATATGTGACGGGCCAACAATGATTGACATTTTACTAATCAATAATCATATATTGGTCTACATCTATCAGATGTTAAAAGTTCGTGAGGCGACTGTAATAACATCTTGCTAATCGACAAAAATCGTTACACAATTATGTAATGAAAAGATGACGATGCCGATAACCAGCATTCTCACTGACTCCCGAACCTCTTTCTCCTGCTGAAACAATTACAGAATTCGTCGAAGGGTATATACTGTCATTTCTGCTAGAGGTTCCAAATGGCGCCATTGAATTGTCGAGTACTGAACCTGATCTTATGGTTGAATTTCTAGCCGACACTTCTGAAGTTCTTGGAACATTTCGAGATACATTCGGTGGACCAGATGATAAACTTAAATTTTGTGGAGTATAACAAATAGGAACAGGATGCTGGTTTATGTCATCCGATCCATCCGCTCGCTAGACCTAGAACTTCCACCATAAGATTGACATGATAGATCATTATTTTCCAATGTCCTTCCGCGCTTCATATCTTCAGTTATCGACGAGGAATACAACATACCGTAGAAGAACTCGGGACATATAGAGCTGAAAAGTCCTTAAATATCTGCAAAAGATTAAGAAAGATAATAGGACCATTTAAGCATCTTTCGAGATAGTCAAAAAAAGTTATGGAAACAATATACTAGTCGTTAGAAACTTACTCCATCCAATATTAAGAAAAGAGCCATAGTAATAGCAACATGTGTAACACATACCAAGTCTTTGGAATTTAGAATTTTCTTATGCTTTTGAGTACGAGTTCTTATCAAATCAAAAGTTGTTATCTCACAACTTAATTTCCTTGAGACATGAAAAGTATCTAACATTTTTCAAATATAAATATAATGCATGAAATGAAAATTTTCAAATGCAGAAGGTGCCAACTGCAAAGTATTTAATAAAAACAAAACAATGATAAAGCCACAATTACCTCCTCTTTTTGGTAAACAAATTATTCATACAAGTATGAGCTTATGTATTTTACATACTAGTTGCAATTAGCACCTTTAGTTACTTTATTAAAGAATTATCGGAAAAAAGAAACAACGAAATACACATGCAAAATAATAAACAAGGCAATACGCACGTGCACCTGAGAGAACGGATCCTTTTTTCCACATTCTTAAAAAAAACGGAACAACATTTTTCAAAAATCAAAAGGAGAAAAAAAATATGAGTTAGATGGTGAACCAAAACTGATGAGAATAGGGTAAACAAACTCAATTTTGATAAAGAAGAGTTGGTGGAGATTAAGAAGCGTTTAAAATGTATCTAACCAGTTTATGATGAGAGGCGAGGATCTCACATGTAAAAGAATGCATGAGAAAAAAAAGAAGAGAAAGAAAAAGAAAAGAGTTGCTCAGAGTAAATAATTTTATTTTAGGAATACATGTAGATGTGTTCTGCAAAGAATGTACAAACCAGGGGCGGAACTAGGATTTTTTTCCACCCCGGGCTATTTTTCACTTAAGTAAATTAAGTAAAATAAATATAAAAAATAAAAATATTAAATGTATTAAATTAGAATGAATAATATGCACTGGTTACTACCTTAATTCACCAACTAAGACATAATAGTTTTTTAATTTTTTTTGCTTAGAATCCATTAAACATCTAAATTATCGAAAAAAAATAATATTCAACAAACATCTTAGGTGCATAACAAATATTATATTAGTCTCACTCTCATACTCTCTCAATCAATTTCAACTAAAATAAAAATTTATAAGATAAAATAAAACTTAATTTTGATGTATATTTAAAAGATTACTAGGATTTGTATGCAGAATAAACATCATTTATCAATTTCATGAAAAATAACAAAAAATATAATGGAATTGTACATGGATAATTTAGTGGATTGAGTTGTTTTTTAATTTGGTTAAGATGTGGGTTTATTTGGCCCAAAGTGTAATTGTTTTGTTGGGTAAACTCATTTGGGCCATCATATTATCTCTATTATTTTTAAAGTGGATTCCACAATTACATATGCATACCTATTGGATTTGGGCCAAAGTTTGACCCTAGGCTCCAGCCCACCCTAGCCCACTACTTGGGTCCGCCCCTGCTTGGAGAATACTATTTTTATTATATTGTTCTATTTACCTAGCAAACCATAGCAAATACTTCAAATTTAAAAAGGTGAAATGAATCAAATATTTTCAAAGACTAATCCCTTTGCATTTTTTGGCAAATAATGAGTTGGCAAAAAATTGTCCATTTTGGAATTCAGAATACTTTCATATTCATGGGAATTCTATGCATGATATATCGGTTGACAAACCATACCAAAAAATTTGAAAAACTAATGAATTTTATACAGTGTCAAAATCCCAAGGCTCCCCCCTTGATTTTTTTTTTTAAATGAACAAAAAATTGAAAAACACTCGTAATATTACCATGAAATACTTTAATACTGCGAGAATACTATTTTTATTCTATTCTTCTAGGACAGAGAAGCCAATTTTGATCTATTTACCTAACAAACCATAGCAAATACTTCAAATTTAAAAAGGTGAAATGAATCAAATATTTTCAAAGGCTAACCCCTTTGCATTTTTTGCCAAATAATGAGTTGGCATAAAATTGTCCGTTTTGGATTTCAAAATACTTTCATACTCATGGGAGTTCTATGCATGATATATCTGTTGACAAACCATAGCAAAATATATGAAAAACTAATGAATTTTATACAGTGTCAAAATCCCAAAGGATCCCCCCTTGAATTTTTTTTGAATGAACAAAACATTGAAAAACACTCGTAAATTACCATGAAATACTTTAATACTTGGAGAATACAATTTTTATTCTATTCTTCTACGAC
The DNA here is from genome assembly GCA_946800315.1 of Misopates orontium. Taxonomy (NCBI): domain Eukaryota; kingdom Viridiplantae; phylum Streptophyta; class Magnoliopsida; order Lamiales; family Plantaginaceae; genus Misopates; species Misopates orontium. The sequence goes on along the minus strand of OX326948.1, from coordinate 491,484 downwards.
AGAGAATCCAATTTTATCTGTTTACTTAACAAACCATAGCAAATACTTCAAATTTAAAAAGGTAAAATGAATCAAATAATTTCAAAGGCTAACCCTTTTGCATTTTTTGGCAAATAATGAGTTGGCATAAAATTGTCCGTTTTGGATTTCAGAATACTTTAATATTCATGGGAATTCTATGCATGATATATCTGTTGACAAACCATAGAAAAATATTTGAAAAAAAAAATGAATTTTATACAGTGTCAAAATCTCAAGGCTCCCCCCTTGAATTTTTTTTTAAATGAATAAAACATTGAAAAATAGTCGTAAATTACCATGGAATACTTTAATACTTAGATATACTATTTTTATTCTGTTCTTCTACGACAGAGAAGCCAATTTTGATCTATTTACCTAACACACCATAGCAATACTTCAAATTAAAAATGGTGAAATGAATCAAATATTTTGAAAATCTAACCCCTTTGCATTTTTTGGCAAATAATGAGTTGGCATAAAATTGTCTGTTATGGATTTCAGAATACTTCAATATTAATGGGAATTCTATGCATGATATATCGGTTGACAAACCATACCAAAATATTTGAAAACAAATGAATTTTATACTATGTCAAAATCCAAAGGCTCCCTCCTTGAATTTTTTTTTAAATGAACAAAACATTGAAAACACTCGTAAATTACCATGAAATACTTTAATACTGAGAGAACACTATTTATATTCAATTCTTCTACGACAGAGAATCCAATTTTGATCTATTACCTAACAAACCATAACAAATACTTCAAATTTAAAATGGTGAAATGAATCAAATATTTTAAAAGGCTAACCCCTTTGCATTTTTTGGCAAATAATGAGTTGACATAAAATTGTTCGTTTTGGATGTCAGAATACTTTCATATTCATGGGAATTCTATACATAATATATCGGTTGAAAAACCATAACAAAATATTTGAAAAACAAATGAATTTTATAAAGTGTCAAAATCTCAAGGCTCCCCCCTTGAATTTTATTTAAATGAACAGAACATTGAAAAACACTCGTAAATTACCATGAAATACTTTAATACTGAGATATACTATTTTTATTCGTTTCTTCTATGACAGAGAAGCAAATTTTGATCTATTTACCTAACAAACCATAGCAAATACTTAAAATTTAAAAAGGTGAAATGAATCAAATATTTTCAAAGGCGTACCCTTTGCATTTTTTGGCAAATAATGAGTTGACATAAAATTGTCCGCTTTGGATTTCAGAATACTTTCATATTAATGGGAATTCTATGCATGATATATAGGTTGACAAACCATACCAAAATATTTGAAAAACAAATGAATTTTATACAGCGTCCAAATCACAAGGCTCCCCCTTGAATTTTTTTTTAAATGAACAAAACATTGAAAAATACTCGTAAATTACAATGAAATACTTTAATATTTGGAGAATACTATTTTTATTCTATTCTTTTACAACAGAAAAGCCAATTTTGATCTATTTACCTAACCAACCATAGAAAATATTTCAAATTTAAAAAGGTGAAATAAATCAAATATTTTCAAAGGGTAACCCCTTTGCATTTTTTGGCAAATAATGAGTTGGCATAAAATTGTCCGTTTTGAATTTCAAAATACTTTCATAATCATGGGAGTTCTATGCATGATATATCGGTTGGCAAACCATAGCAAAATATTTGAAAAACTAATGAATTTTATACAGTGTCAAAATCCCAAGGCTCCCCCTTGAATTTTTTTTAAATGAACAAAACACTGAAAAACACTCGTAAATTACCATGAAATACTTTAATACTGGGAGAATACTATTTTTATTCTATTCTTCTACAACAGAGAATCCAATTTTGATCTGTTTACCTAACAAACCATAGCAAATACTTCAAATTTAAAAATGTGAAATGAATCAAATAATTTCAAAGGCTAACCCCTTTGCATTTTTTGGCAAATAATGAGTTGGCATAAAATTGTCCGTTTTGGATTTCAGAATACTTTTATATTCATGGGAATTCTATGCATGATATATCGGTTGACAAACCATAACAAAATATTTAGAAAAAAAATAAATTTTATACAGTGTCAAAATCCCGAGGCTCCTCCGTGATTTTTTTTTTAAAAATGAACAAAACAATGAAAAACACTGGTAAATTACCATGAAATACTTTAATACTAAGATAATACTATTTTTACTCTATTCTTCTACGACAGAGAAGCCAATTTTGATCTATTTACCTAACAAACCATAGCAAATATTTCAAATTTAAAAAGGTGAAATGAATCAAATATTTTCAAAGGCTAACACGTTTGCATTTCTTGGCAAATAATGAGTTGGTATAAAATTTTCAGTTTTGGATTTTAGTATACTTTTCATATTCATGGGAATTCTATGCATTATATATCGGATGACAAACAATAGCAAAATATTGGAAAAGCAAATGAATTTTATACAGTGTCAAAATCTCAAGCCCCCCCCCCCCCCCCCCCCCTTGAATTTTTTTTAAATAAACAAAACATTGAAAAACACTCGTAAATTACCATGAAATACTTTAATACTGAGATATACTATTTTTATTCTGCTTTTTTATAACTCAGAATCCAATTATGATCTATTTACCTAACAACCCATAACAAATACTTCCTTTTTAAAATGGTGAAATAATAAAAGGCTAACCCCTTTGTATTTTTTGGCAAATAATGAGTCGGCATAAAATTGTCCATTTTGGATTTCACAATACTTTCATATTCATGGGAATTCTATGCTTAATATATCGGTTGACAAACCATAGCAAAATATTTGCAAAACAAATGAATTTTATTCAATGTCAAAATCCCATGGCTCCCCCTTGAATTTTTTTCTAAATGAACAAAACATTGAAAAACACTCGTAAATTACCATGAAATGCTTTAATACTGGGAGAATACTATTTTTAGTCTATTCTTCTACGTCAGAGAGGCCAATTTTCATCTATTTACCTAACAAACCATAGCAAATACTTCAAATTTAAAAAGGTGAAATAACTCAAATATTTTCAAAGGCTAACCCCTTTGCATTTATTGAAAAATAATGTATTGGTATAAAATTGTTCGTTTTGGATTTCAGATTACTTTCATATTCATGAGAATTCTATGCATGATATATCGATTGAATAACCATAGCAAAATATTTGAAAACAAATGAATTTTATAGAGTGTAAAAATCCCAAGGCTACCACCTTGATTTTTTTTTAAATGAACAAAACTTTGAAAAACCCTCGTAAATTTCCATGAAATACTTTAATACTGAGAATATACTATTTTTATTCTATTTTTCTATAACTGGGAAGCAAATTTTGATATATTTACCTAACAAACCATAACAAATACTTCAAATTTAAAATGGTGAAATGAATCAAATATTTTCAAAGGCTAACCCCTTTGCATTTTTTGGCAAATAATGAGTTGGCATAAAATTTCCAGTTTTGGATTTCACAATACTTTCATATTCACGGTAATTCTATGCATGATATATCGGTTGACAAACCGTAGCAAAATATTTGAAAAACAAATGAATTTTATACAGTGTCAAGATCCCAAGGCTCCCCCTGATTTTTTTTTTTAAATGAAAAAAACAAAGAAAAACACTCGTAAATTACCATGAAATATTTTAATACTGAGAGAATACTATTTTTATTCTATTCTACTAGGACAGAGAAGCCAATTTTGTTCCATTTACCTAACAAACCATAACAATAGCTTCAAATTTAAAATGGTGAAATGAATCAAATATTCTAAAAGACTAACCCTTTTGTATTTTTTGGCAAATAATGAGTTGGCATAAAATTGTCCGTTTTTTATTTAAAAATACTTTTATATTCATGGGAGTTCTATGCATGATATATCAGTTGACAAACTATAGCAAAATATTTGAAAAACAAATGAAGTTTATACAGTGTCAACATCCCAACGCGCCGCCCTTGCAATTTTTTTTAAATGAACAAAACATTGAAAAACACTCGTAAATTACCATGAAATACTTTAACACTGAGATATACTATTTTTATTCTGTTTTTCTATAATTGAGAAGCCAATTTTGATCTATTTACCTAACAAACCATAACAAAGTTTTCAAATTTAAAATGGTGAAATGAATCAAATATTTTCAAAGGCTAACCCCTTTGCATTTTTTTGGCAAATAATGAGTTGGCATAAAATTTCCAGTTTTGGATTTCACAATACTTTCATATTCACGGTAATTCTATGCATGATATATCGGTTGACAAACCGTAGCAAAATATTTGAAAAACAAATGAATTTTATACAGTGTCAAGATCCCAAGGCTCCCCCCTGATTTATTTTTTTAAATGAAAAAAACAAAGAAAAACACTCGTAAATTACCATAAAATATTTTAATACTGAGAGAATACTATATTTATTCTATTCTACTAGGACAGAGAAGCCAATTTTGTTCTATTTACCTAACAAACCATAACAATAGCTTCAAATTTAAAATGGTGAAATGAATCAAATATTTTAAAAGGCTAACCCCTTTGCATTTTTTGGCAAATAATGAGTTGGCATAAAATTGTCCGTTTTTTATTTAAAAATACTTTCATATTTCATAGGAGTTCTATGCATGATATATCGGTTGACAAACTATAGCAAAATATTTGAAAAACAAATGAAATTTATACAGTGTCAACATCCCAAGGCGCCGCCCTTGCAATTTTTTTTAAATGAACAAAACATTGAAAAACACTCGTAAGTTACCATGAAATACTTTAACACTGAGATATACTATTTTTATTCTGTTTTTCTATAATTGAGAAGCCAATTTTGATCTATTTACCTAACAAACCAAAACAAATACTTCAAATTTAAAATGGTGAAATGAATCAAATATTTTCAAAGGCTAACTCCTTTGCATTTTTTGGCAAATAATGATTTGGCATAAAATTGTCAATTTTGGATTTCAGAATACTTTCATATTCATGGGAATTCTATTCATGATATATCGGTCGACAAACCATAGCAAAACATTTGAGAAAAAAAAATGAATTTTATACAGTGTCAAAATCCCAAGGCTCCCCTCTTGATGTTTTCTTTAAATGAACAAAACATTGAAAAACACTTGTAAATCATCATGAAATACTTTAATACTGAGAGAATACTATTTTTATTCTATTCTTCTACGACAGAGAAGCCAATTTTGATCTATTTACCTAACAAACCATAGCAAATACTTCAAATTTAAAAAGGTGAATATGAATCATATATTTTCAAAAGCTAACCCCTTTGCATTTCTTGGCAAATAATGAGTTGGCATAAAATTATCCGTTTCGTATTTCAAAATACTTTCATATTCAAGAGAATTCTATGCATGATATATCGGTTCCCAAACCATAGCAAAATAATTGAAAAACAAATGAATTTTATACAGTGTCAAAATCCCAAGGCTCCCCCCTTGAATTTTTTTAAATGAACAAAACATTGAAAAACACTCGTAAATTACCATGAAATATTTTAATACTGATAGAATACTATTTTTATTCTATTCTTCTACGACAGAGAAGCCAATTTTGATCTATTACCTAACAAACCATAACAAATACTTCAAATTTAAAAAGGTGAAATGAATCAAATATTTTAAAAGGCTAACCCATTTGCATTTTTTGGCAAATAATGAGTTGGCATAAAACTGTCCGTTTTGGATGTCAGAATACTTTCATATTCATTGGAATTCTATACATGAAATATCGGTTGAAAACCATAGCAAAATATTTGAAAAACAAATGAATTTTATACAGTGTCAAGATCCCAAAGCTCCACCCTTGTAATTTTTTTAAAATGAACAAAACATTGAAAAACACTCGTAAATTACAATGAAATACTTTAATACTGGGAAAATACTATTTTTATTCTATTCTTCTACGACAGAGAAGCCAATTTTGATCTATTTACCTAACAAACCATAGCAAATACTTTAAATTACAATGAAATACTTTAATACTGGGAAAATACTATTTTTATTCTATTCTTCTACGACAGAGAAGCCAATTTTGATCTATTTACCTAACAAACCATAGCAAATACTTCAAATTCAAAAAGGTGAATATGAATCAAATATTTTCAAAGTCTAACCCCTTTGCATTTCTTGGCAAATAATGAGTTGGCATAAAATTATCCTGTTTCGTATTTCAGAATACTTTCATATTCATGGGAATTCTATGCATGATATATCGGTTCACAAACCATAGCAAAATATTTGAAAAACAAAGAAATTTTATACAGTGTCAAAATCCCAAGGCTACCACCCCCTTGAATTTTTTTTAAATGAACAAAACTTTGAAAACCCCTCGTAAATTTCCATGAAATACTTTAATACTGAGAATATACTATTTTTATTCTATTTTTCTATAACTGGGAAGCAAATTTTGATATATTTACCTAACAAACCATAACAAATACTTCAAATTTAAAATGGTGAAATGAATCAAATATTTTCAAAGGCTAACCCCTTTGCATTTTTTGGCAAATAATGAGTTGGCATAAAATTGTCCGTTTTGGATGTCAGAATAATTTCATATTCATGGAAATTCTATAAATGATATATCGGTTGAAAACCATAGCAAAATATTTGAAAAACAAATGAATTTTATACAGTGTCAATATCCCAAGGCTCCCCCCTTTAATTTTTTTAAAATGAACAAAACATTGAAAAACACATGTAAATTGCCATGAAATACTTTAATACTGGGAAAATACTATTTTTATTCTATCCTTCTACGACAGAGAAGCCAATTTTGATCTATTTACCTAACAAACCATAGCAAATACTTAAAATTTAAAAAGGTGAAATGAATCAAATATTTTCAAAGGCTAACCCTTTGCATTTTTTGGCAAATAATGAATTGGCATAAAATTGTTCTCTTTGGATTTCAAAATATTTTCATATTAATGAGAATTATATGCATGATATATCGGTTGACAAACCATACCAAAATATTTGAAAAACAAATGAATTTTATACAGTGTCCAAATCACAAGGCTCCCCCTTGAATTTTTTTTAAATGAACAAAAAATTAAAAAACACTCGTAAATTACCATGAAATACTTTAATACTTGGAAAATACTATTTTTATTCTATTCTTTTACGACACAAAAGCCAATTTTGATCTATTTACCTAACAAACCATAGCAAATATTTCAAATTTAAAAAGGTGAAATGAATCAAATATTTTCAAAGGCTAACCCCTTTGCATTTTTTGGCAAATAATGAGTTGGCATAAAATTGTCCGTTTTGGATTTGAGAATACTTTTATATTCATGGGAATTCTATGCATGATATATCGGTTGACAAACCATAACAAAATATTTAGAAAAAAAATAAATTTTATACAGTGTCAAAATCCCGAGGCTTCTCCGTGAATTTTTTTTAAATGAACAAAACAATGAAAAACACTGGTAAATTACCATGAAATACTTTAATACTAAGAGAATACTATTTTTATTCTATTCTTCTACGACAGAGAAGCCAATTTTGATCTATTTACCTAACAAACCATAGCAAATATTTCAAATTTAAAAAGGTGAAATGAATCAAATTTTTTTCAAAGGCTAACACGTTTGCATTTCTTGGCAAATAATGAGTTGGCATAAAATTTTCAGTTTTGGATTTTAGTATACTTTTCATATTCATGGGAATTCTATGCATTATATATCGGTTGACAAACAATAGCAAAATATTGGAAAAACGTTTTGGATTTCAGAATACTTTCATATTCACGGGAATTCTATGCATGATATATCGGTTGACAAACCATATCAAAATATTTGAAAAACTAATGAATTTTATACAGTGTCAAAATCCCAAGGCTCCCCCCTTGAATTTTTCTTAAATGAACAAAACATTGAAAAACACTCGTAAATTACCGTGAAATACTTTAATACTGGGAGAATACTATTTTTATTCTGTTCTTCTACGACAGAGAAGCCATTTTTGATCTATTTACCGAAAAAACCATAGCAAATATTTCAAATTTAAAAAGGTGAAATGAATCAAATATTTTCAAAGGCTAACCCGTTTGCATTTTTTGGCAAATAATGAGTTGGCATAAAATTGTCCGTTTTGAATTTCAGAATGCTTTCATATTCCTGGGAATTCTATGCATGATATATATGTTGACAAACCATAGCAAAATATTTGAAAACTAATGAATTTTATACAGTGCCAAAATCCCAAGGCTCCCCCCTTTAATTTTTTTTTAAATGAACAAAACATTGAAAAACACTCGTAAATTAACATGAAATACTTTAATACTTGGAGACTGGTGCGGAACTAGGATTTTTTTCCACCCCGGGCTATTTTTCAGTTAAGTAAATTAAGTAAAATAAATATTAAAAATTAAAATATTAAATGTATTAAATTAGAATGAATAATATGCACTGGTTACTACCTTAATCCACCAACCAAGACATAATAGTTTTTTAAGTTTTTTGCTTAGAATCCATTAAACATCAAAATTATCGAAAAAAAATAATATTCAACAAACATCTTAGGTGCATAAAAAATATTATATGAGTCTCACTTTCATACTCTCTCAATCAATTTCAACTAAAATAAAAATTTATAAGATAAAATAAAACTTAATTTTGATGTATATTTAAAAGATTACTAGGATTTGTATGCAGAATAAACATCATTTATCAATTTCATGAAAAATAACAAAAAATATAATGGAATTGTACATGGATAATTTAGTGGATTGAGTTGTTTTTTAATTTGGTTAAGATGTGGGTTTATTTGGCCCAAAGTGTAATTGTTTTGTTAGGTAAACTCATTTGGGCCTTCATATTATCTCTATTATTTTTAAAGTGGATTACACAATTACATATGCATACCTATTGGATTTGGGCCAAAGTTTGACCCCGGACTCCAGCCCACCCTAGCCCACTACTTGGGTCCGCCCCTGGTACAAACACAGAGTGTGGTATATGTGTTTCTCTGAGAGAGATTTAGGGAGCTATTAAAAATGGAAAGCTAAGTGAGTGATGCTTAAGTTTTAAGTGAGCGGTGCTTTGGGGGGTAATTTTGTAATTGGGCCTAGGGAAGGGCGGACCTAGGATTTTATTTACCCTGGGCTACTAAAGAGTTAAGTGTAAAATACAAGTTTTGAAAGTTTACAACAATGACCACAATACACGTTTACAACAATAAACACGAACCCACTATATATATATATATATATATATATAAAGCTTTCTTACCTACGAATAAGGCTTGGAAATTTAGACTTCTTTGTGTATTTTTCTTTTCCTCTTCTGTGTTGCCTAGTTTGTTGTGAAGAGGAAATTCAGATTTTCGCTTATATTCTCTGTTCTCTATTCCCATTAGCCTTTGTTGGTGGTCTTTTTGTTTTGGTTTTTTTTTTTTTAAAACATGTGTTTGCTTCTAGTTGTTTTTTGGTGAGAATGATTTTGTAATTGTGAATTGGGTGTGGGCTAAAACTTAACTACTTGGGCTTATATGTAATGAATAATATGACCCATCTATTATGGATACATATATGGGGTAAAATATATTTTGATGTGGACTAAGTTATATAAATATATAGATGCGGACCCAAATTTTATCCAGGCCAGCCCAAACTTGGGTCCGCCCCTAGGCCTAGGGCTGAGCCAATAAATTAGAAGATGGGCTTTCTCCAAATTGGGGGAATAAGTCAAGATTTTTTTAAGTTTCTTGCATGATGAAGTGATGCATACAATTAGATTATAGAGTTCCAGCTTAGATGAAGTTTTCGAAAGTTAAAGCCTATAATTTGAAAGATAGTTGTCACCATATTAGTTGGTTGAACCACGTCATCTACGTAACGATTGCGTATAATAATTTTATGTTGATTAAGGGTAATTAATTAGTTGAACTTTGAAATGTAGTTAAGTTAGGGTGGTGATGCCAATTGAGTTGGTTGGACCACGTCATCTACTACAGATTTTTGATAGATCCATCACAGATCCAAGACACCGATTTAACTTGAATTAGATAAAATTTAAGGTAATACTCAACTATCCACCCTCCTTCACCTACGTGATTTAGGTATAATAGGTATTTGTGCTCTATGGTGTGTATTTGCATAGTATAAGTGTATGATATGTTTAAGTGAAAGTGTAATTTTACGACAATTCTGATACAATGTGTCTTTTTAGTTTCATTGTCCACCTTCTCAAGTAAGTTTCAACACAAGATCTGGGCCCGATATGGGTAGTGTAGTATGGTTCACAATGGTCCAAAATTGATTTTTAAATAGTAAATATCTCACAAAAATATTTGGCACAATATTCACGTGGGTCCAAAAAGATTCACTTTAAACCAAAATAATTACCATCTAATTCACGTGTGTTAGTATATAGAAGCTTCTAAACCACAAAAATTAACACAAAACCATCAAGATCTAAAAGAAAAGTAAAATGAATTCACAAAGTTTAGCTGCTCTAATCTCATCGCTAATCTCTCAGCTCCTCACTCTAATCCTCCTCCTTTTTCAACCCCCAAATTCATCTCATACTCACACTACTGTTGTTCATCGCTCAATTTTGCAGCATTTCATCAACACCTCGAATCTCGCCGCGTTCGTCTCATTCTCCAAAAAACGAAAGCGACCTCAGATTCAAAACCTAGACGATGAAGACGACGAACGATCCGGATCCAGATTCGGATCGGTTATGTTCCGAAACCCTAGCTCGTTTAATCGATTGTTTAATATGAAATCATCGACGTTTGAGTGGCTGTGTGGTCTGCTCGAGCCTTTGCTCGATTGTCGCGATCCGATCGATGCGCCGTTGAATTTGTCCGGTGAGATTCGGTTGGGAATCGGTTTGTTTCGGCTCGCGACTGGAGCCGATTATGAGGAGATCTCGAGCCGATTTGGAGTTTCTGAGGCGGATTCGAAGTTTTGTGTGAAGCAGTTGTGTCGTGTGTTGTGTACTAATTATCGGTTTTGGGTGGGGTTTCCGAGTGAGACGGAGCTGGATTCGGTGTCGGATCGGTTCGAGAGCCTCACTGGAATGCCTAATTGTTGTGGAGTTATAAATTGCGTTAGGTTTGATGTTGAAACGTCGAACGAGCTTGGTTTACTTAGCGGAAATGTTGATGAGAGGGGGAGCATTGCGGCTCAGATCGTGGTGGATTCGTCGTCGAGGATTTTGAGTGTTGTGGCTGGTTTTAGTGGGAGTAAGAGTGATTTGCAAGTTCTTAAGTCGTCTTCGTTGTGTAAAGATATCGAGAAGGGCGTGATTATGAGTTCGAGGGGGGATGTTAAGGTGAATGATGTGGATGTACCTCAGTATTTAGTTGGGAATGGGGAGTATGATCTGCTTCCGTGGTTGTTATTACCGTTTGCTGATCCTGAGCTAGGATCTGTGGAGAAGAGTTTCAACAGAGCGCACCGGTTGATGTGTGTTGCTTCGTTGAAAGCCGTGGCAAGTTTGAGGAATTGGGGTGTTTTGAGTAGGCCTATGAAGATGGAGCATAAGACCGCGGTGGCGTGTATAGGCGCTTGTTCTATACTTCATAATATGATGATCATGAGGGAGGATTATTCAGCTTTCTGCGACGAAGTGGACGATAAGGAACCGAATGGTCAGAGTAAAGTTAGCTCGAGCCGAACCTTGATTGAGGAGAAGGCAGTGGTTATAAGAAATGCACTGGCTACTAGAGCGAACGACTTGACCGGTTAAAACCAACTAATCTGCTCATTTTCAGGAATTTTAAACATTCTTGAATTTTGACATCTTTTGATTCTGAAGGATGTGAAAAAACAGAGCAATTTTTTTTCATCAGCGGTTCGTTTATTGAATTCTACTGGGCACTTTTAGCTTGTGTATATTAAGTTATGTAGATATGAAATTAATTCGACACAAGTGGCTGAATGAGGATTCGTGTAATTCCTGAAAGTACCTAGACTCAAGAGTGTTCCATTGTAAGTATTTCATAGTTTCGGCTACTAGTATACGCACTTCTTAGGAGATCATCAAAGAATTGAGAAAGCTGATACATCCCTGATCATGACAACAAGGCTTCTTCTATTGCACATTAAGTTTATGAAAGTATCACCTTTATGAATTAGTATGCGAATGAAATAGTTTTCGTATTACTAAGTCAATGATTTAGGAAGGCTGGCATTATAACATTATGGTGATGGGCTAGTATCGATTTGTAACACGATAGATGAATCAACGCGAAAATAAAAGAAACAGAGTGCTCTGCTGTATTTGAATTAGAGAAGCCATATTTGGTCTAGTTTTGAGTCCCAGTGCTGAGATACTGAGAGGAGATAATATAACACAACAAGACGTGAAGTAGGTACAGCTGAACATTGAGAAGCGTGAGTTTGAGAGATGGTTTTTGAACCTAAATTTAGCAAACGCATTTGAGCATACTCTTAGTTTGAATGATGATTACATTAGAGAAAGAGATGACTGGATTTACTGCTGAAAATCAATCAACGAGTTAACAGAAACAGGATCTGGGATCGGGTAACTAGACTAATCTTTGTTTCTATTGATGCTTATTGACTCGATGAACAAGTTAATGAGTTTTTGCATTACTTAATAATTACACTAATGACTTTGAGATTTTATTGCATGAAAAGAATGACCTCTGCTTTAGATGTCAAGCCACATATCCGGTCATCATCAATAATTTAATACTGCATTATAGATGGATCCAGGTCTCCATTTTGCTGATTGTTTTGAATTTTGATCAACTAAACAACCCAGGAAGCTAGCGTTGGATAATTTGGCTTCATATTACTCACTCTACTACCTAAACTGTAAAACGTACTGTATAAAAAGATCTTTCATACGGGGATGGATCTTCTGTCCCACACTATGTTCCACACCATGTTCCACATTCTAATAATAGCAAGTGTAGTTAACTCAAGTTAACTTAGAGTTAAGTAAAAATTAAAAATTAAAAATTAAAAAGAAAAGAAATAAAAGAATACGTTTCGTCTTCCTAAACAAAAATACGGCGTTGGATTTCTCTCTTGTCCCTCCATGTCTTCCGGCGATTCTCCCCCCTATTGAAAAAAAAACCCTAGCCGTTTCTCCCGTCTCGCCGCTCTGCCATTGCCGCTCCTACGTAGGCCGCGTTTCCTCCGTCGCTTTTTTCTTCGCCGCTTCTTCATTTGTTTTCTGCTCGTTCATAGGCCTTAATTTACGCGGTCTCCGTACTCCAGTTGTCTCTGATTCTATCAATAGGTAAACTTATGTCAGAATCGTTGAGCCTGTCATAATCATTTGTGATTTCTCATGATTTATTTTCTAGGTAATCTTGCATTTGCTGACCTTCTTTTTTCTTATTTCAGTTGGATCCAATGTGTTTGATGAAATGATACAATGAGTTAAGTGTGTGTATAACTTTACATTTGGTGATTTTATGTTAGTCACTTTACAAATTCGTATGAGTTTTGCAGCTGTTTCTTCAGCTTGAGACAGAACCTAATTTATGTTTTCAGCTGTGAAAAGCAAAGGAAACAACTCACTAGGTGTGCTTGGATAATTATTTACTAATAATTTTTCTCTCTTTATGGAGTATCTTGGTTGGAAGTTTTCTTCATTCTGCTGTAGGAGGTATGTTTTATAGACTCCACTTTATAAATTGAGTTATCTTGTTGTTTATGGATACGTAATATCATAATTTACCACCGGATAAGTGCCTATTTCCTCAGCCCCCTCGGCTGCCAATATCCTCAACATTCTTTCTATTCCCTTGCTTAAATTCTCCTGATCAGAATTCTCCATTTTGTAGCTTATATTAGTCGGTGAATTCACCACTCCCGACCCTTTATCTCTCGCCAAAGTGCGTCGTCCTGGAAAATTTAACCATCCGGTTCTTGATGTCAATGCATGAACGCCAAGGCATTAAGGCGGAGAACATGCCAGGGTGCAGTGCTGGATTCTGAATTATCACGCCATAGTTTGAATCTGATTCAATTTTTGACATTGTTGTTATTATGCCTCCTTCATAGCTTTTCTTCTCTGCCTCAGGCCATGGATTTGTATCAAGAAAATAGCCCCATGCCATTGCCACTGGATGGTGATGTAAGTTTTTACCGATATTCGGATTCTTTAAGCCACATTGTTTTAAAACTGCAGGTGTAGAGATTGCACCACACGCAACAATAGTCACTTTAGACTCCACAATGGCAACTTCTTTCAATCCCTGATACAAACGTGAATATCAGCTTATGATTCTTGCGTTGGAAGTCTCAGCTTGTGATTTTAAGTGTCTGTCGCATAATGCTGAACCTTTATAAGTTGGGCTTGCTTAGTGAATAAAAGTTGGATTATGGAAATAAACAAAAAAGCTTTCTACGCAGTAACTATAATTCTAATTCTTAAATCTTGGTAATGATTCTACCTTGAACGGTGAGCAAGTTAAGAAAAATGAAATGTTGAAATATTAGGAGGACATAGATAGGACGTGGTATTGATTTTGTGATCTCTTCTATATATTTCAATTATATTATGTAACATTTCCGTGCCTCTAGCAGCTTCGTATGTTTCTAAAATAGATAGAAATTGAATCTGATATACTAGAAAATCATACAAGTGTTCTGATCTGAATTTAAAATCATGGTTTCCAACTCTTTGTTTCTGTTACAGAATGAACATGCATTACTCATTTTTTGTGTTGATTACATGTATGCCTTGCACTTTTTTTTGAAAGTCGCTTAAATCTACTCCAAGAGATGTTTGCTAACGATTTTTCCAAAGCAGGGAAATGATTTAGTGCTTTTAGAGGCACAACACATGTACCACTGTATGGTTGAATGCATTTCTTTATCATAGGAAGTTACAAGGCATACTACAAGAAGGTTAGTTAATTTTTACGAACTCTTTTATGCATGACTTGTGCTGACAACTCTCTCTAATTTTCTCCACTATTTCTTGCAAATGGAATACTTAATTCTTACAAATGTTTATTGCAGACAATCATAAAAGCTAAAGATGATTGGAGTAGCACAATGCCAAGAAGCTTCATGATCGAAGAATATTCAGCTCACTTTGTATTTATTTAAGTATTCTTATATGATGATTAGATACCTTGTTATCTAGTGTATTGATTGGTTCAATTGGAACCATTGTAACAAATGCTTTGAGTTATGAAGCTGTGATTTCGTAAAATTTTCAGTTATGAATGGCTTTCTAATTTTTATTGTGTTTGTTTCTATGATATAGGTAAAAATGATCCGTGTAAGTTTAGATACAATTCAGCCTATTCTTTTTTGTTTCTCTCGGTTAATTAAACTGCTATAAATTTGATGGTGGATGGCAGATGATTGTAACTAGTTCTAATTGGTATTTTATTGGATCTTCTTGTAACTACATGTTCTTTTTACGAGTCAGGCTGAAATTTTGTTATTAAACTATCTTATAGAGTTTTAAATGGTAGAACTATTCTTTATCAATGTAAACACCAAAACTAACACTAAAATTGCATTATGATGCCTAAAATCTGTACATAATGGATATTTAATTTTGCATTTTTATGTCGGATTAGATGGGATAAAGACCATAAAATAAGTAAACCAATGTAGACACTTTGATTTTCTCCTATTCTATAACTGAATGATGGTCACAAAAATGTTACTGATATACTGGGAACTAAACCAAATTCATAAAATGAAAGCAATAATTCTTTTAACAATGAGGCAGCTCTTAGATAATGCATCACTTTCACAGATCAAATAACGTAATCGATAATCGCATGTTGATCCATAAACAACTAACACACTCTACATCATGGCAGTAAATTGACTCGGCATATTATAATGGAGGACTGCATCATAGCATAAATGTAACCCACTAGGAAGAGTAATCTCTATTGGAACGAAAATAAACCAACTGGAAATAAAAATAAGAGTATACAATTGAGCATTACCATTCGACTGAAACAGTTTTCAAAAATAGTTCTATGTAATCTAGCATGTTAAAAAATGATTTATTTCCTAACAAATCCCTCTTGTTCTTTTGCCAAAATATCTAGTACAAGGAGTTGATTCGAATTGTAATCCATGAAACCTTGCTGCTCAGTTGGGTTGTGCTCATATCTCCACAAAAAGTTTCTCGTCCATATACTAGTGCCCATTTCTTTCTTATCTTAAACAACTCCTTCAACCATCCATTATCATGAAGCTCATAATTCTCAATCATTTTGGTCCATGCGTTAATGAAGTCGTCTTCATAGTCGTGATCATACATGCACCTACTGAAATCTCTTGCAAAATTTTGGTGTTGAGCAAAGATGTTACTCAGGTGAGTGGCGGCATTTTGATTGATATGCCACACACAAAGGCGATGATAGGTTTCTGGCCATTGAGAAGCCAATGCTTTTGACATGGCTTTATCTTGATCAGTGAGCATTGTCTGTGGCTTTTTCCCTGACATTGTTATGGCAAATGTATCAAATAACCATGCAAATGTTGTAGCTGTCTCATCATATAACAAAGCAACCCCAAAAACTATTGTCTGCTTGTGATTATTAATACCAACAAATAAAGTGATCGGTCGTCCATCTTTGTGTTTTCTGTAAGTCGTATCGAAGCAAACCACATCACCAAAATGTGAGTAATCTGACCTCATTTTTGCATCAGCCCAAAAAATATTAGTGATCAAAGCATCTTCATCAACTTGAATAGCACTAAAAAAGTTTGGATCTTCTCTGTGCTTTCTTTGTTAATATTGCAGTACTCCTCATGTATCATCTAGCATCATTTTCTTTGCCTTTTTGAACACAAGTAATTTTTACAATCATCCTGTAAAAAATCCCAAATGTTCAACACCACCGACTTGTTTAGCCAAAAGTTCCATTGTCTCTCTCTGACCAATCCCACAACTAAGAACCATGTCTACTTCAGCCTTTTGAGCTTTCGTCATTTTTCGGTGTGATCTGAAAAAATAAGATTTTGAAGGAGTCACACAATTATGACTATGTTCTGCAACAAACTTGACAACACGATACTTATTTGCTTGTCGACAACTTATTTTCAGCATAGCAGGACAAGCACATCTAGTTTCAGCACGATGGGAATTCACATTCGCATCTCTTATATCTTCAGTTCTTTTTCCCTCTCTAGAGCAGCAAAAGATTCTATCCAAAATATAATACGTTTCTTTGTCTTTATGGGATTTTGACATTCTAACACCAAATCCAGCTGCTTTTGCATATGATAAATAAAACGAAAATGCATCATCCTCAGTTTCAAACTCCATATTGATCTTTGGAATCATCTCTGCTGGTAGACGTGCATGTATAATATCTATACTTTCATTTACATGTGCAGCAGTGTGATCATCTGTCTTATTTTCATGGTTTTCAACAACTTGAACCTCACTAATATCAGCTAAGTTTTCGCTATTCCCAAAATCCAGTCGGCGACGTGGTTCTTGTCCACCAATTGAGTCATTATTCATATCCATCACCTGAGAAAATTAGATATTTTACTTCGAATGGTCAAAGAAAAGAAAGAAAGAAAGAAACTAACATCAGGAATATCTACAACAAAAGATTCCCCTCCAATGCCAGAACTTGTTTACACATCTATATATTATCTAGTATCACTAAAAAATTAGAATTAATCAAAATGAATAACTAATGAAATTGATGTAAACAAAATAGTAAGATGTCGACCAATTTGCAGTTAAAATGTGCCTAAAGAACACAAGTTGTAGTAGTTTCAATAAGCAACAGAAAAGGAACAAATAGTTGTTTAATTACAATTCATACAAACTACAAAGTTGTCTCTCACAATAAGTTGAAGGCAGTTAAAGTTAAAGCATATCAAGGAAATCAAATGACAAAGGCATCTACTGACTTACAAACTTCAGCTAACTTTAACATGAAAAAACATCCATACCAATATCAATGTGCATTCATATACATGTGTAATGTACAATAATCTGGCAGCACCAGATTTCGAAAACTTTACTATGAAGATGCTTTGATTCAAAGAAGAAATTCTCACCAAAGCAAAGATCGTCATGGATAAAAGAAGGAAACCGATGTAATGGAGTCCATGCTTAATCTCCAGGCTTTGAGAAAGCCATCATATTAGAAGAGAGAACTTTGTACACAGAAACTCTTTGTTGATATATCACTACTTTTATTGTTAGATGAATACAAGCTCTCTAAAATCAATGAAAAAACCCAACTTTGGTACAAAAATATAGGGAGAAGTGGTCATTGCGGCATTTCATCAATATACAATAACATATATGTTCAGTTTATAACAAAAGCTTTGACATTGATAAAGAAACATCTGCACATAATTGAGAATATCATACCTTAATCTTATTTGATGTTTAGTGTTTCAGAATATAGCCTTCGGAGAACAGAGCAGATCTTCGTGAAGAAGTTTTTGATGGATGCACATTGGGGAAGATGAATGGGAGTAGCAGACTTGAGAGTTGAGAAGATGAACGGACACCTTTTTCTTTTCCCTCGGTAACTACAGTAGGTTATTCTTTTTTTTTTTTTTTTTTAAATGTTAATTAAGGTTAGTTTAACTATAGTTTATTC
Organism: Misopates orontium; assembly: GCA_946800315.1. Taxonomy (NCBI): domain Eukaryota; kingdom Viridiplantae; phylum Streptophyta; class Magnoliopsida; order Lamiales; family Plantaginaceae; genus Misopates; species Misopates orontium. The sequence continues at coordinate 472,915 of OX326948.1, read as the reverse complement.
AGATTTAAGTTGTTTTTAGAAAGTGGAACATAAGTTGGGACAGAGGATCCTTTGCCGTCTTTTAAAGTCTATTCAATTCTTCACCAACCTTACATGAAATAACCTTCGGTATAATTACATTTACAAAACTTCCTGCACATGCATTTTTCTTTTTCTTCATTATATTGATCTAATTATTTGAATATGTTTTTGTGAAATATATAGGGATGTTATGGCCACATCAGCAGATGAAGGGCAATTCTTGAACATTAATTCGTTTGAAGCTGATAAATGCCAAAAAAAACTCTAATAAACAGTTAATTAAACAGGTTACTCGAACGATAACTTGGACGTACGAGCCAATGCCTCAATGCACACTTTCTTAGAAATTCTTAGTGTAATTACAACAATCAAATACAATACTATAAATCTTCTAAATCTATAGGAAAAAAATCATTATTTTTCATAATCTATATAACCACCATCCCATATGGTAATCAAAAAAGATCTGAAAATGCTTAATTTACTACAACATTTATTGTTCTTGAAAAGCAACCCCACCAGGATAACCTCAGCCTCAGCTTCTACCAACCTACGAGCAAAACTCCCTGACCCAATTTGCACTAATATCTATAAATGTCACATATTCAGTCACTTCAATCATAAAAAAATAAAATAAAAATTGAGTTAAGTCCAAAAATAATTAAGAGCAAAAAATCATGGCACACCAAGGGGAATCAACTCAAAACCATGGCAACGCACATCAGGAGGTCGGTCACAAAAGCCTTTTGCAAAGCGACGCTCTTTATCAGGTCACTTATTCTTTTTTATTTAATTTGTGTGTGACAAGTTATTATTCCCATTTTGTTTTTATAAGTTTATCACCATTTTATTTGCTAATTAATTTTTAATTACGACAGTATATTCTTGAAACAAGTGTGTATCCAAATGAACCAGAGGCCTTGAAAGAGCTCAGAGAAATAACTTCCAAGCATCCAAGGTCACTGCATGCTCCAATTAATCTTTTCTTTATATATATATTATATTATTAATTGTTGATAGTTTGTACTATGTTTTTATTTTTAATAATATGGTGTGTTTGTGAAATATATATGTAGGAATCTTATGGCCACATCTGCTGATGAAGGGCAGTTCTTGAGCATGCTTTTGAAGCTAATCAATGCAAAAAACACTATGGAGATTGGCGTTTTCACTGGATACTCTCTCTTGGCTACTGCACTTGCACTTCCACATGATGGAAAGGTTCAAAATTTTAATGGCTTAGTTTGTTTTTCAATTATTGTGTAAAAATGCATAATCCTCCCTTGTATTTTTTGAAAATTGCATAAATCCCCGCTCATTTTAGTATAATCGATTTCGTAGGTATTAATATTACAAAGTGAAAATAAGTCTCATTTAACGCGATTGTAATGCACGATGCTTTATATTAAGTGAAGATTTTGGTCCAATATTTTCTTAAAAACAAAAGACTTTTGTAACAAAGAGTAACACGAAAAAAGTTTAGTGCATGTATTTGAAAACGTAAGTATTATGCGTATTTTCCTGTAATATGTTGTTAAAAAGTCACATAATGACAACAAATAATACAAAGTAAATAGTGTTTGTGACTGATAATTTTATTTGTTATTGCATTGATGCAGATATTGGCATTGGACATTAGCAGAGAGGACTATGACTTAGGTCTGCCCGTAATTCAAAAGGCTGGTGTTGCTCACAAAATTGATTTCAAAGAAGGACCTGCTTTGCCTGTTCTTGATCAACTGATTAATGACGTAAAATTTCACCAACCTCAATTAATTTTCTTTTTGATATTCACAAATTTCAGATCACCTGGGATATTTAGTTAAAAGAACATATAATAAAGCTCGATCAACACTTTAAGCAATCAAGCTCAAAAATTTGTGAGGCAATCATTCAATACAGTATCACAGTTCGGCCAAAGGAAGCTTATATCAAAAAATCACCAGAAATTTATGAAAGAGAACATGTAAGGCGTTATTATTACGTGCAACAAATTTATGATGAGACGGTTGCTGCCAATTCACTAATTAATATAAAAACAAGGTTTTTTATTTGTGTAAAATCACAGTTGTGATCGAATGTGGATAAATTAATGCTCGTTGTTTTAGAAACTCTTGATTGCAAAAAGTCATAATGTATCGGGTGTGTGAAATAAGTTTTTGAACAAAGAATAACGATCTTTTTCATTAACAACTGTTTATGGATAGAGTAATCATTAATATATATTTGACAGAGCAAATACCATGGAACATTCGACTTTATATTTGTCGATGCAGACAAGGATAGCTACATCAACTACCACAAGAGGACTATAGATCTTATTAAGGTTGGTGGTGTGATTGGCTACGATAATACCTTGTGGAATGGGTCCGTGGTGGCTCCGCCTGATGCACCACTGAGAAAGTACATTAAGTACTACAAAGATTTTGTCTTGGAATTCAATAAAGCCCTCGCAGCTGATCCAAGGATTGAGATCTGCCAATTGCCTATAGGTGATGGGATTACGTTGTGTCGTCGCCTCACTTGATTGGAAAGCTTCTTTTCTCAAAATGTCAAGCTCCTTCTATTATGTCTTGATGTTAAGCTTATGAAGTGAGCTTGTTGTCGTCTTGAACTGTAATAAATAAGTATTTACATTATTCCCAACATGTCGAACTTGTACCCCATGCGAAATGGAATTTAAAATTTAACTAATCAATACAATACTACTTAACTCATCTACAGTAAAAATGATTAAATTCTAATTCTCAAAATGTTTAAGACAATCTTAGCAAAATTAAAAATGTTTAAGACAATGAAAGTTTATTCTAAATAAAAACCATTTGCAATTTTCATAATGAGTTTGATGGAATTTTCTCATCCCACAATGAGTCTACGACAGCCCAAGAGAATCCACGTGTCGAGTCCATTCTATATATCAATTTATGTTCGGCCCAGTCCGTAAATGGCATAACCGTAATTACAAACTATCTCGAGGGCATTTCACAAATCCCAAAACCCTAGCTCACAAAATAACTACTAGCTGTCACCTCCCACTCCAAATTCTCAGCTAGAACCTCCGCCGCAGTGAGAGAGAGAGAAGCTAGAGAGAGAAACTAGAGAGAGAGAGAAAGCTCGACCAGCTCAACAATGGCGACGCCAACAGAATCCGTTCAATGCTTCGGCCGCAAAAAAACCGCCGTCGCCGTCACACACTGCAAGCGCGGCCGCGGCCTGATCAAAATCAACGGCGTTCCGATTGAGCTCGTTCAGCCGGAGATCCTCCGGTACAAGGCGTTCGAGCCGATTCTCCTCGTAGGTCGCCACCGATTCGCCGGAGTCGACATGCGAATTCGCGTCAAAGGAGGAGGTCACACCTCTCAGATATACGCCATTCGTCAGTCGATCGCGAAGGCTCTGGTCGCTTATTATCAGAAGTATGTTGACGAGCAGCAGAAGAAGGAGATTAAGGATATTCTGGTGAGGTACGATAGGACTCTGCTCGTTGCTGATCCGAGGCGGTGCGAGCCGAAGAAGTTCGGTGGACGTGGTGCTCGTGCGAGGTTCCAGAAATCGTACCGTTGAGAGGTTGATGTTGTTAGTATTGTTTCTGTTTTCGATTATCGGATTGAATTTTGGATTAATTTTATGCAACGATGATCGTTAGTTTTGATGTTTACTTTGGATCAACGAGAGGATGTTGACATTTATCTTCTATGAACACTTGTTATATTTTACATTTTGTTACAAATTATGATTAGGATTGGTTCGATTGCTCTTTGTTGGCGTGACTGTTGCTGTTACAGGTTATTTACGAATGGCGAGTAAAATTTGAAGCGAATGGGACCATTTGTGAATTATGGCTCTAGTCATGTTATGCAAGTTTTGGTTGCTCATTAGATAACGTTCTGTTTAGCTTGAACTTTGGATATTGTCGTGATTTTTGATGTTTTGATTCTTATTTTGGATCAATGAGTGGGTCTTTGATGCGTGTCGTCTATGAACACTTAATATGTTTCTGTTTATAATTAGGATTGCTTTGCTTGCTGGCGGTATACATGTTGCAGTCATGTTGCAGTTACGGTGATTAGCAATCAATGATTAAAAACATATGCCATTTTTTTGAAATATGGCGCTGATAATGTTATTCTCTAGTTTGTGCATTGATATTATATCTGTTTAGCTTTAGCTTCAGATATGCTATGCTTTGAGCTATTGCGTTTGAAAGGTTATTAGTTGTATTTCTTTTTTCATTATCAATGTTAACTTTCTATATTTTCTGCAATGATCGAGAGTTTTGATGTTATGCTGGTTTTGAGAACTGTTGTTTTTGGACACGTGTTACTTGCCTTCTTGTGGTATGCCAGTTGCTGTTACAGGTTATTTTCAATCAAGTAAAATTTGCTTTTGAAGCAATTGGGACAATTTTTGAGTTGTTGCTCTGATCATGTTTGTATAAACTTAGTTTTCTCGATGATAACATACAGTTTGTCTCTAGTTTTGGGACCAGGTTGGATGTTTGCATCCGATGAGTTTTGTCGCTTTCCAACACCTTATTTATCTTTATGCTTTGGCAAATGGATCTGTTGATTTTGCAAAGAACCTGGATTTTGTGCGTATCCTTAGACAAAGTCGAGGCTGGGCTTGCCTGTTCTCTGTCCATTGTTGTGTTCTCGTTTTGTTCTTAATGTGCTGAGATTGTTATAGTTTCATGGAATTAACTACCATCAGTTTACTCAAATAGCCACAACTTCTTTTTCCATTTGTTACTATTGAGAAAGACGAATTTTACCGTCCCGCATTTTTGCCACCTGCAAAAACAATTTCCACTTTTCTGTTGTATGAATGAATGCAATTGATTGCTCTCTATGGCAGTGTCTGGTACGAATGAACGCGAAATGATGTATGTTAGTGTGATGATAACTCTTCTTACAGTCGGTTGTTTCTAATTCTAAAACTGATTGAAAAACCGGTAAAGACTGTTCCCGGATGAACGATTATTGGAAATTAGAAGCTTTTTGTTTCCTCCTAAAGAATTTTGTGAGGGAAGATAAAATTGATAAAGTATGAAGAATTTTGTGAGTGGAAACTGGATAATACTCTATTTGTAGTATGGCAATCCTATCATCGATCTTGAATATGTGATTTTATATCATACAATATGGTGTAGCCCAATGGCTTGTCAACAACATGTGAGGCAAATCCCCATACAATCAAAGGCATTTAATCAAATAAACGTGGCACGTAATTCTATTGCAATTGTCGCCTTAAAGCTTAATGATTTTCCATTAAATATCAGACTCACCTCTTCCTGAAAAATACTATCAAAGTTTTCGCACGACCATGCCGCACTACTATTCATATTACAGTCCACCGTTGATCTTATTTATTTGTGATATAGTCCACCGTCAATCTTAATTATTCAATCATTCGCCTTATTTTATTACTGTTATTTCTACAAGATTTACCGGTGCTCAAGTTCATTTAGATTGGCATCGACGAGTAGCTTGCTATAAAATTATAAATAAAAAAACATTTGAAACTAATGATGTTTAATATAGAATATAATTAAAACTGATTTTTTGATGCATGAACACTTATTGTCACACGTTCTACCACCGATCTAACCCAAGTAAGAAGGGGGAAAATGTCAGTGGGACACCTTTTCCCTTTTTGAGAAATGCAGTTACGATTCCTATTCCAATTTCTATTTCAATGTTTCACTCCATGTTGTATAACTTCTAACAGGACGTAGTTGACATAAGATATTGTAGTGTAGTAATGAATGTCTTTCACCATAACGTCGTGTATGATTCATAGCAGCTATGAAGAACGTAATCCCTTTGATATATAGTCTATTCCATTTATCAATGAGGCCGTGATCGTTCAGTTCATAGTATAGCACATGAAGCTCAAGCTAAACAGTATGTCATAAATGTGCAAATTCACTAAAGATGTGCAACAAGACCAGAGCAATAATTCAAAATTGGTTTCAATTGCTTCAAAGTTCAAACTTCTGTTTGACGGTGTGTGGTACAAACACGTTACCCAACTCAGAGCCAGACCTATTGAGTAAGCTTTATAAAATTTGAATATCGTGTGAACCCTTATCCTAAGAAGACCTGGTCGAGTTGAACTCTATGTTAGGTTCCACACCCGAACATTAGCGCAATGATACTCTTTTTACAATCATCATTCCCAAAGCTATTTCGGAAACACGTAAAGAGTGTTCCAGACACATTTGATATATGATACTCACTAAAAATTAGAAGACTTTTCAGTTTTCTTAAAACATTTGTTTGGAACAAATGAAGAGTATTGATATAGTATGACTCAAGTAAGTTATCAAGCAACTTGTGACAAATCATTAGAGTAATCAAAGGCTTTCTGCGTTAAATATTATTCTCAAGGACTATAAGTTCATTTCTAGTGGGCAATTTGTACCAAAACTAGATTTTTACAGTCCTTGTGCTTATAATTTACCAAATCATGTAAAAGTTAAGATATTTATCATTAAATATGTTATAGCTAGGAATCTTGATACATAAACATTTATCATTACAAGATCTACCACCAATCCAACCTAACGAAGGTAAAAACATAATTATAAAGTCACTGGACCAATATTTCCTTTTTTGAGAAACGCAGTTATGATTTCTATTCTATTTCAATGCATCACTTCCCCTTTAAAGTCTTCTAACATTGCATTGTTGAAGTAAATTCTGGTGCTAATAAATGTCTTTCTAATTTTTCCTGTGACAACTTTCCTCGTTAGGTCGTGTGCTATTCATAGCATCTATAAAGACCGTATCCCCTTAAATGCCCTTTATAATTTATATGATGTTCTTTTGCAAATTACCCCATCTTGTACTATATTGGCAAATTATCTATCCATAAAAAGTAAATAGAAAAATTACACCCTTGAAATTTAATAAAATAACATATTACGCCTATACATAGAGGTGTAGTTCAGAGTTGCCCAAACCCATGAAGGACGGGCAGTTTTTTGCGTGAAGAAAAAACATTTATACCCATTTTTCTCAAATAAATTTATATCTTTTGATTTTCTACTTAAATTACGACAGAAATACAAAATACAAACTATAGTCTAAAATTAAGTTTTAAGTTTATATTTATGTGTGAATAGTTGTTTAATACTTTTACATGTAAACTTTTCAAAGAACTTGAAATTACAAAATATATATATATATATATATATATATATATATATATATATATATATATAAAATGACAAAGGTAATTTGGCCATTAAATTTAACAAAAAATTAAACATAAATAAATCAGGTCAATATTGTCCAACTATCTGAAATCGCAAAGAAATAATTTACTTATTTTAATTTTTAAGGGGTAATTTGTCATTATAACGTAAAATAGGGGGCATTTTGCCAAAACACCCCTTTATATATAGTAGTATTACTACACTACGTAAAGTAGAATTATTTTTGAACCAAATTAGTCACCAAACTCTCCAATCCAATGGCGAACAATACAGAATTGGACCAGCCACTAACACCCGCTGGCCGTTTATTCGTACAGCCTCAAATGGAACAAGTCATAAACTGCGCCATTGCTGGCTTAGACCCTTTAAACCTCGAAGCCATTAGAACTGAACTCCTCAACTCAATCTTACTAAAGCATCCTAGGTTCTGTAGTCTTTTAGTACGAGATTCCAACGGTCGTGAGTACTGGAGGACGACAAAAGTCGACCCTGATCGCCACCTCATCGTATACGACAATCCCCTGTCCGAAGATCCCGACGAAGATTCGGTCATTAATGATTTCATCGCGGATCTTTCGATGACGTCTCTTCCTGTCGACAAGCCTTTGTGGGAGATTCATCTCCTTTTGGCGCATAAGATGGCGGTGTTTCGCATACATCACGCGTTGGGGGACGGTGTTTCCTTGATGTCGATGTTGCTGTCGTGTTGTCGGAGGATTGATGATCCGACGAAGACGCCGACTATTGGTTGGTATTGATTATTGAATTTGTTTGTTGAGTTTAAGAGTTTAAACTTGCAGAGAGGATTGACATTTATTATTTTATATCTTTTGTTCGATAGGTGGGGGAGTGGGGCCTAGGCTGAAGTGGAGTGTGATGATGTTGTTGAAGTTGGTTTGGTATACTTTGATTTATGTTGTGGAGTTTATTTTGAGGGGATTGTGGTTGAGGGATAGGGCTACGGTTGTTAGCGGCGGAGAAGGGGTGGAGCTCTGGCCAAGGAGGTTGGCGACGGCGAGGTTTCGGCTTGAGGATATGAAGATTGTCAAGGGAGCCGTTGCTAATGCGGTAAGTGTTTTTTTCCGATAGCAAGTGTTATGTTAAATAGTCACATTATTTCATTAAAGAAAAAGGTAAATCACTCATGTATATCTATAAAATACTCCTACTATTTCTATTTTTCGAAAATATAATTTACCGGCCAAAAAGTGAAGAAGTAAATACTATGTAACTAAGAGTATTCTAACAATTTTATGTTACAAATCAAGAAAAAAAAAACTAATAAAGAAATGTGTTCAACGTTTTAAATCATAAGGGGTGATGTATCCAATCTTCTCATAAGAATGGAAAGTGCATATCACAACACAAAAAGCAATTAGTCCGTGTTATGTCCCAATCTTGAAAAGTACTAAAGCAAATTTACGTACACGTATTTTGGGGAATAATGTTTTGTTAGGACAATGATTTGTGAGGGATGGCTCAAAAGATCCAATTTTAAGGACTGTTCACGTGCGTGAATTTATTTTACTTTATGTACTGCATTATAACGTACCATTTCTGGAACCATTCTAACCCGAACTTATAAGTTATAAACTTAAAATGAACGGATACAATTTATGATTTATCTACAGCATATTTTTTTTTTGGTAATTTATCTTACAGCATTTGAAGCATTAGGCTATATGCATATGCATATGCATATCTTTATTGTATATATTATGATAATGATATTTGCTCCACTTAATTTTGCAGACCATCAATGATGTTCTTTTTGGGATAATCTCAAGCGGTCTTTCGAGATACTTAGACCTCAGATCATCCAAAGGTAGAGATTTACATTTACTGTAATGTGCCAAAATGCAAAATAAAATTGGCCCTACTTGTCTTATATATCACCAACTACTCAATATAGATTAATATTAAAAACACATGTCATCGTCACACGTAAATGGACAAGAAGTGTTATGTTTTTTCCTTAAAACCTTCTCTTGTGTTTTGTTAAACCTACAACTTATGTTTTGTATATAGAACCCTCTTATCTATGCATCAAACTCCTTTAAATTACAAAAACCATCCATCAAACTCCCCTTTCAACGAAATTACCTAACGGACATTAAATATCACGTCGAATGTCATTTTTATCCTACAGAAAAATGCGTAAAATCTCTCTATGATTTTATAACCTACGCGAAACTTTCATGTTTTTTAGAACGCGCACCAAACCTCCTTATGTCATCGAAAATCCCATACTAAATCCTCTTACAAATGCGTAAACGCTCGTAGATAGCAAATGGAATAGCGAATATAATGGACTCTCCATTACAATAAAATCAGTTTGCTACTAAGAGTCATAAAATGAGTGTGCAGGTCACATGATAATTTTATTCATGTTTCAAAATCATAGCTCACAATTATTAACTGAACATATTGACTTTTTTTTTTTTCTTTTTCTAGCTCTACGTGAGGGCCTGCAGCTAACAGGCTTGGCTATGGTAAATTTAAGACCACAAGCAGGACTGCAGGTTCACATCTACTTTTTTGACTTAAACAGGTGTAATTAATTATCACAGTACATTTTTTAGGCCTGAAAAATATATGAACGGTTCATTTTAGGACATGTCAAAACTGATGAATGCCAACTCTGGAACAAGGTGGGGCAACAAGTTTGGTATCATTCTCTTGCCAGTTTACTATCATAAAAATGGGTCGGATCCGATCCATTTTGTGAAGAGAGCCAAAGCTATGATAGACAAGAAAAAGCTTTCGTTGGAGGCCCCTTTCTCGTACAAAGTTGGGGACTTGATCATGTCTCTTTTTGGTGCAAAGGTGAACTTCCAACCTGACTATATACTAAGACCTTCGGAAAATACTTAGGTAGACCAGATTTACGGTAGATGGTAAATCTAGTGATGACATTGACTTAAGCATCAAAACTCGTGGCTATATTAAATTCATGTTTTTAATATTAAAACTTTTTGATAACATGGTACAACTTTAACCACACCGTGCATAAACCTGATCTACGTAAGTATTATCCATAAACGTTATGCTTGTATTACGTCTAGAGTAGACCTTTTTATCATAATTTTCTTTTTGTGCGATTAAAGATGTGAATGTAGAGTTATATCATGTACTTTAATTGGTACGACCAAATTATAGCCACAACAAGGTCTGTAAACTTAGTTTAGGTAAGTATTATCGACAAGTTCCGTTTCTCTTTGTGAAACCTAACACAGATCAACTCTTGGTTTGCAGCTAGCTGGCCTTCTCAATTACCGTATCATTTGTAATACAACATTTACCATCTCGAACATAGTCGGCCCTCGCGAGGAGATCACATTCGTAGGCAGCCGCGTAAAGTACATTAGGGCGACATCAAGCAGCCTGCCTCATGTAAAGTTTCCGATTTTCGAAATTTATTTTGCTACAACCTTTATGCATGAACAATGATCATCGTTTGTGCTTCTTTACGTAGGCTATCACGATGCATATGGTGAGTTGTGCAGGAGTTGCTGACATGCAAATCTTGGTGGCAAAAGAAATAATCCCAGATCCTAAAGTTCTAGCCAAGTGTTTTGAAGATTCTTTGCTTGAAATGAAGGAAGCTGCAGAGGCTGCAATCAAGTCTTGAGTTTTTTTGAATAATGATTCCACATGTATTAGCATTTAAATTATCTACTTGTAGATGTAGCAGAGGGTCTTTAGTCTGCACTATGATCCATGTAAGAACAATAACAGATTGATATGCTGATATATTATTGCCAATTTCTATTGCAAAATTTAGTTCCTTAGTCTATTGCCCTGTCTCTCTATAGTTTTATTTACTGTTATCAGATCATTTTCATTATAACACCGGTCATGTTATATTTTATCACTCGGGTTTACCCTCCGGCACACTATAGTCACTCAAGTTTCAAAAGTGACAATTTCAAGTTTTAATAACTCATATTTGAAATATTCACATTTGCAAAAGAAAAAATCCCAGATCCTAAAGTTCTAGCCATATGTTTTGAAGATTGCTTGAAGTGAAGGAATCTGCGGAAGCTGCCACCAAATCTCGAGGTTTATGACAATGATACCCCAAGATTGTGTATCTAAAACTAAATCATCTGCTTGTAAATATAAGTTGTATAAATAATATGAAGTTTTGAGTTTAATCTGCTTTGATCCATGAAAAAACAACTACAGATAGAATACTGTGAGTTATTCTGCTCTTCGATATATCAAAGAATAAAAATACACAAAATCGTTTGATGTAATCGTCGTTGAAAATGCTACCAACACTCTTGTAATTAGCACAACCATTAACCAAACTTTTATTCACCTTTACACATAAACTGGAACATTCAGTAAACAAGTTAGATAAAGCCCTCTCCAAATTTTATACACAAGAACCACCTTTATTACAATCACTCATTTCCATTTATTTGCCAAAGTAAAGGCTGCTATTCTTACCGCTAGCTTTCTTCCTTTTTAGCAGTAACTTCCCAAGAAAACCGATCCCTCCTCTCCTTTTCACCGGAACAATGACCAACGCTCCGGATCTTGAATCTTTCCTCTCGTGTTTCGGCCCAAGATATGCTTTGGCAATCGAATCTTGGCCATCCGTGAAAAAGAAGGGATTTGCCTCACTAGTGCTTATGATTTCTTTAGTCTGCGGTGACTCGTGTAGATGTTCCACTTGTGCACCATCTTCAGCCAAAAGCTGATCGCGCAAAGATGGCCGTTGCTTAAACTTCTTACTGTTGCTGTCTGTGATGGACAGGACTTTGTCTACAACTGCCAATTCCTTGGCTGAACCAAGTGCTTTTAGCTGATTTCCTAGTTTGAGGATCGTTTGCTCGCATTCAGACAACCTAGATGACGCTTTTGTTATCTCCAATCCCTGCACATTTTAACAGTCATTTATTCACGGTATTGCAAGAAAAGTTAAACACAACTTATTGATGAATTAAGCTACGTCTACTCCTAACATGGTCCAAGGACAATATAGCAACTCAAGTTACCTACTCACCCCACAACTCTGACAAGTGAAATAATAACTTACAGTTTGGAGCAAATTTTCCTGACTTTGGTTGTCCTCTGGATACTGATTGCTTTTAACACTGTAGATCACAAATCCCATAAGAAAGATAAGTTCATAATCTATTATCTTGTAGTCAATCTTAATAAATTTTTCCAATGATAACTTGAAAAAGAGTGTACCTTTCGAGTTGCAGTTGAAGCTCAAGACAAGTTTCTTCCAGCTCATGGCAACAATGAGTTTTACTCTCCAATTCCACGTCGACTGATGATAATTTCTGTTGAGCTTCTTTAAGTTGAGATTTTATAACATTGAGCTGAGTATCGAGATCTTCATTCATCTGTTTCTGATGTTCAACTTGATCCTCAGTTTCTCTTTTTGATTCTTTCAATAAATCCAATTCATGTCGTAGACCTTCAATGGTTTCCTGTGGCTGATGACTGATGGAGTTCAACTCAGCCTTTAAGCCTTTTATTTCTACTTGGAGAGTGGAATGTTTCTTCTCTATTTCAAACATCAGGTTCTGTATGGATTCGAGTCCCATCGCGGTTCCTGGTCCTTCCCCACCCAAGTGTTTCTTGAATTCATCTATAACGGTCAAATGATCTTGGTATGAAATACAGTCATTGATGATCCATTTGAGTGTGGATGTCAAATCCTCAGAAAATTTCTCGAAACTTATCTTCCCGTTTAAGAGAAGACAGCAACTATGAACGAAGTTTTGTGAAACGCTGGTTAGTTCACTGTTTTTCCACATGAAAACACGAATTTTGTGATCGGATATCACTGAGGATTGCTCGATATTATGATCTTGTGAAGCTGCTAAAACGAACCTGTCGATAAGCTCAATAATTTTGCTGATGGAATTATTCAGATTGGGTTGGAGACAATCACTGCTAGATTTTTCCATTGGAACAAGTTCCTTGGACATGGACTTATCTCCACATGTACTCTTCGACAAACTTGATAATGTCCTACTCACATCAGAAGCAGCAAAAGAATTACCTAGAGGGGTATCAACAGCAACAATAGCTAATTTCTCCATTTCCACAAAATCATCCATTAAACTCATGTCTGAAGCTCCAATCACTTTACATCCTAGTGCAGTTCGCAGACTCCTAAGTTTATCGCGCTCCTGTCCTGAATTTAACTCACTAGCCCACGAACAAGAACTAGTACTCTCATATAAATCAACGATAGCAGTGGACTTGGGCAAATCAACTTTTTCCTGCTGTAGAGAACTGTTATCTTTCAGAAGACGAAAGATTTCCTCGTCTTTCTTAGCCAAACTTTCTCTAAGAGTCTTGGTTTCTTTTTCGAGTTCCTTCACATGATCAATTACCAAACTCAGCTTCTGGTCGGTTTGATTTTTTCCCTTTATTTCAATGTCACCCTTTATATTTGCCAATGCAAATGACCCTGGAAGCCGTTTCTTTGTCAGTGCACGTAATCTCTGAGATTCTGCTTCTAACTTCTTAATTTTCTTAATATCCTCCAAGTGTTTCTTCTGCAAAGCTTCTGTTGAACGACGATTATATACCAGTTCCTCATTCCGGAGATCAAGTTCCCTCTCAAGTGTTTGAAACTCATATCTTAGAAAGGCATTTTCTTTTTCGACTGAGTCTAATCTAGACATCAGGGCTTCAAATTCAGACTCCGTTTGATACTTAGAATTACTTAGATCCTTGATCAAATTATCTTTTACAAGTATAGCCTTGCTAAGATAAGAACTTTCGACAGTTAAGTCATCGAGCTTTTTACTTGTTTCTGCCAACTTTTCCACTAGTTTCTCGTGTGCTTTCTGGAAATCTTTCGACTGTTCTTGATCTTTGCGTACTAAATGCATTTGCGCCATACTGTCCTTCAACGCAGAATTCAGCTCGCCTAACCTTTCATCTGCAGCTGCTTTGTGTTGTAGAGCTTGGTCTAGTTCTTCCTTCAGACGTCGGATTTCTTCCTCTGCTTTGTGCTTGTCTGAATGACATTTTAGCACAAACTAGATTAGGCATAATTCAATCTCAAATAAAGCAAAACAAAACTTCAGAACTCATTGAGGTAACAATGATATGGTAATCACCTGCCACAGCAGATTCTGCTAATTTCTTATAATCCTCCACAAGTTTGTCTTTAGCCGAACACTCGTCAACAACAGAGTCCAGCTTCTCGTTTAACGTTTTCAAAGAATTCTCGAGATCTACTTCTTTTTCACTGGGAATATGTATTACCTAAGCAAATATCAAAAAAAGCTATCAGTACAGAACAGTAGCAGTGAGTTTCAGTGTAAAATTGATACTAAAATCTCTGGTGAGGATCACAAAGTACAAGAATTTAGTTACCTCCTCAAGAGTTGCAATGATCGTCTTCTCCGATGACCGTTTTTTCCAAAGCCAGGCCTTCTGGTCCATATTTTTCTGCATGCACAAGTGAAAATCATCCGTGACTAAAAACTTTGGATTTATAAAATCAAAGTATTGCACATCTTAATTTTGTGGGGCTTTGATGTAATAACTGGCCAGAGGACACCAAATTATTATGAACTTCTCTTAAACACTTGCACACAATTATGGTGAATTGCTAGCTCAAGAAAAATCCCACATGAAACAAATAATCAAGCGGAATCGAATTTACGACAAAAGAACTGATTTTGATCACAGATATTTCTTGAAACAACAAATGGGAAAAGAGATTCATAACTTGCACTACCATGTCAAAACCTGGTTCAATGTAAGAGAACAAAACCAAAGGAACCAGAACAAAGAAATATCAAAACTGAAAGATATACATCTTGTAACAGATTTTGCATGCTGACATTAAAAGCTAAAACAACCAGTCACCCACAGATTAAATAAAAAGGATAAAAGGGACATTCAATACCAGCAATTAACACAGAAACATCCAACAAAAAATTGCTGAAATAAATATAATACTCACTAGAGATATTCTTGCATAAATGATTTTCTGTATATTCAGCAGCAACTCACAAGTCAAGAAAAAAAAATTAAGCAAGGATGAAAATGCAATAAAGACAGAGTCTTTGGAGTTTTAGAGCAAGAATTGGAGTTGATTATATGGTTTTAGCTCCACCGACAATTGTTTCTGCTGTAAATAATGTGGAGTGGAAAATAACAGTGAAATGGCAGCATGCAGTGGGTAAAAAGAAAATGGTGGGACTAAAAGTCATAAAAGCATCCATTTATTCAATGAATGGATGTTCTAAAAAGCAAATGAAAGAGTGATAACTAAATTAACTATAACCATTTATTTAAGTATTAATTTTGAGACTTTAATTGATGGGAATTTAGAGGGTACAACTACATCCTTGATGCAACATGTTGAGTTGATTGTGAAATGACATTACACCATACAAATTGGTGTTTTATACTAATTATTAAAAAGAAATGAGATGGGATAAATACATACTTGTTGTGTCATGATTTAGAAACTTAATAGATGCGAGTCCTTTTTACTGCTTTGAGTTCTCAGATGAGACTAACAATTAATGATTTTCCAAAAGCAATTGGCAATGTTACAAGTATAGGTATCTTAGAAACTTTAGAATTCTATTGTAATACATTGATGATAATTATAATCCTAAAGGCAGTAGCATTGTTTGAGATAAAGGTATCTGGGATTTTTCTATGAATAAAGTTGGAGTTTTAGACTAAGATATTTACACCACTAAAAAGATAATGATTTAGTAAGATATCTCTTTTCTTTTCATAAAGCATTTGTCCTGCATTAGTTCGAATATTGCATCAGACCATAACTTTTTCATAGGATGGAATCATTTGAGCCTCGAGATTAAATTGTTTGTCTTGTTTTATCTATTATGTTTCTCTGTTGCTTGCGCCTTGTGTCCTTTTTTCCCTTGGTCAGTTGTTTTACCAAAATGTAACTACAAACTTATCCTTCGATAAAAACAAGAAAAGGAAAAAAGAACTTTCGGCTTCATTTGTCATTAGTCAAAGAGGGGTGAGTGTTTTTCTACGTGTGGTGATAAGCCAAATTTTGGTTAAGGCACCCAACAAATTTGGCTGAAGCACTCAACATATTATTGGCTTACTACAACGCTAATGGAACAAGCACTGGCCACATCACATCAATCAGCTCACCAAGTATTTATGTTGTAAGTTGAATATTTTAAATATTGTTACGTGATTAGTTAATAAAAATAATTGTTGCGGAACCACATCAATAATATCTAAGCTTCTAAATTGACGAAGTTAAGTGTAAATGAGGTTTGGTAAATCAATTTGAGACGGTATGATAAGGGCTGTAAAATATAATGAGGTTTGGTACGACTCAAAAAAGTTTTCAGTTGTGAATAATAATACTACATGCTCACTCAAAACTAATTATACAAATATAAGAATAATTATTGACTAAAGAATATGCATCGTCTATATTTACTAGTATGATTAAATTGAATATAAATAATATCAAATGCTTACGAAAAATAGTATACCGTATGAGAAAGAGATGCTAAATAAATTTTTTTACTGCAATAGTCTTTATATAAAATGTAAGAAAAGCATAATCTTTGTATCTGCTGCGACACCTCAAAAGCGACTCAAAACAAACAAAAAACAATAGTGCCCTTAAAATGAATCATAGTCTAGCAAAACAATATCTCGAATCAATCTCATCTCACTGTTACGAAGAACAGATTACTCGTTCAACGACAGTGAAGCCAATTGCTCTGCGGGAGACGCATTCCTCAAAACCTCCATTGCCTCCGCAACCTTAGCTTTGAGAGCTTCTGGAGACTCCAACAAATGTAAAACCTCTGTCTGGTCCATTTCTAGGAGCATGCCTGTCACCTTAGCAGCCGCCTCGGGCTCCAGTTGTTCAACAAGTGGGTATAGATTTTCTCCCAACATCTGCAAATTGGAAGCATAATTGACATCACAACATTGTCGTGCCAGATACATTTCTTGCACGGGCAGTTCTTGGGGGAGGGGGAGGGGAGATTTGGGGAACCATTCAATCCCCAGAGCGCTTATTTGAAAATCAATATGAAATTTTACTTTCTTGCAACTTACTGAGAGGACATAGTATGGCATAGCACCTGATAATTAATAAAAGTACTTTTGGAGAAAACGTTTTAAAATACCATATTGAACAAAAGACACTGACTTGGAATGGCATACTGTATCAGGACTAGGACACCAATCTAAAATGTGGGGACTTGCATATGAACAATGTAAAAACGATATTCACCCTTGTCTGTTCGGTGGGGGAAGCATTTGCAAGAGCGGATATCAAAGCTCCGAGAGGAATAGGCTGAGAAATTCCTTGATCAGATGAAGTTAAGCCCCTCAATTCATGTGAGACAGAAAGCATGCTTCCAGCAACACCTTGCAGGGAAGCATTAGGCATGCCACGCCCGGGAGGATAGCCGTAGCCTCGTCCCCTTGGAACCATCTGCAGAGAAGTTATTATAAATATATAGAAAAGCTTCGAACAGGAAGAAAAAAATGTGACGTCAACATTCCACAAACCTGCTGTCGCATTAGAGGAAGTGGTGGAACCGGTTGCATTGGAACAGCACCGGGACGTGGACCTTGCTGCCCTTGTTGGACCATAGGCGCAAACATATTTGACATGAGAGGCCCAGCAGGCCTCATGCCAGGCATAAGTTGCTGTTGATACCCAAATCCAGGCTGAAAATAAATAAAAATACATAGAACTCCATTTAAGTTTACTTCAATCATGAATTGTCTTTAGCTAAAGAGTTAGATTACTGCATACAAAGGTAAATTCAAAGTCATGTTGAGATTATTTACTGACATGCAGTAATCCAACTATTGAGCTCTAAGGGTTAGATTACTACATACAAAGGTAATTTCAGAGTCATGTTGGGATTATTTTATGTGACATGCAAATTGAATACAGTTAAACTTCATAAGCTTTTCATCCCTACCCAATATCACTGTGATCAACCGTCTAAATCTCTCGAAGAATAATATATGCATTTAATATAACTGTTTCACAACATCATATCTTTAAAGCCAATGTTATTCGGACATCTTTCTGAGCATTGAACAACTTCTCATCAATACTTGTTACCAATACATTAGAAATAGAAGAAATACCCGTGGAGAAATCATGGAAGGTGGAGGTTGCCCGTAGAAAATGTGTTGCCCTAAACCAGGAGCACCAGGAGTGTACATCGGCATACGAGGAGCAACAGGAGGAGCCATGGCAATTGGTCTGATTTGAGCAAATTGAACCTGGTAAAATGATTTTGAAGTCATCGACATATTGTCTTGCAGTAAGGATGAGCATGCATCTTTGTGTTCAATCAAACATAAATGAGAAGATATAAATACAATAAGCTCAATTCATGGCAAGAAGGTTGTCAATGATGAAAAGAAAAAACTAGCAAATGTAAACTACACGAACTAAAAGGTCATATTTATCATACAGTTTTCCTTGAAAATATATTGAAAGAGCCAAAGAAACAATATTTATTAAAAACACCAAACATATTATACAGTTCTTTCTTTCTTACTGCTGAGCTCCTTGATAATATATCAAAAGAACCCTTATAGATATACCTGCAGCCGTGCTCTTCTATCCTCCTTCCTCTGAGCAAGTGCGACATAAAGAGGTTTGTTAACAATCATCTTGCCATTCATTTCAGCAAGCTACAAAAGAATTTTATACACATTTCAGTTATTAAAGGATAATAGGACGAAACGACATAAACGAGGAAAATGCAGAAAGCACGGCTCTTGAAGCTTGCACTCACAGCTCTAGAAGCTTCTTCAGGTGATGAGAATGCAACAAATCCTGATCCACTGCTGATTCCCTTTGGATCTCGCATCACCTGTATATAAATATTAGAGAACATTGTTAAGATACACAGCTGCCTACCATGATTAAATTTTCAATACAAGAGATGCCAACATTCAAACAGTCAAACCTTGCATGAAGTTACTGAACCAAATGGACGGAATAACTCTTTGAGGTTATCATCACCAATGCTATCGTCAAGATTTTTGACGTACAGGTTCAACCCTTGTGATTTCTCAACTGCTTCCCTTACCCTTTGCTCATGTCGATGCTTCAATTCTAGCTCCCTCTCATACTTCTTTTGGGCTCTCCCTACATACCATTCCTTGTCACCGAACTGTTTGCCATTAAGAGACTCAACAGCTCTAGCGGCATCATCGACATTCTCAAAATTCACAAATCCAAAGCATCTTGATGTTCCGTCTTCATTTTTCATCACTATTACACTGGTGATTGGTCCATATTCACCAAATTCCTTCTTAAGATCTTCGTCAGTGGTTGCTTCAGACAAATTCTTCACGAATACATTAGTAAATTTCGTCTTATCCACTGAACTTTCTCTTTCTTGCTTGCGAAGGAAGGGTCCAACATAGACCTGTTTCCCATTCAATAGCAAACCATTCATCGTCTCAATAGCTTTCTGGCCTGATTCCCCACTAGCATATTGCACAAAGCCAAAGCCCAAGGACTGACCACTAGCATCTGTTGCTATTTTGCATGAGAGTATATTCCCAAAGGCAGAAAAAGTTTCATGTAGAGCTTTGTGGTCAATTTCCTTGTCCAGATTCTGTGAAGACAAAATTCCATATCACTAAGCCACACCAAGGCATATGAAAATGAGAATGAGAATGAAATTGATAGAGAGCACTACCTTAATAAATATATTTCCAGCACCGCTCCTGCGTATGCTTGGGTCTCGAAGAGAATACATTATCCTAATAGACTTTCCATTAAGAGGAGTGAAGTTCAGCGCCTGCAATGCTCTCTCAGCTACAATAAAGCAATTGTTTGTCATGTCAGGTAGGCGAAGAGAGGAAGAGGGTCGTTATAGCAATTATTGAGAAAGAACGAAGAGGAGCACCAATCAAGATTCTTAGACGAAAAAAAAATGCAGCTAGATAAATCAGTTCCCATGAAATGCATACAACTTCTGACCCAAAAAGGGATCTCATTAAACAGACAGAAAATTGTCTTTTATAAACTCACCTAAACTCAGAAATACATGGCTTCTTGCTATAGTAATAACAAAACTAACACACACAATATCTGACAAATGAACGTGGACTAAACTTGGCCAGATCATATCTTGCGATTTAAGATACAAAAACTTGATAGGAAAACAAAAATAAATCAATGTTAACTCTGTACTCATAAGATAAAAGCAGCCACAAATCTGGTGCCAACACAAAGATATTAGCCATGGTCTGTCTGAGTGAACCACATTAAAATTGTTCAGTACAATCATCAGGTAACTAGACTTTAAGTTTTCTGTAGCCAATAGTAGCTAAGAGTATATAGAGCTTGATATCCTCCAATTATTTGCACACTGGAAAAAGATGATTTTTTTTTGAGATTGTCCTTCTGGTCCTGTTCTATAATGTATTGCTGGTACTTGGAAAGAGAAACAAAGAACAAGCAAAATAGAGCTGGCAAAATATACCTCTCAATCCTCGTACTAAACCATAAACAAAGTCGGATGCAATCATGATTTCAAAGTCTAATATCTATATTAAAACATGTGCATAATAGTTTAGAAGAAAGTTAAAGCCTTCCATGTAAATTCTAAATTTCTGGCTACGACATATAGCTGACACGTCGCATACACTTATCCAAGACTGTAATGCAGCTTGCTATGACAAAAGGGTATAGCATTATAAGACTTAGGATTATCTAGGTTAGACTTAAGCTCAATTAAACTACGAAAATCGCTATCAATTCATAAATCCTCGATAACATAACAACTAAAAAGATCAAAAACACCATACCATCCTGAGGGTTGCTGTAATTCACGTAACCGTATCCGAGCGAGACGCGGCTAATCAAGTCCCTACACACCCTAACCGTCACCACATTGCCCATCTGGCTGAACAGATCGTAGAGCTGCGAATCGGTGATGTTCGCCTCGAGATCGCCCACGTACAGCGACGTCACAATCGGTCCAACACCACCAGGAGAGGCAGGGTTCACCATCTGCATCTGAGGCTGCATCATCGACGCCATATCAATTCAACAAAACCCTAATTTTTTTTGATTTTTCGATTTTTTTGTATTTTTTTTTCAATTAACTTCCCTCTCCTCTTTTATTAAGAGAATCAAACAAAAACTAATCAGAACTAGGGCTTAATTTGACAGAACAAAAGCGAAAAAGTAAAACGAATGATGAAAATTTGGGGGTTTTTTTAGGGTTTTCGATTTTTCGATTTTTCTGGGGTTTTAATAAAAGAGAGGAGAGGGAAGGATTTATTGGTCGGAGATCCGACGCCGGCGGCCGGCGAAGAGAGAGAGAGAAAAAAAAGTCTTAAACGCAAAAGTGATTACAAAATTGTGACAGTGGTGTGCGTATTTATAGGCTTGGGGGTAAAGAATCCTGTGTGTACTGTGAATCCTTGTTCGAGTGTGATACAATCACCACCGTTAGATTCGGATCAGAGGAGAATTTACTTAAACTATTACCTTTTCTTTTTAGGTGATTTTTTTTAATTATTTAAATACAGAATAGTGTTTGAGTTAGGAATTTATATGCATTTGAAATTCTAGAGTAGTTGAAATTGTATATGTGGGATATAAATTCTAAGGCCCGAATTGTTTTTCTAGATTTCTCTTATCAAAAAAGAATTTTTTTTTGTAGATATAATTTACATTATTTATTTGATTAGTGAGGGTTAATTTAAATTGGCTTGAAATTTGTGAGAAAAAGAAATACTACCTTGGTCATTTAGGAGTCTAACTCTATGTAATCTTCTTGTTACGGTGAAACTAGAGATAAGGAGCTTAAAATTCCAAATATTAAGCAAGTATTTTAATCATATTTAATCTCCTAGTTAGTCTAGGAATTAACAACACAAATAGAAGCCTTTGATTTATCCAAAATATGAAATCTCTCCCAGAAAACTCATATAGGTGTATCAAATCATTATTATTAGGTAACAATATTTTTTTGAGTAAATAATAAATATTGTTTGGCATGAGTTATTTCCTTTCACGTAATCATGATCGTCATAATTAATTAAAGTAATACTATAAATACATGCCAAGTCATTTTTATTTGGTAACGGAATTATGTTTTTGAGTAAATTATAAATATTATTTGTTATGTTACGTTTAGGTATTTTGACGATTTTTTTTTTTATATATTATTAGTATCTAATAACAATGTTATGAGTTGTAAAATTGTATTTTTCGTGTACACTTTGGTGTGTGTTCATATTTATTGTCTACCTGCACACACATCAAACACTTACTTAGATTTTCATCTTATATATTTCGGTTATTATTTTCCTTCCTTACAAACTTATGAAGCAATGGGGATCAGATGTTTAGGGACTTTGATGTCCCGAGTTGTCTTCTTTGGAATTTTATATTAGAATGATATGTGCGACACTTTCATACCTTTGTTTTTTATATTACATGTCTTGTTGGTTTCTGATAATTACATTTGAATTTATGTATAACTAGTTCCATATTTTGAGATTGTTTTATTTAGATTTGGATTTTTGAAGTATTAGAGACTGGTAGGAAACTCTAGTTCATATTTTGTAACCATTGGAAAAGTTTCAAATGTAGCTCATAATAACCCCATAATAACCCCATAATAAAAGTTTTATTTTACTTGTTGTACCTTATTATAGCATATAGCATATGGTAGAACTACAACTTCACAAATTACATAGTTCATCGAGGCTATCTTCTAAGCAAGGGACTCCTTAAAATATTATTAATCATTTATAACTACGAAAGTCCTGATCTATACCTTCTTAGCAAGCAGTTCTTTAAAATATCGTGAATCACATGTAATCGCGAAAGTTTGTGACTAGATCAAAATTTCGATTATGTTTGCTACGGTTAGGCAAATATTGAAAACTATTCATCATTTTCAAGAACTTATAAAAATCAGTATTACATTAAATTTGACTATCACACGCTCAAAAAGAAAACATTTCGCGTTTTTTGGAAGAAACTTTGTCTCACACTCTCTCTCACTTCACAATTCATGCACCAAACGCACCCTTAACAATAGCCCGGCGACCAACAAATATCAGCCGTTAAATAAAAACCCGCGCACACATCCACATACTCACATCCACACACCAATAATACTTTTTCGCACCAAAAATCACAAGCTGAGACGGCCATGGACTCAGCTATTTTCACCGCCGATCTCCGATCTTATCTACCACGTTCCTCCGGTCTAATCTCCACCGTCCATGGCCGCCGAACCTTGCCCTGCACCCTCACCTACTACATCCCCAATTCCGCCGCTAAAACCGCCCCACGGCGGAGGGAGGCTCTTCTATCCGCCGCAGCCGGCACCACCAATTCCGCTCCGGTGAGTAATTGCCTCTGAAATGGGATTCAGAGTTGTATTGTTGCTAGTAGATTTAGCTCAAATTAGGTCTTAATTTGTTATGCTGCATATAGTCTTTGATTGAGCTTCGTATTAGTGAACCTTGACAGTAGAGTTTAAGATTTGGCTCAATTGAGGCCTCAAATTAGAGAATTGTTCGAGTTCAGAAGCCCTAATAGTTCCAGTAAGTAATGGCCTACTCTCCAAGTGGATCTGAAAATGATGTCTTGCATTGTTAATTGATGAGTAATAATGCAAGATAGAGTGAGTTTACTTCAATTGAGGCCTGAAATTAGGGAAGTTTGAAGTTCAAAAGCCGTAATGTTGCAGTAAGTAATCGGCACGTCTCTGTCTGGAATCATTGGCCACTGAAAACTTGGAATGTTAATTGAGTTTATGAGGCAAGATAGATTTAGTTTATGTTAGATCTTTGTTTCCTATGTATAAAGTCTCCGCGCTTCTCACCGATGAACTCTAACAGTAGAGTTGAACTCACTTGAGTCCTTACATTAGGGAAGTGTGAAGTTCAAAAGCCATAACTTTTCCAGTAAGTAAACATCACCTCTCTGTGTGGAAACATTGGCCTCTGAGAACGATGTGTAGGATTGTTGATTGAGTTTTTTGAGCGCCAGGGTACTCTGGCCATGCTAATTTAAGTTTTCTTTTTGTTTTGTTCTAGACAGGACTAGGTGAACCTATTCACCTAGACAACTTAAAAGCTTGGGCGTCTCGAGCTAAATATTTGTAGAAATAATAAGCTTCTTTAGAGTTTGATTGATCTTTAAAGTGTTCATCATCCTCTCAAATTTCAACCTAGAAAATATCAGTTAGAGCTTCAGCTTGGAAATCTGAGCACGAACCCTTTCGATAGCCTAGTTAATAATGAAGAAACGGTTACCCTTTTAAGGCAAATAATTTGAATTCCACGTTAGTAATTAATTGTTGAAACCCTAATGTCTAGCTCACCCGAATAGGTGTGTAGGTTGTAATCTTGAGTGACAGATAACATTTGCTTTGCTTGAGGCAAGCTCAAATAGATACAAACTTCATTGCCACTTTGTCTGTCACCCGTCAGTTAGTTGAGCTGCGTGTGTTCAATCCTTAGTGACTGTTATTTTGGTTTCTGGTCGTCATCCTTTAATAATTTTTATCTTTGCGGCCTTACAGCAACGAGAGAGAATCTACACTGTTGGTGATTTCATGACCGGGAAAGAGCATTTGCATGCTGTAAGACCTTCAACTACTGTTGACGAAGGTATAGATGGTCGTCCTTTTCTGTATTATATGTTGATCAATTCGTTGGTTTAGTTACAACATTTTTCTTTTACAAACAGCTCTGGAGATTCTGGTTGAGAAAAGAATCACTGGTTTTCCTGTAATTGATGAGGACTGGAAGTTGGTAAAGTTACATTTCCTTTATTTTTACTTTTTTATGATTGCTGAATCATCTGGTAGTTGCTTATTAGCTGTTATCTGTAGTATGAGGCTCTTATGAGAGTCTAAATTTTTCTTCACTAGTTCTTGAAGCACCTAAGTGGTGATGAAATTATTGAAAACTTCCATCAAAATTAACCCTCCCCCCACCGCTCCCCCCCCCCCCCCCAAAAAAAAAAAAGAAAAAGAAAAAGTAAGTTCCATATACAGAAGCAAAATAGTTGATGATTTATACATCTTCTGTTAAGAGAAGCTACTGATTGTTTGACTAGAATCATTTCTATCTTGAATTCGTAGTAGTTAAACAAAAATCTTAGATCACCAGAACAAGTTTTCAAGAGAAGAATTAATGAGCATACTCTGATGGTTGTTGGTTTTCCTTGTACATGTTGACAAGTTTTGTGATGTTTGCTGCAGGTTGGTGTTGTTTCTGATTATGATTTGCTAGCACTTGACTCCATCTCAGGTATCATTAAAGCTGTAAAACGAAATGCGTTCTTGGCTTTTGAGCTAAACAATTTAGAATTTTCTGAGGTTTGTGTCTTACTGTAGAAGGGAGTTACCTCATTATATATAGTTGTATATTACATAGACAAACATATGAGTTGAAAACAGGGTTTTCACAAACTGATTTCCATGGTACAAATATTCCCTCCCTCCATATTTTAGAAATAATAGAAAAAAAGAAGGAAAATATTAAATTAATGAAGAAGATCAAGCATACAAGTATAGATATGTGATGTAAAAACATATTGCTTTTTGCAGTTTCATGGGATCGTGGTTTCTTTCTTGATGCATCTGTCATTCTAATAAAGATTATGGTTATGGATAACTCTCTTTAAAACTCTGTGTTTGCCATCAGCATAATCATCTTCTACTGAAATTAGGTGGCAGTCAACAAGATGCAAGTATGTTCCCGGACGTCGATAGCTCTTGGAAAGTATGTATATCCTGTCTCTGTACTAAAATTTATGCATTTAATAATTTATGCGCATTATGTTATTTTTGTGATTGGGACCTTGTAACTAGCTCCCAGTTCAAGCCATTGCATAAAGTTACTGACAGAGTTATCAGTTCTGTGCTTTGCTTCGGCTCTTACCATCTTCAAGAAATTAGTAAACTGCAGTTTTCCTTACTTGGTGCGCATTATCTGTATTTAGCTCAAGTACTAGAGAAAAGAGAGTGTAAAACAAAGCAGAGCTATGTTATGGTAAGTAGGCACTTAAGTGTCATTACGTGAGTAATTGTCCTAACTTAAGCTGATCCTTCTGAAGGGGCCCCTTGTAGCAAAATGGAAAACAAAAAAATGAAGTTAGTAGTCTGAGATATAACATACAATATTTCTAACTCTAACATTGTTTAGTTTATAAGTCATTAAGTTTTCCTTTTTGATCCTTTTGTGATAAACAGAAATTAAATGTCGTTAGTGTTTCTACAAATGCTGTGGAGAACACAATTACACATGATTTTTGAAAGGGTTAATTCTTTTGAAGTAAGATTGAGATTATTCCAATGGCAGTATTTGTGGAGTAGCAGGATTCATTTAATTTATAGTATTCTTAGATAAGTCTACAGAATTGATTTAATTTTTGCTTGATTTACTTGGTTATTATATTAGTTTGGAAAAACACTAATTGAAGAGGAATTTTTTTTATTGAAACTTGGTTGTCTGAAATATGTTTACTACAACCTTGTAGGACGTTTTAATATGAAAACACGCTTCTACAATCGTTTGAAATTTCACCTTGTCAGCTCATCTCCAGAAAGAAAGAATATCATCATATTATTTTTTCCGGATTGTGGATGTACTAACTGCATATTTGCGCTTACAAGTTTATGGCAACTACTGTCTGTTCTTTGATATATAGTCTAATATTATTATGGTATGTAACTTGATGTGGGGACGAAATTTGTTTCTTATCTTGAGTGTCTGAAGTTGATAAATTAGGAATATCCTCAAGGTAATAGTTCTATCGGTTTCTAACATTTTACTTCATGACAGACATTTAATGAGATCCAGAAGCTACTCAGTAAAACTAATGGGAAGGTCATTGGTGACGTTATGACTACAGCTCCGCTTGTTGTGCGAGAAAACACCAATCTTGAGGATGCTGCAAGGTACTTGATTCTTTTTGGGATACATACTTTCAACTCCAGCAGTCAATTACCTGCTTATTCGTGTATCTTTACAAAATTAGAAGATATTGGTTTCATTTGTAACGTTTCCTGCTTCCTGGTGGAAGTGAGGATGGTAAATTTTTTATGTTTATGTTTCACAAATTTCTCGTGATGTATTATGTCTCGTGTCTCGGGCAGCTTTTGGATGCTAAGCTCTCATTTATCTGAAATATGTCCTTTGTGATCTGTTACTACTTCAAATAGAAAAAGTTAATTTTGATACATCACATTTTGTGATGGCTTTTAAACTCTTAAGAAATATACTATAATTTCTATTTCTTCTTTTGCTTTTTCTCAAAGTGGTAATCAATGTAATTTTGGTTTGTGGGCATATATATGGATTATTCTACCGTCTCAACCTGTTATTGAGTGACTTGAGGTTGAGTAGTTTCTACATGCCAACAGAAGTGAAGCATTTTTTGTCATTTGGGTACTGCCCTCTGTGTGGACAAGATCAGAAAGTATTAGTAGCTGAACCTTGATACTTATTTATGGGGTCTCACTATGTTATTTGTCTTCTCTTTCTTGCTATCCAATATCCAGAGAGGAATTGACTGGATACAAGAGGATCTAATTTCTTTTGGATTTGCAATCACTGATGAAATTTGTTGATTTTTGGTGTAGGTTATTGCTTAAAACAAAGTATCGTCGCTTACCAGTTGTTGATGGTGAAGGAAAGCTGGTAAAGTGATTCTATTTGGTATCTGTCATTGCTAGCTGATTGCAGTAATCAGTAAATATTCTAACAAGTTTTACGTTTTCTATGTAATAGGTTGGCATTATCACGAGAGGCAATGTTGTTAGAGCTGCTCTTCAGATAAAGCAGGATAATGAGAATTTGTGACTGTTAGATGTCAATAATGGCGATCTGCTTTAAGTGAAATGTCCGTGATTCTGTAGCTATTTTGTTGGGATGGATGCAATATATAAATAGCATCATATGGTGGGAGGCGTTGAATGATTGCTAGCATCAAATGAGCTTTGAAGAAATCTATATATACGAAGGCAAGTAAGTGTTAATCGCATAGCTGAATAGTTCATTATTTTACTGCCTCTGCCTGTAAATTTTGTATTCATATTCACTCTTTTGCAAGAGCTCGATTCTACTTGTACTACAGACCAGTAGGGAAATGTTGTCTATTACCCGTGATCTTTCTGTGATCTTCTTGTTAGTATACTGAAAAAACTTTGTGAGACTTAAAGTATGATTTGAATGGGAAACTGTTAGAAACAAAACTTCCATGATTTATTTGCGTTATATATTTAGCTCTTTTTGAATTTTTATTTGTGTTCTTATGCATGTTGATGGTGCATTTTCATTTGTTCTTACTAAAGTGCCCTCAAGATTTGGCATTATAATGTTAAGTACTTCCATCTAGTAGCTTAATGCTAACCCATGATGCAAAAAGTTGATTGTTCTTGATGCAAGGCAATATATCTTGTTTTATATTTGAAAATTATCAGAAATGGATATGTGGAGTGATGATTCATTTTCTCAATGCAACTTTTGCGAATATATAAGGCTATCTCTGTGCAGAATCAGCAGATTTGAATTTTAGTTATTTCCTAAAAGTATCACTTTTATTTTATTTAACTGAAGCATGGAGAATGTGCTTTTATTTGTATTTTATGTTGGTCAAAGGAGAAGCTTAAGAACTGCTTACAGTCCTCTATAAGAAGATCACCCAAGTCCCTTAGAGGAGTATCCTGAATTTGGTAACACGATATGCGTGATGACTAAACACAGCCGGCGTATTAGCACAAGCATCGGTGGTCCTTCTTATGTGTTTAAACTTTGAAAAACACACTTCCACGGTCTACTTATCAGCACCTTACAGTCTTTCGAATGTTGGCCAAAGGAGGTATATATCGGTATTTTGTATAAGTTTCATGACAATCTCAGGTTCAATTTTTTCTTCAGTTTTTGGTATTCGTCTTTCCGGGGCAAGCATCAAGCCTTCTCTGAACATCGGTAGTTCTGCTACTGTGATCGGAACATCCCGAGCCTCCTTGTAAATAACTAAATTGCTAAGTGTGAATGCAAAATATAGGTAAAATCTGTCCTTAAGATGATACACTCTGCATGACGTCTTTGACATTTGCGCTCATTTGGTTGAAATTTCAACCAAACAAGATAAACAACTAATCCTAAAATATCACAATAGTTAATTGAGATAACTATATAAGTCGAACAAAAATAACCCGAAGAAAAAGTAAAAATAAGTTCCCCAAACATCTAAAAAGAATAAATAAATAAATCTTGAACCTGAATGTTTGAGTCATTAATTTGCGTTGATATCATGATGTTTGCCCTTTGACATCGGAGTCACAAATGGTAGGCACGGGGAACCTGTGTTTGATGGGACTCTTTCTTGATCATGAAAATTATTTTATGTAATAGCTACGCAGATGACAAGTTGCAATCAACAATCTAACTAGTAATATTCTATTTCAACTGTAAATTTATACCAAATACCAATAATTGACTGAATGCACTTTATTATCAAATAGCGTATGCATGAAATAGTTCATGGTGGATATGGATCCTGGCACTATTTACAGCTAGCCTCCACTGAAAGATTGTGGAGTTTGCACTAACATTCCGACTGTCTTCTCGTGCTGAGATAGTTGAAATTTTGAATCATTTTATTGTTTTTCTTGGAAGATTTCATTAAGAAAAGACAAATTGTTTAATTCTATAAAGACTTCATATAATAAGGATTCTGCGTATACATTCGCAAACTCATCACTAATTTTTGTTATTCGTAATACTTCTCTGCTCCATAACATTAACTATTACATGTACATTGTGACTGTAATCATGAAGCATGTTTTTTTATCTCAAAAGGTTAAGAGGTTATATAGTATGTGTAATGACACATGTGTGTAATCTTAATACATAATAGGTGATTATATACACAGTATATATGCAAAAGGTACTATGGTGGTTTACGCAATTTATAAAATAAGAAGAGATCAAAGACAGTAACAAAGTAAAACTTAAACAAAACTAATTGTCGTTCTCAAGACATTTTTTTCAACCACTGAGAACAGTGGACAATCTAAAAAACAATAAAACAACTGCAATATTGTGTTTATAGATCTCACTACCGAAGAAAAATTAGATTCTTCAATGGCGAGACTCCATATTTTCTTGCTTCCTTTCAACGTCTACGGCCATCTTATTCCAGCTTTGGATATGGCTAAGCTACTCGTGTCCCGTGGGGTAAAAGCAACGATCATCACCACTCTCGCGTTCATCAAAACAATTCAAGAACAGGAACTCGAAGTTGAAATCCAGTCGATCGAATTTCCAGCAGCCGAAGTTGGCCTTCCGGAAGGCTGCGAGGGGGCTGACAAAATAACCTCGGACGACATGCTTTTTCGCTTCGCTAAAGCCATTTCCATGCTTCAGGTATGAATTAAAGTTTTGGTTCCAAGCTATGTTTCAATCGGCTAAATATTAAAAAGAATCGCAATTTTTTCATAAATTTTAAGAAAAATAGTTGTTCCAACGAATCTAAAATATCTCTAAGATTCGGATTTTTTTGAAAGTTTTGTCGGAAATATATATATATAAAAGCCAAATCTCTTTACAAACTTTGCTTCTAGATGAAACAACAATGCAATATGCTATCAGATTTTATAGAAGTCTAGTCTTCGGATCTCAATGTCACATGTTTATCATTACGTATCAGGCTTAAAAAAGTATATTATAACCTTCACGTGAGGGGACGTCTGGGCAAAATATATACAAACATAAGAGCATTGTCTCACTACAAGCTTGAACTTTTAGATGAGACGGCAATATAATATTTTTCGTGAGTACGTTTATAAATATTAATTCATTCCAGGAACCTTTCGAAGGACTGCTTAAAAAATTCCGACCAGATGGTTTCGTAGCAGACATGTTCTATCCGTGGGCTTCGGAATCTGCCACCAAATTTAATATTCCGCTATTAGCCTTCCATGGGACGAGTTTCTTCACAGCGTGTGCTACAAGAAACGTTAGATTCTACAAGCCATTTGAGAATGTTTTGTCTGATTCTGACACTTTTGTGATACCCGACCTTCCTCATAAGATAACTATGACAAAAGCACAGCTTTCAACTAACGATCGGGGTGAAATCGAGAACGAATTTGAAAAGTTGGTGGAAAAAGCTGTGGAATCGTCACACAACAGCTATGGTGTTATTTTCTATAGTTTCTATGAGCTTGAACCAGAGTATGTTAATTATTATAAGAAAGTTTTGAGGAAAAAGGCATGGCACATAGGTCCTCTGTTTTTAAGCAATAATAAAGGCCACAGAGGAAAAAAGCCATCCATTGATGAACATGAGTGTTTAAATTGGCTTGATTCAAAGAAACCTGACTCTGTCGTTTACGTTTGTTTTGGAAGCATAGCACCGTTGAGTGAATCTCAATTACAAGAAATCGCATTTGGTCTCGAAGAATCCGGCCGAGATTTTATATGGGTCATTAAAACAGAAAATATTAGTTTTAAAGAAGAAAAATGGTTGCCTGAGGGATTTGAGGAGAGAATAGGAAATAAAGGGTTGATTGTAAGAGGGTGGGCACCGCAGTTAATGATACTCCGCCACGTGGCTATTGGAGCTTTCGTGACGCATTGTGGATGGAATTCAGTGTTGGAGTCGGTGAGTTCAGGGGTAGTGATGGTTACGTGGCCTATGTTTGCGGAACAGTTTTACAATGAAAAACTTGTGACCGAGGTCCTGAAGGTTGGGATTAGTGTTGGGAATAAGAAATGGAGCGCTGAGATTAGTGGTGAAGTGAAGAGGGAGGCGGTGATTGAGTCGTTGCAACGTGTTATGATTGGTGAAGAAGCGTCGGAGATGAGGAGGCGAGTGGTGGCATTGAAAGAGATGGCGAGAGAAGCTGTTGAAGAAGGTGGCTCGTCTTGTTCTGATTTGAGTTCTTTGTTAGATGAATTGAGTGAGTTTTGCTCCTCTAATAACAAGAAATAGGGAGGTTGCTAAATGCATTTGCATTTTATGCGAGAAATATGATTATTTGAGATCTTATGTACCAAAATAATGTATTATTCTCTATGTGACGTACGGTAAAGATGTACGTGTTTATCTCTTTAACCATTCACCCCCGCGTGTTCTAAAATTCCACCGTACACTATGTTCACGAGTCAGTAAATCTAACAGCGCCACATAGAGTAGTACTCCGTTTTAGTACATAAGATTTTGCGGAGCATAATTTTGTATCCTTTGGTAGAATAAAATATCTTTATGAAAAATATGCTTAAAACTCTCTTGTGTTTTCTATATCAACTGCATTAAGTTCCCCATGTTTACTACTTCCTAGTTAAGCTCTGCTGATTCCAACTTTCAAGTCCCAAAGATGCATTCACGTGAGCAAATGCAACATGCAGTACCAAACTCGTCACCACTTCCCACAGCTCTTTTGTCTCCTTGCATAGTTAACAAAGAACAGCACTAAATTTTGTATCTCACTCACTCATCATATAGTCCCCTGAATTTCTTAATCAATTGAAATGAAAAGGTTACATATTATTCTTTTTCCAGTGATGGCTCATAGCCACATGATCCCAATGTTGGACATGGCCAAGCTATTTTCTTCAAGAGGTATACAAACAACAATCATTTCATCTCCAGCTTTTGCTGATCCAATTAAAATGGCCAGAGAGTCGGGTCACGACATCGGGTTGAGCATCGTCCAATTCCCTCCTGAAGGATCAAGATTACCCGATCATATCGTGAGCCTCGATCAAATGAGAGAAGATCTGATCCCAAAGTTCATTGAGGCTTTCGCATTGTTGCGAGAACCAGTTGAGAAACTTATTGAAGAACTAAAGCCCAATTGTCTGATTTCAGACATGTTCTTGCCTTGGACAGTTGATTCTGCCGCGAAATTCGGCATTCCGAGGTTGGTTTTTCATGGAATAAGCTACTTAGCTTTGTGTGCTTCCGAGCAAATGAAGCGTCATAAACCGTTTAAAAATGTTTCATCTGATATAGAGCCATTTGTTATTCCGGATCTTCCGCATGAATTTAAGTTTGTAAGAACTCAAGTGGGCCGGGCTGAACTTGAGGATAAAGAGACTGATTTCTCAAAGTGGAGGAATCAAATGAGGGAATCGAATTGGAGAAGCTACGGAGTTGTGGTTAATAGCTTCTACAAGCTCGAATCAACTTATGCAGATTATTACAGGGAGATTTTGGGTAGAAAGTCGTGGAGTATTGGTCCTCTGTTATTATCCAACAATGGCAATGAAGAGAAAGCGCTAAGAGGGAAAATCTCTTCCATTGAAAAACATGCATGCTTGGCTTGGTTAAATTCCAAGAAACAGAACTCGGTTGTTTACGTTTGTTTCGGAAGCTTGGTGAGTTTTAGTCCAGGGCAGTTACATGAAACTGCGATTGGACTCGAGGAGTCGGGTCAAAATTTCATTTGGGTAGTAAACAAATTGAAAAACGAAGAAGAAGGAAAAGAAGAATGGTTGCCTGAAATTTTTGAGGAAAGAGTGAAAGATAGAGGCTTGATCATAAGAGGATGGGCGCCGCAATTGTTGATTCTCAATAATCCTGCGATCGGAGCTTTTGTGACGCATTGTGGATGGAATTCGACGTTGGAGGGAGTATGCGCCGGTGTGCCAATGGTGACATGGCCGCTTTTCGCAGAGCAGTTTTTTAATGAAAAGTTGGTGACCGAAGTTTTGAGGACCGGGGTTTCAGTTGGGAATAAGAAGTGGCAAAGGGTGGCAAGCGAAGGGGTGGAGAGAGACACGGTGACAAAGGTGGTGAGGCGTGTTATGGTGGGAGAAGAGGCGGAGGAAATGAGGAGGAGAGCGAAGTATTATAAGGAAATAGCAAGAAAGGCTATTGAGGAAGGTGGTTCTTCTTGTAGTTCTTTAAATGAGTTGATTGAGGAATTGAGTGTGTATCCAAAGTAGATTACAGATATGTTCTGGTGTAGCGAATTTCTTTTCGTTTGCTTTTCTTGAAGTTGTTAAGAGTGTTGAGAGCTCCCTGTATTTTTAGAATTAGTTGAATCCACTGTTGACTTTTGAATTTCAGTGTTGTTTCTATTCATGTAAGATCAGTCAAATATGTTGAGAGTCTAGCTGGTGACTTGAGAGAGATGCTAAGTTCCTAGCTTTTAGCAACGTGTAATGTAAATGCTAGAGGCGATCGTCTACTTAAGATCCATTCGTCGTAAATTTAGCAGAAGTATAAAGAATGGTATACAATTTTGTTACAGAAGATTTTTAAATAAGGAAGGCCACAGAGGGAAAAAGCCATCCATTGATGAACATGAATGTTTAAAATGGCTTGATGCCAAGAAACCTGGTTCTGTTGTTTACGTTTGTTTTGGAACCGTAGCGCCGTTGAGTGAATCTCACTTGCACGAAATCGCATTTGGTCTCGAAGAATCAGGCCAAGATTCATATAGGTTGTCAAAAAAGGAAGTATTAGTGTTGAAGAAGAAAAATGGTTGCCTGAGGAATTTGACGGAGAGAATAGGAAATAAAGGGTTGATCATAAGAGGGTGGGCACCGCAGTTAATGATACTCCGCCACATGGCTATTGGAGGTTTTGTGATGCATTGTGGATGAATCCGGTGCTTGAAGC
The DNA here is from genome assembly GCA_946800315.1 of Misopates orontium. Lineage (NCBI taxonomy): Eukaryota > Viridiplantae > Streptophyta > Magnoliopsida > Lamiales > Plantaginaceae > Misopates > Misopates orontium. The sequence goes on along the minus strand of OX326948.1, from coordinate 438,056 downwards.
GGTGAGTTCGGGGGTGGTGATGATAACCTGGCCTCTGTTTGCGGAACAATTTTATAATGACTAACTGGTTACAGAGGTATATATTAAGGTTGGGACTTGGGATTAGTCTTGGGAATAAGAAATGGAGCGCATAGATTAGTGTTAGCGTGAAAAAAGGAGGCGGTTGTTGAGTCGTTGCGACGTGTTATGATTGGTGAAGAAGCGTTCGAGATGCGGAAGAGAGTTGTGCAGTCGAAAGAGATTGCGAGAGAAGCTGTCGAAGAAGGCGGCTCTCGTCTTATTCTGATTTGAGTTCTTTGTTAGATGAGTTGAGTGAGTGTTGCTCCTCTAATAACAAGAAATAGGGTGGCTGCTAAATGCATTAGCATTTTATGCGAGAAATATAGTTATTTCAAATCTTATGCACCAAAATAATGTATTATTCTCTATATTACAATAAAGATATTAAGTGTTATCTCTTTAACCATTCACGACCACATGTTCTAAAATCCGACCACACATTATGTTCATGTGTCGGTTAGATTGGTATATACATAAACCTTTTGCGGCCTTAAAGGAGAAGCATAAATATCTTTATGAAAATTCACCTGATTTTTTGTTCCATAGCGACATGCAGTACCAAATTCGTGAGCACTACCCATAGCTCTTTTGTCATATTTCACATTTCTGCAACAAAAGTCCACAAGCAGCCAATTTCAATGTAGTCTTAGCTTATTACTTTTTCCGTAACTTTATCCCTTATCTTATTCAGCATCTCAACAAACAGCACTAACTTGTCTACCTCACTCAACATGAACTCTCTCATCATATATTCACAAACACTCACCTAGTAAATCAAGAAACACATCACCCCTGAAGTTTTTAATCAACTATTGAAATGGGAAGGTTACATGTTTTTCTCTTTCCAGTTATGGCTCATGGCCACATGATCCCAATGTTGGACATGGCCAAGCTGTTTTCTTCAAGAGGTATACAAACAACAATCATTTCGACTCTAGCCTTCGCTGATCCGATAGAGAAAGCACGAGATTCGGGTCACGATATCGGGTTGAGCATTGTCGAGTTCCCACCTGAAGGATCAAGATTACCCGATCATATCACGAGCCTTGATCAAATGACTTCAGAAGATTTGATCCCGAAATTCATCGAGGCTTTAGCCTTACTACAAGTACCATTTGAGAAACTTATTGAAGAGCTAAAGCCTAATTGTCTGATCTCAGACATGTTCTTGCCTTGGACAGTTGATTCCGCGGCGAAGTTTGGTATTCCGAGGTTGGTTTTTCATGGAATAAGCTACTTCGCTTTGTGTGCATCGGAGCAAATGAAGCGTCATAAACCGTTTAAAAATGTTTCATCTGATATAGAGCCATTTGTGATTCCGAATCTTCCGCATGAATTCAAGTTTGTAAGAACTCAAGTGGGCCGGCATGAACTTGAGGAAAAAGAGACTGATTTCTCAAAGTGGAGGAATCAAATGAGGGAATCAGATAGGAGAAGCTACGGAGTTGTGGTTAATAGCTTCTACGAGCTCGAATCGACTTATGTGGACTATTACCGAGAGTTTTTGGGTAGAAAGTCTTGGAGTATCGGTCCTCTGTTGTTATCCAACAATGGCCTTGAAGAGAAAGCGCTAAGAGGGAAGATCTCTGGCATCGACGAACATGCATGCTTGGCGTGGTTAAGTTCCAAGAAACAGAACTCGGTTGTTTACGTTTGTTTCGGAAGCTTGGTGAGTTTTACTCCAGGGCAATTGCACGAAACTGCGATTGGACTCGAGGAGTCTGGTCAAAATTTCATTTGGGTAGTTAGGAAATCGAAAAACGAAGAAGAAGGACAAGATGAATGGTTGCCTGAAAATTTTGAGGAAAGAGTGAAAGATAGAGGCTTGATCATAAGAGGATGGGCGCCGCAATTGTTGATTCTCGACCATCATGCAATAGGAGCTTTTGTGACGCATTGTGGGTGGAATTCGACATTGGAAGGAGTATGTGCCGGTGTGCCTATGGTGACATGGCCGGTTTTCGCAGAGCAGTTTTTTAATGAAAAGTTGGTGACAGAGGTCTTGGGGACCGGAGTTTCAGTTGGGAATAAGAAGTGGCAACGAATGGTGAGCGAAGGTGTGGAGAGAGACGCAGTGACGAAGGCTGTTAGGCGTGTTATGCTGGGAGAAGATGTGCCGGAAATGAGAAGGAGAGCGAAGTATTATAAGGAAATGGCAAGAAACGCAGTTGATGAAGGTGGTTCTTCTTTTAGTTCTTTGAAAGAGTTGATTGAGGAATTGAGCGTGTATCCAAAGTAGATTATAAGATGTCCCTTCGGGTACATCCGATAAAATTGGAACGATACAGAGAAGATTAGCATGGCCCCGCGCAAGGATGACACGCACGAATCGAGAAAAGTAGATTATAAGATAAACGTGTTTCTGGTGTAACGACTTTCTTTCCTTTTGCTTTCTTTAAGTTGTTAAGAGTGTTGAGAGTTCTCCCTTTATTTTCAGAATTGGTTGAATCCACTGTTGTATCTCAGTGTTGTTTCTATTCATGTTAGATATGTCATATATGTCGAGAGTCTAGCTAGTGACTGGTGAGAGATGCTAAGTTTCTAGATTTTAGCAACGTGTACTGATCGAAAGATTCAGATGTAAATGCTCGTTTCGACCATCTACCTAACACCCATTTGTCGTAAATTTAGCAAAAGTATAAAAATATGGTATACCATTTTGTTACAAAAGATTTTTTCTGAGAGAAGACTCTTCACAAAATGTCCTCTCTCTAGATAGGCAGATACAATAGTTCAGGTTCTTTATAAACCATGCGGGACGATTCTCAATATTTGTAACTTAAAATTTTGTTTTTATTTCTCAAAAAAAGTATAAAAAGAAATATATGTATATATGAGACTGTGTGTATTATACTTCAAAATATAAGGTTACAACTTACGACTAATGGAGCGACTGAAATTAAAGATACTATAAAAGATTGCATTTTTAAGTCCCAACATAAAATCAAGGGATAAAAGCGTCAAACCCCTATACTATACCCCTTGTTGCACTTTGCCCCCTAAACTTTTTTTTTGGCAACAAGCCCCCTGTACTATGGATAAATAAGCACTTTGCCCCCTGAGTCCAAATCCAACGGCAAAAAGTGTTGACACGTATTCAAATCCAATGGTGAAAAAGCGACTCAGGGGGCAAAGTGCTTATTTATCCATAGTACAGGAGGCTTGTTGCCAAAAAAAATAGTTCAGGGGGCAAATCGCTACACCCCTATAGTATAGGGGGTTTGACGCTTTTATCCCTAAAATCAATATATGTGCGACCAGATTCAACTTTGATTCTGCCGTTCATGTGAAGAAACTGAAAAAGTCTTATTATTCTATTCCTCATTAGACAAAGACAAATCTATTTCAACTTCTCATGTCTTTCTCATCGCACAATATTGTAATTTCAAGCTGATTGCAACTTGTTACCTCCCCAAGACTCATTTGACGTGAGCAAATATGTCAGCAAACTTGCATTGTTTCATGTCCCATAGGATTTGCGAAATTCGTCAGCACTTTCCATACTACTTTTGTCTCGTGGCCTAAATTTCTACGACACTAATTGCCCCAATCAAAATCACTTCTAGAACAAAGCAGCCAATTTCAAGCTTCTCTCTAAACTTCTAGGCCATCCTGTTTTATTAGTTTTATCATAACATATTAGACGTAATTATAAACAATGCCCCTGTGTTATGTTTAACTGGCAAAGAACCCCATGTGTTATTTTGATAGGCAAAAACTCCCCTAATAATTTAAAAAAAAAAAAATCATTGCCATTATATTTTAAGTTGGCCGTACGGATAGCCGTGGATCGATGTCTTTTCTTTTTTTCGAGAAGTACAAAAAAGTTTTTCAGTTTTGACTTTATGGAAACGAAACATACAAGTACTTTTTACTTCTATTGCAATAACATTTTTTATGAATTTTTCAAAACATATCAAAATGATCTCGACGTTGCAAAAAATTGCTGATATTTGCTCGTCGAAATATACAGTGGAAACGGAACTTTGATTCATGATGATAACTAAGAGTGTTTATGCATTATAATTTTATATCAAACGTGTATTTTACTCAAATAAGTATTATCAACTTTCTTAAAAAAATTGAGATTCTCTCAAGAATTATTTACAAACATAGCGAACATCATCAATACCATATTTTTGTTCATATAAACCTAGAAAGTAATGTTTTTTATTTTAAGAAAATTGGTGCGTATATATATATAATATTAACAATATTTATTCTTTATGTATCAAGTAAATGTGATTAAAATTAAACTTTGTTATAAGTTTCAGTACCTACTGTTTGGAATTGGTATGGTCAAATGTAACTACTGTTTGGAATTGGTATGGTGTGGTTCATAAGTCCTTTTGATGTAAGGGGTTGAAGCACCCTTGTGCTTCTTTTTGTTTCTAACTGATTGGCTGTTCAAAAAAAAAAAAAAAAAAAAGAGTTTCAGTACCTACACATTCAACACGTGTATTAGGGTGTCTTTCACAAAATATTAATATCATATGGGCTTTTTGTTAATAAAAATCATAAGGGGGTTATTTGCCAATGAAAAAGAACACAGGGGTAGTTATTGCAATTACCTCTAACTTATTCCTTATCCTTATTTATCTATCCAACAAAAAACACACAAAAAAGCCAGCAAATTTTGCATCTCTCTCAATTTCAAATTTTCTTGCCTTCCAAGAAGTACCACTCTATATATACACAACTCCAACATGAACTCTCTCAACAGACATTCAAACACACTTACCTAGTTAAAAACAAAGATCCCCTCAAATTTCTTTTGATCATTCATTTTTCCTTGAGAATGGGAAAAAAGCTTCACATTGCCTTATTTCCAGTTTTGGCTCATGGACACATGATCCCAATGTTGGACATGGCCAAGCTGTTTACCTCAAGAGGCATACAAACAACGATCATTTCGACTTCTGCGTTCGCTGATCCGATCAAGAAAGCTCGAGATTCGGGCATCGATATCGGATTAAGCATCCTCAAGTTCCCACCAGAAGGATCAGGAATACCAGATCACATGGTGAGCCTTGATCTAGTTACCGAAGATTGGCTCCCGAAGTTTGTCGAATCTCTGGTCTTACTACAAGAGCCAGTTGAGAAGCTTATCGAAGAACTAAAGTTCGACTGTCTTGTTTCCGACATGTTCTTGCCTTGGACAGTGGATTGTGCGGCCAAATTCGGTATTCCGAGGTTGGTTTTCCATGGAACGAGCAACTTTGCGTTGTGCGCTTCCGAGCAAATGAAACTTCACAAGCCTTATATGAACGTTTCGTCTGATACGGAGACTTTTGTTATCCCGGATTTTCCGCATGAGTTGAAGTTTGTGAGGACTCAAGTGGCGCCGTTTCAGCTTGTGGAAACGGAAAACGGATTCTCGAGGTTGATGAAACAGATGACTGAGTCTGTTGGTAGAAGCTACGGTGTCGTGGTTAACAGTTTTTATGAGCTCGAATCGACTTATGTGGATTATTACAGAGAGACTTTGGGTAGAAAGTCTTGGAACATAGGGCCTCTTTTGTTATCCAACAATGGCAATGAAGAAAAAGTACAAAGAGGAAAGAAATCTGCGATTGGCGAACACGAATGCTTGGCTTGGTTGAATTCCAAGAAACAGAACTCTGTTGTTTACATGTGTTTTGGAAGCATGGCGACTTTTACTGCAGCGCAGCTGCACGAAACTGCGATTGGACTCGAGGAATCAGGCCAAGACTTCATTTGGGTAGTCAGGAAGCCGAAAAACGAAGAAGAAGGAAAAGAAGAATGGTTGCCCGAAGATTTTGAGGAAAGAGTGAAAGATAGAGGCTTGATCATAAGAGGATGGGCGCCGCAATTGTTGATACTCGATCATCCTGCGGTCGGAGCTTTTGTGACGCATTGTGGATGGAATTCGACGTTGGAGGGTGTATGCGCGGGTGTGCCTATGGTGACTTGGCCAGTTTTCGCAGAGCAGTTTTTCAACGAGAAGTTTATTACAGAGGTTTTGGGCACTGGTGTTTCTGTTGGGAATAAGAAGTGGCTACGAGCTGCGAGCGAAGGGGTAGCGAGGGAAGCGGTGACTAACGCGGTGCAGCGTGTTATGGTGGGAGAAGATGCGGAGGAAATGAGAAAGCGAGCGAAGTATTATAAGGAAATGGCGAGGCGGGCGGTTGAGGAAGGTGGTTCGTCTTATAATGGTTTGAACGAGCTGATAGAGGAATTGAGCGTGTACCGTGCTCCAGAGGAAAAAGATTTAAACTAGATAGTTATAGTGTGACAATTGTAATTTTTGCCTTTTGTTCAAGTTTCCTCATGAGTGTTGAGAGCTTTCACTGTATTTTCAGAATTGGTTTGTTCAATTTTATATGATTTGTAATGGATAGATGCACAGTTTGTAGCTGTTAGAAGTGTTTGATTTTGTTGAGTTGATTTAAAAGTAGCTAGCATGTTGTTAGATTCATTTGTATCTTAAGTTTTACTTGTTACTAGTTAAGTTCTTTTGTGGGTACATTCCTATTATTGTAGATGAAAGCTGGAACATGATACGAGATTGCAAGCTAACTGTCAAATCTAAATGTGGTATATTCCACATGTAGATTCATGATTCGTAAATCCACGAAAAGAGTTGGCTTGACTCCTTACAAGTCAAAAAGTGAACAAAAATCAGTCAGAAGTCAGAACACTTGACTAGTTCGGTTGTTTTGCATTTGGTGCTGTAGTCTATATGAAGTCACAATTAACAACATGATGGAGCGCAAAGGTGTAGTAAATTGACCAAACCACCTGAAGTTATTGGTGCTGATATTGTTTAAGATATGCTACGTTCGATTAATGAAGAATTGCTCATTTTGAAAGCTCACTTTTAGTTAGTCTTATATGCAAGCTGATTGATCTTTGGGAATAATTGGTCCATTGATTGCAATAGGTCAAGAGAAAGTTTGAGCATGTCAACTGATTGAAAAGGATGCAAGATGGGTAGACGGCAGTTGACAAGTTCAAAGAGAATGAAAGTTTTATAAATATACTCACTAGAGATATGATAGTATGTAACGCGTGGATATTTAAATTGAGAATGACCTAGATGGCCAGTCAAATAAAAGGTTTTTCTCGATTTGGAAGCAAGACAAGCTTGTTTGGTGCGCTCTGATGAAAAGCATTAGGTGCTTGAATCGTTGAGAAACAGACAATAAATTCTAAACAGGAGCTTCGACTAGAGAGTGAAATATGGTGTTAATGTACTCTTCGAGATTGACCAAACTGTAACCAAGTGACACTTTGAGATTATGGCATTGACGTCTCTGGTAGTGGGAGTACATAAGGTTATGAGTTGCAACTAAGTAGATGTGGCAAATGAACGTGTCGAGTTGTAAATGGGCGGGTCATAATGGGTCACGGATAAGAAATTGTACTTCCTTTAACAAGTCATGTATAACAGGTTGCTGATGCGTTGGGCCACAAATGGATTAGATAAACCCACCGGCCCAATAACATCTCGTTTAATATTATCAAGTAGTACCCAACTTACCAAAACTATCATCACCCCACCCCACCCAACTCACACATAAATAAACTTAAAAACTTAATTCACTTATGTCACCTAAAAATGCAGAATACATGTAAATTACATAGTTACACTACTCCTAAAGGCTAAAACATCTAAAAGCACACATATTTCATCTTATCACCTATAAAACACACATTAAACCTAAATTAATCATCTAAAAAAATACATGTTATCCGTGAATAACTCTGTTGACTTCAATCACCTAAAAGACACACTCTAAACTTAATCATCTAAAAACACCACACTACCGTTAAAATAACACACAATACCTAAATTATCAAAAAAAAAAAAAATTTACATTGCAGCTAAATTACCAAAAATTAAACATTCTAGACCTAAAAACTACTCAATACACCTAGCTACCTTGTATAGATGTCGATGATGTTCAGTCTTAAATTTTTAAGCGTTGTTCGTATCAGTTTTTTCGAAATATAGAAGTAACAATCTAAAAAGTTAAAAATTTAAAACTGATAAATGACCAATACATTTAAAATTCCCTTGTCTAACATAAAACTTTCGTATGAAAGAAAACTACGAACCTAGCAAATATTAAGTCCTTGTCTTCGTTCTGACCATACTATAGCCAGTCGACAAATATAAAGCAAATTATGAACAGCACGAGAAAATACCGTAAAAGGCGGAGTGAAAATGTCATCTGCCTAACAACCTTCACTTTTTCTCGCTTTTCCCATTCCAAAATTACATCATCAACGGCTTATCAAAAACGTCAAGTTAAATAAGAAATATTTATGTCATGCTTTTTAAAGCTTAGTCTAATTATAATTTTGCACAAATAAATAGTTACAGAAATGGTGTCCATAAATTTTACGAAATATCTACGCAATTGTTTGAGTTTTAGGGGAAAATTGTAATTGAATCAACTTCAATAATATGGATCTTATTTATTTGGACTACGGAACAAAAGAGTTTACGAATCTAGTAATGCAAACAGTATTTAAGAATTAACACACTTTTTATCACGCTATTGTGTATTTCAAGTTCGCCATAATTGCTATCTTAATATTCCATGCTTCAATCATGGCAACTATAACTGTCACCGAGATGCTTGACCTGAGTGACTTTCCACGTATCACTACAACCATTTATCGAGTTTGAGGTGTTTACTGGCAAATTTCAAAATCTAAAATCTAGAGAAGGCTATACTTTACCCACCAAAATCCTTCTCGGTCAAAATGATGTGCAAATTTTTATGTGTCCTCGGACAAATCTATGATATACATGATAATTATGAGCTGAAATTTGATTTCATTGTTTAGTACTATCCTACGTTAAATTCTCACTACAATGTATTTTCATGTTTTGTGAATCTAAATATATATAACATACGAAATAACACATGATCGTAATAATTGAATCGATTTTATCAGTATCATCACTCTTTTCTTCTTTTTGTAAAACAAAAAAAACAATTGTCATTCTTTTGGTCTTCCAAGAATCTTATTTTTGGTATTTCGATATCACAACTATGTTGCTATACTTAATTAGTTACCAAGTTGTCTCCCGATACCTTAAATGATAATTTAATACAATAATCATAGTAACAAAAGTTTACTTTTTTATTTAATCTATTAAAAAATAAACTAAATTTAGATAACCTGCTGCAATATATTAGAAAATCTTACACAGTCCCATGCCCATGCTCACTTATGCAGGCCTTTCACCCATATCCGCAGCACCCAATCATATCCTCAATTCAAGCCATTTTTTACTCATAACTTTCCAAATGGCTCAACACACGTCAATCAGCACTTAATTCCACTGTCCCATGTTTCCGTCCACCAGCCGGACAAAACAAATTAATAATCAACTAATAAAGCAATAAAGTCTTCAAATAATTATCTCCTAACTAGAAAACCACTAGCATCAAGATACTTTTCCACTTGATTTTCTGTTAATACTCAGACAATTATTTATCATGCAAAAAGTTAATGCCATTTTGTTTCGTGTAAAAGCTTTAAATCACTTACCAATTAGTCTACTGGATTTTTTTCCCTCCAAGTCTTTTATTTCACATTCCAAATCTTAAGAGCCCTCCTTCTCTTACTTAAGTAATTAACTCAATAAAGTTTAGTTAGTTATCATGTGATCGATTGTTGACATTAAATTATTAATAAGTGAATGCATACTATAGGAAATAAGCTTCACTCTCAGTCTTGTGGTTATTTTGCGAACTTGATCTAATTTTCTTGTGATCTTTCCACATTCAAAGCAAGTCATTAGGCTTGTAGAGTTGCTTCCAACAAAAAAACTATTTTATTCTAGAATGTCACTTCTTGAGAGAAATAAATTGATTTACTAGGTGAAAATTAATTATAATAATTGACTTACCTTTATTTGGAATTGTAAGCGGGGGTATTTATTGGTTATTTAGACGGATTAGAGTCGGAGTTGGGTCGGATCAAAGCCGACTCATATTTTTAGGTCTACGCTAAGATGAATCGAAAGTCATATACTGAATAAAGCATGGATCGACTTAAATGCTCGTCTCTAATTGGATAACGATAAAAAGTATGTGTTATTTAAAATGATGGCTAAGTGTCTTGAGTAAATATCGTACAACAAACTTTAATTAATGTAAACAATTAGCATAAATTATTAATGAATTAATGCTTGTAATATCATTGGTAAAGGTTAATACTTCTAATTGACATATAAAATTTAATTATTATCATAATATCATGTGAACGATTGACATAAAATTATCAATACACTAATCTCTACAATTATAAAAATATTTCCGCTTTAACTATTAATTGCACCACGTTTTTTGCTTAAATTAACTTTCCCATACGAATCCAAATTCAAACCACCACCATTCCCATTTCAAATCATTTCCCCAATTATTTATCTCGAGCAAACAAAAAAGACAATAAAGCAAAAGTAAAAAGAAAAAAGAAAAACATAAATATATACTAGAAAGTACACACACATCTTCTCACTTTTTTGAAATCCCACCCTCCTCTTATATTCCTCAATTCCAAATTAAACACCAAACTCAATATATAGTTCAAACACATTTTCTTTCCTTTTTTCTCAATATCAAAAAATGAAAACAAGCACAAAATTCATCTTTCTCCATCCTTCAACACACAAATCCGGCACCATAGGCGGCGCGTGGCTCGCACTTTTCCTTCTCTTCTCCATTTTCACATTCTATCTCACCACTAGAAATACCAACACTTTTCCCCAAACCGCCGCTAAATCCACAAAATCTCAGCTACCTAAATCAGTTTTTGAGGCGCTTCTCTACTATAGCTCACTCAACGTATCCTCAAATGTTGACCGAATGTCGTTGACCGAGGTTAAGTCAATCTCCGCCGTGCTTCGCCGCTGCCCCGCCCCTTGCAACCTCCTCGTTTTCGGGTTGACGCACGAGACGCTCCTTTGGCATTCGCTCAACCACCTCGGACGCACTATTTTTGTCGACGAAAATTCGTATTTGGTGTCCAAACTCGAGGAGAAGTATCCGTTCGTAGAAGCGTACGACGTCAGGTAATGTTGAATTGTCGTCTTGTCTAAAAGTTTAACTATGCAGAAATAGAATTGGTATTAATCAATTCATAAGTATTTTCCAACTAGTTCATTTTCAAGTGATGTTTATAATCTTTTTTGTTACGTCTCACACAGTTTGACACATGACACTAGCGACTTATGTTTAGGCTGTAATGATTTTTGTTAAATTTAACACAGAATACTTTTTTCATAAATGGGTAGATTTTTGGAATTCAAACAACACACTTTTTTCCAAATATGAATGTGACACCATACATAATTGGTCGTTATCATGTATAAAATTCAATTAATATAGAGTTTAGATATATATATTTTCAATTCATCCCTTAGTGTGCAGGTAATGATCTTTCTGTTACGTCTGACATGCTATAGTGACCTCACACTTATATGTTGCTTTATTTTTTATTACACCATCATAGTACAATTTTTTTTTTAATAATAACTGAAGTAGAATTGGAACTACATATACTTTTCTATGTAGTTTTAGTACAATATTGAATAGCCGTCTCATTTAAAACTTTAACTTTTCGATAATTTCAATATTCATTAATTTGTATATGTTTTTTTATAGGTACACTACCAAAGTCACCGATCTCCAAGATTTGTTAAATCACTACCGACAAGAAATAGCCGGCGAATGCCGGCCTGTACAAAACCTGTTGTTTTCCGACTGCAAGTTGGCGATAAACGACTTGCCGAACCACATATACGACGTCGCTTGGGACGTGATATTGATCGATGGGCCGAGGGGGTACGATAAGGCGGCACCGGGGAGAATGACCGCAATATTTACCGCCGGAGTTTTGGCTAGGAGCAAGAGGGGCGGATCAGGTGCGACGCACGTGTTCGTGCACGAAGTTGATAGAGAAGTGGAGAGTGTGTGCAGTGATGAGTTCTTGTGCAAGGGGAATTTGATAGAGAAGAAGGGTTCTTTGGGGCATTTTGTGGTGAAGAAAATGGAGGGGAATGATAAAGAAGCTGTTGAATTTTGCGCCAGTTCTGATTCGTTAATTCCAATTTCAACTTGATATATCTGGCTTTTTGTAAAATTTGTTTAAATTCTCTAGGTACATATTTGTAGTCTAAAATGTGTAATATTAGTAGGATTTCAAGTGGCAAATATATTAGCAGCAATTTGCGGGATCTCCACGTTTTCTCTTGAGTTTAGATCATTGTGTACATTTTGTGGATTGGCCTTAAGGTCTTAGAATTATAACTAAGTTTGTAAACTTATGTAGACCGTAAATCAAACGAGAGTTACATCAAGTCAGAAGAAATCTCCGCTTATTATTTTTATTTGTGCTCTATCTATTTGTCATAGATCGAGAGTTACATCACGTTGTATTGGTGCATTTTTGGATCTTTTTACATGACCGAACTACTGTAAGCAATCTTTTCTTGCATGTTTTCACAGAGAAATGTCGCCTAATTTATTCCAAAGAGATCAAATGTCTATAATTTGAAGAAAAAAATAGTGGAAATAAGGGCGAGTACCCTTAATTTGGTCAAATTTTGTGAATTAGGAAAATGGAAAATTTGTAGTCTCATTATTTTTTTCGTAAATAAGGAAAGGAACTTAGACCTCGAAAGAATAAATGCTACTTATCCGAAGACCAACGTCAATGTGGTCATTTAATTAATGTGCCTCGTGAAAGTGACTATCTGATGAAATTTTTCCTCAAAATTAAGGAAGGTACCCCTTTAATATGATATTAATTAGGAGGGTGCCATGCTATGCACTTTGAAGTGATTTGAGTTTACAAATAATTATTTTCTTTTTTCACGCACGTAAAAATGCATATGGTAACACACTTACATTTAGGACAATTCGAGCTCGTGATCGTAGTGTCTTGCTAATAGAATGCGTTTTTTCTTGCTGTGTTAATGTATGGGATTCTACTTGAACTTTATTACATGCATATTAGTACCAATTACACTGAATAGCTAAATCAAATATAAGTCTTCATGCAACTTTCAAAGGCTAAAACCGACAAAGACAAACCATTGGGCATATTATTCAGAGCTGTCGGTGGAGAACTATTATGTGTTGGGTTGATATCATAGGCCCCGGTGAAGTAAATGACGAAGCTGTCCATGACAATTCCAATTATTCAAAATTAATTATCCAATATTATCGGTAGATTTATTTTGATGAATTCGTTTCTCCTGCGTTATTAATATTCTTGTGAGTTGATTTTGCATTAGTGCAACAAAAAGCTAAATTACTCTTTATAAGTTTTATGGCAATACAAAAGTTTATATATTTTGTTTTCTTTGTACAATCTATCATCAATTCAATATTAACCTTGTATACATGAGAAGAAAGGAACAATTGTCAGCAGATATCACGAGATGTATTGGGTGCAAATTACCTTTACTGCACAACTCTCACGTGAACAAAGCTAACTTACGAGCTGTTGTTGCTTGAGAGACTGGGTTATGGAAAATGACCAATAAGTCTTCTCATTCACAAATTGTTATCACTTGAAAAATCATAAGTTGATATCATAAAAAATCACTTTGAGTTTGAGAAATATATGCCTTACCGCATTGTGGGACATTCCTAATTAATTCCCTACCTTGTTTTTTTTTTTTTTTTTTTTTTTTTTTTTTTTTTTTTTATGTTACACAATGGTAAAATTCAGATGACAAAAATATCACATGCATGGTTGTGGTTGTGATGGAAAATAAAAGCCTCACATTTATTCTGAAAAAATGTAAAATGGGCAACAAAGTTTGAAGGTGAAGAAATGTGATGAAAAAACATGTCGGTGAAGGGGATGTTGACATTGATTAGCAATAATATTTGTTACATTTATTGAAGAATAATAACGAGTGGAAATGGTCACTTTCAAGTTGCACGGAGGCAGGGCGTTCACAAACAATGTCGCATGGCATTTATAGCATCTGGTTATTTAGTTCAAACATAACATATGGTCATTATTAATATTAATATATCTCAATATTGATTGTTGAGATTTAGCCGACCCTATGTGATTCTTCACCACTAAAGATTTATATTTGAAGAGGTTCAATCAGATACATTTGTTTAATGCGAGTTCAAGGCATGTATTGTGGTTTTTTAAAGTACATTTATTCAGATATAATGCATGCATGTGTTTGTAAATGTTGTGTCTTTTTCGTGGTTAGGTGTAGTACTTGTTTTTAAGAGATTAGATAAAAAGTGTGTGTTTTTAGGTGTAATATCTTTTTTAGATGATGTTTGTATTTCAAGTGTAGTGTATGTTTTTATAGGCAATTAGATGTAGTCTGCGTGTTTAGGTGATTTAGTCGGGCGTTAGGTGGTGTTGTATGCATTTTTTAGGTGACTTCGTGTGGAGTATGACTTATAGGTGGAATGTGGGTGTATTTTGGAATAAGGTAGGTAGAGTACGATAGAAATGGCCTGGGACGAAGGTAGGTTATAGGTGAGTTATTACTAAACCGGTTGAGATTTACCGGCCAACGGCACCAATTTATGAACAATCTGTTATTGATGGATTGTTAGCTGGTGAGTAACTTTGGTGAATAGGATCGTAACATCTTACGATCCGTTCGATTTAAACCCGACCTGTCATTTACCCACATGTCGGCCCACGTTAGAAATCTGCACTTAGTCCAAGAAGGCAAATATTGTGCTATTGGGCCCATTTAGGAGTTCCTCCTGCCGTCAAAGAATCTAACCTTGTGAACAAGGCCCTATTGTGCACAACATACCGTTTACTCTTGTAGCGGTTGGCCAAGTTAAATTATAATCAAGTAAAAGGCTGAACATATGAAACTAAGCCCAGAATATCCTAGCAATAACGATTTTGCTTACCAATTTCAAGTTTTCAACAATATCTATAAATCGTGATAATAATAAACTTAATACTTATCCGTGTCTTGGATGAAAGTTTCATTTTTTATATAATATATTCAAAGGACAAACAAAATAGAGCAGAAAAGAAAAGTAATTACGTAAAAAACAGAAAAATAAATTCAATAAATAATAAAAGTCCATTAGTATAGTCTCCAAAAGGAAAACGTGCGTCATATAAAATAAACAAAAAAATTGCGTGTCTCTATTTTACCAACACTAATTTGTCTACCTTCAGACACGGATTTCACTCAAGTCTCTGCTTAATTCACAAACCCTCAAAAATTTGTTTCTTCTCATCGCTCATAAAAACACACACACACACTCTCTCTCTCTCGGTTTTATCGATCATCATCAATGGCTGGAAGAAGAAGAAGAAGAGGAACAAAGAGAACAAGATTGTAAGTTTTTAATCATCATTTGAATTCATGTCTTTTGATATGTGCTTATGTAATTAGATTATATTTTTATTTTTTTTGGCATGAGAGTTTGTTTTACAGTGATTTGATTATTGATTAGTGGTGTATCACGCATCAGCTTTACAAAGATTGAGTCTTTTTGACTAGACACTGATAAAGATGTCTCTTTTAATTTTGACCAAAAATATAAATCTTGCAAGTTATTAGAATTTTGTAATAAGATCTGAACATGGGATGGAAATGAGATTCGGTGAAATCAAAGAATTATATATAAAATGCACATTGAGGATTCAATGAATGTTAGTACAAACAGAAAGGATCAAGATATGAGGAAAAGATTTTTTCGCAAATCTTAGTGTTCTTCCTAAGGGATGAAATGAACCGTAGGTAACGACTCGGCCTTGTGTTTTACACTCTATCAATGAGGATTTGCTTGTTTAATGAAAAACCCTTTAGACTCAAGGTGCTCAGTGGCGCGAAACTCTGCCTTTTAAAAGTCATATTAAATATATTCCGACCGATTAATTGATCTTTTTGTACATTAAATGTGGCTACTTCGACTTTTTAATGGAAAATCGACAAATTTGGAGCATTGATCTAACTTGTCGCAAAAGACTGTCGGTTACGGAACATTGATCTAACTTGGCTATGGATACTTAATCAAGCTTTTCTGCATGCGGTTCGTGTAAAAAGTTGAATGTAATTAATTAAGGTTGTACTTTTGACACTTAGTAAGTGCCATACGAACTTTTGATATCAAAGCAGAGTTTAAGACGGTATATTTTCGTGGTAATTCATCCTTTTCAAGACTCCCAAATTGGTAAGTCGTTGTAATATCCTACTAAACTGCAATCATTCAGTTACACGTTATATGTATTGCATTTCATTAAACTCTGTTTATTTGCCTAATTGTTTATTCTTTGTAATTAGATTAATAGACAATTTTTTCAAAAACAGTAACAGACCATGTTCTGGCATGTTTCTACTTATTTTTTATTCTCTACTGGCGTGGAACTAACGCAATCTCATACTTATAGATTGCCAGCGGAGCAACAACCAGAGGCTAAGCTTCCAGAAGATCTTTTGCGGAAGATTATTTCACTAGTAACCTTCAGAGATAACATACGAGCTTCTGCTGTCTGCAAGCGATGGCTAGATGCTGCCATCTCTGTGAGGAATGCTGATAAGACTCCTTTGCTCATGACTCCTATATCACGAAACTTGTATGAGTTCTTTGATCCTTCACGGCGCAAATCATTTTCGCTTGAGTTGCCAGAACTGCATGATTCTAAAGTTTGTTGTGCCAAGGACGGTTGGTTGTTGGTGCAGAAGCATTATCCTCAAGTCCTGTTCCTCTTTTCTCCTTATACTCGTGACTTGATAGAATTGCCTTTTAAAAATTTAATAAATGGCTCTGTAAATGTTACTTTTTCTGCCACCCCAACTTCTGATAATTGTATCCTTGCTGCAATTGAGGGTGTTGGCGAGAAGGATGTTGCAGTGAGCATGTTCCACCTGAGACAAAGTACTGAATGGACTACCATCACTTTCCAAATCGGCTCTCAGTTTATTACTGACCAATGGAATAAGGTATTTTTCAGCAAGGGTCTTTTCTATTGTTTTGGCAATTCTGGTTTGTATGGCATCTTCGACCCTGACACTGTCACCTGGGCAGTCCATCCGATGCCTCAACATCCTAGGACTTTCTTTATGGCAGAGCTTGATGGAGACTTTTTTGCTGTATTCTTTAGATCCGCTAGACAACCCACAATATATAAATTAGACTGTACCAAGAAAGTTTGGTCGAAGAGGAAAAACTTAAACGGGATCACTCTTTTTGGTAGTTATTTTTGTTCCCTTTGTCGGACTAGTCTGCGAGAAATGAGAGACGAAATTTATTTTTCTAAGGTCTTCATAACAATCTGTGCTACGTACTCTTTGGATGATTGCCGATACTATCCAAACAATAATATTCTAGACTGGATACAGCATGAACTTCGTAGGAACATTTGGATGGAACCTCCGGAAAACCCTCCGATTTTTCATTAAGGTAAAACTTATTATTTAGCGCTTATGACATGTCTATCTTTCAATTACCTTAATATTTGACCGCTGCTTGTTATTTCTCGTAACTGTTTTGAGATCGATCACAACTAATCGTTGGTTGTGTTTTACGCAGGGAGCTGTCTCTGGTGTAGCTGGACTTGCTTTGTAGCAGTTTATATTTTCGTTTTCATTGTATGATCAGTGTAAAACTACAAAGGCTAATATACATTGTTTTGATGTTCAAATGGGGTTTATTTCAAGTTCTTTTTCTCATGTTGTCTGTAGAAGTATGAACATTGTTTGTACTGTATTGATCCTCACATTGAGAAATTAGTATACTTCATGAGGATATTTTCTCTCATTATCGTTGCTTTGCTCGTATTTTGATAGAACCATTGATATCTTTGCTTTTCTTTTGATATTGTATGGATTTTTTACATCATGTTTTGAGGATACGAGAATAATTCTTATTTTATAGTCTGATTCACACAGGTTAGAGTTTTGCATTATAAAAGAGTCATTTGGATAGGCACTCAAGAATTGGACGAAATATATTATGCTTCATGGGTAAATTTTTGTTGATCGTTTAAAACACTGTGTATAAATCCTTGTCGATATTAAAATTTGTTTATGTTGTCATAGCTTCGAGGAATTTTTACCTTTTTATGTTGCACGGACTTTATTCAAACAATGCGCTTATGTTTTAGTAAAAAATATTAAAGATCAACGAAGCTTCAATATTGCGCACAAAATGACCACACGATCTCGCAAAGGCGTACAAGTATTTTTTACGTTTATCGTAACAACTTCTACAATTTTTTAAAATGATCCAAAAGAGTAGCTGACCCTAGTGTGATAGATCTATTGAGATGAAAGTTTTGATTTTGACATTTATAGTTAAGGAAAAAACAAAATAGCCCGAAAAAAGTTTAGCAAAAATAAATTAAAAACGTGGGGCATAATAATATAATAAATAAAATTGTGTGTCTCCTTTATAACAACATTCTTTATTCACAAACCCTCACAAGTTGAAGAAAAAAGCGAAAAAGCCCTTTTGAGTCTCATAAAAAAAATACTCTCTCAGTTTTCTCATCAATGGCTGATCGAGGAAGTGAAAGCGCTAGTAAGAGAATACGGTTGTGAGTTTTCTTTTTTTTTTTTTGCCATTTTTGAATTAAGTCTTTTGATATTTGCTCAATGTTTGTAGATTTACTTTTTAAGAAATGGGTTTTTCTCATTTTCCGATGATTCAGCTAAAAAGTGATAAAGATGTCTCTTTTTGACTGAAAATGTATATGTGTTCCCAGTTATTACAAGCTTGTAAATGAATCTTATTTGAATGTCTCGGGAGAAGTAGTGGTTCTGTTTTATGTCTTAAAAATCTGAGAATTTGATATATAAATTGCACACTGAGTGCAGTAACTTCAGGATGAAGATATAAGGAAAATGCGTTTTTCGCAAACTTTAGCGTTCTTGTGTTTTACACTCTATCAATGAGCATTTCCTTGTTTACTAGAAAAGCATTGGTCTCAAGGTGCTCGGTGGCGTGAAACTCTGCTTTTCAAAGTCATATGAGATGATGTACTTCGGCTTTTTAGTTTAAAATTGACAAATTCTGGAACTTTCCACACGACATCCTCGCTTTTAAAGACACTTGTTCAACATTCACGCTTTTGGGTTCACAAATTTAGTTAAGGTTTTCCTAGTGACTCTTAGTAAATGTCGTAGGAACTTTTAATATGGACGCATAGTGCCAGATGGTAGATCTTTTGTGGTAGTTTATCCCAAATTGGTAAGTCGTTGTAATATCCTACTAAACTGGAATCCTTATTCAGTTACGCATATGTAATGCATTTCATTAATCTCGGTTTATTTGTCCAAGTTTAGGCTCTTTGTAAGTAAATTAGTAGGCACATCAAAAGCATTAATGAACCATGTTCTGGCATGGTGCTACTTACATTTTATTCCATGTTGACGTGGAACTTACAGAATCTCCCTCTTGTAGATTGCCTGAACTAAATGAAGAGATAGATCAAGTTCCAAGCGTGGAGCCAGCAGAGTCTAAGCTGCCAGCAGAGCTTTTGCAAGTGATCATTTCACAATTAACCTTAAGAAATAACATCCGTGCTTCACTTGTTTGCAAAAGATGGCTAAGTGCTGCCATCTTAGTCAGAAATGTTGATAAGGCTCCCTTGCTCATGATTTTTCCGAAAAAAGGCAACTTGTATGAATTTTGTGACCCTGCTCAGCGCGAATCATATTGCCTTGAGTTGCCGGAGCTATATGACTCTCAAGTCTGCTATGCCAAGGATGGTTGGTTGTTATTGCAAAGGCTTAGAGCTCAGCTCATATTCTTCTTTTCTCCTTACACTCGGGACTTGATAAAATTGCCTTTTAAAGATTTAAAACATAGATCTGTTGCTTTCTCTGCCGCCCCAACTTCTCGTAACTGTATCCTTATTATGATTGCTGGTCTTGTTTCGGGGGGCGTTGCTGTGAGCACGTTTCGTCCGGGGGAAAGTACTGAATGGACTACCATCAATTATGAAATGGATCTCCCATTTTTTGCTGACCACTTGAATAAGTTATTTTTCAGCAATGGTCTTTTCTATTGTTTTAGCTATTCTGGTTTGTTTGGCATCTACAACCCTGACAAGGTCACCTGGGCAGTCCATCCGATGCCTCGGCCTAATTCCTCGGTTAGTTTCTTTATGGCCGAGCATCATGGAGATATCTTTGTGATATTCACTAAATCTGCCAAAAATCCCAGAATATATAAATTGGACCTTAACAAGAAAGTTTGGTCGAGGAAGAAAACCCTGGGAGGGATTACTCTTTTTGTAAACTATTTGTCTTCCCTTGCTCGGAGAAATCTTGGAAGAGTTAATAATATGTCTTCCCTTGGACGGACAAATCATGCAAGAATGACAGACAAAATTTATTTGTCTAAGTTCTACTCTGGGGAACACTGTGCTTCATACTCTGTAGATGAAGGCAGATACTATCCAAGAAATAAGTGTTTCAACTGGGATCACAAAGCTCTTTATACGAGCATTTGGATGGAACCACCCAAAAACCTTTCGGTTTTTCTTTAAGGTAAAACTTATTATTTTGTGCTTATGATATGTCTAACTTTCAAGTACCTTAACATTTCTGTTGGCTGTGGCTTGTTATTTCTTGTTTCTGTTTTGAGGTTGATTACAATTAAGCATTGGTTCTTTTCTTTTTCATCGTCTAGTCAGTGAAACTACCAAGGCTTGTGTACAGTACCTTGATGTTCGAATGTGGTTTTTTTTCATCTTTTAGTATGTAGAAGTATGTACATTACCAAAGTGCCAATCTCTTATTAATTTGTATACATTCTCTAATAGGTACACTATCAAAGTCTCCGATCTCCACTCTTTGTTGAATCATTACAAAGAAGAAATCCCGGGCCCGTACAAAGCTTATTGTTTTCTGATTGCAAATGGGCGATTAATGATTTTTCGAACAACACATATAGGACGTTGCTTGGGATGTGAATAACATGATACTGATCAACTGGCCGAGGGGGGATGACGTGAGGACGCTGGGTAGAATGACGGAAATTTGACTGCTGGAGTTTTGGCAAGGAGTAAGAGGGGCGGATCCGGTGCGATGCACATGCAAGCACGAAGAAGGATTCGTTGGGGCATTTTGTGGTGGGAAAAATGGAGGGAATAGTAACATTTTGAGTTTTGCTCCATTTCTGATTCATCAACTTGATTATTATTTTCCTTTTGATTTTCGGTCTAAAATGTGTAATATTAGTAGGATTCAAGTAACAATTCTGATCTCCAAGCTTTGAACATTTTCTGCAATGGATCAAAGTCTTTACATCGACGATTAAATTTGTATTCTAATGAGCGTCAAACCAAATCAAAATCAAGTTAGAGTCGAAAATATGAATTCTCTTTTTAATGCTTGTTGTGATTGAGTGGAATGTTTTCATTTATACTTATAAATGCTCTAATTTATCAGCAACCTGTTACAGATGGATTGTTAGCTGGTGAGTCACTTTTGTCCACTGGAACGTAACTTCTTATAACCCGTCGATTTACAACCCGACCCATCGTTTACCACTTGTTGGCCCATGTTACAAATCTGTGTTTGGTCCAAAAAGTCAAGGATTGTGCAATTCGGCCCATTAAGGAGTTTCTGCTGCCGTCAATGATTCTAGCCTTTTGCACAGGCCCAATTTCGCACAACACACCGCTTACTCGTTCGGCCAATACTATATTTAAGGAAACAACAAAATAGGGAAAAAAGTAAAATAATAGCTTGAAAAAAAGAGTTAAAGTCATAAATAATTAAAGCCCAATACTATACTTACTCTCCACAAAGAAAACGTGCGGCATATAATTATAAATCTGTCTGTATTTTACCAACATTAATTCCTAATTTGTCTACCCTCAGACAAAGATTTCACCCTCTACTTAAAGCCCTCACAAGTTGAAGACAAAACTTTGTATAAACAAACAAAAAACCCTCAATTTTTTTATTTTTTTTCTCGCTCATAAAAACTCTGTCTTCTCAATTTTCTCATCAATGGCTGGTAGAGGAAGAGGAAGAGGAAGAAAGAGAATTCGATTGTGAGTTTTTTGTTTTTTAATTTGAAATCAAAATTGAGTTCATGTCTTTTGATATTTGCTTAATGTTTTAAGATTATTTCTTGAGATGGGAGTGTTTAATTTCTCATTCCACAAGTCAATCTTGATTCTCATTTGAAGTGATTTGATTATTAATTAGTGCCAGCTTTGACAAAGATTCAGACTTTTTGACTATAAACTGATAAAGATGTCTCTTTTTTGGCTGTAATAGATGTATCTTCCTAGTTATTACTAGTTTTTAAAAAGATCTTAGATTTGAATGTCTGAAGAAAATGGGATTTGGTGAAGCTGGCAAGGCTTTATTTCTTTACTGAATTAAATTCTGCGAAATTTTATCTGTTTTATGTCTTCTTTTTCATGGTGCAAAAAAAAAAACAAAAATGATCGGACTTGTGTTTTACACTCTATCAATGAGCATTTCCTCGTGAACTGAAAAACCGTTGGTCTCAAGGTGCTAGGTGGCGCGAAACTCTGCATTTTAAAGTAATAATAAATGTATTCCGATCAATTAATTGATCTTTTTGTACATTAAATGTGTGTACTTCCGCTTTTAAATGGAAAATCGACAAATTTGGAACTTTGCACACGACATCCTCGCTTGTAAGGACACTTGTCGCTAATGTATAGGCTGTCGGGTACAGAACATTGATCTAACTTGGTCTCCGGATAATGTTCTGCATGCTGTTCGCATAAAAAGTTGAATGTAATTAAGGTTGTACGCTTGGCTCTTAGTAACTGCTGTACGAACTTTGAATATTGAAGCATAGTTTAAGACAGTGCTTTTTCGTGCAAATTTATCCTTTTTAAAACTCCTAAATTGGTAAACCGTTGTAATATCCTACTAAACTGCAATCATTATTCGATTACACATTATATGTATTGCATATTATTAAACTCTGTTTGTTTGTCTAATTATATATTCCCTGTAATTAGATTACGTGGCACATCAAAAGCCATAGCAGACCATGTTTTAGTTTGTTGCTACTTATTTTTTATTCTCTATTGACGTGGAACTTAAGAAATCTCATACTTATAGATCGCCAGCAGAGCAACAACCGGAGGCTAAGCTTCCAGAAGACCTTTTGCGAGAGATTATTTCACGAGTAACGCTAAGAGACAACATCCGAGCTTCTGCTGTCTGCAAAAGATGGCTAGCTGCTGCCATCTCTGTAAGGAATGTTGATAAGCCTCCTTTGCTCATGATTCCCAAAAAAGGAAACTTGTATGAGTTTTGTGACCCTTCTCGGCGCAAATCATTTGAGCTTGAGTTGCCGGAGCTACAAGATTCTGTAGTTTGTTGTGCCAAGGACGGTTGGTTGTTGCTGCAGAAGCTAAATGATCAAGTCCTGTTCTTCTTTTCTCCTTATACTCGTGACTTGATAATATTGCCTTTTAAAAAAATATGCAGAGCAGCTGTTACTTTTTCTGCCGCCCCAACTTCTCATAATTGTATCCTTACTGCAATTGATCGTGTTGGCAAGAAGGATATTGCAGTGAGCATGTTCCGACTGGGGCAAAGTACCGAGTGGACTACCATCAGTTATGAAACCGGTCAATTTTTTACCGACAGCTGGAATAAGTTGTGTTTCAGCAAAGGTCTTTTCTATTGTTTTAGCGATTCTGCTTTGTATGTCATCTTCGATCCTGATACTGTCACATTGGAAGTCCATCCGATGCCTGGACCTCTCCATAGGATTTTCTTTATGGCAGAGCATGATGGAGATTTTTTTGCTATATACCCTGCTTCTGCTATGAATCCCAAAATTTATAAATTTGACTGTACCAAGAAAGTTTGGTCAAAGAGGAAAAACCTAGGAGGGATCACTCTTTTTGGTAATATTGTGTCTTCCCTTTGTCGGACAAATCTGCGAAAAATGAGAGACAGAGTTTATTTGTCTAAGGTCTACTCCCGAAAAAACTGTCTTTCATACTCTTTTGATGATGGCACATACTATCCAGAAAATGAGGTTTTCAACTGGGAATACAAAGAGCTTAGTACGAACATTTGGATGGAATGGCCCGAAAACCCTCCACTTTTTCGTTGAGGTAGAAATTATTATTTAGCGCTTATGATATTTTTATTGGCAGTTGCGTGTTATTTCTCGTTGCTGCTTTGAGATCGATCACAACTGATCGTTGGTTGTTTCTTACGGAACGAGTTTTCTCTGGTGTAGCTGGACTTGCTTTGTAGCAGTTTATACTTCATTCTCGTGTAAAACTACAAAGGCTTATATACATTAAAATGTTGTTTTGTTTGAAGTTTTATTTTCATCTTATGGTCTGTAGAAGTATGAACATTGTTGGTACTGTATTGATCCTCACATTGAGAAATTAGTGTACTCCGTGTGGATATTTTCTCGCATTGTCTTTGCGTTGCTCGTATTTTTGGTACAAACATTGATATCTCTGCTCTTACTTTAAAGATTATATCGATTGTTTCATATATTAAAGATATGGGAATAGTTCTGAACTTCTGATTTTATGTTAGAAGGGGTTTTTATAAGTTTTAGGTACTGTTTCAGGATTTTAGTTGATACACACAGGTTAAAATATTGCATAATCAAAGAGTCATTTGGATTGGCATTCAGCGGATTTGATATTTACACACGAATTGGAAGAACTATATTATTTTGGTGAAAGTTTAAGCTTGAAAAAAGTTTCCACGATAATAAATTCAGTAAGTAATTAAAAGTCCATTAGGACTCTATATATATTTGGAACTATCCACAAAGAAAACGTGCGGCATAATAATAAAATAAAGGGCTAATCCCATCAAACCCCCCAATCTTTGGGTGGTTTATCTTAGGGTTAATCCCATCAACGCTCCAGGGTGCAAATCGAACAAAATTAAATAGGTTAGGGTGCATTTTGATAAACCACCCAAAGATTGGGGGGTTTGATGGGATTAGCCCTAAAATAAACATAAAACATAAAACATAAAACACTTGTTTGTCCCAGCAGAGCTTTTGCAAGTGATTATTTCACAATTAACCTTAAGAGATAACATCCGTGCTTCACTTGTTTGCAAAAGATGGCTAAATGCTGCCATCTTAGTCAGAAATGTTGATAAGGCTCCCTTGCTCACGATTTTCTGAAAAAAGGGCAACTTGTATGAATTTTGTGACCCTGCTCAGCGCGAATCATATTGTCTTGAGTTGCCGGAGCTACATGACTCTCAAGTCTGCTATGCCAAGGATGGTTGGTTGTTATTGCAAAGGCTTAGCGCTCAGCTCATGTCCTTCTTTTCTCCTTACACTCGCGACTTTTGCGAGTTATTTTTCAGCAATGGTCTTTTCTATTGTTTTAGCTATTCTGGTTTGTTTGGCAACAACCCTGACACTGTCACCTGACAGTCCATCCTATTAGAGATTCTGCTCCACCACAATCTTCGGCACAATCATCTTCCAATCAAATCCCCAAATCATAGTTTTTGTGTATATTCTTATTTATTTGTTTTCCTCCTTTACAGCATTCTATACTTGTATATATCTTTTGATAGTTGTAACATATCATTCGTGAAGAAATACAAGGAAAATATTTCTCAACATGGTATCATCCTCTTCCTAAACAATCTCACGATTCACGATCCTCCCTCTTTCCACCATCATCACTTCCACTATGTCTCAAGAAGACTCCTCTGCTGCCCCACCCTCACCATCTCAACTCACTAGATCATCCACTCCCCCTACTCCACCCATAATTTCAGTCACGGCACAACACCACTTCACCATTCGCCTCACACCTTCTAATTATTTATCATGGCGTCTTCAAGTGGTGGCTCAATTGAATGGCTTAAACCTCCTCGGCTATTTGGACGGAAGCATCAAGAGCCCGGATCGCTCTGACTCCGCTTATGATCATTGGTTTCAACAAGATCAACATCTTTTCGCCGCACTCGTTGGATCCTTATCTCCGGACCTTGTCCCGATTGTTCACTCTGCCAAAACTTCCGCCGAAGCATGGGTTCTTCTCATGGGTGCCTTCGCCCGACCTGATCGTACTCGAGTCCTTTCCCTAAAGGATGCACTCAACACCACAACTCTCGGCTCACGATCTGTCACCGAATATCTCACGGACATAAAAGCGAAGGTTGATGAACTTTCCATGATTGATCGACCACTTCATCCGGATGACATAACCCTTTATGTTCTCAATGGTCTTGGACCCCAATATCGGGATATTGCCTCTACAATCCGACTGCGCGAACAGCCAATGACTTTTGCTGAACTCCATGGTGCACTGATCACACACGAAGCTTACATTCGCCGCTACGAATCAGAAAACACGTCCCTTGTTGCTACAGCCAATTCGGCTGTCTCTTCGGCACAATCCAGTCATCGTAGTTCCAGCCCTCATGACTCCAACAGTGGGCAATCTCATCGTCATCATGGCAACGGCAGGGGGCGTGGCGGACGGAATCACCGAGGCCGTGGTCGGGGTAATAATTATCATCAGTCTTATAACTCTAATTATACCCCTGTTGTGTGTCAATTTTGTGGCAAAGTAGGTCACGTAGCAACCTCTTGCTACCGCTATCTCAACAATCAACCTCCTTCTGCCAATGTTGCGCGCACTCCACCCGCTCCTATCACACACCAACCTTCCAACACATGGCTCGTCGATTCTGGAGCATCGCACAATTTAACTTCGGACCTCAACAACCTCAACTTCCACTCGGAATACGACGGCACCGACGAAGTTCAATTGGCTGATGGAACCGGCATGCCAATAACTCATACTGGTACCTCTTTTATTCATTGTCCGCCACATCAGTTTTGTTTAAACAATGTTCTTTGTGTGCCTTCGACGAAACAGAATTTACTTTCTGTTCATCAGTTTACTAAGGCGAATGACGTTTCCATGGAATTCTTTGCTAACCATTTTCTTATCAAGGATCACATTACGGGGGCCCCTCTGGCGAAGGGCGTATGCACTGATGGTGTGTACCATATCCGGACGCCATCTTACTATCTTCAGTCGGAAAGGAAGTTTGCATCATTAGGCGTCAAAACCACTCGCTCCATCTGGCACTCTCGTTTAGGCCATCCGGCGGCCAAAACTAGCTCTTTTATTATTTCGCACTTTAATTTACCGGTTTATAACAGCTCCTCTGCGAAGGACAATAAATGCGACTCTTGTTTTGTGAGCAAAGCTACTCAATTACCGTTTTTAGAATCCTCATTTGTTGCTTTATATCCGCTTCACTATGTTTTTGCGGATGTTTGGGGTCCGACTGTGCCTTCCATTGATGGTTATCGGTATTATTTGCTTTTTGTTGATCTTTATAGTCGCTACTGTTGGCTCTTTCCGTTAGCTGCTAAATCACAGGTGCAATCAATTTTTCAGCAATTTAAGCCGCTTGTGGAAAATCAATTTCAAAGGCGAATAATCAATTTTTATAGCGATAACGGGGGAGAATTTATATCTTTACGTCACTATTTTATTAAAGAAGGCATAAGTTGGCTAACAACAGCTCCCCACACCCCACAACAAAATGGCATATCCGAACGCCGCCATCGTCATATTTTAAATACCGGTCGTGCTCTTCTTCACAAGTCTCGCCTTCCACCCGAATATTGGAGTTATGCATTCCAAACGGCTGTTTTTCTAATTAACAGACAGCCCTCTTCAGCCGTGAACAATGCTACACCGTTTGCTAAATTATTTGGCCATCAACCAAATTTTCTCAAGCTACGGGTGTTCGGTTGTCTATGTTATCCATGGCTCAAACCGTATACGTCGGGAAAGCTCGCCTATCCTTCACGTCCGTGCATATTTTTGGGATATTCTTCTTCTCAAAGCGCGTATAAGTGCTTGGATCCTAGCACCAATCGGGTTTTCACTTCTCGACACGTTCGTTTTTGTGAGGAACAATTCCCATTCTCCTCCTCACACAAGGCCTCGCTTACCTCACCGTCGGATACTTGCCAAACTGCTCTCTCTCCAATTTTCACGGTTCCACAACCTCCACCTCGAGACACTTTGCTGCCACATGCCGCCTCCTTACCAGTCAACAGCCTGCCTTCCAGTCCCGAACAGCAGCCATCTCCATCTGAATCTCCATCCGAACAACCGACCGTACCGGCTACCAACCTCCATCCCATGGTGACACGCGCAAAGAACAATATTTTCAAACGGAAAACAGTCAATGCTGCTTCTAAACATCCCGTGGCTGCTCCACTTGAACCCACTTGCATCACGTCGGCTTTAAAAGATCCACATTGGAGACTCGCTATGTCGCAAGAGTTCAACGCTCTCTTGAAACATGGTACTTGGGAGTTAGTACCCAAATCGGAGGCTCGCAACATAATTGGGTGCAAATGGATTTTCCGAATCAAACACAAACCCGATGGCTCGATTGAAAAATATAAAGCCCGCCTTGTCGCTAAAGGCTTCCACCAACGTCCGGGAGTTGATTACATGGAAACCTTCAGTCCGGTTATAAAACCGGTCACTATTCGCACCGTCCTTACCATTGCTGTCAACCGTGCCTGACCCGTGCGTCAACTTGATGTGAGCAATGCATTTCTGCACGGTTCGCTTCGCGAAGAGGTCTTCATGGTACAACCTCCTGGTTTCATTGATCCAAATTTTCCATCTCACGTGTGCCGCCTTCGTAAATCCTTATACGGCCTCAAACAAGCACCACGTGAGTGGTTCAATGCCCTTCGCTCGTCACTTCTCAAGCTTGGCTTCTCACAAGCCCGCTCGGACTGCTCACTATTTATTCTTTGTCGCGGCTCCACTTCTATTTTTCTCCTTGTGTACGTCGATGATATTCTCATTACAGGGTCCGACTCCACTCTTGTTTCCTCCATTATCACCAAACTACAGTCCACCTTTGCGGTCAAGGACTTAGGCACCATTCACTATTTCTTGGGAATCGAAGCACTACCGTGTAAAGAGGGGCTCCTCCTCTCTCAACACAAATACATCCACGACATCCTTGTTCGTCACAAGATGGATGGTGCTAAGCCCATCTCCACCCCTATGGCAGCCACTCATGACGCCACTCCATCCTCTTGTCCAGACTCATGTGATCCTCATTTATTTCGGCAAACCATCGGCGAGCTTCAATACTTGGCCTTGACACGACCGGATATTGCATTCTCTGTCAACAAACTGGCTCAATCTGTCTCTGATCCTACCGATTCTAATTGGTGCGCTGTCAAGCGAATCCTTCGCTATCTCAAAGGCACCTCAACTCACGGCCTGCTCATACGTCGCCACTCACCACAGTCTCTTCGTGCATTCTCTGATGCGGATTGGGCAGGAAATCCGCACGATCGCAAATCTACTTCCGCCTTTGTAATTTTTCTGGGTCTCACTCCAATTTCTTGGAGTTCTTGCAAACAACGGGCTGTGGCTCGCTCATCAACAGAGGCTGAATATCGTGCCTTAGCAACAACCACAGCCGAAGTCCGTTGGATTCAGAATCTCCTCTCGGAACTCGGCATCTCTCTTCCATCAAAACCGACGATCTTTTGTGACAACATCGGAGCGACGCATCTTTCTCTACATCCAGTCATGCACTCTCGTATGAAACACATTGCTATAGATATTCACTTTGTCCGCGACATCGTTGCAAAAGGTTTC
Source organism: Misopates orontium (assembly GCA_946800315.1). NCBI lineage: Eukaryota > Viridiplantae > Streptophyta > Magnoliopsida > Lamiales > Plantaginaceae > Misopates > Misopates orontium. The sequence continues at coordinate 408,371 of OX326948.1, read as the reverse complement.
ATTGAGGTCTCACATATCAGCACTCATGATCAACTTGCGGACCTTCTCACTAAGGCCCTTCATCGCCAACGGTTCTCTCTTCTTCGGTCCAAACTCGCCTTAGCTGACGGAACGGCGATTTTGCGGGGGCGTATTAGAGATTCTGCTCCACCACAATCTTCGGCACAATCATCTTCCAATCAAATCCCCAAATCATAGTTTTTGTGTATATTCTTATTTATTTGTTTTCCTCCTTTACAGCATTCTATACTTGTATATATCTTTTGATAGTTGTAACATATCATTCGTGAAGAAATACAAGGAAAATATTTCTCAACACATCCTATGCCTCGGCTTAATTCATCGGTTAGTTTCTTTATGGGCGACCATGACGGAGATATTTTTGCGATATTCACTAAATCTGCCAAAAATCCTAGAATATATAAATTGGACCTTAACAAGAAAGTTTGGTCGAGGAAGAAAACCCTGGGAGGGATTACTCTTTTTGTAAACTATTTGTTTTCCCTTGCTCCGATAAATCTTGGAAGAGTTGATTATATGTCTTCCCTTGGACGGACAAATCTTGCAAGAATGACAGACAAAGTTTATTTTTCTAAGTTCTACTCTGGGGGACACTGTGCTTCATACTCTGTAGATGAAGATAGATACTATCCAAGAAATAAGTGTTGCAACTGGGCATTTGGATGGAACCACCCGAAAACCTTTCGGTTTTTCTTTATGGTAAAACTTATTATTTAGCGCTTATGATGTATCTATCTTTCAAGTACCTTAATATTCTGTTGGCTGTGGCTTGTTACTTCTTGTTGCTGTTTTGAGGTTGATCACAATTAATCATTAATTGTTTTGTTTTTCATCGTATAGTCAGTGGGAAACTATCAAGGCTTGTGTACACTAACTTGATGTTCGAATGTGGTTTTTTTCATCTTTTAGTATGTAGAAGTATGAACATTACCAAAGTGCCAATCTCTTATTAATTTGTATACATTCTCTAATAGGTACACTATCAAAGTCTCTGATCTCCACGATTTGTTAAATCATTACAAAGAAGAAATCCCGGCAAATCCTGCCTGCACAAAATTTATTGTTTTCTGATTGCAAATTGGCGATTAATGATTTGCCAAACAACATATAGGACGTCGCCTGGGATGTGAATAACGTGATACTGACCAACTGGCCGAGGGTATATGACGTGAGGACGCTGGGTAGAATGACGGCAATTTGACTGCTGTAGTTGTGGCAAGGAGTAAGAGGGGCGGATCCGGTACGATGCACATCCAAGCACGAAGAAGGATTCATTTTGAGTTTTGCTCCAGTTCTGATTCATCAACTTCATTATTATCTTCCTTTTGATTTTGGATCTAAAATGTGTAATATTAGTAGGATTCAAGTGACAATTGTGATCTCCAAGCTTTGAACATTTTCTGGAATGGATCAAACTCTTTACATCGACGATTAAATTTGTATTCTAATGAGCGTCAAACCAAATCAAAATCAAGTTGAGTCGAAAATATGAATTCTCTTTTTTCGTTTGTTGTGATCGAGTGGAATGTTTTCATTTATACTTTTAAGTTTAATTTGCTTCATATTAACTTAATTGTCGTTTTCTTCTTTCATCCATGCTCTATATGCTTGTTTTATATCGAGAGTTTTAATACGTTATAACATTCTGTTTAAACCATGGATCAAAGTTAATTTCTTTTCTTTTTCTCCAAAAGTACCGAATAGTTTTTATTTTTGACCATATAGAAACGAAACATACAAGTATTTCTTACATTTATTATTCAACAATTTTTACGAATTTTTAAAAAACATATCTAAAGAATCTCGAAACATTACAAAGACTTCTAATATTTAGCCTACTGAATCGTACCGTTGAAATGAAACTTTGATCCATGGTTTAAACTACACCTTGATTGAATTATGAGGGACATTCTTACTTTATTTCTATGTTTAATAGTAAGGCATATATGTTGGTAACCTTGTACATATTAAAATTTAGAATAACTACAACTTCGATTCGTGATTTTGGCTTGACACATATATATATGGATGAAAGTTTCCATTTTAATATATATGAAAAAAAGAACAATATAGTGAAAGAAGGAAAATAATAATACGAAAGGAGTTCCAGAGAAATAAAAGATGAATAAAACATTAAAGTTCAATAGTATTACTAAAAAACCACAAAGAACCAATAAATAAAATTGTTTGACTTACATTATTAATTCTTAATTTGTCTACCCTCATACACAGTCACGATATATATAAATAGAGAAACCCTCAGACACAACAGAGTATAAATTTAAATTGCCTGTCGCCGTTTGTTTCTTCTCAACACTCATAAAAAAAAAAACTCATCTCGGTTTTATCATCAATGGCTGGAAGAAGAAGACCAGGAACAAAGAGAACAAGATTGTGAGTTTTGATTTTTGCTTAATGTTTTTAGATTGATTTCTCATTAAGATGACTCTTTTTTAGATTGTGAGTTATTAAAAGTTTGTAATTAATCTCATTTTGCATTTAGATTTGAAGAAAACTGGCGAGTTTTTTTTTGGACTGAATTGAATTGAGTGATCCTGTTCTATATCCCTGGTATTTGATTATAAATCCATAAGATCCGTCCTATACCATAAGGCAAAATCAAAGAATAATTATTACCATATATATATATAATGCACATTGAGGTTTCAAAGATTTCAGTACATTTAACAATTTTAATTGACTTCAGAATGAAGTTAAAAGGAAAAGCTTTTTTTGCAAACTTTAGTGTTCGACCTGAGAGATGAAATGAAGCGTACGTATAAAGACTCAGCCTTGTGTTTTACACTCTATCGTTGAGCATTTCCTTGTTTACCAAAAAACTGTTTGTCACGAGGTGCTCATTAGCGCGAAACACTGCTTTTTAAAGTCAAATTAAAATATATTCCGACTGATTAATTGATCTTTTTGCACGTTAGATGCGTCTACTTTGGCTTTTTAATGGAAAATTGACAAATCTGGAAATTTCACACGAGATCCTCGCTTGTAAGGACACTTGACGCTGTTGGAATAAAACACACTTTATTCAACACAAATACTCAAATTACAACACTTAAACACACACTTTTGATTACTCACGATCACTCTTTTCTCTCTCGGTTGAGTGATGAAAAACTAAAAGATACAACTCATAATTTATATAGCTAAAACAATTAACATAAACTCCACGCATCACCATCACCCAAATCTCACGTGTGATATTAGTTTGGATTTGAGCGGCTGTGTGGGGTGTGGGTAGGGCCCGGAAAACCCATCAGACGCAACATATAGGCTTTCGGGTCCAGAACTTTGATCGAACTTGGCCTCCGAATATTTAGTTGAGTCTTTCTCCATGTCGTTGGTGTATAAAGTTGAATGTAATTTAGGATTTCCTTTTGGCTCTTAGAAATACCGTACAAACTATTAATATCAAAGCATAGTTCAAGACAGTACGTTTTAAGACTCCCATATTGGTAAGTCGTTGTAGTATCCTTTGAAACTGCAATCGTTTTTCAATTGCACATCATATTGCAATATGAACCGCGTTGTGGCATGGTGCTACTTAGTTTTTATTCTCTATTGATGTGAAACTTATGGAATCTCATCCTTGTAGATTGGCAGCAGAGCAACAACCGGAAGCTAAGCTTCCCGAAGACCTTTTGCGAGAGATTATTTCACGAGTAACCCTAAGAGATAACATCAGAGCTTCTGTTGTCTGCAAAAGGTGGCTAGATGCTGCCATCTCTGTGAGGCATGCTCTTAAGCCTCCTTTGGTCATGATTTTTCCGAAAAAGGGAAACTTGTATGAGTTCTGTGATCCTTCTCGGCGTAAATCATTTTCGCTTGAGTTGCCGGAGCTGCATGATTCTGAAGTTTGCTGTGCCAAGGACGGTTGGTTGTTGGTGCAGAAGCGAAGTGCTCAGCTCATATTCTTCTTTTCTCCCTATACTCGGGACTTGATAAAGTTACCCTTTAAAGATTTAAGATATGAATCTGTTGCTTTTTCTGCCGCTCCAACTTCTGATAACTGTATCCTTACTCATATTGCGAGTGTTGGAAGAAGTGGTGTTGTTGTGAGCACGTTTCGTCTGGGGGTAAGTACTGAATGGACTACCATCAATTATGACTTGGGTTTTCCATTTCTTGTCAACAGCCGCCATAAGTTATTTTTTAGCAAGGGTCTTTTCTATTGTTTTAGCCATACTGGTTTGTATGGCATCTTCGACCCTGAGATTGTCACCTGGGCAGTCCATCCAATGCCTGAAAATCCTTGGCCTTTCTTTATGGCAGAGCATGATGGAGATTTTTTTGCTATAATCCTTAAATGCGAAGAAAATCCCACAATATATAAATTAGACTGTACCAAGAAAGTTTGGTCGAAGAGGAAAACCTTAGGAGGGATCACTCTTTTTGGTAATTTTTTGTCTTCTCTTTGTCGAACAAATCTGGGAAAAATGAGAGACAAAATTTATTTTTCTAAGGTCTATTACGGAAAAAAGTGTGTTTCATACTCTTTGGATGATGGAAGATACCATCCAAAAGATAAGGTTTTGGACCGGATACATGGTGCTCTTTTTAAGAACGTTTGGATTGAACCTCCTGAAAACCCTCCGATTTTTTCTTAAGGTAAAACTTATTATTCAGCACTTATAGCTCTTATATTATGTCTATGTTTCAAGTACCTTAACATTTTTATTCGCAGAGTTGCTTGTTATTTCTGGTTGCTGTTTTGAGATGATCTCAATTTAATCCTCAGTTGTTTTTTTACGCAGCGCGTTGTCTCTGGTGTAGCTGGACTTGTTTGTGGAAGATTATACTTTCTTTCTGTAAAGGCAATATACATTATTTTGATGTACAAATGTGGTTCATATCAAGTTCCTTTTCTTTTCATCTTCTGGTCTGTAGAAGCATAAACATTGTTGTTGCTGTATTGATCCTCACATTGAGAAATTAATATGCTTTATACAGATATTTTCTCGCATTGTCGTTGCTTTGCCCGTAATTTGTACAAGCATTGATATCTCTCTGCTTTTACTTTTTAGATTATATCGATTTTATGTTATGTGAATAATTCTGATGTTAGGTACTGGTAATGGTCATTTGAATCGTGAGGGGATTTATGTTTACACTAGAACTGGAAAAAAAAGATATATGTGGTCATGTGTGAAGTTTTATTGATTGTTGAATGCATTTCGAGTATAACTCTTTGTAGATAGTGAAATATTTATGTTGTCATAGCTACAAGGACCGTTTAAATTTCTTTTTATGTTGGACGGACTTTCTTTTTTGATAATTATGTTGCACGGACTTTATTCAACAGACGCGAAGATAGTTTAAGAAAAACTTAAGTGTGAAAAATCCTTCAATGCTGCACATAAATATAAGTGTACTTCCCTCTCCATGAAAAAGTTGATAGAGGTTGAAATTTTGGTATTTGCAACAAAAAGAATAAGCGATTTAATTGAAGAGAAAACACTCATGCGCACTTATAGTGTAAGAAAATCAACTTCCCATTTAACCAATCCACGAACTCACGTCATATCTAGAAGTGTTTTTTCTCGAAACATATTAGACACCTTTCCATTATCGACTCTATGAAATCGAAACATAAGAGTATTTCTCACATCCAAATTTCACTCATTTTTTGAAACATATCCAAAAAGATTGATGCGCAGTTATAGTGTAAGAAAACCAGTTTTCCATTAACGAGTTGACAAACTCACTAATCATTCAAGACGTGCTTTCCTCGGAAAACATCAACATATTTCCATTTCCAACTCTACATAAACAAAACACAAAAGTATTTCTCACATCTAAATTTCACGAATTCTTCTAAAACACGTCAAAAGGAACTATAAAACACTATAAAACGTTTCTAGTACTTAGCATTAAAAAGATATAGTACAAGGAGTCGTTTATTATATTTATCTATCAGAGGGGGGGGGGATTTTGTAGCTTACCTAAATATACAAGGGTCTTTTAGCAATTTATCTATAATAGAATCCTTTTCTTTTTTCTTCTCCCCTTCACCACTCACCAGCTTCAATGAACAACAATGGCGTCTTCAAAGAACATAATTGTGAATTATGTTTATAATCTGTCGGGGAGGTGTATGGTGTGTATTTAGCCGTATAAGAGGGAACCAATTATTTTTGTCATCAAACTAGTTGTAACCTGATATATAAGAGTATTGCTAAATCGACATATTCAACGAACTGTTGAACTTGTTGTATTTTTTCACTTTTAACTTTTCTTTCTTTTTGTCCGTATGCTCCTGTTTGCTTACGGAGAATCTCATGATATGGTTTTTAGGTAGTGCAAAAAGAAAATAAAAGGAATAAATTTTTTCTGATTTGCCAATATTATCCTCCTATCAAAGCTGGTCTTTTTCGTTTAAGTTTAATGCTCAGATTAAAAAATTGAATCTTTTAATCATGTTCGCATTTGCGAATTGCATCCTACATAGCCTGCTTAATATGATTCTACATATATTTCTTGTTTGGATACTCGTAGGTGTGAATCTGCTTAGCTCCCTATATGTGGTTAACTGAAACTTCATTGATGATGCAATGTCACCAAACTGGAATACGAACTAATTGTGGTTCTACTATCTGTCTTATTACAGGTTAATGTTGATTGTGAGAAAAGTGGCTCCAAGAAATCAAGAAAGAAGAAGGTCAGTACAGTGGGTTTATTAAGTTCATTTAGGGCGTTTACTAGCTCGAGACACAAGTGTTTCTTCCTTGAAAATTGTATATAAATTTTTACCCAGGTTGAGAGATTCAGCTTAAGGTCTCGGTCTTGTGTTTATTTGCAGACCTTCGTAGAACTCAAAGAAGAAGAAAAATTGCTGGTTAAAGAAAGAAGAGAATTGAAAAGGGTACCCAACTTCTTCTCAGTTTTATGTGCTAGTTCATGTGAACTTACCGATCGTTCATTACAAAAATGGTAACATCATCACTACTACCCTTCTTCAGGAAATAGCAGCCTTACGCGGGAATATGGAGACACAAAATGCTAGAAATGGGATTTCTGTTTCACACAATGAAGGGCTGGTCCAAGAGTTTTTGGAGGGGGAAATTAGAAAAAACCATTTGGAGTTGTGAAGGCGCAAAAAGTCCAGGGCCAGATGGCTTCAATTTTAATTTCTTGAAAAAATGTTGGGAAATTGTGAAATCTGATTTGTGTGAGTTTGTGCAGGATTTCCATCGAAAATGGTCGGTTTGTCAGAGGGATGAACTTGTCATTCATCGCTCTTATTCCAAAAGTGGAGAGTTCGCAGAGATTGAACGAGTTTCGTCCAATTTCACTTATTGGGTGCATGTATAAGATCATTGCTAAAATGCTTTCCAATAGAATGAAAAAAGTGATGAACTATTTAATTTAGGCAGAGCAGTCAGCATTTGTTGGAGGTAGAGAAATCACGGGTAGCATCCTAGTTACTAATGAAATTATTGACGAAGCCAAAGATTGAAAAAGTCGTGCCTCCTTTTCAAAGTCGACTTTGAGAAGGCATATGACTGCATTAACTGGGATTTTTTGGATTTTGTGCTGGATAAGATGGGTTTTTGTGCTAAGTGGAGACTGTGGATCAGAAAATGCGTCACAACGGCTACAACGTCAGTTTTGATCAACGGCAGTCCAACATAGGAATTTAAGCTTCAACGGGGCTTAAGGCAAGGCCACCCTCTTTCACCTTTTCTCTTTTTAGTGGTCACAGTTGCGCTTCGTGGAATGATAAATAAATCTAAAGAATGCGGCTTGTTTGGAGGATATAAAGTGGGCAATATGGGGCTTGAGGTCTCTCAGACGATACCATCATTTTTTGTGATCCTTCAGAGGAGAATGTGAGGGCTATTAAAGGTATCTTGATGAATTTTGAGTTGGTTTCCGGTCTTAAAGTCAATTACCAGAAAAGTGAGCTGATCGGAATCAACGTTCATGAGGACATGATGGAAGAATGGACAGATATATTGATCAATCACCTTCAAGTATCTTGGGGGCTAATCCAAGGAAGACCCACACTTGGCAGCCGGTTGTTGACACTTGTCAAGGAGTACTAAGCCTTTGCTTCATGGATGAATTTTGTGACCCTGGTCGGCGCGAATCATATTGGCATGAGTTGCCGGAGCTACATGACTCTCAAGTCTGCTATGCCAAGGACGGTTGGTTGTTATTGCAAAGGCTTAGTACTCAGCTCATATTCTTCTTTTCTCCTTACACTCGTGACTTGATAAATTTGCCTTTTAAAGATTTAAAACATAGATCTGTTGCTTTCTCTGTCGCCCCAACTTCTTGTAACTGTATCCTTACTATGATTGCCGGTCTTGTTTTGAGGGGTGTTGCTGTGAGCACGTTTCGTCTGGGAGCAAGTACTGAATGGACTACCATCAATTATGAAATCGATATTCCATTTTTTGCTGACCACTTGAATTAGTTATTTTTCAGCAATGGTCTTTTCTACTGTTTTAGCTATTCTGGTTTGTTTGGCATCTACAACCCCAATGCCTCGGCCTAATTCCTCGGTTAGTTTCTTTATGGCAGAGCATGATGGAGATATTTTTGCGATATTCACTAAATCTGCCAAAAATCCCAGAATGTATAAATTGGACCTTAACAAGAAAGTTTGGTCGAGGAAGAAAACCCTGGGAGGGATTACTCTTTCTGTAAACTATTTGTCTTCCCTTGCTCGGACAAATCTTGGAAGAGTGAATAATTTGTCTTCCCTTGGACGGACAAATTTTGGAAGAATGACAGACAAAGTTTATTTGTCTAAGTTCTACTCTGGGGAACACTGTGCTTCATACTCTGTATATGAAGGCAGATACTATCCAAGAAGTGTTTCAACTGGGAACACAAAGCTCTTTATACGAGCATTTGGATGTGGCTAGTTATTTCTTGTTGCTGTTTTGAGGTTGATTATAATTAAATGATTACTCATTGGTTGTTTTCTTTCTCATCGTATAGTCAGTGGGGAACTACCAAGGCTTGTGTACAATACCTTGATGTTCGTATGTGGTTTTTTTCATCTTTTAGTATGTAGAAGTATGAACATTACCGAAGTGTCTGACCTCTTATTAATTTGTATGCATTCTCTAATAGGTAAACTACCAAAGTCTCCGATCTCCACGATTTGTTAAATCATTACAAAGAAGAAATCCCGGCGAATCCTGCCTGTACAGAACTTACTGTTTTCTGATTGCAAATTGGCAATTAATGATTTGCCGAACAACACATATAGGATGTTGCTTGGGACCTGAATAACGTGATACTGATAGATTGGCCGAGGTGGTATGATGTCAAGATGCTGGGGAGAATGACGGCAATTTTGACTGCTGGAGTTTTGGCAAGGAGTAAGAGGGGCGGATCTGGTACGACGCACATGCAAGCACCGATTTGATAGAGAAGTGGAGGGCCTTTATGTATAAGGGGAATTTGGTGGAGAAGAAGCATTCGTCGGAGCATTTTGTGGTGGGAAAAATGGAGGTAATAGTAACATTTTGAGTTTTGCTCCTGTTCTGATTCATCTACTTGATTATTATGTTCCTTTTGATTTTCTGTCAAAAATGTGTAAAATTAGTAGGATTCAAGTGACAATTCTGATCTCCAAGCTTTGAACATGAATGGATCGAAGTTTTTATATCAACGGTTAAATTGTATTCTAATGACCGTCAAACCAAATCAGAATCTAGTTGAGTCGAAAACATGAATTCTCTTTTTTCATTTGTTGTGATTAAAGTGGAATGTTTTCATTTAGACTTTTGAGTTTTATTTGCTTTGTATTAACTTTATTGTCGTTTTCAATTTCATTCCATGCTCTATATGCTTGTTTTAGATCGAGACTTTTAATACGTTATAGCATTGTGTTTAACCCACAAATCGAAGTTTCTTTTCTTTTTCTCAAAAAAGTACCTAATAATTTTCATTTTTTACTTTATGGAAACGAATCATACAAGTATGTTTTACGTCTATTACTCAACAATTTTTACGAATTTGGACTAGTTGTGGAAAACCCCCAATCTATGGGTGCTTTTGCATTGTGCCCCTAACCTATGAAAATGTGCGATATGCCCCACAACCTATTGATTTTTGTGCAATTTGCCCCCTGAACTATTGAGCAACCTTTCATTTTGTGTTGATATCCGACCAAAACTCCCCAATGGTTTTGAAATCTTGTGCGGAACGCCCCTATGGTTTGTTAATTTTATAAAATCCTCAGACCAGAGTCATAGTTTGTTCTTCTCATCACTCACAAAATACTATGTCTCTTGGTTTTATCGATCATCAATGGCTGGAAGAAAAGAGGAACAAAGGAACAATATTATGAGTTTTTAGATTAATTTGAATTCACTGAAAATGTATCTTCTCAATTTATTTTCTTTTCACTGAATTGAATCGAATTCTGGAGAAGTGTTCTGTTCTATATCTCTGGTGTGTGTGTGTGTGTGTGTATTTGATTGTGAAATCAAAGAATTATATGTAAAATGCAGATTGAGGCTTCAATGATTTCAGTATAGTTACCACTTTTAATATAATTCAGGATGAGAATATAAGGAAAAGCTTTTTTCGCAAACTTACTGTTCTACCTGAGAGATGAAATGAACCGTAAGTATAAAGACTCGGCCTTGTGTTTTACGCTCTATCAATGAGCATTTCCTTGTTTACTGAAAAACCGTTAGTCTCAAGATGCTCAATGGCGTGAAACTCTGCTTTTTAAAGTCATATTAAATATATAATCAGACCGCTTAAGTGATCCTTTTGCACATTAAATGTGTCTACTTTGCCTTCTTAATGGAAAATTGACAAATTTGGAACTTTGCACGCGACTTCCTTGCTTGTAAAGAAACTTGTCGCAACATATAGGCTTTCAGGTCCAGAACATTGCGCTAACTTGGGCTCGGATATATAATCAAGCTTTTCTGCACATTATATGTATTTCGTTTCATTAAACTCTGTTTACTTGTCTAATTGTACATTCTTTTTGTAATTTGATCAGTAGGCATATCAAAAGCAATAATGAACCGCGTTCTGGCATGGTAGCTACTTATTTTTATTCTCTACTGGCGTGGAACTTATGCTATCTCATCCTTGTAGATCGCCAGCAGAGCAACAACTAGAGGCCAAGCTTCCAGAAGATCTTTTGCGAAAGATTATTTCACTAGTAACCCTAAGAGATAACATCAGAGCTTCTGTTGTCTGCAAAAGGTGGCTAGATGCTGCCATCTCTCTGAGGGATGCTGATAAGCCTCCTTTGCTCATGATTTTTCCGAAAAAAGGAAACTTGTATAAGTTCTGTGATCCTTCTCGGCGCAAATCATTTTCGCTTGAGTTGCCGGAGCTGCAGTATTCTGAAATTTGTTATTGTTGGTTGTTGGTGCAGATGCTAAATGCTCAAGGCCTGTTCTTCTTTTCTCCTATAATCGCGACTTGATAAAGTTGCCTTTTAAAGATTTAAGATATGAATCTGTTGCTTTTTCTGCCGCCCCAACTTTCGATACCTGTATCCTTACTCATATTGCTCGTGTTGGCACAAGGGGTGTTGCTGTGAGCACGTTTCGTCTGGGGGAAAGTACTGAATGGACTACCATCAATTATGAATTAGGCTTTCCATTTCTTACCGACAACTGGAATAAGATATATTTCAGCAAGGGTCTTTTCTATTGTTTTAGGCGCTTCTGGTTTGTATGGCATCTTCAACCCTGAGACTGTCACCTGGGCAGTCCATCCAATGCCTCAAAGTTGTAGGACTTTCTTTATTGCAGAGCATGACGGAGATTTTTTTTGCTATATTCCTTAATTCCGCCGAAAATCCCACAATATATAAATTAGACTGTACCAAGAAAGTATGGTCGGAAAGGAATACCTTAGGAGGGATCACTCTTTTTGGTAATTATTTTTCTTCCCTTTGTCGGACAGATATGGGAAAAATGAGAGATAAAATTATTTTTCTAAGGTCTATTACGGAAAAAACTGTGTTTCATACTCTTTGGATGATGACAGATACCATCCAAAATATAAGGTTTTGACCCGTATACAGGATGATTTGCTTAGAAACGTTTGGGTGGAACCTCCCGAAAAGCCTCCGATTTTTTGTTAAGGTAATACTTATTATTTAGCGCTTATGATATGTCTATCTTTCAATAACCTAAATATTTTTGTTTGCAGTTGCTTGTTATTTCTTGTTGTTGTTTTGAGATTTTGATCACAATTTAATCATTGTATGTTTATTACACAGCGAGTCATCTCTAGTGTAGCTGGACTTGCTTGTAGCAGATTATAATTTCGTTTTCACCGCATAATCAGTGTAAAAATACAAAGGCTTTTATATACATTGTTTTGATGTCAAAATGTGGTTTATTTCAAGTTTTTTTTTCTTCTTTTCATCTTGTGGTCTGTAGAAATATGAACATTGTTGGTACTGTATTGATTCTCACATTGAGAAATTATTATACTTTATGAGGATATCTACTCACGTTGTCGTTGCTTTGGTCGTATTTTGTACAACCATTCATATGTTTTAGTATGTAGAAGTATGAACATTACCAAAGTGTCCGGTCTCTTATTAATTTGTATATATTCTCTAATAGGTACACTACCAAAGTCTCCGATCTCCACGATTTGTTAAATCATTACAAAGAAGAAATCCCGCCGAATCCTGCATGTACAAAACTTATTGTTTTCTGATTGCGAATTGACGATTAATGATTTACCAAACAGCATATATGGGATGTTGCTGGGACGTGAATGACGTGATACTAATCGACTGGTCGAGGGGGTATGACGTGAGGAAGCTAAGGAGAATGACGGCAATTTTGACTGCTGCAGTTTTGGCAAGGAGTAAGAGGGGCGGATCTGGGACGATGCACATGCAAGCACAAAGTTGATAGCGAAGTGGAGGGCGTTTCTGTATAAGGGGAATTTGGTGGAGAAGAAGGATTCGTTGGGGCATTTGGTGGTCGGAAAATTGGAGGTAATAGTAACATTTTGAGTTTTTGCTCCATCAACTTGATTATTATTTTCCTTTTGATTTTGGTCTAAAATGTGTTATATTAGTAGGATTCAAGTGACAATTCTAATGAGCGTCAAACCAAATCAAAATCAAGTTGAGTCAAAAATATGAATTCTCTTTTTCGCTTGTTGAGTGGGATGTTTTCATTTAGACTTTTAAGTTTCATTTGCTTCGTATTAACTTTATTGTTGTTTTCTTCTTACATTCCATGCTCTATGTTCTTGTTTCAGATCAAGAGTCTTAATACGTTATAGCATTGTGTTTAAAGTTTCTTTTCTTTTTCTCGAAAAGTAATGAATAGTTTTTGATTTTAATTTTATGGAAATGAAACATACAAGTATTTTTTACGTCTATTATTCAACGATTTTTATGAATTTTTAGAAACATATCGAAAGAATATCAAAATATTGCAAAGGGTTTCTAATATTTAGCTTACCGAAACATACCGTCGAAATGAAACTTTCATCCATGGTTTAAACTACACGCTGATTGAATTGCTTACATTATTTCTATATTTAATAGTAAGACATATTTGTGGATATTCTTTTACATAATAAAATTTAGAATATCTAAAATATCAATTGGTGATTTTGGCTTGACACATATATGTGGATGAAAGTTTAGATTTTGACATATATTTAAAAACAAAAAACAACATAGTGAAAGAAGGAAAATAATAACGAAAATAGTTTTTGAGAAATAAAAAAACCAATAAATAAAGTCCAATAGTACACTAGAAAACCACAAAGAAAATGTGCGGCATATTAACTAAATAAAAAAATTGTTTGACTAACATTTCTTAATTTGTCTTGCTTCAGACACAGAGTCATAATATATATAAATAGAGAAACCCTCATAAAAAATTGCCTGTCGCCGTTTGTTTCTTCTCAACACTCATAAAAAAAAATTACTCATCTAGGTTTTATAATCAATGGCTGCAACAAGAAGAGGAACGAAGAGAACAAGATTGTGAGTTCCTTCATTTTCTTTACGAATCATTTGAATATAGTCATTGATATTTGCTTAATGTTTTTAGTTTAATTTATCATTCCACAAATCTCTATTCAAATTAAACTGATAAAGATGTCTCTTTTTGACTGAAAAATGACGACTCTTTTTTTATTTAACTGAATTGAATTGAATTGAGTGGTCCTGTTCTATATCCCTGGTATATGAGTGTGTGTATTTGATTATAAATCCATAAGATCTATATTCTTTTCCAAGGCAAAATCAAAGAATTCCCATATATATAATGCACATTGAGAGAAAAGAGTTTTTTGCAAACCTTGGCGTTACCCTAAGAGATGAAATGAAGAGTAAGAATGATGGTTGATCGGCCTTGTGTTTTACACTCTATCATTGTGCATTTACTTGTTTACCAACAACTGTTTGTCACAAGGTGCAATGGCGCGAAACACTGCTTTTTACAGTCGAATTAAAATATATTCCGACCAATTAATTGATCTTTTTGCACATTAGATGCGTCTACTTCGGCTTTTCAATAGACAATTGACAAATCTGGAAATTTTCACACGAGATCCTCGCTTGTAAGGACACTTGACGCAACATATGGGCTTTCGGGTCCAGAACTTTGATCGAACTTGGCCTCCGAATATTTAGTTGAGTCTTTCTCCATGTCGTTGGTGTATAAAGTTGAATGTAATTTAGGATTTCCTTTTGGCTCTTAGAAATACCGTACAAACTATTAATATCAAAGCATAGTTCAAGACAGTACGTTTTAAGACTCCCATATTGGTAAGTCGTTGTAGTATCCTTTGAAACTGCAATCGTTTTTCAATTGCACATCATATTGCAATATGAACCGCGTTGTGGCATGGTGCTACTTAGTTTTTATTCTCTATTGATGTGAAACTGATGAAATCTCATCCTTGTAGATTGGCAGCAGAGCAACAACCGGAGGCTAAGCTTCCCGAAGACCTTTTGCGAGAGATTATTTCACGAGTAACCCTAAGAGATAACATCAGAGCTTCTGTTGTCTGCAAAAGGTGGCTAGATGCTGCCATCTCTGTGAGGCATGCTCTTAAGCCTCCTTTGGTCATGATTTTTCCGAAAAAGGGAAACTTGTATGAGTTCTGTGATCCTTCTCGGCGTAAATCATTTTCGCTTGAGTTGCCGGAGCTGCATGATTCTCAAGTTTGCTGTGCCAAGGACGGTTGGTTGTTGGTGCAGAAGCGAAGTGCTCAGCTCATATTCTTCTTTTCTCCCTATACTCGCGACTTGATAAAGTTACCCTTCAAAAATTTAAGATATGAATCTGTTGCTTTTTCTGCCGCTCCAACTTCTGATAACTGTATCCTTACTCATATTGCGAGTGTTGGCAGAAGTGGTGTTGTTGTGAGCACGTTTCATCTGGGGGTAAGTACTGAATGGACTACGATCAATTATGACTTGGGTTTTCCATTTCTTGTCAACAGCCGCCATAAGTTATTTTTTAGCAAGGGTCTTTTCTATTGTTTTAGCCATACTGGTTTGTATGGCATCTTCGACCCTGAGATTGTCACCTGGGCAGTCCATCCAATGCCTGAAAATCCTTGGCCTTTCTTTATGGCAGAGCATGATGGAGATTTTTTTGCTATAATCCTTAAATGCGAAGAAAATCCCACAATATATAAATTAGACTGTACCAAGAAAGTTTGGTCGAAGAGGAAAACCTTAGGAGGGATCACTCTTTTTGGTAATTTTTTGTCTTCTCTTTGTCGAACAAATCTGGGAAAAATGAGAGACAAAATTTATTTTTCTAAGGTCTATTACGGAAAAAAGTGTGTTTCATACTCTTTGGATGATGGAAGATACTATCCAAAAGATAAGGTTTTGGACTGGATACAGGATTCTCTTCTTAAGAACGTTTGGATAGAACCTCCTGAAAACCCTCCGGTTTTTTCTTAAGGTAAAACTTATTATTCAGCGCTTATATTATGTCTATATTTCAAGTACCTTAACATTTTTATTCGCAGAGTTGCTTGTAATTTCTGGTTGCTGTTTTGAGATGATCTCAAATTAATCCTCAGTTGTTTTTGTACGCAGCGCGTTGTCTCTGGTGTAGCTGGACTTGTTTGTGGAAGATTATACTTTCTTTCTGTAAAGGCAATATACATTATTTTGCTGTACAAATGTGGTTCATATCAAGTTTGGGATTAAATCATTTTTGGTGCCTCAATTAGGCTCGATTTCAATAGTGGTGCCATATTGAGGCAGCCATCAACATTGATGCCCCAATTTGGAATTTTTATCAATTTTGGTGCCTCGGCGCCGGAAATGTGAAAATCTCGCCGGAATCGCTTACGTGGACGTGACATGGCCCCAAATTTGGGGATTTTGACCACGGTCAACGCCACGTGGTAAAATTGTGCCACGTGTTATGCCACGTAAGCAAATAAAATAAAATAAAATTACAAGAAATAAAAAAATTGTATTACAAATTTAAGGTATAAACATTTTTGTATTTTAAAATAAAAAAGAAAGAAAAATAATAAAAAAATATATAAATTCCAAAAAAAAATATTTCAAATTATTGTAATTAAAATTTTAACAGATTTTTTTTTCCTAATTTCATAAACAAGTAATTAATAAAACAAAACAAAATAAATAAAAAAATAAAAAAAGGAGGAAATCGTCTTCCCCATCACCCCGCCCCTTCGCCGATCGCCACCAACAACCACCGCACCTCCGCCATGAGCCACCACCACCATAGCTCTCCATCCTGCCGGAATCGATTATTCCTCAGATCCACACTCCGCAATGTACCCCTCTAAGACAGTCTCTACGCTGAGTCAACTGGTCTACCATCTCAAGATACTCCTCCCTCTGCAAATCAATGAACAAAATTGTAAATTCAATTCACCCACCAAAAATTAGGGGAAAAAAAAACAGAGCATCAACAGTTCACGAATAAAAATAAAACAGAGCATCATTCAAAATCAAGCCAATTTCAACGCAAAATCAAGCAAATTCAACGCAAAATCAAATCGAAAAACATTAGAACAAGAGATTAAACACAAGCAAAAAACCGTTCAAAATCAAGTTACCGAAACAAAATTCAACAAAAAACCTAATCACAAGAACTTATCACAAATCAAAAAAACTAATCGGATTAAAAAACAAGTAAAAAAACGCGTACTCTTTTTTTGATGTTCTTCTTCGATTATTCCTCAGATCCACACTCCGCAACGGCTCATATCTCCTCGTCAACCAAAAAATCGTCAAACTCCTTCAATCCGTTGACCAAATCGGACTTCGATTCACAGTCAAATCTCAAATAACCTAAAAACGAAGGCATTTCGAAATTCTCCTCCTCAACAACAACCGCTAACAAATTCGAGATCGGAGGCAAACTCACGTCCTTGTCCGGAACAAAATAACCTGAATTATAGGAAACTCAGAGATTTGAATCGAATTTTTCTTCAGCTCAAGCGCGTTCCGATCTGAGGAATAATCGATTCCGGTAGGGTGGAGAGCTGTGGTGGGTTTGTGGTGGTGGTGGTGGCTCATGGCGGAGGTGCGGTGGTCGTTGGTGGCGATTTGGTGAAGGGGAGGGGTGGGGTGATCCGGGAAGACGATTCCTTTTTTATTTATTTTTTATTTATTTTGTTTTGTTTTATTAATTATTTGTTTATGAAATTAGAAAAAAAATCTGTTAAAATTTTAATTACAATAATTTGAAATGATTTTTTTGGAATTTATATTTTTTTTTTATTTTTCTTTCTTTTTTATTTTAAAATACAAAAATGTTTATACCTTAAATTTGTAATACAATTTTTTTATTTCTTGTAAATTTTTTTTATTTTATTTGCTTACGTGGCATAACACGTGGCACAATTTTACCACGTGGCATTGACCGTGATCAAAATCTCCAAATTTGGGGCCATGTCACTTCCACGTAAGCGATTCCGGCGAGATTTTCACATTTCCGGCGCCGAGGCACCAAAATTGATAAAAATTCCAATTTGGGGCATCAATGTTGATGGCTGCCTCAATATGACACCACTATTGAAATCGTGTCAAATTGAGGCACCAAAAATGATTTAATCCCTATCAAGTTCCTTTTCTTTTCATCTTCTGGTCTGTAGAAGTATAAACATTGTTGTTGTTGTATTGATCCTCACATTGAGAAACTAGTATGCTTTATACAGATATTTTCTCGCATTGTCGTTGCTTTGCCCGTAATTTGTACAAGCATTGATATCTCTCTGCTTTTACTTTTTAGATTATATCGATTTTATGTAATGTGAATAATTCTGATTTTATAGTTTGAAGAATTTTCTTAGTGTTAGGTACTGCTAACGGTCATTTGAAACGGCATTGAGGGGATTTATGTTTACACAAGAACTGGAAAAAAAGATATATGTGGTCATGTGTGAAGTTTTATTGATTGTTGAAAACATTTCGATTATAACTCATTGTAGATAATGAAACATTTATGTTGTCATAGCTACAAGGACCGTTTAAATTTCTTTTTATGTTGCACGGACTTTTTTTGTTGATAATTATGTTGCACGGACTTTATTCAACAGACAC
Organism: Misopates orontium; assembly: GCA_946800315.1. Lineage (NCBI taxonomy): Eukaryota > Viridiplantae > Streptophyta > Magnoliopsida > Lamiales > Plantaginaceae > Misopates > Misopates orontium. Next base: position 389,809 of record OX326948.1, on the reverse strand, counting down.
GCAGATAGTTAATAAAAACTTAAGTGTGAATAAAGCTTGAATGCTGCGCATAAATATAAGTGTAGATGGTTATTAGTGTTTCCCTCTCCATGAAAAAGTTGATAGAGGTTGAAATTTTGGTATCTGCAACAAAAAGAATAAGCGATTTAATTGAAGATAAAACACTCATGCGCACTTATAGTGTAAGAAAATCAACTTCTCATTTAACCAATCCACGAACTCACAAGTCATTCCAGAAGTGTTTTTTCTCGAAACATATTAGACACCTTTCCATTATCGACTCTATGAAATCGAAACATAAGAGTATTTCTCACATCCAAATTCCACTCATTTTTTGTTAAGGTAATACTTATTATTTAGCGCTTATGATGTGTCTATCTTTCAATAACCTAAATATTTTTGTTCACAGTTGCTTGTTATTTCTTGTTGTTGTTTGAGATTTTGATCACAATTTAATCATTGTATGTTTATTACGCAGCGAGTCATCTCTTGTGTAGCTGGACTTGCTTGTAGCAGATTATAATTTCGTTTTCACCGCATAATCAGTGTAAAAATACAAAGGCTTTTATATACATTGTTTTGATGTCAAAATGTGGTTAAATTCAAGTTCTTTTTTTTTTTCATCTTGTGGTCTGTAGAAGTATGAAGATTGTTGGTACTGTATGATTCTCACATTGGGGAACTATTATACTTTATGAGGATATCTACTCACATTGTCGTTGCTTTGGTCGTATTTTGGCACAACCATTCATATCTTTTTGTATGTAGAAGTATGAACATTACCAAAGTGTCCGGTCTCTTATTAATTTGTATATTTTCTCTAATAGGTACACTACCAAAGTCTCCGATCTCCACGATTTGTTAAATCATTACACAGAAGAAATCCCGCCGAATCCTGCATGTACAAAGCTTATTGTTTTCTGATTGCGAAATGACGATTAATGGTTTACCGAACAGCACATATAGGACGTTGCTGCAACGTGAATAATGTGATACTGATCGACTGGTCGAGGGGGTATGACGTGAGGAAGCTAGGGAGAATGACGGCAATTTTGACTGCTGCAGTTTTGGCAAGGAGTAAGAGGGGCGGATCTGGTACGATGCACATGCAAGCACAAAGTTGATAGCGAAGTGGAGGGCGTTTCTGTATAAGGGGAATTTGGTGGAGAAGAAGGATTCGTTGGGGCATTTTGTGGTCGGAAAAATGGAGTGAATAGTAACATTTTGAGTTTTTGCTCCATCAACTTGATTATTATTTTCCTTTTGATTTCGGTCTAAAATGTGTTATATTAGTAGGATTCAAGTGACAATTCTAATTTTTAACAAAAAAAAAAAAAAGTGACAATTCTAATGAGCGTCAAACCAAATCAAGATCAAGTTGAGTCAAAAATATGAATTCTCTTTTTCGCTTGTTGTTATTGAGTGGGATGTTTTCATTTAGACTTTTAAGTTTCATTTGCTTCGTATTAACTTTATTATCGTTTTCTTCTTTCATTCCATGCTCTATCTTCTTGTTTTAGATCAAGAGTCGTAATACGTTAGAGCATTGTGTTTAAACCATGGATCAAAGTTTCTATTCTTTTTCTCAAAAAGTACCGAATAGTTTTCCCTTTTGATTTTATGAAAACGAAACATACAAGTATTTTTTATGTCTATTATTCAACAATTTTTACGAATTTTTTAGAAACATATCGAAAGAATCACGAAACATTGCAAATAGTTTCTAATATTTAGCTTACCGAAACATACCTTCGAAATGAAACTTTCATCCATGGTTTAAACTACACGCTGATTGAATTGAGGGGCATTCTTACATTATTTTTATATCTAATATTAAGACATATTTGTTGATATTCTTTTACATATTAAGATTTAGAATATCTAAAATATCAATTCGTGATTTTGCCCTGGACACATATATGTGGATGAAAGTTTAGATTTGACATATATTTAAAAACAATATAGTGAAAGAAGTAAAATAATAACACGAAAAGAGTTTTTGAGAAATAAAAAAACCAATAAATAAAGTCCAATAGTACACTAGAAAACCACAAAGAAAATGTGCGGCATATTAAATAAATAAAAATTTGTTTGACTAACATTTCTTAATTTGTCTACCCTCAGACACAGAGTCACAATATATATATATAAATACAGAAAACCCTCAGACACAACAGAGTGGTATACATTTTAAATTGCCTGTTGCCGTTTGTTTCTTCTCAAAACTCTCTCTCTCGGTTTTATCATCAATGGCTGGACGAAGAAGATCAGGAACAAAGAGAACAAGATTGTGAGTTCTTTTATTTTTTTGAATTCAGTCAATTGATTTTTGCTTAATATTTTTAGTTTAATTTCTCATTCCACAAATCTTGATTCAGCTACAAACTGAAAATGTGTAATCCTGTTCTATATCCCTGGTATATGTGTGTGTGTGTATTTGATTATAAATCCATAAGATCTATATTCTTTTCCATATATATAATGCACATTGAGATTTCAAAGAATTTCAGCACAGTTGTCACTTTTAATAGACTTCAGGATGAAGCTAAAAGGAAAAGAGTTTTTTGCAAACCTTAGTGTTCTACCTGAGAGATGAAATGAACCGTACGTATAAAGACTCAGCCTTGTGTTTTACACTCTATCGTTGAGCATTCCCTTGTTTAGGAAAAAACCTTTTGTCGCAATGTGCTCAGTAGCGCGAAACTCTACTATTTTAAAGTGGTATTAAATACATTCCGACCGATTAATTGATCTTTTTGCACATTAGATGCGTCTACTTCGGCTTTTCAATAGATAATTGATAAATCTGGAAATTTTCACACGAGATCCTCGCTTGTAAGGACACTTGACGCAACATATAGACTTTCGGGTCCAGAACTTTGATCTAACTTGGGCTCCGGATATTTCGTTGAGTCTTTCTGCATGTCGTTGGTGTATAAAGTTGAATGTAATTTAGGATTTCCTTTTGGCTCTTAGAAATACCACACAAACTATTAATATCAAAGCATAGTTCAAAACAGTACGTTTTAAGTCTCCATATTGGTAAGTCATTGTAGTATCCTTTGAAACTGCAATCGTTTTTCAATTGCACATTATATTGCAATAATGAACCGCGTTCTGGAATGGTGCTACTTAGTTTTTATTCTCTATTGACGTGAAACTTATGGAATCTCATCCTTGTAGATTGGCAGCAGAGCGACAACCGGAGGCTAAGCTTCCCGAAGACCTTTTGCGAGAGATTATTTCACTAGTAACCCTAAGAGATAACATCAGAGCTTCTGTTGTCTGCAAAAGGTGGCTAGATGCTGCCATCTCCGTGAGGCATGCTGTTAAGCCTCCTTTGATCATGATTTTCCGAAAAAGGAAACTTGTATGAGTTCTGTGATCCTTCTCGGCGTAAATCATTTTCGCTTGAGTTGCCGGAGCTACATGATTCTCAAGTTTGCTGTGCCAAGGACGGTTGGTTGTTGGTGCAGAAGCGAAGTGCTCAGCTACTATTCTTCTTTTATCCCTATACTCGCGGCATGATAAAGTTGCCTTTTAAAGAATTAAGACGTGGATCTGTTACTTTTTCTGCCGCCCCAACTTCTGGTAACTGTATCCTTACTCATATTAAGCGTGTTGCTGCAAGGCGTGTTGCTGTTAGCACATTTCGTCTGGAGGAAAGTACTGAATGGGCTACCAGCAATTATGAATTGGGTTGTCGATTTATTGTCGACAGCTACAATAAGTTATTTTTCAGCTAGGGTCTTTTCTATTGTTTTAGCTATTCTGGTGTGTATGGCATCTTCGACCCTGGCACTGTCACATGGGCAGTCCATCCAATGCCCGAACATCCTTGGACTTTCTTTGTGGCAGAACACGAAGGAGATTTTTTTGCTATATTCCTTGAACCTGATGAAAGTCCCACAGTATATAAATTGGACTGTACCAAGAAAGTTTGGTCGAAGAGGAAAACCTTAGGAGGGATCACTATTTGTGGTAGTTATTTGTCTTCCCTTTGTCGGACAAATCTGGGAAAAATGAGAGAAAAAGTTTATTTTCCAAAGGTCTATTATGGAAAGAACTGTGTTTCATACTCTTTTGATGATGGCAGATTCCATCCAAAAAATAAGGTTTTCAACTGGGAACACGAAGCACTTTATGAAAACGTTTGGATGGAACCGCCGGAAAACCCTCCGATTTTTCATTAAGGTAAAACTTATTATTTAGCGCTTATGATATGTTTATCTTTTAAGTACCTTAACATTTTTATTCACAGTTGCTTGTTATTTCTGGTTGCTGTTTTGAGATCGATCACAATTTAATCATTGGCTGTTCTTTTACGCAGCAAGTTGTCTCTGGTGTAGCTGACTTGATTTGTGGCAGTTTATATTTTTTCGTTTTCACCGTATGATCAGTGTAAAACTACAGGGGCTATATACATTAGTTTGATGTACACGTGTGGTTCATTTCAAGTTCTTTTTCATCTTCTGGTCTGTAATCGTATGAACATTGAGCCGATCAAAAAAAAAAAAAAAAGAGCGAACATTGATGGTACTGTATTGATCCTCACATTGGGAAATTAGTATACTGTATGCGGATATTTACTCTCGTTGTCGTTGCTTTGCTCGTATCTTGTCACAACCATTGATGTCTTTGCTTTACTTTTGAGATTATATCGATTTCATGTCATGCATAAAACGATATGTGAATAGTTCTGATTTTATAAATTGAAGATTTTTCTTTGTTTTAGGTACTGTTTTAGGATTTTAAGTGATTCACATAAAGGTTTAAATTTTGCACAATCAATTGGTCATTTGAATCGGCAGTGAGGGGATGTATGTTTACAAAAGAACTGGAAGAAATATATTTAGGGTCGTGTGTGAAGTTTTGTTGATTGCTGAAAATATTGTATGTGTATAAACCCTTGTAGATATTGAGATATTTGTGGTGTCATAGCTACGAGGAATGTTTAAATTTATTCATCAAAAAAGAAACAAGGAATGATTAAATTCCTTTCTATGCTGCACGGACTTTATTCGAAAGTGCGCGTATAGTTCAATAAAAAAATAAGTATAAACAAAGCTGATCGAGGTTGAAATTTTGGTTTTCGCAATAAGAATAGGCGATTTAATTGAAGAAAAAGACTCATACGCACTTATAGTGTAAGAAAATCAACTTTTCATTTAACCAATTCCACAGAACTCGCAAATCTTTTTAGAAGTGTTTTTCCTCAAAGCATCAAATGCGTTTCCATTATGGCTCTACAAAAACGAAACATAAACATGCTTCTCAGTTCTCACATCCAAATTTTACCAATTTTCTGAAACATATCCGAATAACATTGATGTGCATTTATTTATAGCGTAGAAAAGTCGACTTTTTTCCGTATAAAGAGTTGACAAACTTACAAATCATTCCACATGTGTTCTTTTCAAAAATATCATCATGTTTCCAAATCCAACCATAAACGTAACAGTATTTCTCACATCCAAATTCTAAGAATTTTCTACAAGATCTCGAAACATTATAAAACGTGTATCTAGTATTTAGCCTTAAAAAGATATAACGTGGGGGTTTTATTGTAACTTAGTTAAAAATACAAGGGTATTTTTGTTAATTTATCTATAATAGTTTCCTTTTTCTTTTTTTCTTCGCCCCCTTCACCTGCTTCAACGAGCAACAATGGCGTCTACTCTGAAACTCGCGTTTTCACTCATTCTCCTCATCTCAATTTTCACCATCTCATCTTCAATCGACATGTCAATAATCAGCTACGATCACGAGCACATTGTGTACTCTACCCGGTCCAATGACGAAGTGAAATCGCTGTACGAATCGTGGTTAATCACTCACGGCAAATCGTACAACGCCATTGACGAGAAGGACATTCGATTCGAGATCTTCAAAGATAATTTGAGATACATCGACGAGCATAACTCGGTCGATCGGTCTTATAAGCTAGGTTTGAACCGATTCGCCGATTTGACGAACGAAGAGTACAGATCTATGTTCGTCGGCCGGAGAATTGACAGAAAAACGAAAAAGATGAGCCGAAGAGCGAGTAATCGATACGCGTTTGACTTGAGAGATGAGCTGCCGGAGGCCGTTGACTGGAGGGAGAAAGGAGCTGTTGCTCCGGTCAAAGATCAGGGGAAATGTGGTGAGCCTATTTGTTGATGAACATCAATAGTTTATGTAGCGGCTTGGTGTTGAGTTTTCAGCTGCATTTTGGTTTTAATCTGCTGAGTAAGCTGTGATTCAGTTGATTTTTGATGTTTATGTTGAAATGAGATCATAGAGTATTTTATGCAATTGGGAAGAATCATTAGAAAGCTGCAAAATGATGTGAAAAGTATTTGGTGATATTTGATGATTCGACTATTAATTTTCATTTTTGGCTGATCATTTGATTGGATATATGGAAGATTTCTTTTGTTTGAGCTGTAGTTCCAAGTTATTTCAGTCGAGAAATTGATGATTAATTGGATTGTGGATTTAAGATATACTGTTCGTATTTTACTAGCTTGAGCTTGGTTCGCGAAAACTACCAGTAATTGCTCATTCAATAGTTCGTTTTAATTTTTGGATATCTATCCATGGATTTATATGCGAATTACCACGGAGTTTGTAATGTTCTCTTGGAAATATTGAACTAGTGTTAGGATTCTGGACATCATATCGTTGACTTTGTGTTTTCTGGCTAGTTGATAATATATATTGGACTCTTTCTCGAGTTTTAATAACTCGTAGGAGCTGAGGAACAGACCTTACAATATCCATGTATTAATGCATGAACCTTTAATTTCTAATTAAGGGAGTAGCTGGGCTTTCGCAACGGTTGGTGCTGTAGAAGGTATAAATCAGATTGTAACTGGAGATATGATAGTCTTGTCAGAGCAAGAGCTTTGTGATTGCGATAGGTCATACAATGCCGGCTGTGATGGCGGTCTCATGTATTTTGCCTATCTGTTCATCATTGGTAACGGTGGCATTGACACAGAGGAAGACTACCCTTACAGAGCTCGTGATGGCACTTGTGACCAGTATCGGGTACGAGTCCAAATTGGGATCATCTTTGTTGATTGTTAATTTTACATTTCCATTTTATCTCCAGTTTTCTTTGCTGTTCATTAGCTTTTTAGTTATTAGTTTAGTGGCTTAGGAAACTGTCTTTAATCTTACCAGAAAAGTTCCAAGGTCGTCTCCATTGATCAATTTGCGGATGTTCCTGAAGATGAACTGTCATTGAAGAAAGCAGTGGCAAGCCAACCTGTCAGTGTTGCGATTGAAGCCGGGGGCAGAGATTTCCAGCACTACCAGTCGGTAAGATCATCTATCTTTCCCCTTTTTGCCTGAAAAATACCATATTTTGATTACCTGTTTAGAGGATCAGCTGATTGGGGAATAGTAACTTTTGTACATTACCACAACAAATGTCAAAAAAATTGAAACAATAGAACTAATTCAAAATCTTAGAGTTGTTCTTAACATTTTGCATATTTTCTGTTAGTTAATATGGATCAAAGTTTCTAAATATCTTCGTGGACCATATGTAAACATTTTTATTTTCAACTCAATAAATCCGAAACTTAAATACTTTTCATGTTCGTTGCACCAACCATTTTTATTTTTATGATGTTGCCGAAATTCAAAGGTTTATAATATTTTGTAGGTTGAAATTCATGCAGTTAATGTTTTAAATTAACTTAATAGAGTGATAATACAGCTTTCTGATGGTACTTTGTTTCGGTATAAAATAGTATTTTCTTTCAGTATAATTTTCTTTCTAGTCTAGGCGTTTGTGTATTTCTTTTCCATTAATCATGAGATTAAAGTAATCCCAAGCTGCTAAATCATCTATTTTTCTTGCATATTTGATGCCATACTCGCACGTTTTTAGGGTGTCTTTACTGGAACCTGTGGAGCAAACTTGGACTATGCGGCTGTAGCCGTTGGATACGGTACAGAAAACGGTACAGATTACTGGATCGTTAGAAATTCATGGGGTCCTAAATGGGGAGACAACGGATACATCAAGCTCCACCGTAACATCGCCGATACCACACTAGGAAAATGTGGGATAGCCGTGTTAGCCTCTTATCCTATCAAGACAGGACAGAACCCACCTAATCCCAGCCCTTCTCCTCCAACCCTGGGTAAAAGCTCCATTGTCGGTTAGAATGAAAGCTTGAATGTTTGATATGTTTCTAAATCACAACAAATCATTACATATTTAATGTTGTTATATTCTTTTCTTTTGAAATTGATTGGAGAATGATTTCCTCCACTAATTATGTAATTGGTTGTACTTATATGACCCTCTGAAAGTCATTCTCTTAGTGTAAAAATAAAGTGAATTATCATCTTGGACCTTTGTTTGTGGATGTAAGCTAGATGGCCGAATCAAGTACTTTCTTTTTTAACTTTGTCATTCATTCTCTCTTCAGTTACCTTTCATACATAAAATTTAGCATCGTCTTTGATGTTGCTACACGAGCACGTGAGCAACCACGTGCTGCTGCATTTTGGCGTTCGGAAAGTATTGGTTTGGCTGGGGATGCTGCCAATTGTAGTCAGCGACACTTGCTTGATGGTAACTATGCAATTTGATCATAGGGATAATTACATCTAGATTCCTTTTATCTATTAACATTGGATTTTCGTTCTTGTTCTGAAAAGTACAATCTGTTTTGATCTTCCTGGTATTCTTTTTCTCCACAGAGTAGGATAATCGAATGGGCATAAAAGCTTTGAGACGAAGACATGCTTAGCCGAAGTGGTCTATTATGCATGGTGTAGCAGTGATAAGGATCCTCTTGTTTAAATACTACTGGATTGATGACTCCGGAGAGGACATCGTGCATTGAAGATGGAATCAGAGATCATTGTTCTTTACGAACCCAGTAAGTTTGTCGATGGACGATCGGATTGTAGAGCTTTTATTTTGCTTGATAAGTTATTTAGAGGCTTTGTTCACCATGAACAGATCTCTTGCATCCTTGTATATAATTATTGTTTTTCTCACTCATTTGCAGTCTAAGAAAAGTTGTAAAGTTTCACTTCTGTCTTTCTTGTTATAAAAGGGATTTTGTACTGCACTTTCAAGGTATATATATCTACCCCTTGCATCTACGTGGATGTTTTATTTCCAGCTTTAATGAAGTTCTACAGTTAGGATCAATACAATTGCTAATAGTTTTTGTTGCCAAAGCAACTTGAGAGAGTATTTTCTTGGAAAGTAAATCTAACATTTACTGGAAAGATCATTGTAAATTCTCAATTTTCATAATGTGAGAAGATGAAAGTAATAATTCATTAAACTGAGTAATAAGATACTATCTAAGAGATTAGCGTAGATGTATAATTAATCAAATTAGGATAAGTAGATATAGTTTTAATAAGTTAATGTAATCAAATTAGGAGAAGCAGATATAAACTCTAAACCTAAAAACTTAACTCTAGGAAAATTAATATAAGCTCTAATAAAAATATCTTAATATTAGCTGTAATTGTCGCGTAGAAATTTATAATAACAAAACGAACACGTCTCTACTTCTACCCAATCAGATTATTCCACGTCACCTTCTCCTTCACCACTCCTTAAAATACCTAGGAGTTGTAAGATTTATGGAAAACTATAAATAGCCCACTTATATGGAACTTTATTCATCGCAAGACTCATCAGAAAATAGTAGAGAAAATTCTGGCTTAGCAGCGCTCCCAGACGTAGTCTTTTGGCGAACTAGGTTAACAAATTCCGTGTCTTTTTTATCGCTTTTCGTGTATATGTATCTTAATAACCTGATTACTGTATAACAATGAGCGGAGATATACCTGACCAGATTGTGGACCAAAGCACACGTGCGGACACGTGGTTAAGGCTCCAAAGAGGAAGATGTTATTTGGTGCAGCAGTCGTGTGATGAGGTAAAAAGAGTAATTGATTAATCGCCTTATTTAGGAGCTGTATGAGCTGTAATTAAGTATTTTGATGATGTCTATGTTGGGATTACGTCATAAATAAATATTTATGCCAATTGCATGCATTTTTACGATTCGAATGTTACTTTTATCTTTTATGTTTGAATGCTTGGTAAATTGGGCAGAACATATTTTTCGAAGCAATTTAAGTTTAAAATTAGTGGTTCTCAATATTTTTGTCCAAGCAAAAGCTAACTAATTCACTAATTCACTAACTCAGAGGATGGGTGAGGAACGCATACAGGAGAAATCAAAGAAGAACACACTTACACAAGAAAAGAGAGATGCAATGAGTCAAAAAAGAGTCATAGATTGCTAACGCTTGTTGTGATTGAGCGGAATGTTTTCATTTAGACTTTTAAGTTTCATTTGCTTCGTATTAACTTTAGAACACACTTACACAAGAAAAGAGAGATGCAATGAGTCAAAAAAGAGTCATAGATTGCTAACGCTTGTTGTGATTGAGCGGAATGTTTTCATTTAGACTTTTAAGTTTCATTTGCTTCGTATTAACTTTATTGTCTTTTCTTCTCTCATTCCATGCTCTAAACTGCTTTTATTAGATCGAGAGTTTCAATAGATTATAGCATTGTGTTTAAACCACGGATTAAAGTTCCTTTTCTTTTTCTCGAAAAGTACCGAATATTTTTCGTTTTTGACTTAATAGAAACGAAACATATAAGTATTTTTTACGTCTATTATTTAACAATTTTTACGAATTTTTAGATACATGTCAAAAGAATGTCGAAACATTGCAAAGAGTTTCTAATATTTAGCTTACCGAAACATACCGTCGATATGAAACTTTGATCCATGGTTTTTATATACACGCTGATTGAATTGAGAGGCATTCTTACATTATTTTTATTGTTAATGTTAAGACATATTTGTGGATATTCTTTTACATATTAAAATTTAGAATATCTAAAATATCAATTGGTGATTTTGGCTTGACACATATATGTGGATGAAAGTTTAGATTTTGACATATATTTAAAAACAAAAAACAATATAGTGAAAGAAGGAAAATAATAACACGATATCATGTATAGAATTCCCATGAATATGAAAGTATTCTGAAATCCAAAACGGACAACTTTATGCCAACTCATTATTTGCCAAAAAATGCAAAGGGGTTAACCTTCGAAAATATTTGATTCATTTCACCATTTTAAATAGGAAGTATTTGTTAAGGTTTGTTAGGTAAATAGATCAAAATTGGCTTCTCAGTTACAGAAAAACAGAATAAAAATAATAAATCTCAGCATTAAAGTATTTCAAGATAATTTACGAGTGTTTTACAAAGTTTTGCTCATTTAATAAAAATTCAAGGGGGGAGCCTTGGGATTTTGATACTGTATAAAATTCATTTGTTTTACAAATATTTTGCTATGGTTTGTCAACAGATATATAATGCATAGAATTCACATGAATATGAAAGTATTCTGAAATTCAAGACTGACAATTTTATGCCAACTCATTATTTGCCAAAAAATGCAAAGGGGTTAGCCTTTGAAAATATTTGATTCATTTCACCTTTTTAAATTTGAAGTATTTGCTATGGTTTGTTAGGTAAATAGATAAAAATTGGCTTCTCTGTCGTAGAAGAATAGAATAAAAATAGTATTCTCTCAATATTAAAGTATTTCATGGTAATTTACGAGTGTTTTTCAATATTTTGTTCATTTAAAATAAATTCAAGGGGGAGCATTGGGATTTTGACACTGTATAAAATTCATTTGTTTTTCAAATATTTTGTTATGGTTTGTCAAACGATATATCATGCATAGATCTCCCATGAATATGAAAATATTCTGAAATCCAAACTGACAACTTTTATGCCAACTCATTATTTGCCAAAAAATGCAAATGGGTTAGCCTTTGAAAATATTTGATTCATTTCACCTTTTTAAATTTGAAATATTTGCTATGGTTTGTTAGGTAAATAGATCAAAATTGGCTTCTCTGTCGTAGAAGATTAGAATAAAAATAGTATTCTCCCAGTATTAAAGTATTTCATGGTAATTTACGAATGTTTTTCAATGTTTTGTTCATTTAAAAAAATTCCAAGGGGGGAGCCTTGGGATTTTGACACTGTATAAAATTCATTTATTTTTCAAATATTTTGCTATGGTTTGTCAACCGATATATCATGCATATAACTCCACATGAATATGAAAGTATTCAAAAATCCAAAAACGAACAATTTTATGCCAACTCATTATTTGCCAAAAAAAATGTAAAAGGGTTAGCCTTTGAAAATATTTTGATTCATTTCACCTTTTTAAAATTGAAGTATTTGCTATAGTTTGTTAGGTAAATAGATCAAAATTGGCTTCTCTGTCGTAGAAGAATAGAATAAAAATTGTATTCTCTCAGTATTAAAGTATTTCATAGTAATTTACGATTGTTTTTCAATATTTGGTCATTTAAAAAAAAATCAAGGGGAGAGCCTTGGAATTTTGACACTGTATAAAATTCATTTGTTTTTCAAATATTTTCCTATGGTTTGTCAACTGATATATAATGCATAGAATTCCCATGAATATGAAAGTATTTTGAAATCCAAAACGGAAAATTTTATGCCAACTCATTATTTGCCAAAAAATGCAAAGGGGTTAACCTTTGAAAATATTTGATTTATTTCACCATTTTAAATAGGAAGTAATTGTTATGGTTTGTTAGGTAAATAGATCAAAATTGGCTTCTCAGTTACAGAAAAACAGAATAAAAATAGTATATCTCAATATTAAAGTATTTCATGATAATTTACGAGTGTTTTGCAATGTTTTGTTCATTTAATAAAAATTCAAGGGGGGAGCCTTGGGACTTTGACACTATATAAAATTCATTTGTTTTTCAAATACTTTGCTATGGTTTGTCAACAAATATATAATGCATAGAATTCCCATGAATATGAAAGTATTCTGAAATTGAAGACGGACAATTTTATGCCAACTCATTATTTGCCAAAAAATGCAAAGGGGTTAGCCTTTGAAAATATTTGATTCATTTCACCTTTTTAAATCTGAAGTATTTGCTATGGTTTGTTAGGTAAATAGATCAAAATTGGCTTCTCTGTCGTAGAAGAATAGAATAAAAATAGTATTCTCTCAGTATTAAAGTATTTCATGGTAATTTACGAGTGTTTTTCAACATTTTGTTCATTTAAAATAAACTCATGGGGGGAGCCTTGGGGTTTTGACACTATATAAAATTTATTTGTTTTTCAATTATTTTGCTATGGTTTGTCAACCGATATATAATGCATGGAATTCCATGAATACGAAAACGAACAATTTTATGCCAACTCATTATTTGCCAAAAATTGCAAAGGGGTTAGCCTTTGAAAATATTTGATTCATTTAACCTTTTTAAATTTGAAGTATTTGTTATGGTTTGTTAGATAAATAGATCAAAATCGGCTTCTCTGTCGTAGAACAATAGAATAAAAATAATATTCTCTCAGTATTAAAGTATTTCATGGTAATTTACGAGTGTTTTTCAATGTTTTGTTCATTTAAAAATAAAATAAAGGGGGGAGTCTTGGGATTTTGACACTTTATAAAATTCATTTGTTTTTCAAATATTTTTCTATGGTTTGTCAACCGCATATATAATGCATAGAATACTCATGAATATGAAAGTATTCTTAAATGCAAAACGGATACATTTATGCTAACTCATTATTTGCCAAAAAAATGTAAAGGGGTTAGCCTATGAGAATATTTGATTCATTTCACCATTTTAAATTTTAAGTATTTGTTACGGTTTGTTAGGTAAATAGACCAAAATTGGCTTCTCTGTCCTAGAAGAAGAGAATAAAAATAGTATTCTCTTAGTATTAAAGTACTTCATGGTAATTTACGAGTGTTTTTCAATGTATTGTTCATTTTAAAAAAAAAAATCAAGGGGGGAGCCTTGGAATTTTGACACTGTATAAAATTCATTTGATTTTCAAATATTTTGCTATAGTTTGTCAACCGATATATCGTGCATAGAATTCCCATGAACATGAAAGTATTCTGAAATCCAAAGCTGAAAATTTTATGCCAACTCATTATTTGCCAAAAAATGCAAAGGGGTTAGCCTTTGAAAATATTTGATTCATTTCACAATTTTAAATAGGAAGTATTTGTTAAGGTTTGTTAGTTAAATAGATCAAAATTGGATTCTCAGGTATAGAAAAATAGAATAAAAATAGTATAACTCATTATTAAAGTATTTCATGGTAATTTACGAGTGTTTTTCAATGTTTTGTTCATTTAAAAAAAAAATCTAAAGGGGGAGCCTTGGGATTTTGACGCTGTATAAAATTCATTTGTTTTTCAATTATTTTGCTATGGTTTGTAAACCGATATATAATTCATGGAATTCCCATGAATATGAAAGTATTCTGAAATAAAAAACGAACAATTTTATGCCAACTCATTATTTGCCAAAAATTGCAAAGGGGTTAGCCTTTGAAAATATTTGATTCATTTCACCTTTTTAAATTTGAAGTATTTGCTATGGTTTGTTAGGTAAATAGATCAAAATTGGCTTCTCTGTCGTAGAAGAATAGAATAAAAATAGTATTCTCCCAGTATTAAAGTATTTCATGGTAATTTACGAGTGTTTTTCAATGTTTTGTTCATTTAAAAAAAATTCAAGGGGGGAGACTTGGGATTTTAACACTGTATAAAATTTCATTTGTTTTTCAAATATTTTGCTATGGTTTGTCAACCGATATATCATGCATAGAATTCCCATGAATATGAAAGTATTCTGAAATCCAAAACGGACAATTTTATGCCAACTTATTATTGGCCAAAAAATGCAAAGGGGTTAGCATTTGAAAATATTTGATTCATTTCACCATTTTAAATAGGAAGTATTTGTTATGGTTTGTTAGTAAATAGATCAAAATTGGCTTCTCGGTTATAGAAAAACAGAATAAAAATTGTATATCACACTATTAAAGTATATTCATGGTAATTTACGAGTGTTTTGCAATGTTGTGTTCATTTAAAAAACAATTCAACGGGAGAGCCTTGGGATTTTGACACTGTATAAAATTCATTTGATTTTCAAATATTTTGCTATGGTTTGTCAACCGATATATCATGCATAGAATTCCCATGAATATGAAAGTATTCTGAAATCCGAAACTGAGAATTTTATACCAACTCATTATTTGTTAAAAATAGCAAAGGAGTTAGCCTTTGAAAATATTTGATTCATTTCAACATTTTAAATTTGAAGTATTTGTTATGATTTGTTAGGTAAATAGATCAAAATTGGCTTCTCTGTTGTAGTAGAATAGAATAAAAATAGTATTCTCTCACTATTAATGTATTTCATGGTAATTTACGAGTGTTTTTCAATGTTTTGTTCATTTAAAAAAAAATCATGGGGGAGCCTAGGGATTTTGACGCTGTATAAAATTCTTTTGTTTTTCAAATATTTTACTATGGTCTGTCAACCAATATATCATGCATAAAATTCCCATGAATATGAAAGTATTCTGAAATCAAAAACGGACAATTTTATGCCAAATTATTATTTGCCAAAAAATGCAAAGGAGTTAGCATTTGAAAATATTTAATTCATTTCACCATTTTAAATAGGAAGTATTTGTTATGGTTTGTTGGGTAAATAGATCAAAATTGGCTTCTCTGTCGTAGAAGAATGGAATAAAAATAGTATTCTCCTAGTATTAAAGTATTTCATGGTAATTTACGAGTGTTTTTCAATGTTTTATACATTTAAAAAAAAATTCAAGGGGGGAGCCTTGGATTTTAACACTATATAAAATTCATTTGTTTTTCAAATATTTTGCTATGGTTTGTCAACCAATATATCATGCATAGAATTCCCATGAACATGAAAGTATTCTGAAATTCAAAACTAAAAATTTTATGCCAACTCATTATTTGCCATAAAATGCAAAGGGGTTAGCCTTTGAAAATATTTGATTCATTTCACCATTTTAAATAGGAAGTATTTGTTAACGTTTGTTAGGTAAATAGATCAAAATTGAATTCTCAGTTATAGAAAAATAGAATAAAAATAGTATATCTCAGTATTAAAGTAGTTCATGGTAATTTACGAGTATTTTTCAATGTTTTGTTCATTTAAAAAAAATTCAAGGGGGAGTCTTGGGATTTTGACACTGTATAAAATTTATTTGTTTTTCAAATATTTTGCTATAGTTTGTCAACTGATATATAATGCATAGAATTCTCATGAATATGAAAGTATTCTGAAATCCAAAACGGACAATTTTATGCCAACTCATTATTTGCC
Source organism: Misopates orontium (assembly GCA_946800315.1). NCBI lineage: Eukaryota > Viridiplantae > Streptophyta > Magnoliopsida > Lamiales > Plantaginaceae > Misopates > Misopates orontium. Next base: position 373,556 of record OX326948.1, on the reverse strand, counting down.
AAAAAATGCAAATGGGTTAGCCTTTGAAAATATTTGATTCATTTCACCATTTTAAATTTGAAGTATTTGTTACGGTTTGTTAGGTAAATAGACCATAATTGGCTTCTCTGTCCTAGAAGAAGAGAATAAAAATAGTATTATCTCAGTATTAAAGTATTTCATGGTAATTTACGAGTGCTTTTCAATGTATTGTTCATTTAAAAAAAAAAAAAATCAAGGGGGGAGCCTTGGGATTTTGACACTGTATAAAATTCATTTGTTTTTCAATTATTTTTCTATGGTTTGTCAACCGATATATAATTAATGGAATTCCCATGAATATGAAAGTATTCTGAAATCAAAAACGAACAATTTTATGCCAACTCATTATTTGCAAAAAATTGCAAAGGGGTTAGCCTTTGAAAATATTTGATTCATTTCACCTTTTTAAATTTGAAGTATTTACTATGGTTAATTAGGTAAATAGATCAAAATTGACTTCTCTATCGTAGAAGAAAAGAGTAAAAATAGTATTCTCCCAGTATTAAAGTATTTCATGGTAATTTACGAGTGTTTTTCAATGTTTTGTTCATTTAAAAAAAATTCAAGGGGGGAGACTTGGGATTTTAACACTGTATAAAATTTCATTTGTTTTTCAAATATTTTGCTATGGTTTGTCAACCGATATATCATGCATAGAATTCCCATGAATATGAAAGTATTCTGAAATCCAAAACGGACAATTTTATGCCAACTTATTATTTGCCAAAAAATGCAAAGGGGTTAGCATTTGAAAATATTTGATTCATTTCACCATTTTAAATAGGAAGTATTTGTTATAGTTTGTTAGGTATATAGATCAAAATTGGCTTCTCAGTTATAGAAAAACAGAATAAACATTGTATATCACACTATTAAAGTATTCATGGTAATTTACGAATGTTTTGCAATGTTGTGTTCATTTAAAAAAAAAATCAACGGGAGAGCCTTGGGATTTTAACACTGTATAAAATTCATTTGTTTTTGAAATATTTTCCTATGGTTTGTCAACCAATATATGATGCATAGAATTCCCATGAATATGAAAATATTCTGAAATCCGAAACTGACAATTTTATACCAACTCATTATTTGATAAAAAATGCAAAGGAGTTAGCCTTTGAAAATATTTGATTCATTTCACCATTTTAAATTTGAAGTATTTGTTATGATTTGTTAGGTAAATAGATCAAAATTGGCTTCCCTGTCGTAGTAGAATAGAATAAAAATAGTATTCTCTCACTATTAAAGTATTTCATGGTAATTTACGAGTGTTTTTCAATGTTTTGTTCATTTAAAAAAAATCATGGGGGAGCCTAGGGATTTTGACACTGTATAAAATTCATTTGTTTTTCAAATATTTTGCTATGGTCTGTCAACCGATATATCATGCATAAAATTCCCATGAATATGAAAGTATTCTGAAATCCCAAACGGACAATTTTATGCCAACTTATTATTTGCCAAAAAATGCAAAGGGGTTATCCTTTGAAAATATTTAATTCATTTCACCATTTTAAATAGGAAGTATTTGTTAAGGTTTGTTAGGTAAATAGACAATAATTGGCTTCTCTGTCCTAGAAGAAGAGAATAAAAATAGTATTCTCTCAGTATTAAAGTATTTCATGGTAATTTACGAGTGTTTTCAATGTATTGTTCATTTTATAAAAAAAAATCAAGGGGGGGAGCCTTGGTATTTTGACACTGTATAAAATTCATTTGATTTTCAAATATTTTGCTATGGTTTGTCAACTAATATATCGAGCATAGAATTCCCATGAACATGAAAGTATTCTGAAATCCAAAACTGAAAATTTTATGCCAACTTATTATTTGCCAAAAAATGCAAAGGGGTTAGCCTTTGAAAATATTTGATTCTTTTCACCATTTTAAATAGGAAGTAGTTGTTAAGGTTTGTTATGTAAATAGATCAAAATTGGATTCTCAGCTATAGAAAAATAGAAAAAAAATAGTATAACTCAGTATTAAAGTATTTCATGGTAATTTACGAGTGTTTTTCAATATTTTGTTCATTTAAAGAAAAATATAAGGGGGGAGCCTTGGGATTTTGACACTGTATAAAATTCATTTGTTTTTCAATTATTTTGTTATGGTTTGTCAACCGATATATAATGCATGGAATTCCCATCAATATGAAAGTATTTTGAAATAAAAAACGAACAATTTTATGCCAACTCATTATTTGCCAAAAATTGTAAAGGGGTTAGCCTTTGAACATATTTGATTCATTTCACATTTTTAAATTTTAAGTATTTGCTATGGTTTGTTCGGTAAATAGATAAAAATTGGCTTCTCTGTCGTAGAAGAAAAGAGTAAAAATAGTCTTCTCCCAGTATTAAATTATTTCATGGTAATTTACGAGTGTTTTTCAATGTTTTGTTCATTTAAAAAGATTTCAAGGGGGGAGCCTTGGGATTTTGACACAGTATAAAATTTCATTTGTTTTTCAAATATTTTGCTATGGATTGTCAACCGATATATCATGCATAGATTTCCTATGAATATGAAAGTATATTGAATTCAAAACGGACAATTTTATGCCAACTTATTAATTGCCAAAAAATGCAAAGGGGTTAACCTGTGAAAATATTTGATTCATTTCACCATTTAAAATTTGAAGGATTTGTTATGGTTTTTTAGGAAAATAGATCAAAATTGGCTTCTCAGTTATAGAAAAACAAAATAAAAATAGTATATCTCAGTATTAAAGTATTTCATGATAATTTACGAGTGTTTTTCAATGTTTTGTTCATATATAAAAAATTCAAGGGGGCAGCCTTGTGATTTTGACACTGTATAAAATTCATTTGTTTTTCAAATATTTTGCTATGATTTGTCAACCGATATATAATGCATAGAATTCCAATGAATATGAAACTATTCTGAAATCCAAAACGGATAATTTTATGCCAACTCATTATTTGCCAAAAAATGCAAAGGGTTAGCCATTGAAAATATTTGATTCATTTCACCTTTTTAAATTTGAAGTATTTGCTATGGTTTGTTAGGTAAATAGATCAAAATTGGCTTCTCTGTCGTAGAAGAATAGAATAAAAATAGTATTATCTTAATATTAAAGTATTTCATGGTAATTTACGAGTGTTTTTCAATGTTTTGTTCATTTAAAAAAAATTCAAGGGGGGAGCCTTGGGATTTTGATACTGTATAAAATTCATTTGTTTTTCAAATATTTTGCTATGGTTTGAAAACCGATATATCATGCATAGAATTCCCATTAATATGAAAGTATTCTGAAATCCAAACTGACAACTTTATGCCAATTCATTATTTGCCAAAAAATGCAAAGGGGTTAGCCTTTAAAAAATTTTAATTCATTTCACCATTTTAAATAGGAAGTATTTGTTATAGTTTGTTGGAAAAATAGATCAAAATTAGCTTCTCTGTCGTAGAAGAATGGAATAAAAATTGTATTCTCCTAGTATTAAAGTATTTCATGGTAATTTACGAGTGTTTTTCAATGTTTTGTACATTTAAAAAAAATTCAAGGGGGGAGCCTTGGATTTTGACACTGTATAAAATTCATTTGTTTTTCAAATATTTTGCTATGGTTTGTAAACCGATATATCATGCATAGAATTCCTATGAACATTAAAGTATTCTTAAATTCAAAACTAAAATTTTTATACCAACTCATTATTTGCCAAAAAATGCAAAGGGGTTAGCCTTTGAAAATATTTGATTCATTTCACCATTTTAAATAGGAAGTATTTGTTAAGGTTTGTTAGCTAAATAGATCAAAATTGGATTCTCAGTAATAGAAAAATAAAATAAAAATAGTATATCTCAGTATTAAAGTAGTTCATGGTAATTTACGAGTGTTTTTTAATGTTTTGTTCATTAAAAAAATTCTAAGGAGGAAGCCTTGGGATTTTGACACTGTATAAAATTCATTTGTTTTTCATTTATTTTGCTATGGTTTGTCAACCGATATATAATGCATGGAATTCCCATGAATATGAAAGTATTCTGAAATAAAAAACGAACAATTTTATGCCAACTCATTATTTGCCAAAAATTGCAAAGGGGTTAGCCTTTGAAAATATTTGATTCATTTCACCTTTTTAAATTTGAAGTATTTGCTATGGTTTGTTAGGTAAATAGATCAAAATTGGCTTCTCTGTCGTAGAAGAATAGAATAAAAATAAAATTCTCTCAGTATTAATGTATTTCATGGTAATTTACGAGTGTTTTTCAATGTTTTGTTCATTACAAAAAACTTCACGGGGGTAGCCTTGGAATTTTGACACTGTATAAAATTCATTTGTTTTTCAAATATTTTGCTATGGTTTGTCAACCGATATATCATGCATAGAATTCCCATGAATATGAATGTATTTCGAAATTCAAAAGTGACAATTTTATGACAACTCATTATTTGCCAAAAAATACAAAGGGGTTAGCCTTTGAAAATATTTGATTCATTTCACCATTTTAAATTTGAAATATTTGCTATGGTTTGTTATGCAAATAGATCAAAATTAGCTTCTCTGTCGTAGAAGATTAGAATAAAAATAGTAATATCTCAGTATTAAAGTATTTCATGGTAATTTACGAGTGTTTTTCAATGTTTTGTTCATTTAAACAAATTTCAACGGGGGAGCGTTGGGATTTTGATATTGTATAAAATTCATTTGTTTTTCAAATATTTTGCTATGGTTTGTCAACCGATATATCATGTATAGAACTCTCATGAATATGAAAGTATTCTGAAATCCAAAACGGACAATTTTAAGCCAATTCATTATTTGCCAAAAAATGCAAAGGGGTTAGCCTTTGAAAATATTTGATTCATTTCACCATTTAAAATTTGAAGGATTTGTTATGGTTTTTTAGGTAAATAGATCAAAATTGGCTTCTCAGTTATAGAAAAACAAAATAAAAATAGTATATCTCAGTATTAAAGTATTTCATGATAATTTACGAGTGTTTTTCAATGTTTTGTTCTTATAAAAAAAATTCAAGGGGGCAGCCTTGTGATTTTGACACTGTATATAATTCATTTGTTTTTCAAATATTTTGCTATGGTTTGTCAACCGATATATAATGCATAGAATTCAATTGAATATAAAAGTATTCTGAAATCCAAAACGAACAATTTTATGCCAACTCATTATTTTCCAAAAAATGCAAAGGGATTAACCTTTTAAAATATTTGATTCATTTCACCTTATTAAATTTGAAGTATTTTCTATGGTTTGTTAGGAAAATAGATTAAAATTGGCTTTTCTGTCGTAGAAGAATAGAGTAAAAATAGTATTCTCCCAGTATTAAAGTATTTCATGGTAATTTACGAGTGTTTTTCAATGTTTTGTTTATTTAAAAAAAAATTGAAGTGAGGAGCCTTGGGATTTTGACACTTGTATAAAATTCATTTGCTTTTCAAATATTTTGCTATGGTTTGTCAACCGACATATCATGCATAGAATTTCTATGAATATGAAAATATTCTTAAATCCAAAGTGGACAATTTTATGCAACTCATTATTTGCCAAATAATGCAAAGGGTTTAGCTTGAAATCATTTGATTCATTTCACCATTTTAAATATAAAGTACTTGTTAAGGTTTGTTAAGTAAATAGATCGAAATTGGATTCTCAGTTATAGAAAAATAGAATAAAAATAGTATATCTTAGTATTAAAGTATTTCATGGTAATTTACGAGTGTTTTTCAATGTATTGTTCATTTAAAAGAAAATCTAAGGGGGGGAGACTTGGGATTCTGTCACTGTATAAAATTCATTTGTTTTTCAATTATTTTGCTATGGTTTGTCAATCGATATATAATGCATGGAATTCCTATGAATATGAAAGTATTCTGAAATGAAAAACGGACAATTTTATGCAAACTCATTATTTTCCAAAAAATACAAAGGGTTTAGCCTTTGAAAACATTTGATTCATTTCACCATTTTAAATTTGAAGTATTTGTTATGGTTTGTTAGTTAAATAGATCAAAATTGGCTTCTCAGTTATAGAAAAACAGAATAAAAATAGTATATCTCAGTATTAAAGTATTTCAAGGTAATTTACGAGTGTTTTTCAGTGTCTTGTTCATTTAGAAAAAATTCAAGGGGAAAGCCTTGTGATTTTGACACTGTATAAAATTCATTTGTTTTTCAAATATTTTGCTATGGTTTGTCATCCGATATATAATGCATAGAATTCCCATGAATATGAAAGTATTCAGAAATCCAAAACGGACATTTTTATGCCAACTCATCATTGCCGAAAAATGCAAAGGGGTTAGCCTTTGAAAATATTTGATTCATTTCACCTTTTTAAATTTGAAGTATTTGTTATGGTTTGTTAGGTAAATAGATCAAAATTGGTTTCTCTGTCGTAGAAGAATAGAGTAAAAATAGTAATCTCCCAGTATTAAAGTATTTCATGGTAATGTACGAGTGTTTTTCAATGTTTTGTTCATTTAAAAAAAATTCAAGGGGGAGCCTTGGGATTTTGACACTGTATAAAATTCATTTGTTTTTCAAATAATTTGCTTTGGTTTGTAAACCGATATATCATGCATAGAGTTCCTATGAATATGAAAATATTATGAAATCCAAAGCGGACAATTTATGCCAACTCATTATTTGCCAAATAATGCAACGGGGTTAGCCTTTGAAAATATTTGATTCATTTCACCATTTTAAATAGGAAGTATTTGTTAAGGTTTGTTGGGTAAATAGATCAAAATTGGAATCTCATTTATAGAAAAATAGAATAAAAATAGTATATCTCAGTATTAAAGTATTTCATGGTAATTTACGAGTGTTTTTCAATGTTTTGTTCATTTAAACAAATTTCAAGGGGGGAGCCTTGGGATTTTGATATTGTATAAAATTCATTGGTTTTTCAAATATTTTTCAATGGTTTGTCAACCGATATATCATGCATAGAATTCCCATGAATATGAAAGTATTCTGAAATCCAAAACGGACAGTTTTAAGCCAACTTATTATTTGCCAAAAAATGCAAAGGGTTAGCCTTTGAAAATATTTGATTCATTTCACCTTTTTAAATTTGAAGTATTTGTTATGGTTGGTTAGGTAAATAGATCAAAATAGGATTCTCTGTCGGAGAAAAATAAAATAAATATAGTATTCTCTCATTATTAATGTATTTCATGGTAATTTACGAGTGTTTTTCAATGTTTTTTTCATTTAAAAAAAATTCAAGGGGGGAGCCTTGGGATTTTGACACTGTATATTATTCATTTGTTTTTCAACTATTTTGCTATGGTTTGTCAACCGATATATAATACATGGAATTTCCATGAATATGCAAGTATTCTAAAATGAGAAACGAACAATTTTATGCCTACTCATCATTTGCCAAAAAATTGCAAAGGGGTTAGCCTTTTAAAATGTTTGATTCATTTCACCTTTTTAAATTTGAAGTATTTGCTATGGTCTGTTAGGTAAATAGATCAAAATTGGCTTCTCTGTCGTAGAAGAAAAGAGTAAAAATGGTATTCTCCCAGTATTAAAGTATTTCATGGTAATTTACGAGTGTTTTTCAATGTTTTGTTCATTTAAAAAGAATTCAAGGGGGAAGCCTAGCGATTTTGACACTGTATAAAATTCATTTGTTTTTCAAATATTTTTCTATGGTTTGTCAACCGATATATCATGCATAGAAATCCAATGAATATGAAAGTATTCTGAAATCCAAAACGGACAATTTTATGCCAACTCATTATTTGCCAAAAAAATGCAAAGGGGTTAGCCTTTGAAAATATTTGATTCATTTCACTTTTTTAAATTTGAATTATTTGCTATAGTTTGTTAAGTAAATAAATCAAAATTGGCTTCTCTGTCGTAGAAGAATAGAATAAAAATAGTATTCTCCCGGTATTAAAGTATTTCATGGTAATTTACGAGTGTTTTTTCAATGTTTTGTTCATTTAAAAAAAAAAATCATGGGGGACCCTAGGGATTTTGACACTGTATAAAATTCATTTGTTTTTCAAATATTTTGCTATGGTTTGTCAAACGATATATCATGCATAGAACCCCCATGAATATGAAAGTATTCTGAAATCCAAAAAGGACAATTTTATGGCAACTCATTATTTGCCAAAAAATGCAAAGGGGTTAGCTTTTGAAAATATTTGATTCATTTCACTTTTTAAATTTTAAGTATTTGCTATGGTTTCTTAGGTAAATAGATCAAAATTGGCTTCTCTATCGTAGAAGAATAGACAAAAAAATAGTATTCTCCCAGTATTAAAGTATTTCATGGTAATTTACGAGTGTTTTTCAATATTTTTTTCATTTAAAAAAATTCAAGGGGGGAGCCTTGTGATTTTGAAACTGTATAAAATTTATTTGTATTTCAAATATTTTGCTATGGTTTGTTAACCGATATATCATGCGTAGAATTTAAATGAACATGAAGTATTCTGAAATCCAAAACTGACAATTTTATGCCAACTCATTAATTGCTAAAAAATGCGAAGGGGTTAACCTTTGCAAAATATTTGATTCATTTCACCATTTTAAATTTGAAGTATTTGCTATGGTTTGTTAGGTTAATAGATCAAAATTGGCTTCTTTGTCGTAGAAGAATAGAATAAAAATAGTATTCTCTCAGTATTTAAGTATTTCATGGTAATTTAGGAGTGTTTTTCAATATTTTGTTCATTTAAAAAAAAAATTGAAGGGGGGCGCCTTGGGATTATGACACTGTATAAAATTCATTTGTTTTTCAAATATTTTGCTATGGTTTGTCAATCGATATATCATGCTTAGAATTCCCATGAATATAAAACTATTCGGAAATCCAAAACTGACAATTTTATGCCAACTCATTATTTGCCAAAAAATGCAAAGGGGTTAGCCTTTGAAAATATTTAATTCATTTCACCATTTTAAATAGAAAGTATTTGTTATGGTTTGTTGGGTAAATAGATCAAAATTGGCTTCTCTGTCGTAGAAGAATGGAATAAAAATAGTATTCTCCTAATATTAAAGTATTTCATGGTAATTTACGAGTGTTTTTCAATGTTTTGTACATTTAAAATAAATTCAAAGGGGGAGCCTTGTGATTTTGAAACTGTATAAAATTCATTTGTTTTTCAAATATTTTGCTATGGTTTGTTAACCGATATATCATGCGTAGAATTCCCATGAATATGAAGTATTCTGAAATCCAAAACTGATAATTTTATGCCAACTCATTATTTGCCAAAAAAATGCAAAGGGGTTAGCCTTTGAAAATATTTGATTCATTTCACCTTTTTAAATTTGAAGTATTTGCTATGGTTGGTTAGGTAAATAGATCAAAATAGGATTCTCTGTCGTAGAATAATAGAATAAAAATAGTATTCTCTCAGTATTAAAGTATTTCATGGTAATTTACGAGTGTTTTTCAATGTTTTGTTTATTTAAAAAAAAAAAATCATGGGGAACCTAGGGATTTTGACACAGTATAAAATTCATTTGTTTTTTCAAATATTTTGCTATGGTTTGTCAACCGATATATCATGCATAGAATTCCCATGAATATGAAAGTATTCTGAAATTGAAAAACTGACAATTTTATGCCAACTCATTATTTTCCTAAAAATGCAAAGGGTTTAGCCTTTGAAAATATTTGATTCATTTCACCATTTTAAATTTTAAGTATTTGTTATGGTTTGTTAGATAAATAGATCAAAATTGGCTTCTCTCAGTAGAATAATAGAATAAAAATAGTATTCTCTCAGTATTAAACTATTTCATGTTAATTTACTAGTGTTTTTCAATGTTTTGTTCATTTAAAAAAAAAATCATGGGGGAGGCCTAGGGATTTTGACACTGTATAAAATTCATTTGTTTTTCAAATATTTTGCTATGGTTTGTCAAACAATATATCATGCGTAGAATTTCCTTGAATATGAAAGTATTTTGAAATCCAAAAGGACAATTTTATGCCAACTCATTATTTGCCAAAAAATGCAAAAGGGTTAGTTTTTGAAAATATTTGATTCATTTCACCATTTTAAATTTGAAGTATTTGTTATGATTTTTTTAGGTAAATAAGTCAAAATTGGCTTCTCGGTTATAGAAAAACAGAATAAAAATAGTATATCTCAGTATTAAAGTATTTCATGGTAATTTACCTGTCTTTTTTAATGTTTTGTTCATCTAAAAAGAAGGCAGCCTTGGGATATTGACACTGTATAACATTCATTTGTTTTTCAAATATTTTGCTATGGTTTGTCAACCGATATATCATGCATAGAATTCCCATGAATATAAAAGTATTCGGAAATCCAAACTGACAACATTATGCCAACTCATTATTTGCCAAAAAATGCAAAAGGGCTAGCCTTTGAAAATATTTGATTCATTTCACCTTTTTAAATATGAAATATTTGCTATGGTATGTTTGGTAAATAGATCAAAATTGGCTTCTCTGTCGTAGAAGATTAGAATAAAAATAGTATTCTATCAGTATTAAAGTATTTCATGGTAATTTACATGTGTTTTTCAATGTTTTGTTCATTTAAAAAAAAATCAAGGGGTGAGCCTTGGGATTTTGACACTGTATAAAATTCATTTCTCTTCAAATATTTTGCTATGGTTTGTCAACCGATATATCATGCATAGAATTCCCATGAATATGAAAGTATTCTGAAATCCAAAACCGGACAATTTTATGCCAACTCATTATTTGCCAAAAAATGCAAAAGGGTTAGCCTTTGAAAATATTTGATTCATTTCACCATTTTAAATAGGAAATATTTGTTATGGTTTGTTAGGTAAATATATCAAAATTGGCTTCTCAGTTATAGAAAAACAGAATAAAAATAGTATATCTCAGTATTAATGTATTTCAAGGTAATTTACGAGTATTTTTCAATGTTTTGTTCATTTAAAAAAAAAATCAAAGGGGGAGCCTTAGGATTTTGACACTGTATAAAATTCATTTGTTTTTCAAATATTTTGCTATGGTTTGTCAACCGATATATAATGCATAGGATTCCCATGAATATGAAAGTATTCTGAAATCCAAAACAAACAATTTTATGCCAACTCATTATTTGCCAAAAAATGCAAAGGGGTTAGCCTTTGAAAATATTTGATTCATTTCACCTTTTTAAATTTGAAGTATTTGCTATACTTTTTAGGTAAATAGATCAGAATTTACTTATATGTCGTATTATGGTTTGTTGGGTAAATAGATCAAAATTGGCTTCTCCGTCGTAGAAGAATAGAATAAAAATAGTATTTTCCCACTATTAAAGTGTTTTATGGTAATTTATGAGTGATTTTCAATGTTTTGTTTATTTAAAAAAAAAAATATTTCAAGGGGGGAGCCTTGGGATTTTGACACTGTATAAAATTCATTGGTTTTTCAAATATTTTTCTATGGTTTGTCAACCGATATATCATGCATAGAATTCCCATGAATATGAAAGTGTTCTAAAATCCAAAACGGACAATTTTATCCCAACTCATTATTTGCCAAAAAATGCAAAGGGGTTACCCTTTGAAAATATTTGATTCATTTCACCTTTTTAAAATTTAAATATTTGCTATGGTTGGTTAGGTAAATAAATCAAAATTGGCTTCTCTATCGTAGAAGAATAGAATAAAAATAGTATTCTCCCGTTATTAAAGTATTTCATGGTAATTTACGAGTGTTTTTTCAATGTTTTGTTCATTTAAAAAAAAAAATCAAGGGGGGAGCCTTTGGATTTTGACACTGTATAAAATTCATTTGTTTTTCAAATATTTTGCGATGGTTTATCAACCGATATATCATGCATAGAGCTCCCATGAATATGAAAATATTCTCAAATCCAAAACTAAAAATTTTATGCCAACTCATTACTTGCCAAAAAATGCAAATGAGTCAGCCTTTGAAAATATTTGATTCATTTCACCATTTTAAATAGGAAGTATTTGTTATGGTTTGTTAGGTAAATAGATCAAAATTGGCTTCTCAGTTATAGAAAAAATGAATAAAAATAGTATATCTCAGTATTAAAGTATTTCATGGTAATTTACGAGTGTTTTTCAATGTATTGTTCATTTAAAAGAAATTGAAGGGAGGAGCCTTGGGATTTTTATACTGTATAAAATTCATTTGTTTTTTAAATATTTTGGTATGGTTTGTCAACCGATATATCATGCATAGAATTTCCCATGAATATGAAAGTATTCTGAAATCCAAAACGGACAATTTTAAGCCAACTCATTATTTGCCAAAAAATGCAAAGGGGTTAGCCTTTGAAAATATTTGATTCATTTCACCTTTTTAAATTTGAAGTATTTGTTATGGTTGGTTAGGTAAATAGATCAAAATGGGATTCTCTGTCGTAGAAGAATAAAATAAATATAGTATTCTCTTAGTATTAATGTATTTCATGGTAATTTACGAGTGTTTTTCAATGTTTTGTTCATTTAAAAAAAATCAAGGGGGGAGCCTTGGGATTTTGACACTTTATAAAATTCATTTGTTTTTCAAATATTTGCTATGGTTTGTCAACCGATATATCATGTATAGAATTCCCATGAATATGAAACTATTATGAAATCCAAAACTGACAATTTTATGCCAACTCATTTATTGCCAATAAATGCAAAGGGGTTAGCCTTTGAAAATATTTAATTCATTTCACCATTTTAAACAGGAAGTATTTGATATGGTTTGTTGGGTAAATAGATCAAAATTGGCTTCTCTGTCGTAGAAGAATAGAGTAAAAATAGTATTCTCCCAGTATTAAAGTATTTTATGGTGATTTACGAGTATTTTTCAATGTTTTTTTCATTTAAAAAAGAATCAAGAGGGGAGCCTTGGGATTTTGACACTGTATAAAATTCATTTGTTTTTCAAATATTTTGCGATGGTTTGTCAACCGATATATCATGCATAGAATTCCCATGAATAGTAAATTATTCTAAAATCCAAAACTCACAATTTTATGCCAACTAATTATTTGCCAAAATATGCAAAGGGGTTAGCCTTTGAAAATATTTGATTCATTTCACCATTTTAAATAGGAAGTATTTGTTATGGTTTGTTAGGTAAATAGATAAAAATTGGCTTCTCAATTATAGAAAAATTGAATAAAAATAGTATATCTCAGTATTAAAGTATTTTATGGTAATTTACGAGTGTTTTTCTATGTTTTGTTCATTTAAAAAAAATTCAAGGGGGGGAGCCTTGGGATTTTGACACTGTATAAAATTCATTTGTTTTTCAAATATTTTGCGATGGTTTGTCAACCGATATATCATGCATAGAACTCCCATGAATATGAAAATATTCTAAAATCCAAAACTGAAAATTTTATGCCAACTTATTATTTGCCAAAAAATGCAAAGGGGTCAGCCTTTGAAAATATCTGATTCATTTCACCATTTTAAATAGGAAGTATTTGTTATGGTTTGTTAGGTAAATAGATCAAAATTGGTTTCTCAGTTATAGAAAGTTGTTGCCTGCATTTTTGATAGAGTTTCATATGAATTTCTATACTTTTAAAAAGTTAGATATGAATCTTTGTAAAGCCGTAACATATTAATGATCACAAATGTAAATAATATGCAGTTCTTTTTATTTTGTAATGAAACATGGATATCAAGTGCTCAACTTTACACATTTGATATATTTTATTTTAGATACATATTTTTATTTAATTTACATACATAAAACAGTAGCCCGATGAAAAAACTTCCTGATTCCGCCCCTGCTTACGTCACATTTCTCACGTTGTCAATAATAATATATCAAAAAGTCAATATAACCATCCAAACAATCGCACCAAATTAACTTTAAAGAAGTGTAGGTGTAACCAGTAACTTTCAAACTAAATGCATTAATTTCATTTACTCCTTCACCACTCCCCTATATAAATCACAACACTAAACTCATTTTCTCACTCACATTCACCTTCTTCTTCAACAAATCAAAACAACAATGGTGAAACTTGCTTTCTCTCTCATCCTCCTCCTCTCTCTTCTCACTCTCTCCTCCGCAGTCGACTCGCCAATAGACGCCTACAACCGCAACCACAATTATGACCCCTTCCAATCAAATGAAGAGGTCAAAGCGTTGTTCGAAGATTGGCTCGTCAAGTACGGAAAAGAGTATAATGCCCTTGACCAGAGGGATAAGCGATTCGAGATCTTCAAAAAGAATCTGAGATACATCGTCGACTTTAACTCTGGTAAACATTCTTATTGGCTCGGTATAAATCAGTTCGCCGCTCTGATACCGGGACACGGGCCAATTGTGGACCGGAGAGCACGTGGTATGCATGTGGTTAAGGCTACAGAGACGAGTGATTAAATTAATCGCTTTACTAAGTAGCTGTAGGAGTTGTGTTGCATCAATATATAGTTGCATTTTGATGCTGTTTTGTGTTGGAATATGGCGTCATAAATGTTTTATGTAATTTGACTGGAACTTGGAATTAATAGAAAATACTGCAAAAAGAGATGTATTGCAGATAATAATTTTATTATCGGACATTTTTATTATTTTTTTTCCAAACAATTAAATGGGTGAAGAATGAATAGGCGGGAAATTTGAAAGATGAACAAAAAGGAAAGGCGTGTAATGAGAAGGTATATATAGATTACTTTCACCAAATGCATCTAAGTTCAAATTAGTCCAACCATTAAATTTGCTCTCCCAACAACAATATGAGTAGTAATATAGTAGGTTATTATGCCTTTAAGTATATCATCAACAACAATGGCATCGACAAGAAGATAAGATTGCACATATTGAGCTCGTGTTGGCCATTGTGACCAATATGTGGTAGTCCTATCGAGCTATGTTACAATCTCTCCTTTTCGGCAACAAGACTTGTTAGTGCTAAAAGTATTTTGGACCATGACAATAGAGAAGTCTTTGAAGGGATTCTAATTAACAAATATTTTTAAATCCTCCATGATTAGGACTTATACGAAGTTTATTTTTTAGATTGCTGATGATATTGTCAGAGCTCAAAATTATAGATAGTGAAACACAATAAAGCCGACTTAATACATAGAGGGTGGGTGATGTTGACACATAGAGTCACACAAAAAGTGAAAGATTCGTGATAAATTCACATGAAGGTTCAAGTCAGAAACATACGCTGGTATGCATCAATATCAATTTTTGTTCTTTTTGGTAGGAAAAGGTTTTACACAAAGTAAATTCATTTAGATTCCATTCGCGGACATTACTTACATGGATATGTTAAAAGTAACAAAATATTTGTATTTTGAACTTTGTGTAAACGAAATCCAAAAGTATTTATTGTAACAATAATCATTTTTATTATGTTTTCAAAAACATGTCGAAAAGCTTTAAAATTAAGAATTCTTTTAATATTCAGTGTATCAAAACATATAACGAATTCAAAACTATGAATCACAAATACATGTTTAATCTTACCCCAAATACTTGCTTGGAGCTCATAGTTTGAAACTTTGAATTAACTTGTAATTCATAATTTGATACTATAAAAGATAGAATTATATTTGTAAAATAATACGCGTTTAACTTCACCCGATCACATTCTCCCACGTCACAAGTCCATTCGCTTTCTTCTTCACCACTCAGTCTCCACTCTCCTCCCATAAATTGCAGCACTAAACAATTTAATTTTTCACACATTCACCTTGTTCAACAAAACAACAATGGCGTCTCATTTGCACCGTACTATCATTCTCTCTCATCCTCCTCCTCTCTCTCTTCCCAATCTCCCGCAATCGACATGTTGATAGTCACCTACAACCACGACCACAACATTGACCCGTTCTGATTCAATGAAGAGGTCAAATCGTTGTTTGGAAATTGGCTAGACAAATCCGAAGAGGAATGTGACACGATTGATCAGAGAAAGAAGCAATTCGAGATTTTTAAGAAGAATATGAGAGAGATCGACGAGATTAACTCCTCTAGTAAACACTCTTATCGGTGCCGGGTATAACCGGTTCACCATCTGACCGATGAAGAGGTAAACCAGTCCACAGGTTGTTTCATACCTGACCGGATTGTGGACCGGTATATAGAACGCTCTTTGTTTTTAATCACCTTATTTAGCAGCTGTATTAGCTATGAATCAGTTTATTTTCAGGTTATTTATGTTGGAACAACTGTCAAAAATATACTCTATGTAATATGTTGGATTTACTAGAATATGTTTATGTTTGAATTATGGATTAAAGTTTCGTTTCTAACATGTTTTGATTGCTAAATCTTAGAAAACTTTTACTATGGTTCGAGACTTCTCGAAACATTAATACAAATTGTGCTTGAAACGGAAAATGTAATACTTTTATTTAAATTTTGGTGTTTTGTCATTGTCTAATAAGTTAAGTGGAACTTGCTATTTGTTCTTGGAAGGTTTGAACTTGTGTTAGGATTCTTACATGGCTAAGTTTGGTAAGCTGATGGAAGTAATATAAATTACGAGAGATTATTAGGTGCAGCGGTTGTACGATGAGGTGGTATAGCAAGTCGGTTATTAGTGTAAATGCATGGTTGGGATGAAGTGTGGAGAAGTTAATGCCCTATTATTTAGGAATTATGTTTAATCTCCACCACAGGTTGTACCACGTCATCATACATCGGCTGCACCTAATAATTTTTCATAAAGTACTACTGAAATAAAAATGGAAGTATATGGCCCATTAGTAAATTATTGACATTTTCTTTTATGTGAGATTAAGATATTTGTAACTCATTATTATGATTATGTTGCCATAAGTAACTGCTCGTTACGAACCCCAAGGTGATAATAATAGAGCAACTATATTGCACAGATACTTTAAAAAATCACACGATATATATGATACTTATCAATGCCCCTCCAATATTCCTTGGTACATATCGGATCCGCCATGTGGTGTATCTTGTAATTAAAATAACAAAAAGCTAGGGATACCCGTGGATTACCTATCAACAAGGTATCCAACCATTTCGACACAGCATCAACCCCTATTAAATTTTAAAATTTAGTAACATAAAATTATAATAGCAAAGAAAATAAAAAATAGGGGATTTGAAATCCCTCTATATTAGATATAATTCTCTTAATTTAGGTCGAGAGATCTCTTTTCACCTTTAAATAAATTTGATATTCACTTATTCTTCTTTAATGTTCCTTTATATTAATTAAGAGTCATACGTAAGATTTATTTTCATTTAAATTTTAAATACAATGTTAAAATAGTATTCATGTCTATTCTAATTATATGGTGCACATAAATTCGTTATATTTGTACATTATAATTATTATAATTATATAAATAAACATATGTATCCGTATATATATGTATCCCCATATATCCGTATCGTAGCGTATCCGTGTCCTCATATACGTATCTTTGCAACATAGAAGAGCACAAATATCAAACCAATGTTCAAGTGAGGAACATACATATCAATCATGGCTTTTTTCTCTTTGGTAGGAAAATGTTTTACACAAATATCAAACCAATGTTCAACTCAGTCAACGCATATGCCAATATTAACTTTTTAAATTTTTACTCGAAGTACTAAAAACAGCAAAATTATTACTTTATATATCATTATGCTATGTGATACTTTTTTTTTTAGAAAAAAATTATTAATCGTATCCGAAGCTTTCTAAGTACGTTCTTATTTTCGTTTGCACTAATTATTCACTTTATTGGAGTTATATATATTTCTCTTTTGGCGCGACTTTTCTACAATAAAATTATAAACTGCGTCTACTCCCCAAATCTCAAATCCCTAAATCTGAATTCCCCCAAATTGGAGAAAATGGAGAACTATCAAAATTCACCTTCACCGCGGCCATGGCAATCGTATCACACTGTTTATACAAATGCTAAAGCAGGTAATTTTTCTCGATAAATTTTGTTTTTTTTTTTTTGTTTTTTTTTGTGAAACGTCACTGTTCAATTCGTTGCTCTGTAATTCGATGAAGTTTATTTGTTTGTTTTGATTTAGGGATGGAAGGTGTGGACAAAGAGAAAGTGCAGCGGATAGTTTACGAAATGAGTAAAGGTTCCAAGTATTTCGAAAACGAGGAGAGAAAAGAAGCTTACATGAAGCAGAAAATCGATAAAATGAGAGAGCAGTATGCGAAGCTTGGACCGGGCGATATCGCGCATTATCAGCAGGTGATTTGAATCGAGAAAAAATTAAAATCGAATATCGAGCTGTGTTGCGCAAATCACCTGATTTTGAGTTTTCCTTTAATGTTCTGTAATGTTTGCCGATGCGTGAATAGTGATCTTTTGGATATGGAACTGTGTATATGTTTATTCGGGTTAGCTTGAAGTACTGACACTACTAAAAGTCGGATCTTATAAGGATTGTTGGGATTGCTAAAGGTGGATGTTGTATAGTTAGGTTGGAACACGGTTATTTTTAGTGGTGAGAGTGTTATGTCGGGACAGGGAGGAAGTAGAAATTTAAACATGAGAGTGGCCCCATTTATTCATCTTTGGTTGGCTCTTATATATAACTTATTTGCAGATTGCTGATAAAAGGATCATAGATTTAGAAGCCACACGCGATTTGTCTAGGATATGGTTGCATGTGGATATGGATGCTTTTTATGCAGCTGCCGAAACATTGTGCAATCCTTCTTTAGAGGGCAAGCCAATGGCTGTTGGTGGCTTGTCTATGATCTCAACCGCTAATTACGAGGTTGGTGCGACTGATGACGAGTTTCAAAACTTTCATTTGACATATACATTGTGATGGAGTTCCGCGAGTTATCTTATTTATAGCTATTGCCTTTTGACGAGGAATAGATTTTCTTTACAGGCACGGAAATTTGGGGTTAGAGCTGCAATGCCTGGTTTTATTGCACGTAAATTGTGTCCTCAACTGATTTTGGTTCCAGTAGATTTCAAGAAATACACTTATTATAGTGACCTAACTAGGAAAGGTTTGTAGCTGTGGTCTTCTCTTGAGTTCCATCTGATATATTACTGATAATACTTTCTAAAATCTGAACCTTCTTATGCATATATTTAAGTTTTCCAGAAATATGATCCCAACTTCATAGCTGCAAGTTTGGATGAGGCGTACCTTGACATCACAAACTTATGCAGTGAGCGGGGTATGACAGGTGGAGAAGTATGTTGCAACATTATTAATGATGTTATCATATTTCATCCAATCACTTGTGTCATCATTTATTTTAAAGTGGATTTATGCTTGCAACTTTCTTATCTTATTTAGAATCTTTTTCTCCATTGATTCTGGTGTCTGTGCTTCCTGAAGGTGGCTGAAGAGCTCAGAGAAGGTGTTTGCAAGGAGACTGGACTGACATGTAGTGCAGGAGTAGCACCAAATCGCCTGCTTGCTAAGGTCTTGCTTCGATGACCCTTCAGACGTATTCTATGTTTAGTAGTAAAGTTAGACATGTTCTTCCATCAAATGTATATATTTGAGGTTAGAATGCACATAGGAACATTTGATGCTTTGGGTGCTCTTCTGGTAAACAAAAGGATGTTTATTACATCTTGAACGAGTGAATTTACCGGGTTCACTGTATTTTTAGACTGGGGAACTGTTAAAGTTCAGATCTTTCTCTGAATTTTGTTTTAAGGAGAAATATAAATTTTAATTGTGTAGTATGAAAAGCTACAACAGGTGAGATTCTAAAGGGATGTAGAATCGTTGTGATTCACTGGGCCTAGCTCACTTTTAATGGTAAACCCTTTTACCTTGTCTGGTTGCAAAGTTATAAAAGAAGAAAAGAGAACCAGGGGAAGGTCTTGCTTATGGAGATCACTAATGAAGCTGGTAACAAGCACACTTTTAAGTACAGCAAACTTTCATTTATGTCCTTTTATCCTTTTCGAAGATTAGTTTCGGTTAATCACTTGAGGACTTTAGAAAATGCTTTACTTCACTGTTAACTAAACACAAATGATCTGATCATATGCCATTCACTTAATTATTGAATAGTTTATGCATGAGAAATTGTTATTGTCTAATTTTAGATTCTATGAATTATATTCAATAAACCTTCCATTTGTGCAGGTTTGTTCAGATATTAACAAGCCAAATGGCCAGTTTGTGTTACCAAATGAGCATATGGCTGTCATGACATTTATATCTTCACTTCCTATAAGGAAGGTACTTATTGGTGCCTTTTGATACTTATATAGGTTTTTACCGATTTATTATATAAATGAACTCATTCAAATTTTCAAAATTCTATGAGCTTATATTGGAGAGCTCTTGTAGATTGGGGGCATTGGTAAGGTCACTGAAAGTGTTCTAAAAGAAGTGTTTGGAATTGCGACTTGTGAGGATATGCTGCAAAAGAGTAGTTTCATCTGTGCATTATTTTCCCGTACCTCAGCAGGTTTGTGCATTAATAACTCTCCCCATTTCTTGTAATCTTTACTCTAGTCTGAGATAGGATGTTAATTGGAAATATGTATTACATCAGTCGAACTTCGTGTTATGTTGGAATCCATTGATATAATGGGTCTTGAAAACCCTTCTCCTCTTCTTTCTGCAGACTTTTTCTTGTCTGTAGGTCTCGGCCTCGGTGGGACAGATGCGCCTCAAGTGACCATGAGAAAAAGCATTAGTTGTGAGCGAACGTTTTCATCCACTGATGATGAGGCATCCCTTTACCAAAAATTAGGTAACTTGTTAGCCCAATTAACACACTCATCCAGGAAACAAATAGTAATCTGACTGAATTGGAAACTATCCAGTATCTGTTACGCAAGTACAAGAATGATATCGTGTTGTTGCTCGTGTATTTTGTTCCTTTGTTGATCCAGTTATCTGGTATCTCTTTCATAGTGGTTATGTGGTGTAATTTTATTTACATTGGTCTTCCTTATGTCCGAGTTTTATATGGTACATCTTTTAGTTTCCATATGTGTATACTTCTATATTTGCTTTATCTCGAACTTTAAGCATCACAATTTTATTGAAACAATGCTCAGCATGAAGGTTTTTATGTACCACGCCCATAACTTTTATTGGATCGCCCAATGTGTGAAAATTTGTGAACTCTTGCTGCGTGTTCTGCAACCACCGTATACGACCTGCACTTTTGTGGTAAAGATTACCTGGTAACATGAGTTAGATGCATAAAAGTCATTAGGTAACATATCTGATGCTGGAATTGTTCAATTCTGGAATGCTGTACAAACTGCCTAGCTATCAACTTGGTAATGCTTAACTTCTTGGTAATGACTTACATAACACTACATATTTTCTAAGGGGGAAGCTCATCCAAGTTGCTTCTTACCTGGGCTTTTGCATTACATTACTGCACAGGCCTTGGGCACCCTAGTGAACAGTATAGAGAATTTGTTTCAAAAATGAAATATTAATTCTACAAATTTTGTTTTAGGCGAACTTGCAGAAAATCTGTCTGTGGACATGAAGAAAGAAGGCCTTTGTGGAAAAACATTGACGTTGAAGTTGAAAACATCATGTTTCGAGGTTATACTTAATATATTAGTGCAATATTGGGCATATGGACACACTTTGTAGAGAATATGTGGTTCATGTTCTCTCTCTCTTTAGATACTTTTCAGTCTTTCCTCAAACTGATTTTTGGAGGGAGAGATTGATGGTTACTAATCCTTAAATCTGGACATTCCAGGTCCGAACTCGGGCAGTGACGTTGCCGATTTATATTAGCTCAAGTGAGGATATTCTGAGACATGCTATGAAGCTGCTGAAGGCTGAACTCCCAGTATCTCTCAGACTGATGGGTATGACTGCTAGTTTCTCTTTGTCTTCTTGAATTTGCACAAGGTTTTCAATATAAGATCTATTATAAAGTTCCTACAACTAATTATGAACTTGTGCACCTGTGTGACTACTCGATAGGTTTGCTAGTATGATTTGTGTTATTCCTCTTGATTTTATATTGCTAGTCCGTTGGGGTGCCGTGGTGTTAGTTACATCAACATTATGAACATTTATATGCTATACAAAAACAGGAGTGTGTGACAGTAGTGTGATGCTGATATCTTGAAATAAGGTTCATACCTCTTTGTTGAAAAAGAAATATTTATTAAATCACAAAAATGTGACGCACCTTTTATGGTTACTTTTTGTTAGTGTAGCATTATCTGATCATACGAGATGTTAATTGGCTATTTCTTATTATATTGCAATTTATATTACTGGAAAGTTTAATTATTTGGTAATGTATAGCCAATGTTTTTCATTTGAAAATCCTCAATTTTTGAATGGTAGCAACTCCAGTTTACCTTTAACATAACTCTGCGTACAGGACAGACCTTCTTTCGATCTGTTTGAATGACTACCATTCTAACATTTATCGTTTTCAACTTTCAGGATTGCGAATGTCACAATTCAGTGAGGGAAGAAAAGGTGCTGCAACTGACCCCAAACAAAAAACACTTCGTAACTTCATAGTTTCAGAAGATGCTTCAGGAAGGACGCCAGGAGTTGAAAGGCTTTTAACCTCCAATGTTGATGATGATACTCTTTGTACTGACAGTGAAACTGGGTTCTCCGCCGATATGCAAGGGACATTTGATTTAATTGATTCAGCACAAGCTCATCAAATACCAGATATTTATCATGTCTACTCCGCTCATGGTGATAGCTGTTCAGAAACCGTCAGCGATTTTGTTCCTCAAGTTAATTTGAAAGATAAAGTATGCATGCTTGTTTTCGTTTGAGCCTTCGGAACATTGATGCTTAGAAGCTTTCTTATTTATTATTATGGGCGAGAATTACAGTTAGGTTTTGTCTGGAGAAACTTCCACTACTATTTAAATAATTACAAAATTACATTCTTCTACACCCAACTGACTCTAGTTTAAACTCTTTTCTGTTAGGTTGATAATGATGATACAGTAATGGGTGCCACAACACTTTTCTCGGTTGAAGCTGCAGAATTAGTGGAAAGAGAACTGTCTCCTGTGCAATACGAGGCAAGCAGGGTGGATCGGCAGAACAGGGTAAATAGCTGCAGTAATGAAGAGTCGGAAGAATCCGTGTTTTGGTTGGACGATTACCGATGCTCAGTATGTGGGATTGAAATGCCTCCCAGCTTTGTGGAGGAAAGAAGTGAACATTTTGATTTCCATTTTGCTGAAAAACTGCAGGAGGAGGAGTCGAGCACCAGTCAGAGAATTCTCAATCCTAAGCAACGGTAATGCATCTAATCGTGATAGCTTTGCCTCAACTTTTCAGCGCACACATTTACACACAAGAAGTGTTTAGAACCTTAAGATCTTTGTACTTGTTCCAGGTTTATCCAGAAGGACAAAATGGGCCGTAGTCGCCAGACAAAGAAATTGAAAGGATCTCCATCGAAGGGCAAACACATTCCAATCGACGTGTTCTTCACGAAGACAAGTCAAAATTTTTGATGTTGTAATTTTAAATCTCTAATCAGTGTATATATCACCAATAAATAATCAGTATTACCAAATGAGCTCCAACCCGGCTGTGCATTGCAAACAGTAAGTTATACATCAATCTTAATAGTGAAAAACTTGTAAAAGCAGTTGTTGAATGAATGTTAAAATATTTCTATATTTCGTTGGCATATGGTTATGGACCTATGGTGAACTATTTTGTAATTTAGATTTGATACTATAAAAGATACTCGAGCACAATGCTCCTACACGTAGGTGCCAGTAAAATGCTTATTGATATTTAATTTTCAGATTACATGAATTAATTGACGCACGTATTATTTATTTTATGCATATAGTAACAGTTGGAATCTCCACAATGAAATTTCAGTTATTGCTTAATAAGTCATAATGACATAGAATAAGGACAAATTTGTTATATGCAACCATTAAATAAATGACGTGGTGCAACCAATGATCAAAGATAAAATATTTCTCAAATCATATAACTTTAACATTCCATAACGTCATTCCAACGGTAAAACTATATCAATAACCGAATTGTCATTCCAACGGTAAAACTATATCAATAACCGAATTGTGTACGCTACCATATAGTAACCACTATTATACGAATTTATTATCTATTTCATATATATATATATATATATATATATATATATATATATATATATGAATTAGATCATGAAATGATGCATATATTATCTTCTTCTTTTTTTTTTTTAATTATGTAGCCGATAAAGTCGCTTGTATCGATGAAGAAATGAGAAAGTCGCTCTTTCATCATAATAAATATAAATAAGAAACCAACGGCAGTACAAAACCAGACTACTACTCACTGCACATCGATTCGACGTCGTTTAGCTAAGCAACAACAACAGCAGCCGCCACGTGTCCGCCGCCGTTGACTCCGGCCTTCTGGTACCTCTGAGCATCCTTTACTCGTTCAAATTGATGTGTATTAGCAAGATGTAGATTCGAACTGTTTATCGAATCGAATTTGAATTAATTTATAAGTTTGGGGCTTATTTTCATCTGTGCATCAGATTGAGGATTTGTAGTTGCTTATTCTCGATCGTGTTTCGATTTGTTAATTCATTAGTCTCCATATTCTTAATTTTTTAGCTTAGTGTTTTTTTGTTCTTAATTATTGATGAAGTTTTTAAGTATCTGATGAGATGCATTATTGTGTTTGAATTTGTACTTTATTTCGAACTGAGCATCATCTCTGTTGTACTTCGTTGTTTCTGATTTTGAACAAGTTTATTAGCTAGGGAGTCTTAGGTGGATCAGATTTTGTGCGGAGTTAGAGCTTATTTAAATTGTATCATTTGTCAGCCATATGGTAGATTTGTGTCCTATGAGGAACTCGATTCGAGTTTCGATTTTTCCAATGTTATTTTTTTCGCGTATTTAACAGCTCTGAAATGCTAAATCATCCATTTCTTGCCTAATATGTACGTTTTGCATCTAAGGATCCTATCGTTACTGTTTGTTCCGACATTCTTTGAATATGTATGACCAACTTTCAGTTTTCTCTCAAGTCTTTTTGGAGGGTTTGTAATTCAGTTTCTATTGTTAGGTGTCGTTGAGTACTTAAGCTGCTGGATAGAGTGGACTTTGCTTGAAGTATGAGTTCGGAACCTCCTGATTCAACAAGTCAGCGAGATATCAAGGCTGCGGATGTGATTTCAACTCCTGTGGAATCTACACAAGATAATCCTGAGCGTGAGGGCACCTCGAAATTCTCTGCTTCTGGCATCTCCTCATGGGCCAAAAATCTTAAGATACCCCAGCCATTTGTTAAATCTCCCGATGAAGCACCATCTGGAAATCCAGAGAAATCCACTTTTACAAGGTTCACTAGTGGGTTAGGATTGCGATTGTCTCCCAGATCTTCTCAGCCAGAAGAAAATCCTGATGTGGCCTCACCAACTGCACAACCAGGTTTTATCGGAACCATTACAAAAGGAATAGTTGACTCCTCAAAGAGTGCGGTGAAGGCTGTGCAGGTCAAAGCACGCCACGTGGTATCTCAAAATAAACGAAGATATCAGGTAATTTTCTTTTTTGTTATTGGTTTTTTAATTACCGTAAATGGGTCGTTTTAAATGTTTTTCTGCATCATTCCTTCTATTAATCAATAGATCTGCAACTTCAAAATGTTCTTTTTTTTGGGTTGTTGATTCACTCCGTTCGTTTGTAGAAGAAGAAACAAAGTAAGGTGTCTTTAACATGCATGATGTATGGCTGAAAACTTTGCATCGTTATGTTTGGTCTATGGAACTGACAATATTTGTTTTCTTATAGGAAGGAGGATTTGATTTAGATATGACTTACATCACAGAGAATATTATTGCCATGGGCTTCCCTGCTGGTGATATGAGCTCGGGTTTCTTTGGCTATGTTGAGGTAGAGAATCCATTTTTCTGAACTTCTTCAGACAGTAATAATGTTGATTAATGCTAATTTTCAACTGAATGAGGTTTGTGATACAGGGTTTCTACAGAAATCATATGGAGGAAGTAATCAGATTCTTTGAAACTTATCACAAGGTAATTGCTTAACCACAGTCTCACTGCACATATCTCATTACTTTTGTGTCAAACTATTGTGCATCATAGTTCATTTTATGTCCACGTCTTTTACTTTTCAACCAAGACGGTTACTTATTTAATTTGGGTTGGTTCTTATTGTGCAGGGAAAGTACAAAGTATACAACCTATGTTCTGAAAGATTGTATGATGCATCTTTGCTCGAGGGAAAGGTAGGCATCCCTATTTACTTTATTGGTTTTGAGTTAGCTAAATTGTCTGGCTCTACTTTTTATGTCTGTGCACATTTGAGAGGTGGTGGTGGGAGCATCTGGGGTACACAGCCCCCTGCTCTCACATTGCATGTGGGCCCCACACCCATGGGGCCCATATGCATGTGAGAGCAGTCTGTGGTGCCTCATGAGGCACCCCAGACGCTCCGGTGGTGGTGGTGTTTTAGTTTTCCTTGGTTATTTGTGCTTGTTCTGTCCTGGAACTTGCAGCTGGTGCTATGCTTGTCTTTATTGCATGGCATGACTTGAGTTTTAAATGTTCTAATACCTTTAGTATCAAATCCTGGCGACAGCAGTTCAGTTGTTCAGTCTTCCCCCTTTTTTCCAACAAAGGCAATAGGGTCCTTAATCTCACAATCTTCCTTTTCAATATTCATGCTGTTCTATAAACGTGTATATACTACTCAGGGGAGACCATGAGAGAGTTGTATTGCTGAAAGATTGCCCATTCTCATCGCTTTTTGTGATAACTTTGTCATAGGCTCATAGAATTACCTAAAAGACGATATGTAATTAGTGTCAATGTGTCATTTTATTGGAGTGAGGCTTTCTTTTGATTGAATGGGAATATATATACTCAATTTTGGCTGGTTATTTTGTAAAACTTCTTCGAGGTCAAGGGCTTCATATTTAGGTTCATCGATGTTATATATCCCTAGATGTTTTTTCGACTCCTACAAATGTGATGATATGAAACACATGCAACAATATGAAGTTTAATATAAACAGAACTTCTTGTTGTAAGGTTCCCTTTTGGGGGAGAAAAATTGTTGTGGTTAAATTTGGTATAATTAGGTTACAAAACTTGGAAGGATTTGGGTCATTTGTAAACTTTGGCTAAATTGATGCCAGCAAATAGGTATCTGAAAGTTATATTTCTTTTCTGTTCCTGCAGGTGGCCACTTTTCCTTTCGATGATCATAATTGCCCTCCTATTCAGCTCATCATTTCGTTTTGCCAAAGTGCATATTCGTGGTTAAAGGAAGATATTGAAAATGTTGTGGTGGTGCACTGCAAAGCGGGAATGGCTCGGACAGGGTTGATGATCTCTAGCCTTCTTCTCTATCTTAAGGTAAAGTTGCTCTTGACTTCTTTCTGATGGTCCATATGTGGTTGCCACACCAAAAGTTTGAAGATTACTTTTCTTGTTATACATAATCTAACTGTTTCTTTGTTGCTAATTTTTAGTTCTTCCCCACTGCTGAGGAATCAATTGATTATTACAATCAAAAAAGATGTATTGATGGGAAAGGGCTTGTTTTGCCTAGTCAAATTGTGAGTCCAAAAACTTCATATTTGTCTTTGACTATTTATTGATAAGTTGTTTTACAACATCTGATACTAGTCTTTTTCTTGTAGAGATATGTCAAGTATTTTGAACGCATTTTGGCATACTTCAATGGGGAAAACCAGCCTGGTCGTAGGTATGTACTATGCAGGATTTTATTTTCTATGGATTTTAGCTTCACAGTCCAATAAAATTGATCTTTACGTAAAGCTATCTATAGGATGAGATGATTGGTAGTGAAGGATGTATCTGGCCCCCATATATTTATATTTTGTAAATCAATATTGTTGATGTCAACTAAGTTATGTTAATGCAGGTGCATGCTTAGAGGCTTTCGGCTGCATAGATGCCCATATTGGGTCAGGCCGTCCATCACAGTCTCTGATCATAATGGTAACCTCTCTCTATCTATTTTTCCCATTCCTTGGAGTGTTTTCACTTAGTTTTGCTTCATTTGATTTTGTACAGCAGTTTGACTACATTTTATGTGTCTTTAAGCAACTTTCTCTGGACATTTATGCCTTATACTATACAGGTGTGCTCTTTTCGACAAAAAAGCATCCAAGAACTAAGGATTTGTCGGTATGTCATCCTTCTCCAATCAGCATCCTCTGATGAACTTATAATTAAGTAGATACTAATCGTGCTTAAGAAGATCCATGACTTAACGGCATTGGGAACAGGTTGTTAGCCCATTGTGTGATCATTTATGCTGATCCTTGAATGCACTTTTGACTTTCAATGCCATAAATGGACATACATGCTGTTTTAAAATATTGCAAAAGTACAGAATTTTCTTGCCATGTTTTACATGTGAGTTTTGATCATTTAATTTCTTTGAAGGTCTATGCATCTTTGTTATAGATGCACATACCTTAATTGATAGAATAATTTGATTATTTATAACTAAGTTATTAAGCAACCATTACTGAAATATGCTTTCAGGTACAGCTATCAGTCCATTATAGGCTTTCTTTTTGGAGTTAGATTGAAATTTTATGGCTTGTCCGCTGTTTTTCGCAGCCTGAAGAATATTGGTTTAGCGCACCCAAGAAAGGAATAATGGTATTTGCACTTCCTGGTGAGCCAGGCCTAACAGAATTAGCTGGGGATTTCAAAATCCATTTTCATGATCGTCAGGGAGACTTCTATTGGTATGAGAAATCAATGGCATTTTATTTTCTTAAGTAGATTAACGTGTCTCCTACCTTTGGAAGAGTCGGAGAGATTTTAATTGTGCATTTGAAATATTTTGGTTTTCTTGATTGCCAGCTGGTTGAACACGACGATGATTGAAAACCGTAAAGTTCTAAACACTAGTGATCTCGATGGTTTCGACAAGGTAAACGTCACAATTTATGTAAATTCAAGTATCATAGTGCTAATAAACTCTTTTTTATTTTTTCTTTGGTATATCATTCCACTGTACACTTTTCTTAGTAACTATGCAATATATTTGATGTTTCCACTTGTATGCAGAGAAAACTACCATCCCCCGGCTTCCAAGTTGAAGTTGTACTCGTGGATTATGATAGTGCTACAGTTTCTGCAAGACCTCCCTCGGAAACGACTGCTAGTGAATCAGCTGTAAATTCAGGTGCAAATACTGCTTCAGGACCCACTCCTCCAGTCGAAGAGGCTGCAACTGTAAAGGAACCAACAAAGGACAAGGACGATGAGTTCTCCGACAGTGAAGCTGACGAAACTGGATCTTCAAAATCCAAGCAAACTGATGCACCTCCCCAAGATAGTGGAACCGTGACTGTAAAAGACGTTAAATCTGACAAGAACAATGATTCAAGTCAAATTGCAGATCTAACCCGTAAGACAGAGCAAACCTCTTTAGGAACTTCGGCTTCTGTGCATACTGAGCCAAAGAAGGAGGTTCCAGCATCGAGCACAGTGGGGGAGGTAAGTCAGTTTAAGGCTATGGCTGCTGATGCTTCGGTTTTTTCATTTGGAGATGATGAAGATGATGAAAGCGAGTAAGATGGTACGTGGGGGAGTTGGAGTGTACATATATGCTTGAGTTTGATTTTTATTCATTCTGTACTGTTTATGGTCTGTTCTGTTTGAGTATGCATAATTTATTTCTTTCAGTTTGATATTATTCAAGAAATGTACTATTATAATTTACTTTCAAATATATTATAACAACTTTGAGATTACGATGTGGTTTACAAGCAGTGGTGTCAGTAGTGGTGAAGCAATGAGGTTGAAGGACTTGGACCTTTGGAGTACATGGTAATTGTTTGTGTTGCCCATGTGAATATGTGATGGATTGACACCTAGTAATAATGACTCTTTCGGTGTTCCACTAACCAACTTTAGTTGTTATGGTTCTTCTTTTCCTCTATGAGTGGTTGAAACATGGGAGCTAATTTGTTCTTTGGTGAAACAATGCTAAACGGTTGTTTGGGGAAATACTTGCATAGATCAAGGTCTACTATAGATCCTACGGCCACAATTTACTTATGTATTAAAACATGTAGCTTCAGCTATTACATGTACATAATATTAGAACTTCATGATGATGTGACGCAATCATAACCACGTGGTCTGTGGACGAGGTTTCTGGAAGTATTATCTTGGTTGGTTGGTGAAGTAAGATGGACAACCAGGCATGATAGTCGATTCTTGTAGGAAATTAGAATAGTACTTAACGTTTATGGCACAGATGTTTAGCTAAGTGGTTGTTAGTCTATGTCAGTTATTTATGGAAAAGTTTGTAGTAACTGAGTCTACTTGTTTAACATGTTTGAATACTCATCTAGTAATCCTATGGTTTGGGAAGTGGGGGAGAAATGATTGTGGCTTTGAAATTTGATACGATCTTGGTGTTGTGCTGTGCTGCTGTATAAAGAGTTCGCTTTTTGATTGAAATTCTAGGACTCAAAGAGTAGATGTTGGCCACTAAGGATCTTTTTTCCTAGAATCATGCAACAACTGTTAATGTCTTAATGCTGTTGGTGTTTGTTGGTTGTCTAATGATTAAATCTGGGTATTGGCTATTACAATGTCTTTTTTGAGCATTCTGAACTATATTGCACAGATATTTCGAAAAATTGCTCCCTGGCGTATGATGTATCTGATATTCCTCTTAGCTATGAATTGCGCTTTTAGATTCTATTAATGCACTGTAGACAACTTTTTAGTACTATAGATTAAATTGTTTGTATTAATGCTTAATATAAATATTAATGTTAGGATGGAGTTTTGTATTCATGTTGTATCATATACATCATTTTCAATAAAAAAAAGTTGTCTTATCGCACCGTACCGAATTGTTTTCGTGCAACTTAGATTAGAAACTTTCGAAAGGGTATTTCTTTCTCTTTCTTAGTAAGTGTCGAGCTCTTCCAAGGATCAAAGTTTCGATTTCGAAGCATGTGTTGGTTAGCATTGACAACTTTTTGCAAAACTCAAGAGTAATTTTCGAGATGTTTTCTGTACATTTGTGAAATAGTTATTACTTATTACAGTGAGCTTAAAAATCTCCGAGTTTCGTCTGCACAGAGTCGGAAATGTTTTGATATATTTTTTACGAAAACGGTTAGAAATTTTGGTCTATGAATCCTTGTGTCCGAACCCAGTATCTTGATGGCCAAACAAGGCTTAAAACTTCAGAACGCAAGTTTAAGTTTTTATCCACTGGTAAGCTGCTAGTGCTCAATTAGGGTAGACAAGATGGCTCCCTATTAATGACTTTTCTTAAGGCGAAAGTAGAAAGAAACGGTAGCTAACAAGTTTAGCATTGGCAGAAGGCTAGAGCAAGAGTCCATGCTGCAATCTGTAGTCTACTTGCTCAATATGCTTTAGTAATAAATGTACACATGTGGCTTTTAATTTGCATCTTGCATTTATGATTTCTTACATGAATACCTAAAAGTGTAAAGCAGCTACAGAAGTACGATATAACTTTTTTAAAAGAAAGAGGGTAAAACTATTATGAAACTTAAAATATACCTCTGCCAAGACTTTAGTAGTTAATAAGCGTGAGTGTCTATGGTTAAAATATCATAAGGATTCAATGTGGTTAGAATTAAATGGCCCTCTCAATTATTTTATGAGGCATTATCATTTTGAAAATGTAACAAACACGTACACTTGCTAAATAAATCACTTGAACTCTGTACAAAGTAAAATATTATCAACTAACGCGTTTCATTATGCGCTTTAATATTACTACGGACGAAGTAATAGAGATAATAACAATTTACAAAATTTCGACTGCATTTTCAAGTTTTTGATAATTACATAATATCAATCTGCATAATTACATAATATCAATCTGATTCTAATCATGTAACTTCGATTAGGATCATAATTGCACTTCTTCACAATCCAGACGCCTACGCAAATTGGATTTGTGCAACGCTACACGTATCCATCACTTGCACAACGTTATTGTAACTGGGATGTGAGGAAGTAGTAGAATCACTTCACTTTAATAACAACTGATATGACGTCGAAAGGACTTAGTCTCAAATATCATTTACTACGATGTAAGAGTCAAACATCATATAAATCCAACGTCAATACATCATTCAGTATAGATTGCAATCAATCAAGTTCCACAATTTACAACTAGATCATAACAACTACTCTAATACAATTCGACATAACTTTTGCATTTGTTTTGCCTTTTTCAGTTTTAAATAAAGCCCTCTTATACGGTGATAATTGTGATCTAACCCTTGAGAAAATACACCACCAATCAATTTTCTTTTTATACAGTTGTGGTATTTGCAAAATCTTTTGGTGCAGTGTCTCTTAATGTTGCTTCCATAATAGGTAGTTTTCGCGGGTCCCTGCTTGGTCTGTGTGCCGTTACATTTCTCCCCGCCAAAACAAAAATAAAAATAAAACAGTTTTGCGTAAATATTGCAAAACCCAAAAAATCCAAAGAAAAAATGAATAAATATTATTACCATGACTGTATGCATAAAGAAAGGACAAGCGTGACAACCCTCTCTGATAAAATCTCCTCCTTTATCTCTCTCTCTCTTTGTTTTTGAGAACAGAGTCCCCATTCAGATTCAGAGAGAGAAAATACAAACTTCAGAGAGAGAGAGAGAAAAAATGGGCATTATTATTACTTCACTTTTCTCTTCTTTTCTTGTATAATGAACAGAGAACTGAGACCCCTTCTTCTCAGAAGAGGATGACAACAGAGCAAAATGCACAAGTTTCCATTTTTGAACAAGACTCCCTTTACTGTGATGAAGAAGAAGAAAAATGGGGTGAAGAAATAATTCAACAAGAAGAACATGAAAACAAATCCCTTTTCCCTATACTGTTATTAGAGCAAGATTTGTTCTGGGATGATGAAGAACTCAAATCCCTTTTCGCTAAAGAAAAGGAAACTTGTTTCGAAAAACAGAGCAAAACAGAGCATTTTCTGTCTTTAGCAAGAACAGAGGCAGTTGAGTGGATGCTGAAAATCAATGCTCATTATGGATTCTCAGCGTTGACTGCCATTCTTGCGGTCAACTATCTTGACAGGTTTGTTTGCAGTTTGAGTTTTAAGAAAGAAAAGCCGTGGATGATGCAGCTTGCAGCTGTTACTTGCCTCTCTTTAGCTGCTAAAGTTGAAGAAACTCATGTTCCTCTGCTCTTGGACCTTCAAGTATGTAACTTTATTACATTTTCAGATCTTATTGTTGAAGGGTTATGTTGATATTTTATGTTTTATAACTTTTGTTTGGTTATGACTTATGATGATGAATAGGTGGAGAGTGCAGAGTATGTTTTTGAGGCGAAAACTATTCAAAGAATGGAGCTTTTGGTGCTCTCATCACTGAAATGGAGGATGAATCCAGTGACACCACTTTCATTCCTTGATCATATAATCAGGAGGCTTGGATTGAAGGATTATGGTCATTGGGACTTTCTTCAAAGATGTGAAAATCTACTCCTATCTGTTGTCTCTGGTTAGTGTGTGTGTGTATGCAGTGTTACTACAGTTGGTTCTTGATATTCATTGATCAAAAAAGATTAGATCTTTAAAGGATTCTGTTATGTGTTTGTTTTGTAGATTCAAGATTTGTGCAATATCTGCCATCTGTATTGGCTACTGCTATAATGCTTCATGTGATTCATCAAGTTGAGCCTTGCAATGCTGTTGACTATGAAAACCAGCTTCTTATTGTACTCAAAATCAACAAGGTTGGTTTTCTTTTATTTGTCATTTTGTGCACAAACGCCCCTGGAGTATGGAATAATTGCAAGGATGTGGGAAACTATGCAAACAACCCCCTATGATTTGGGAGATCTCTTAAATATTGCTGATTGTACATTTATGTCCATCATTTATTCTATACAATAAATTAAGTAAACCAAAATTACTAAAATGTTTATTCTCCAAATAAAGAAAGGAACATCAAAGACAGGGTATTTTCAAAGATTTTAGTAAACAAAATTTGCCCATAATTATTTTTTTGTTAGGATTAATAAACGCCAATAGATATACACTACAAGGGTGTTTGTGTAATTCTATAAACATGGGGACATCCTTGTATTTAGACCATAAATTGGGGGTGTTTGTGTAATTCTTGATATTATTTAATATTTTTACTACAAATAGAGAACCCTATAAATTCTTGTGACATTGCCAGCTCTAAAAGATTTTTGTTTTGTTTGATTTAAAACAGGAGGACTTGGATGATTGTTATGAGCTTATTGCAGATATAATTTCAAACAGTACTGGATTTTATGGCAAAAACAAGCGCAAATATTGCCATCATGATTCATCTGCATTATTCAGTTCTGAGAGCTCAAATGATTCATGGGGAGTTGAATCTTGCGTCTCTTCTTGCTCTTCATCACCACATCAGCCAATCTACAAGAAAATCAGAGTTCAAGAACAGCAAATGAAGTTGCCTTCAATGAGCAGAGTTTATCTTTAGAACTTATTTATGAAATTAATTAGTATTATTAATTATTATGCATTTTCGATGTTTAAGTTAAAATGCCCTTTTGCTCAACAACTCTTTCAATTATGCACAAGAAAAATATGGTAGTAGCAGAGTGGCAATTTAATTACTGCTTTTTATATATATATATATATATATATATATATATATAATGGACATATTTTTAGCACTTTAATATTATGTGTTTCCATTTTCAGCTCTAAAGACCCGTTGTTATTACTAAATGGCAGTGGTTTTTTGTTCAAAAATAATTGTTGTTATTAGGGTTTGACCTCGAGAGATGAGCTCTTTTTCTTCTTTTACTGATTTTTGCTTTAGTTGGTGTCAGGTTCGGACATGACAGAAATCTTATTATTAATTATTCAGAAAAGATAAAATAGAAATCTTATTGAAACTTCATTTTCTCGACCTAACAACAGAACCCCTAATAAATGTGCCTCAGGAGATTTGTCCACTAGTTTTTGACCTATTTGTATAATATTATTTAAATAGGACGTGACTTTTTTTTTGTATATATTAGTTATATTATTTAATATTACTCCCATCCACAAGCAAAATAGTATCGATATGCAACGCATGCATGCGTGCATGGCATGCATGCATGCATGCAGCACGCACGCATGAATATGTTGTGCAATTACGAGTACTCATTACATATCTAATTAATTGTTCATGCATGTGGACGTTCCAGGTGTTATATATAATGATTTATATCTTTGTTCTAATCATCATTTATTTCTTAGACATCTTAATTGTCCTAGAAGATATGGGCAAAGTTTAATCTGCTTCATCTCTACGTTTTCCTAATAGAAGATACTACAAAAGTAAGTTATTAGTCTCTTCAAGGAAATTGTCATGTCCTATAAGAGTTATATATCGAGTATAATGACTTTTTTTGGGCATAAATCTTTGTGTATAAACAATATAGGTCATAAATTATTGAAATGTTGTATTATTATCTAAAAAAACTCAAGTTTGTAGAGAGGAATGACAATTATTCATATGTATTCTCAAGCATGCTACCTCATATACATGTTTTAAGTTTTTCATTCTGCATGTATGATATGTGGAATTTTTTGATAAGTGGGTGGCGATGGGATATAACACAAAACTTAGTCTTTTTGTATGTGCTGCAGGAGAGATTCCATGCTGGCGAGATATCGAGATATTAGGGTGATCTTCATGCCCCGCAACGATTGTATTGATTGCAATGTCATCTAAAACCTTTTCGTGAAATTTGTTACAAGTTCATATATTATCCACTCGAATTTCACGGAAAGATCTTTTGTGCTAAATAGAGTGTGATCACCCTCTGTTTCACTACTATATTTATACCTTATTGAATAAAAAATAAAAATCTAAATTGTAACCATCTACCATATACATTAGAATTTCACCTGTATATATCCACAAAATTATAAGTTCAAAGAGTATGCACGATCTTAATGGGGAAGAAAAACTGTTCTTCACGATATTTGAAAGGTGCTAATATTATATCATTCATTCTTCTTTTTTATTTGGTCAATGCCATGAGTGAATCGGCATGTGGATTTATGGGAGACAAAATGATCGTAGAGTGATTGATTTACAAAGATTCAACATGAAGCAAACCCCCCTTTTTAACTGTCTCTTACTAAATTATTACCTTTTTCATGTGAGTGGAATTGCGTTAATATGCAATCCACGATACAATATGATGATCAGGTAGTTACAGTAACAATATCATAGATCGCCATCAATAACTGATATTAATTCTTTGTTGAAACTTAAGTGCTGCTCTCTTAATTACATCAAAACCATATTAAGGCCCGTGATGATTAAGGTCGATTTCAATTTTTTTAAATTGCCGTACGTAGTTTTCATATGACCCTTACATATCTATAAATGCCTATCATATGGAGACATGACTATTTTTCCAATAAGAAATGCTAATCAATATATTTTGTTTCGTGTAAGCTCTTCTCGAGCTAAAAACATAGTCTGTAACATATGTCAACTTAATACATCATCTATTATTGTATTAAAAGTAAACCTCTCAGTCTTACATATTTTAGCAGTTGTTGTACCAAATTATTAGTTTTCTTAAAACAACACTAACTCCATCAATTTCTAACAATTCAAAAAGGATAAGAAAGTAATTGTTTTTTTTTTCAGCACAAACCCACTATCTCACTAATATTGTAACTACAGTTCTCTCTCTCTCTTAAAGTAAATGTTACTAGTTCTTAAATTTAGAACAAATTTTACATAAGGCCTCCGTATGTCTATTTTTAAATATGAAAAAGATAACACCTAAAAAAAAATATTATGCATATTTTGAAAAAATTTACACGCGGTTCCGCGTATACTTTGGTGGCTAGTACTAAATAAAATAATATGATTTTTTTTCTGAAAATCAAAGCGAGGTCATCTTGCGAGCATGATTTTGTTTTCATATTTGAAGAAGCTTGAAATGAAATATTCTCGATCGTCTGGTTTAGTGATACATTTTTCTTATCACACTCGTAACTCATTAACCTAGATTCCAAGTATTAACTGGGATATAAAGATAAATAACATAAAGCTATTGCTTTTAATTTAATTCTTTTTCTTTTATTGGAGCACTAGAATATAAAGTTGTCATATGCCCTTGGTATTGCCTATTCCATAAATTGCATAGAGAATATATGAGCGTGCCACAGTTTCCTTTTGGCTTTTGTTATTTAGTTGTAGCTTTTTTCACGTGTTACACCTAAAATAATTCTTTATAATAGAAAATAAATTTTGCTACTCCATGCGTGACAACTGGATTATTTCATAATCATCACCTACCTATAATTCTATAGCCACGTCTCGTTTTACTATCATATATGTTTGTCATTTCTTGCATTGCCTTTTAAATACGCCATCTCCGGTTAATACAAAATAGAAATCTATATATATGTTTAATTTTTTAATTAACACCACATCTCCGATATCTCGATTATATAATCTTCGTATTATGCTTAGCCGACATATAATAGCAATTAGCAACACCTGAAATGAGACATCCTGTATATTATGTGACATGAACTCTTTTAGTGCTCAACTATTCATACTCTGATGCAAGATTGTGTTACTAATTAAAGACTTCATGTTATTAGGACCGAATCAACTCAGTTTTTAATTGATCCATTGTAAGCCGGCTTTACAGATTGATCGTTTGTTATTGTAGCTACAATTCATATTTGTAGACTTAGACATAAGAAAGTCTACGCTAAAACAATCTTAAGATTAATCTCATTTGTGATGTTGGATGCTGATTAATATTTCAACTAAGTTAGTTATATCATCATGACTCTTATTTAGTGTAAAATGAAATATCTAATGGACGAGCAAAGATATACCACATCAATCTATTCATTTGTCTTGCTAGCTATCGGCAGTAGACGTAATTGATAAACGAGAAAAAACATTTAAAATTTCACAAAAACTAACTATACTAACACTGCCGACATGATAGGTTACAAAATTTAATTGAATGATCATAAATACTTGATGAAAAGTTATAAATTAAAGTATATTAATATGTGGAGGAAAAGAGAAATTTGGATGGAGTACTCTAGGATCGATGAAAAAGTTGAAAAGTGATGGATTTGAATTTGGGCGACAAAATCTTTGATTTTGTGGAAGATGTCATTTGTTCTGCCCCTTTGGTTCCTTTTCTCTTTTAAGTTTATGAGAGAGAGGGAGAGGGAGAGAGAGAGAAATTGGAGTTGCAAATGTTGCATGACGATAGCAAGTCGTCATCGTGGTTTTGTTTGTTAATAATTTTCATAAATTATCTGTATGAGAATTTCTTTAAATTTTACTTATACTATCTCATGTGTTTTAACTAGAAAATTTCTGAAACTTACAAGGTTTTTTTGCGAAATTTAAGAAATTTATAAATAATAAGCTGTGGTCACAAAACCCTTAGTTGTGTGTGGACATGGTTTATGTAAAGTTGTTTTATGAATTCTATTTCATAATGAAAACTATAAAACAATATAAGCGAAGGACATGAGACAAGGCTTCATATGTATCATAATTCATTCATATAATAATTAAAATGGTGAATTTTATAACAGAATACAACACATTACCAAAAAAACTATACAAAGTAAGATATATATATATATATATATGGGTCGGTCTCTGTTCACCGGTACATTTTGTGTAATAATTGTAGAGTAAATGCTTAGTTTTTTTTTTTTTTTTTTTAAAAAAAAAAAAATTAACAGTGGCATAAAAAGTGATAATTGAACTACCGTCTACCAATCATATAGAATAGCAGAGCATTATTTACTATATACTTACCAAATACATAATTATTGAAACAACTATATGTGTTTAGTCTAAGTCAACTTATATAATTCATTTTCAGATTAACTCAATCATAATGCATGACAAAATTTCATCAGTAGAGAAGTGCGGAAGGTCCGAAGTCCAAACTGTGAAAGTTTTATTTGTAAGGTCAGTTCGTCCCCACAGACAATAATTGATGAATAATTCTTCTTAAACTATCTTTTTTGACCTGGTCTCTCTCTCATTCTCTTTTGCCTGATTTTGTTTTGGCAATAAATAATAATTAATAGAACTTTTGAATTATTAACGGTGGAAAGTAAAACTCCTTCATGGAATTTTTACCTTTTCCACTCTTTTTTTTTTCTTCCTGCTTACAGCTGTAAAGCTGCAAGGTGACAGAAAAAATAATATGCCTCTCTTTCTATTCCAAATCATCTACCTTTGGTCCCTCATTTATGTCTGTTTATCATATTTTACAGTACTCACACAAGAAAAATTGTTTGGCACTTCTTCACAAGTCAAATGCCTTTTATGTCTTTGGCTCTCAAGTGCAGAATTATTTCTTTTGACTTAACTATGGAACCACATGATCTTTTGGCTTTGATTCTGATTATACTTTTAGTGTAGGATATATTTATGATAGGGATTTACGCTAAAAAATATTTTTACAAGAATTGTGTGCATATCATCGCTTGCATCAACTGTTAAATTTACAACATCTTTATATATTTTTTTATAAGATCTATACTGATCATGGAAATAAGCATAAAAGCATATAGATTTTTATCTTATTTATTATTCATGACATAAATCTAGTTGTGCATATATGATATGAAATTCGTTGTGTTTTTGAAAATGTAAACGGCAAGTATTTTTCTTAAGTTATTTTGAATCGTCAAACACCTTTCTATTTTACACATATTAACATTCGGCCTATGCATAGATTAAACAATTACACATAGTACTATAGTCTTTTCTTTTTCTGCTTTCATTCATTGATATTTTAACTTAATAAACAAATAAGATAGAACTGGTTTTAGACTATATTCAGATGGTATAGAGCTTCAGATCCCATACCATCTCAGGTACATTGAAGCATTTAAATATTTATTTATATATGTTGAAAGATCCTACTTTTCCATTCTCTAAATAATTGAAGGAACATTCTTGAGCTGAAATTTTTGTTTGCCTCATTAAAATCCCCAAATCCATATGGGCCCAGAATCCAGTTGGGCTCGAGTTGCAGTGCACACTCCTCGCGTGAGTCAAATAATTGTATTTGTATCCACCTCTGTTCTGTTCTGGAGGAACGTACATTTATTGTCGATATTCATAAGTGTGCGACATAACCCGAATCCTAAGAAATTATCGACACATATTTCTTATCGAAATCACTGTTTAAGATATATAGTCTATGTAACATTATGTCACAAGCCACCGCTTTGTTCTATATTTTTTCTTCTTTTTATTATTATTATTTTCCGAGTTCTTTAAGCAAAGTGACAAAAAGTATAATAAAAAAATTATAATTCGTTTCTTGTATAGTTGGTGCAGAGAAAAAATGTAAAAATATATGTTAAATATCATTGTTTGGAAAACCTAGAACAAAAGATAGGAAATTTTCTCTATGCTATCTTCATGCGGGACCGTATTTAAAGAGTGTAATTTGCGACATGCCATTTTCTCCGTGACAATGGAACTTTCGTGCATTAATGTCTGGAAGCGTTAGAACAGAAGATGATAGAGAAAATCTTAGGTTTAAAAAAAATAAAATTATGATTGATATTAGAGTTTCAATCCAGCTTCTCCTTAAGAAAATTGATAACACATCTCTACACCCTAAGGGGATAGAACAAGGATATCACAACTTTTAGACACCTTGTGCCTAGCCTCGAGCTCATCCTAACAAGACGTATTTTGCAGTGAATGAACTAAATTTGTCTTGTTTCTTAAGGTGGCTTTATATAACATGGACCTCAATTGTGGATCCAGTAAGTCCGCCTATACATTAGTTTTGCTTGATATTTATGTGTAGAAATAGTGCTATTTTCAGGGGATTACCAATTAATTAATTATAGAGCAATTTAATGAGTTGACATGTTGTATCAATAAATCTTTTTAATGTTGACTGAGACGAGTGATCATTCAAGGGACCCTCATTCCTACACGACGTATGCGCAAATTCTTAAGAAAAAATAGAAAGGTTATTGATAGACTTTTGTTCAAAACAGCTCTCGGTCAATACTAGACAAATCTCAAACAATTTACTATTAACACTTGGGCATATTCAAGCGAAAGTTAATTAGATATTACATCAGAATTTGAAGAATTGAACCAATTATAATAAATCAGCTAAATCTTCAAATGCATGAGATTAAAATGTCATTAATTTCTTTTCACTCATTTGAGCTCGGAGCTATAAAAGAGCGTTGAACATATAAATGGGAAGACAAAACCTCAGATGAAAACTAAGTCATATCTCAAAATGGACCTTCATTAAAATCTTGTGCGCCCACAAATTGTACCCCTATGAATTCATATGCGGTGACTCAATTTGAGAAAGGGAATGTTAAATAAGAATCAGACAACAAGCATTAAATGACTAGCTAAAGTGGTATGTCCCATTGTCCTGACTTAGTGGTCCAAAGAGTATGTCTGATTCAAATAGTAAATTGTACATGTGGCTTAAGCCTTAAAGGGTAAACTCTTGGGATAATTAGATTTGGTTTAGTTACATGAATTTACATTAAAATTCAAAGAATTTACATTAATACAAGTCCTGAAACTTTTAAAACATGAAAAAACAGAGAGTTTATCTTAGGATGTTAGGAAAATCTCAGTATTTATTCGAATCTCAAGTGAACTTACATAGTTACATGTAATGTTCCTCTGAGTTTTAAAGAATTGATAACGCATATTATACAATCCCTGGGATCTTATAGGAACGGAACACTTGAAAGACTCTCTTGTCACTTGCTAGTCAATATAAGAGAATCTATTTTTTCAACAGATCAACGCATTAAATTGTTTTGACACCCTCAAAATAGCACTATTCTCTGAGACTAACGAACCGTTTACGAATACCAAGAAAACTAATGCAAAGTCAGTCTTCAATAATTTGTCTGGACAACACTTAGATACACCTCAAGTCATGTATCAAGAAGTTAACGGCCTATAGTACACCTTATGTAGCACAAAAAAAAAAATTGTGTTAAATAAAGCGTCCGAGAACAATTTGTTCATGTTCTACCCTCTTCAAAAATTGTATTATTGGGGACATCTTTTCAATTATACAAATAGTAAGGAAAATTACTTTAATTAGACTTTAGGCAGAGGAAATGCAACTATCTCTATGCCTATCCTTTTAAATCAAAAAAATAAATTTGCATGCATTTATTTTTAAGACCTCAAGTGTCACTATTAAATGGGCCAGAATGGGAAAGAGAGAGAGACAAATAATTTGAGGGGCTCATGACCCATGTCTTGAAACTGTGAATTTTGGTTGTCATCCTGGAAGCATGTCCTGCTTGTGTCAGATACTCGGACAAAGATCTCGAGCTATCTATTGGCTACAACTCTAAGTTTTGAGCCAACCTCTTAAAAGAGAGTAACCCCAATTTTAACCTCCACAATGTACAATACAAGTGACCAAAAAATTATTGCCCGAATCGGTTTCATTTAAGTACAAATAGTTTTTTTTTTTGAGAAAAAATGCCATTACATATTAATAATATGAATCAAATGACAACCACGATGACATGAAATGTCTGAATAAAGCGTTGCGACAGTGTGCAACGTGAAACAAGTTTTGATATAAGTAAGTGGCTGTGGCATGCCTATTGTGTATCACAAGTTTATGTTATAATAGTGTTGGTACAAATATTCAGGAGTTGATTGACTTTCAAATCGTTGTGTTAATATTGAAAATCTGACAATAAATTAACAGTTTAAGCTACCTTATCACTTGTGAAGTTGGGAGATGGAGCTTGATAAAAAATTTATTCGATTGTTGTATATGTATATATGAAGCTTTTGCGTCAAGCTTCATTTGTTTCTTGCTGTGATGCAAATTTAAATACTTATGATTTTAGCCAACTTATGTTTCAATTTTTATGTGTTAAAAGTATGTAACTATGTAAACTGAGTAACCAGTATTGTATTCACATATATACAGTAAGTTGAGTTTTTAAGCTATTCAATTTTTTGTCAGCATAATCTTAAACGTACCTACTTTTGGGCCTGGAGCCCAGATCGTGCTTAAAGGAGCGCATTTAAGTTGGGCCTGACATTTTTTCTGAAAATATTCGACCTTACTACTCTATACATTGACGCCGTCCAATGAAGACAGTTTAAATAATTCTATGAGATTTAATAACGAACTTATTGCTTAAGGCCCGACTTCATATTAGAAGTATAAGATCAGTAAATATTTGTAGCAAAAATAATCATGAAAGATAACACATAGTTCGTTCCACTCGGAAAAGAAAAAAAAATATAGTCACAACATAAATCATGATGTAGGACAAGAACCCCTAATTTTTGGTATTTTCGCAGAAAAAAAAGGCTCGCACGAAAACCGCCATATCTTTTGATCCAATGCTCCGTTTGAGGCCCATAAGATATTAAATCGAACGTCTTTGAGTTTTCTACAACCCTACGCGAGAGTTAGGCCCAAAATCGAACGTTTAGGGCAGCTGAGAAGACTTACAGTTTTATGTCGTTTTTGTCTAGGAATTTTCCTGAATTTCCTATTTTGTTTAGGACTCTTTTATTTATTTCCTTATTTTAAATTAGGGTTTCTTAGAGACTATAAATACATTGTTTATTGTTATTTTTCAGCATCTTTTGATCATTATTAATAAAAAGGGATTTTATTCCAATTTA
The DNA here is from genome assembly GCA_946800315.1 of Misopates orontium. Lineage (NCBI taxonomy): Eukaryota > Viridiplantae > Streptophyta > Magnoliopsida > Lamiales > Plantaginaceae > Misopates > Misopates orontium. The sequence goes on along the minus strand of OX326948.1, from coordinate 329,930 downwards.
TGGTGGATTCCAGTTTATTCCCGGTGGATTCCGGTGTTTTTTCATCGATTACACGTTGGTGTGTCGATTGCACGCTTCCGTTCTGCGTCAAGTGGTATCAGAGCGAGGATTTGCCTTGTTCAGATGGCTAGGAGAGGCATGAATGTAGAGTTTTCCGATGACGTTGGTCAAAGGAGTTTGGACGCCGAAGATCTGAGACGGGAGTTTCAAACGGATCTAACGCGGATCACAGAAAGGTTTGATAGGTTTGAGGCAAGGTTTGAGGCGAGGTTTGAGCAGTTAAATAACACCCTGCAAAACTTGTCCTTGAACCAAAACCCTAACATGGATCAAAACATCGTTAGGAACAACAACCAAATCACCAACCGATTTTATGGCGATATGGAGAATAATAAAGTTCGAGCCAATATCCCATCGTTCTATGGAAGGTCGCAAACTGAAGATTTTCTGGATTGGATTTCCGATGTTGAACAATTTTTTGAATTCACCGAATATTCTGAAGATCGAAAAGTAAAATTGGTGGTTCATAAACTAAGAGGTGTTGCTGCTGCTTGGTGGGAGAAAAAGAATACTGATAGGAGACGCAAAGGCAAAACACCAATACAATCTTGGAGGAGAATGAAGCGGATGATGATGGATCAATTTTTACCACACGATTATGAGCCATATGCTTTTCAGAGCTACCAAGATTGTTCTCAATACAGTCAATACGGAGGTGATTTGAAAATTAATGCTGAGATCCCAGCAAAAGTTATGAGCTTGGTGGAGAAAGAGAACGAGGATCACTATGAGCAAGGTAATGAAGACATAAATTCCAATGAAACTTTTGATGATAATTTTGTTGCTAATTCAGGTGAGAATTCGGATAAAATTTTAAGTGACAAAGTAGATGATAATTCAGATGAAATTTCATATGATATATTATATGATATTGTTGAAGAAAAGTCCGAGGAATTAGACAATGAAGCACTAAATCATCCATTAGTATCTTTGGTGACTTTTGAAAGTGAGTTAGAGAAACATATTGAGGCATCCAAAGAAGTCCTCGAGGTTCGAGGTGATGGCGAAGAAAGGGTTGAGGTAAAGAATAAGAAGCACAAAGTAAAGGAAAAAATGGCAAGACATCAAGATTGGTTCAAAGGAAGAGACCAAGTGATGACTTTTCTGAGTAACGAGAGTTCATATCCAAATATAAACTCGAGGTCGAGTTTTTTTGAAGTGAGAGGGACTGATGTAGGACAAGAACCCCCTGATTTTTGGTATTTCCGCAGAAGAAAAAGGCCCGCACGAAAACCGCCATATCTTTTGATCCAATGCTCCGTTTGAGGCCCATAAGATATTAAATCGAACGTCTTTGAGTTTTCTACAACCCCACACAAGAGTTAGGCCCAAAATCGAACGTTTAGGGCAGCTGAGAAGACTTACAGTTTTATGTTGTTTTTGTCTAGGAATTTTCCTGAATTTCCTATTTTGTTTAGGACTCTTTTATTTATTTCCTTATTTTAAATTAGGGTTTCTTAGAGACTATAAATACATTGTTTATTGTTATTTTTCAGCATCTTTTGATCATTATTAATAAAAAGGGATTTTATTCCAATTTCTGGTGGATTCCAGTTTATTCCCGGTGGATTCCGATGTTTTTTCATCGATTACACGTTGGTGTGTCGATTGCACGCTTCCGTTCTGCGTCAAATCACTAGAATTAAATACTTTCAGTTAAATAATATTATTTAAGATTAACTCGTTACACCACAAAAGAAAACAAAAAAAGCAAAATAAAAAACATAAACCTCGAGAATTCTTCTCGACTTATTGCCCTATTCTTGGCAATTTATTAGCATACATCAAATATTAAGTACGTAGGTAAAATTTAAAGAGCATGCATGCATGATAAAATCATGCACCTCTCTCTCTATCTCTTGCAAACAACACCCCTTCCATTAAATCCACTGCCGCAATTCATGCTAGGTAGCTCCAATCTGAACGCTGATGAAGTCTCACTTTGAAACTGAGAAACAGAACAATCAGTTGCAAAAATGTTAGAAACAGCAAATTCTCTTTCTCCTCCAAGAACAGGCATTGGAACTCCCATCTTCACTTTACTAACATAACCACTCTTATAAGTTTGTCCCAACACTCCGTTCACATTTTCGGACAAGGAGTAGAATTTGAACGCTAGTTCAAGATGTGCAAAAGAATCGTCGTCCGTGATTCCATAGTTGTGAACCTTGGACTCATGTTTAGTAATAGGAACCACTTTAGCTGAAATTTTGAAAAGTCCATCAACTTCTATGGTCACACTGTTTGCGTCGGCGTCCCTTTTCATGGAGGCGGAAGATGATTGCCACATGGAGCCTTCTAATGTGGGGAGATTGATAGGTTGGTCGTCGAAGGTGAGGGAGAGGCGATCAATGGCGTCGTTCCACGTGGCCGTTTTTTGAGCGGCGACAGAGAGACGGTGTTTGCCAAAGAGGATGCCGATGGACTGGACCCAAGTGAAGTCCCTCTTCATGTTCTCGTTTCTTTTTCCGATGAAGTGGGCGTTGATGTGGAGGTTGGGGTCGGTCACGAGGCAAAAGTCTTGGTTTTTCTTGCCGTGGAAGTAGAAAGTGAGGCCGTCGCCTCCGATGAATCGGGGGTCTTGGCAAACTGCCCCTGGCTTGTCGCAACCTGCAATTCCATACATTTGGAAAACTTAGTAATATTGATTGTACTAACATTTTCTTTGAGAGATATTTTTTATAACGTTCAAATCTGACTTTGCATTGCACTGATCAATTGTTTTCTTAATCAAACTTTCAAATTTGAAGAGAAGTTAATCATTTATGTTTTTGCATATATTTTCCTATAAACATTAAAGAATCCAAAATAACGATAATGCATTGATTAAGGATGGTTTTGCATGGATAAATTTATTCATCGTATGCATGCAGTTGCCGGTGTAGTAAATGAAATAGCTTGGGACTTACTACAGACAGGTTTGCAAGTGACACAATCAATCTCGCATGTGGTGGGGCAAGAGGCAGGGCAGACATGTTGCACACCATAGCATTGAGGGAAGTCTTTGTTCTTGCACTTCTTTCTCAATGCACCAGCTGCATCAGGAGGAGGAGATGAGGTTGGCGGAGGGTTTGACGGAGTAGGGTAATTTGGGGGTGGTACCGATGGAGTAGAAGGCGGCGTTGGTGGAGTAGAGGAAGGGGGAGTGGATGGTGGTGGTGGGGAAGATGGGGGAGTTGAAGGTATCGACGGTGAAGGGGTTGAGGGGGTAGGGTATGGCGGTGGAGGAGAAGATGGCGGAGTTTGAGATTGTGGTGGTGGAGGGGAAGATGGGGGAGGAGAAAGTGGTGGTGAAGGGGTAACAGTTGGTGGTTGTGGTGGAGGAGATAGTGTTGGTGTCGTCGGAGAGGTTGGCGGAGGAGGACTCATAGGTGGAGATGGTGGAGGAGAAGTCGACGGTACTGGTGTTGTTGGAGGTTGAGGTGGCGGATATGTAGGTGTCGGTGGGACAGGGATGGAGGAAGGGGGTGATTCTCCTTCTTCTGGCGGACTAGGATTCTTGCCATTTCCCTTACCATCATCGCCGCCCTCTGAAGGTGGAGGGTTGCTGTTGCCATTGCCTCCGTTACCATCTGATGGCGGAGCCTTGCTGTTACCCTCACTATCATCGCCTCCATTACCATCACCGCCGTTACCGTTATTGTTACCGTTGCCGTTACCATTACTGGTACCGTCACCGTTACCGTTATTGTTACCATTACCATTACCATCACCGTCATTGCCATTACCATTGCCTCCCTCTGGTGGAGAAGGGGATTTTCCTTCACCACCTTGATCAGGAGGTGTGCTGCCCCCTTCGGGTGGGGATGGCGAGTCGTCAACGGGCGGGGGACTTCCCGGACCACATATAGGTTTGCACGAGACACATTCAACCGTGCAAGAATCCGGACAAAACTTGGGGCAAACATGCTCCAAATTGTAACACATTTTGTATTTCTTGATCAAACATCTTGCATGGCTGGGATTGTTGGCTATTCCTGGTGGAGTATCAGCTGTCGCCGTAGCTATTGCCATAAACAGCAGAGCCCATATCACACTCTTTCTAAATGAGCTCTCCATTATTATTACAAGAACTATAAAACTATTGATCTTCGTATTAGTTTGTTTTGCTGTTGGAACTGCCATGAACTTAATGCCTTTTTATAGCGAGAATGCAATGCATCATTTCGGGTAATAATTCATAATTAAATGAGCTAAGGGCAAGTTATGTTTCTTCGATTAGTCGCCTTCTCCACATGGTACTAATGAGGTCAAATTGTATTACATCTGATATCTTCACGGTTAGTAAAAGTTTTGAATCTGAAATTAATTGGTTAATAAAGTTGGCATCACTTGACCATGAAGCTCGAAAATAAGACACTTTCCAGCCTATGTCGTACAACGGTATTATCTTAATTAGCTTTTGAAAGGGCCAAACAGTCCCTTACTATATTCTAATATATTAAACACTCTAAATCTTATGTGCTTGTATCTTGTGTCACTCTCTTGCAGCTGTTGATTGTGCTTTATATATAATAATCTATGTGATAATTATATACTGAAAATGTTTGTTCGATATTCTGACTATCGGGTATTTAATGTAGAGATATAAACCTTAATTGCGATTATTAAGTTTTACCAGATGAACTATAAATAAATGTTTCGCTTGATCAATCATCGAATTAATACCAACCACTTGCAAATGATCAAGTCGGTTTATGGTAATTGTAAGTAAAGTTCAACGCGGTCTTTCTAAGTCTATCAAAAGCTTTAACTATACGTCCCGAGAGCACTATTCGAGGTCATTCATAAGTTTATACGGGAGATGCACCAGACTTAATTAACATTTAAATTTTGAAAGGATCACAGTTTTTGCTGATACTAATTATTTTGCCATGAGAAATTTTTCAAGAGTAGATTGCAGAAACTACATGTGAATAACTTCTAATTGGCAAATAACATGTAATTTTTATCAACAAATACCTCAAACCATTAAATATTTAATTGACTTTACCAATCATTATAATTTTTATGTATTGCCATTTTATGTTAAAGTGCATTGTTCAGCTAACTATATATTACAAACTTTTCTTTTTGAATCCATATATATATATATATATATATATATATATATATATATATATATATATATATATATATATATATATATATATATATATATATATATATATATATATATATATTCTTGACTTCAATATGAAGTTTGAACAATATCAACCTTTTATGCATCAAATAAGTATAATTAGAAATAAGTTTTGCTACAATCTTATTACGTGCATATCAATTCAGTTTAGGAGGGGGATATTTAAATTGAAATTTGGGAGGAGGTACGTGATAATAAGAGTTACACATGAGATTATTTGCTAATTGGAAATAACACATGATTAATTAGTTCATTTTACTCAATTATATTAAAAGGCGGAAGTTTAGCTGGCTAGACTAGCGTTTGCAAAGAAATTATAATGTCGCTGATGTATTGCAATTTTGTCCTATATATCGATAAGAAATTAAATAGATAATGAAAATATTATATCATTCCATATTTTGCTTCACGAATGAATTGGGCAAACCAGTTTGAGACCAAAAAATATTACTTACTGCGATGAATTGTCTCGTTATTGTTAACAAATAATTCATCTAATACTATATACTTTTCTACTACACAAATAAATTAAATAATTAAATTATTTTTCTTGAATTTCATATTGTACAAGTATAATATTTAATAATTTCTTTGATATAATAAAAAAAATGTTATTTAGTATAATGCATGATACCTTCGTCGTACATTGTCAGTATATATTATTTATGCATGGAACGCAACAACTTAATGTATCTAAAGTGTTCAGTTTTGTTTATATTGTGAGGTCGGTTTTTTGACTATACCTACCATGCAAGTCTTCGTAAAAATGGAAACTCCCTGCATGCAGATCGATATTTTCATTTCAATCATATGAATATGCCGTAAGTAAGCTCATCATCAACATACAGACTTATATATTACGTAAAAGTTAAACCTCGATCTTTATGTACTCTTATCAAGAATGAGCCACAACAAATTACATAATCCATTTTTTCTTTTCTAAATAACGTCGGACAATTTTCAGAGTCTTCTCCTAATTGATGCTCAATCTGATTATTATGTAATTAAGTAGTTCTTCACACTTTCGTTTTGCTCAGTTCTTCACACTCCTAATTGATGGGACTTCAGTTCTGATTTTTTTGGTGTGGTCATGTAGATATATGAAGAAAATGATTATTCTGAAGTTTTCTCGATTTAATCCTTTATGGAAATTTTGTATTTTAGTTAATCAATATATTTGATCAATAGTTCCAGTCCCTTTCTTTACACGAATTCTAGGAATTTAGGCAGGCAGCTATATATAGCTAAGATCTGGTTCTTTAGGTTGAGCGGCAGAAGAGGGAATATCTGGAATTAAGGTTGTCCAAGATGGAATTGAATCTGATCATGTATACAAGAAGAATTGTTTCCCAAGCCTCATCTCATGTACCAATATCGTGTAGCAAAAACGCATTCTACTCTAGTACCATCATATATTGAATTTATGTCATGTACAATAAAAATTAAATTATATTAATATTCATTTATTTCTCAAACCACATATCATCTATATATTAAGATTCTACGTATCATCCTTATAAATCTAGCGATGCTAATATATCAAAACAAGATTTTAATATGAAAGAATATACAATCGTATATCAAAGTTTGACCTGATAGTGAATCTAGCTATATGCAAATTAAAGACAAATTTTCATGTACAATAAAAAAGATAAAAAAATTTAACATTCATTTTATTTCTCTAACCACCTATCCCTTTACATTAAGATTCTACGTACCACACATTATATCGGCGTATTTCAAATCTAGTGATGCTTATATACACCATTTTGATTGCAAGAATAAGTACAATCATCAAAGTTTAACCGGTCAAATTGAAGTAACACCATAAGCAAGATGAAATATTCATTTCACTCGATCAGAAAAAAAAAAAAAAAGAGGTAGCCAGATGAAATTCTTTAATTAAATAATTTCAGTTTAACAAATTTATTCGAGATTTATTACACAATAGAACGAGTAAATAAAATACAACATAGGATAATAAAACTCAAAGGTTTTTCTTGAGTTATTGCCCTCAACTGGCAATTCAGTTAAGCAAATATTTATTAAATTACAAATTCAAGAATACGAAATCTGTGTCTATCTCTTGCAGACAACACCCCTTCCACCAATTCCACTGCCACATTCCATGCTAGGTAGCTCCAAATTGAACGCTGAACCATACTGCAATTTTTGTCCTTGAAATTGTGAAACTTTACAATCAGTAGCAAAAAGATTGGACACAGCAAACTCTCTCTCTCCTCCAAGAACAGGCATTGGAACTCCCATCTTCACTTTGCTAACGTAATCACTCTTGTAAGTCTGTCCCAACACTCCGTTCACATTTTCGGACAAGGAGTAGAATTTGAACGCTAGTTCAAGATGTGCAAAAGAATCGTCGTCTGTGATTCCATAGTTGTGAACCTTGGATTCATGTTTGGTAATAGGAACAACCTTAGCTGAGATCTTGAATAGTCCATCAACTTCAATGGTCACACTGTTGGTGTCTACGTCCCTTGTTATGGAGGTGGAAGATGATTGCCACGTGGCGCCTTCTGATGCGGGCAGAGAGATGGGTTGGTCGTCGAAAGAGAGGGAGAGGCGGTCTATGGCGTCGTTCCATGTGGCGGTTTTTTGAGCCCCGATGGAGAGGCGGTGTTTGCCGAAGAGGACGCCGATGGATTGGACCCATGTGAAGTCTCTCTTCATGTTTTCGTTACGTTTGCCGATGAAGTGGGCGTTGATGTGGAGGTTGGGGTCGGTTACGAGGCAGAAATCTTGGTTTTTCTTACCGTGGAAGTAGAAGGTGATGCCGTCGCCGCCGATGAAGCGAGGGTCTTGGCACACTGCTCCTGGTAGGTCACAGCCTGGATTCCATGCATGTATATTAGGTCAGTAGTTGATGGCATTTATAATGTCTCATTTTAAAACTAAAATTTGTAGAAACGTTAGATATTTATAATTATTGTTTATATTTTTCAACATAGAAACACGTATAGGCTGCAATCGTTTTGTTTTACGCCTTGTATCCTTTGATAAATATAATGGTGATATTGAAAGTACCATATATATTTTGCATTTTCTTTTTAATCCATGCATGCATGTGCACGAGTTAAAAGAGCATGAGACTTACTGCAGACAGGCTTGCAAGTGACACAATCGATCTCGCATGTGGTGGGGCAAGAGGCTGGGCAGACGTGTTGCACACCATAGCATTGGGGGAAGTCTTTGTTCTTGCACTTCTTTCTCCTGGCACCAGCTGCATCAGAATCGCTAGGAGGAGGAGTAGAGGTAGGTGGAGTGGATGGAGGTGTTGAAGGGGTGGTAGATGGTGGTGGAGGGGAAGACGGAGGAGTTGAAGGTGTTGTTGGCGAAGGCGTTGAAGGGGTAGGGTACGGTGGGGGAGGGGAAGATGGTGGAGTTGAAGGTATCGATGGTGGCAAAGGGGTTGAAGGTGTTGTTGGTGAAGGGGTTGAGGGGGTAGGGGATGGTGGTGGAGTTGATGATTCTGGCGGTGGAGGAGAAGATGGTGGAGTTTGAGCTGGTGGTGGAGGGGTAACGGTTGGTGGTTGTGGTGGTGGAGGAGTTGTAGGTGGTGGAGATAGTGTTGGTGGGGTTGGATAAGGAGGCAATTGCCCCTCCGGTGGGTTAGGACTTCCCTTCCCGTCACCCTTGCCCTCGTCGCCTCCCTTTGGTGGTGGAGCTTTGCCATCACCCTTACCCTCATCACCTCCTTCTGGCGGCGATGGAGCTTTGCCGTTACCTTTACCGTCATCACCTCCCTTACCATCATTGTCTCCCTCTGGCGGTGGTGGAGCTTTGCCTTTATCCTTACCGTCATCACCTCCTTCTGGGGGTGGCGGAGCCTTACCATTGTCCTTACCCTCATCGCCTCCTTCTGGCGGTGGCGGAGCCTTGCCGTCACCCTTACCCTCATTGCCTCCCTCTGGTGGCGGAGGGGATTTTCCTTCGCCTCCAGACGGCGGCGTTGGTGAGTCGCCCTCGGGTGGACTTCCGGGGCCACAAATAGGTTTGCACGAAACACATTCAACCGTGCATGAATCCGGACAAAACTTGGGGCAAACATGCTCCAAATTGTAACACATTTTGTATTTCTTGATCAAACATCTTGCATGGCTGGGATTGTTGGCTATTCCCGGTGGAGTATCAGCTGCAGCCATTGTTATTGCCATAAACAGCAATATCCACACCGCGTTCATTCTCATTGAGCTCGACATTGTTACCATAAACTGAAGTAATTATATACTATAGTACTGTTATATTATTGATATTTGTATCAAGTTTGTTTTGATGTTGGAATTGCATGGACTAAAGTCCCATTATATAGTAGTGAGAAGTGACAATGCGTTCCATTATTTTCGGATCATAATTTCATAATCAAATGAGCTTAGCTAGGGCGGTTTTGTTTCTTTGATCAGTCGTTTTCTCCACATGGTACATTGTGAAGTCAAATCTGTATTATATCTGATACCTTCAGGGTTAGTGAAACTTTTGAATCTGAAAAGAATTGCTTACAACTTCAACTCGGCATCACTTGATCATGAAGCTTGAAAATGAGACACTTTCCAGCACATTTCGTGACAATGTTGTTGTCTTAGATTTACAGAAATGGGAAGGGCTAAATTATCCATATATATAACCAAAAGGGCAACCAAAAATATTAGTCGGCACCTCTTTTGGCTAAATTGACTCAAATGCAACGTGTGTCTCCATGTGTATTTCTATTTTTATATTTACTTAGAGTGATTATTAGGTTTGACCAAATTAATTTAGATCAGTATAATCGTGAAGTAGGATTACGGATCAGTTCAGAAAGTTTGTGAACGAAAACTTCGGTTGATCAGCAATCATTCATGCAAACTAATCTCAAACTATGCAAAGTTGGATGGTTATGCTAAGTGTAAGTTATAAAGTTCAACGCGGCCTAAGTTTTTGTAAGCTTATACTGTACGTTCGAAGAGCATTAAACAAAAAATATGTGTATATTTACATGGGAGATGTAATTAAAGCTTAATTAACCATATTTCGTAGTCTTTCTTAGCTGTCTCAAATATATAGATACGTCTGTGACGATATAGGGTGTTTGTAAAAGCTTATTAAAGCGGTTAGTCTATTACTTTCACTTTGAGCTAAAGTAAATAAAGTTGTTTTTTGTTTTATTAAAAATTACTGTTTGAAATATTAGAATTTCAAAAGCTATTTGGAAACAACCTAAACCAACTTCTTGGATTTCTTATAATTTTTCTTTGGACAAGGAGAAACAAAAGTTACATGTAAACACCAAAAAAGGGCTTATATCGCCCCAAAAGTTAATAACATTTCTCATAAACACTTGCAATCAACACAACCTTTATATAATTGTTGAATTTACATCATATATGATGATTAATTATAAAACAAAAATTTGATATATATATGTTTAACTACCTAATGTTTTACTTTATATTATGCATGATCGGCACGGAATTTGAATTTTATAATTGTAAGAAATTATTTGACACTGGAAATTTGTTAATCTGTAATCCAATCATTTCACTAATAATTAACTCTTTGTTTCAGTTTTTAATATATAATAAAATAATGGGCTCTGTAGTTGTTAACATGGTTTACTCAATTTAATATGATTTTTTTTATTTATGTGAAATATTCTTTTTGTCATTTAATTCATTGATATAACACGCTCTAGCTATTATTGCATCGAAATAGTAAGCACAACTTAAATAACAAATAAGACTATTTTTTTTGTTTTAGATTATTGGACATGCCTAGCGGCTATCGCGCACCGTTCGATTATTAATATAAAGAGCGATAGTTTTAAAGTTGAAAAAAAAAAAAAAAAAAAAAAAACACAACTTCACCAATATGTTAGACGAATTATCAGTAATCCTTCAGTTCGGAAGTTTTCGTATTTTATTGATCGTTAAAAGTTTAAGAAAAATTGTATGATGATACATAATGATCACGGCATAAATTTCTTAAAATTTGATGTATTTTAATGTGTCTGAGGAGTTTTGTGAAATTTAACGTGAGATAATCTAAAAAAGTATGTCGCGCAAACCATTATTTTGATGATATCTTTTGAGGATTCTTTGTTTAATAATCTTTTTAGAAAATACTTGGGTTTGAGAATGATTATGCGCAATCTAATTAAAGTATGAATCGAATAGTGCCTTGAAGTCTTGAGAAACTCCGCCAAATATCATGCCAGAAGAGTTACAGTAGTTCTGCTATTCACTAGAATTGCGTGTTTATTATTAAACAAAAGTTAATTAATTCAAATCATAGGAGGATCGTGTGAAAAACACCATCACAAATTCCTTGAAAATTCGATGAGTTTGTGAAATGAATTCAAACATGAGATAATTTCAAAACGTATTCCACTTAAACAATTTTATTCATCAAGGATTCAAATAAGAATTTATTCAATAACAATATGCATGCAACAGGTGATTCCTCCTCCGATGAGCTAAGATCGATTCTAATTACCTTTGTCTGTACCATGCATGGGGGTGTACGCCTTTTTTGTTTTCTTTACCCTTTGTATTTTTGGCTTTACTTTTCTTGCTACTGCCTCCCTTTGACTGTAGAGCCCTTCTGTTACTTTTACCTCGACATCGCCTCCCTCTAGCAGAGAAGGTACGTATTTTTTCTAAGGGTCGTGGCAGCGAGTCCAAATTATAACACAATTTGTATCGCTTGATCGAGCTGCATCTTACGTGCCTGGAATCCTTGTTTGTTTCAGGTGATGTATCTGCTCGGGCCAATGCTATTGCCATAAACAGCAAGACCAATATAATCACATTCTTGCTCGATGGTCTTTTGATAAAATTAATAGATTTTGAGAATGATTATTCGCAGTCTAATTCCAAACAATCAAAGTACGTAGTGTTAATTTTAAATTGTACAAAGATCGTATAAGGATCGCGATCATAAATTCCTCAAAAATCAGTTTATGCCGGTGTATTCTATGAGTTTATGAAATTAATTCGAGCACGAGATGATTAATTCGGAAAGGTATCAATTTTAACTTGAACATTTTCATTCATTATTTTGAACATTATTCCATATATAACAATTCCCAACAGGTGATTCCTCTTCCGATGAGCTAAGATTTCCCTTCTAATTACCGTCACCCTTGCCTTCACCCTTCCCTTTATTCTTGGGATCTCTATCTTTACCGTGGTGAGGTGTGGCGTTACCCTTGCCCTTTTTGCCTTTACCTTTACCGGCCTTGCCTTTACCATTACCGTCGTCGCCTTCCTTTGACTGCAGAGCCCTTCTGTTAACTTTACCATCATCGCCTCCTTCTAGCACAGGAAGTGATTTTTCTACGAGAAGTGGTTGCGACTCACCCTTGGACGAGCCCAAATTATAACACAACTTGTATTTCCTGAACGAGCATCGTGCATGGCTGTCTGTTCCTGGTTGTGTATCCGCTCGGGCCATTGCTAATATTGCCATAAACATCAAGACCAGTATCACATTCTTACTCGATGGTCTCGCCATTATTACAACTAATTAATTGAAATAGTACTATACTAAGTGTTATTAATCTTTGTACGAAGCTTGTTTTGATGTGGAATTGTCATGTGCTAAAGTCCTATTTTATAGTAGTCGGAGGGGAGAATTTTGGATCATAATTTCATAATTTAGTAAGCTGGCAAAGGGCGTGTTCTTGTTTTCTATCAGGCGTTTTCTCCACTTGGAATTACTTTAATAATATATGAGTTGACAATTGCGAATAACACATGGTGATTTTTGCATATTACTCAATTGTTCTACCAATAAGGCAAAAATGCAAAAATCATCCCATAACTTGGCAAAATTGGCCGTATAAGTAAGTATATGAGTGGACCCTTGGGCTATTAACATTTATAAATTTACGAATAACGAGTGGACTATTTTACTTTTCCAACTGTTACCATTTGGCAAAAAAAAAAAAAGCAAGGACAGAGAACCAAAATTATGCAAAATGTGTTTGAAATAACATTATATATATGCCCTCACCCTTACCATTTGGGTGTTTTATTAGCCAACATTATGGGGTCAATCACCCTCTCATCTATGTGTGGTTCTACATATGTAGAGTCCACACACTTGTGAAAGGATGTGACTGAATCCACGAGGGTAGCTAAGATATTTCCATTTGAAAGATGTACAGCTTAATTAATCCTTTCATGTTCTTTCTTGATATATAGTCTGAAATATTTAGATATGTTTGCCATTCATTGTCGTATTAGCATCATATTTTGATTGTATATAAACCAGCGTTTTATTTTATATATGACATGACAACTACCTAATGGTTCATTTCCTATTATACATGATCGACACGGAAAATAAATTTAATGATAGGCTCTACAAGATAAGATATTATTTGATTCAGCCTCCTTGAGTGTACATGACTAACCTCAGCACCAATCAACCTTAAAGGCAACAAATGCACCTCGTAATCATCAAGTTTCAGCCCTTCAACAAGGATATGCTCCTGTAAAAAATAATTTCAACATTATAATCTGCGTACCATACTATTGCAGCGAAATTTCGATACAGAGTTGCAAACTTGATACCTAGCTAGTAAGATAGCACTAATGCAACAGCTAGCTTCGTACATAAATATAAGCAAGGCTTGTGTTTTTGTGTGTGTGGTACTAAAACGGTCTAGGTGGTGCACTAGTTGAGCAGATCGAGTAAGCACTAGCACTAGCACCAGCTAGCTGTTAAGTTAAGAGGAGAGTTTCTTCAATCAACTAAAATTCATGCACAGAAAGAAATAATCACTTCACAGCACTAATTATTCTCACCGACAAGTTTGATGTCTGTGTTATCTACAAGATAATCATATCTTATACAACTGATATGAGCGTGATTAGAATTGAAGAAAGTGGGGCTCTTGTCGGACGCGTGAATTGAAGAAGCCGAGTCATGCCTTGTCTGTCGGGGGTAGGGGCTGGAAATACTTACAACATGGTTCACCATCGCCAAGCACCCGCACTTAAATTGATTATTAAAGCGCAGTTTCGTATTTTAGAAGCTAACAAGCAACTTCACCAAATGGCATGTTAGACGAACTAAAGGTACGAGAATCTGTGATGATCTCGATCACAAATTTCTCAAAATTTTACATATGTTAATTTGTCCATGTGTTTAAAATTTATTTAAACATGAATAATTCAAAAAGTATATCACACAAACCATTTTTGCGTTGAGGATCCGAATTTTAATGATCTTTTGAGAAAATTATTAGTCTTGAGAAGATTATTAATTTGTACAACGATCGTGTAGAGAACACGATCATAAATTCCTCAAAATTCAGTTCACACGTACTGGTGTATTCTATGAGTTTGTAAAGTTAATTTGAGCATGAGATGATTATTAATTTCACTTGAACAATTTTATTCATTATTTTGAACATTATTCCAAATCAATTTCCAACAGATGATTATTTATATTCTTCTTCCGATTACAAATATCATCTTCACCCTTAACTAATCCTTGTTCTTCTTGGGAAGTCTGTCTTTACCATGATGAGGTTGAGGTTCACCGTTACCCTTACCCTTTTTGCCTTTACCCTTACCCACTTTGCCGCTACCTTTATCATCAGCGCCTTCCTTTGACTGCAGAGCCCTTCTGTTACCATTACTATCATCGCCTCCCTCTAACAAAGGAGGGGATATTTCTACGGATAGTGGTTGCGAGTCGCCCTTGGACAAATTATAACACAACTTGTTCTTGAAGGAGCATCTTGCATGGCTGTGATCGTTGTCTGATCCAGCTGGTTGTGTATCTGCCAGGGCCATTGCTATAGCCATAAAAAGAAAGACCAATATCACATTCTTACTCTTACTCGAGGGGCTCGCCATTATTACAATCAACTCAAGTGGTACTACTATTAATGAAGTTTCTTTTGATGTGGAATTGTCATGGGCTAAAGTCCCATTTTTATAGTAGTGGGAACTGGGAGGTGACAATTTTTGGATCATAATTTCATAATTAAATGAGCTGGCTAAGGGCGTGTTCTGTTTTTTTATCAGTCCTCTTCTCTACTTGGTATTACTTAATGAATAAATGAGTTGACAACTACAAACAAGTGGGTGATTTTTCCATATATAACTCAATTGTGTTACTAGTTAGACAAAAATGCAAAAATTATCACATAACTCTCGGGATGTGGCAAGATTGGTCTTATAAGTACATGAGTTGACAATTTTAGTTCTCTAACTATTGATATTTATCAACTTTAGAATAATGACAGTTTTCTCTTTTAACTATTAACATTTGGCAAAAGTAACGACATTGAACACAAACTATGCGAAATCTGGTTTAAGAGATGCACAGCTTGATTAATCCTTTCGTATCTCTCATTTAGTTTCAAATATTTAGATATGTTTGCCAATCCCTATCGAATTTGCGATCGTATTTCACTGTAATATAAACTTGTGTTTTATTTTAAACGTGACTACTAGTCCACTACCTAATGGTTTATTTTTTATTTTACATGTTCCACACGGAATATAAATTTAATGATTGGCTATGAGGCAAGGTGTTATCCGATTTAGCCTCTGTGATTTGACTAAGAGAGCTCTGATTTAATTACAATTAAATATTTAACATTTTAATGACATTGAACAAGTATATTAATTCGGTTAAATATATAACAGAATATTTACCCGATGACTAGACATATAACGAAACCAAAACCTAAATTTTGATCCAAACTCGCATCAGTTTTCCAAATAACATCCCTTAGATAAGCATTATTACACTGGCGTGTTAAAATATAAACTTACAACACAACTGCAGTTGAAAATAAAACATGACAATGTGCACTTGAACTAGAAATGACTTGCCATGCCCCCATACTCCACCGAATAAAAAGAACTAACTTCATTGAAATGAATACATCACTTAATAAGGATGCATCTAAGGGGTGATCCCTCAGCACCAATCAACCTTAATGGCAAACAATGCAAGTCGTAAATTCCAGGCTCGACATCATCAAGCTTCAGCCCCTCAACAAGGATATGCTCCTGTAAAAAATAATTTCAACATAATCAACCATACTATTGCAGCAAAATTTGGATACAAAGTTACAGACTTGATAAATTTTCATCAGCATCAGAGGAGCCGGGGACGAGGGTACAAAAGCAATAAAGCATTTTACGAATCGGATTCAGAAAGGTTTAAGGTAGAATAGTTTTGCGTTGAAAGTTACCATGATATGAACTGATTTGAAATGGCTAAACTAATTGTGGTTTCTTGTCTCAGATGATACTAAAATTACTAAGGACTACTTATAATATGCAGGCTCATGGACTTTCGACCGATTGATTCGAAAAGGTTTGAGCCAGAACCTGTGGTAAACATATGTCGAAATATGGTGAAAGGAAAAGGAGAAGTCCCTGCTTTTGCTGTTGGGCACTCAAAATGTTAAACTGAAGGCCATACAAAAATCAGGTCATAAACTTAGCTGGAATCTGGAGGCCAAAAGAAGGTTTGGGTTTGCACTGAGGACAACTCAACATGGATTTCTTTTTCATTTTCACAAGTATAGGATGGGTTTGGTGCTTTTAGCCTTTTGGCTTTGTAATTTGAGCTAGGCCCCGACCACTTAGAAGGAAATCCTTCAATTTTTATTAGAGAACTTTATACTTTAAAAAGAAAAAATTTGATATACAACTTTTTAGAAACAGAATTTTCTTCATAGAATACTAAGAAGGATAATTTGATTTTTTTTTTTTTTTTTTTCATGTAGTAGATATCTAGTTTAAGTACAAGCTCAAAAATTGACAAGATTAAAATGAACGGAAAGAATTCTTACCCTGCCTTCAAGGAAAACGAGATGGGCCTCAACTATTTCATCAAAAGCGGCAATAGACAAGTAATCACTTCCTACAAACAAAAGTATGTGGAACGGTTAAATTTACAGCAGACTTGTTAAATTATCAACCAAGATATGCTTGTTAAAGAATTCTAACTACAGAGAAGTGGAACAAGTTGCTGATATTAATTGAGTATTTTTGCAAAAGAGCATTTTTTTATTGTATGACAGACACTACTAAAGGCAATGGATCAATAGCCTCCATAAAGAAAAGGCCCAGCCCATTTGTTGACTGTAACTTTTAAGTGGATGAAAACCAATTTATTGTTACCTAGTAAGAGAACACTAATGCAACAGCTTCGTACATAAGTGTGTGTGTGTGCGCGTGTGGCATTAAAAACAGTCTGAGTGATGCACTAACTCAGTAGAATAAGCACTAGCACCAGCTGTAAAGGAGAGAGTTTCTTCGATCAACTAGAACTCATGCACAGGAAGAAATAAGCAATTCACGACATTAATTCTTACCGACAAGTTTGACGTCAGTGTTCTCTACAATATACTGTGCCCCGTCTTTCATGAATCCAACATAACTAGAGTCAAATGCCGTCTTGTACATGAGGCGCCTGAAAATGATTCATAAATTCTAAAATGAAATTCTTACATATATACAAAAGAAAGAACTTCGGATAACAATTAATTTTTAAGTTTCAATTTCAGAAGATGGCATGGCATCAATTACATACACAATATCTACTTCAGAAGATGGAATGCCATCAATTTCAGGTTAACCAGATGAGCCTAGATCGTTACATGCAAACAGAATACATAAATATCTGCAAGTGCATATTTATGTAGATGTATGCCTATGTATACTAGTTTGAGAAAACCAAGAAAAAAAGCTGCAAGGACAAGAAGAGAATAGGATTGATGATGTCACCTGTCTGTGTTAAGGGTTCTGAAAAGCAATCTTTTCACTCCCTTGGGGATGTGCAAGGACTTCAAAACTTCAGCTGAATTACAAAAAAAAAAAAGGTGTGTGGTTAGTAAGATTTCAGGTTTACGGACGATAGACCGCAATGAAGATATTAATTGCTTACCAGTTATATTTTTGTCTCTTGGAACTTCAACAACCAATGCCGGACCTGCACACAGAAGTTCGTATCTTTAGTTTACTGAGGACTAGCATTAGGCAATTTAGAAAAAGAAAAAAGACGAGGTATTAAATTCTGCAAACAGTGCACTGAAGAAAATATTGATATCATGGCACAACTAATAGAAGCCTCTCTGCCATTCCTATTAGAGGACAAAGTCTTTCATTTCAGTTGCTCCAAGCAAATGAGCAGGACAAGCAGAATCGGATAAAACAAATCAAGACAAGAGGGCAGCGGTTGCTGTTAGCTCAATCTTCATGAGGACCTATGATATGAGTTTGGGCTAGAAGAAGACACAACTCTTGTTGATAGAAGGAACTAGGGCTCGACAAAGAGTACTGCTCGAACGTTAAATAAAAAATTCAGCCAAACAGATTAACGGACCAGGAGAAGTCGTTGCATCTTTGGCTCAACGACTTCTCTCCTGACAAGTATACCCTCTCCAGGGCATGGCTTGGTTAACTTCCATACTTGCTTTACCTTATTCTATTAGCTACCGTTTGTCTACAAACCCCTGTTGGGGCTATGAAGCTTACCTTATTATTCGAAACAGACTTTCATTTCAGCTTTGTGACTAAAGTTTGCACTTAGTAGCTACACTGGAACTCATAACATAACTTTGCTTAGCACGAGATCGCTTCACACCTCGCCTCCCGACTAAGGGTCTGAATGAAGCTAGGTGAAAAGCTAAGTGAAACCGGTGAGCTCTATTATAAGTTTCGTGGCAGAATTAAATGTTTTCGCTCTAGAACTAATTTAAGCTATTTCCGTACCCCCAAGTCAAGTTACGGCATTCACTGATTCAATATTACAATACAAAATAGGAAACAAGTCAACGATCAACAAGTAAAACAGAAGCACAAATCTTCAATTCAGCTAATTATGTCAAAACCAGCTAATGAATGACAAAGTAGCGTTAAGATAATTAGATAACATAATTTCACATTCAATCACACATAACTGAATCCGCCACAAGTCAACTAAACAGAACCGAGCATAAATCTTCAAATTCAACAAATTAGGTCAGCTAAGTAACTAACAATCGAGCAATGAAAACACAAAAGTACCGTTCAAAACATCGAGATCGAGCGTGTCGACGTCGAATCCAGCCTCGAAGTAGTGGTGAAAGACGTGTCCAGGCGCATCGACGTGAGTCCCGACGTGAGCCGGCAGCCTGATCTCAGAGTTGTAGGCCGATTCACCTAACCTCATGTCCTTGGGGAGCGTCAGAATCCGTCCGGTGCCGTGTTCTTCTCCGAACATCGGCATATCGGGGTGGATCCGGTGGCTGATGTCGATGATCCTACCTCCGCCGTAGATCTCGCGGCGGACCGGAACTACTTCTTCGGCCGGTTTGAACTCCATGCCGTACGGCGGTGGATAGGCGGCGTCGTAGTTGGCGAGCGAGGGGAGTATAGACTGCGCCACGGCGCATGTTAGCAGGAGGAGCTGAAGAGTAGTAGTAGTAGTCATGTTAGTTAGTTGAGAAATGAGGATTGTGTGTTGTGTTGAGTTGATGATTTTAGTGTTGTGTGAAAGTGTGGGAGATTTATAGCAAGTGAAAATCTCCTCTCCTCATTCTGTTCTATTGTTCAGTTCAGTTCAGTGGGATTAAAAAAATGTGACAGGTGGAGAAAATGAGATATGATAATCATATTTAAAAAATGTGACTGTAGTGTTGTTTGTTTGTTTTCCTTTTTTGGTGTATAATATTGGGTACGGATTGGAATCTTTTTAAAGCACATACGACTTTTTCTTTTCAGTGTTTTTAAGTGGGGCAAATTTCGTTTAGCTCCCTCAGGTTTTTCTAATTCCATTCACCTCCCATCTAATTTGAAAGTTGAAACTCTTCTATCCACTTTTTGGGTGAGTTGACTGTAAGTCAATAATTAAACTTAAAGAATAGAAGTATCGCTTGATTAAAAGTAAGAAATAAGCAACTCAGTAAGTTAGTTTTAATTAAAAACAGGAATGCTTTCTATTAGATTTTTATCCATTGAACTTGAATGTTGTCTAATGGTTAATTAATCAACTGGAAGTGGAAGAAAAAATTCAAATTAATGGGGAGTAGATGGAGAAACTGAAAATCTCAAAGGAGTTGTAGGAAATTTGTCCTTCATTAATGCACCTGGTACTCTCTGCATATATTATACATTTACGAATCCTGTGCTAGCTAAGCATATCGAACTTTTAAGTTTAAAATTGTACTATTTCAACCTCCAAGCACGTCACGGCCTACGTCGCTTCGGTTGTGATAAGAATATGCAGTAGCATCAATCATGTTGTTCACACTTTTATAAAATAATTGTTTTCACTTTCATGTTGCCTGCCCTGTAGTCCTAAAACACGTGGTCGATGGTCCAATTATCAAAGAAAAATCACGTGCTCCGAGTTGTGGGATTGAAGAAAATAATCATTTAATAATAGTATGATGTACAAGGAGAAAAGGAATTTGGATACGTACTATAAAAAAGTTTATAAGTAGTGGATTTTTTTTTTGTTAACCTAAAGTAGTGGATTTATAATTGGTTAAAAAAAGTTCTATGATTTTATGGAAGATATCTTCTGTCGCTTTTCAAATTTTCTTTTCAACACGTGTTACCTTTGTCTTTAAGTTATGGGAGGTGCAAATGTTGCATGACGCTAGCGAGCTCGTCATCATGGTTTTGTTTGTTAACAATAAACCTACATAATAATTATTTTTATTTAACATATGATTTTTCGGAAAGAAAGCTCTAGATTTTGGCTAGTTAAATTAAAAACAAAACGGCAACTGAAAAGTAAAAAACCTAAACATCACTTCATAAGGATGCATCTAATGGGTGAGCCCTCAGAACCAAGCAGCCTTAAAGGCAAACAATGCACGTTATATTCTCCTGGCTGAACATCGTCAAGTTTCAGGCCTTCAACAAGGATGTGCTCCTGAAAGAAATTAAAACATAATAAATCATACCATTGCAGGAAAATTTAATGTACAGTTACAAACTTTATTAATTTTCATCATTTCACGAGATGGACAAAAAGGATTATGAGGTGGTAATATGGGCAAGATATAACGAAAAATTACCAAGATATGAATTGATCGTAAATGGACGGAATTATTTCATGCAAATGTTGCATGATGAGGCCGTGCGTCATTGATTACACCATGTCATCCATGAAATGGTTGCATAAAATATTTTTTCCAACAACGGAACCTGGATAATTAAAGAAGGTTCGATTTTGGGCATGGGACATTCCATCAGGGGTTTTTTCTAGCGTAGGTTGGGCTTCAAAATTTTTGCTCTTTTGGGCTCATCATGATAATGGGACAGGCCCAGTCCATGTTCATCAAAATAACTTGTACCGAGCAAGCATAATAGAAAAATCTCTGTGCTTATTACAAGGAATGAAGTTTTCTTTATGCATAAAGTACTGAGAATGATAGCAATGTTTCATTAGATAGATATACAGTTGTAGTAAAAGCTGAAACAAGTGATAAGAGAAGAATTCTCACCCTGCCTTCAAGAAAAACAAGATGGGAAGGAATTAAGTCAGCAAAAGCAGCAACAGACAAGTAATCGATTCCTACAGAAAAAAATGAATGTGTTCAGAACAGTTAAATTCACGACTGGATTGTTAAATTAGCAACCAAGATATGCTTGTATACAACATTAAATCTTACCCACAAGTTTGATGTCAGTGTTATCTACAAGCCACTGTGCCCCGTCTTTCATGAAGCCAACATAACTAGTGTCAAACGCCTTCTGGTACATGAGGCGCCTGAAAATGATTCATGTATTCTCAAATAGAATTCTTTCCTATGTATCAAATTACTCCAATGACGTCAATCTACGAGCAGACAGTTAAAGAGACATTGTTGCTTCAAAAGTTTTAGAGTTAGCGTTATACGAAACAACCCCCAGAGTCATATAATGCATTTCAGATTAGCCGTTCAGTTCCACTATGTTGTTATATCCTCGAAACACATCTACAGTTATTAGCTACCCGTTTCCTATTTATAATATAAAAAAACCGACTCTAAGTATCTGGATTTGAAGCAATCTAACATGCTTGGCAAACAGTACACATTTTGTGGACTTTGTAAGATTTTAAATTTATGATTGTACTAGATCCTTATAATTATATTCCATCTCAGCATTTGTTGCAGGCCCTAACACAATGCACATCCATAAAGCATACTGATATATTCATGTCCCATTTCTCAGGTAAAAGTTTTCCCGCTAATGCCTGGAGAAGAAAGGCTCAATCTCAATCTACATTGTAGCAATGTTTTCTTCAGTAAAACGCAACCTCAATCAGTTCATTGAACAAGAGGGCAATTAGTCAACAAGATGTTGTGTTTTACTGCAATATATCAATCTATTAATTCTTTTAGGGATCAATATCACAAGGATGACAAAAGAAAAGAACTGCAACTCATTTCTAAGTTTCAATGGCATGCATCAATGTCACTTTAACCAGATGACACTGTCACGTGTGCATATTTATGTAGATGTATGTCTATATATATTAGTTTGAGAAAACAAGGAAATAGCTGACAAGAAGTGAATAATATTGATGTTGTCACCTGTCAGTGTTAAGAGTTCTGAAAAGTACTCTTTTCACTCCCCTGGGAATGTTCAAGGACTTCATAACTTCAGCTGAATCACAAAAAAATGGTGTGAGAGAGAGAGAGAGAGAGAGAGAATGAGCAACAGGAAATGCTGTAGAATTTTGCACACGTAACTAAGTGAAACAGAAAACATCTAATCAACAATTTATATTTCTTAAGTTGCTTTACTATCGAAGACATATTTACCAATTTTACATAAACATTGACGTGTAACTTTCAATATTGGGCCTTTTGAGTTGGCTGGGCCTTTGGATTTGACCTCGAGTTAGGCCAAGCCCCTCTGATGTACTAATTTTCTGTTTATACAAATTTCTATTTACAAAAAGAATATAACTTCCAAAGTCAGGTGTCTGGCAAGGAGTTGGCGCCTCAGCCATCATACTATGCTCAGATCATTGTTAACTTGGAAAAACTAAAATAAATAAATATGCATATCAACCTGGAAAATTTCCACAAAGCACACAACACTAATATCAACAGAAAACAACATAAAGTGCCCATATGATGGTCGTGTGTGATTCTTATCAGATTCGAAATCAAATCATAAAGACAAAAGTATTGATTAGTAAAAGTTCACATTAATGGCCTTGAGACAAAAGAACTTGACGATCGGCCGCATATGAAGAATTTGTTTATATTGCTTACCAGTTATATTCTTATCTCTTGGAACATCAACAAGTAATGCCGGACCTGTAAAAACACGCATAGAAATTCATGTCTTGACTAGGAAGGAATGTGAGGCAATTTAGAAAAAGACAAAATTATAAATTCCTCAAACACTGCACTGAAGAATATTTCGGTATCAACAAACATATACTCACATAAAAGAATAGAAAACAAGTCAATTATTAACAAAGAAAAATGTCTGACCAAGTAAACAAAGAACAAATCTTCAATTAAGCCAAGTAAAAGTAAATGCATGACGAATAAAGCCAAGTAATTGAATGTTATGCGAACTTGTTTCACCTCCCAAGCCAAAAAGTAGAATACTTATGGAACTTAAAAGTTCAGGACCTGGTAATGTTCCTGGTGACGGATTTTGAATAATCTATTCAAACTCCTCAAAATCAGTTATAAATTGCCTACTCCTATAATATGAATGAAAATGCAAGATTCCCCAAAGCTACTTTTTGTAATTGACAATTACCATTGAGGACTCTGAGGTCAAGACTATCAACGTCGTACCCTTCATCATAGTAATTGTCAAACATATGTCCAGGTGCATCTACATGGGTCCCAGAATGAACTGGTATTTTCATCTCAGAGAAATTGTAGTCAGAGCCATTTTTCATACTTTCCAACAGCCTAAGAAACTCCCCTATACCCTCGGTAGAACCCCCAAATGGCGTATGGGGAGTGAATTTATGAGTAATATCAATTATCTGTCCACTCTCAGAAACACTCCCACCACCAAGTACACCGCAATAGCCTGATCC
This sequence comes from Misopates orontium, assembly GCA_946800315.1. Lineage (NCBI taxonomy): Eukaryota > Viridiplantae > Streptophyta > Magnoliopsida > Lamiales > Plantaginaceae > Misopates > Misopates orontium. Next base: position 305,704 of record OX326948.1, on the reverse strand, counting down.
ACCACCGTAGCCTGAAGGATATGCGTCATTGGATGATGATGATATGGCAACAGAAAGTAAAAGAGTTGCTAGCAACACCAACAAAACTTGCAATAACCTCATTTCTCTCAGTTCTGAAGCAAATTAGATTGTATTTTCTTCCTTATTTAGATTGCACTTGAGAGATATATAATGTATATCAGACTGTTCTTGAAAGGCTAAACATGAGTACACGTGACACCTTCGAATTGATAACTACTGATACCAAAGTGAGGACAAAAGACACATCCATCCAAAATTCTGCTCAGATATTATATATAACAGAGCAAAACTTGCAATAGACTCATTTCTCTTAAGTTTGATGCAAATTTAGATTGTATTTTCCTCCTTATTCGTTTATAAATCGAGAGATAATATTGAAGTTATCTCAGACTGTTTTTGTAAGGCTAAACATGAGTACACGTAATAGCTCCTAATTGATAACTACTGAAACCAAAGTGAGGACAAAAAAGTGTACGTCCATACGAAATTAGGCGATGATACTATATACAACATAGCAAAACTTGCAATAAACTGTCATTTCTCTTAATCTCGATACAAACTAAGGTAAAAATCAGCTAATAACAATTACTCTACCAAAAGCTCATCGAATAAACTTTTCACCGTAAAACTAAGCTAAAAACTAGCTGATAATAAACAGATATACAAACCGTTGAGAACATCGAGGTCGAGCGTATCAACATCGAATCCGGCATCGAAGTAGTGATCGTAGACGTGTCCAGGCGCATCGACGTGAGTACCGGTGTGACAGGGCATCTTCATGTGAGAGTTGTTAGCGATCGATTTATTCTTCATGCTCTGCGGCAGCCACAGAATCTGCCCGATTCCGTCGGGAGACTCCCACGTCGGCATCTCGGAGTGGTAACGGTGACTGATGTCGATGATTCTGCCGCCGCCGTACACTTCGCGGCGCACCGGAACGAGATCGTCGGCTGATTTGGCGGCGAAATCGGAGGAATCGAGGCCGTACGGTGGAGGATAGGCGGCGTCGGAGTTGGCGAGAGTGAGTGATGGTAGTACAAAGTGCGCCGCGGCGCATGTTAGCAGGAGGAGCTGAAGAGGAGTCATGGCGTACGATAAGTCGCAAAAAATGTAGCTGAGAGAGGAGGAATGTGTTATGTGTGTGTGTGTGTGAGGATTTTGACAGGATTAGTGTGATGAGGTTTATCAGTCAAATAAGATTCCTACTAGTGATGAACGGATAAAATAGTGAACCGGTTTTACAGTGTTTATGATTATCTTTAATTAATTAACTATGAACAAATGTTGGGTCCCACAAAATAATAATTAACAAGGATTTGCATAAATATCTCAATTTTGGATTTTATGTGGATTCAATCTACAAATAAGGGAGAAACATGCACATCTATTTAAATTTGAAGCGGATTTCGCTTAAACCATTTGGTATGTTACTCCATGTCCCATGTAATTAATTATGATGATGACACGTGTTATAGAGTTTAATACAATCGAGAAAGAGTAATTATTTGGCGCATAGATTAAAGTGTTATCTAAAATTGAGATCATATATGTGGTACTTGTAAGTTTCTCCAATTTGAAAAATACTTTTTATTAGAAAATTTTATATTGCCAACTTATAAAGTTTCATCCCATATAAAAGGAGTAACTTATTTTCTATTGAACTGCAGTTTGGAATTTAGTTTTTGGCTTAATTATTACAGAATGGCAATTGATATATGAAATACGTAATAGTGCAGCTAGTACACATAATGAGATTAATGTCTTTCGAAATTGGATCGGGCCTCACTTCGTATGGGCTTTACAACAAGGGGAGAATTTCTCCTGGGGAAGGGCCAACAACATATTTGCAGGATACCGTTTGCATGTCATTTATTTCCCTGGGAGCAAAACCCTTGGTCAACAAAATAGGCCCTAATTTGAATTTGTTGAAAAATCCAGGTAGAGTTTAAAGCTAAAGTTATATTAGAGATTTGTATATACATTAGTAAATATCAATTATTTCAGTAAATTTGAGCTTTTAGACAACATGATGTGGGAAATGAGAGATATCAATCGTCTCATAATGTGGACAGTTCAATAGGAAGTTTCTTGACATATTGTAAATGAACCATTTAGTGTAGTAGGAAAATTGTGTCCAAACATCAATCTTAATTATTTTGTGTTGTACATTTGCATGGTAGAGCATTCACGTCCAATGGACTTATTTAATTGTGGTGCATGAAAATTGGAATAGGGAGAATTACACAAACACCCCCTGAGATATGGGCTAATTACACAGACACCCCCTCATGTTTGGGAAATTACACAAACACCCCCTGTGATAAAATTCCTTTCGCAATTTGTTATGTTTTGCTGAATTTAAATTTCCGTCTCTCGTTTATATTGTAAAATCAATGAAAAATAAACTAAAATTGCTAAAACGATAGAAAATAAGTCTCATTTATTCTGTTTTAGAAAATAAAAAAACATTAAAAATAAGGTATATTTCGAAAGATTTTGTAAGTTAGTCATCACATCATTATTGACATTATGATCCAACACCATAAGTGTGTATATTCGATTAAAAAAACACACTACAAAGGGTGTTTGTGTAATGAGATGCATACTATAGGGGTGTTTGTGTAATTTCTCAAACAGAGGGGGTGTCTGTGTAATTAGCCCATACCTCAGGGGTGTTTGTGTAATTCTCCCAATTGGAATATACCGAGTATAGATTCATCTGACCACTTAGCGGTCCACACTCATTAAAGGCTTGCACACTCAATCACATATGGGGCCACTTTTGAACTGCTCATGTTCCCATTGTGTGTATTTGTACTTTTAAGAATAAAAAGCCTTCTAAGTTATTTTACTAATCATTTGGGTTTTCTTAAATAGATATTGTTTGTACCTTGTATATTAATCACGTTTTCTCTCCATTCTCCTTTGAAAGTGCATAAAAAATATAATTCATATTATACTTAGTAAATGTAAATGGAACTTCGCTGTTCTTAATCAAAATAACAATACAAAAAAAATCTCACATTATATGGATTTATAATGTAAATGGATAATACCGCTTAGTCAACTTGTAACTTGCTAGTCACAATCTAGTTGTAAGATGAATCTTTTGCTGCGTCCCCGTACATAGCTGTATTGCACCAAACCAACAAAATACTATCCCTTTCAACAAAAAAAAAAAACAAAATACTATCCCCAAATAATTGCTTTATAATATAATAGATACGCACCACAATATATAACACCAACCAATAAAATTATTTTCCTAAACATTAGCTTTATAATATATTACATACTCACCCCAATTTTTTAACACCAACCAAATTTCTTGACCAATATTCTTCCCAAGCTTAATTAGCTGTTTACAACTACATATGGAGGCGGGCGATGGGGAAAGGTCCCACGTTCTTAAACCCCACTAACCCCCGCCATTCACAAAAAATTAGCTTACGCAACCATTTTGGATGGATAATATGGTGCAATACAAATATACAATCAACAAATTAGATGACAGATCACTTCATGCACCAATATTCCAATTTTTTGGTAATTCTTGAGAGGTTTTTTTTTGACATGTTTATAAATGTCATAAAAAAAGTTTTATAATTAATTTGAAAAATAATTTTACATTTGGCTTTCATAAATTTAAAACGTCAATATTGCGATACCATTGGAGAAGTATCTTTCTGATCCAGGTTTAACCTTTTCATAATCTCATTTTAGGTGTGTATTTATACTAATACCAAAATTATATATACACTCCGATAGTGCACTCATCCTATAATCTCATTTCAACTATATAATCCACTTCTGTATCGATTTTTCTGCCAACCACAAGGTAATAAGGCCGCATATAAAAACTTTTACATCAATAACCAAACTATATGCACAAACTAATCATAACTCTAATCATACAACAATATAGGATAAAATAATTCATTTTTAGCTAACCTAACAATAGAAGTATAAAACCAATCAAACCCCAAACACACACACACACACACCTCACAATACTCTAGTTCCCATTTCTCCAACTCTCTTCTTTCACCATGTCCAAACCAAAACTCACAAACCATCTCTTCATAATCTTCTTCATCACATTCTCCATTTCCCCTATCCTCCTAGCTCACTCCGCCACGTTCTCCGACGACATAACCGCCCTCCGCGCCTTCAAATCCTCCGTAAAACCCTCCACCATCCCCCCTACCTCGTGCCTCGCCACGTGGAACTTCTCCGCCACAGACCCATGCTCCGTCCCCCGCGTCACACACTTCACCTGCGCCGTTACATGCTACAACAACCGCGTCGTTCAGCTCACGCTCGACTCGCAAAGCTACGCCGGTACCCTAACGCCGTTAATCTCAAAACTAACGGAGCTCATCACACTAGACCTCAGCGACAACAGCTTCTACGGCCCAATCCCATCTTCTCTCTCCTCACTGCCCAATCTCAGAAACTTAATCCTACGTGTCAATTCGTTCTCCGGCTCAATCCCACCGTCGATCTCGAATCTCAAATCAATCACAACCCTCGATCTCTCGCACAACAAATTCACCAACTCGCTACCAAATTTAAACGCATTAAAAACACTAACCAGGCTTGATTTCAGTTACAACAAACTCACGGGCGAATTACCAAAATTACCCCCAAATCTCAACGAATTAGCCCTAAAATCAAATCTACTCACAGGCTCAATTTCAAAACCCTCATTCACCGATTTGAACCGGTTAATGGTCGTAGAACTCAGCGACAACTCGTTCTCCGGTACACTAGACTCGTGGTTTTTTCTCCTTCCAGCGCTACAACAAATCGATTTAGCCAACAACAGCTTGACACGTGTCGTCGTATCAAAGCCTGTAAACACGAACAGCGATCTCGTTGCTGTTGATTTGAGCTACAATCGAATCGGAGGAGTTTTACCGGCGAACTTTGCGGATTTTCCGGCGCTAAGGTCTTTGGAGCTGAGCCACAACAGGTTTAGAGGTCCAATTCCGTGGCAGTACAGTAAAATGAGGAGGTTGTTTCTGGAAGGTAATTATTTGAACGGAGCTCCGGCGGCGGGGTTTTTCTCCGGCGAGGCGCCGGTGGCGGGGAGTTTGGGGGACAACTGTTTGAGGAGGTGTCCGGTTTATTCGCAGCTGTGTGTGAAGTCGCAAAAACCGGTCTCGATTTGTCAGCAGGCTTATGGTGGGAAACCTTGACTATTAGGACGTCAATTTTCGCGCTTATTTATTATTTACTGTTTTTTCGAGTTTTTTTTTTTTTTTTTTTTTTTTTTGTGGGATTGTAGGTATTTATTTATTGGTGAGTACTAAGTAGTACAAGTAGGAGCACTTTTATGATTCTTTTTTTTTTTGAGGAATGTATTAGAAAGTGTAACAATAAGAAGGTGGACATGTGTCCCAAGTTGAAAAATAAATGTAGCAATGCAAAAAGATGTGATTATATTATCCACTTATCCCTAAGTCATAGACTCATAGTTAATAATCGTTTTGACCCATCGAGCTTATTTTTGACAACAGATACTATTTTTTTCATGATGAAATTATGGTCTGCAAGAATATAAAGATTATCTAATGCTAACGTATTTACTATTCAACCTTTCGAGTTTGTTTAAATGTCACTTTCTTGTTTCGCATGAGAATATTTATTTTTTTGCGAATATTTTATATTTTTCTATAACGGTTTCAGTTAAGGTTTCGTTTTTGTAATGTTAGTTTTTTTTATGGCAAGATGGTATCTTTCATTTTTAATCAAATTGTTTATAGTATGTGATGTAACTGGTTCTTAATTTGCAATCTTATTAATCCACGCGTGTCCAATATTCACGATTCAAGCACCTAACTTTGTCGTTCGTTTTCTTTTTAAATAATGTTACTTATTTGTTACTCATGCATTGATGAAAAAAGGAAAAATAGACCAGAAGAACATGATGAGAGGTTGAAAATTGAGGTAAAAGTTGACGCACTTTTGTTAAAGGAGCGTCGGTGGTTCTTGCTTTTAATAGTAGAATGCTGCACTATATGTTTTTTCAGTTCCCAAATACATGTGCTTTTCGAAAGAGTGGGGCATCACTACTTCTATACCACAACATTATGTTATAACTTTTAATATATGGTTACTGATAATAATATAAATTTTCTATTAAAAAAATAGTTGATGATTAAATTAAATTCATGTCACACACAAAAAAAAAAAAAAACCGATTTTACATAGCCAAAAACATATTAATCTAGATCTGGTATATTCTGGTTAAATATCTTAAATCTTCTAGTCTAAAATAGTATACTACTTTATGTACCATTATTAAATTCATGTCATGGATAATAGTCATGAAAGTAAAAATTCAGATACTTATTTATCTAATTATCTACCATTGCTTGAGATCCCACCACATATATTATTGTTGTAAACGTAACAGTGGCATAAAAAGTGGTACACGATTTTTGTACAGGAATTTACACTGCCTGATCTTCCTTATTTTCTTTATAACAAAATTAAAGAGCAATTTTTAAAAATTTGAAAAGCAATCTGTATAAGTTATCATTGTCAGTAAACATTTATTCATGTCTTTGATGTCAGAAAGCTGGTATAATCTGGTAACAGTTAATTTCCCAACAAAACAAACCTTTATATTCTGACCTTTATTGCGAATAATTTCTGCCATGTACTACTTTCAGGTCGCATAATATTAATTAGTTTGAAGAATCAAGAATCTCTGTGTTCAAATGTATAAAGGTTGGTAGGAATTCAAGACAGCCAGTTGCAGCTCATATTACATTAAGCGTAATTAATATCTTATGGCATGGTTTTGCTCGAACAATTATAAAATTACTTCGTTTAACTGACCAATGCATGTCACAGAAACAAGTTGGTCGTTGCTAAGTAACATATTTTTAAAAAGATGGCCAAATTTCGAAATTGCTATCACCTCTTTTGATCTTTTCCAAATTCAATGGAGAGTATCCCGCTGAGAAATATTACTTTAAGTTTGTCGTTTATGTGTTCAAAAATTTCTCAATCCTTGAAAATTGCTAGGTAGTAATTGAAATTAAGAGTTTGTGTGGGGATGGAGAGCAGAGCATATATCAAAATTTTCAAAATTTTAATTCGAACATGCACCAAACATTTTCGCTACACCACAAAAAAATGTTGAAAAGAAAATTGTGAGAACTTTGAAATATTTAGTGGACCGAAACACGTACAGAAACTGAAGCTCAGGTTCATGGTGGAGGAGAATCAATAAATAATTGATGTTTTTATGAATGACAAAAGCAATTTTTCTTTTATGTTCTAGATATGTCTACATGAAGTTTAGACTGACTAACGAAGACAGTCTACTCATTTGAGATTGGAAAAAGAAAGATTATGTGTTCGATTTAGCGTGATTCTCGTTTAATCTATAGCTAGCATTAACTATGAACTTATTTATTGTTGTTCTTTTGCATGAGACATTATATTCTCAACATGAAGGTGCATTGTAGTATTGCACTCACGAGTCACGACTATCTAGAAACATAACTGCTATAGTTTTGTGTTTAAGAAGACAACAAAATATCCTTTTTAATAACTGGCATGGCTATGCATTTATTCTTAAGTTCGTTGCAGTTTGGCTCTGGCAGTGGAATTATATTAATTGCTTTGGTATAAAGATTTCTCACCTAAGTGTGACAAAGATATCCTTTCAGATATGAAGCACATGGCACTGCCTAGTATTAGCCGTTTGGTTGGTGTAGGGTGGTTCAAGTGAAATAATATTCTTTAATAATGTAAATAATTGCGAATACACTCCTTCATTTAGTTTAATTACAAGAATTTCCCTAGTTTGCATATATCTAAATCAAATAACTTTCATTTAGAAAGTATCATGAGCATCAACTTAGTAACATGGATCAATGTTTCTTTCTTTTCCTCGAAAAATATCAAACGTTTCCATTTTTTGAATCTATATATGTAAAAAGAAACATAAAATATTTTCTACATTGATTGCAACAACAATTTTTATGAAATTTACAAAACATATCGAATAGATCTCGAAATGTGCGAAAGGTATCTAATATTTAAAGCACCAAAATATAGTGTGGAAATGAAACTTGATCCATGTTGTGGTAAAAGTTTTGAATTTAAGAAGTTTGAAGATCAATGTCAATGTAGCATCCAATTAAAACCATTTTGTATAGATTAATAATTAGTAAGTTTTAACAATTCCAAACATATATGAGAAGAAGGCCATACCCAACATGAAACAGTCGTATGTTGAAAGAATTCATTGATATGTACACATATTTCAAACCGTAACCAAAGCAAAAGACCAGCTTGTAAATAATAAAAATAAATAAAACCAAATGTATCGAAATTCCTCATAATTTCCCTGTCCACCTTATCGAACTCTTCAAAGAAACGAATCATTTGACCAATTGTTTTTCATCATCTCAATAATAAAATAGAAACCCAATTGCTTAAAGCCTTAAACATATAATATCCAAAAAACGGAAATAAAATCATCATCACCATCATTATATCTATTTACCAACATTTTATTTATTGTGCGAAATGACCCGTTACGTTGCATGATCCAGAGTATTTCCGATCTTGAACTATATGAAGTCGAAATGTACAAGTACTTACCCAGACGTTTTCAAAATATGCTTAAGACCTCTTGAAAAATTACGAAAAAATTTCTAATATTCAAAGAACAGAAACACACGCCAATATCGAAACTTTGATCCATACGTACGTCCACCATCACCCATCACTTTACGCGCATTTGATCATTTATTGAGCCAAATGATCCGATATGTTGAACCCCGGCGGCATAAACAGCTTCTGCCGTTCCCACCTCCCTTTATCAAGACGGTACAACATAGGATGCTTGTTAATGCTCCAAAAGCACTTGATGCACCTAGACCGCACCGTATAAGCCCAAAAGAAACCATGACTCCTATCGTTAATGTACAAGTAGCACCACCGCATCGGAAACGCCGCCTGACGGAAACTGAAGCGGTAGGTGCTGTTGGGTACGAGCTGGTATAGGGAATCACCCTTGTCCGTCATTTGACACATGTACCATACGGGGGACCACCCGTCGTTCGATAACGTTACCTCGACTTCCGGGAAGAGAGTCTCCTTGAGGCTCGATCGTGCTGCGGGGAGGAGGGTGGAGAGGAGGAGGAACGTCGCCGCGACGACGAGATTTTGAAGGGTGTTTGCCATTGAACATAGAGGGGAGGAGGCTATGCATGCATGGCAAAATTGTTGAATGGGGGAAAATGGGGGTTTTTATTTATTTTTGGGGGTTTTTTGTGGTGTTTGGGTTTTGATTTTTTTGCTATTTTTTGGTTGTGATGGATTTTAGCGTTTTCTATGGTGAAGAGTTAAGATGCACAAAAATGAGGTTTTTGATTTTAGCATTTTGTATGGTCAAGAGTTTGAGAGGAAAAAAAAAGAGATTTCTATTGATTTTTGTGCGGTTTAATTTGGAAAGCTATTTGAATTTTTGAATTAGCATGGATGGATAAGAATGGTGTAGAAATTAATCATCCATTTTTCTATGTTTCCACTTTTAATTTTGTTAATAAATCTTAGTATTTTCTATACAAAGGGGATGATCAAGCAATGATATAAAAATTTCTGAAAAATGAAAAAGTCAATCTGGTATATTCACATGAATTGGAAACTCATAAGCGAAATTACACGATGATGCAATAATTATAAAGTGAATTGTCAATCTAACATTCTTAGAAAATAAGCGGAATTGCAGCCCTTTGTTTTAATCAATCTAATGGTAAGAGGAATTGCAGCCCTATGTTTTAATCAATCTAATGGTTTTTGTGTGGTTTAATTAAGAATGCTATTAATTATTAGGATAAATCTCATTAACCTCCAACCTATAATCCATTTATAAGTTGTAGCTTAACGTTTTGTTTTATATAACTAACTCCTCAACTTATTGAAAAATGAGTATACTCCCTGATATCAAATTTAACGGAAAAAAGGCAGAAACGTGCCCATATTCAAAGATTGGTCAACTACTTAGGGGACAACTTGCACATTTTTCTTTTAAACTATGCCAACAAAGAAGTATCTCAAAGCATCATATGTAATATGGATAAAAGCATTAAACCCCCTATACTATACCTCCTGTTGCACTTTCTCCCCTTTCCTTTTATTTTTTGTGACTTGCCCCTGTACTATGAATAAATAAGCACTTTGCCCCCTGAGTCACTTTTTCACCATTGAATTTGACTACGTGTCAACATTTTTTGCCGTTGGATTTAGACTCAGGGAGTAAAGTGCTTATTTATCAATAGTACAAGGGGAAAGTCGCAAAAAATAAAAGGACAGGGGACAAAGTGCAACAAGGGGTATAGTATAGGGGGTTTAACGCTATTATCCCTTTTTAATATGTTAGAGTATTAGTTGTGAAAAAGATAATTTAGGAGGCAACTTGTAGAAAGAGGTATAGGTTGGAAGGTATGATGCATTTTACCCTAATTATTACAATTAACATATATAAGAAGATGGATAAAACATAGATAAATATCCCATTTAACCTTGACTTCTGTTTATAAATCTCCTCGAGTCTAATTTCTTTCTCTACAAATGAAATGAAACAATACAAACTCAAACGAATTCCATATCTTTCACCCATACATGTACATGCTTGTAATCGATATGTCATTCAATTATAACAATGAAAAATAAAATACGAAATTAAGTTTTTCGTTATATTCCATTTTCAGAATGGCTCTGACATGGAATATCATAATTATATAATAAGTGATCGCAGGCAATATGCATCCCAAATGTACATCTAACTGAAAAGACACTAGGAAAGAATTTATGTTTTGATCATATATACATTCCCAATGCCAAATTAATATGATCAACATCCAAAAAATGGTTCATCTATACGTGAAAGTTACAAATACAACATGAAACATTTTTAGAACAAAGTTCAAGTAGAAGGAAGGTACAAAACCAATCAAGTTTTGGATGCAGATTGGAAGATGAGGACTGCAGTAAGAACTCCCACCAGCGCAGTTACGACCAAAGCCACAGATGGCAATGGTGATGTTAGTCCGAAATTCTGCCAAAGAGGGATTGGAGGCATTAATAAGAAACTAATTCTCAAGAAGGAACTTCTGTCCTTTCTCGTAGTTTGTCGCCACATTTGGCACAACAAAAGTAAAACTTAAAAGAGGAAAGAAGAACTCCAGAAAACTTCAAGTCATTCAGCGACATTTTGTTTCGAGATGTAAAACGTATAAAGAATGTATGATTATCAGAAGACGAGCTACTAGTTTTAATATTTGAATTTCATTTGTTGTAGGATGTACGAGAAGATTGTGAAAACGTAAGTTCCACCAACTTTCAAAGGAGTACCCGACCACGGTAGTCTTTCAGAACATGCCTTAGCTAGCTGTGGATGAAATTGTACTTTGTATATTACAACTTATTCCAGCAACAGAAGTTTCTCAGTCAGAGCAAAAGTTTCTGGAAAATTCTACCCTAGCCAGGTTCGTGGTAGAACTTGTTCTCACAATCCCTCATGTATTAAAGTTTGTGACTACAACTATACCATGTATTTATCTTTTGTTGCTTTTTGGATGATATAGAAAATATGAAGCCACAAACTAAAATCCTGATTTCGGTACGAATAACCTCCCAAGAAAACATATGGATAAGAGATCAAAATGTAAAATAAAGGACACTGGTTCACGCATTGTATTGTATGACTTTAGCAAAGTATCGTGGTCTGTAAATCCATGAAACGAGGTGTAACTTGTCACCCAAGTTCATCTCATTGAATACATCAGGCATGATCCTAATTTTTAATTTACTCCTTGAAGCAGAGTTAACAGTCTATCTTTTACACATAAGAGGATAGCTTGAAGCTAGTTAGAACATAACTAACAGAGAACTGCTGGACCAAAATCGTGAATTTGGAACTAATAAGCTGAAGGAAAAGGTTATTCTACTTAGCTCCTCTACAGCTAAAAGATACGTCCGTTATAAGTTTACGTTCAACTTAAACAATGTAAGATTAACCATATACATATATACACAGCATAGTGTATTGATCAGAACATCAACAAAATATGGAATTGTAACTACAGAGCTCATGGTTCAATTTCTGGACAAAACGCAATACCTCGAGTAGTCCTTTGCCAGTACCGACTTCAACGCTAATAACAGCAGCAAATCCAACCATTGCCAATCGCCCAATCCATACATCTACACCATTGCCCTCATCGGTATTCTGCTCGCATCTTATTGCCACAGATGTTGAATTCGACACAGAGCTTCTACGGTAAAGAGTTGCTTTAATCACTGAAAAGAAAAAAAAAAAAACGAGCACGTAAAATTACTTCATCAAACTCTCTCTTCTGATCAACACTATCACATTCTTCTTAACCGCATAACATACGTTCCAACTACTATATTACACTCACAAATCGATAATGTATCGACTTCATTAGCCTATGGCGAAATTACTCCACCAAGTTGTTTTAACAAGCACTCTCTCCAATTACTACTATAGATGCTCATCAACTGACAAATATATAGACTTTTATCTGAATTTTAATTAGTTTTAGACTATAAATATTCTTTTAATTCTAATCACAGAAGCTTGAGCATAGTGCTTACAGAGAGGAGAGCCAGTGGCAAAAGCTGTTCCAAATTTGAGCGGCAAACGAGGAGCTGCAGCGAATTTTGCGGCGGGCAAGAGACAAATATCTGCACCAAAACTCAAAAATTTATAACTTCATAAATATAAACACACATAAATCAGACACAATGCGAGTACCAAGAAGTGTAGTACATGACGCTATGAGGATTGTACATTGGCAAGTGGAAAAAGATTGAATCTTTACCACGAGAAGAAGAGTAGCTGCAGAGTGATGAAGAGATTTGAGCTATGGAAGCCATTTTGATTTGAGAAAAAAAAAAAAAAGCTTCTTTTTTTTTTGATTTTTGCCCTGTGCAGCTGAAATTGAGAAATTCTTGAAGATAGGGGAAAATGGACACGTGTCATATCCTGAGGCCATTAAGTGATTCCCTCGAGTGCAAAGGAAGAAGCACGCTTTTGCCAAAAAAATTGGAAAAAAAAAGCGACACTTTCCATTTAATGGGATAAAGATTGCGCTTTTTTGCTTTGCTCTGTTTTGTCTGACAAAAGTACAGAGCAAGCCCTCTCTAAATCCCACCTCCATTAATCCTTCAATCTCCAATTCAATTTTTGTAAAACCATATTCACTGCAATGTCTAGTGTTTTATCAAGAACCCAGATTTCTTATTCATCATTTGACAAATTCAAGAGGAACAGACAACCTCAGCTTGCTGTTTTACCTCAGAATTCCTCTTGGTTGAGACAAAGGGATGTGCCAAGATTGTTGTTGTTGCATAGAAACGGGTTTATTGCCCGGGTTGAAGAAAAAGCTCGGAGTGGTTCTTCGACTCAGCCCCAGCCCAACTCAGAAAATCAACTTGAGGTCCTTCTTATTTAGTTTATTCTGGTTTTATTGTGTTGTTTTTATTGAAAGATTGTATCTTTCTTCAAGTACTGGTCAAAATTGCACTTTTATTGCTCGAAGAAGTTGGAGAGAGTGTTGTCTATGTATGTTTGTTGATCATAGGTGAGTGTTTCTTTGATAGTAATGCTTGGGGGACTTTAAAATAGTAAATTTGGTTTGTAAACTTTGATGATGTTTATCAGGTTGAGCCTTGAGTTGTCATTGGCTTTTTGCTACTGAGTACTGGTGAAATGTCTTGTATTGGTTCCTTTTAGAGTCAATTAACTCTTTATCAATTAGATGTTTGGAGTCTTTTTATTGCGCATTCTCCAAATTTTGGATGCACAGTTTGAAGTCAAAGAACAATGGAATAGAGTGTGATTTGTATTTTATATACGTGCTTGTTTCCCCACCTTCTTATCGAAGTTGTTTCAAGCTCAATATGTTCATGCTATAGGATTTGAGTCCATCTGGAACTTGTGATCCTCTATGTTCTGTTGATGAGACAAGCTCTGAAGAATTTGAAGCCAGTTACCAACCGAAGACAGATTTTCTGAAAGCTCTTGCGATTCTGGCTGCTGCTGGAACTGGGACGCTAGCAATAAATCATTCTTGGGTGGCTGCAAACCAGGTTCATCTCCAACTGCTGAATCTCAAATTTCTGAAAAATCTAAGTTTGTGGCTGGATCAATATATACCTTAACAAATTGTTGGTTTTTGGTACCAATCATCATGATTTAGGATCTTGCTATGGCATTGTTGTTTGGAATTGGATATGCTGGTATTATATTTGAAGAATCTCTTGCCTTCAACAAAAGTGGAGTTGGACTGCTGATGGCTGTTAGTTTATGGGTCATACGCAGCATTGGGGTAAGATTTATACTTTCTCAGATTATAAGTAGATGTCTCTTTCTGTCTGCCATTTCTATATTTTTCCAGGAGCAAACTATGATATATATTTTTTTTTTTATGTCACGTGCTCTTTAAATTCGTAAGATTCCACATTCTTTAGCATTGAGTTGCTGTGCTGTTGTTTGTAATGTGATTTCAGATGGATGGTGGGAAACTAACCTTCTGATGTAACCTTCAGTTACCTCTCCTTTTCCAGTCCGTCCAAACATATTTCTTGTATTTCAAGTTTGTGGATGTGATAATGGGGGAGGAAGGTTTTGTGAAACACATAAATCAAATTAGCTCTCTCTTTTATTTCTTATTTAATCAAGCTTAACGAATTCTAGGCCACACAATATCTTTTGGCAGGCCCCTTCGACTGAGGTAGCTGTCTCAGAGTTGTCTCATGCATCTGCTGAAGTTAGTGAAATAGTGTTCTTCTTGCTTGGTGCTATGACCATCGTCGAGATAGTTGATGCTCATCAAGGATTCAAGCTGGTCACAGACAATATCACCACTCGCAAGCCAAGAACTCTGCTTTGGGTGGTAAATGGTCTTAGCTACCTTTTCTTTTGTCCATGAGATTACCTTGATGCATAATACAAGTTGGTTTTCAAATGTTGATGCGGTGTTGTTATTTCCATTCCAAAAATCTATTTATGCAACGAGTCTTTTGATTCTCGTGACATCTATAGTCTATAGTCTTTAAGTTTTAATGTAGACCCTGCTATTATTCATGTACTTGGTCATTTTCAAATGATATGCTTTTCTATTTTTATTCGTTTGCATTAAAGAGTCGCAGAGAGAACATTTTCCCCTCCACTTAAGTACGATTCTTCTGAAACTTCAGAACCACAACTTTCCAGAAAACAATGAAAATATGTGATCACTATAAATTTTTCTTCATATGGGATGTTTTGCAGTGTCTTTTACATCAAACAAGTTATGGTGATATAATCATTTGCTGATGCAGTATGGCATGCCTCATTTACAAAAATAAAGAACGATTTCGAGAGCCAGAGTGTGATTTAGAGAAAACATTCATAGTTCTGTGTGTTAAAATTCAAGGGCTCTTAACACTCCAATATATGCTGTCAGAGTACCTGTAAATATATAAACTTGCTGATTTTTCATATTCAAGTCAATAATCATGACTCAAAACTTATAATTTTGTAAACGTAGTTTATTTTATACTGTTTGAATTATAGATTCAAATGATTCCAGGTAGGTTTTGTGACATTCTTCCTCAGCTCCGTCCTTGACAACTTGACCTCTACCATTGTCATGGTGTCTTTATTGAGAAAGTTGGTACCTCCTTCAGAGTACCGCAAGTAAGCTCTCCCCATCCAGTACTTTTACTCCCTTTGAGGAAGTATTTGAGTGGTTTCTTCCAGTTTTTATTTTATAGTTTATGCACACCATAGAGCAATTGGTTTATCTTAACATTTTTGTGTGCATCCTTGTCATTGGATTGAAGGTGTGCAAAGAACTGGATTTACCATGATTGCATTCAAGAATTTGCAAAAAGTTAAAAAATAAAAATTCGTGAGAAGATTCCTTGAAGAATATCTGCAGCATTATGAAAGCCTGTAGCCTGACTCCAATTTATATACTCCAATATGGAAAAAAATGCTTTCTACCTAGCTGACTCTGGAGATCTATTTTTATCGGTGTGTATATATTTGAAGAAAGTCATGAATTTATTGACTGGGGTTGTACTGTATGAATCTTTGTGACAGGCTTCTCGGTGCTGTTGTTGTTATAGCAGCAAATGCTGGTGGAGCATGGACTCCGATTGGTGATGTTACTACTACTATGCTCTGGATACACGGTCAAATATCCACATTGCAGACAATGAAGGTACTTCTGTTATTACATCTTACAGATTTGTTGTAGCACATTATCAATTTCAGTGAATTATTCATAAACCTGGCAGTCGTACTGCAATGAGCGTTTAGTACTATTTCATCTCGATTGATTTCTGAGTTTCAATGTTGTTAAATAGAGAGAGGCTGATTTGAGTTCCTAAGAATCCTTATGTTGACAATTGAAGAAGAAAATTGTGCAGTGATCCAGTACGAAAGAAGGAAAATCTGGTGCTGAAGTGGTTTCATTAGATAAAACAGTTAAAATATATACTTATTTGGTGATAGCTAAGCATAATTTGAGAGAATATGTTAGCTCTTTGACTTATGGGATTGGTTTGCGTAGTAAACATGAATATTAATTTGGTATTTTAGTTAGGTGGTTGACTGTAAATGCAAATAATAATAGATAAATTTCTACTAACCAGCTTCTTGTGGCACCCACCTTAGCATGATTACTTAGGATATAGCAATGTAGTCATTTGAAAAAAAAAAATTCAACCAAACTCAGTTTCAAATTCATGTTTCTTCTTTTAGGGCCAATTGCACTTGTATTCTTGTTCTGCTTCCTTTTCATCTGCAACTTACTTTTGTTATAGCAATGTGGCAGATTGTTCTGCTTCCTTTTCATCTGCAACTTACTTTTGTTATAGCAATGTGGCAGATCACAGATTATAGTTTTTGCGCTTTATGTGGCCGCAGGACTTAGTATTACCCTCAGTAGTTTCTCTGGCTGTCCCTCTGGCTCTATTGTCCCTGACAAGGTACTGTTTTGCCTTCCGAAAGTGAACTTTCAACATTTTTCTTTTGCATGTAACAAATAGAATCATAGTATTAATCTTTCTCTTTATCAACAGTGAAGTTAATGGAAAAGGACAGAACCAAGCAGATGTTTTGGCATCTGAACAAATGGCTCCTCGAGGCAAACTTGTTTTCTCAGTAGGAATTGGTGCGCTAGTGTTTGTCCCGGTTTTCAAGGCTTTAACTGGCTTACCCCCTTACATGGGAATGCTGCTTGGACTAGGAGTTCTTTGGATCCTTACCGATGCCATTCACTATGGTGAATCTGAGAGACAACAGTTAAAAGTACCACAGGCTTTATCACGAATTGACACTCAAGGAGCTCTGTTTTTCCTCGGAATCCTACTTTCAGTCAGCAGGTACCACAATTAATATGATGGTTATTGTGAATTATTTTGGTTATTGTAAGTGAGATAGAAACTGATAGAAATTCTTAACATACATTTGTGTTCATCTTGGAACACAATAATACTTTTATGAGGTCGTAATTGACTATTAATGTGGATAATTGCATTTACACCCCCTGACGTTTGGTCTAGTATAGAAACTTTCCCTACTATTTGAATATTTGCAGAAACACCGCACTGAAGTTAAGAAACCATTACATATAAGTTCCCTAAAAGTTTTGATTCTATAATAACTTTGGAAACATTGGAGATAGACCCTTATAGTGTTTTGTAAGCTTCGTGTAAGTATTCAAACCTTAGAGGAGATTTCTATAAGTTAAACCAAACTTTGAATAGTGTAAATGGAATTATCCCTTGTTACTCCCACGATTTTGTACTGAAAGAATCAATTCTTTTTGTAGCCTGGAGGCAGCTGGTGTTCTGCGAGAAATAGCAAATTACCTTGACGCCAATATTCCAAATGTTGAACTGATTGCAAGTTCAATTGGAGTTGTGTCGGCAATTATTGACAATGTCCCGTTAGTTGCGGCAACAATGGGAATGTATGATCTGTCTTCTTTTCCTAAAGATTCCGAGTTCTGGCAGCTTGTAGCATTTTGTGCTGGTACAGGTGGATCCATGTTAGTCATTGGTTCTGCTGCTGGCGTTGCGTTTATGGGAATGGAGAAGGTCGACTTCTTTTGGTACCTGAAGAAGGTAATTGTTGCTATTTGACAATTTCTGGAGACGAAACAAAATCTTCTGGCTTTTGAATGATTTTACTTTTCAATCCATCAAATTTAGGGAGTGAAAATATAATTATCTTTTTTTTTTTTTTTTTTTTTTGCAGGTGAGTGGCTTTGCTTTTGCAGGTTATGCTGCTGGTATTGCTGCATATTTGGCCGTCCATAACATCAACATTTCCCTCCCAACAACTCTTGCTAGCGTTCCGTTTCTTTCTGGTTCATAAGTACGAACGATATACTCGAGTGGTTTTCTGGTAATATTCCACCGTTGCTGCATCTTATCAATTGTTGCTACCTCTGTGCGATTATGGCGAAGAATGTGATATGTAGTTGAATAGTGAAACATAAGATGATTATATTTTTGTAGATCCTTCTTAAAGACACGAAATAAAGATAGATGCCATGAACATGTAACTAGCTCTTTCTTTTCATGGTCAGTGTAATAAGAAGAGTGTACAATGATCCCTTTTTTTTCGAATATTACTGCATGGGGATTCAATCAGCATGATATTTGATTGAATGAAACAGCTATATGATTATTACTATAGTTTTTACTTATGTATGTACTGGTATTGAATACTTGTAAGATATACATGAGGTTTAACTTAAATGATTCGCTTCGGTGAACCCATAACTATTTCTTGTAGTGTGGTTGAGCTGCTTGATAATTCGAATGTAAGGAGAAAGTCTTAATTTAATTGAATGAACCAAATCATTTTCAAACTGAATTCAAACTGTATAGAATTGATATTTGGACAATTTTGTATCACAAAACTAAATTTGCTATATGAATACTACAATACATGAATACTACAATACAAGTACATACCACAGTACGAGTATAGTGCCATATAGGTGCAACAATACGGCTTTTTTCAATATCGAACTACCTCCTTATCGTACAACAAAATGCAATACTCGATCAGTATATTTGCACTTCATTTAGATTGAAGTTTGAACCATTGAACAATCTTAATTGACCAGGTGAAATCTCATAAGTCATAAACTAATACTGATAACTAGAACTGAAAATACTAATAATTAAAAATATAACAACAATAATAATAATAATAATAATAATAATAATAATAATAATAATAATAATAATAATAATAATAAAAAAAAGATAGTTGTTTGATATTTTAAGTCGTTGAAACTGTACCGTGTAAGCTAAAAGGCTACTACTATATCACATTTTGCTCACCAAAAAGTATTTGTTACTTAAAAAAAGCAGAAGCAGATATGCAAACTCTTCTGTTGCCGGCAGGTCGCTCCGGCGTACTTCCGCCGGCGATTTCTAAGCCCTCGACGCCGTCGAATCTCCACCGTCCACTTCTCCGTATCAATCCTCATTCATCAATTTCGTCATTCAGTTCACTTAAAAGTTTATCTTCGCCTTATTTAATCCTCAATAATCACTCCGTAAAAACCCTAGCATCAGCTCCAATTTCTGCCGCCTACACTTCTCCTACTGATGACACTGAAAAAGCCAAACTCGCTCAGGTCCTTCTCTCTCTCTCTCTATTGCTATATGTAAAAAGCGCGTTTTGTGTCTCAGTGTGTATTAGCTCAATGCGATGTTTGTGTGGGTTGAAATTGTGATATTATCAAGTCTGTGTATGTTAATTGGAGATTCGGAGCTGAGAATTTTACTATTTTGTGAATGATAAGGTTTGAATCAGGGTTTAGGGTTTTGGTGTTTGTTTGAGCTAAATTAGGAGTTGTAGATTAGGTATATTTAATAATTGGCTCAGCAGTTCTTCTTAACTGATTTACATTTTTGTCCAGTGCAAGTTCATTTTCATTATAAGATGCTGCATTCTGTGTTTTAAGTTTTGGTTCTCTGTGAAATTGTGTGTCATATATGACAAGAAACAGTCTTCAGGCAAAATGCAGAAACGGGGCATTATTCAATACTTGGTGTTTGTGATATAATTTCTATTTTAACGGTAATGTGAAGGCAACGAAACGAGTGCTATTTGAGCTGCTTGCTCTGGTAAATGCTATTAAATATCGAATTATTTGTTGATTACCCTGATAAATTTCAGTTTGGAATTGTCAATCTTAGGTTGCAAAGAGATTGGAGAATACATCAAGGTATTTCAAGAGATTGGGAAGTTTTGGTTTCTGGGGACAGCTAGTTGCTACCGTTGTTTCTGCCGTGATCCTTTCATTTTCAATTATTATTACTGGGAAGGTCACGTCACCCGCTACTTTTTATGCAACCGCTGGTGGCATTGCTGCTGCATTTGTTTCGGTGTTCTGGTCGTTTGGCTATATTAAGTTATCGGATAAACTTCGGAAAACAGCCAATGATCCTTCAAAGGTAATTTGATAAACTTGGCTTGGATATAACATTGCTTTTGTTGCCTGTAGTTGTATTTTTCTTCAAATTTGTCACTTATCCATTGTCATGGAACTAGACTATTGCTTTTCAAGTTGCCTCCTTACTTTTCACAAAAGGGTCGTAGCTGACTTTCAATTTCTAGGCATCAGGAAGTGTGTGGGACATGAGGTTCTGAGAGATAAGAAAAGTATAAGACGTTGAAAAACATGAAAGAGAAAAGGGATTGAAAAGTTTTCGTGTCTAAGCTTACATTATTCGTCATAATGTCCATGCGGAAAACCGTCTCTTCAAGGTCAAACATAATATATGCAATATGAGTATGATGGAAAAGGAACACTTAGTGATCCCATAGGAGATAGCATGTGAATGGGGCCCTTAATTTATCATGCATTGGACTGCAAGATGATGAAGTTTAAAGATACATGACTAAGATGTTTATCAATATTTAAGAGATTTACCATGAAAGATTGATGAAAAAAGAAGGCCAGTGCAAGGTGAATGGTTCCTCTTACATACCGATATCATCATGGAACTTAAACAACTTAGAATATAATGATTTTGTAGCTGTAGAGTGTTTGGAGGTAATTGATCCTCCCTTTCTACCCCCTAAAATCATAGTATTTTCAATAATGTGTTATTCAGATTGATCAACAATGATGACTTGGTATTCTGGGTGTTCCTTGTTCAATTAACAAGTTAAATTTACTCAGGCACCTCCTCGTGCGGATGTTGTAAGAAGCCTAAAGAATGGTATAGGTGTAAATCTTTTGGGCATGGGTGCTGCTATACTTGGTATGCAGGCAACTGTGGGTTTATTGGTGGCCAAGGCTCTTACAACTTCAGCTACTCCTTATTATCAGGGCATTCCTCCTGGGAGTAGTCCTGTCCTTGCCTTGGATGTGTTCCTAGTGCAGGTAATTACTTACAATCATACTTACCATCAATCACATGCATGCTCTCGGAATTTTTCTTAGGGATAATTGCATCTGTATTCATGGTGGTTGTCCCTACTGTCTAAATACACTCGTTGAGTCTTCAAAAACAAGTTAAAATAGAGAAGTTATTTCTAACATCTTCCAAACTTCAGAAGATGTCTCTGTAATTATTCAGGACTTCTACAATGATTTATCAAATTTCAAGAGGTGTTCATATAATTATCAAAATAGTAACGGGTGTATCAGTAGCCAGACCAAACTTCAGGCCGTGAATTTAATTCTTCCTTTTTCTTAATATCTCTCTGACAACTTTTTCTCTTGATATTTGTTTTCTTTTTCCAATCTTGTATGATTGTTAAAATAAACAGCTTAGTTTAAAGGATAGTGATTCCTGCCTCATTCTTATAATCATTTCTTGGACATTCTTCTACAGGCATCTGCAAACACCATACTTTCACATTTTCTAGGACTCGTATGCTCGTTGGAGCTGTTGCGGTCAGTCACATTGCCGCCTTCAGAAAGTGCTCCAGTACCCAAATTGGCATGAGCTGCACGAGCTAAGTACTGAGAGAACTTAGAAACAAAGTTGAGAATATTCCCAAAATGCTGGGAATGTCGGGTTGTATTGAACAACGGTCTTGTATTTACCCAGCCCAGATGTAACAAAATGTTCTTGATGCATTTCTATAAATGACACTTGGGGCTCAACCAAACATACATTCTTAAAGCAGGCGTTTGAAAAAAAATAAAAAATTGACAGGTTTTATTTGATAATTACCGTATATTTGTCTCCCAAAATAATGTTTTGCTTGATAAAAATAGTGAGTAATATTATGCACTTGTGCTCTGATAGCCCTAAAGCACAATGATTTGTACATATAGAGCAGGTAAAGGCATTTGTAACACTTGAATTAAAAGCTTTACAGAATGCCAGAATGACCCCGACCAAAAAGAATATGGAAGGTATCCCTAAGGCTTCAAGATAAAGGCATAAAAAGTTGAGACTTGTACTGTCAGATTGTAATAAACTTTAATCATCCCCACTTCCATGCCCCTCGGTGAGAAATAATAACGAGACATTCATTCAGTTTATGCGTGGACTTTTTGACACATCCACCAGCACTGTATGTTAGTGTCATTTAATGACTCAAAAACAGAGGCAATGAAATGAAAATTGAATCAACGAATTTATAGACTAGTTAGCAATACAGTTCGGAAATGCTGTCTCAAGTACGAATCAAAACGGTATAACAAGATGACTTTAATGAGATGTATAGTATAAAATGTGGAAAAACACTGCAGAGTTTAAAATTTCAAGCTCCCACGTCGAAACTAATGTCACCATAAAAGTGTTTCTTGTAAAAGCTAAACAGCTCAAAAACAACCAAACTACTATCATCTAGTCACAAGAATCACAAAACTATCAGGTGTTAACATTTCTAAAAAACAGTTGAAGTGACTGAGAAGCCAGCAGTTCCCTGAAGGTTATCAAATATGGCATCACCAAGGCTAGATGATAAGCAACAAGCATAATGTTCCTGCAATTGGCAGAGACATAGTAGGGGTTAAACGAGTACACAAACTTACACTATAATATACTGAGAATAACACAAACTCAGAGAGGTAGTTTATTTGATAATAAAGGAAGTCCAATGTGCAGGTCAAGAAGTGTTACATACGGAGCTTCATATGTTAAAACAATAGACATATTTCCTTCACATCAGTTTAACAATCGACCAGCTGAATGCTTTATCACACAAATAGACACTGACACACATATACATCTCGAATAAAAACCAAGGAAGGATAGATAATTGTAACATAAATATTTTGTAAATTGTAACGGAGTTGGACTCATTTCTGTGTATATAACATATTTGTGACCACTTCTTCCATTGGGGATCTATGCAACTTACAAACCAAATATGTGAAACAACTATTCATCAATAAGCATCCACTTCCTCCAAGCCTCAGATCTGAATTCGAGCAATCTCGCACTCCACCACAAAAAGAAAAAGTACACGCACTAAATATATACACTTAGTTTATGGAAACTGTTACCTTCACGAAGTTATATAGCAATAGTCCATCCAAAGATGCAACAACATGTATTAAAAACTTCCCTGATCAGTTATACTTATAAGATATATCACTTGCGATTATTTGGGTAATTAGGCACCAGAATTTTACGTATTCATCATTTGTCCTTGGGCATAGCAGCCTATATGCATTAGAGCTATTCTAGTTAAGCAGCCTATTGATATAACCACTTACCTTCTATAATAAAGGTAACAGGGATCACTGTGAGTCTATTGGATCTTCTTCTTCTTGTTTGATGGCCATGGAATCTTGCTCAGAATCTTATCATCAAGTTTCCTGTACTGCACTTGAGCTATATTATATGCCACATTCAGCTTTTCATCAATTGGATTTTGATACTTGTCGTACAACGCAGGCAGTGATAAAGTGAGAAGCACCCCTGTTGTGAAAAAGATTCGAAAATCCGCATAAATAAAAGATGAAACAGAAAAAAGGCATGTAGCACTACACTCAAATCCAGACTTACCAGTGTAAACCAGTGTAAGAAAGTTGAAGAAACTGCCAATATAGGAGATAACCCACAGGCTTATGGCGACCTAATGAACAAAAAAGCCATGGGACAAAGCATTTCCCCCTAAATCAGCCAACGCAAAACCAGAATTGGCAAAAACAAAAAACAAAACCTAACCATCAGGAAACAAACTTAAAACACCTGACTAAAGAGTATCCAATTTCCACCAATCGCAATGTCGTGTGCGACGGATAAAACGCGATTCACCAAGACACGCATCTCATCAGCTGCTATCACAACAGTCTCTTCAGAAATCTCGAGATTGGGGAGAGGCGGGAGAGGTCTATGAAATTACACATACACTTAGCACACATAATCGACTAAACAACTAGCGATCAAAACACATAATACGCCAACGCACAAATCTAACAGAGAACAATCCGTTTTTTTTCTTCTTCAAGCTATATCAAGTAGTAAATTACCTATTAAGAAGTGATGCAGATTTAGCCCAAAAGAAGAGGATTACGACGAGTAACAAGAGAACATTGGATATAAAGGAGAGTAAATTGTATCCAGCTCGTTCGAATATGAACCACAGCGCACTTGAACCAACAAGCAAACACACGCTCCCGCCCCATCTCTTCCACAACAACACATCAGCAACTGCATCACACAAACAAACGCATATACAATCATCAGAATACATATACTTACTAAATCAACCGATTTACACAATCAAATTTATGCATTGTACGGAGTAGGTGAATTTAATTAATCGTATGATAATAATAATTACCTGCGCCACCGCCAAGCGCGAGATGAACGGAGGAGCGATGAGAATCTGCCATTGGCGATCAGAGTTAGGGTTTTTGAAAGGTGAAAATTGAAAAGGTTCGATGAAAAAGGGCGGAGATTCAGAGAATAAAGGGACAGTGTGTGTGTGTGTTGTGTGATGCCAATTTGCAAATTTTCTCTGTCGTCACGTTATTTATTATGTGCTAATTACGTGTCAAAAGCTGGTTACAAAAAGTTGTTTTTTTGGAATAGTTATTATTATTATTAATTAGAAGTTCGAATGGAGAGATTAATCTATTCATTTGTGTGGGTTATATGTAATGTCATCCATAAATGATCTACCTATTGTTTATTCAAGTTGGTTATATGTAAGTCATCTAAAATAGTGCCAACCACATTTACTTTTATTGATTCCTTAGAAATGCAGACTTGTAAGGTGTGAGGTCAATAATCAAGGCATAGTTTTACGTTGTAAGAATATTTTGATAAATTATTATGTATAATATATAGCACTTTTAGTATTACATCATATTTTAATACCTCCAAAACTTCTACGTGCACATACATTTTTTAGTGAATATTTACACTTTACTAATGTATTATATCAATTTTTGATGCATTATACTTAATTTCTAAATGTTATAGATCAAATTATTATATTGATCCATAACATAAATATTAATTTTAAAATATATGACCGTATGCGCATACCATGTCTTTCATTTTCAAAGAATTCATACAGCTTTTATGCCAACGTGCTGTCCACCTCTGCTCGGAAATGGCGGAAATAATTTATTCAAAAGATAGCTAAAAACAACAACCATTATCATAAGAAGCTCAACGCAAAAAGAATTTTCAGATCACGATGGCAGAAAATGGAAGCAACACATTGAGAATTGTATCACTTGAACAAAAGATCGCTGAGGTAGAAGCTGGACAAGAGGAGATTAAGGCAGGACTAGAAGAGGTTAAGGAACAAATGCAAGAACTTAAGGAAATGT
This sequence comes from Misopates orontium, assembly GCA_946800315.1. Classification (NCBI taxonomy): domain Eukaryota; kingdom Viridiplantae; phylum Streptophyta; class Magnoliopsida; order Lamiales; family Plantaginaceae; genus Misopates; species Misopates orontium. The sequence goes on along the minus strand of OX326948.1, from coordinate 279,848 downwards.
TGTCTCTCTTACTAAGGAATGCAAACACGGATAGAGGTAAGGAATTCATTCGTTTTAGTCACTTAAGCACGCCCACATTTTAGTTATGATAATGATGACACGCATCTTAAATTTTAATGATGGAGAATGGTTGGTTATATAACACAAGGAGTGGCACTCAAAAGTGGTATAGACAGACGATTGACTATTATTGTTCAGAACTGAACGCTTTTTAAGAGTAAAATATTCGTGCCAGTGGACGAGTAAATTTATCTAATGCGGTAATTTATATAGTCACAAAGTGTTTGGTTCTGTAGATTGTACCTATGCAAAAGGAAAAGAGCATAAGGACATGGTACCTGCGTCACATATTCGGGGGGATGACTTGGATCCTTTACATGTTACTAGTCCAAATGTCGTAAGTCTTCTCATGTCCGTTTCTCACCACAGGAATAATCCATTTCTTAGTCTTGATGCTTCTGGCCTACTCATGTTATGAAGTTTCCAACGTTTAGTTCACAATTGTCTCCTGCTCATGCTAACATAAAACAAATTGTTCAAGTTGCTCTGTTGATATAGCTTTCTTTCTCCAAACAGTTTCCAAACTACAAAGAGCTGCTTTGGGGAGATATACAGGTTGATTGCTTTTGCTTTAGGCTCTTTGTAATATTTTTCCACTGTACTTTTCTGATGTGCAAATAGAGCTTTTAAATAGAATTCCAGGTTTTATTTTCTGCTAACCAAAAGGGCGCGAAAGTTTCATCTTGGATCACGCTCATCAAGAGCTTGAAGTCACCGCTTGTTCATAATTCTTTAATTATTTGTTGTATTCCAGTTTTACAAGAATGCACTCTCAAAATAGACTTATTACATCTATTCATGATCAAATGGCGGATATTCCTTGGACTATAAAGCCTCTTGTCTTGGAGATTCGTAGGTACTGGGCCAACTGGCCTAAATGGAGGTTTCGTTTTGTTAATCGGAATGCGAATTTTGCTGCCCATAACCTTGTGGAATGGGCGTCGACAAACTTTCATTCTAGTCATTTTACCCCATCAAACATTCCTATTTCTTCTTTCTGTGATGGGGGTTTCCCAATCTTGGATTATTGTAATAACTTTATATTTTGAGATTATTTAATGCATGTTATTTATCAAAAAAAAAAAATAGATGAACATTGGTGAATTGACTTCCTTACAAGACTAACATATGATTCCTTAATGTGTCTTGAAGCTTTTATTTATTACGTGATTGAAGTGAAACTCTGTATTGAGAAGCATGGGATTTGACCCTTCAAGGCTGGTTACATGGTGCACTGTGATCCAAGTAGCGAATCGTAAATATTTTCACAATCTTTTTATTTTTTATATTTATCACAATCACTTTATTATGAGGAGCTGTCATCTTACTTGCTCAGATGAACACGTTAGGAAGATCATACGTGTGGACGGGAGGCAAGAGCTAGTCCACAGCATAAGGCTATGACAAGTTCATGAAATTTCCTGTTTTTTATATAGACTGACTTGAGCCAGTGCCCCTCTTAATGTTATTGTTTATTTCATTTACCTTTTGTGGCTTAACATACATTTGTTTTGTCAGAGAGTTAAAATGCTACGCGATAATATATTTTTCAAAGAGGTCCTCTTTTTAGTACACAAATAGACTTGACATTTTTTTCTGTGGTTTTAAACTTTTAAGACATTTCAAGATGTAAGATTTGGAAGATGATATTATGGATATAGGATAGTGCTCTGACCTTTGCATGGAATATTGCAATTCTATATGACCTATTTTTCATTTTTGCCCTTCTTCTTTCTGAAAAGAAAGGTGGGAGCTCGATGCCAAGTTGAACCAGGAGATAAAAGAGGAGTAGTCGCATATGTGGGTAGGGTGGAGACTCTTCCACCTGGTTTTTGGGTTGGAGTTCACCTTGATGAACCTTTAGGAAAGCATGACGGCATGTGAGTAAAGCGCGGCCTACTGTATTTCTTATACTTAAATGCATAGTAATTTATCATACATCTTATGCTTGCATAGTAATCTATCATACTTCTTGTACTTGCATAGTAATAGCGTAAAATATGCTGGTAAGACAGAACACAAAGCAAGTACTAAAGATTTTCGCTAACCATTTGCAGTTTTGAAGGAACTTTCAGAAAAGGTTATGCATGAGATGACTCCATTTGATTTTTGCAGGGTAAGAGGAAAACGTTATTTTGATTGCCCTCCTTTTAGTGGTATAATGGTGAAACCAGAAAGTGTAAAGGTTTGTGCTCAGACATTAACATCTACCAATATGCAAAATAGCCTCTCATGCAGTCTTTTATTATTTTTAACAAGTACTGGGATAAGTTTGATTGCTCTATTCCTTTTTCAGGTTGGTGACTTTCTACCAGTAGGTCCTTTTGAGGAAGACGAAATGTAAGTTTCGAGGCATACATCGTATGATAGAAAAATTGTAAAACTTCACGTTATCGATTAGGGTAATTATATTTTCGCTGATTGAAACATATTTCAAAGCTTATCCGACCAAATGGGCACTCAGCCATAAATAAAACAGACTTTTTGGGAGATGATAATTGTGAAGCATGGTCATGTTGTAAAGTGTAAACTGCGCCATTGGTTTGTATCCTGTACTTTTTCTCTGTGTATGTGAATTTCTATGTTTGCTTTGGAAACCTTGGATTTGAATGGCAATGGGGGGAAATTGCTAGATTTTCTAGTAGAGGAGTTTCTTGTACCAAAACAACACAAGAATAGGTCACTCCAAGAAATTTTCTCATGCAATCAAATATTAAATCGCACGCGTCGTGACTATTCTTGGACAACTTTATGGATAGTCAAAGTTATACGAGTTACATGACAAAAACATATTAGATAAGTGATTTTCTGGTTTACCTGTTATTAATTAGATGAATGGAGAGACTAATCACTTTACTTATGTTAACTACATGTAAAGTCATCCAAAAACAGTATGCAAAATGAAACAATTTTTCTTCTTAAGAATTGCAAGTTGTGAGGTCATTTATCCAAGGCAACCATACACATGACATCACTATGTTCCCTTTGTATAGATCACTTTCAAATCCAGGGAACTAAGGATTGTGAGACTCATGTTGATCACTATTAGGTTTCATCATTATCTGAGTCCCCATCCTCGTCTGAAGAATTTTCCTTCTGGTGCTCTTCTCCCCCTGCATCTGGTTTACTCTTTTTCTCTTTTTTCCTCTGCTTTTTCTTTTGACGTTTCAATCGCTTCTTATTTGTACGCTCCTCGGCGGCTTTTAGTCTTTCTTCCCTTCTCTGGTTGAATTCAGATTCCTCTTTCCTTCTTTGGTAGTCGGCATCCATCCTTGCAAGCCGATCTTGTTCTTTTCGTCTCATTTGACGATACTGTGAACAACACCCCAAGAAAACTTAACAAGGTACAAAAATCCGTAGACAAGAATCTAGATAACTAACAGGTGCATTCAAGTAAAAGGGAGTCGAGATTTATTTTGCCAGCTAGTAAGACTCAAACATGGGAAGGCTTAACCAGCTGAGCATACGAAAGACAATCAGTTTCAATAAAATACAATTGGAAATCCTTGTAATAAAGACGAGGTCTTTGGGAGACAAGTAGTCCTTTGCTTTGTCTTCTATCATACATTTTCACATAACAGTGACTTTTCTTTGTCAACAAGTACCCGATCTCATTTTCTTTCATTATTTGAAATACTTTGAAAGTGAGCACACTTGGATCACTCAATTGTTGGATACTTGAGGTTGCAGATTAATCTCATCAACTAAGGGGGACGATAGAAATGGAAAATCAAATCAAAAGGCGGAGTGAATAGCAACTACATGATATCAATGACTAAGAACCTAGATGTCAGTCGTCAGTGACGTATATGGATCCAATCTATGCGTTAGAATAACCATTCCGAAGCACAAAATGTGTGCAAAGTAAGAGTCTAACTCGTAATCTTTCCGTTCTAGAGTTGAGCGAGTTAGAACACTCTCAAAACTTTCATATCAACAATTACACATCTGATAGTAGAAAAGCAAGCTACGGAAAACTCGAAAAACTAATCTTGCATATGAAACAAAGTGTTCTTCTACTCCATAAGGCTCAATTCACAATGTTCTAACAAACAAAACATAATAACAAATATAACATAAAGAGCACATATTTAACTAACTCAGCAAATGACTAGCTACAAATTTATTATTGAATAAAAACAAGTAATAATCCAAATTTAGTACCTGATGAAAGTCGCCGGAGCCGGATCCGGCGGAACTACCGGAGGTGTTGTTGACACGAACCGGTACGCACTCATTGATTCGCCGGAGCTTCACCTCCAGATCCTCGTCCTCCGGATTTGCGACCGGCGGCTTGTACTCTACTAACGCAGAAGAAGATGATGAAGACGACGTCGTTGCGACGACGGCCGCCGTAGCTCTATCCGCCATTTTAACCAGCTGCAAGTCTCTAGGTCCCGACATTTTTTGAGAGAGAAACCCTAGAGCTGGGATTTAGGGCTGTTGTTTAATTTGACAAGAGACTGAATATTGTAGATGGAGCTTCAGACCCGGACCCGATTGGTAAATGGTAACCCGTATGGGATGAACCGGAGAGCCAACTTTCGTAGTCTTTATTTCTTAATTATTATAGCATTCTTTAAATATAGCAAGTCATTTATTTTATAGCTAATTACTATATTGTCTTATTCTTAATCTCAATTTTTTAAATGAAGTGAAAAAATATTTGAAACTTAAGTAATTTAGGCACAAATTCTTGTATTTACATGTTTAGTTTCTTATGATGCGTACACAACATAAAATATGTTTGAGTTGATTAATTGACTATCTATAGTGGAGTCAAAAGATTTTTCTTAAAAATCGCACACGCATGTTGGAAGAGATGAAGGATTATTTAATGAGAATTTGTTCTTGAACCAACAATTTTTGCTTAAATAAATGATAATATCTATCGTTAGCCCAAGTTTAATAATACGTTTTGATCCATCATCAAACATGAAGAAAGGCACTCATAAAAAGAAAATAATGAAAAACAAAATAAATTGAACAGTATCCTCCAATTTTACCAACTACTTTTGTATGGAAAATGAGATTAATGGATTCTTTTCCTTTTTTTCTTTTAGTAAATTGTTAACATAATAACATATTAACATGTCTTGTACCTAGATTAAGGGGCCTGATTCAGAGTTATCAAGACCCGAATATTGCGAACCCGAATCCACATGTATTCAATTTCAGGATCCGGACCCTACCCTGACAATTAAATCGTGCAGCTGAGAATTGAGTTCTGAGATGATAAGACCAATTTGTCCTTCTTCTCTATTTCACCAGTAAGTAGTGTACCCAAACAAATAATTCGAAAATTGATCAGCTCTGCTCAGTGCAGCAAAAAACCCGATCCGTTGTCAATCAGGTAACAACTATATTTGATGATGATCTATTTGCTTCTTAATTTGACTCCGATTGACTGACTGTTCAACGAGTAAAATCATTCCTTTCAGCTGATCATCTATTTGGTTGTAAAGTTGACTATTCAGCACTTACTGTGAGTAAAATTATTCATTTGATCGATAACTATGCACATTTGGTAATTATATAGCTATCAAGTGTTTTATTGAGACTAAAAATATTACTTTTAGCTGAGAATTTGATTGTTAACTATGTGCATTTGCTAAAATTTTATAGCTATCAAGTGTTTTCTGTAGATATTATATGCGTAAAAGCGACAGAGGATGGCATCTGGATTGCATATTCAAGGCGATGACTCTGTTCTTTTACGCGTTACACACTCCAACATCAAGAGTTTCTCAGCTGATGTTCGTTTTTCGCCACAGGTATACTTGAATCTTGTGTTTATTTTTTATGTTCGTCATTCTTGTCGTGGTCTTGATTTGAAGCGTGATGTGTGTGTTTCGTTTTTCCGGTTAGATGACGGTCGAAGCTGTAAAAGAGAAGTTGTGGAGAAAGTGTGGCACTTCTGTTGTTTCTATGTCCCTTGAGCTTTATGATGATTCAGGGTATAAAGTTTCGGTTTTGGAAGATAATGCGAGGCCCCTTGGTTTCTATTCCCCACAAGATGGGTAAGTTTGTGGGGTTGTTTCATTATAACTGCTGCTGTGTTGTGTTTTTTTCAGTAGTCTTTTCGGATTCAGTGCCTCGTTATATTTTGTTGTTATAGTCTTGAGTATTTCATAAGCTGATGATTAACCGTTTTATGTGTAATGGTGTTGGAGGTACTTGCCGTATGGGGTAGCTCGTGTCTTAGTTTTTCTTGACATTTTCCTTTCATCTAGTCTTTATGGTAGTATACATCTGGCGTCTGACCTATGAGCCAAATACGAAACAAATCAGGTTATTGATGCTTGGAATGTGAGCGAAAAGTATTATATATCATAATTAGCAATGAACTTGAATAATCTAGCCAAAGTATACCATGATCCTTTTGTGTTTGGAACCCATCAAGTGACATTGACCAGAATTCTGTATGGTATATGACATTGTTTTGGTTAAGTTTTCTAAAACTTTTTTGAGACGTCATATTGGAGGTGAAATTTTCTTAACCCTATGTTAGCTTCACCTTAGTTGCACTCATTACATTCTTTCATACGTGGAATTTGGAATATGAACGCTATGATATGAGTTATCTATATGTTAGTGCAATTGATCATTTAGTACAAGAATTGTTGTTCGTGTATTTTCACATTAATTAGTTTCTATTTTGTTCCTGTTATGTAATTTTTCTTGGGTTAATGAATGATAAATGGATCTACTTTGTAAATTTTCTATTCAATTTTCTTTTAAGCTGTTATGTCTATTCTTATCTTTTAAAGTAAGCCGTTCATTTGCTCTTTTAGCTTCCGGCTGCATGTTATTGATCTTGACCCATCATCTGTAACATCTGGTGGTTGGCTGGAGGATACCTCCCTTGTTGAGAAATACAAAATTTCTGATGAAGCTTATGGAAAACTCGATGGTATGAATTTAATCTCCATTAACAAGAGACACCGTATTTTGTTTCATGAGGTTGTCTGAGGACACAAAAGTGCACTCAGTGCAATATTTGTACCAGTTACTCTCTTGTCAAATGAGCAATAAATATCATCTTGGTCTCTTGATTGATGTTATGCGAGTCCTCAGCTCTGCGATCGGTGAAGTTACTTGGCCTGGTCTGTACTCTGAATATATTAACTTCAGTTCCATTCTCCTACTGGTCTTCTAGTTGTTACGCAATATTACTGCTCATTAATCTCAGTTGTTGGAATATACCTTTTAGTCAGCATTTTATTCTGACATTGAATTATTGATTGAACATTTTGTTGCCTACACTAATTAGATTATTGTGTTTCAGGTACTTTCAAAAAGTATAAAGAGAAACTTGGAACGCAGCATCCTAGTCATGAATCAAAAGTAAACACCTATAGACTCACACTATCAGCTTTACCTTTTCATATTAAGATTCTCTCTGAGTGTCACAACCTTCTTCCGTTCACAATCCACTTGCTCTGGAAGAGGCACAACCTCAATTCAAGTCGAGCAGCAGCTTAGTAAAATAAATTGTGAAGCTGCTCTTTGTTTTTTGAGTTTTTATTTTTTATTTTTTAATTATGTTTAAACTTCATAATACAGCTTCCTCTGAAAAGGCATTATATATACTCTTCTATATTTAGTATAGTATATACACGTTCATCAGTCATTGGCACTGGATGGCATTTACCCATTTTGATCTAGATTTCTTTCTGCCAAACAGATTCCAGATAACTACATGGAGGAACTTTGTGCAACTATAACGGTTGGTTGCTTTTGACTCTTTTATCATCCTTCTCCACCAGCCATGTAAATTTAAATGTGCATGTTGATCTTCAATAAAGAATTTCACGTATTATTTTCTGTTGGTAAAAATGAGTATAAACAGTAGCACATGCTGGATAAATCTCATCAAGAGCATGAATTGCTTTCTTGTTCTTTGTTCTTGAAGTTTTTTTTGTTTGCTTAATTGTTGAGACATCAAGTTTTAGTAATATGATTGAGGTGAAATGCCACATAGAGAAGTATGAAATGCAACCTTCAAGGTTGGTTCTTAAGATGCTGTGTGCTCCAAAGAATTCATGAAGATCTTCAATATCATTTATTACATGAAGATCTTCAATATCATTTATTATCAGAAATATTTATTAAATGGCTTCCATCTTTGGATGAACGTGTTAGAAGATCATAGGACAAGAGGGCTAACCTAATGTGTGGATGGGAGGCAAGAGTCTAGACCGCAGCATAAATCTATGATTCACGAGAATGTGTTTTTATATGGACTGGCTTAAGCTATTACCTCTCTTTGTCATGTTATCTTCTCCTTTGTTTTTACCGCTTTTAGCAACATACATTTGTTCTGTTAATAAGTTAAATGCAAACTCAAAATGTAAATTTTCATGGGGCCATCTCTATCACACCAATATAAGGGCACTGATGATCAACATGACGCTAATTGACATCGATTTGGTGGTTTTTAAGACTTTGCTATGTTATATATTAGGAAGATGATATGATGAATACTATTTAAGCCACCTGGTAACTGATGGTGCTCACTGCATTTGCGTTGTATATAAATGGATTATTTAGTTTTGCCAGAGTATGTTAGCATCAAAAGACCACTTGCTACTATTACTTCAACTAGTATTGGTAATAATAGTTGAGCATTAAACTTTTCATACCTGACTTGTGGAGATTATAAAATCTGATTGGTACCAATAGAAAGGGGAATAAGAGTCAGTTCTTTAGTTCTACCCTGATTCTAATTGGGATTCCTGGTTAATTGGCCTGCAAAAATATAAGTACCGATTGCTAACTTATCCAAACAGAGATTAAACTGATTTCAGGCTTAATTCTTTCATTTGGAGAGGAGAGTGGTTGAGCTTAAGGTTCAAGCCATTCATAGCCTTTAAACATATTTTAGTGCCTTATTAGTTATTATTTAGTTTGTGCCCCTCTATTTTGATCCTCTTTGTTGTTCTTGTATTCATTAAGAATAGTTTTAAATTCGATATCAACTTATTTCATTTTTATTCTTCCTCTATTCACAAAAAAAGGTTGGAGATAGATGTCAAGTTGAACCAGGGGAGAAAAGAGGTGTTGTCAAATTCGTGGGCAGGGCAGAAACTCTTCCACCTGGTTTTTGGGTCGGAGTTCAGTATGATGAACCTCTAGGGAAGCATGATGGCATGTATGTTATGCCAACTCTATCATATTTCTTATACTTATCTCGCTGTGATTTTTGTATCCATAGTATTCATATAATGTCAAAAAGCTATAAAACATGCTATGGTATAATACCTGTAAGTGAAATAGTACAGAATTAAAAATAAGCTCCGGCATTAATGTCTTGAGCATGATGGCACGTCCCTTTTTCCTTGTGGATGTATGCAATGCTTGCATTTTTTGTACTTTTGCGTGTTGTGTGCATTTTGGTTTGTGAGATTTGTTATGGGGTGACGGGAATGTGCATTATATGGTTTGTATCTCTAATTCTCGGGCTTTAATATGCCAAAAGATTAAAAATTAATTGGTTTCCATTCAAGATCTACTGGCTATTAGAAATATTTGAGGAATACTTGAAGATAATATTATGCTTTTGAATTATGATTCCATTTGACTTTTGCAGGGTAAAAGGAAAGCGTTATTTTGAGTGCCCTCCTCTTTGTGGTGGGATGGTGAGACCAGATAAAGTAAAGGTTTGTGTGCGGACATTACCGTCTATCAGTATGCAAAATAACCTCAAGTGTTCTGATATTTTTGTTTGTTCTATGTTATGTCCATTTTCAGGTTGGTGATTTTCCAGAACGAGATCCTTTCGAGGAAGATGAAATATAATTTGCAAGGAGCGCATAGTAGTTGACATTGTATTGAATCAACCATAAAATTCACATTCTCAATTGGTAGTGTATTAATACTTGATTTATGCAGAAATCGCTCGAAGAATTGAACAAGTGATGCTTGAACATTTGGTCCTTGGGCTGGTTCTTCATGCATCACGATCTCCTACATAACATTTTCTGGAATACCATTCCGAGCTGATTGAATTGTAGTATTTTGAGGAGTGAGAAGTGAGCATATAACCAGTGGAAGAGAATAGAAACAAAAGATTATTGTCTTCAATCCAATGAAACAATGTTGAATTTGACTTTCATAAAATGAAATAAGCGATCTGCTCTCGGGTCGCTCTCTACGGGACTCTAACCCCCCCTCCGGCATACCCCGGCCCTTACGCTTTTTGGGCTCTGGGACCAATCCCTATATGTGGTTGGAGAATATCGAGTTTTTGGTTCCTACCCTGCTCCTTCTGTTCGAGCGGATTCTCCTTCTTCCGTATACCCTGACTTGCTGCTTGATGGAAGATCGGTCGGTATCAGGCAAAGAAGGGGGGATCACTACTCTCATGCTTTCATTCTTCTTTCTTCCACCGGACGTAACGTTAAGAGTAGAGTCTGACTTGCCTTTTCGCAAAGTCCAATTGAAGTAGGGGAGTCAAGTTGTCTTAGTCTCACTCAGAACTTATAGGTTCTAACTCATCTCATGCCCTTATCCATTTTCTTAGTCAGTAGAGGCACTATCATGTTCTTCATAACATATAATCTTGTTTGAAGGTAAGAGTAAACATTTAGTCATGTGTGTGTGCTTAGCTTAATAATCAAGCCGCATGTATATTAAGATATCAAGCTTTAACAGATGTACATATATGATATCCATGTTTGCTCATTAATGCTGGTAGATAACTCAGTTGTACGCGAGTATCAGTTAGTGGCCAGCTTCAAGTTTAGAACAAGACTAAAAATCCGATGCAAAGACAGAATTAGAAACTGAATGTGAGGCAAGCAACAAAGAAGAAGAATACTCTAATGCAGGTGCTGCTTGAAGTTATTTTACATGTTGGCTCTGTTCCGTTTGCGGAGCCAGTTGAACACAGTAATAAGTAATAACACATTTTACTATATGACCAACTAGTGTAATGTTACTGAAGATTTGACACGATCAGAAGTCTGCAGTTGAATCTCTTTCATTGCTGCACCGCTATCTGCCTTGCATGTATGTACTGAAAACCTCAAGTATTCTGATAATATTTTATTGTTCTTTGTTATGTCGATTTAACGGAACGAGATCCTTTTGAAGAAGATGAAACATAATTTATGCGAAGCGCGGTTTAGTTGGCTTTGTATTGCAATCAGCTATAAACTCATGTTCTCAATTGGTTGTACTTATACTAATACTTTTTTTTGATTGAGATTTTAAATATATTTGAAGTTTGAGGAAATCATTCTTGGGTGAGTAAAACCTTTTTGAGAGGTGATAGTTGATGATAGTCTGGTCATGTTCACGTAGTTACAGAGGAAGTATGATACTAAAATAACACTTTTAAGTTGCTTAACTAATTACGTAAATTCAATGCATACTTTTTCTGCAGTAATTTCGCTTAGTTATTTTCAAACAATTTTGTAAAATTGATTTAGCACATCTCAAATTGAAAATATTTCTACAATTTAAAGATATAAGTATGAACACATATAAAACGTTTCATCTATAGTTACTATAATTTGACATTGTAAACAAAAGCGATAATGGGGGGAATCAGCCTAAAACTCTCATGTGGTTTTGAAAACCTAAACCCCTTTGTGGTTTGTTAATTGTCTGAAATAGAGACCTCCTGTGATTTCATAAACTCTACACAAAATCCATTTTTTCGAGACCACAAGGGGCTTTTGTACAAAATTATATGAAACTATAAGTGGGTTTTGTGCGATTTAGAGAATTTTTATGCAAATTTATAAAACTACAAGAGGGTTATGGACAATTACTAAACTATAAGGGGGTTTAGCGTATGTATCCCGGGATAAGGAGATATGATTAGATATCGATTTTATCCCACAACTTATTTATCATGCAATAAATATAGAGTTAGCTAGTTATGGGAAAGTCAGAATTAAGTATTTTATTTTATATATTATATTCGATTCAAATTAACTTTCCTTGATGAAAGAAGAAAAAGGTTCTCAGAAAATTTTCAAAAAGATAGGGTCTTACATATTATTACTTTATTATTCGTTAACTAACTTAAAATTTTAAATTGCAATCTTAATTTCAGATTTTTTGAATGAGATTTTTTTTTTTGATTCAGATTCAAATGTTTCCTTTATTTTTGTTCAAATTAAACATTAACATAAGAAATGTTTAAGCGGAATAAATCATATATTAAAGCCCTCGATACCTGTCGCTTCCACATATATAAAAAACTTGAGAACTAGTTTTTTTTTTTTTTTTTTTTTTTTTTTTTCCCACCTTTTGTATTGGAGGGAATCATTTAAAAAAAATAGTATTCTATAATTACATTTGCTTCCAATATCATGAAATTATGTGGTAAGTGAGTAAATTTTAGAGTTCCATAAATATTAGTTACAAAATGTTAAATAAAGTTCGGAGAGAAATCAAAAAGTTGAGGATTGCTCAAACTTAAGATAAGATTCATATAAGATAATTCCATCTTTCCAATCCTTTTCTATCTTATCCAAAAATTTTCTTGGTATACTATAACACTAATCAGTAATCACTTGGAATTTTTTTGTTTTCGATACACTTTTTTCTTTATTTTCCGTGTAACCAATCATTAGCAAATCTTATATGGTATCGTAATCATTAGCAAAACTAAATCAAGGATTCTGTTTCCACTTTGAAATTAGTGTCACAAGGAAACTAAGATTTGTTTTCAAAACTGATAATACTTTTTTTTTGTCTTGTTCATTCAACGTACGTCAACTTGCGCATAGTATTTAACCTGGGAAAGTTTTGATCATACCTCAATGAAATTCGTGTACTTTAATCTCTATAAGGCTTTTAATTTTTCTCCAAGTTTTTGCAAGGTTTAAGGGTTTTGGTTCATATTTTACTGTGTTGAAAGAATTCTTCTCACGCCTCAAGTTGATTTCTGAAATCATGGGCGAAGATGGTGAAGATCGGATCAGTAATTTATCCGACAGTGTCATAGGCGAGATTTTGTCCCGCCTACCCACTAAGGAAGCAGTGCGAACATCTATTTTGTCCAGAGATTGGGAATACAAGTGGACGTCTATTTCCAACATCCAACTTGATGATAGAGGTACATCTTCGCGTGGGAAGATAAGGAATAAAGCTTTCGTTAGCTTTGTAGAGAGAGTACTACATTTAACTCAAAATTCGAGAATAAAGAGTTTTCGTCTCTCTTGTGCAACAAAATTGGACTCCCATTACCTGAAAACATGCATAGCTAGTATTTTAATGCGCGGCGTTCAGAATTTAGATATAATAACTTGTCAATCTAAGGACCACACTTTTGGTGAGGAACTATACAATTGCAGATCATTGACGGGGTTGAAGCTCGTTTCGTACTGCACTTTATTTATATCCCGTATGAAGAATTGTTTTCTCAAACTCAAGATCTTATATCTAGGTAATGGGGTTTATCTATCGAGTGACGAAATTTCCAATACGAGCAGCAAAGTATTATTGGATTTCCCTGTTCTAGAAGAATTAGAACTAAGATACTGCGCATGGTGTGGTCCCAAATCTGTCGAAATCAAGGCTCCCGCTCTAATTAGATTCGTGGTTGAGGGTTACGTTCGACGTTTGTCAAATGCTAATTACCTGATCAAGATTGATGCACCAAAGCTTGAAAAGTTTGAAAGTCGTGGCTTCCTAGATAACTATGTCGTCGCCGCGCCAACGATTTCTAATGCAGTTCTAACCCATTGGGGAAGAGACACTACACTGGGATTTAGAGCTCATGCAATATTGGAACGATTTCCAGCTTTGAAGTATTTAAAACTGTCGGATGGAATTGTTAAGGTTGGTACTAATTAGTAGTCTTACCAACTTCTTGATGAAATATTATAATTGCATACTGGTTGGCTTTATAAAGAAATCTTTTTCTTTAGTATTCTTGGGAGTATGTTAGAGATTTATCAAACTTGTGCTTAATTTATTGATCATCTGCTTTTGTTATTTTCAAGGCTCTTATAGAATCAAATGTAGATTTTTCTCTGCCTTGCTTCAATCAGCTGAAGCAACTAGAATTCATAAGTTACCAACGCGATGGAGAGTTGTTGACGAAGTTGCTTCAAGTGATGCCGTCTCTTGAATCACTCTCCCTTGATGTGGTAAAGCATAGACGCCAAAGCAAATAGATTACTTAATACAATTGTAGTTCTGAAGTTGCTTTTTTTTTTTTCAGCGTTACATTTGCGAGGGATTGAATTTCTTACCATTGGGTATCGCTTCTCGCCTCAAGGTTGTAGAATTGGTTGAGTTTGAGGGCACACCAGGTCAAATTCTATTTGCTCAGTTTGTGCTGAAGGATGCAAACAATCTCGAGACATTGTCTGTCTTCATTGGTTATAAACCACTTAGGAAAAAGATCGAAATCAAGCGCTTGCTCACGACTTCTCCTAAAAGCTCAACTCGTGCGAAGGTTGTGGTCAGTGGATCAAGGTATGCTCTCTTCCCCCCTCTATGCACTCCACCCCACCTTCTTGATGAATAGTTTTAGCTTAGCTCATAATAAGTATTTCTCATTTTACCTCGTTGCATGCATTTCTTTTGAGTTAGTGAAATGTTGAAGTTTTATGTTGGTTTATATGTGTTATTATTTGTTGTTATCGTGTATTCTGATGATATGAAAAAGTATTTCTTTGTATACTTTTTCTAAATGTTTAGTCAGGAGTATGTGTAAACTTTTTGCTGCGGCTTTTGCAACCGAAGCTGATAGACTTCATTAACATTAACAAATAATGATTTTCCAGGAAACCAGAGATATTAGCTATCAAATTACAGATAATTAAGAGTTTCTTAAATGTATTTTTCGGTCAAGATTGTTGAAATATGTTGTTCAATATAGTCCTATTGTATTGGCCTATAGATTTGAATTTCTTATCTTTTGACTGACTTGATTTATGCAGAAAACGCAGGCAACTCATGATGAACTATGGGATGCTTCTATCATGATACCAATCTGAGCTGATTGAATTTGTATTTGTAGAGTTTTGAATCTGAGACGTGAATTAATTTGATTTAGTAGCTTCTTTTAATGTTAGATACTGCTTTTACGATGGAATAGATTGTTATTCAGTCCATACATAATTAACGCTGTACGTAATTAATAACTATTTACATCAAATGTTGTTCTGATTAATATTTAATTTGGAGTAAATTGAATATCGGCATGAAGGTTTGAGCATAGGGTTTGGAAATTTTGTTACTTAATTAATGATATACAAAATGCTCACACAAAGAGAAAAAGATTATAACCTTTTACATTACGTAAAGAGTTAGAAGCACATTTTCAACAAATCTTGTATTTGCTACTTGATACTTGAGTATATGTTTTAGAGTTTTTAATTATGCTCACAAAAGACCCCAACCCTCTTACAGGCCTCATTTTCATGTGATTGTTACCCTCTTTTCTTCTTAATTATCTCACCGCGCTTCCTTCGATAACGATGGTTCCATTAAACGCCTGAAACTCTGGAAATCGTTGTTTGTTTTCCCCTGTTGTGTGGCATAGAGAGACCACATGCCGCATCTAGCAGTGAACGAATATTGAGCATGAAACTCCTTATACCTGACTTGTGGAGGTTATGACAGAAAGTTTTTCTGATTGGTACCAATAAGAAAGGGAATTAGAGACAGTTGTTTGGTTCTGATGGTTAATTGGGCTGTGAACATATCATCAACTCCAGTTACTAACTTGTCCAAACAGATATTAATTTGAATTTATTAATACTTATACATTTGGATATATAGGAGAGTGGTTGGGCTCAAGGCTCAAGCCATTCATAGTCTTGTAAACATATTTAAGTGACTTGGATCTTCACAACCGTAGATAACGAACAACCTTATTTAGTTAATTTGTGCCACTTGTTTTGTTGTTTATTTGGTTCTATTTTGATCCTCCTTTTGTTGTTCTTGTATTCATTTAGAACATTTAATTAATTCAATATCAACTTATTTCATTTTTTGTACTTCTTCCTCTATTCGACGAAAAGGGTTGGAGATAGATGTCATGTTGAACCAGGGTACAAACTCTTCCACCTGTTTTTATTATGGGTCGGAATTCAGTCTGGGGGTTGTCCCTTTTTCCTTATGCAATGTTTGCGTTTTTTTACTTTTGCTTGTTCTGTTTTGGTAAGATTTTGTGACAGAAATGTGTATCATGTGGTTTTTATCTTCCATTGTCGGGCTTTAATATGATGCCAAAAAGTAAAAAAAAATAATTGGCTTCCGTTCAAGATATATTGGCTATTAACAATTAATATTTGAGGAAAACATTATGCATTTGATTGTTCCCTCTGTTTAATTTGTCGATTTTCAGCTGGTTGGTGATTATCCAGAACGTGATCCTAATTTTGAAGAAGATGAAACGTAATTAATTTACACGAAGCGTGGTTTAGTTGGCTTTGTATTGAATCAACTTCATGTTCTCAATTGGTTATTCAACCTTTTTGAGAGGTGATAGTTGATGACAGTATGGTCTATATGTTTCATTGATGATCACCTTCACGTATGTTTCATAGTAATTCTTGTTATATTGCCTCATTAATTTTTAATTCTCTTTCATGTAGTAAATAAAATAAAATGTGATTATATAATATAACATTGTAATGTACATTTCATTTTTAAGATAATTTGACTCTTTTTTTTTTTGGCATCTTTACAAAAATGGGTATTTTTATTACAAGTACTTGTGGAGACAAAATTATAGATTAAAACTAAAGATATTCTCTTAAGAAATTGCATTAGTTATACACATTCAAAAAATTAATTATTCAATAGTTTAATATTAACTTAGTTACAATTTAATATTCTCTTAAAGTATGGGACACAATTATAGACGTCTAAGTGAACATAGATAGCATAAAGTTCCTAGGAGAGTATACAATATCTCCATTTTCATGACAATTTTTAAGCTTCTTAAGGTACTTATATTTTTATGTGAATTTGTTATTTTTGAAATGAATTAAGAAAATAAATAATAAAAAAAATATTCATAGTTATAAAGGTATAAAAAAATTCGGCCCCCAAAGTCAATTTCCTGGCTCGGCCCTGTTAATAATATACGTATGAGCTCATAAAAACGTTTCATCTATAGTTGCTATAGTTTGATATTCTAAATAAATCCAAAAATATATTCATAAAATTCTAAATTATGGTCCATAGCTTTAGCTAATGGAAGAGATGAAACGTTAAGGGAGAAAACTGATGAGGGAGTATTTTCCCGATTTATTATGCATTTTTGAATTCTAGATTGGGTAGGAAAATGAAGGGATAAGGAGATATGTTCAGATTACAAAATTATATCTCTACTTGATCATCAAGGAATAGAAATGTTGAGTTAGATGTTTATGGTAAAGTCGAAATTAAATACTTATTTTATATTTTATTTTTCAATTCAAATTAACGTTTCCTTAATGAAAGAAAAAAAAAAAAAAAAAAGCTAGGTATCCAGAAAATTTTCAAAAATATCAGAGGTTTACATATTTTATTGTTCGTTAACTAAGTTAAAACTTTAAATTGCAATCTTAATTTTTTTGAATGAGATTTTTTTTTAAAATTCAAATTTAAATGTTTCCTCTATTTTTATTTAAAATAAACATTCAAAGAGAAAAATAATGTTTAAGCTGAATATATAAATCAAACATTAAAGCCCTCGCTACACGTCGCTTCCACATATATGTATTACCGCAACCTTTTTGGTTTCCTAATTGCTTTAGGAGTTTGGATCAAGGAAGACTTTTGTTTCCTATATAAATCTAGTGACACAAGGATACTAAGCTTTGTTTTAAAATCCGAAAAGTCTGTTTTCTTGTTCATTCAACATCATTACCTTTCTCATAGAATTTAATCTGGGAAAGTTTTAACTATACTTCAAAGAAATCTGTGTACTTTGTCCTCTATAAGGCTTTTAAATTTTCTCAAGGTTTTGTTCATATTTTAAGGTGTTGAAAGAATTCTTCTAACGTGGCATCATGTTGATTTCTGAAATCATGAATGGAGGTGGTGAAGATCGGATCAGTAATTTACCGGACAGTGTCATAAGCCACGTTCTATCCCGCCTACCTACAAAAGACGCCGTGCGAACATCTATTTTGTCTAAAGATTGGGTATACAAGTGGACATCTATTTACAACATTCAACTTGATAACAAAGTTATATCTTTTGGGAAGATGGGTAATATAACTTTCAGTGGTTTCGTTCAGCGAGTACTACATTTAACTCAAAATTCGAGAATCAAGAGTTTTAGTCTCTCATGTTCTACAAAGTTGGATTCCCAGTACTTGAAAACATGCATAGCTAGTATTTTAATGCGTGGTGTTCAGAATTTAGAGATAAAAACTTATCAATGTAAGGGCAATACTTTTGGTGACGAACTATACAATTGCAGATCACTGATAGAGTTGAAGCTTGTTTCGTACTGCAATTTATCCTTATCATCTATGAAGAATTGTTTTCCCAACCTCAAGATCTTACATCTTGCTAATGGAGTTCATCTATCGAGTGATGAAATTTCCAATACTAGCAAAGTATTATTGAATTTCCCTGTTCTAGAAGAATTGGAACTAAGATATTGCGCATGGTCTGGAGCGAAATATGTTGAAATCAATGCTCCCGCTCTAGTTAGACTCGTGGTTGAAGGTTATTATGGAAGTTGGTCTAATAATTATCTGATCAAGATTGATGCACCAAAGCTTCAAAAGTTTGAAAGTCGTGGTTTCCTAGATAACTATGTTGTCGTTGCACCACTGACTGCTAACGCAGTTTTTACCAATTGTGGAGGAGGCACTATTATTGGATTTAGAGCTCATGCAATATTGAAAGAATTTACAGCTTTGCAGTATTTGAAACTGTCAAATGAAGTCGTTAAGGTTAGTACCTAGTAGTCTTACCAACTTTTTTGTTAATGTTTTCGTACAAAATAATTGCATATTGTGGTTGGCTTCATAAAGAATCCTTGTTTAATATTTGGAAGTATGTTAAAAATTTATCAAAATTGTGCTTTAACTTTAACTAACTACTAATCATCTGGTGTTATTATTTTCTAGGCTCTCATAGAATCAAATGTAGATTTTTCTCTGCCCTGCTTCAATCAGCTGAAGCAACTAGAGTTAAAAAGTTCCCGATATAACAATGAGGAGTTGTTGTGGAAATTGCTTCAAGTGATGCCGTCTCTTGAATCACTCTACCTTGATGTGGTAAGCCATATACGCCAAAGGAAATAGAGATTACTTAATACAATTGTAGTTCTAAAGTTGCTTTCTTTTTTGCAGTTTGAGGAAGGATTGAATTCTTTCCCATCGGGTATCGCTTCTTGCCTCAAGGTCGTAGAATTAATTGGGTTTAGAGGCACAAAGAATCAAATTCAATTTGCTGAGTCCCTGCTGAAGAATGCAGACAATCTCAGGACACTATTTGTCTTCGTTTCTCGTAAACCATTGATGACAAAGATTGAAACGAAGAACTTGCTCTCGACTTCTCCTAAAAGCTCAACTCGTGCAACGGTTGTGGTCAATGGATCGAGGTTTGCTCTCTTCCTCCCTCTATCCACTTCACTCCACCCCACCTTCTTGATGAATATCTGTAGTCGGGAGTATATGTATTTAAACTTTTTGCTGAAATGTTTTTTATGTAGTCTCTGCTGGCCTACAGATTTGAATTTCTAATCTTTAAACTAACTTGATTTATACAGAAAAAGAAGGAAATTGAACGGGTGATGCCTCAACATTGGGTCCATGTGCTCTGTGCATAGCTAACCATTCTGAGCTCAAGAAGATGGACTATTTACATTACTTAAAGATTTACAAGCCTTGGATTATTAAGTTTCAGGTTGTAAACCTTTATATTGACATGAAGAGATGGCAAACAAATTTAATTATTTTGTGTAGCAAAACTTTGTATGAATACAAATAAAAATTCTCCTTTCTCTAAGGTATAATGGCAGATCTTGTCAAGTTATTGTTGAGCAAGTGGATTGTTTTTGTTTATTTTTAGGGGGAGTGATAGCTGCTATACTCCTTGAAGTTTGGTGAATTAACCAAACTAATCCTAATTAATGTTGAAAAATTAAAAGAGACGACATTCTTACAATTTACGCAAGTCTTTGCATTGATGTGAGTCGTTAAATATATAGACAGATAAATTTATAGTTTTTTTTTTTCTTTTCAATTTGACTTTAAAAGAAATCTTCGAATAACATTATCCTTCTATAATACATGTTGTACTTGATATATTTTGATTTTCGGAAGTGTACATGTGATGTTAAGTATGTTTACACAAACATTTATACAACATCCGGTACTAAAAGCAAAAGTTTGACTTGAAAACAAACATACTTTTGAAAAATCTTAAGATAAACATTGCCATGTTCTAATTTATATGAAATTCCCATTAAGATTTGATCATTACGTTTTAGAAACTAAAAATACAACTTATATCCAGATGTAGTTTCAATTCATAACTTTTATTTTAGAAGTAAAATTTGAAAATAAGAAATACACAAATCTTTTTGAACCTTCCCATATTATTACTTTATCATTCATTTATTAATTAAAACATCTTAAATTGCAATCCGAACTTAAAATTATGAAAATAAGGTTAATTCAGACTTAACTTTTGATTCAAAATTAGTATTAACAGAAAATGAAAAACTATTTTTGGAGAATTACACAAACACCCTGAGGTATGGGCTAATTACAGGGATACCCCCTCATGTATATGAAATCACACAAACACCCCCTGTAGTATGCATCTCATTACAAAATACCAGTGTAGAGTTCTTTTTTAATCGAACAGACAAGCTTCTGGTATTTGATAACAACGCCAAAAATGATGTGACAAATAATTTACCATATCTTTCAAAAATGCACATTTTTTTATCTTCTTTTTATTTTCTAGAAAATAATAAATGAGCGTTAGTTTCTATTGTTGTTACCAAATTTGGTTTGTTTTTCATTTATTAATTATTATACACGATAAATGAGAGGCGCAAATGTACATCAGCAAAATGTAACGAATTGCGAACGAAATTTAACCTTGGGGGTGTTTGTTTAGTTTCTCAAACATGAGGAGTGTCCCTATAATTAACCCATACCTCAGGGGTGTCTGTGTAAATTTATATTCCTTACCGGAATGTTAAGTCTCGTAAAGGACCTAAACATGATATCAATTACAATGCCAGCCCACCTTTCAATTTCCTAAATTCTTTAGGAGTTTGGATGAAGGAAGAATTTGTTTCCGGTTTTAAATAAAGGAATTGACCTTGTTCAACATCAACTTGCTCAAAGTATATATCTCGGAAAGTAATCCTGATCGTACTTATAGAGAAAACCGTGAATTTTTTATCCTATATACGGCTTTTAATCTGTCTCCAAGTTCTTGCAAGGTTTTGAGTTTTGACTCATATTTTTAGAGTTCTAAGACTTCTTTTGACGCCTCATGTTGATTCCCAATATCATGGACGGAGGTGGAGAAGATTACCAGATGGTGTTGTTGGCCACATTCTGTCCCATCTATCCACGAAAGATGCAGCGCGAACATCTAGTTTGTCCAAAGATTGGGAATACAAGTGGACGTCTGGGAGATAGGGAATAAAACTTTCGTTAGTTTCGTTGAGAGAGTACTACATTTAACTCGAAATTCGAGAATAAAGAGTTTTCGACTTTCGTGTTCTACCGAGTTGAACTCCCAATTCTTGAAAACATGCATAGCTAGTGTTTCAATGCACGGAGTTCAGAATTTAGAGATTAACGCTCATCACTTTGGGAGCACCACTTATGTCAACGACCTGTACAACTGCAGTTCATTGACAAAGTTGAAGCTCGTTTCTCGCTGCGATTTATCTATATCCCGTATGAACAATTGTTTTCTCAACCTCAAGAGCTTACATCTTGGTCATGGGGTTCATTTATGGAGCAAAGAAATTTTTAATACTGGCGAAGTAGTATTATTGGACTTCCCTGTTCTACAAGATTTGGAATTAAGAGATTGCATATGGCTGGGTGTGAAGTCTGTTGAAATCAATGCTCCTGCTCTAATTGGACTCGTGGCTGAGGGTGACGTTCAACGTTTTTCGAATGATTGCCTGATCAAGATTGATGTACCAAAGCTTGAGAAGTTTGAAAGTCATGGTTTATTAGATAACTATGTTGTCGCTGCACCATCGATTTCAAATGCAGTTCTTACGAATTGGGGAGGAGGCACTACTCTTGAATTAAGAGCTCATGCAATATTGAGAGGATTTCCAGTTTTAAAGTATTTAAAACTGTCAGATGGAATTCTTAAGGTTAGTACTACTGCCTTAGCAACTTCTTGATTAATTATTATAATTGCATACTGGTTGGCTTTCATAAAGAATCCTTTTCTTTAGTATTCTTGGGATTATGTTAGAAATTTATGAAAATTGTGCTTAACTATTGGTTATCTGCTTCATTATTTTCAAGGCTCTTGTAGAATCAAATGTAGATATTTTTCTGCCTTGCTTCAATCAGCTGAAGCAACTAGAATTCATAAATTACCGAACGGTGAAGAGTTGTTGCCAAAATTGCTTCAAGTGATGCCGTCTCTTGAATCACTCTACCTTGATGTGGTAAGCCATAAACGCCACCTAGTATTGTAATTCTAAAGTTGCTTTCTTTTTCAGGGTATGGCGGGATTCGGTTTTTTCTCGCCTCAAGGGCGTAGAATTGGTTCCATTTAGAGCCACAAAGAGTCAAATTCAATTTGCTGAGGCTGTGCTAAAGAATGCTGACAATCTTGAGACATTGTTTGTCTTCGTTTCTCGTAAACCATTGATGCCAAAGATTGAAATCGAGAACTTGCTCTCGACTTTTCCTAAAAGCTCAACTTTAGCAATGATTGTGGTCAATAGGTCAAGGTATGCTCTCTTCCTCCCTCTATCCGCTCCACTTCACCTTCTTGATGAGTATATGCAAACTTTTTGCAGCGACTTTTTCAACCGAAGGTGATAGACTTCAACAACTAAAGAATTTCCATGAAAGCTGAGATATTAGCTATCAAATAGCAGAGATTTAAGATTTTCTTAAATAAAATTTTCAGTCATGTTTGTTGAAATATGTTTCATTTATGTAGTCTGTGTTGGCATATAGATTTAATCTTTTATCTGACTTGATTTTTGCAGAAAACGAAGGAAATTGAACGGGTGATGCCTCAACATTGGGTCCATGTGCTCTGCCTCTTTGTACAATATTATTGAAAGATTTATAAGCCTTGAATTATTAAGTTTTCAGGTTGTAAAGCAGTAAATTTTTGTTCTTATTTAGTCCTATGATTAAAAGTCTGTATATATATCAACTTCAATTTCTTCAAAGAAAAAAAAGGTAGTAGTAAAGCTTTATATTGTACGGACACGAAGAGATGGCCAACAAATTTAATAAATGTCTGTAGCAAAACTTTTATGAATACAAATACAAATTCTCATTTCTCTAAGATATAATGGCAGATCTTCTCAAGTACTTATTGTTGACAAGTGGATTGTTTTTGTTCGATTATATAAGGGGGAGTACGTATATATATATATATATATATACTCCTTGAACTTTGGTGAGTATTTTCTGTTAAAGACCAAATGTTTATGGACTATTTACATTACTTCAAGATTTACAGCTTTGGATTAAAAAGTTATCTGTTGTAACACCAGTAAATCTTCGTTTTCATTTAGTCTTATGAAGAGATTACGGATCTATCAATTTCAGTTTTTCCAAGAAAAAATAGTAGTAGTCAAAAGTAAGGACTTGAAGAGATGGGAAACAAATTTAATAAATCTCTGTAGAAAATCTTATTATGGAATACACGCAAATATAAATTATTACTTTAATTACGTTAAACATCTTAAATTGCTATCTTAACTTACAATTTAAAAAATAAGATCTTCTCAGATTTAAATGTTTTTCTATTTTTTTTATCCAAATTTAGTATTAACAGATTAAAGAAAAATAACTTTTATTCTATATGTAATATTACGTCTCCTAAACATGGTATTGTAATCATTAGCAAATCTGTCGATGACCATTCGACTTTTAAGTTTCGTAGATTCTTTAGGAGTTTGGATCAAGGAAGAAGGAAACTAACGTTAATTCTATAAATGGCTCTTAATTTTTATCCAAGTTCCTGCAAGGTTCCAGGGGTTTGACTCATATTCTTAAGTGTTCAAAGATCTCTTTTGACACTTTTGTCAATTCAAAAATCATGTACGAAGGTGGTGAGGATCTGATCAGTACTTTACCAGACGGTGTTGTAGGGGACATTCTGTCCCGCCTACCCACAAAAGATGCGGTCCGAACATCTATTTTGTCCAAAGATTGGGAATATAAGTGGACGGTTATTACCAACATTCAACTTGATGATAGAGATACATCTTTGCGCGGGAATAAAAGGTTTACAACTTTCGTTAGCTTCGTAGAGAGAGTACTACATTTAACTAGAAATTCGAGAATTAAGAGTTTCCGCCTCTCGTGTTCCACAAAGTTGGACTCACGATACATGAAAACATGTATAGCTGGTATTTTAATGCGCGGCGTCCAGAATTTAGAGATAAAAACTTATCAATGTAAGTTCGACCCTTTTAAAAAAGACCTATATAACTACAGGTCATTGACAGAGTTGAAGCTCGTAATGATGTACTGCAATGTATCTATATCCCTTATGAAGAATTGTTTTCCTAACCTCAAGATCTTACATTTTGGAAATGGGGTTCATTTATGGGGCGACAAAGTATTTAATACTAGCCAAGTAATATTATTTGACTTCCCTGTTCTAGAAGATTTGGAATTAAGATGTTGCGCTTGGCGGGTTGTGAAGTCTGTCGAAATCAATGCCCCCAAACTGATTAGATTCGTGGCTGAGGGTAAAGCTCAACGTGTGACGAATGATTATCTGATCAAGATTGATGCACCAAAGCTTGAGAAGTTTGAAAGTCATGGTCTACTAGATAACTTTGTTGTCGCTGCACCATCGATTTCAAATGCAGTTCTTACCAATTGTGGAGGAGACACTACTCTGGGATTTAGAGCTCATGCACTATTGAAAGGATTTCTGTTTTTGAAGTGTCTGAAACTGTCAAGTGAAATCGTTCATGTTAGTACTTCTTTTTACTATTATTAGTGTCTTCATTGATAATAATTGCATATTGCTTGGTTTATAGGAACCCTTTTTCAATATTCTTGGACAGTATGTTAGAAACTTATCAAACTTGTGCTTGATTTTAACTAACTATTGATCTATCTACTTTTATTATTTTCAAGGCCTTTATAGAATCAAACTTAGATTTTTTTCTGCCCTGCTTCAATCGACTGAAGCAACTAGAGTTCAAAAGCTGCCTATACGGTGATGATGTGTCGTTGTGGAAGTTGCTTCAAGTGATGCGCTCTCTTGAATCACTCTCCATTGAAATGGTAAGCCATAGACGCCAAAACATATAGATTACATAATATTAATTTTAGTTCTAAAGTTGCTTTCTTTTTTCAGTATGTGGATGGATTGAAATTTTTCCCAACTGGTATGGCTTCTCGCCTCAAGGTCGTAGAACTGGTTGGCTTTAGAGGCACAGAGAGTCATAATGTCTTTGCTAAGTCTGTGCTGGGGAATGCACATAATCTCGAGACACTGTTTGTCTTTGTTGGTGATAACTCATCCATGAAAAGAAAGGAAATCAAGCGCTTATTGTCAACTTCTCATAAAAGCTCACCTTGTGCGACGGTTGTGGTCAATGGACCAAGGTATAGTCTCTCGCTTCCTCTATCCACTCCACTCCACCTTCTTGATGAATATATTTAGTCGAGAGTATACGTAAACTTTTTGCTGCGACTTTTTCAACACAAACTGATCGATAGACTTCAACAGCTAAATGAACTCCTTGAAAGCTGAGAGTCTAGCTATCAAATAGCAGAGAATTAATATTTTCTCAAATATATTTTTCAGTCAAGTTTGTTGAAATATGTTTTATGTAGTCTCTGTTGGCCTTTAGATTTGAACATCTAATATTTTACCTGATTTGATTTATGCAGAAAACGCAAGGAAAATTGAACGGGTGGTGCTTCAACATTTAATTTTGTGATAGAATTACTGTAAGCAGCTTCAATAACAAATAATTTACAATGAATTCTAATAATTCTAATACTTCTGAGTACTCATTCATTTATGTGTCATTCACAAATCATTGAATCATATTTTATGCACTTAACTCTTAGTATCGCCACTCTTTTTAACCATCATAGGTTTTGGTGTGTCCTCCGCATACTTCTTTTCTGATTGTCTTTTTGGTTTGGATTCATAAACAGTTTTACGCGCTAAATTAGATGTATTTGTGAGATTTCATTTACACTGCACTTGATCAGAAGTATCCCATTTATCTCACTCCACCAGAGCATTTACCCTTAATCAATAAGAAACCATTTGAAGAATTAAAAGAATCTTCTTGATATTCAATATAGGGGTTAATTTCATCTACCTCCCCTGAGGTTTCTTCTCTTTCTACCCACCTCCCCTCTAGTTTAAAGTTTTCTCATACACCTCCCCTCTGGTTTAGATTTTTTCCATCCACCTCCCCTGAGTTGTTTGACTATTAGTCAATAGTTATTTTTGAGGGGTAAAAGTGTCAATTTACTATTAATTGTTATTCATACTACAACCAAAATACTTACAAAATTAAGAATTATTAATATACAATGTTGGATGACAAGTTTATAAAAAAAAAACTTGTATTTTAATTATTATATTTTAAGTAATAACATACACGCTGATTGTAAGCAAAAAAAAAAAAAAAAAACCATAATTAATGTGGAAAATATGTGTATTTGGGGTTACCTCAATATGAAAAATAAGAAGAAAATAAGTATGTTCATTTAACTTAATGATTCAATAATCTATGTTTCTTGTATTTTTATGAACTAGTTAAAATTCATTGAATCATACACCTATATTCATTTCGTTATATTGTTTACAAGATATATGAACTATCGAGTTATTAGTTATATGAATCTATTTATTATACATCCTGAAACTTAATAACCTTTATTTATATACAGTACCTAATTAAAAATATTAAACGAAAAAATGTTATATTTAAATAACTATATTGTGGAAACCATTTACATGGGATTTAGTTATGTTTAACCTAATTTTACGGTACAACTCTATTTGATAAGGTTGCCACGTGTTTCTATCTTTTTCTCCTAAATTAAACATTGTTTGAATTCGATTATCGTCTACATAACCATGAATCTATTTCTTTTCTTCTTATTTTTATGTTGAGGTAAGCCAGAATACATTTGTACATTTTCTATAGTTATGTTTTGTTTGAATTAACATCTATATTATTAATAAAATTTAATAACTTGAATACATCTAATATTGTATATTAGTAATTTTTAATATATTAAGTTATTTAGTTGTATTGTAAATAGATATTCAATAATTTACTTTATTTTTATATCAACTAACACTTTTACCCCTCAATTAAAACTATTAACTAGCAATCAACTAAAGGAGGGGAGGTGGATGGAAAAATTGAAACTAGAGGGGAGGTGGATGGTGAGAGAAGAAACCTCAAGGGAGGTGAATGGAATTTGCCCTTCAATATAGGGTCAACAACGATCACCCCCTATCGTTTTGGGTGTTTTGCGAAGTGCCCCCTAACGTTTCAAAAAGAGCACTTTGCCCCCTAACGTTTGTAATTTGCTCTATGAGTCCTTGATCTACCGTCGATTTTTTCCACGTGGCTATCTTTTCATCCATTAGATTTTGCATAAGGGGGCAAATTGCACATTATTACAAACATTAGGGGGCAAAGTGCTCATTTTGAAACGTTAGTGGACAATTCGCAAAACAATCCAACTGTTAAGGGACAAAACGCAATTGACCCTTCAATAATTATGAAGAAAAAGAACCTCGTATGTTTAATTGTGGAATGTGGCTATATAAACTTTATGATCATAATTCTTTAGTTTGTTGAAATGTGTGACTATAATTTTATCATATATCTACTTAACATTATTTCTTGAAATTAAACAACAAAATGATGAACACCAAGTATGGAAATTGTAACTTAGACAAAAACACTTTATTTAATCAATATTGGCACATAAAAATGTTTCCAACAATTTTTCATGTTAGGTTACATGCATGCAATTTCACTAAACTAAATATTCCTGTATTTTGCCTTATACTCAGTCCACAGCTGACCAACACTCTTGCCCGTCAAGTTCACAAAAAAGTCCTCGTTATAATCTGTTCTCATCATCCGGTTCAACCCGGCAACAAACCCTGATTTTTGTTCTTCACAATACTCCAAAAAACGGGCCGTGAAATCGTAACCCTGATCCCATCTCTCGCCCTGACCCGGTTTTGCAAAAGCCGGCGGGTAATAATTCGATTGCAATATCATATAATCCGCTATTCCTTCGATCAACCCGACAGGCGCCTTACCCTCACCATTCCATTGAAAAACATGAGTCATTTCATGGTGAAGTAAAGAAGTGAACTCCCATTTCAAATTACCTCTGTAACCCTCCAAGTATATTGCACTGACGTTGACGATTTCGCCATACGTTATGGCTTCGGCGCCCTTGTACGGTTGGACGACGAGCTTCACCGTTTGTACCTGTTTTCTATCACTTTCAAAGTATTGTTGGAATATGTCCCATATGAAGTAGTTTATTGCTTGCATTATTTTTACAGTGTACCGAGCCCCGATTTCATTTTGGAAACGGACTCCACCAGGGGAGTTTGGATCTACATTTGTGACTTGGTACTGGACGGCGGAGATTGAGGGTGAATGTATTAAGGTTTGAAGAAGCAAGAAAAAGAAAAGATGAAGAGTTTTCATGGGTACTGTTTATGTTTGGATTGATTATGCTTTCGATGTGAGAAAGATGGTGAAGAAAATGAATCGGGGGTCTGTGGTTTTTATAGGGAAATTTCATGTGTAATGCGATACTGATAATAAATAACGAGGTAGCTTGAGGTGAATTGGTATTAGAGTCGAAGTTAGGTATTTTGAAGAGTTGATTTTATGCTTTCCCATGTTTCATAAAAATGTAAGAGTCAAACGGGTCATTTACTCCATTGTCTTGAGCTTCGTATATGTAGTTTCAGCCTACATCACCTACTAATCCTAATCATCTACCTAATATAGTCAATATTTGATAGGAAAATATAAAGAAATATTGACATTAAACTTGAATCACTTAAAATTAAAACACACACTACACTTAAACTACTTAAAAAAAGACATTATACCTAAATCACCTAAAATATGCATCGCACACCTAAACTACCTAAAAAAAAAATATTATACCTAAATCACCTAAAATATGCATCGCACACCTAAACTACCTAAAAAAACACATTATACCTAAATCACCTAAAATATGCATGGCATCAAAAACATACACAACAACAAAATCACCTAAAAATACATTAATTACACTGAATACATATAGTTTTATCATAGTTTAATTTGACAACTTTTATTGGTGGTTTATACGCGGTTATATATATAGCGGGTATTTCTATAGAGAAAACATTTTTAATTATACTTTATTTTATTAAAAAAAATATTTCTTTTTGAATAATCGGAGTACTTTTGATAACCTGTTAAGTTTGATAAAAAGTTCAATCATTGTAAGCAAATTATACTATTTTTGTAACTTAGATTTTCGTAGTAAACTCCTTGGTTTGACACCTTAATTGAACTTTTTCGTACGAAATTCTACAGTATTTTTAAAAAAGTTACCACCGACAAAAGTTATGGTAAAGACAGCAGGAAAATTATGTGACTAGAAACCTATTTGATACCAAAACTTTGAAGTTTTGTTACGCGAAATTTTTATTTAGTTACAATTACCCAATGGTTTATAATAAAATCCAGGTTTGTTCCCATTACGAGATACACGTCTTCTTGTGATGATAGTACTTGTCTTGTTAATATTTTTTTATTAATAGCCAAGCAGTAAGTAATGACTTTTACAATCGTAATTAGGAGCACGGTTAGAGTTACTAATCTTTACAGCTCCATGAACCATTTTTGCTATTTTTTATTCCTTTTTCTAGATGGATAGTCACATACATTACAAATTAATTATTTTAGGAGATCAATTTGTGATGTATTTCTCACATGCTGATTAAGTTTAATAACAAGGACCTTAGGAGAACTTGATGCTCAATTAAAAATTAAACCAGGAATTCCAGGAGAGAAAAAGAGATCTTCGATTGCAGAATCATTATTAATTTAATCAATGGTACATAAAAATGTTTCGAGCAATTTTGCATGCTAGATGACATGCATGCAATTTCACCAAACTAAATAGACTTGTATTTCGCCTTATACTCACTCCATAGCTGATCGACCGTTTTACCGGTCAACTTCACAAAAAAGTCCTCACTATAATCTGTTCTCATCATCCGGTTCAACCCGGCAACAAACCCTGATTTTTGTTCTTCACAATACTCCAAAAAACGGGCCGTAAAATCGTATCCCTGATCCCATTTATCACCCTGACCCGGTTTTGCAAAAGCCGGCGGGTAATAATTCGATTGCAATATCATATAATCCGCTATTCCTTCGATCAACCCGACAGGCGCCTTACCCTCGCCGTTCCATTGAAAAACATGAGTCATTTCATGGTGAAGTAACGAAGTGAATTCCCTTTTCAAATTACCTTGGTACCCTTGCAAGTATAGTGCACTTACGTTCACAATCTCACCGTACGTTATGGCTTCAGCTCCGTCGTACTGCTGGATCACGACCTTCACCGTTTGTACCTGTTTTCTATCTTCTTCGAAGTACTGTTGGAATATGTCCCATATGAAGTAGTTTATTGTTTGCATGATTTGTTTTGTGAATGGAACTCCGATTTCGACTTGGAAACGGGTTCCACCGGGGGTGTTCGGATCAACATTGGTGACTTGGTATTCTACGGCGGAAATTGAGGGCGAGAGTGTTAAGGTTTGAAGAAGAAAGAAAAAGAAGAGATGGAGAACTTTCATGGTTTTAATTTATTTATGTTTAGGTTGAGTATGCTTTGGAAGTAGGAAAGTTGTGAAGAAAATAAATAGGGGTGTGTGGTTTTTATAGAGATATTTCATGTTCCATTTAATGGTATATTTGGTAATTAATAATTGGAGGTGGGTGGAGTTGTAGGTGAATTTGTTATGAAAACCAAATGAGTTTTGTTAGAACCAGTTTTATTGTTTATAAAAGTTGTCACGTTCTTGGAATTAGTTATACGAATTAAACTAGTCATGTTAATGTAAATAAGATTATGTAATGCATGTCAAAGATTTCATCGTAATTAAGGAATGATGATTTAAGAAGATTTGTTTTTGTAATTTGTCTTTATGGAATTTTATTTATTTTATCTTCCTTTGTTATTGTCCTTCAAAAAGTTTTAATATGTAACTAACAAATCATGTTTATTACAGAGTCTAATTTGCAGAAATTTCTGCTCAGTTTGGAAAGACTTAATTATTATGCCTTATTTGGATGGTCACAAATTAAGAAACTGATTCACGAAGATTTTTTCCTAAGTTGTATGTTTTGCAACGCGAGTCATACAAGCTACAACACCTGTGGACATCCTTTCCTTGCTAAATAGCTGGAGATCTTAACTCTTGATGATGATATGAAACTATTAATTGATTTAAGGGAGAATTACACAAATATCCCCTAGGGTATGGGATTACAGGAACACCCTCTCATGTTTGAGAAATCACACAAACACCCTTTGTGGTTAACTTTTGTTTATAATCTGTTGAATTTTTGCTAAATGTATATATGTGCCGCTTATTTATTTTGCATAATAAATGAAAAAAAAAAAGTTCTTGAAAATCAGAAAATAAGTCTCATTTACTGGGATTGAGAAAATGTAAAAACATCAAAAACAAAAGGAACTTTTAAAAGTGTAAGTAATTTAGTTTTCAATTTCTTTTTTCTATTAGGATATAAAGTTGTAAAATTATTTGTGTAATTAAAATATAGACTACAAAAGGTGTTTGTATAATGAAATACATACTAAATGGGGTGTTTGTGTAATGCTTGGAACATGAGAGGGTGTTCTGTAATTAGCCATACCTCATGAGGTGTTTGTGTGATTCTCCCTTGACTTAATGATTAATATAATCATTATATTTTTTCTAAAGTTAAACACCATTTTGGTGGAAGCTAAAATGAAGAAGTGTGCTTCCAAGAGATATATTAGATTAAGCATGATGTGTGAGATTTGTCTAAAGAGTTGACTTTTGCTGTCAATATTATAATTTGAGGAATTATAAATCATATGATTTACGTAATTATCTTGCAATGTGTTTTTGGGAAGATATTTGCTAGAATCGATTTTATTGGTTATGTCATTTCATGTTCTAATTTAATTCATTTAAGATGTTTTAGTATACTTAATCAAATTAATCTTGGATGAGAATTGCATTTTCTAAACGCATGTCAAGATTGCCGAACTCAAAGTCACTCGACTGAATATTCTATATATACTTGATATAGAAATTAATTGATTGATTATTGTTAACACCGATTTTTGGCTTAACTATATTGTGAATTTCATAGTAGTATTGATCGAAATTCAGAATTTCATAGCTTTAATGTCATAAGATAAAATTATTATATAGTTGCATGTTTTATTAACAATTAAAGTTATTTTAATAAAATTGTACGATGATACGTGATAATTAAGATGACAAAATCCTTGAAATTCGAATATGTTTAAGAGACTTCTCGGGGTCTTTTCTTATAAAAATAACAAAAGAAAAAAAAAAGCATATTATGTTATATCTTTTTTTTTTTTTTGTGTGTGTTTTGTTTTATCTTTTACGCGCTTGTTGTGTACACAAGTCAACTTCCATACATGGATTTATATATAATAATGATAAAATAATTCATTTTATTTAGTTAGTGTTCTGAAACCAGTGGTACTTTGTTCAAAAAATAGAAATGGAAGGTTAACTTGATTACCATTTACCATTTTGACATTTCTAAGTTCTAATATCCAATTACATACAAGATGCAGCCATTTCCTTTTATGCAGAAAGACATGAATATATTTTTGTTTTAACCAAAACTTCAAAGTCATTAAATTTTATCATAAAACAGTACATATTGACAGTTGCCAAAATTATCAATGTATCTTGAGAACACCCCTAATAAACATTAGCAAAATATATCAATAACACTCGCTCATAATCTGAATAGCAAAAAGTATTTTGATTGTAACAAATTGGTGAAAGTTAACCGAAGACAAGATAGAGTAGCAAACTTTTTTGCTATAAGACTGTAAATCTCAAAGGGTATCACAATGTTATTAAATCATCGAGGAAGTAGTGTAAGTGGTATTCTATCAACCCTATTGGCGCTCATATTATTCCTTGGGGTCAATTGAGATTTCCCCTTAAAGTTGGGTAGTTTGCATTGTCCCTCTTAATGTTTGAAAAAGACCAACTTACCCCCCAAACGTTTGTATAGAAATGTATGATTTGTTCCCTGATACCAAATTTATTAACCCTTATTCCTTATAATAATTCGGGATGCTTACTCATCCATGTACAACCTGGCCTCTGGCATAATCTTTTAGAATGATGACCAAACTTGCACCGATCTTTTCAAACGCGTTAAGACATGGTTATTCCATCAAATCGTCACATGATTTTCACGATACATGTTGTTGTCTTTAATTAATGCAACCAATTACACCATTAAATACATTATTGAATAGATCGCCTTTGGTACCACTTTTTGATTGGAACTTTCATCAATTTGACTATATGTATAGCTCTTTTCTCATTTGAGCCTTTGTAGCCTATGGTACCATTTTCACATTGAGACTTTAATCCGTCGAGTTTATGTCTATTTTCTAGTTGAAAATATTATATAAGCTGGTAGCACTTTTGCAGGAAATTTCTATAAATTAACGGCCACAATATGTAGTTTTCCTATATTTTAATGCCCCCTCACAAGAAAAATAATTCCTCACAACTATTGCATTATAAAAGCTAAGATTGTATTCTATGATACTAATTTCTCAACACCTTATATGCAATATATGTATTTACGCAAATAATCGACTTATTTATACCAACTGATACATAACAATTTCCCGGCACATAAAACAATTTAAAAAGTGCTTCCTGTTATGTCCAATCTATCGTTGCGGCCACTTGCTGAGGACCATTGCCAGTCTTTTGCAAGTAAGGAATGAAATGAAAGGATGAGAAATTGGTCAGAGAAAAATTATTGAATATTATACAGCTGCAAAAGGCACAAACTTAAATGTCATTGAATAACATAGTCAGTATTTTCCTAAACATATAGCATTAGCACCGCCCATATATATATATATATATATATATATATATATATATATATATATATATATATATATATATATATGTATATATATAACATTGACGGCTTTGCGTTACTAAATATGGTTTATACCTTTAAACAAATAAAAAACAGTTTAAAAATTATGTTCGTGAGTAATTGTGACAGCATGACTAATGATTTTATATGAAAAAGGCAAATTCTGTATAGGGCAAATGAAGAAACCGTTCAAAATGTATTAATCTAGCATTTGTCACTGTTTATACAAAGAGGAATTAAATTGACACATAACTTGTCAGCAATAAATTATTTCACCTGTAGAAATTATTTTTCTAATCATCTACATTTGCATGCATTATGATCTACTACTAGTTACTGCACGTGTCGTAAATCTAACAACGACAAAAAAGAGTGCGGTGCACAAAAGAAATGGACTATAACTTGACGATGACTCAATAAATGAATCATAGGATGGTAAAGATGGATTCCTGCAAAAGGAAAAATGATAGAAAATGATGGAGACATTAATGAACAAGTCTTCGACAACAAGAGATTATATTGCCTTTTTAATAAAAAGTGAATGCTAAAAATAGTTAAAAAGGCGTGAAAACTGCAGGGCCCATTCCCCATGACAGTAACACGCAATGTGCATTCATTTAACTATACAAACCTCACTCACGGATAACATTCTACTGCAAGTGGTTGCATATATATTCTTGTCCCTGCAAAATCTATATTAATGTCTGCAAAATCAAGATTGCATTGCACAAAATATTTCACTTGCAATGATACCAAAAGGGTTTGTAGTTCTGGTTTTTGTTCTAGTTCTTGTGAGCTCAAGGTTTGTCTTTGGTGTCAAAGATAAGGATGTTTGGAGCTCAAGTATGGAGAAAATGAAGAGTACGAGGAATCTTGAGATTAGATTCAATGGGAGTGCAATGCACTGGACTGATGCACTGCCTATTGGGAATGGTCGTCTTGGTGCTATGATTTGGGGTGGTGTTGCAAATGAGACTATTAATCTCAATGGTAAATATTCATCTTTTTACATTTAAAGTGTAGTTCTTAAATGAAAAAGGTTGGATTGGTTGATTAAGATTTGCACGTGTAAAGCTGTTTCTTTTGCACTTTTTATGTTGGACTTTATTATATTAAGATATCAGAGAACATAAATGATTAGTTAACTACATGGTAATCACCTTGGGATCCATAACTAATTGTGAAGATTGTAATCAATAATCAAGATTAGTGTGGAGTGGAGACAGAGAGTATATATGATGAAATAACCAAAGATTGATACTTTTAACTGTGGGTGCAGAGGACACACTTTGGACAGGTATTCCAGGTGATTATACAAATCTTGATGCTCCACATACACTCTCTGAGGTCAGAAAACTTGTCAACAATGGCCAATATGCAGAGGCTACTGCGGTGGCGGTCAATTTATCAGGAGATGCATCTGCTGTAAGTTGCTCTTTTCAGGAGTAATTATTTAAACAATCGAAGTTTCTGTAGTTAGACCAAATATAAGGGGATCTAAATGTAATTATCCTAATTTTTTGTATGTCCATGATGGCTGATTCTGGAATTGATTTTGAGAACCATTGGGATGAAATGCAGGTTTATCAGCTTCTTGGTGATATAAAGCTAGACTTCGATGATTCTCATGCTGCATACGATAAAAAAACGTACCAGAGAGTCCTGGATTTAGACACTGCAACTGTTAAAGTACAATACTCTGCCAATGAAGTCGAATATGTAAGGGAACATTTCGCCTCAAATCCAGATGAAGTAATAGTAATGAAGATATCTGGAAACAAACCCGCATCTCTAAATTTCACAGTATCTTTAGACAGCAAAATGAACCATCATTCATATGTAAATGACAGAAAACAAATCATTCTAGATGGGAGTTGTCCAGCTTATGGAAGTAACAATCCTAAAGGAATTGCATTTTCAGCAGTTTTGGACATACAGATCAGTGAAGGTGCAGGAGTAGTAAACATCGTGAATGGTAGTAAGATACGGGTCGAGGGTTCTGATTGGGCATTTGTTCTGCTTTCTGCATCGTCATCGTTTGACGGACCATTTACCAAACCTGTGGATTCGAAAAAGGATCCAGGTTCTGAGTCCATGAAGAAAATGGATTCCGCGAAAAGATATTCGTATTCGGATCTTTACAAACGCCATGTTGATGATTATCAAAAGCTTTTTCATCGAGTTTCACTGCAGCTCTCTAGAAGATCAAATAGTTCTACGAAAAATGATTTAAGTTTAAGAGAAAGCAAAAGTGAAGTTGTTACCACTGCAGAGAGAGTCAAGTCTTTTAAAACTGATGAAGATCCGTCCATGGTGGAGCTTCTGTTTCAGTACGGTCGGTACCTAATGATTGCTTGTTCACGCCCTGGAACGCAGATTTCCAACCTTCAAGGGATCTGGAACAAGGATGTTTATCCACCATGGGAGTATGTTCTAATTTTGCATGCATTTCTTATCAAGATTTTTTTTTAAACAATAATTTTTATCTGCCGTTTGTTTTCTTTCATATCAGTGGTGCTCCTCACTTGAATATCAATCTCCAGATGAACTACTGGCCTTCTCTGTCATGCAATCTTGAAGAGTGTCAAGAGCCATTATTCGACTATATCTCGTCTCTATCCATAAACGGAAATAAAACTGCAAAGGTGAAGATCTCCTTTCTCTTTCAAGACTCAATGGGTATAAACAGAGGAAGTAAACAAGAACATTCGATAGATTTTAATTGGTTGTTTGAAAACGTTTTAATTAAAACTAGAATCAATTACAACCTTAATGGAGTTAGTTACAGAACGTAACAGGTGAACTATGGAGCAAAAGGTTGGGTGGCTCATCAGGTATCTGATATATGGGCAAAAACGTCACCAGATCGCGGTCAAGCCGTGTGGGCTTTGTGGCAGATGGGCGGTGCCTGGCTTTCCACTCATTTGTGGGAGCATTACACTTACACACTAGATAAAGTAAGTACGTTTGTGCAATTTAGTTTGCTCTAATTTTATGATTTCTGCAGCTTTTGAAGTTTAACACAACTTGGGTAATCTTTTGTTTGTAGCAATTTCTTAGGAACAAAGCATACCCCTTGATCGAAGGCTGTGCTACGTTTCTACTGGACTGGTTGATTGAAAATCCTGGAGGATTTCTTGAAACTAATCCATCAACCTCCCCGGAGCATACTTTTACTGCTCCTGATGATAAACCTGCTAGTGTGAGTAACTCGACAACAATGGACATGCAAATCATTAGAGAGGTCTTCTCTGCTATTGTTTCTGCAGCTGAGGTAAGTATATATATATCTGCCTTGAATTACGAAATGCCCCGGGATGCTTTCGATGTTAAATTGAGTTTGCAACTGAAAATATAGGAACTGGGGAGAAGTGGCGATGATTTGATCGCAAGAGTTCGTAAGGCTCAACCACGTCTACCCCCGACCAGAATTGCTCGTGATGGTTCCATCATGGAATGGGTGAGTTTGACTTATCGGTTTAGAGAAATGATACATAGAAAAGTTGCTAAATAGCAGGATTTTGTTGCAAAAGTACATCGACAACCAACGACAGGTTGACTTTTCACATGTCTTTTCAGGCACAAGAGTTTGAGGATCCAGACGTGCACCATAGGCATGTCTCGCACCTCTTTGGCCTGTTTCCTGGGCACTCTATCAATGTGCAAACAACACCCGAGCTATCTAAAGCTGCAGAGAATACTCTGTACAAAAGAGGTCTGTTGTTTTCTCAACTGAGTTGGTAGATTACAAACACCATGATTGGCACTCCTTTCTTTCCATTCCACGATTCCATCTGATCTCATACTCAACTCAACATGCATAAGCTTCGAGTTCTAAACTTTTCTGGTCGAAACCTGTTACTATAGTCAGCTCAATCTACAAGTACACAACATTTCTAGCTTAGTTTTAACGGTTATCCAGTGTTTGGCATCTTTAAACAGGAGTTGAGGGTCCGGGATGGTCAACAACATGGAAAGCTGCTTTATGGGCACGCTTACATAGAAGCGAAGATGCGTACCGAATGATAAAACATCTGTTCGATTTGGTGGATCCTGACCGTGAAAGTAATTTCGAAGGGGGGCTATATAGTAATCTATTCACAGCACACCCACCTTTCCAAATTGATGCAAATTTTGGGTTAGCAACACAATTTTCAAACACTTGTAGCAGTTTTTCATAGCTAGAATCAATGTCTTGTGCACGCAAAATGTTATGTATAACGCAATTCTTCTATAAAACAAAAATGCTTATCTTCAACGTCTCGTGCCAGATTTTCTGCAGCAGTAGCTGAAATGATAGTTCAGAGTACCATGAAGGATGTGTACTTACTTCCAGCTCTTCCGAGGGATAAATGGGTGAATGGTTGTGCTAAAGGTCTGAAGGCTCGTGGTGGTGTTACAATAAGCGTTTGTTGGAGCGAAGGAAACCTTGATGAATTTGGCATTTGGTCATCTAAAAATGCCGATATTGTTAAGAGATTGCACTATAATGAAATTACTGCCACAGTGAACATTTCATCCGGGGTGGTTTATACTTTTAACATGCAGCTGGAATGTGTGAAGCTGACTTACATAGTCCCGTGATCAAATATTAGAGCAGAATGATGTTAACCAAAAAAAGGATTAGAGCAAATGGATCTTACAGATAATAAGAATATAGGTCTCGGAATTGGTAATTTTTTGTCACAGAATTAATGTTATCAGCTTCTGTTACACATTAAAGACTTCGAATCCAGTCATTTGCATATAATGAGAATCACAAGTATATGAAGCAGTTCAATTATATTTATTGGTGGGATAGAGTATTGAAGGGTTCACTATTTTAAGGAACATGGATGAAGTATTAGAATATTATCATTAAAAAATTTAACTATCATAAAATATCCAACTTTTAGATAACTCAAACATCTTGAGTTAATGATTTAAAGATTTTTATGAATATTCACCTTTAAGAAGATTTTGCAGACATAACCAATATGTTCCATTGATGTACTCTTCATAGAGGTTTCTTAACTATTATTTCGGTCTATAAAAGTAATTTTACCCGACGGAAACACTCCCTATTTAGAAATAATAATGAGAGTGGTGTTTTGCTACACTTAGTAAATAAGAAATGTGAAAAACTAAATAGCTTCCTAACTTGTAAAATTTAATGAAACTCATTTTTCTGAACATAAAACTGCATCTCACAAAACTTGTTTACCATAATATATATATTTTAACGAAATTATGAACCCAAGAACTTATTTGCATCTCACAAGGCTTATTTACTCAAAAGCAGAGTAGCAACAATATTGGCTTGGCGTCTTTCGTTTTGCAGATCTCTGATGGCTTCCACATTCTGCTCATGGCCTCGCATTCGCGGTATGCAGTTTGGATTGTCATGTAGTGCAATATGTAGCACCTTAGCCTGACTGAATCCAAGGGGCCTTGTTCTACATAGGTAATATAAAACGACTATAAGATCATGCAAATGTCACACACTTTAGGCTTTAATTAGCAGCTTTAACTATTCTGGTATATTGTCATGACATATTACATATTTTGCAATTGGAGAATATATAATTTAGGGAGGTTATTTTGTGTTATTGCTCACTTCTCACTTAGCTGCTAGTGCACGCGGGCCTGCTATGAGCTGTCCCATGGTACCTAATTCTGCCGTAGATCTCTAATACTAGCTACTGTTGTTAGGATAATTCTGACCGCAAATCCTCCTTAAGAAGCTGATTCAAATATACATTATTTAGTGTTTTCTATGATTGGCTTTTGACAAAATAAACAAACTGTGGTGACATGTGGGATTTTATGAGCTAAGAGTACGTAGTAATGAAGTGGTTGAATTATTTATCAGCTTTGTCAATAGGGAGGAATGGAAAAGATGGGTTGATGTCCACATCGCTTCTCAACGTTCAAAAGGCGGGCCATCACACATTAATTATAGCTTCATTTTATTTTTGTTTTTTGCTTTCATTTGTAGTTTGATTTAGTTTAACCTTTCTTAAACCGCTGATATGTTGGTAGAAGAGAAGGTTCATATATATTTTTCGAATTTAAAGAATAAAGATGAAGTGGATATGAGAAATATTTGAATGTTGGGATAATCAATATTGCTCTTGTTGTTATACCTCGTGCCTCCTACATAGCCACAATGGATCGTCTAGGCCACTTTTTGTAATTTATTGCATGGGGCTTATAACCATCCACTTCAAGGATAGCGCATGAGAGGTGTCAACCTAGTTGGGATTTCTCACCGCTTCATCTCCGTTCTCCATTTCACGAAAAAGAGAACTAAGTGGTACATAAAGTGACCTAGACTAGTTGGGATGTCTTTTTCTCGCGTTTCAAAGACATTGAACAAATTGATATGAGAAATAAGGAGTTGAAATACATCCATCATATGCTCACTCCTCTGTCATTTCGACTATATATATAGTTTGAGACTGAAGGCCGCGAGCATGAGGCATTATTGGTGTGCTTTAAATGTTCTGACTTGCAAATTTGCCAAAGTACGTACGTAGTTCTTAAATTTAGGATCGTTGATTTGCACGACTTCATTCGTCGAATTTGTTACCGTAAATTACCGCCTGATCATCCCTTCTTACGGCATTAGTTATTAGTTTCGGATTTGAGTTTTGTTTGGTGAGACCAATTTAAGAGAGCTAACAGGGTCACATGTGCCGATTTAGGATAGAAATACAATCTTTTTGACTTTGCTCTTTGAGTTTATTTTATGGTTTTGATGTTTCAGAACTGCCAATGGCTGCACTATAGATTTTACAATGCTGAGAAATAATTATATGCATGTATCTGCTGGTCATTGTGGGATCTACATGTGATTGCACCTTGAAGAGATAGATTGTTAATTGTTGTGGGTTATAGTTATACACACTAATGCTCCTTGGAGTGACTGACAACTCATCAAGCATATCTCCAAGCACTTGTATTTGTTATCCACATTGGTGGTAAATATATAAAAAAACAAAAATGTTTGATCGAGTTTATTGACAAGATTAAAATGATATATCAGAATGAGACCGAAAAGAGGTCTTGTTAAATGTTGAATTTCTCTATAAACTTAAGCTTTTAAATGAGAAGGCAAAGTTTAAGATGAGTCTGCAATACGTTACACATCCATTGCTAATTGTGCACATTTTACACTGTTGTAGGTAATTGAACATACTGTTGGATTGAGTAGAGTCGAGTGCTCAATGATCTGGTGTATCTAGGAGAAACTTTCCCAAAGTGGAAAGAAGCATTAATTAACAATCATAACATGCATTAGCATTTCTGTGTCCTGTTAGATGAGACTTTGAATTTGGAAAGTTATGTTTGCAAAGTTGGAGACATTTGTCGGCAGCACAGGACTTACATGTAGCATGGTAAATATGTAATAACTCTCTTGGCCTTTGGCATTCTTCATTCCAAGTAACTCTGGTTCTGAGTGACATATTTCAGTTAAATGTTGTGAACCATCTGTTCTAGATGCTGCAAGTTTCTTGAACTGTGGTTTTTTGACTTATTTGTAGATTAAAGTTTCAGTTTTGATGGAAGTTTTCAGATCTTATCGACATATTTTAAAAGTTTTAAAAATTAGTTTTTGTAACTTGTTAGTAGATGTGAAAAATGTCTTTATGTTCGATTTTTTAGATTAAAAAACGAACATGTTTTGCATTTTTTCAAGGAAAAATTTAGAAACTTTAATATATGGTCATAACGTTTGTTTTGTTCTCGAGATAAAAAAAAAAAAAAAAAAAAAAAAAAAAAAAAAAAAAAAAACAACGAGGATTGAGATTTCATCCTCTAGCAAACTTTCCTAGGAATACGGTATATTTCAAAATGTTGTGTTATAGAGCACTGGATGAAGGCCATTGTTAAGGATTATACATTCTTCTTGAGTATGGCTTGTCATT
Organism: Misopates orontium; assembly: GCA_946800315.1. NCBI lineage: Eukaryota > Viridiplantae > Streptophyta > Magnoliopsida > Lamiales > Plantaginaceae > Misopates > Misopates orontium. The sequence continues at coordinate 237,494 of OX326948.1, read as the reverse complement.
TAAAAATGACATGAAAACAGTCACCTCTTGCTGATTTTTTTTATTTTTTTTTTTTAACAAAAAAAATATTAGAGATTATTCGTGGGGTAAAGCAAGATTGTGTTTGAGCGAAGTGTACGTCTTATATTTCTTGTACCCAATAATTTAGGTCCCACTTAAACTTTGAATGATGTCCCATTAGTAAGTTGAAAAAAGCTTAGTGGCCAATCACAAGTACTAAGCACGTTCTATCATTTGCCCTCTTTATTTATATCAATAATTGAATAATTCACGGGACTCCAGAATTAAGGAATCGGTTCACTGAGCTGGAGCAGGTAACGTCAATTTTTGTGTTACTATAGATATATGTTATAAATATGTCATATTTTATAACAATATGGTAAAGATTTCGATTTTTTCTATACCACCGTGTACAAGTCACATGCACATCTTGTAAATCTATCATAGGAATCGGGGAATAGCACCTCTCCAAATTATAAATCTTGCCCACAAGAGAGATTTTGCTTTATAGATTCTTCTATCATAATTTCATTTTCATGGATTCGCCTTTTAGTAAGAAAGAACTGGTCTAAACTCAAGTTCTGAACAATCACGTCAGTTCAGAAATAGTACAAGAGATAAGAAGATCCAGTTGCCAACTCTGTGGCATTATGGATTATCCTTATCTCCTCTTTCCCAAATCAACATTACTTAATATATGTCAATCTTGTCGATAAGAATGAGCTTTCAGATGAGACGATAATTGAATATGAGGTATCAGTTAGGTCAAAAATAGGTGGTGAAATTTTAAATTCCTACTCACTTATCAGAAAACGTCATGTATCATGCATAACAAAAAAGTTTACAGCCTACATGTGAGGAGAAAATGTCGCGTATCATGCATAACAAAAAAGTTTACAGCCTACATATGGGGGACGATGAAACAACAATTTAGTACTAACACTTTAGGATGGAAGAACAAAATACCATTGCACTTCACCTAGTATCAAAAGAGTTTGGTCATCTGTAAATGTAACACTCACAACAGAATAAAGTATGAAATTCCACTGAAGTGGGGTGGGCAACTAGGCTTATCTTGGTCTTATCTTTGCTTATAATATGAATAAAGTAGATCCAAGTACAAAACGATTTAAGGCACTTACATTGTACTGTATGTTTTCCAAGTTACGTGCGATAAAGACTGTCAAGAAGCGCCAACATGAAGACACCCACGTAGATACTCATGTCTTCGTAAAAGACTAATTAAGAAACCCCACAAATCTTTTTCTCTACTTTTATCACCATTATTGCCAAGTCTCTAGACCCCGCCACTTTTGCATAATACTTTTTTGTGTATCAAAATTAAAACACACATCATATGACTTTGCAACCACTAGCATCCATGCATCAAAGTTTCAATTTTGGAGTATGCTAATTAGTTAAATGTTACCATTTTTTGTCAATCTTTTGCAAAAAAATAATGAAAATGCAATGAACTTGGAAAAATATTTTTGGCGGAAACATTTAGAAACTTTAATTATCGCTCGCACCACAAACCATATTCTACACAAAAACTCATCGATCACTCACATTCTCATTATTTACGGAACAATCGTTCTCGATCGGTGGATCCCATCTTCAATAATATATATGCATTCTATGGAAAGCATGGCAGAAAAGCTACTTCACCATATCAAGAATGAACCTTTTCAATAAGATATGGAGTTATAATATGAGATGAGGTTTTAAAGCAGATACTGGGATTAACTATAGATGAACACTAGCTAACAGACAAGTGATTAAAGACATTTAGTCGGCAACACACGTGGCCGGCAATACAAACAAATCATGGGACTTTTGATTTGACTGACAAATAGAAGTGTCCTTAGATTTGTCAACCTTGTTTTACTTTTAACTGATCATCCAGTTAAAGTTGGTTGTGGTTTGAACAGATAAGGAAAGAAAAAGGTGAGTGGGGAATCTAAAGCTTTGATAGAGGCAAGGCAACAATGAAAGATGACGCAAGCTAGCATTCACCTTCAGCATATATCACTTTGTGTTGTGGGGACAATGAACAGACCATCTGTAAGAGATTTAAACTGTCTTATATCACTCTGCTTCTTCTCATTAATTAGTCTCAATATTTTTCATCCCTCTGACAAAACACTTGTGATCTAAACAAGGATTCAACTGACTACTTTCAACAACAAGAGAAGACTGACAAGAAGAAAATGCAAAGTGAAGAGAGTAGTAATGGTGTAACACCACAACCAAAACAAGGAGAGTGGTTGGATTTAAGCTTGGGGAGGAATTCTAATCCATCCGAATCCGAGTCCCAATCCACGAGGCCTTCCGGCAAGATTTTCTCTTGCAACTTCTGCATGAGGAAGTTTTATAGTTCGCAAGCATTGGGCGGCCATCAGAATGCTCATAAAAGGGAAAGAGGTGCAATTAGGCATTACCAATCACACAAGATGATGGCTATGATGGCTCAGCCTATGCATACATCTATGTTTAGATCGCTTGGGGTGCAGCCTCACTCCCATGTGCATAAACAAGGGAGAGAAGGGACTTCACTTGTTGCGAGATTTGCGGAAGCTAATACGAGATTCGGAGTAGGATGGCAGCAGGTGGAAGAAAGAGCAGATTTGATGTGGCCGGGAAGTTTCCGACTGGACCAACAACAATTGGAGCAGCAATCGTCTAATTCAATAACGCTCGACTTGAATCTCAGACTATAATCAGTATATTTATCTATTGTAGTCTAAAAATTGGAACTTTTGATTGTAACTCTTTTGTTATGCCTTGATATGCCAAGTAATAAAACGTCACTATAGGCAAGCCACCATTATAATGATTTCTTTGGCCTACTCATTAAATTGAGAGCATGTTTAGTGTATTTTAGCTTTTCAACCTCTTTACATCTGCAGTATTACCTAAAATCTAAAGCTTACAGGCTATATAAAGATATTCTAGTCTTTAAATTTCTGCAGCCTGTGGGCATCATTGTATGAGGTAGGCAGTGATCCATGACTAACTTCCTAGGGAAACAAAGAGGGGAAAGCTAAATTTTTAAGTGGCAAGCACTTATTTTGGATTAAGTTAGGCAGCGAAAGTTCCACTAGCCTTACAATATGTGTCAAATAAAGCCCATATCCTGCAATTATCTACATATTTCTTTTCTCCAAAAAACCGCCATTCTTTCTCGTGTAACTGCTAGTTGTGATCCATCGTATGTTGAGACCCCTTACCAGATTGATCTTTTCAGTATCATATCTCTAATCTAGAAATTCATGTTGATAGCATAAAGAAAACTATATACTTCTGTCCATCAGATGCAGCAGATTTCTATGTCAACTCAGTTGTTTCTTGGAAACTTTTAACTAGCAAACTTACAGAGCTAGCTAGCGATGTTTTCGCCTTGTATACTTGTATGTCATGTAATTAAGAGAAAGAAAAGTAAAGAAAATAGGGTATAGGTTTCCGTTATACAGTAACATAATGATCTTGAGGAGTACTTAGTAAAGCTTACAGGGTTTATGTGATTGCAAGCTTTTGAGTCTTTTGCTTGATGATTGGAAGCATTCGTCTGATGTCATCAGGAATCAGGATCATTTAAACCAGCTCAATCAGTGGGATATCTTTTCTGCACAATTTATCAGAGATATGAGGCATTATAGTAAAGAGTGCAAACTTACAGGATCAGATATTTTCATGATTAATCAAACAATCAAACCCAAGAAGTGAATTCGTTGGGAAAAGACATACTTAAAGACAGAGCAAAATACAAATAGCTCCAGATGGATTATGAAATAAGCAGTAAATGTTAATAGGTCAGTGGGAGAAGTCTATGAACAGATCAAGGAAAGAATATAACATTAGTCACAGTCATAGATGACTAAGCCAGAAACCTCTATATTATCCACGAGTAGAGCCTTGTCTCAGTCATATAGAACATGAACACATACAAAAAGGGCTGAAGATGACTTGACATTGGTAGAAAGCTACCTGCGGCCTTGATGCGTTAGACCAGTTGGTTAGGGAGGCTCTGGTTCTGGGTCTCGCTTCGGCTGGGAAGGGATATCCACTACACGGAGTTATTCAATTCTGTTTGATCCAAGACAAGAAGCAGATTTCTCAAAGAATTACTTCTCTACTCCTTGAAAATAACGATACGTACGTAAGAGTGTCTCATAAGCACTAGATCAACTTTAGCTGTAACAAAAGGCAACTATAAGTTTCCACACGAATATATATATATATATATACCATACTTGAGCAGTTACACATTCTAGAGTTGAATAGAAAAATCAGCTAATAGACAGACAGGATATCAATCAATCACACTTTTGATCTGGGAAAATGTTATAGTTAAATAATAACACAAAGATGAGTTGATCACCATTTTAACCATCAATCAAATTTCAGTCAGTTCATCTACATACGATAAGATGCATGCAGATATTTAAGATATTAACGTGCAACATCTGGTTTAAAGCTCCAGGTACAACACAAAATTTCAAACTTGATAGATAAATAATAGAATTTGATATAATACCTACAAAATATATATGTTCTCCATTTAGCAGAGCAGCTGCTGGAACTTCATTCAATCGATCCTTCCCGCTCGCTCGCACTCATTCATTTCATTGTTTTTGGGTTCAGCCCACCTCGTGCTATCCAATTGGGTCGGATAGTAGATTTTCAATCGCTTCGCTCCAACTGTATGGGCCATAAAATAAATTCTCTATTTGTTGATCCATAAATGTATGTATTGTATTGTTTAGGCCAAGCCTTGTCCAACAACAAGTCAACTCCCAAAATTAAATGCACACCTCAAAATCTTGTTATTACACATTAACCTTCGTCATTAAATTTCATTTATGTAACGATTCTAAAGTAATTATATCTTATTTGATTTTCAATCATATCGGTACATATAACTTTTGCAGCACATTATGTACAGTACTTGTTCTAAATTTAACTGCAAATCCGCACATATACAATTTGGACTAAGTTCTTCCAGACACAATTGGAATGTATCTTCGTATGGTGTACATGATTTGATATTCGGTCTGAGTGTGTACAAATTTTTCTTCCTCTTTATTCAAGTTTTGATTCTTCGAGAACCTGAATGTAATTAGACTTGTATGATGAAGTTAGATTATCAGATTTAAAATAACATTTCTTATGCATTATATATATGTTATTAATATAGTAATGGTATCTTTGGAAGTCGCCTATAACTATATTACAATTATACGTACAACATAGTTATCTAAGAAGTTTACGCATTCATAAAAACATGTGAAGCTTCGTGCCGACAGAGTACTCGAAAGTACCTTCGTTTTGATCCTTCGTTAGAATCTGAGCACGACAAAAAGTGATTTACCACTAAGGACTTGACCAAGAAAGCTGTAACATTGTCCAAACAAGACATTGACAGGTGTTGTACAAAAAGTTTCCTTTCTCTTATTCCATTATCTTTTTTACTCGTACTGCGAATTTGATTTTCATACCACGTGTTTAATATATTTTAGTTGTACCAACGTAAGGCATAGTACCTTTACATCTTCATTGTGTTTAATCAATGCATACTAAATCCATAACACACGTGTAATAATAGATCTAGGCGTAAATAAAAGGGCTAATAGATATAATTAGTTGCATGCAGAAGAAAAACCGCAAGGGTGCAAGTTATTGAACTAGATCGCATAGGATTTATAAAGCTTATTACACAAATAAATAGTTCACCTAAACCCAAAGGAAATAGACAATTCAATAATTTCATGAATTATATGCATAATCAAATTTCTCAACGCTTCTTTAAACAATATCGAACTGTTCTATTTTTTTATATGGCAGAGATAAAATATACTTAGAATCAAAATTTTGACCAATGGTTATATGCATGCAGACATAAAGAAATATTTTTTCTTTAATTTTACATGGGGTGGGTTGTATAGTCATATACATACATGATACAACCACACGCGTTGACACATATATAGAGTAGAGATATGCAAAGATTTCTAGTACCAAAATACGTACTAGAGTATATTGATTTCCGTGAAATAGGTTGTAGATTACCATATAGTACTAAAATAATCACTAGACTCTATTGATTTTCGCATTAAATAGAATATACAATCATGCACATACATGAGTATTACTTAACTAATTACAATTTGGCGAAATAGCAAGAATCATTATTACACGGATGTTTCCTGGACCCCGGTTGTATCGAATAGTCACTGTCCCTAAAAAACTTTCTCACGTGCTTTATAAAGCCATTGACTCAAACAAAGTTAAGAATAAGTAGAAGATCTATATGAGACACCATTTATCGAGTCAATTGCAAAAACTACCCCTTGTTATTTCTAATAGCAAATACCTCCTAGAGAAATTAAAAAATTAACAAAAAAAAACCCTTATCATTATATTTTAAATTGACTCTATCGATAATGAACTATCATTAAACATTAAAGTTTTATGTCAAACATATGTTTATTGAATATATAATATAATAACTTTTTAATAGTTCTTGAGGTACTTATAAAATTTATTTAAATACATATAATAATAATATATAACTTTTTTTATGTATCTAGAAAGTGCGTAATGTTCTTTTCAAAATTCTTGATAATATATACATATTAATAATATTAAATTTGAACAATATTAATTATGGATGCATCAAGTGCATATACAATAAAATTCAAAATACGATTTTACTACCAATTTAACTATGTACGGATTCTTTTCAATATCACAAGGGGAATATCTGCTAATAAAATTTACACATGGATTATTTGAACGCAAGGATAATTTTGCAATTTACTCCAACATTATCTGAAGTTTCCATCATACTTCCTCAATATCTCCACGTTTGTCCCATTTTTCTCGAAAACCAAGTTCCTCTTGTTTGATCGACAAATTTTCTTTTTATGATAAATCAAATCAATGGAAAAGATGAAATAAAAGTGCACGTTCTTTTTTAAATTGGGCAGACCCCTTGTTTTCTTTCAAAAAATTGTAATGGTTCGTGTAGCTGTCATACCTGTGCGCGTGCATGTGTTAAATTTATCTAAGCTGTAATTATATGGAGAAAGAAAACCTAATTGTCGGCTATAACAGAATACGCGCAGAATTGGCTTTTAGTCGTCTATACAATTTCGAAGAAGTAAATGACTTTTAATTTTTATGTTCCAAAAGGAATAAAAGAGAAATTAATATTTGCGTGTGGCTACTATATATCTTGATTACGACGCGTGTTTGATTAAATAAAACGGCAATTTAATAAAGTAGGAAAATGGAGTCTGCGGAACCTTATGGAAATAGACTTTTTGATTTTCAAGTCCGCACGTATATATAATTATTTTCCGTTACTATTACTTATCTTTAAAACATAAATACTAAGAATAATCATGACACAGTATGGTACCGATAAGAAAAAATACTCAACTATTGTTTCGTTAATTAAAGAGGGAGAAATAAATTATAGGAAAACGGGCTTCCCAACTCCTAGCAAATATCTAACCAGATATTTCAAAACCTAATTTAAGGCCAACAAATGTCACATGCATGGCCAAACAATCTATATATATGTTTAAGCATAACTAATAAAAACCATGTGAATGTATTTATGATGCAAAACAAACCAACCCATGCTAATGGTATTATAGTTTCATGTTCCAACAACTTCAAATGAGTAACCTGCAATGATAGTGACAAATTCTGAACTAACACGGGTTCAACTTGAAGCTGTCCAAATATAGTTCAACAACAACAAACGAAGAAATCTTTCAGCCTTCCTCTTTCCGATAAGTTAATTAGTCAACTTTACTTACAAATTTTTCCTACAGAAACCTAACCAAATTAGAATAATCAAATTAGAATTTCGACTGAAATTCGTCTGATTTAGCTAGCTGTAATATGGAGTACTGTTTGATGTGGGCAAGTAAGTACGCTGCGTGCATGATGGTCTACGTCTTTGTTAGGACATTTTTTTCTTTGAATTTAACTGATTTTTTAGAAGGCCGTTTACTTTGGACCTAGGTGGGTAAAATCTTAGACCTGTTAAACCATCTATATTTTTTAACTCAACCGACGTTGATATGTCTTATATATATACACATGACATTTGGCAACTTAGCTACATTTGGTCCTCATGAAGAAAACAAAAGCAATATTACTTCAAGGAGAGTATCTATTCAGTCGACGAAAATAGCCTTCATGAAACATTTGGTGTTCACTCAATCTGTTAAGTCAAAGAAAGCCAAGCTGCCCAACGAATGACAACAAAATGGCAAGTTTTTTCCTAAAAGTAATTCTGCCGGTGCAAGTATATATTGAGCAACGACGTAATTGACATGTATGTATATTGATTAAATTAAATGTCAATTAATGATAACAATTTGGCTTGGGTTACGGCGCCTATGTGCGTGCAGATGCAGCAAAGCGTCCATGTATTGAGTCATGATCACGTCAAAAAAAAAGTTAAAATGAAAAATATTTAAGTATTGACGGGAAATAAGTTTTGACGTACATAATTCAACACAGCTTACTTCGATTCAGTTTATTTATTTGGTTTTAGTTGGTAAAAGAGAGCTCGCTATATATTTCGTATCATGCATTTTCTTATTTTTGTGCACTTAATAAAAATTCACATAAAATTTATGACATCTTTTATCACAACTCATTCTGAAATTTTAGCAAAAACAAAGTATGTCACCACATGTCCACCAGCTACAACACGCGTTACTGCTGCATGATTTTGGCAGCGAAGATTAACTCAAGATTATAATATCGATTGAAGAAAATATATCTATAACAAACTTTTGGTTGCAGACTTCATTGTAGTGCATTAATAGTCAAAGACTCAATTATAGATAAGTGTGCAGCATATAATTGGTCATTTGACTGAATTATGATGCTTGGATCTTACTAATTCTCCACACAGGTTATATCTATGTTTAACAATCATGTGCAATTAAAGAGCCTACCCGCATAACAGGGTATGTTTCATGGTTAGTTCAAAAAACAAACAATTTTATGGTATTAAGATGATATTTAACTTATACGTTGTGAATTGACTATCCAGATTAGTCGGTTGCATTATTTTTGGACGGTTATTAATTTAATTAAACTTGTCTAATTAATCACATAGACAGTTGCAAGTATTCTCATATTTTATAATTTATACGTATTAACTGCAGCTTAATGATAGCGATTAAGCGAGTTTCATGCTAAATATAATAATACGTACGTATTTTTTAATGCCATGAGGTTGCTTAAATATAGAGACTGTTTATACTGCATGAAAGTACAAGTTGTCCTTTAGTTTTCACGAAAGCAATCAATTAATATAAAACAAATATGGAGATGACAAAAATTCCAAAGTAGCAATTCCTCTTGGTTGGCATCATCAAAATATCAATTTTGTGGTATGTTTAATTAGTTTCACTAAATATGAAAAGAATTTTAATTTGTGGACATTCGACATGTTTTGACATCGTTATAAAAATTGCTATTATAATGAACTTAGAAAATATTTTTTTTATTTTGTTTTTACATTAATGTCAAAATAAAAAAAAAATGTCTATATATAAACTTTAATTATTTAGCATAGATTTTAAGAAGTCAGTGGTACTCGATCCATTTGGAGCTCTGCATGCCAATTTGATAAACTTCTTGAGTTCCAAAGCGATCGAGTAATTAAACTTAAAAATGGTTTGTGAGTTCATTCATAGTTATTTATACATATAAATATGTATAATTTCGAAATAAAAACCTGTGAAGTTTTTATATTCCGAAACTAATAACTATAATGATTAATTAGTAGAATACTCGAGAAATCTTTAATAACCATGATTGGTGACAAAGAATTATTAACGAAAAGAAAGTCAATGAAACAAATTAAACAAGTGCCATTAAAATCGTTTCTTGGTATTGCTGCAGACTCGGGAAACAGAAAAAAAATAATATTAAGAGCTAGACAGAGCTCCCAGTGCGTCCGCACGAATTATGTACCTCATTGTTCCAGCAAAAAATCTACTCCAAAGATTTGAGTGAAATAATAATAACACTATGTAAATGCCAGGAACTCTGCAGGAAATGAGCACCCACGTGAATATCTCATATTTTACTATACACTTTTGCATGAATCTGGCATTACTGCTTAGCTCGTTCATTAATTTTCCCACACCTAGCTTTCATGCTATACATATATATAAATCCACATAAATATATATACATACAATTTAGTATCAACCCCACCCCACCCCCACCCTACCAACCCAACCTTGTCAACTACAAGAATTTGCATTGGCTCTAGCTACTACGCAAACCAAAAAACGGGTTCCTGTTTCCTTGAAGCTGGTCTTGCATGTGTTATGATGGAAACTCATATCAGACCAAGATAAATCATATTCAACTCCTAAAACGCTAATAATGCACATAAGATTGTTTGGTTGTGGTCTGAAGAGACTAGAGTAATGTACACTAACTCATGTTTATAGCTCACTTATATATAGGTGCCACATGATTAATCGAAAATAATGAATATATATTATTGGCTTGACAGCATCTTGCAAATTAATTCGCTAAACAAATAATTTTATCATTTATTGTCTTTCGCGTGTATATATCCTTGCATAATCATATTGTTGCGCAATATTATCTTATAGACAAGATATATAGCATGTTTATTTCCAAAGACATGGCATTTAACATTTTATTAAGAGATATTTTTCTTTCAGAACTATAACTTCATAGAACATAATCATTAAACTAAAAAACGACTGGTCAAACAATTCAAACTACTAGGGAAGACAAATTTCACCAATATAAATCTCCAAACACACCAGCAATTGTCCCTTTTATGCAATGATGATCACTTGCTTGATACTGTACCACCCGTGACTTGAACTGTTGAACATATATATAATAATAATAATAATTAACAAGTAACAACAAACCCAAAGTGACCAATTCCTAATCCCAAATAAAATACTACAAGACAGTACTCAATATTATATTGCATTACAACTTACAACATTATTCCTACAAAAACATACACATGCTACATTACGTAGTGCACTATAGCCACTAACGAAAATTGTCACGCACCCTGTTTGCAACATTAGAACTTGCCGACCCCGCCGCCGGGCCATCGCTATCTAAAACCGACACCTCCACCGGAAACTCGCCGGTTGTTTGCTGACGTGACATACATGGGACCACAGCTGACGTGGCTTATCTGGTCCCACATGTCCCCTCTCAAGAGCCAAATCGAGGTGTCTCGGGCCCACTTTGTCCCCCATTCACCACGCAGTGTCGAATTTACTAAATGACCCCTCCCATTGTCCATTCAAAATCCACCAGCCGCGTCTGACTTTCTTCCTCTTCTCAAAACTCACGCCTTTTGTCTGGTGGACCCACTGATGACGTGGCAATAGTGTTTTACTCACTATAAATAACCCCAATTCCTCCTTATTCCACTCATCATCACATCTCTTGAAGCAACAACAATTTTCTATAACCCCTCAATTAAACACTCTCATTCACTAGTACACAAAATTTCATTATATTTTTCTAAGTAACCAATATCAAATCAAATGGCCGTTGATTCAATTCTATCATCTCCATTAGGCCCTCCGGCATGCGAGAAAGACGCAAAAGCCCTTCAGTTCATCGAAGAGATGACACGAAATGCTGATACCGTTCAAGAAAATGTGTTGGCCCAAATCCTGGCCCGAAATGCAAATACCGAATACTTAAAGGGTTTCAATCTGGAGGGAGCAACGGATCGGGAGACATTCAAATCCAAAATCCCAATGGTCACCTACGAAGATCTCCAGCCGTTGATCCAAAGAATCGCCAACGGTGATCGTTCTCCCATTTTATCATCTCACCCTGTTTCTGAATTCCTCACAAGGTAATTGATCCAACTTTTTATATTATGTATGACCTTTGTAGTAACTAATTTTATTTTTCACTTTGTTAATTATATATAGCTCTGGAACCTCAGCTGGTGAGAGAAAACTGATGCCGACTATCAAGGAAGAATTGGATCGTCGTCAGCTTCTTTACAGTCTTCTCATGCCTGTCATGAACCTGTAAGTATATATATATATATATATATATATATATATATATGATCAAAATTAAATGTCATTGATCTGATTAATACACCGATCGAACCGATCGTATCAAAATTGTAGAAAGTATTTTTATTTTTCAAATCGATTTCGTGCAAGACTTGTCTTTTTGTAACAATTTGCATGACATATTTGTTTTGTTTTATGTAACAACAGTTACGTGCAAGGACTTAACAAAGGCAAAGGACTTTACTTCCTATTCATAAAGTCCGAGACCAAGACTCCATCCGGACTTTTAGCCCGACCCGTTCTCACAAGCTACTACAAAAGCGAGCACTTCAAGACCCGACCCTACGACCCATACAACGTCTACACCAGCCCCAACGAAGCCATTCTCTGCCCCGACTCCTTCCAAAGCATGTACACTCAAATGCTATGCGGTCTTTACGACCGCGAACAAGTCCTCCGTGTCGGGGCTGTTTTCGCATCGGGTCTTCTCCGCGCCATCCGGTTCTTGCAACTAAACTGGCGAGAATTGGCGGATGACATCAGGAGTGGAGTACTCAACCCAAAAATTACGGATCCCACGCTACGCGAATGCATGACCCGGATCGTCAAACCCGACCCGTCTTTGGCTGATTTTATTGCCAGAGAGTGTGTAGATGATAACTGGGAAGGGATTATCACCAGAATCTGGCCAAACACCAAGTATTTGGATGTGATCGTTACTGGCGCAATGGCGCAATACATTCCGACACTTGACTATTACAGTGGAGGATTGCCTAAAGCGTGTACCATGTATGCATCTTCAGAGTGTTATTTTGGTCTTAATCTAAATCCAATGTCTAGGCCTTGTCAAGTTTCTTATACCATCATGCCAAACATGGCCTATTTCGAGTTCCTGCCACTCCAAGACAACTCGGGTGAGTCAACTCCACAACTCCTCGACCTCGCTGACGTGGAAATCGGAAAGGAATACGAATTGGTGATCACTACTTACGCCGGACTCTGCCGTTACCGAGTTGGTGATATTTTACGAGTCACCGGGTTTCATAACTCCGCACCGCAGTTTCAATTCGTGAGACGAAAAAATGTTTTGCTCAGCATTGACTCGGATAAAACCGATGAGGCCGAGTTACAAGCTGCCGTTGACAATGCATCTCGATTGCTTCGTGGTTTTAATACAAGTGTCGTTGAGTACACGAGTTATGCTGACACGAAGACGATTCCCGGTCATTACGTGATATATTGGGAGTTGTTAGCCAACTCGCCGAGTGATGAGATTTTGGATGAGTGTTGTTTGGCTATGGAAGAGTCGCTTAACTCGGTTTATCGACAGTGTAGAGTTGCGGACAATTCGATTGGGGCACTCGAGATCCGAGTGGTCCGGAATGGTACGTTTGAGGAGTTGATGGACTATGCGATTTCGAGGGGTGCATCAATAAATCAGTACAAGGTGCCAAGGTGTGTGAGTTTTACCCCTATCGTGGAATTACTCGACTCACGTGTCGTGTCAACACATTTTAGTCCATCGTTACCGCACTGGACACCAGAACGACGTCGGTGAAGATAGTAAAATGTTTATCTGATAAGGTGAAACGTCTTACCAAGAGAAAACTATGTTTCGGTTATAAGAGAAGATAGTAAATTAATTTAATTTATGTTTGGCCGACCAAGCAAGTCAACTGAAAGATTCCTAATTAGTTTTTCTTTTTTGTTTTTTTGTAATTTGTGTTTAGCGGATTTTAAATTTTTGCTTGTGCTTAGGTGTGTAAAGTAGGAAGTGACGTTTGAAAGTTAGGCTGTGTAAGGTTCAATTCAGTTAATCCATGAAGATGATGTGATCTTTCCAGGCTTGTTCAATGAATTGAACTTCTTTCTCTATTTGTTTCCTTTCGTCAAGCAATTGATGTGATGAGTTCGTTGACGATTTCGATTGTCTTTATTCTTTTAATTGCTTGTTGATTATAATAATAATTTCGTCAGCATTAGGCGACCAAGTTTCAGGGGAAACCTCGGATTTAATGCCTATCATCATACTATTTACTTAAAAAGAATATGTCACAATATACGTAAGTTGTGATTCCAAAGAATTTAAGGTTGAAAGTCGCAGTTACAGCCAAACTCACCGAAGCATAAGCCTAAAGTCCAAACATAGAATGTGAAAGTATTATCATTTAATTATTCTAACTCTTTATTTTGTAACTAGTTAAGATAGATTCGTGGATAAGTACTTGATGATTAATCTTCCAAGTGTTTTGTTATGAGCCTGAAAAGACACTTTTAATTGGTGAGTGTGCATGCAGTTTATACCATTAAAAGACCATTTCACCAAAAACAAATCTACTTCATTTTATTAAGTTTAGTCCTTCAGCTTATTCCCACCATGAGTTTGAATTAATTGCACGTCCAAGTTTAGCGGAAAGAAAGAAGAATTGAATCTTGAGTTTTAGTGGTAAAAACTCTAAAAAGAGTAAACAAATTTTTTAGCAATTATAATTATTAATTACATTTTTACCAATGAGGTTTCGTCATATTAAAGGAAACTTCTCTGTTTTAAATAATTACACAGATATAATTCCCTAAAGCTTTGAAACGTGAAAATCATGTGTCGATCTGTAATATTAATTCTTGAAACTTTGAGAAGCCTCTCTATAACCACTTATAGCTCAACTGAGTCTATATGCTGTTATTTATCTGAATCTCTGGGGGAGTTGATATAATTATTCAAACAATTGAGGATGCTTCTGTCATTAGACCAAATCTCATGCATTGCAGGTTTTAATAATCCATAATTTTAAATAATTTAAGTTTGTCTGAAAACACTTATATATATTCTTTAAATATATTCTAAAATTCATGATATCTCCAAAAAAACCCTATAAACATTAGAAAAATGATGTCGGAATCATGTAGGCTTGAAAATGTATAATCTATTACTTGAAGTATAATTACGTTAGATCTCAACCAATATAGTAACATAGATAGCATGTGATCGCATTTAATACAAAAATTCTGTATAAATTGAACTTTATGCCTGAAAACTAAAACAGTACTCCTAACTAATTAACAATATTCAATTTTATTTTTCTGAAAATGGTATTAGTTGTGAAATGTCCCGCTTATGATTAATGATCATGTCTCCTACTTTTGTATGCTAACCAGACATTAGGCGGCCAAGTTTAGTAATCTTCTGTTTTTTCATCTATCAGTTTTTTTGCATTCCTGTTCGGGACTTCGACTGATTCCTAGTTATACGTTCATGAATCTAGAATATTCTATGTGTCCTGTCTTAAAAGTGAGCTAGATAATAAATTATAATGATGTTTAGCCCGTAAAAAACTTTTAACTTATTTCAAACTAACAAGCATGGAGGTCCTAGCTCCCTTAATTTATTTGCATAAACAATGCTAGTGAAGGATAACATTTGCCATTATTGGAATGTGCTTTATTTGTCTCCTATGCTATTATGGCATATCACCCTTTCTTTGATGTGGTTCGTGAACCTAATGACCATTTAGTCACTTGTCAAAATCCAATGATTGGATGTGTCGTACAGGAAAAATTTGTCGAAAACAAATAAGTGATCTATAACTATAAGTATTAAGTCTCTTATATAATCAATTAAAGATGTGAACAAACAATAAAAGTATAAATTATTGCTCCATCTTTAATTAAATGTTGATTTTGGAGGTTGGGGTGCGAAAATATCTAGAAATAAATATAATTTCTTACATAAATAGTATAGATGTGGTGTCTTTCTATTTGGCCCAAGTATTGATACTAACTACCAACAAGCCACTTAAAAACAAAGGCAACAAACTGGCCCAACATAAACATGTGCAGGCTAAGGCTAAGAGTGGCGCCACCACACATGGCCTGATAAATATTGCTGTTTGTAATTTTGGAGTAAGAAAAAGGTAGGAAATAAAATGACATAAATTAATTGTACATATGTATGTGTATATATGGCAAAATTCCTCTCTCCTCCCCAAACTCTGCTAAGTTGAGAACCCGAATTCATGCTTCTTCAGCTTTGGAATATAATCCTCCTCGCCCGCTATCCAAAGTACGATGATTTTATCCTTGTTTTGTGCTCGATTAACTAATCTAATCTATTTTCTGTTCGGTGAATTAGATTCTAGGATAGGCATAATCTCTCAGCTCGGGCGCATATATAGTTTTGGATTTTACTGTTTTATATTCAATCTTGGTTGGATATAGCTTAATTAATGTCAAACAAAGTGGTTGGACTTAAGAAGTATTATTGCTGCAAAAGGTTATGTTTTCTCGATTCAGAATTGTAATTCCACTCTCCCTTTGAATTTCTATTGTGCTCGAGGATTTGTGTGATTGCTTTCTCAGTATTAGGGCAGGGAAAAGATTTGCAGTTTTGTAAATGGAAAGGGAGTGAATTAACGAACGATATACTTAATTCACATGTTGGTGGTATCTGAAAAATACTTTAAAAAACTAATATTTATATTAAATCAAATATAAAGAAAAGTACCATCAGCTTACAAGGATTTTTAACTTTAAAAAAAGGTTCTGCTATAGGCAAAACTCAAACGTACATATACCAGATTAACATCCATACAAAACTTACCAGGAGGTCTAAGCTAATAAATTATTCTCCAATGTAATGTAGATAACGGATTTGTACTGTCCAAGAAATGAAGAAAATGCAGAAAAAGTTGAGCCTTTTTATTTCCTCTTTTACTCGCAATACTAAGGCCCAATAAGTGAGGTGGTCCAGTAATCAACAAATATTTTCATCTAACACACTAAATTTTATTTATAAAATAAAAAGAGGAAAAATACAAAAGGAAAATAAAAAGAAAAAATATTGGCGAAGAAATTTGATTGATATTGTGGAAGCTGGGTTAATAATAGTTAGGTTGGTTGTTTTATTGTATTGTATAGCAGAGTGAGAGTCCGATTGATAATCAATTTTTATACAGAAACAATGGCAATGACAGGTGGGATAAGCATGGCTTCTTCTACAGTTACTTCCTCTGCTCCGTCGTGCAGTAGAGGGGTTATTGTTGTAAAGCCACCGAGTTTCAGACCTTATTTCTTTGGTCACGGAGGTAAATTATTTATTACTACTGTTGATTACTCTTCTTTGAGCTGTGTTGTATTGTTGTATCGTAATTCTTTTTTGTGCGTTTGTCGGTTAATTGTGAAACTGGAGCAGACCCTTTTCATGTTTCGTCTCGTAGACTAATGGGTTTTTAGAAATTTTGGATTTTGATAACTGGGAGATGGAGAATTTACCAAAATTACCTAGTGGGTTCGGAACCTATTCTTGTGTTTTTTTGCTAATGTTTTCTATAAACCTCTTTTTTTACTCTTCTGAAAGACTACTAATCAATTTAACTCACCATTTAGTGTTGAGCGCTCTTCTGAATTAGAATGCTTGGTTGATTGTCCTTTTGGTTGCGTTGCGTTAATGTCGTTTTACTATTACTGTTAACATTACCATAGTTGTTTTCTCCTCGTTTATGAGCTTGTAATTTTCTTTTGCAGTCGGTACTCCGAAATATGCAGGAGTACGGCTATCTTACCCCGAGAGAGCTACATGTAGTAAGCATGGAGGAGGTGCTCTTGGTGCTCACATGAACCTCTTTGATCGGTTTGCTAGAGTTGTCAAGGTTTATTGGAATTCTTGAGATTTCATTGAGCACTGCTGGGTCATCATTGAACCCATGAAGTTTTATTGACTGAATTTTTATCTCTTTAAGTGTAGTCATATGCAAATGCTCTGGTAAGCTCCTTCGAAGATCCAGAAAAGATATTGGAACAAACGGTTATTGAAATGAATGATGATTTGATAAAGATGCGACAAGCTACAGCACAAGTATGTCCATCTCTTCTCGTTTACTTATTCCTTGTAGTTTCCTTAGATAGAAAACTTACTCATTCTAAGAATAGATGGTAGTCAAAACTTTGTTTCCTCCACCCTTCTGCTCTTTAGATTCGAGTGGGTGCGGCAGAAGGGGAGGGACAGTGGTACTTTACATTATTGGTACTTTAATGCATTAGATTGGAATTCCAAACAGCTAAGAGTATGAGTTACAGTATCTTCATGAATGAAACAGATATATTTGGAAATATGACAGTGGATTAAGGTGGTGTTTGCAAATGCTTATAAAAGGAGCTTGTTCAATACTTATGCTTAAAGTCACTTTAAGTGACTTTTAATAAAAAGTCGGGAGTGTTTGCAAATCTTTTTAAAAAGCTACTTAAATCATTAATTAGGTGTTTGCAAAAATTAAGGAGAAGTAACTTTTCTATTTAAAGACTTTTCAAAAATAACATAATTCCAAAAGCAGTTAGGGAAGCACCCCTGGTCTTTAAACATTTTGTTGCAATTCCTAGTGTCTCCTTCTCTACTGTCGTCAATGCTACCACAAAATTCTGTTAACTTTGGATTTATGCTTCTCCTGCTTGCCAATTCACTGCTACTGGCAAACTCAGATGTCGAAAGCATGATTTCTTTCTTGTTTTGGGATTTACTGCATAATTTAATCTTTTCTTTTTGTTCTGTGAATTAAACATATCTGCTTTGTGCTTGTATTTGTTGAGTTCATTGGATAAGGGACTAGGAAAAGCATAATCTTTGCATGTTTAGCTCAAATTAAATTATCTCACACCATTGTCTTGTGTGTGATAAACCCTCACTAATATTTCAAGCTATATCGTCCTCATCAGGTATCCATCTCATCTCCCAATCTAACCCCACCAAGGATCATCCATTTCAAATCCAATCAGGGAACAAACCCGACTCAAACCCTGCATGAAACAAGGAAAAACCTCGAAACATCTGCACCCACAATGTCTGAAATCATGGATTCATCGAGAGCGCAGAATCTGGACCTTCAGCTCCAAACATTCGGACCCTTCTTCAGGATTACAGCCAGAAGCTTGGAAACTCAAATAGAGCTTGGGAGGGCGGAGGGAGTGATAAGATTTTGGTTTGGAGGCAAGATTCTGCATTTGGATTCAATTAGGCTGAAAAGAGAGACACTGGGAATGGACAAGTCCATATTTGGTATTGGTTTGTTCGTTGGTGCTGTAGCAATTAGGCACGGCTACGAGAATGGTTGCAACAGAGCTGAATTGCTTGCCATCAATGATACTCATCTTTACCATTCCAAGGTATTATTAACCTTTTCTTTGCTTACCATTCATGTTTTTGTCTAAATTTTATCCACTTTAATATCTATTGTGTTGTGTTTGCAGCTTGTAAGGTTTTACACTAGAATTGGGTTCAATGTAGTGTACGAGGTGACGGGTTCATCAGTCGGAGATTTGAGTCACATGTTGGTGTGGGGCGGAGTTGGTACTAGGATGGATGCGAACATTGAAGAGCTTATGATCAAATGGTGCTCAAGATTCAAAACTAAAACACCAATTGAACTACCTATAGTTAGTTGAGGTGGGAGAATTCATCTCTGTTGTATCACATGTATATAAATTATAACAACCTTACATCAGTGCTTAATGATATGATGCTCTGTGGGATAACAACGCTCAATTTATGAAATCAGACTTCGCTCGATCAATTGTAATGCCCTTACAAATTGACGTCTGTTAACATTCACGCTTGCTGACTTATGCATTCAGAGGCTTTACGTTGGGATAACTCCCGATTTGGTCTCACATACAATGTTCTAGTTGCAGATTATTCCACGCAAGGCTGAAGCCGGCCACTCGATAGGACCAACAAAAAGCCCTCATCAAATATAAAAGTTATAAGCATTTAAATGTGAACAACCATTAAAACTTTAAGTTTTTGCTCTATATAGATCATTAAGGGGTTGTGGGTGCGAAATTATCTAGAATCATGTATAATTTCTTATATAGATGTCGTGTCTTTGTAATTTGTCGAAACTTGGGTTTTTTGTCACCATTTATGATCTATGTCACAAGCTGACTGGTTTATGTTTCTTCAGCTCCTCCTATCGAGCCAGTTTTTATTCAATCAGGTGGACCCATATTTTGAGCATTAGTTGTTAAACTTGGCCAAGTAGCCCAAATGCTGCAATAAAAAGAGTAATGGTAACAACTGACAAGGACTAAGCTATCGAAATTTAGAAAGAACTGGACCGCTTAAGGCCCAAGTTAGAAACATGTGCAGCCTGATCCATGGTTTAAAGGCCTTAAACGCGGCCTAGCTCATGTGCGGGTCGGCACATGGCCTGCAGCACCACCTCCACCGCCAGTTGGTGTTTTTTGACTCGACGAAGTTGTTTTGTAGAATAAGTATGATTAAATTGCAAATGTGACACATGTATTATTTTGAATTAATGGGTAATTTTCTATTAGGAAATATGGTCCTCTAAAATTTTAAAATGAGTTAATACCTAAAAATCTTTTGAATGTTTTTCTTTCGTTAATTGATGCATAAGTAAACGTTTTAAGTTGATGTCTGTATGTATTTTTAATCAATTCCTTATTTAATAGGATAGAGGGTTTATGTGGTAATTAAACTGAGATAAGGGTGTGTTTTGGAATTTAGTCTTAAAAGTAATATCACCTGTGGTCAGGTCGTAGTAGTTGTAAATAATATTGAGGTGATCGAAGAGAGAGAGAGAGAGAGAGAGAGAGGAGAGAGAAACAAGGATGGCGGCCTCCTTGCTCTGTTCTTCTTCTCTTCTTCTTCGTTGTTCTCCTTCGATACGCCGTCGTATTGCAGCACCAAAAAGTGTTTCATTCTCTACTGTCATCGATTCCAACAGATACTCTGTTAAATTTCGATGCACCCGAATACACGCCTCTTCTTCTTCGGCTTCTCCTGATTGGGGATTCAATGACAACACTCTGTCCAAAGTAATGATTTTTATTCCTTCTTCTTTTTATTTACTGCGTTATTTGGTGATTATTGGATAATTAGATACACTAGGATAACCATAACTTTAGCTCAAATTTACTTATCTCGAATATATACCTGCTTTGTGCTTGTCCAGCTCATTGTATAAGATACTAGAAAAAACCATGATATTTGCCCCTGTCATTCAAATTTACTTGTGCATTAGTTTTATCAATATATGTTTGTGAGATACGTGACAGTATTGTAATATATGTTGTTTATTTCTTTCAGAAATCACTGCTGTTTAATTTAGTACAAGACATAGAACCCATGGATGTGAGCCTTATTCAGAAAGATGTTCCACTAACCACAATAGACGCCATGAAGAGGACAATTTCGGGCATGCTCGGATTGCTTCCCTCAGACCAGTTCCAGGTCATGACTGAAGCTTTATGGGACCCTCTCTTCAACCTCTTGATTTCTTCCATAATGACCGGGTACGGTGTCTAATTCGTTAAATTTGCAGGTTGTATGATTAATGATCTATTTGCTCTCGGAAATGCTTTCCCACCATTGAATGTTTTCCAATGCAAAATCTTTCTTGCTGTTTCCCTTGCCATGTAAAGGGCTAAGCCCTTGAGTTAAGTAAAATAGAGGTTATATGTTCTTGATTCAGGATTGTAGTAAATTCACTCTCGTTGAAAATGATATTCAACAAGCCCAGCTAGGCATCAATTGGTCCATGGGATGGAGTAACAAGGAAAAAGTAAATGCTCATATCAAATAACGTGTAGGCCAGGCGTATTCGAACTTGATAACTCCCAAATTTGAGCTCAATAGTGAACTGATAATGTTCATAGAAACAGGGATGATGTGGATTATGAATTTCAAAAACTTCCATACTTTTTATATCCCGATTCCCAACATTCCATTTTATGACCCTGTCAACAAGAAATGCATGTTTATCTGATTCTTATTATGTGTTTGAGTTTTCCTAAGCCAACCAAGGCATAAATAGGTTCGAGTCGACTGGTTGATTTTTGTTGTGTATTTCATGAGTAGCTCTGGCATGCACAAGCATATTCTTTTCTGAAGATTGTGAATAGATTGAAATGCCAAGTATCACTTTTAAGGCTATTGTTTGCATATGGAGACGATGACAGAGCCAAGGAAAGATTCAATTTGATTGACATCCTTTCTTTTCCAGGTATACATTGCGAAATGCTGAATACAGGCTTTCTCTCGAGAGGAATTTTGATACATTTGAAGAAAATACAGATAAATCAAAAACTGAAGACTCCAAACATGAGGTAAGAGGGACAAATCTGAAGGAGAGTAGGATGAGTGGAAATTCTGGTCAAGATAGCTTGCCAACATCAGAGGAAGCCAGAGAAGTAACATATAATATTCCTGATTTTGGTGAAATGACCCCTGAAGCTAGGCAGTATATTTTGAAATTGCATTCTCGTTTATCTTCAGTGAAAAAGGTATTTTTGCAGTTTTATAGAATGTTATCATAGATTGATTTCACATTCTCAATTTTGGCTTGTTTGTCATACTGTCAACATTTTTCATTCGTAAAGTTCTGAGAAAAGAACTCCTGCTGGGAGACAGATGCCTTGGTGAAACTTTTGTTTTGTTTTTCTACTTGTGCATGTAACACTTGATTTTTAAGTTATCAAGTTTTGAGACTTTTGCCTTTTTTAATTGGTTTTTCTAACCTAACCAAACAACTGAATCGTTTAAACTATGTTTAACTTTCAATTTCACTTACAAATTAATCTAGATGACAGTATGCCCTTGATCCAATTATTAAGGGGAAGTACAATAGAAACTTATGTGTTCGTTTATAAACTTGAAGCTTTTGGTTCTTCTCGGATATTCCCTTTTTGACATTTGCGTTATGAGTTGTGTGCAATTGTTGTTTCATATGGTTGTACCTGGCCTTTTTAGGAGCTCCACGAAGTCAAGAGGAAAACTGCAGCCCTTCAGATGCAACAGTTTGTTGGGGAAGAAAAAAATGATTTGTTGGATTACTTAAGATCTTTGGAACCAGAAAAGGTGAGACATATATGTCTTTGCAATTACAAGAAGTTTATATGCAATACTTGTACGTTGAACTAGTGTGATAAAGACCAAAATTGTGTCCACACCTTGTTTTTCTAATTGTTCTAGTTTGCAAATCCATACACATGTTGAAAGAATGTAATATGTAACCTAAATTCTAGCCAAGACATCTCCGGCTGAGCTGAACCTTTCGTTTACTAGTACAATCATTTACCTTTTCTCTCGATAAAGCATTATATTGCAGAAAAACTCCTCTTTGATGATCCTGGCTCGGAATTCTCTAATTGGTTATCTAGGAGCTATTCAAACTTTCGTATGCTAGATTTTGATGTGATAAACCTGAACTTAATGTCTTGAAAGTTGAAATGTACAGTGTCTCCTTAAACATTGGTTCTGTTGGGAACTTTCTGATACATACAATTTAATCACCAAACTACCTTTTCATTTCAATTCGGCAAACATGATGCTGTTCATAAAGTTGGAGAACACTTTTCTCCACTCTGTTATTGTGCTTCCGTTTTGTTTCTTTGGACATAAATTTTCATATTACGTGACACACAGGTAGCTGAACTATCAGAACCAACATCTCCTGAAATGAAGTATACAGTCCATTCGATAGTTCATGGTCTCTTGGCTACCCTATCTCCTAAGATGCACTCAAAGGGCCCTGATGTAGCTGAAAACAATCCTCCGGGTACCTCAGAAGCTGAAACTGAAGGAGACTGCATTGATCTTGTTGAAAACACTTCGTTAAAATTCCAGCCCCTTATTTCTTTGCCACGTGATTATTTGGCTCGCTTACTGTTTTGGTTAGTTCATATCCGCTCCCCTTTTACTTATATATATATATATATATATATATATATCTCAGGACTGTGTACATAAAGAATCAAATGATGTTCTTACTCTTGCATCGCTATGTCGTAATATACATTTAGAATGTCTTTATTCGGTTTTAACCATATAATAGTGATTTGGTATAGGTGCATGCTGTTGGGTCACTACCTTAGAGGCCTGGAATATCGAATGGAGCTTATGGAGCTTCTTTCGTTGCCTTATATTACAGGGAACGATGCTTTAAACGGCGACCAGTATGTTTAAGAACTGTCATTTTGCAAAATCTTACATGTAAATACACGGTTCTCTCTCTTTTTTTATTTAATGCACATTAAGTTTTAGTATTTTAATTATAAACAACATTTTCTAAAAAATTTTGAGTTTATTTGATGCAAACGTTCTAGCTACTTATTTATATGACCAGGCGTTATGGCACATAAGCGCAAGTGTAGCGAGTGGTGAAATTTCCAGAGAAATTAAGAACTTGGAGAATAGGAGCAAGACTTTAACCTACTAAAAACAAAATTTTGAATTAGAAATGAAAATGACTATAATTTCAATATTATTAATACACAGAGACACACACATACACATATATACACATAAACATATATATTGGAAGTTGTTTCATTAAATTTTCTAGTACCCATGTTACCTACATCGTAATTTTCTAATGTCTTTATTTATTTGATCTGCTAAATATAAGAAGAAGAAAAAAATTTACAATATTTTGAAAGGCTTTCAACATATTTTTTAAGTGACTTTCTTTTGAATCTTAATTACCATATTTGTTAGAAACAGATTTCCAAATACAACACTTGGAATATTGCCATACATAGTTTTAAATACACACGCATGAAGGTCTGTTAATCTAAAATATTTTTCCATGAGATCTTGATTCTCTTCCCTTACAATAAATTCTCCTATATACGTAACTCCTTTCTTACTTAAATTCCACTAAAATACACTCCTCTTAATGGAATTTAAAACAATGAATGATAATATCTTCAAATTCACAGTTTAAATTGCATGCAGTCTCTCTTCAGTTTATAGTTTAATAAAATGGACTCTAGAAAATTATCAAAACAAAAGTCTATAGCAAGTTGAATTGTATAACTTCTCGCCCTCTTTATCGTCTCAATGTCTATCTTAATTTCTTAACTGAAAACGATATAGTATCCCAATAAGTATAGTTAGATAGACTTGAATATTTTAAACTCTATCAAATACATAATTTTAGCCCAACAAAAACTAGAAACTATAATATACGTATATATAAATAAAATAAAGTTTTCAGTAGAATAAAATTCTACTAGTAGTAAGCATTAAATCTAGGTGTTGAACTAGGATTTGAGCAGCAGTGGAACAAGAATATAACCGAAGAAGGGAATCTCATTATTTTTGAAATTGCATGCATGAGATAAGAGTTGTCTTGCCTAAAATTTAACTTCTCTTCCCCTACTAAATCTCAAAAAGATATATTTTCTCTATCAAGAATCTTTTCAAGTCAATCAATATCAACAACATATATATTTCCTTTTTAAACCCTTCTTATTCAATTCTCCTCAGAGCCTTTTTGTTCATACTCCCAAATTCCGTTACATGGAGAATAATCAAACTCACAACATCTCAAACGGTGGTGGTTACCGCTTTGTTCTTAATGAAAGTATCCCTGTTTGGAACCCTGGTTACCACTACAGCGATGATTCGTCTACCCTTGAATCGGCGTTTCGTAGGCTGAGCGTCTCATCGTCCTCCCCTGCTGTCAATGGCTACCGTTCTGATGCTTTGGGTACTACCAACGACCCTTTCTATAGCGCCTCGCCCTATACCTATGCAAAGTATGATTCTAACAGCTCTGTTTATCCTGATGGTGCTTTAATGAGCATGAGGGCCCAATCTGCTGCCAGAGGCCAATTTGATTCACAAAACTTGTACGGATATCCATCTTCACTAGATTTTCAGAATTCGGATTTGAACGCGCTTTATGAAGCTGAATTGGGTATGAGTTTGATTGGTGAAGCCGCAGCCAATGCGGCCATTAATCGCTATAGCCAGCCTCCTCCTCGTGCACAACGAAACGGATTTCGTTTGGGTAATGAATTTGGATTTGAAAATCAGGTCAATCAGATGAGAAACATCAGTGGCTGCAGATTTGGTTCGAATTCTAGGTACAGACCAGCTGCATTGGTTAACAACATTGATCAATGGAATAGGTCTGCTTCCTACATGTCTGGTTTGAACAACGGTTCCTTCATTAGTAGGGACAGAGTACAGAGGCAACAGAGCTATGCTTCGCTGGAAGAAATGAGGGGAAATATATTTTTGGTGGCTAAAGATCAAAACGGTTGTCGACTCTTGCAGAAGAAATTTGAGGAAGGGAATCGTGAAGAGATCCATATGATATTTTTGGAGGTGAAGGATCGGATTCGTGAGCTTATGGTGGATCCATTTGGGAATTATCTGAGCCAAAAGTTGTTTGAAGTTTGTAATGAACAACAGTTGACTCAATTGCTTTCGGTTGTGTGCAATGGTGAAGGAAATCTCATGGATGTTTGCAATGATACTCATGGGTATTTTCTTTTTCCTTTCCAACATTATAATACATTATTGAATTTTTCGTCTTATTTAAAAGCTTAAACATGTAGAGAGATTAAGCATTTATACTTTCTAGTAGGGGTGGCAAAATGGATCCGGATCCGCGGATCTACCCGGATCCGATCCGGATCCGATCCGATCCGATCCACGAAAGAGACATGCGGATCCGGAACCGGATCCGAACCGCCGGTTCAATTAGATTATGGATCCACGCGGATCCACTCGCGGATCCGTGTGGATCCACTCGCGGATCCGCCGGTTCCACTCGCGGATCCGTGTGGATCCACTTGCGGATCCACTCGCGGATCCGTTCGGATCCACTTGCAGATCCAATTTTTTATATAAAAAAAAAAAAAAAAAATTTGAATCCGGATCTGAATAACAGAATAAGTGATAAATTAATAAAGTAGATTAGTGCTATATAGTGTGTTACAATTATATATATTATATCAAATTTGAGGTAAGGTTGGATTTCATTTACAAAATTGAGGAAATATCAAAAAATACTACAATGATAACTCTTCCTCTGTTTCAAACTCTTCAAGATCACCTTCATTTATTGCAAATAGCCAAATACTCTTGAGCCACGTTTTGCAACATTAATCTTAAAAAGAACAGCTTAAATTCTTGTACTCCAATCTCCCCTTTTTGAGTCCTTGTATACTCTGTTCTTAATATAATATAATTTTTTGACCGAGTCCAATGGTAGGGTAGGGTAGGGTAGGGTAAGGGGTGGGGGATAGGGTATGGTAGGGGGTAGAGGTAGGATATGAGGAAAAAATTGGTGAAAGTGTGGATATGGTTGGATCCATATCTGGATCCAAATGGATCCATATCTGGATCCAAATCTGGATCCAAATGGATCCATATCTGGATCCAAATCTGGATCCATTTGGATCCACATTTGGATCCAAATGGATCCAAATCTGGATCCTAAAATGAACTATCTGGATCCATGGTTCTGTATAGATCCGGATCCGGATCTGGATCCGATTGGATCCATTTGGGAACCATCATAATAATTCAAATTTGGATCCGGATCCTATGAACCGGATCCTACTGGATCGGATCCGGATCCGGATCCGAGTGACCCGTTTGCCACCTCTACTTTCTAGTTATATGTTTTGATAGATATGTGATGGTAGAATCTGAACACCATACTTCTTTTTTATTTGACTTTGATACTATGTTGATATGTCGTCCCATCTAAAAGCTCGAGTTTATAGAGAAATCATACATTTATATATTTTTGCATATGATTTTCAACACACCCCACGTGAAAGCAGTAAACTTTTCTAGTCACGCCTGAAATGTGAAATATTTTGGCAGATATGTGACGTAGAATTTGAACTACAGACTTCCTTTTTATTTGGCTTTGATACCATATTGAATTGTCATCTAATTTAAAAGCTCAAGCTCATAGAAGGATTAGATACTTATATTATTTTTCAACAGTATATTGCCAGTATTTGTAATTAACTAGTTTATAATTCCGTGTTTTGCTTTTTGATTATATAAATTTTGCAGAACTAGAGCTATGCAGTCATTACTTGAGAAGTTAACAACACCAGAGCAGAGGTTTATTGTTGTAAACATTCTGAGGCATATCACTGTTGCTCTTGCCAAAAGCATGAATGGTCATCATGTGATTCAGTTCTGCTTGGATCATTTTCCTAGTGAAGATACAAAGGTACATATCTATGCTTAAAATTCGTTGTATCAGCTCATTAACACTATAGATGAACTCTATCGATATGCAATAATTAATTAACTTTCATATATGCTCAGCTTTATCACCATTGCCACTATATTTTGCAGGATATCCAGAGTGTCTTGGCTGATAACTGTCTGGACGTTGCGACTGACAGAAATGGATGCTGCGTGTTGCAACTATGCTTGAGGCATGCTGAAGGACGAGCCTTTGATCGCCTTGTGTCCGAAATAACTTCAAATGCAGTCTTCTTATCTGAACGCGAATTTGGGTAAGTAGTGTATTTTTCAATCAATTCCTATTTGTAATTGAATTCATTGAACGAATATCATACTTTTTCTTACATTGTAGAACCATTAGCTAGAAATTTCAAGATAGGATCCATTTGGTAAGCTGGTAATAAGTTAATTCTGATTAGAACAATGTTTTGTAAGTTTACTATATCTGTCGAGGACGGGTGGATTATATTAAGCCTACATTTCTTTCACACGTCATGTATGGTGCTATAGTTATCTATTATAGCCCTACAAAACACTATAATAGCGTGTGACTTATCTACTAGAATTGGATGAGATAAGTTTGTTTTTATCTTTCAATCAATGTAACTTGAGTTCTTTTTCACTGTACATATTTCAGGAACTATGTTGTGCAGTTCGTTGTGGGGCTGAAGATACCACATGCAACAGCAGAGATATTAGCACAATTAAGTGGGAGATTTGTCTATCTCTCCATGGACAAATTTGGAAGCCACGTTGTTGAAAGATGTCTGTACGAATTAGAAGGGAATCAGGTAGATAAGATAATTGAAGAGCTGACTGCCAACACTCAGAATTTCTATATGATTGTTAAGGATCAATATGGGAACTACGTCGCTCAATCTGCACTAGAGGTCTCCAAGGTACGTACACGTGATATTAGAAACTTTTCATAATTTTATGAAAGCGTTTCGACAAGTGTTTGAAACGTCATAAAAATAGTTATTTCGAAAACACTTCTACATTTTGTTTCCACGTCGTAATTGAAAAAGATTTGATACTTTTCAAGAAAACATTTAGAATTTTGATCAGTGGTCCTAGTAGATAGAACGGATGATGGATTCAAGTTTGTTTCATTGCAGGATGAAGTTCATGCAAAGTTGGTCAATCTGATTCAAGGTCACTATGCATTTCTTCACAGCCATCCCCATGGAAAGAGGGTTCTTGCGTTTGCGAGAGGATTCAAGCCGCCTCGAAATGGTTCTTACCAAAGTCTGCAAGAAAGAAGATTGAACAACAAGCGTCGCGATTTCTTCAGTGTTATGTAAGAAGGTTATGTGCGTGCTTCGCCTGTTCTAGATATCTAATTTGGCCCATCGCTCCCTTAGTTTTTCGTTGTTTTGATTTGTTGTAAGTTCGTAGCAATCATTTAATGATTTGCATTTGTTGTTTGGTGTTCGTACATTAGTTTGTTTGTCTGTTGTTTAGAATTAGTTCTCGTGTTTTTGTTGCTTTGTAGTTTTGTTTGTGGAGCAGGTGTAGTGCGTAAGGTGAAGACAATAAAGGGTGTTGATGGGTTTCTGTTTCTTATTTTGGAATGTTGTTGCTTTTGATTTGTCTTTTGTTCTCTGTTAAAACACGGCAACCTAGAAAATCCATCATTTTTGAAACTAAAAGTGAAGTTTGTTTGCATCAAAGCTACTGATGGTCACGGTGAAGTTTATATAGTGTCAACATCCCAACGCTCCCCCTTGATTTTTTTTTTTTAAATGAACAAAATATTGAAAAACACTCGTAAATTACCATGAAATACTTTAATACTGAAAGAATAATATTTTTATTCGGTTTTTCTCTGAGAAGCCAATTTTGGCCTATTTACCTAACAAATCATAACAAATACTTCAAATTTGAAATGGTAAAATGAATCAAATATTTTCAAAGGCGTTCTTTTGGCAAATAATGAGTTGGCATAAAATTGTTCATTTTTTATTTCAGAATACTTTCATATTCATGGGAATTCTATGCATGCTATTACAAAATATTTGAAAAACAAATGAAGTTTATAAAGTCTCAACAACCCGCTCCCCCTAGATTTTTTTTTTTTTTAAATGAGCAAAACATTGAAAAACATTGAAATACTTTAATACAGAGAGAGTACTATTTTTATAATCAAATATTTTCAAAAGCTAACCCGTTTGCTTTTCTAGCAAATAATGAGTTGGCATAAAATTGTCCGTTTTTTATTTCAAAATACTTTCATATTCATGAAAATTCTATGCATGATATATCGGTTGACAAACTATTGCAAAATATTTGAAAAACAAATGAGGTTTATACAGTGTCAACATCCCAATGCACCCCCGTTGAATTTTTTTTAAATAAACAAAACATTGAAAAACACTCGTAAATTACCATGAAATACTTTAATACTGAGAGAGTACTATTTTTATTTGGTTTTTCTATGACTGAGAAGCCAATTTTGACATATTCACCTAACAAACCATAACAAATACTTCAAATTTAAAATGGTGAAATGAATTAAATATTTTCAAGGGCTAACACCTTTACATTTTTTGGCAAATAATGAGTTGGCATAAAATTGTCCGTTTTTAATTTCAGAATACTTTCATATTCATGGGAATTCTATGCATGATATATCGGTTGACAAACTATTGCAAAATATTTGAAAAACAAATGAAATTTCTACAGTGTCAACAACCCGCTCCCCCCTTGATTTTTTTTTTTTTAAAAAATGAGCAAAACATTGAAAAACACTCATAATTACCATGAAATACTTTAATACTGAGAGAATACTATATTTATTCGGTTTTTCAATGACTGAGAAGCCAATTTTGACCAATTTACCTAACAAACCATAACAAATACTTCAAATTTAAAATGGTGAAATGAATCAAATATTTTCGAAGGCCAACCCCTTTACATTTTTTGGCAAATAATGAGCTGGCATAAAATTGTCGGTTTTTTTTATTTCAGAATATTTTCATATTCATGGGAATTTTATGCATGATATATCGGTTGACAAACCACAACAAAATATTAGAAAAACTAATGAATTTTATACAGTGTCAAAATCCCAAGGCTCCCCCCTGAATTCTTTTTAAATGAACAAAACATTGGAAAACACTCGTAAATTACCATGAAATACTTTAATACTGAGAGAATACTATCTTTATTCTATTCTTCTACGACAGAGAAGCCAATTTTGATCTATTTACCTAACAAACCATAGCAAATACTTCAAATTTAAAAAGGTGAAATGAATCAAATATTTTCAAAGGCTAACCCCTTTGAATTTTTTGGCAAATCACGAGTTGGCATAAAATTGTCCGTTTTGGATTTCAGAATACTTTCATATTCATAGGAATTCTATGCATGATATATCGGTTGCCAAGCCATAGCAAAATATCTGAAAAAAACAAATGAATTTTATACAGTGTCAAAATCCCAAGGCTCGCCCTTTGAATTTTTTTTAAATGAACAAAACATTGAAAAAAACTCGTAAATTACCATGAAATACTTTGATACTGAGAGAATACTATTTTTATTCTATTCTTCTACGACATAAAAGCCAATTTTGATCTATTTGCCTAACAAACCATAGCTAATACTTTAAATTTAAAAGGGTGAAATGAAACAAATATTTTCAAAGGCTAACCCCTTTGCATTTTTTGGCAAATAACGAGTTGGGATAAAATTGTCCGTTTTGGATTTCAGAATACTTTCATATTCAAGGGAATTCTATGCATGATATATTGGTTGACAAAACCATAGCAAATTATTTGAAAAAACTAATGAATTTTATACAGTGTCAAAATCCCAAGGCTCCCCACTTTAATTTTTTTTAATGAACAAAACATTGAAAAACACTCGTAAATTATCATGAAATACTTTAATACTGAGAGAATACTATTTTTGTTCTATTCTTCTACGAAAGAGAATCCAATTTTGATCTATTTACCTTACAAACCATAGCAAATACTTCAAATTTAAAAGGGTAAAATGAATCAAATATTTTCAAAGCCTAACCCCTTTGCATTTTTTGGCAAATCACGAGTTGGCATAAAATTGTCCGTTTTGGATTTCAAAACACTTTCATATTCCTGGAAATTCTATGCATGATATATCGGTTGACAAACCATAGCAAAATATTAGAAAAACTAATGAATTTTATACAGTGTCAAAATCCGAAGGCTCCCCCCTCGAATTTTTTTAAAATGAACAAAACATTAAAAAACACTCGTAAATTACCATGAAATACTTTAATAATGAGATAATACTATTTTTATTCTATTCTTCTACGACAGATTAGCCAATATTGATCTATTTACCTAACAAACCATAGCAAATACTTCAAACTAAAAAAGGTGAAATTAATCAAATATTTTCAAAGGCTAACCCCTTTGCATTTTTTGGCAAATAATGAGTTGGCATAATATTGTCCGTTTTGGATTTCAGAATACTTTCATATTCATGGGAATTCTATGCATAATATATCGTTTGAAAAACCATAGCAAAATATTTGAAAAATAAATGAATTTTATAAAGTGTCAAAATCCCAAGGCTCCCCCCTTGATTTTTTTTTTTAAATGAACAAAACATTGAAAAACACTCGTAAATTACCATGAAATACTTTAATACTGAGAGAATACTATTTTTATTTTATTCTTCTACGAGAGAGAAGCCAATTTTGATCTATTTACCTAACAAACCATAGCAAATACTTCAAATTTAAAAAAGGTGAAATGAATCAAATATTTTCAAAGGCTAACCCCTTTGCATTTTTTGGCAAATAATGAGTTGGCATAAAACTGTCCGTTTTGGATTTCAGAATACTTTCATATTCATGAGAATTCTATGCATAATATATCGGTTGACAAACCATAGCAAAATATTTGAAAAACTAATTAATTTTATACTGTGTCAAAATCTCAAGGCTCCCCCCTTGAATTTTTTTTAAATGAACAAAACATTGAAAAATACTCGTAAATTACCATGAAATACTTTAGTACAGAAAGAATACTATTTTTATTCTATTCTTCTATGACATAGAAGCCAATTTTGATCTATTTACCTAACAAACCATAAAAAATACTTCAAATTAAAAAAGGTGAATTGAATCACATATTTTCAAAGGCTAACCCCTTTGCTTTTTTTGGCAAATATTGGCATAATATTGTCCGGGTTGGATTTCAGAATACTTTCATATTCATGGGAATTCTATTCATGATATATCGGTTGACAAACCCTAGAAAAATATTTGAAAAAAAATGAATTTTATACAGTGTCAAAATCCCAAGCTCCCCCCTTGAATTTTTTTTAAATGAACCAAACATTGAAAAACACTCGTAAATTACAATAAAATACTTTAATACTGAGAAAATGCCATTTTTATTCTCTTCTTCTACGACAGAGAAGCCAATTTTTATCTATTTACCTAACAAACCGCAGCAAATACTTAAAATTTAAAAAGGTGAAATGAATCAAATATTTTCAAAGGCTAACCCCTTTGCATATTTTGGCAAATCACGAGTTGGCTTAAAATTGTCCGTTTTGAATTTCAGAATACTTTCATATTCATGGGAATTCTATGCATGATGTATCGGTTGAAAAAACCATAGCAAAATATTTGAAAAACAAATGAATTTTATACAGTGTCAAAATTCCAAGGCTCCCCCCTTGATTTTTTTAAATGAAAAAGACATTAAAAAAACACTCGTAAATTACATGAAATACTTTAATACTGAGAAAATACTATTTTTATTCTATTCTTCTACGACAGAGAAGCCAATTTTGATCTATTTACCTAACAAGCAACAAATACTTCAAATTTTAAAAGGTGAAATGAATCAAATATTTTCAAAGGCTAACCCTTTTGCATTTTTTGGCAAATCACGAGTTGTCATAAAATTGTCCGTTTTGGATTTCAGAATACTTTTATATTCATGGGAATTCTATGCCTGATATATCGAATGACAAGCCATAGCAAAATATTTGAAAAATTAATGAATTTTATACAGTGTAAAAATCCCAAGTCTCCCCCCTTGAATTTTTTTTAAATGAACTAAACATTGAAAAACACTCGTAAATTACCATGAAATACTGTAATACTGCGAGAATACTATTTTTATTCTATTCTTCTACGGCATAGAAGCCAATTTTGATCTTTTTACCTAACAAACCATAGCAAATACTTCAAATTAAAAAAATTGAAATGAATCAAATATTTTCAAAGGATAACCCCTTTGCACTTTTTGGCAAATAATGAGTTGGCATAATACTGTCCGTTTTGGATTTTAGAATACTTTCATATTCATGGGAATTCTATGCATGATATATCGGTTGAAAAACCATAGCAAAATATTTGAAAAACAAATAAATTATATACAGTGTCAAAATCCCAAGGCTCCCCCCTTGATTTTTTTAAATGAAAAAAAAACATTTAAAAACACTCGTAAATGACCATGAAATACTTTAATACTGAGAGAATACTATTTTTATTTTATTCTTCTACGAGAGAGAAGCCAATTTTGATCTATTTACCTAACAAACCATAGCAAATACTTCAAATTTATAAAGGTGAAATGAATCAAATATTTTCAAAGGCTAACCCCTTTGCATTTTTTGGCAAATAATGAGTTGGCATAAAATTGTTCGTTTTGGATTTCAGAATACATTCATATTCATGGGAATTCTATGCCTGATATATCGGTTGACAAACCATAGCAGAATATTTGAAAAACTAATGAATTTTATACAATGTCAAAATCTCAAGGTTCCCCCTTGAATTTTTTTTAAATGAACTAAACATTGAAAATAACTCGTAAATTACCATGAAATACTTTAACAATGAGAGAATACTAGTTTTATTCTGTTCTTCTACGACAGAGAAGCCGATTTTGATCTATTTACATAACAACCATAACAAATACTTCAAATTTAAAAAGGTGCAATGAATCAAATATTTTCCAAGGCTAACCCTGTTGGATTTTATATGGTTTCAAATAAAATTAATTTGTTGTTCTATACATTGTATCAATTTATGGATAAACTTAATGTTGATATACATGTACTTCAGCATACATGTATCTTTATATACATGTACTTTGGCATACATGTATCTTTATATACATGAATATTGATATACATGTATCTTGATATACATTAACCATGTATTAAGGGCCATGAATAATGTGTAGGGGAATGAATATGAATTTACTATGGTACATGAATGTAGGATTCTGTAGCTAGTGGATTCCTACATTGGAGAAGGAAGGGTCTTGGATCCTCCTATAAATAGCTCCATTGGTCCTACAAGTGAGGGATGCAAAAATATTGTCTAGCTGAAAATAGCAAGCTAATCACTTGTAGAAAACTCTCTACACTACATATATCTTTTTCTTTAGTTTCTTTTTTATTATCAAGGAGGAGTCTTTGAGGAGGTCTTCGATTCAAAGGAGGAAGAAAGTGTTCAAGGAGATCTTCAAGCCCAAAAGAAAAGGATGTGATGCAAGTTGCTATTGGAATAACAAGGAGTCTTCAAGTCCACACACAAGGATGTGGTTTAAAAGAATGTCTACATCCGGTAACATTTATATGATTTATTTATTTATTAAAATTAAATAAGAATTATATGCATTGCTTACAAATACAAGTGATTCTGCCTCTGCTTTATATAGTTCTTATTTACTTATCAATTATAATGAATCTTGTCGAATGTATAATTTCTTTTGTCGATTACTTGATAAAATGCTAAATCCCCAACGGGTAATGCATGTCTATGTTTTGTTGTTTGATGAAATGCAAAATCCCCAACGGGTAATGCATGTCTATGTTTTGTTGTTTGATAAAATGCAAAATCCCCAACGGGTAATGCAAATTTATGTGTTTATGTTTTGTGATCTAATGATTCTCATGAATCCCCAACGGGTAAGTGGGAGTTATTAGGTGTTTTGAATGATAGCTTGTTAAATGTTATCACGAATCCCCAACGGATAAGTGATTGATTTTGTGTCTATGTTTTGTGATCTAATGATTCTCATGAATCCCCAACGGGTAAGTGGGAGTTATTAGGTGTTTCGAATTATATATTGTTAAATGGTATCACGAATCCCCAACGGGTAAGTGATTGATTTTTTGGTAAATTGGTGAATGTCAGAAATGTATTTCCCTATGCCTAGTGGTGGATCTGTGTTTCCTGATATCCTTAAGGTTGAGATACTTATGGTACTAACAAAGTGGATTGGAAACAAATGGTTGATATGATATTGACCTCTTATGGATTTAAGGAAATATTTTTTGTTCATCATTCACCTGCTTTACCTCAACCGGCAAAAAGTAAAAATGGTGTAATTGATAATGTTGCTAGGAATAAGTATGATGCATATAT
Source organism: Misopates orontium (assembly GCA_946800315.1). Classification (NCBI taxonomy): domain Eukaryota; kingdom Viridiplantae; phylum Streptophyta; class Magnoliopsida; order Lamiales; family Plantaginaceae; genus Misopates; species Misopates orontium. The sequence continues at coordinate 201,004 of OX326948.1, read as the reverse complement.
GAAAATATATTCTGAAAGGACTAATGAAATTCAAAGTTCTATGTCCTAAATGGCCTTAGTAGAACTCTTTGCATGACATATTTTCATACTTGTTATCGCTAATAGAATATTGGATAGCTAGAAGCTAATTATGAAAAGAAATCTTTTATTTGTGTCTTGTTTGGAGATTGCGTTTCCTTTTTTTCTTTGGAAGTGGAAAGTTATTCATGTAGAAGTGGTGTTGAAAGATTTTAGAAATTCAGGTATGAACCATAGTAATTTAAATGGAAAATGTTGAAAAGAAAAATATGTTGATTTGAGAGAATTGTTTGTACGAATAAAAATTGACCAAGTTAACTTTCTTCCAAAAATTGTCAAAACTTAAAACGTTCTTGATATGATCCATATTTATAGTCCCACGAGTGTGCAAACTAGAAATGGTCACTCTTATTTTTTCACTTTCACTTATGGTTCTTTGAGATTTAAAAGGTGTATCTTTTACATAATAAAGTGAAGCATTTGAGTTTTTAAACAATTTAAGTCGAGATTTGACTTGTTTGTTATTTTTTCAAAAGGAGAATGAAAATTTTCTTTTTCTTAGCATGCCTCGTATGTCATTATTAATTGAGTTGTTAAAAGACGACTTTCATGAAAATGATAAGACCAATGCTAACCCTTTCCTTACGACTTTCTTTTGAGGTGAAACTCTCTTAATTGCTAGTCATATTGCAAATGAAGTTTATTCTAAATCTGTTGAGAAATCACCTTATGAGCTTTGGACTGGTAAGAAACCAAGTTGAATTACATGAGAGTTTGAGTTGTGTCATGTTCTTATACCTCATCTGAGTCGTGATAAAGTTTTGGTAAAAATAATAAGGTGCTTGTTTGTTGGTTGTCGAGATAATTCAAAATTATACAACCTTACTTGAACATGCATCGATATAGTGAACTCTCAAATTTTATGAAATTGTTGAGACTTATGATTTTCTTCAAAATCATGATATGTGAAAATAGTGGGAGTCCTTGCACACTTCAATCTTGAAAATAATCTTTGGGCAGTGGTTAAACATGTGTTTAGGTTCTTAAACCACTAAGTAATTTAATTTAACTTAAATGAGTTACAATGGTTGGTTACTCAGATTTGTGACATCAGGGTTGTGTGGATACTCAAAAGTCAACTTCTGGTTTTGTGTTTATGTTTGGTGAATGAGCCACATCATGGATAAGTAAAAACAAATTGTGTAGCTCAATCTACAATGGAAGTTGAAATGTTGTTGTAGTTAATATAGCTATAAAAGAGGTTGTTTACTTTTGTAAATTCTTGAGGAGTATTCATATTGTCCCATGTGCGGAACGACTTGTAGTGATCTTTTGTTACAATACTTGAACTATATGTATTACAAAAGATCTGAAGTGTCACTCTAAGGCAAACGCATTGAAGGTAAGTATTATTATACTCGTGACATGTTGATGAAGCATCTTGTTAATGTGAAAATGTAGAATATAATGATAATTTAGCAGATCCATGCACTAAGGCTCTTTGGGTACTTGTTTGAAATAATCATGTAAATAGTATGGGTTTGACCCTTCATTGATTGCCGTTAATGTATTTTTTGAAATACATGATTGAATGTTTATTTCATGATTATTATCTTGTGATGTGGATTTTATGAGCGCTCATGGTTATGTCCCGAGATTCAGCTTCTCTATCAGGTATGTACTTGAGGGTATATACGGGAGGGTCTCGATAGAGAGGAAGGGTTGTATCTCAAATTGTTCAGGCCTATGGAATGTTGGGGGCACATTTCCTTAGTGGCTAATACTCAAGTTGGAAAGCAGCTTTACCCGAGTTGCAAGATTATGAGTATGATATGAACGGTGGACCAATCTAAAATTCATTTATGATCTCTCATTGGAAAATATTTTTTTTATGTAGGCCCGGGTTAAAACTACATAAAATTTATATTTTACAATTCGAGATAATACACATTATTATGGCCTTTAATTAAATTTAAAACCAAGTGGGAGATTGTTGGATTTTATATGGTTTCAAATAAAATTAATTTGTTGTTCTATACATTGTATCAATTTATGGATAAACTTAATGTTGATATACATGTACTTCAGCATACATGTATCTTTATATACATGTACTTTGGCATACATGTATCTTTATATACATGAATATTGATATACATGTATCTTGATATACATTAACCATGTATTAAGGGCCATGAATAATGTGTAGGGGAATGAATATGAATTTACTATGGTACATGAATGTAGGATTCTGTAGCTAGTGGATTCCTACATTGGAGAAGGAAGGGTCTTGGATCCTCCTATAAATAGCTCCATTGGTCCTACAAGTGAGGGATGCAAAAATATTGTCTAGCTGAAAATAGCAAGCTAATCACTTGTAGAAAACTCTCTACACTACATATATCTTTTTCTTTAGTTTCTTTTTTATTATCAAGGAGGAGTCTTTGAGGAGGTCTTCGATTCAAAGGAGGAAGAAAGTGTTCAAGGAGATCTTCAAGCCCAAAAGAAAAGGATGTGATGCAAGTTGCTATTGGAATAACAAGGAGTCTTCAAGTCCACACACAAGGATGTGGTTTAAAAGAATGTCTACATCCGGTAACATTTATATGATTTATTTATTTATTAAAATTAAATAAGAATTATATGCATTGCTTACAAACCCCTTTGCATTTTTTGACAAATAATGAGGTGGCATAAAATTGTCCGTTTTGGATTTTACAATACTATCATATTTATGGGAATTTTATGCATGATATATCGGTTAACAAACCATAGCAAAATATTTGAAAAAAAAAATAAATTTTATACAGTGTCAAAATTCCAAGGCTCCCCCCTTGAATTTTTTTAAATGAACAAAACATTGAAAAACACTCGTTAATTACCATGAAATACTTTAATACTGAGATAATACTATTTTTATTCTATTCTTCTATGACAGAAAAGCCACTTTTGATCTATTTAACTAACAAACCATAGCTAATACTTCAAATTAAAAAAGGTGCAATGAATCAAATATTTTAAAAGGCTAACCCCTTGCATTTTTTGACAAATACTGAGGTGGCATAAAATTGTCCGTTTTGGATTTCACAATACTTTCATATTCATGGGAATTCTATGCATGATATATAGGTTAAGAAACCATAGCAAAATATTTGAAAAAAAAATAAATTTTATACAGTGTCAAAATCCCAAGGCTCCCTCTTTGAAATTTTTTTAAATGAACAAAACTTTGAAAAACACTCGTTAATTACCATGAAATACTTTAATACTGAGAGAATACTATTTTTATTTTATTCTTCTATGACAGAGAAGCCAATTTTGATCTATTTACCTAATAAACCATAGCAAATACTTAAAATTTAAAAAGGTGAAATGAATCAAATATTTTCAAAAGCTAACCCCTTTGCATTTTTTGGCAAATCACGAGTTTGTATAAAATTTCCGTTTTGGATTTCATAATACTTCCATATTCATGGGAATTTTGTGCATGATATATCGGTTGCCAAACCATAGCAAAATATTTGAAAAAACTAATGAATTTTATATAGTGTCAAAATCCCAAGGCTCCCCCCTTGAATTTTTTTTAAATGAACAAAATATTGAAAAACACTCGTAAATTACCATAAAACACTTTAATACTGAGAGAATACTACTTTTATCCTATTCTTCTATGACATAGAAGCCAATTTTGATCTATTTACCTAACAAACCATAGCAAATACTTCAAATTTAAAAAAGGTGAAATGAATCAAATATTTTCAAAGGCTAACCCCTTTGCATTTTTTGGCAAATCACGAGTGTGCATATAATTGTCCATTTTGGATTTCAGAATACTTTCATACTCATGGGAATTTTGTGCATGATATATCGGTTGACAAACCATAGCAAAATATTTGAAAAAACAAATGAATTTGATACAGTGTCAAAATCCCAAGGCTCCCCTGTTGAATTTTTTTTCAATGAACAAAACATTGAAAAATTCTCGTAAATTACCATAAAATACCTTAATACTGAGAGAATACTATTTTAATTCTATTATTCTTCGACAGAGAAGCCAATTTTGATCTATTTACCTAACAAACCATAGCAAATACTTAAAGGTGAAATGAATCAAATATTTTCAAAGACTAACCCCTTTGCATTTTTTGGCAAATCACGAGTGTACATATAATTGTCCATTTTGGATTTCAGAATACTTTCATAATCATGGGAATTTTGTGCATGATATATCGGTTGACAAACCATAGCAAATTATTTGAAAAAACAAATGAATTTGATACAGTGTCAAAATCCCAAGGCTCCCCTGTTGATTTTTTTTTCAATGAACAAAACATTGAAAAAAACTCGTAAATTACCATCAAATACTTTAATACTGAGAGAATACTATTTTTATTCTATACTTGTACGACAGAAAAGCCAATTTTGATCTATTTACCTAACAAACCATAGCTACTACCTCAAATTTAAAAAAGGTGAAATAACACAAATATTTTCAAAGGCTAACCACTTTGCATTTTTTGGCAAATATTAACGAGTTGGCATAAAATTGTGGGTTTTGGATTTCAGAATACTTTCATATTCATGGGAATTCTATGCATGATATATCAGTTGACAAAACAATAGCAAATTATTTGAAAAAACTAATGAATTTTATACAGTGTCAAAATCCCAAGGCTCCCCCTTGAATTTTTTTTAAATGAATAAAACATTGAAAAACACTCGTAAATTACCATGAAATACTTTAATACTGAGAGAATGTTATTTTTATTCTATTCTTCTAAGATAGAGAAGTCAATTTTGATCTATTTACCTAACAAACTGCAGCAAATACTTCAAATTTAAAAAGGTGAAATGAATCAAATATTTTCAAAGGCTAACCCCTTTGTTTCTTTTGGCAAATCACGAGTTGGAATAAAATTGTCCGTTTTGGATTTCAGAATACTTTCATATTTATGGGAATTCTGTGCATGATATATCGGTTGACAAACCATAGCAGATTATTTGAAAAACTAATGAATTTTATACAGTGTCAAAATCTCAAGGCTCCCCCCTTGAATTTTTTTTAAATGAACAAAACATTGAAAAACACTCGTAAATTATCATGAAATACTTTAATACCGAAAGGATACTATTTTTATTCTATTCTTCTATGACATAGAAGCCAATTTTGATCTATTTACCTAACAAACCATTGCAAATAATTCAAATTAAAAAATGTGAAATGAATCAAATATTTTCAAAGGCTAACCCCATTGCATTTTTAGCAAATAATGAGTTGGCATAATATTGTCCGTTTTGGATTTCATAATACTTTCATATTCATGGGAATTCTATGCATGATATATCGATTGACAAGCCATAGCAAAATATTTGAAAAACAAATGAATTTTGTACAGTGTCAAAATCCCAAGGCCCCCCCCCCCCCCCCCCCCCCTTGATTTTTTTGAATGAAAAAAACATTGAAAAACACTCGAAAATTACCATGAAATACTTTAATACTGAGAAAATACTATTTTTATTCTATTCTTCTACGACAGAGAAGCCAATTTTGATCTATTTACCTAACAAATCGCAGCAAATACTTCAAATTTAAAAAGTGAAATGAATCAAATATTTTCAAAGGCTAACCCCATTGCATTTTTTGGCAAATAACGAGTTGGCATAAAATTGTTCGTTTTGGATTTCAGAATGCTTTCTGTTAGGACCGCAAAGTCCGACAGGTTTCGAACTCGGTTGAACAGTCAGGACTGCCAGGTCCAACTAGATTTTATTTCCTTGTTTGCAAAATTATTTTAAAGGAAAATTCGGTTTTATTTACTTTGATTTATTTACTTACTTATTCACACGGTTTTATGGTATTTATCCTGTTATTAGACGCGTGAATATTTAGGTGAGTTTGGAAATATTTAACTTGATCTTATAGTATCTTATCTTATGGAAAGTTAATCTTTATCAAACTCTTTCCTATATCTTTTAGTAATCTATTCCTTGTGGAGTTCTTCTTTGTCTTTGATGTGCAGAATATATGAAGATCATGAAGATCTTATCAATCGGAAACAAAGACGTTGCAAAAGGAAGAATCGCCTTATCATGGAAAGATTCGGATATACTTTGGAAAGATCCTGTCTCGACTGGATATGGAGACTGGCCGAGAATCAAGGATATCTTTCAGGAGAGCTATCCTATAAATAGTAGAAATCCTAGGAATCAATGTAGAACACTCGTGTAACAAAATATACATCTTTAGGTGTTCTCTTGTATTTTGATTTCTTAGTTTTTGCCCTCTTGAGTTATATCAAGAACGTGAGAAGCCGACAAGAGTTGAAGGGAGTTCAACGGGAAAGGATTGCGCCAGTTAGAGGGATCTATACGTACGTGCAGTTCGCTTGGAAGCATTCTCATAAGAAGATCATTACGGGAGTCTTGGTCTTACGGGTCAAACGGAGTAGACGCGAAAAAGGTTCCGGTGGTATCAACATTAGAGGGATTCGGTGTTAGAGTAAAACCAGTTGGTGTAATAACTTTTGTCCGTTGAAAGAAGTTTGATTCAGACGAAAGCCTCGTGGATGTAGGACAAAGTCCGAACCACGTTAAAATCTGCTGTCTTACTTTACTATCTTACTTACCTGTCTTACTTATCTGTCGAGACTAGGTACCGCGACTATTGCTTAAAACGTAAAGTATTAGACTCTAAGATCTATCACTTTCATATTCATGGGAATCATATGCATGATATATCAGTTGACAAAACCATAACAAATTATTTGAAAAAACTAATGAATTTTATACAGTGTCAAAATCCCCAGGCTCCCCCCTAGAATTTTTTTTAAATGAATAAAACATTGAAAAATACTCGTAAATTACCATGAAATACTTTATTACTGAGAGAATGTTATTTTTATTCTTCTCTTTTACGATAAAGAAGCCAATTTTGATCTATTTACCTAACAAACCATAGCAAATACTTCAAATTTAAAAGGGTGAAATGAATCAAATATTTTCAAAGGCTAACCCATTTACATTTTTTTCAAAATCACGAGTTGGCATATAATTGTCCGTTTTGGATTTCAGAATACTTTAATATTCATGGGAATTTTGTGCATGATATATCGGTTGACAAACTATAGCAAAATATTTGAAAAAACAAATGAATTTTATACAGTGTCAAAATTCCAAGGCTCCCCCCCTTGATTTTTTTTTTTTTTAAAATGAACAAAACATTGAAAAAACTCGTAAATTACCATGAAATACTTTAATACTGAGGGAATACTATTTTTATTCTATTCTTCTACAACAGAAAAGCCAATGTTGATATATTTACCTAACAAACCATAGCTAATACTTCAAATTTAAAAAGGTGAAATAAAACAAATATTTTCAAAGGCTAACCCCTTTGCATTTTTTGGCAGAGAACGAGTTGGCATAAAATTGTCCATTTTGGATTTCAGAAAACTTTCATATTCATGGAAATTCAATGCATGATATATCGGTTGACAAAACCAGAGCAAAATATTTGAAAAATAAATAAATTTTATACAGTGTCAAAATCCTAAGGCTCCCCCTTTGAAATTTTTTTACATGAACAAAACTTTGAAAAACACTCGTTAATTACCATGAAATACTTTAATACTGAGAGAATACTATTTTTATTTTATTCTTCTACGACAGAGAAGCCAATTTTGATCTATTTACCTAATAAACCATAGCAAATACTTAAAATTTAAAAAGGTGAAATGAATCAAATATTTTCAAAGGCTAACCCCTTTGCATTTTTTGGCAAATCACGAGTTTGCATAAAATTTCCGTTTCGGATTTCATAATACTTCCATATTCATGGGAATTTTGTGCATGATATATCGGTTGCCAAACCATAGCAAAATATTTGAAAAAACTAATGAATTTTATATAGTGTCAAAATCCCAAAGCTCCCCCCTTGATTTTTTTTTTAAATGAACAAAATATTGAAAAACACTCGTAAATTACCATGAAACACTTTAATACTGAGAGAATACTATTTTTATCCTATTCTTCTATGACATAGAAGCCAATTTTGATCTATTTACCTAACAAACCATAGCAAATACATCAAATTTAAAAAAGGTGAAATGAATCAAATATTTTCAAAGGCTAACCCCTTTGCATTTTTTGGCAAATCACGAGTGTGCATATAATTGTCCATTTTGGATTTCAGAATACTTTCATACTCATGGGAATTTTGTGCATGATATATCGGTTGACAAACCATAGCAAAATATTTGAAAAAACAAATGAATTTGATACAGTGTCAAAATCCCAAGGCTCCCCTGTTGAATATTTTTTCAATGAACAAAACATTGAAAAATTCTCGTAAATTACCATAAAATACATTAATACTGAGAGAATACTATTTTTATTCTATTATTCTATGACAGAGAAGCCAATTTTGATCTATTTACCTAACAAACCATAGCAAATACTTAAAGGTGAAATGAATCAAATATTTTCAAAGGCTAACCCCTTTGCATTTTTTGGCAAATCACGAGTGTGCATATAATTGTCCATTTTGGATTTCAGAATACTTTCATACTCATGGGAATTTTGTGCATGATATATCGGTTGACAAACCATAGCAAAATATTTGAAAAAACAAATGAATTTGATACAGTGTCAAAATCCCAAGGCTCCCTTGTTGAATTTTTTTTCAATGAACAAAACATTGAAAAAACCTCGTAAATTACCATCAAATACTTTAATACTGAGAGAATACTATTTTTATTCTATTCTTCTACGACAGAAAAGCCAATTTTGATCTATTTACCTAACAAACCATAGCTAATACCTCAAATTTAAAAAAGGTGAAATAACACAAATATTTTCAAAGGCTAACCACTTTGCATTTTTTGGCAAATATTAACGAGTTGGCATAAAATTGTGCGTTTTGGATTTCAGAATACTTTCATATTCATGGGAATTCTATGCATGATATATCAGTTGACAAAACAATAGCAAATTATTTGAAAAAACTAATGAATTTTATACAGTGTCGAAATCCCAAGGATCCCCCCTTGAATTTTTTTTAAATGAATAAAACATTGAAAAACACTCGTAAATTACCATGAAATACTTTAATACTGAGATAATGTTATTTTTATTCTATTCTTATACGATAGGGAAGCCAATTTTGATCTATTTACCTAAGAAACCATAGCTAAAACTTCAAATTTAAAAAGGTGAAATGAATTAAATATTTTCAAAGGGTAACCCCTTAACATTTTTTGGCAAATAACGAGTTGGCATAAAATTGTCCGTTTTGGATTTCACAATATTTTCATATTCATGGGATTCTATGCATGATATACCGGTTGACAAACCATAGCAAAATATTTGAAAAACAAATAAATTTTATACAGTGTCAAAATCCCAAGGCTCCCCCCTTTAATTTTTTTTTAAATGAACAAAACATTAAAAAAAACTCGTAAATTACCATGAAATACTTTAATACTGAGAGAATACAATTTTTATTGGATTCTTATATGACAAAGAAGCCAATTTTGATCTATTTAACTAACAAACCATAGCAAATACTTCAAATTTAAAAAGGTGCGATGAATCAAATATTTTCAAAGGCTAACCCTTTGCATTTTTTTGACAAATAATGAGGTGGCATAAATTATCCGTTTTGGATTTCATAACACTTTCATATTTATGGGAATTTTATGCATGATATATCGGTTAACAAACCATAGCTAAATATTTGAAAAAAAATGAATTTTATACAGTGTCAAAGTCCCAAGGCCCCCCCTTGAATTTTTTTTAAATTAACAAAACATTGAAAAACACTCGTAAATTACCATGAAATACTTTAATACAGAGAGAATACTATTTTAATTCTATTTTTCTACGACAGAGAAGCCAATTTTGACCTATTTACCTAACAAACCGTAGCAAATACTTCAAATTTAAAAAGGTGAAATGAATATTTTCAAAGTCTAACCCCTTTGCATTTTTTGGCAAATCACGACTTGGCATAAAATTGTCCGATTTGGATTTCAGAATACTTTCATATTCATGGGAATTCTATGCATGATATATCGATTGACAAGCCATAGCAAAATATTTGAAAAAACTAATGAATTTTATGCATTGTCAAAATCCCAGGGCTCCTCCCTTGACTTTTTTTTTTAAATGAACAAAACATTGAAAAACACTCGTAAATTACCATGAAATACTTTAATACTGAGAGATACTATTTTTATTCTATTCTTCTACTATACAAAAGCCAATTTTGATCTATTTACCTAACAAACCATAGCAAATACTTAAAATTTAAAAGGGTGAAATGAATCAAATATTTTCAAAGGCTAACCCCTTTGCATTTTTTACCAAATAACGAGTTGGCATAAAATTGTCCGTTTTGAATTTCAGAATACTTTCATATTCATTGGAATTTTATGCATTATATATCGGTTTCCAAGTCATAGCAAAATATTTGAAAAAAACTAATGAATTTTATACAGTGTCAAAAATCTCAAGGCTCCCCCCTTGATTTTTTTTTTAAATGAACAAAACATTGAAAAACACTCATAAATTACCGTGAAATACTTTAATACTGAAAGAACACTATTTTTATTCTATTCTTCTCTGACAGAGAAGCCAATTTTGATCTATTTACCTAACAAACCATAGGAAATACTTCAAATTTAAAAAGGTGAAATGAATCAAATATTTTCAAAGGCTAATCCCATTACATTTTTTGGCAAATAATGAGTTAGCATATTATTGTCTGTTTTGGATTTCAGAATACTTTCATATTCATGGGAATTCTATGCATGATATACCGGTTGACAAACCATAGCAAAATATCTGAAAAACAAATGAATTTTATACAGTGTCAAAATCCCAAGGCTCCCCCCTTGAATTTTTTTAAATGAACAAAACATTGAAAAACACTCATAAATTACCATTAAATACTTTAATACTGAGAGAATACTATTTTTTTTCTATTGTTCTACGATAGAGAAGCCAATTTGATCTATTTATCTAACAAACCATAGCAAATACTTAAAATTTAAAAGGGTGAAATGAATCAAATATTTTCAAAGGCTAACCCCTTTGCATTTTTTACCAAATAACGAGTTGGCATAAAATTGGCCGGTTTTGATTTAAGAATACTTTCAAATTCTTGGAAATTCTATGCATGATATATCGGGTTCCAAGCCATAGCAAAATATTTGAAAAAACTAATGAATTTTATATAGTGTCAAAATCCCAAGCCTCCCCCCTTGAATTTTTTGTAAATGAACAAAACATTGAAAGCACTCGTAAATTACCATTAAACACTTTAATACTGAGCGAATACTATTTTTATTCTATTATTCTACGACAGAGAAGCCAATTTTCATCTATTTACCTAACAAACCATAGCAAATACTTCAAATTTAAAATGGTGAAAGGAATCAAATATTTTCAAAGGCTAACCCCTTTGCATTTTTTGGCAAATAATGAGTTAGCATATTATTGTCTGTTTTGGATTTCAGAATACTTTCATATTCATGGGATTCTATGCATGATATACCGGTTGACAAACCATAGCAAAATATTTGAAAAACAAATGAATTTTATACAGTGTCAAAATCCTAAGGCTCCCCCCTTGAGTTTTTTTTAAATGAACAAAACATGGAAAACAATCATAAATTATCATGAAATACTTTAATACTGAGAGAATACTATTTTTATTCTATTTTTCTACGACAGAGAAGCCAATTTTGACTTATTTACCTAACAAACCATAGCAAATACTTTAAATTTAAAAAAGGTAAAATGAATCAAATAATTTCAGAGGCTAACCCCTTTGCAATTTTTGGCATATAAATAGTTGGCATAATATTGTCCGTTTTGGATTTCAGAATACTTTTATATTCATGGGAATTCTATGCATGATATATAGGTTGACAACCCATAGCAAAATATTAGAAAAACTAATGAATTTTATACTGTGTCAAAATCCCAAGGCTCCCCCCTTCAATTTTTTTTGAATGAACAAAATATTGAAAAATTCTCGTAAATTACCATAAAATACTTTAATACTGAGAAAAATACTATTTTTATTCTATTCTCCTACGACAGAGAAGCCAATTTTCATCTATTTACCTAACAAACCATAGCAAATACTTCAAATTTAAAAGGGTGAAATGAATCAAATATTTTCAAAGGCTAACCCATTTGCATTTTTTGGCAAATCACGAGTTGGCATAAAATTGTCCGTTTTGAATTTCAGAATACTTTCATATTCATGGGAATTCTATGCATGATATATATATCGGTTGACAAAACCATAGCAAATTATTTGAAAAAACTAATGAATTTTATACATTGTCAAAATCCCAAGGCTCCCCCCTAGAATTTTTTTTAAATGAACAAAATATTGAAAAACACTCGTAAATTACCATGAAATACTTTAATACTGAGAGAATACTACTTTTATTCTATTCTTCTACGAAAGAGAAGCCAATTTTGATCTATTTACCTAACAAACCATAACAAACACTTCAAATTAAAAAGGTGAAATGAATCAAATATTTTCAAAGGCTAACCCTTTGCATTTTTTGGCAAATTACGAGTTGGCATAAAATTGTCCGTTTTGGATTTCAGAATACTTTCATATTCATGGGAATTCTATGCATGATATATATCGGTTGACAAAACCATAGCAAATTATTTGAAAAAACTAATGAATTTTATACAGTGTCAAAATCCCAAGGATCCCCCCTAGAATTTTTTTTAAATGAACAAAATATTGAAAAACACTCGTAAATTACCATTAAATACTTTGATACTGAGAGAATACTACTTTTATTCTATTCTTCTACGAAAGAGAAGCCAATTTTGATCTATTTACCTAACAAACCATAGCAAATACTTCAAATTTAAAAGGATGAAATGAATCAAATATTTTGAAAGGCTAACCCCTTTGCATTTTTTGGCAAATCACGAGTTGGCATAAAATTGTCCGTTTTGGATTTCAGAATACTTTCATATTAATGGGAATTTCTATGCATGATATATCGGTTGACAAACTATAGCAAAATATTTGAAAAAACAAATGAATTTTATATAGTGTCAAAATCCCAAGGCTCCCCTGTTGAATTTTTTTAAAATGAACAAAACATTGAAAAAAACTCGTAAATTACCATCAAATACTTTAATACTAAGAGAATACTATTTTTATTCTATTCTTCTACGACAGAAAAGCCTATTTTGATCTATTTACCTAACAAACCATAGCTAATACCTCAAATTTAAAAAAGGTGAAATAACACAAATATTTTCAAAGGCTAACCACTTTGCATTTTTGGCAAATATTAACGAGTTGGCATAAAATTGTGCGTTTTGGATTTCAGAATACTTTCATATTCATGGGAATTCTATGCATGATATATCAGTTGACAAAACAATAGCAAATTATTTGAAAAAACTAATGAATTTTATACTGTGTCAAAATCCCAAAGCTCCCCCCTTGAATTTTTTTTAAATGAATAAAACATTGAAAAACACTCGTAAATTACCATGAAATACTTTAATACTGAGAGAATGTTATTTTTATTCTATTCTTCTAAGATAGAGAAGCCAATTTTGATCTATTTACCTAACAAACTGCAGCAAATAATTGAAATTTAAAAAGGTGAAATGAATCAAATATTTTCAAAGGCTAACCCCTTTGCATTCTTTGGCAAATCACGAGTTGAAATAAAATTGTCCGTTTTGAATTTCAGAATACTTTCATATTTATGGGAATTCTGTGCACGATATATCAGTTGACAAACCATAGCAGATTATTTGAAAAACTAATGAATTTTATACAGTGTCAAAATCTCATGGCTCCCCCCTTGAATTTTTTTTAAATGAACAAAATATTGAAAAACACTCGTAAATTATCATGAAATACTTTAATACTGAAAGAATACTATTTTTATTCTATTCTTCTATGATATAGAAGCCAATTTTGATCTATTTACCTAACAAACCATTGCAAATAATTCAAATTAAAAAATGTGAAATGAATCAAATATTTTCAAAGGCTAACCCCTTTGCATTTTTTGCAAATAATGAGTTGGCATAATATTGTCCGTTTTGGATTTCATAATACTTTCATATTCATGGGAATTCTCTGCATGATATATCGATTGACAAGCCATAGCAAAATATTTGAAAAACAAATGAATTTTATACAGTGTCAAAATCCCAAGGCTCCCCCCTTGATTTTTTTAAATGAAAAAAACATTGAAAAACACTCGTAAATTACCATGAAATACTTTAATACTGAGAGAATACTACTTTTATTCTATTCTTCTACGAAAGAGAAGCCAATTTTGATCTATTTACCTAACAAACCATAGCAAATACTTCAAATTAAAAAGGTGAAATGAATCAAATATTTTCAAAGACTAACCCCATTGCAATTTTCGGCAAATAACGAGTTGACATAAAATTGTTCGTTTTGGATTTCGGAATGCTTTCATATTCATGGGAATCCTATGCATGATATATCAGTTGACAAAACCATAGCAAATTATTTGAAAAAACTAATGAATTTTATACAGTGTCAAAATCCCCAGGCTCCCCCTTATAATTTTTTTTAAATGAATAAAACATTGAAAAATACTCGTAAATTACCATGAAATACTTTAATACTGAGAGAATGTTATTTTTATTCTTCTCTTCTACGATAAAGAAGCCAATTTTGATCTATTTACCTAACAAACCATAGCAAATACTTCAAATGTAAAAGGGTGAAATGAATCAAATATTTTCAAAGGCTAACCCATTTACATTTTTTTGCAAATCACGAGTTGGCATATAATTGTCCGTTTTGGATTTCATAATACTTTAATATTCATGGGAATTTTGTGCATGATATATCGGTTGACAAACCATAGCAAAATATTTGAAAAAACAAATGAATTTTATACAGTGTCAAAATTCCAAGGCTCCCCCCTTGATTTTTTTTAAATGAACAAAACATTGAAAAAAACTCGTAAATTACCATGAAATACTTTAATACTGAGGGAATACTATTTTTATTCTATTCTTCGACAACTGAAAAGCCAATTTTGATATATTTACCTAACAAACCATAGCTAATACTTCAAATTTAAAAAGGTGAAATAAAACAAATATTTTCAAAGGCTAACCCCTTTGCATTTTTTGGCAAAGAACGAGTTGGCATAAAATTGTCCATTTTGGATTTCAGAAAACTTTCATATTCATGGAAATTCAATGCATGATATATCGGTTGACAAAACCATAGCAAATTATTTGAAAAAAACTAATGAATTTTATACAGTGTCAAAATCCCAAAACTCCCCCCTTGAATTTTTTTTAAATGAATAAAACATTGAAAAACACTCGTAAATTACCATGAAATACTTTAATACTGAGAGAATGTTATTTTTATTCTATTCTTATACGATAGGGAAGCCAATTTTGATCTATTTACATAATAAACCATAGCTAATACTTCAAATTTAAAAAGGTGAAATGAATTAAATATTTTCAAAGGGTAACCCCTTAACATTTTTTGGCAAATAACGAGTTGGCATAAAATTGTCCGTTTTGGATTTCAGAATACTTTCATATTCATGGGATTCTATGCATGATATACCGGTTGACAAACCATAGCAAAATATTTGAAAAACAAATGAATTTTATACAGTGTCAAAAATCTCAAGGCTCCCACCTTGATTTTTTTTTTAAATGAACAAAACATTGAAAAACACTCATAAATTACCGTGAAATACTTTAATACTGAAAGAATACTATTTTTATTCTATTCTTCTCTGACAGAGAAGCCAATTTTGATCTATTTACCTGACAAACCATAGGAAATACTTCAAATTTAAAAAGGTGAAATGAATCAAATATTTTCAAAGGCTAATCCCTTTGCATTTTTTGGCAAATAATGAGTTAGCATATTATTGTCTGTTTTGGATTTCAGAATACTTTCATATTCATTGGAATTCTATGCATGATATACCGGTTGACAAACCATAGCAAAATATCTGAAAAACAAATGAATTTTATACAGTGTCAAAATCCCAAGGCTTCCCCCTTGATTTTTTTTAAATGAACAAAACATTGAAAAACACTCGTAAATTACCATTAAATACTTTAATACAGAGAGAATATTATTTTTTTTCTATTGTTCTACGGTAGAGAAGCCAATTTGATCTATTTATCTAACAAACCATAGCAAATACTTAAAATTTAAAAGGGTGAAATGAACCAAATATTTTCAAAGGCTAACTCTTTGCATTTTTTACCAAATAACGAGTTTGCATAAAATTGTCCGTTTTCAATATCAAAATACTTTCATATTCATGGGAATTCTATGCATGATATATCGGTTGACAAACCATAGCAAAATATTTGAAAAACTAATGAATTTTATACAGTGTCAAAATCCCAAGGCTCCCCCCTTGAATTTTTTTAAATGAACAAAACATTGAAAAATACTCGTAAATTACCATAAAATACATTAATACTGAGAGAATACCATTTTTATTCTATTATTCTACGACAGAGAAGTCAATTTTGATCTATTTACCTAACAAACCATAGCAAATACTTCAAATTTAAAATGGTGAAATGAATCAAATATTTTCAAAGGCTAACCCGTTTGCATTTTTTTAGCAAATCTCGAGTTGGCATAAAATTGGCCGGTTTTTATTTAAGAATACTTTCAAATTCTTGGAAATTCTATGCATGATATATCGGTTGCCAAGCCGTAGCAAAATATTTGAAAAAACTAATGAATTTTATATAGTGTCAAAATCCCAAGCCTCCCGCTTGAATTTTTTGTAAATGAACAAAACATTGAAAGCACTCGTAAATTACCATTAAACACTTTAATAATGGGCGAATACTATTATTATTCTATTATTCTACGACATAAAAGCCAATTTTCATCTATTTACCTAACAAACCATAGCAAATACTTAAAATTTAAAATGGTGAAAGGAATCAAATATTTTCAAAGGCTAACCCCTTTGCATTTTTTGGCAAATAATGAGTTAGCATATTATTGTCTGTTTTGGATTTCAGAATACTTTCATATTCTTGGGATTCTATGCATGATATACCGGTTGACAAACCATAGCAAAATATTTGAAAAACAAATGAATTTTATACAATGTCAAAATCCTAAGGCTCCCCCCTTAAGTTTTTTTTTTTAAATGAACAAAACATGGAAAACAATCGTAAATTACCATGAAATACTTTAATACTGAGAGAATAATATTTTTATTCTATTCTTCTACGACAGAGAAGCCAATTTTGACTTATTTACCTAACAAACCATAGCAAATACTTTAAATTTAAAAAAGGTAAAATGAATCAAATAATTTCAAAGGCTAACCCCTTTGCAATTTTTGGCATATAAATAGTTGGCATAATATTTTCCGTTTTGGATTTCAGAATACTTTTATATTAATGGGAATTCTATGCATGATATATAGGTTGACAACCCATAGCAAAATATTAGAAAAACTAATGAATTTTATACTGTGTCAAAATCCCAATGCTCCCCCCTTGAATTTTTTTTGAATGAACAAAATATTGAAAAATTCTCGTAAATTACCATAAAATACTTTAATACTGAGAAAATACTATTTTTATTCTATTCTCCTACGACAGAGAAGCCAATTTTGATCTATTTACCTAACAAACCATAGCAAATACTTCAAATCAAAAAAGGTGAAATGAATCAAAAATATTTTCAAAGGCTAACCCTTTGCATTTCTTGGCAAATCACGAGTTAGCATAAAATTGTCCGTTTTGGATTTCAGAATACTTTCATATTCATGTGCATTTTGTGCATGATATATCGGTTCACAAACCATAGCAAAATATTTGAAAAACAAATGAATTTTATAGAGTGTCAAAATCCTAAGGCTCCCCCCTTGAGTTTTTTTTTTAAATGAACAAAACATGGAAAACAATCGTAAATTACCATGAAATACTTTAATACTGAGAGAATACTATTTTTATTCCATTCTTCTACGACAGAAAAGCCAATTTTGACTTATTTACCTAACAAACCATAGCAAATACTTTAAATTTAAAAAAGGTAAAATGAATCAAATAATTTCAAAGGCTAACCCCTTTGCAATTTTTGGCATATAAATAGTTGGCATAATATTGTCCGTTTTGGATTTCAGAATACTTTTATATTCATGGGAATTCTATGCATGATATATAGGTTGACAACCCATAGCAAAATATTAGAAAAACTAATGAATTTTATCCAGTGTCAAAATCCCAAGGCTCCCCCCTTGAATTTTTTTTGAATGAACAAAATATTGTAAAATTCTCGTAAATTACCATAAAATACCTTAATACTGAGAGAATGTTATTTTTATTCTATTCTTATACGATAGGGAAGCCAATTTTGATCTATTTACCTAATAAACCATAGCTAATACTTCAAATTTAAAAAGGTGAAATGAATTAAATATTTTCAAAGGGTAACCCCATAACATTTTTTTGCCATATAACGAGTTGGCATAAAATTGTCCGTTTTGGATTTCAGAATACTTTCATATTCATGGGATTCTATGCATGATATACCGGTTGACAAACCATAGCAAAATATTTGAAAAACAAATGAATTTTATACAGTGTCAAAATCCCAGGGCTCCCCCTTTGAATTTTTTTTTAAATGAACAAAATATTAAAAAAAAACTCGTAAATTACCATGAAATACTTTAATACTGAGAGAATACAATTTTTATTCGATTCTTATACGACAAAGAAGCCAATTTTGATCTATTTAACTAACAAACCATAGCAAATACTTCAAATTTAAAAAGGTGCGATGAATCAAATATTTTCAAAGGCTAACCCTTTGCATTTTTTTGACAAATAATGAGGTTGCATAAATTATCCGTTTTGGATTTCATAATACTTTCATATTCATGGGAATTCTATGCATGATATATCGGTTAACAAACCATAGCTAAATATTTGAAAAAAAATGAATTTTATACAGTGTCAAAGTCGCAAGGCTCCCCCCTTGATTTTTTTTCTAAAATTAACAAAACATTGAAAAACACTCGTAAATTACCATGAAATACTTTAATACAGAGAGAATACTATTTTAATCCTATTCTTCTACGACAGAGAAGCCAATTTTGATCTATTTACCTAACAAACCGTAGCAAATACTTCAAATTTAAAAAGGTGAAATGAATCAAATATTTTCAAAGGCTAACCCCTTTGCATTTTTTGGCAAATCACGACTTGGCATAAAATTGTCCGATTTGGATTTCAGAATACTTTCATATTCATGGGAATTCTATGCATGATATATCTATTGACAAGCCATAGCAAAATATTTGAAAAAACTAATGAATTTTATACATTGTCAAAATCCCAGGGCTCCTCCCTTGACTTTTTTTCAAATGAACAAAACATTGAAAAACACTCGTAAATTACCATGAAATACTTTAATACTGAGAGAATACTATTTTTATTCTATTCTTCTACGATACAGAAGCCAATTTTGATCTATTTATCTAACAAACCATAGGAAATACTTCAAATTTAAAAAGGTGAAATGAATCAAATATTTTCAAAGGCTAACCCCTTTGCATTTTTTTGCAAATAATGAGTTGGCATATTATTGTCCGTTTTGGATTTCAGAATACTTACATATTCATTGGAACTTTATGCATGATATATCGGTTGCCAAGCCATAGCAAAATATTTGAAAAAACGAATTAATTTTATACTGTGTCAAAATCTCAAGGCTCCCCCCTTGAATTTTTTTTAAATGAACAAAACATTGAAAAAAACTCGTAAATTACCATGAAATACTTTAATACTGAGAGAATACTATTTTAATTCTATTCTTCTACGACAGAAAAGCCAATTTTGATCTATTTGCCTAACAAACCATAGCAAATACTTAAAATTTAAAAGGGTGAAATGAATCAAATATTTTCAAAG
This sequence comes from Misopates orontium, assembly GCA_946800315.1. Taxonomy (NCBI): domain Eukaryota; kingdom Viridiplantae; phylum Streptophyta; class Magnoliopsida; order Lamiales; family Plantaginaceae; genus Misopates; species Misopates orontium. The sequence goes on along the minus strand of OX326948.1, from coordinate 181,003 downwards.
GCTAACCCCTTTGCATTTTTTACCAAATAACGAGTTGGCATAAAATTGTCCGTTTTGAATTTCAGAATACTTTCATATTCATTGGAATTTTATGCATGATATATCGGTTTCCAATTCATAGCAAAATATTTGAAAAAACTAATGAATTTTATACAGTGTCAAAAATCTCAAGGCTCCCACCTTGATTTTTTTTAAATGAACAAAACATTGAAAAACACTCATAAATTACCGTGAAATACTTTAATACTGAAAGAATACTATTTTTATTCTATTCTTCTACGAAAGAGAAGCCAATTTTGATCTATTTACCTAACAAACCATAGCAAATACTTCAAATTAAAAAGGTGAAATGAATCAAATATTTTCAAAGGCTAACCCCATTGCATTTTTTGGCAAATAACGAGTTGGCATAAAATTGTTCGTTTTGGATTTCAGAATGCTTTCATAATCATGGAAATCCTATGCATGATATATCAGTTGACAAAACCATAGCAAATTATTTGAAAAAAGTCAAAAACTAATGAATTTTATACAGTGTCAAAATCCCCAGGCTCCCCCCTAGAATTTTTTTTAAATGAATAAAACATTGAAAAACACTCGTAAATTACCATGAAATACTTTAATACTGAGAGAATGTTATTTTTTATTCTTCTCTTCTACGATAAAGAAGCCAATTTTGATCTATTTACCTAACAAACCATAGCAAATACTTCAAATTTAAAAGGGTGAAATGAATCAAATATTTTCGAAGGCTAACCCATTTACATTTTTTTGCAAATCACGAGTTGGCATATAATTGTCCGTTTTGGATTTCAGAATACTTTAATATTCATGGGAATTTTGTGCATGATATATCGGTTGACAAACCATAGCAAAATATTTGAAAAAACAAATGAATTTTATACTGTGTCAAAATTCCAAGGCTCCCCCCTTGATTTTTTTTAAATGAACAAAACATTGAAAAAACTCGTAAATTACCATGAAATACTTTAATACTGAGGGGATACTATTTTTATTCTATTCTTCTACAACAGAAAAGCCAATTTTGATATATTTACCTAACAAACCATAGCTAATATTTCAAATTTAAAAAGGTGAAATAAAATTAATATTTCAAAGGCTAACCCCTTTGCATTTTTTGGCAAAGAACGAATTGGCATAAAATTGTCCAATTTAGATTTCAGAAAACTTTCATATTCATGGAAATTCATTGCATGATATATCGGTTGACAACCATAGCAAATTATTTGAAAAAACTAATGAATTTTATACAGTGTCAAAATCCCAAGGCTCCCCCCTTGAATTTTTTTTAAATGAATAAAACATTGAAAAACACTCGTAAATTACCATGAAATACCTTAATACTGAGATAATGTTCTTTTTATTCTATTCTTATGCGATAGGGAAGCCAATTTTGATCTATTTACCTGATAAACCATAGCTAATACTTCAAATTTAAAAAGGTGAAATGAATTAAATATTTTCAAAGGGTAACCCCTTAACATTTTTTGGCAAATAACGAGTTAGCATAAAATTGTCCGTTTTGGATTTCAGAATAAACCATAGCATAAAGTTGGCATATTATTGTCCGTTTTGGATTTCAGAATACTTTCATATTCATTGGAATTTTATGCATGATATATCGGTTGCCAAGCCAGACCAAAATATTTGAAAAAACTAATTAATTTTATACTGTGTCAAAATCTCAAGGCTCCCCCCTTGAGTTTTTTTTTAAATGAACAAAACATGGAAAACAATCGTTAATTATCATGAAATACTTTAATACTGAGAGAATACTATTTTTATTCTATTCTTCTACGACAGAAAAGCCAATTTTGATCTTTTTTACCTAACAAACCATAGCAAATACTTTAAATTTAAAAAAGGTAAAATGAATCAAATATTTTCAAAGGCTAACCCCTTTGCAATTTTTGGCATATAAATAGTTGGCATAATATTGTCCGTTTTGGATTTCTGAATACTTTTATATTCATGGGAATTCTATGCATCATATAAAGGTTGACAACCCATAGCAAAATATTAGAAAAACTAATGAATTTTATACTGTGTCAAAATCCCAAGGCTCCCCCCTTGAATTTTTTTTGAATGAACAAAATATTGAAAAATTCTCGTAAATTACCATAAAATACTTTAATACTGAGAGAATACTATTTTTATTCTATTCTTCTACGACAGAGAAGCCAATTTTGATCTATTTACCTAACAAACCATAGCAAATACTTCAAATTAAAAAAGGTGAAATGAATCAAATATTTTGAATGGCTAACCCTTTGCATTTTTTGGCAAATCACGAGTTGGCATAAAATTGTCCGTTTTGGATTTCAGAATACTTTCATATTCATGAGCATTTTGTGCATGATATATCGGTTCACAAACCATAGCAAAATATTTGAAAAAACAAATGAATTTTATATAGTGTCAAAATCCCAAGACCCCCCCTTGAAATTTTTGTAAATGAACAAATCATTGAAAAACACTCGTAAATTACCATGAAACACTTTAAAACTGAGAGAATACTATTTTGATTCTATTCTTCTACGACATAGAAGCCAATTTTAATATATTTACCTAACAAACCATAGCAAATACTTCAAATTTAAAAGGGTGAAATGAATCAAATATTTTCAAAGGCTAACCCATTTGCATTTTTTGGCAAATCACGAGTTGGCATAAAATTGTCCGTTTTGAATTTCAGAATACTTTCATATTCATGGGAATTCTATGCATGATATATATCGGTTGACAAAACCGTAGCAAATTATTTGAAAAAACAAAATAATTTTATACAGTGTCAAAATCACAAGGCTCCCCCCTTGAATTTTTTGTAAATGAACAAAATATTGAAAAACACTCGTAAATTACCATGAAACACTTTAATACTAAGAGAGTACTATTTTTATTCTATTCTTCTACGGCATAGAAGCCAATTTTGATCTATTTACCTAACAAACCATAGCAAATACTTCAAATTTAAAAAGGTGAAATGAATCAAATATTTTCAAAGACTAACCCCTTTGCATTTTTTGGCAAATAACGACTTGGCATAAAATTGTCCGTTTTGGATTTCAGAATACTTTCATATTCATGGGAATTCTATGCATGATATATCGGTTGACAAAACCATAGCAAATTATTTGAAAAAACTAATGAATTTTATACAGTGTCAAAATCCCAAGGCTCCCCCTTAGAATTTTTTTTAAATGAACAAAATATTGAAAAACACTCGTAAATTACCATGAAATACTTTAATACTGAGAGAATACTACTATTATTCTATTCTTCTACGAAAGAGAAGCCAATTTTGATCTATTTACCTAACAAACCATAGCAAATACTTCAAATTAAAAAGGTGAAATGAATCAAATATTTTCAAAGGTTAACCCCTTTGCATTTTTTGGCAAATTACGAGTTGTCATAAAATTGACCGTTTTGGATTTCAGAATACTTTCATATTCATGGGAATTCTAAGCATGATATATATCGGTTGACAAAACCATAGCAAATTATTTGAAAAAACTAATGAATTTTATACAGTGTCAAAATCCCAAGGCTCCCTCCTAGAATTTTTCTTTAAATGAATAAAATATTGAAAAACACTCGTAAATTACCATTAAATACTTTAATACTGAGAATATACTACTTTTATTCTATTCTTCTACGAAAGATAAGCCAATTTTGATCTATTTACCTAACAAACCATAGCAAATACTTCAAATTTAAAAGGGTGAAATGAATCAAATATTTTGAAAGGCTAACCCCTTTGCATTTTTTGGCAAATCACGAGTTGGCATAAAATTGTCCGTTTTGGATTTCAGAATACTTTCATATTAATGGTAATTTCTATGCATGATATATTGGTTGCCAAAACCATAGCAAATTATTTGGAAAAACTAATGAATTTTATACAGTGTCAAAATACCAAGGCTTCCCCTTTGAATTTTTTTTAAATGAACAAAACATTGAAAAACACTCGTAAATTACCATGAAACACTTTAAAACTGAGAGAATACTATTTTTATTCTATTCTTATCCGATAGGGAAGCCAATTTTGATCTATTTACCTAATAAACCATAGCTAATACTTCAAATTTAAAAAGGTGAAATGAATTAAATATTTTCAAAGGGTAACCCCTTAACATTTTTTGGCAAATAACGAGTTGGCATAAAACTGTCCGTTTTGGATTTCAGAATACTTTTATATTCATGGGATTCTATGCATGATATACCGGTTGACAAACCATAGCAAAATATTTGAAAAACAAATGAATTTTATACAGTGTCAAAATCCCAAGGCTCCCCCCTTGAATTTTTTTTTAAATGAACAAAACATTAAAAAAAAACTCGTAAATTACCATGAAATACTTTAATACTGAGAAAATACAATTTTTATTCGATTCTTATACGACAAAGAAGCCAATTTTGATCTATTTAACTAACAAACCATAGCAAATACTTCAAATTTAAAAAGGTGCGATGAATCAAATATTTTCAAAGGCTAACCCTTTGCGTTTTTTTGACAAATAATGAGGTGGCATAAATTATCCGTTTTGGATTTCATAATACTTTCATATTCATGGGAATTCTATGCATGATATATCGGTTAACAAACCATTACTAAATATTTGAAAAAAAAAATGAATTTTATACTGTGTCAAAGTCCCAAGGCTCCCCCCTTGAATTTTTTTTAAATTAACAAAACATTGAAAAACACTCGTAAATTACCATGAAATACTTTAATACAGAGAGAATACTATTTTAATTCTATTCTTCTACGACAGAGAAGCCAATTTCGATCTATTTACCTAACAAACCGTAGCAAATACTTCAAATTTAAAAAGGTGAAATGAATCAAATATTTTCAAAGGCTAACCCCTTTGCATTTTTTGGCAAATCACGACTTGGCATAAAATTGTCCGATTTGGATTTCAGAATACTTTCATATTCATGGGAATTCTATGCATGATATATCGATTGTCAAAATCCCAGGGCTCCTCCCTTGACTTTTTTTTAAATGAACAAAACATTGAAAAACACTAGTAAATTACCATGAAATACTTTAATACTGAGAGACTACTATTTTTATTCTATTCTTCTACGATACAGAAGCCAATTTTGATCTATTTACCTAACAAACCATAGGAAATACTTCAAATTTAAAAAGGTGAAATAAATCAAATATTTTCAAAGGCTAACCCCTTTGCATTTTTTGGCAAATAATGAGTTGGCATAATATTGTCCGTTTTGGATTTCAGAATACTTTCATATTCATTAGAATTTTATGCATGATATATCGGTTGCCAAGCCATAGCAAAATATTTGAAAAAACTAATTAATTTTATACTGTGTCAAAAGCTCAAGGCTCCCCCCTTGAATTTTTTTTAAATGAACAAAACATTGAAAAAAACTCGTAAATTACCATGAAATACTTTAATACTGAGAGAATACTATTTTTATTCTATTCTTCTACGACAGAAAAGCCAATTTTGATCTATTTGCCTAACAAACCATAGCAAATACTTAAAATTTAAAAGGGTGAAATGAATCAAATATTTTCAAAGGCTAACCCCTTTGCATTTTTTACCAAATAACGAGTTGGCATAAAATTGTCCGTTTTGAATTTCAGAATACTTTCATATTCATTGGAATTTTATGCATGATATATCGGTTTCCAAGTCATAGCAAAATATTTGTAAAAACTAATGAATTTTATACAGTGTCAAAAATCTCAAGGCTCCCACCTTGATTTTTTTTTAAATGAACAAAACATTGAAAAACACTCATAAATTACCGTGAAATACTTTAATACTGAAAGAATACTATTTTTATTCTATTCTTCTCTGACAGAGAAGCCCAATTTGATCTATTTACCTAACAAACCATAGGAAATACTTCAAATTTAAAAAGGTGAAATGAATGAAATATTTTCAAAGGCTAATCCCTTTGCATTTTTTGGCAAATAATGAGTTAGCATATTATTGTCTGTTTTGGATTTCAGAATACTTTCATATTCTTGGGATTCTATGCATGATATACCGGTTGAAAAACCATAGCAAAATATTTGAAAAACAAATGAATTTTATACAGTGTCAAAATCCTAAGGCTCCCCCCTTGAGTTTTTTTTTAAATGAACAAAACATGGAAAACAATCGTAAATTACCATGAAATACTTTAATACTGAGAGAATAATATTTTTATTCTATTCTTCTACGACAGAGAAGCCAATTTTGACTTATTTACCTAACAAACCATAGCAAATACTTTAAATTTAAAAAAGGTAAAATGAATCAAATAATTTCAAAGGCTAACCCCTTTGCAATTTTTGGCATATAAATAGTTGGCATAATATTTTCCGTTTTGGATTTCAGAATACTTTTATATTCATGGGAATTCTATGCATGATATATAGGTTGACAACCCATAGCAAAATATTAGAAAAACTAATGAATTTTAATGTTGTGTCAAAATCCCAAGGCTCCCCCCCTTGAATTTTTTTTGAATGAACAAAATATTGAAAAATTCTCGTAAATTACCATAAAATACTTTAATACTGAGAGAATACTATTTTTATTCTATTCTCCTACGACAGAGAAGCCAATTTTGATCTATTTACCTAACAAATCATAGCAAATACTTCAAATTAAAAAAGGTGAAATGAATCAAATATTTTCAAAGGCTAACCCTTTGCATTTTTTGGCAAATCACGAGTTGACATAAAAATCTCCGTTTTGGATTTCAGAATACTTTCATATTCATGAGCATTTTGTGCATGATATATCGGTTCACAAACCATAGCAAAATATTTGAAAAAACAAATGAATTTTATATAGTGTCAAAATCCCATGACTCCCCCCTTGAATTTTTTGTAAATGAACAAAACATTGAAAAACACTCGTAAATTACCATGAAAAACTTTAAATTTGAGAGAATACTATTTTTATTCTAATCTTCTACGACATAGAAGCCAATTTTGATCTATTTACCTAACAAACCATAGCAAATACTTCAAATTTAAAAGGGTGAAATGAATCAAATATTTTCAAAGGCTAACCCATTTGCATTTTTTGGCAAATCACGAGTTGGCATAAAATTGTCCGTTTTGGATTTCAGAATACTTTCATATTCATGGGAATTCTATGCATGATATATATCGGTTGACAAAACCATAGCAAATTATTTGAAAAAACTAATGAATTTTATACAGTGTCAAAATCCCAAGGCTCCCTCCTAGAATTTTTTTTAAATGAACAAAATATTGAAAAACACTCGTAAATTACCATTAATTACTTTAATAGTGAGAGAATACTACTTTTATTCTATTTTCTTCTGCGAAAGAGAAGCCAATTTTGATCTATTTACCTAACAAACCATAGCAAATACTTCAAATTTAAAAGGGTGAAATGAATCAAATATTTTGAAAGGCTAACCCCTTTGCATTTTTTGGCAAATCACGAGTTGGCATAAAATTGTCCGTTTGGATTTCAGAATACTTTCATATTCATGGGAATTCTATGCATGATATATATCGGTTGACAAAACCATAGCAAATTATTTGAAAAAACTAATGAATTTTATACTGTGTCAAAATCCCAAGGCTCCCTCCTAGAATTTTTTTTAAATGAACAAAATATTGAAAAACACTCGTAAATTACCATTAATTACTTTAATAGTGAGAGAATACTACTTTTATTCTATTCTTCTGCGAAAGAGAAGCCAATTTTGATCTATTTACCTAACAAACCATAGCAAATACTTCAAATTTAAAAGGGTGAAATGAATCAAATATTTTGAAAGACTAACCCCTTTGCATTTTTTGGCAAATCACGAGTTGGCATAAAATTGTCCGTTGGATTTCAGAATACTTTCATATTAATGGGAATTTCTATGCATGATATATCGGTTGCCAAAACCATAGCAAATTATTTGGAAAAACTAATGAATTTTATACAGTGTCAAAATCCCAAGGCTTCCCCCTTGAATTTTTTTTAAATGAACAAAACATTGAAAAACACTCGTAAATTACCATGAAACACTTTAAAACTGAGAGAATACTATTTTTATTCTATTCTTCTACGACATAGAATCCAATTTTGATCTATTTACCTAACAAACCATAGCAAATACTTCAAATTTAAAAAGGTGAAATGAATCAAATATTTTCAAAGGCTAACCCATTTGCTTTTTTTGGCAAATCACGAGTTGGCATAAAATTGTCCGTTTTGAATTTCAGAATACTTTCATATTCATGGGAATTCTATGCGTGATATATCGGTTGACAAACTATAACAAATTATTTGAAGAATTTAATGAATTTTATACAGTGTCAAAATCCCAAGGCTCCCCCCTTGAATTTTTTTAAATGAACAAAACATAGAAAAAAGCTCGTAAATTACCATGAAATACTTTAATAATGAGAGAATACTATTTTTATTCTATTCTTCTACGACCGAGAAGCCAATTTTGATCTATTTACCTAGCAAACAATAGCAAATACTTCAAATTTAAAAAGGTGAAATGAATCAAATATTTTCAAAAGCTAACCCCTTTGCATATTTTGGCAAATCACGAGTTGGCATAAAAGTGTCCGTTTTGGATTTCAACATGCTATCATATTCATGGAAATTCAATGCATGATATATCGGTGTCAAGCCATAGCAAAATATTTGAAAAACCTAATGAGTTTTATATAGTGTCAAAATCCCAAGGCTCCCCCCTTGAATTTTTTGCAAATGAACAAAACATTGAAAAACACTCGTAAATTACCATGAAACACTTTAATACTGAGAGAATACTAATTTTATTCTATTCTTCTACGACATAGAAGCCAATTTTGATCTATTTACCTAACAAACCATAGCAAATACTTCAAATTAAAAAAGGTGAAATGAACCAAATATTTTCAAAGGCTAACCTATTTGCATTTTTTGGCAAATCACTAGTTGGTATAAAATTATCCGTTTTGAATTTCAGAATACTTTCATATTCATGGGAATTCTATATATGATATATCGGTTGCCAAGCCATAGCAAAATATTTGAAAAAACTAATGAATTTTATATAGTGTCAAAATCTCAAGGCTCCCCACTTGAATTTTTTATAAATGAACAAAACATTGAAAAAAACACGTAAATTACCATGAAATACTTTAATACTGAGAGAATACTATTTTTGTTCTATTCTTCTACGACAGAAAAGCCACTTTTGATCTATTTACCTAACAAACCATAGCTAATACTTGAAATTAAAAAGGTGAAATGAAACAAATATTTTCAAAGGCTAACCCCTTTGCATTTTTTGGCAAATAACGAGTTGGCATAAAATTGTCCGTTTTGGATTTCAGAATACTTTCATAGTCATGGGAATTCTATGCATGATATATCGGTTGACAAAACCATAGCAAAGTATTTGAAAAAACTAATGAATTTTATAAAGTGTCAAAATCCCAAGGCTCCCCCCTTGAATTTTTTTTAAATGAACAAAACATTGGAAAACACTCGTAAATTACCATGAAACACTTTATAACTGAGAGAATACTATTTTTATTCTATTCTTCTACGACATAGATGCCAATTTTGATCTATTTACCTAACAAACCATAGCAAATACTTCAAATTAAAAAAGGTGAAATAAATCAAATATTTTCAAAGGCTAACCCCTTTGCATTTTTTGGCAAATCACGAGTTGGTATAAAATTATCCGTTTTGAATTTCAGAATACTTTCATATTCATGGGAATTCTATATATGATATATCGGTTGCCAAGCCATAGCAAAATATTTGAAAAAACTAATGAATTTTATATAGTGTCAAAATCTCAAGGCTCCCCACTTGAATTTTTTATAAATGAACAAAACATTGAAAAAAACACGTAAATTACCATGAAATACTTTAATACTGAGAGAATACTATTTTTATTCTATTCTTCTACGACAGAAAAGCCACTTTTGATCTATTTACCTAACAAACCATAGCTAATACTTGAAATTAAAAAGGTGAAATGAAACAAATATTTTCAAAGGCTAACCCCTTTGCATTTTTTGGCAAATAACGAGTTGGCATAAAATTGTCCGTTTTGGATTTCAGAATACTTTCATATTCATGGGAATTCTATGCATGATATATCGGTTGACAAAACCATAGCAAAGTATTTGAAAAAACTAATGAATTTTATAAAGTGTCAAAATCCCAAGGCTCCCCCCTTGAATTTTTTTTAAATGAACAAAACATTGGAAAACACTCGTAAATTACCATGAAACACTTTATAACTGAGAGAATACTATTTTTATTCTATTCTTCTACGACATAGATGCCAATTTTGATCTATTTACCTAACAAACCATAGCAAATACTTCAAATTAAAAAAGGTGAAATAAATCAAATATTTTCAAAGGCTAACCCTTTTGCATTTTTTGGCAAATCACGAGTTGGCATAAAATTGTCCGTTTTCTATTTCCGAATACGTTCATATTCATGGGAATTCTATGCATGATATATCGGTTGCCAAGCCATAGCAAAATATTTGAAAAAACTAATGAATTTTATATAGTGTCAAAATCCCAAGGCTCCCCCCTTGATTTTTTTGTAAATGAACAAAACATTGAAAACACTCGTAAATTACCATTAAACACTTTAATACTGAGCGAATACTATTTTTATTCTATTCTTCTACGACATAGAAGCCAATTTTGATATATTTACCTGAAAAACCTTAGCAAATACTTCGAATTTAAAAAAGGTGAAATGAATCAAATATTTTCAAAGGCTAGCCCCTTCGCATTTTTTGGCAAATAATGAGTTGGCGTAATATTGTCCGTTTTGGATTTCAGAATACTTTCATATTCATGGGAATTCTATACATGATATATCGGTTAACAAACCATAACAAAATATTCGAGAAACTAATGAATTTTATACAGTGTCAAAATCCCAAGGCTCCCCCCTTGAATTCTTTTTAAATTAACAAAACATTGAAAAACACTCGTAAATTACCATGAAATACTTTAATACTGAGAGAATACTATTTTTATTCTATTCTTCTACGACAGATAAGCCAATTTTGATCTATTTACCTACCAAACCATAGGAAATACTTCAAATTTAAAAAGGTGAAATGAATCAAATATTTTCAAAGGCTAACCCATTGCATTTTTTGGCAAATCACGAGTTGGCATAAAATTGTCCGTTTTCGATTTCCGAATACGTTCATATTCATGGGAATTCTATGCATGATATACCGTTTGACAAACCATAGCAAAATATTTGAAAAACAATTGAATTTTATACAGTGTCAAAATCCTAAGGCTCCCCCCTTGAGTTTCTTTTAAATGAACAAAACATGGAAAACAATCGTAAATTACCATGAAATACTTTAATACTGAGAGAATACTATTTTTATTCTATTCTTCTACGACAAATAAGCCAATTTTGATATATTTACCTGACAAACCTTAGCAAATACTTCAAATTTAAAAAAGGTGAAATGAATCAAATATTTTCAAAGGCTAACCCCTTTGCATTGTTTGGCAAATAAATAGTTTGCATAATATTGTCCGTTTTGGATTTCAGAATACTTTTATATTCATGGGAATTCTATGCATGATATATAGGTTGACAAACCATAGCAAAATATTAGAAAAACTAATGAATTTTATACAGTGTCAAAATCCCAAGGCTCCCCCTTGAATTTTTTTTAAATGAACAAAACATTGAAAAATATTTGTAAATTACCATGAAATACTTTAATACTGAGACATTACTATTTTTATTCTATTCTTCTACGACAGAGAAGCCAATTTTGATCTATTTACCTAACAAACCATAGCAAATACTTCAAATTAAAAAAGGTGAAATGAATCAAATATTTTCAAAGGCTAACCCTTTGCATTTTTTGGCAAATCACGAGTTGGCATAAAATTGTCCGTTTTGGATTTCAGAATACTTTCATATTCATGAGAATTTTGTGCATGATATATCGGTTCACAAACCATCGCAAAATATTTGAAAAAAAAATAATTTTATACAGTCTCAAAATCACAAGGCTCCCCCCTTGAATTTTTTGTAAATGAACAAAATATTGAAAAACACTCGTAAATTACCATGAAACACTTTAATACTAAGAGAGTACTATTTTTATTCTATTCTTCTACGGCATAGAAGCCAATTTTGATCTATTTACCTAACAAACCATAGCAAATACTTCAAATTTAAAAAGGTGAAATGAATCAAATATTTTCAAAGGCTAACCCCTTTGCATTTTTTGGCAAATAACGAGTTGGCATAAAATTGTCCGTTTTGGATTTCAGAATACTTTCATATTCATGGGAATTCTATGCATGATATATCGGTTGACAAAACCATAGCAAATTATTTGAAAAAACTAATGAATTTTATACAGTGTCAAAATCCCAAGGCTCCCCCTTTGAATTTTTTTTAAATGAACAAAACATTGAAAAACACTCCTAAATTACCATGAAACACTTTAAAACTGAGAGAATACTATTTTTATTCTATTCTTCTACGACAGATAAGCCAATTTTGATCTATTTACCTAACAAACCATAGCAAATACTTCAAATTTAAAAAAGGTGAAATGAATCAAATATTTTCAAAGGCTAACCCCTTTGCATTTTTTGGCAAATCACGAGTTGGCATAAAATTGTCCGTTTTGGATTTTCGAATACGTTCACATTCATGGGAATTCTTTGCATGATATATCGGTTGCCAAGCCATAGCAAAATATTTGAAAAAACAGATGAATTTTAACAGTGCAAAATCCCATGGCTCCCCCCTTGAATTTTTTTAAAATGAACAAAACATTGAAAAATACTCGTAAATTACCATTAAATACTTTAATACTGAGGGTATACTATTTTTATTCTATTCTTCTGCGACATAGAAGCCAATTTCGATCTATTTACCTAACAAACCATAGCAAATACTTCAAATTTAAAAGGATGAAATGAATCAAATATTTTCAAAGGCTAACCCCATTGCGTTTTTTGGAAAATAATGAGTTGGTATAAAATTGTCCGTTTTGAATTTCAGAATACTTTCATATTCATGGGAATTCTATGCATGATATATCGGTTGACAAACCATAACAAATTATTTGAAGAATTTAATGAATTTTATACAGTGTCAAAATCCCAAGGCTCCCCCCTTGAATTTTTTTTAAATGAACAAAACATTGAAAAAAACTCGTAAATTACCATGAAATACTTTAATACTCAGAGAATTCTATTTTTATTCTATTCTTCTACGACAAAAAAGCCAATTTTGATCTTTTTACCTAACAAACCATAGCTAATACTTCAAATTTAAAAAAGGGGAAATGAAACAAATATTTTCAAAGGCTAACCCCTTTGCATTTTTTGGCAAATAACGAGTTGGCATAAAATTGTCCGTTTCGGATTTCAGAATACTTTCATATTCATTGGAACTATATGCATGATATATCGGTTGACAAAACCATAGCAAAATATTAGAAAAACTAATGAATTTTATATAGTGTCAAAATTCCAAGGCTCCCCCCTTGAATTTTTTTTAAATGAACAAAACATTGAAAAGCACTCGTAAATTACCATGAAATACTTTAATGTTGAGAGAATACTATCTTTATTCTATTATTCTACGACAGAGAAGCCAATTTTGATCTATTTACCTAACTATCAGTATTAAATTATTTCATGGTAATTACGAGTATTTTTCAATGTTTTGTTCATTTAAAAAAAAATAAAGGGGGGAGCGTTGGGATTTTGTAACTGTATAAAATTCAGTTTATTGGTTCGATTTTCAGTTTAAGCATTTTGGCCTTAAAAGAAACAAGTTTTTATGTAATCGAACCTATTTAATCTATGGTTAACCAAAAAAATCAATGATTATTTTTTTGAGCCATTAATTTTTATAGGCATTTATCTTTTATGTGTCGTTAATTTAGTTATTGTGTAAAAGAGAGGAAGTAGAAACACAACAAATATATTTTCATGGTTTTTATAATTTTATTTTATGCAAGGATGGAACTTTTTATTAACTAATATTCTCATTTTACAAAGAAAAAGTGACATTAACCATCATATAAATGCAAATACATAAGTAATTGGTTAAATAAAAAAGAGGTAACAAGAACTCGATAAAGGTGTTTAGGCAAAAACTTTCATCTCTAAAATTGAAAAGAAAAAAAACAAATTTAATTCAACTGGTCCCACTACCTAATGCTATTATAAAACTCTTTTCATGAATAATTGCACATGTTATTGAATAAGATATATGAACAAGTTTATAATGGGAGGAACCAAAACTGGTAATTCATATTATATCAAAGAACCCAAGAGATAGTTAGCCTTTCTTTCTTGAATTTTTCTTTTCCATTAATGTAATCAACGCATAGAAATTTGTAGAGCTTGTCATGGCTTATCGTTCCGGTTTCCAACCATCCTCTTTTTTTCCACTTATTTCCAATGAGCGCGAAATTCATCATGCATTATTACTCTCTTAAACTTCAATTCAGAATCCTCAGAGTTCCATAGGTGGTCTAATCCTTGCAAAATAAAAATAATTCTCTTGCAAGATTGAGAACCTTCTTAACTTCGAATGTTGACGTTAAAGTACGGCATAATCAACAATCGGATATAATATGGCTTGACACGGGGACTAGTTTTCCTGGAGATCTCTTTAACAACATATACAATGGTATTCCCCCTTTTGCCAAAAGGTGCAATTAAATATACTAAAAAGTGGTTTAATAATTTTACAAAACAAAAATCGAATACGGGTTATGGGGTATTTTTGAAAAATCATTTCGGCATTGTATAAAGTATCAAAATATAATATATTAATCTTAAGACTTAATAACTCCTCTAACATTCTCCTTGAAGCAAACTAGTGTTCCAATAGCAGCATTCAAGCAGCAAATCAGACACTGCCCTTTATGCGAAATGACTACAGGTCTGCAAAGAAATTTTCTGAAATGACATTCTGCCCTTTATTTGCGCCTTTCCTCTTGGTTCCTACAAAGATGACCAAAACACAAATTATGATAAACAATCTCATTCCAACTGAATTATTATATATGATGCTTTGAGATACTTCTTTGTTGGCATAGTTTAAAGAATAATTTGTCTACGATTTTAAGTCTATATGTCAAATATTTCAGCTATCATTCTCATTTTCATGACTGAAGATTACAGTATCAACTTTCTAATGGTTAAATAAATGTAAAAAAGACGGAAATATTACATGGACAAAGATAATAAAACTTATATCATCCATAAAAAAGTATAAGATCACAAAAGCACAATGATCATCCTCTAGGCCCTGGCAGGCATTCTATGCATGGGAAATAGAAAGATTATGAATATAACTGCAGTTAATACACAAGACAGTATTCCCAGTATTTTTTGCATCATACTTTTTTACTGTGAGACTTAAAGTTGAAACTAGTCAGAAGCAAATAAATGTAACCGATCCTTTTGTCAAAAAAAAAAAAAAAACCTTGTCTGATGCAGCAAGTTAGACAAGGGTTTTTTTTTTTGTATTCAAACGGAGCACCATAACTATTTGAGGGACACTGTAACGTACCTTTTGAAGGTTTTGGAATACTATTATCCACATCCATCCCGTCGCTATCGCTGTCTGATGCAGCAACATGATTTCCTACAGTATTTCCAGACCCTTGCAGCAAGTCATCCAGATCCCATAGCTATATTTTTGGAGTTAGTATGTCGAATATTTTCGAATTAGACCAAAATACTTAGAAGCTCTATTTTACAGAGAGATCTATTCGCGCATACAGGGAGATAGAATGTGATACACACACACACACACACACACACACACAGAGAGAGAGAGAGAGAGAGAGCCATGCACCTTTAATGTCTGATCATGTGATATGCTACCGAGTAACTTTCTATCATGAGAAAATGCTGCAACATCAAATTATATAGCAATAAAATAAGATAATGCTAAAGGTCACACTTTTTGCTGGAAAGTATAACAATACTATATGTATAAAAAGTCATGTAAACTAAATTTTATCTTCCTAGGACATAAATCAAGACAGACTTACCAAGACATTCCACAGGATATTCTGAATGCTCAGCTATAGGCTGAATTATTCTGTTGGGCAATATACCCACCAAGCTAAATAAAAAATATTGCATATTAGGTATATTTCAAATCTGACCACAAGCTAACTGGAGACACTTTCCACACGAAGAAAAGTTCTGACCTGATAAGTCCATTCTCAGATCCAGTGATTAATCTTTCTTCATCAAGCTTACGCCAAAAATTAGTAAATCGTAAATAAATTAATTCTATAAAGTCCAGTCAGATAAAAAAACCTGAATTTGTCAGAAAAACCTCATAAAACTTTTAGTCACAGAAAAGCACCAACCTTGAGCAATACGTCAACAGAATTTGGTGACAGGTCAACAAAGCGGTCACTGAGAATATAGAAACATGTTAGCATGGAAGATGTCAACCTTGAGCACACAATTCAAATTCTGAAATGCTTTTCTGATAAAAGGAAAATGCTCTAGCAGAGATGATAAACCTGCAGTCCTTGAAAAAACCCCACGAGTACAACAATAAAGTTCCAGTCTGCGTTCCACATATAACTTTTCTACCATTCTAGATAAAAATACTAAGAGTCAGGCATTGCTAAAATAGTACGCAATATCGTCTTTCAAGTTCTGGATGATAAAAGAAAATGAAGCATTTCATGGCACCATCGGCTGATAGAATAATGCAATGTAGGAAAAGGTGATGTAAGCGTGCAACCAAAGCCAACCTTCATAATAACAACAGAGAGCAGTTCATCCTCAGAAAACTCTGATCTAGTTTGCACCTGTAACCAATTTTGAAGATTTTATCTTACCAATCACTGTCACAAAGAAACTTGTCAAATGCTGGAAGTAACAAAAGTGATTACCTTGTTGCTTCTCAAATTGCAAACAGATAAAGTTCCATCCCCACTGTGGAAAGAGAAAGAAAGTAAAAATGACTAACTAATACTGTTAAAGATGCAATCGGCCAGGATAAAATGAGGTGTACATGCACGTCTAAGAGTGGGAAAATAGGCCAGAGTATAGAATCCGTGGACTGCATTTTCCTTTGCACGAAATAGATTTTGATCCATGCAATTGATACAACTTTTATGCATAGCCTTGGGCCTTCTACCAAATAAATAGTTGCATTTAAAATTTACAGCACAAATGCGTGTTACCAAATCACAACAAGCACGCATTGGACAAACAGAGGCGACCAATACTACCTTGTTGCCAGTAATTTCCGGGAATCCGCAGCAAATGTAATATCTGAAATGTACTCTTCATGAACATTAAAAGAGTTGCAGCACGAACGTTGCCGGGTATCCCACACCTGTAATATAGAAAAATAGAGAATTTCAATGGTCTCCTCCAAAACTAAGAAAAATTATGAGCATTGTTTGGCACGAAAAAAAAAAGATTCGCTGACGCCCTATTCCCGTCTACAAAATAACTCAAACTAGGCCTCATCCGACACTTAAGATACATGTAGAGGATGTCAAGCGTAGTAGTACTTGGACCTTCAACACAGCAAGCACGGACTTTGGAAACAAAGAAATGGCGTTAAAACTCTTTTTATTAGTCACCTTAAGACAACCATCATCGTCCCCAGATGCCACAGTAGATTCAGTTAAGTTCACTATCCGATTCACAGCAGCCCTGCAGATATGACGACATTTAATTCAGAAACTAAACTTATGGTAGAAAAAGACAATTTAGAAACCCACCCATGAGCGTTTTCGATACGTGTGATGGGTGCGCCAGTTTCGACGTCAGTGGCGAGAATTGAAAAATCTGGGGAGCCAGTGAGGATAGCTGAAGAGAAAGACGCACGCAGTTGTTAATGATAAAAAAATAGTTAAGAGAAAGAAGAAAAGAAGTGGGATAATTACCACGGCCTTGGTTGACAAAACGGAGAGTTCTACATGATTCAGTATGCGCCTTCACTTCTAACGTCCTAATAATCAGCACAAATATTATTAAGGGAAAACTCAAACAATAAGAATCTATGTATGTAGTGAATGATGTACGTACGTACCTTTGAGGCTGAGATTCATCGCCATAACGATACCTGATATTTACACAACAACATAACATAAATAAATAAATACTGAATTAATTTGATAAAAAGGATTGTAGGAGCTGAAGACAGTTACACAAGGAGGTGGCCAGTAATGAGACCAGCGGCGACAAGATTAGTACAAGGATGAAAATCCAGGTCGAATGGGAGTTTCCCCAAATCAATCTCCATTCAAATGAAATCGCTTAAACCCTAGAACACAACAAGACCAAGAGGTTTATTTAGTTTTGCATACAAAAGTACGATTCGATTTCAAATGGGCTTTCTTTTAACCCAAAATGGGCCTCATAAAAGATAGACTGGACTTATTCAATATCATGTTAACTTACTCAATACTTTCATGTAAAATATCAATATTAAGTAGTAGATAATTTGACTTTGTTTTCCTAATAATTTTTGGAGAATATGTGACAAGTAAAATTAATCTATAATCTCCATAAATTTATATATCACATTAATTAATCTCATCCGATTTCCATGCACGTAAGTTTATTCCGTTTGCCTACCCCAAATTCCACCTCAAGCTACCTCCAACTATTTATTACCAGTATAACATTATAGTAATGGAAAATATGAATTCTCCATATAAAAACCACACACCCTCGTTCATTTTCTCCACAAGTTTCACATAAAAACCAACCATGAAAACTCTTCATCTCTTATTCTTCTTATTCCTTGTTCAAACCTTAACACATTCACCCTCAATCTCCGCCGTAGAGTACCAAATCACCAATGTCGATCCAACCACCCCGGGCGGAACACGTTTCCAGCTTGAAATCGGAGAACCGTACACAAGACAAATCATGCAAAGCATAAACTACTTCGTATGGGACATATTCCAACAGTACTTGGAAGAAGATAGAAAACAGGTAGAAGCGGTGAAGCTCGTGATCCAGCAGTACGACGGAGCTGAGGCCATAACGTACGGTGAAACTGTGAACGTAAGTGCACTATACTTGCAAGGGTACCAAGGTAATTTGAAATGGGAATTCACTTCATTGCTTCACCATGAAATGACTCATGTTTTTCAATGGAACGGTGAGGGCAAGGCACCTGTCGGGTTGGTCGAAGGAATAGCGGATTACATGATATTGAAATCGAACTATTATCCGGAAGGTTTTGCGAAACAGGGTCAGGGCGAGAGATGGGATCAGGGTTATGATTTTACAGCCCGGTTTTTGGAGTATTGTGAAGAACTTAAGTCGGGCTTTGTTGCGGGGTTGAACCGGATGATGAGGACAGATTATAGTGAGGATTTTTTTGTGAACCTGACGGGCAAGAGTGTTGGTCAGCTGTGGAGCGAGTATAAGGTGAAGTACGGGCACATATAGTTTAGCAAATTAATTAAAATGCAGGTCACCTATAACATGAAATATTATCTTGTTTAGTTATTTATCTCCCGGGAGTTGATAATTAGACCTGCATTTGTTAGATATATTTAATGAAATGAAAGAGTGATATTCAAAACAAGGAGGCGATTGGCCATAAAGAAATTTAGGGACAATTACTCTAATGAACGAAAGTTTTCACTTATTTAAATAAATCCACATTGACTCTACTTACGTTTGAATAATCGTAACATCCTTGCGGCTTGAAAAACATTCCGCATAAACACCTTATTTTCTCACGTTTTTAAGCCTCTGGATGCATCTATGTACTTTTTCAGTATTTATGCAAAACATAGGAGGAGGTTCTATAATTAAGACCAAACTGATCAGGGACTAGTGTAAACGCGAAAATTCTATCAAAATTTGCTTTCATTTTCATTCCTGCCCCTCTCATGTAAACTATAAAATCTCAAAATCATTAAGTTCTAGAAAGCAATTGATATAAATTGTTATTATTTTAAGATGGGGAGTAATATGGAAGTAAAGTAAGAAACATTCAATAAATTCCTCCAAAAAAAAAAACATACAATAAATGAAAGCTCGAATTTACAGAATTATGGTATAATAATTGCACAAAGATTATTTTACGAAACCGAGAATCTTCTCAATGCTTTGAAGTTATGTACGACGTAATTAATCCACAGTTTGTCTGGAGATCCATCTAGCAACAAATGCAAAGGTCTTCCTCCTTTGACTAAAGGTGTAATTAAATATACGAAAGATAGTTTAACAATTGCATAAAAACAAAAAACAAACACGGGTTATCAGAGGGATTTTGACAAATCAAATTGGTAAACGGTGAGGTATAAAATTATAGAGTATCATAAATAAATGGCCGAAAAGGAATCTCAGTAATAGTCACGACGAAAGCTACCTTAAGATTTAAGATACATTAACCTAAAACTTATGCAAGCACAGTATAGATTTACAACACACAATTTTTACATACCCTTAGAACCGAGCTTTTCTCTTCCATGTTTCAATGTACAGTACAAGTACAACACATCTATACAAGCAGTGAAAATAATGCAGTCGCACCGGTGCGGATCATCTTTTCTCAAACCGTGTACTCTTAGTTTCCATGTCTCATTAAACGTAGGGATGATCAAGATTTTTTTTCCTTTATTTTTCACTAAAACCAGTTATTAAGTACAGTTAGATAATATTATTAGTGGTTAAATTAAGGTTTGGATAGAGGATGCGCACCGCCGTCGCAGTCGGAAAACCTCAACCACCCATCCCATTAATTACGTTATTTTGCTGTGTGTGAGAATGTAATTTGTCACGGTCGCTGGAAGCCAGTAGATTAACCTGCAAGCACGTACAAAGGAAAACATCAGATATTTGTGACAAGAAACTGGCAAAAAATAGAAGTGAGGAACATCTAAGACATAAAGAAACCTTGACAATTTCCGAATTTGAGCTTGGACGCATATAAGCCACCAAAATACTCATGTTAAATTCCTGTAATCAAGACAAGAAATGAACACGTGAGGCAAAGACTATTCTCAAGTCATGTAAATATGCAAGTGTGTAACACCAGTGTGTCTCGGGTGGTGGGGGGGGGGGGGGGGATATACATATATCCGCACATACACATGCACACAACACGCATACGTGTTACACGTTTGGACAAGCTAAGAGAATGGATGAGTATGCTTCATAACTTACCCTGAAAGGATCACCCCTTAAAGATTGAACAAACATTGATGCCCCTGCACCTTTACCCTGATAGAATAAAACCAGTAGCTTCCATCAGATTGAAGGTGATGATAACAGAAAAACTTAATAAATGCATGCTAGAAATCACATTTAAAACCAGTTATTCACTTTGAGAGCTACTATATAAGTCCCATGTGAGAATTAATGCAAGAGAAATTTCATTTCCATGTATGCTAGGGTGATCTTTCTAAGAATAATTGCATCTACACACCCCAATGTTTTGTCTACTTACATAAACCTCGCCTGAGGCTTGAATAACTATGGACACCCCTGAAACCTTAAAATCGCTAAATAATAGGTCTATTTGTAATATTTTTCGAAACTTTAGGGGGTGTCTGTAATTTTATTCTATTATCAAGGAGTGTTTGTTGTTATTCAAACACTAGAAGAATCCTGTATAAACCCAATCTCTGAGGATAAGCACCCGGCTCTCTTATTAAAAAAATCTTGGTTTAATATACATTAAAGTCAACAGAGGCCAAAAACAGCAACAACATTCATGATCATGCCACACTATATGCACTGGTGAAAGAAGAGAACTTTTTGCAAACCTCCAATGACACGTCCCTGAGCCGCCTCCCCGTACTAGCACAACAAATGCGAACCACATGTTCATCACAACTTCCACTTATTACATAATCTCTTCCACTCATGTAATAAGAGCGAGTGTAGTTCTGGGAACTTCCAGTAGAAGCTATACCAAAATCAAGATGAAGCCTCCCATCTACAGCCAAAAGCTGTTTTACCTGCCAATAAATACACCTTACTTGTCAACAAATAATTTTGCGAGTGGAAGCTTTAAAATTAACCATACCATCTACTTTTGGGAACTTTTTGAACTTGGAACTGTTGGACTGATATACATTAAAATTAGCAATGTGTCTTCAATGGCCACTAATTTAATTAAACGCAAGAAATTCCAATTTGCATTCAACTTGTTATGATAAAAGTGTCATTAACAACCCCAACTCACTCAAGCAGTACAAACTTAATTTATCATTAAGCCGTTTATGCCAAAACTGCTCCCGCCAACAACTTGGTCAATTTATCAGTTCACCAATATTTCCCTTTGAATCATATAGGAAGTCACCAATAAAATACGCGATCGATTTACTATCCGCTTTCCTATTTCGTCCATTCTTGATATAAATGGCAAAGATTGGTCCAACGAAATTGGTGGAATACCAATGTGTTCTATAGCACTGGAAGATGGTATACCTTATTATTATTACTGTTATATATAATTTGTTATATTATCTTACTGTGATAGCTATGCACAATAATTACATAACTGACGTGTAATTCCAGAATATTACGACTATATACACTGAAAATAATGAATAACCATTCCCATTTTTACCAAGTGAAATGGAAAGAAGGTCACCCACTATCTTATTCCCCAGAAATCCCTTTATTGTGTGAGCATACCAAAAATCATTTAAGAATAAAAAGTGCAGGAAGGCTTTCTTGTGTACAAATGTGCTATAGGATTCATTAGCATCAAAGGAAGTTGAAACTCCAATGCACTTCCTTCAACTATATTATATGAAAAATAAGTAATTCTAGTCGCATAAATAGAACCTTACCTCATTGTCAACAGCTGAAACTAGAAGATAATGGTCGTCAGGTGAAAAGCAGACCATAACATTCCCTCGGGAGCTTGAAGAAGTATAACAGGGTTGGTTTGGTTTCTGTCTTAGATCCCACATCTTAACATCTTGATCAAAAGACGAAGTGGCAAAAAGAGATGGGGAATGATTTGAGAACTTTACTACATTAATATGCTCCCTATGCATATCAGCAAAAATCTGTAAACGTCTTCCACTGCCAATATCATATAAAGCAACATGTTTCGAGTATCCACTAGCAAGGAACAGGTCATCGGTTGAGTTGACATGCACGGATGTCAGCTGGTCAAACTCATCAAAGTTGACAGAGCCACGACTATCATAAACGCCTCTACTTGAGATAGGCATGTGTTTTATGTCGTACAACTTAAGTGAACCATTATCAGAACCAGCAATTAGCTGAAATATAAAACTTAGATTAGTCCAAGGAGAGAAAGAAAATAGAAATAAGGGTATCTAAAGCATTAACTCAAGTTGCAGCAAGACATAATTTCACAATAAGAATGCCCTAACATAGCTATAACCCTTATGAAGACGTCTCTTTGTTAGATGTAAAATGTTATAATGACAACAAAACCAGAGGAACTTTTTATGTGGATAATTATCCAACTCCAGATGTTGTATAAAATTGTAGGTACTCTATTTACCAAGAAGACCCCCCTGCATCAACTCTAGTTTAGAAAAGTTAACAGTAAGTGCACAAAAACATTTTTACCTAGTGTGTTTAAAACTGATGCAATATGAAAACATTAAATGTTCAATGACAAAAGAATAATATTGAAAATGGATTACCAAGAGTATGCTTAATAGTTCATCCCCTACACTCATAATATTTTCAATTCAGCATAATATTTATGATACTTTATTATCAAACAGTTTATAATTAAGGATAAAAAGGGACTCCAAACAATTATTTACAGGTAACTCAAGAAAATGTTATATCGGCATATATTAATAACCTCGGGCGTCAGATTGGTAAACGAAGTTAGAGTTTGAGGTCCAAAATAGTACTAAAAAGTTAGTAAAGGATCAAATATTTTACCCCCCTCACCATATGAAAGTACTATGGTAAAGTATATTCACAAATAGCACCTATTGTTAATAATAAGAACAATGGCATACCTTAGACGGATGCTTTTTCAGCCAACATAAACCCAAGATACTATTCATAGCTCCAAGCGATGGAATGTAACTAACAATCTTCTCGCTCTCATGGTTTATAACAACAACTTCCCCATCCAAGGTCCCAAAAACCATTAAGCTTGAGTCGGATGGATGATACTCAAACTGCCTAGGACGAAAGTTTCTCCTTTCATCTCTCAATACACTGCCCGTTAATGAAAGAGGGTGTAAGGTAGGCCATGCAGAAGATCCCATTTTGGCAGCACACAATGATCTGGAATAGAAATACGAGGACTTTTTCGATGAAGAAGTAAAGTTTTTCTTTGAGGCACGTATACAAGGGAGGTTTGTCTGGATCTCACGTTTCCGCAATAAACTAACCACATTATCTTCATAATGCCTGTTATATGGCAAGTATTCAAAAGCGCGGGTGAAGATGTCAGCGGCTCCTTCCCTGTCGACTTCTGTAATAGGTACATTGTCAAGAACTTCAAGGTTTGGTAATGAAGCTATCATGTAATCTCTATAATGTTTCTCGAAACATATTGGAGATGGATGACGAGAAATGTACTTCTTTGGACCTATATAAGATATTTTACTCGTGTTCACTGATCCAGCAGAGAAGAGGTCCTCATTTTGCATACCAGTCGTGCGAGAAAATATCTGCCATGACAATATAAATGGTCAGGGGATTCTTCCAAATATACTCTATTCATTTTATTTAAGAATTTAAGAAACTTGGTACTCTAAAATAAAAACTCACAACACATAAAACACTGCATAAAAAATCAAGAGCATTTTCTGTGCTCAAAGAATACTCTATTTAGCCGATTTTTGAATTAAATATAATTAAAAGAGAGCTACTATATTTGGTACTAAAAGTAAGGAAATTGATTGTTGAAAAGAAAGAGAAAAGAAAAAGTGAATCTTTTCCTTGACGAAGCAAAACTTGAAATTTATTACCTCGTTCTGCACATCAAAGAGCTCCTCCCAACCAAGAGGCAGATCAGGCAAACCTTCCACTGAAACCAAGTCCTGATAATGACCTGAAAAATCCACTTCACTATCATCTGAAGAGTCTCCGTTTCTCATGCTAGCATCCTGAAATATATTATAATCATCTATATCTTCATCCTCTACATTTAATTCTAGATGTGGGGAAGTTCCATCATTAGGCAAGGGTAATTCCATGTGAAGGCCAAAGTCCGCCTTGCGTGATCCGACGCATTCGCTCGATTCATTTCCAGATGATCCAAGAAAATGCCCAGTATTACTATAGTATAAACAATTTTGAAACCGAAGCTCCACAAGAGAAGGAAGTTTAGTTAATGCAGCAGTAGTCATCCACAAGTTAGAAATTTTTGTCTCACACAGTGAAAGGACTCTTAAATTTGGCATACAGGAAAAACAATCCTCACGAAAACTTGTAAGTGCAGCACTAAAATCCAGGTTAAGTGTGTGCATGCGCAGAAATTTGCCAACCATATTGAGCTTTCTGAAATGAGACGACCTCAAATTTAGAACTTCACACGGTAAGCCTCGCTGAGCAATATTCCTGGGAGAATGATCTGACAGTAGTGAGTACACATAAAATAGCAATAAAAGGATAAAGAGTGCCATAACATGAGGTGCAAAGTGACCGTGTTTTAAGAGTGTGTGTGTGTGTGTCCACATTCCCGAGATTTTCTGAGAGAGAGAAAGAGATGGTAAAAAACATGGCCGGGTGTTAGCGGTTTAACATTACATAATAGCATCAAACATGCAAAAGATGAACCGTCTCAAAAATGTGATTCCCCATTGCATGTCAAGCATTTAGCAGGTTAAAAGATTCCAAAGTATTAACAATGATACGAACATGTCTAGGAAAAAAAAGACTAAGCAAGTAAATAATTTAGATGTCAAAACTTTGTGTTATTCTGATTTATGATACGGGCACAAGACCAAATGTCTTAACTCAATTTGAACTAGCACCTGAAGTATTTTTGGCATCTTTATATCAAAGGTACACCAAAGTGGAATTTCTCATGCTTTGGAAAAATAGTTCTAAGTTTGCAAACAAATTGAGGAGTTATAAGGCACAGCCACATACAGCAAGAAATCCTTCCCAAAAGAGATGTCGCAGATATCAACCACTCGAAGCTTTTTGTTGGTAGCATGCAGCAATAGTGAAACATATTCTCCACCCAGTACACATGAAGATGTATTTACCATGTCAACTGCATCTATCTCGGAAGTATCAATTTCCTTTAGTAGATCATAAAGTGGGTAGAAGTCTACATCTTTCACGTCATCAATTGAAACCACGAGGCTAGATACCTCACGGCGGGCTTTCTTGATCTTAGCCTGTATCAATAGCATGACCATATAAATAAGTTTTGGATATCCCCAGTAGAGACGATAAGTAATGTTCGAAACATGTTTAGAAATTAAATATGGTTTCATAGTCGTGCGTACTTCACCAGTTTAACGTGTGAAGCAACAATAAAGATGAAAAAACAGGGATATTATAATAACACCTTAACCAGAATCACAATTTCCTCATCGTTCCGTATGTGGTCTAGTTGAAGAATACACCAAGAAACCTTATTACAAAATTTCATAAAAGGTAGAGGCAAGATATATTTGCAGCTTGCTGAAACTAGAATTAAAAGGAAAATATCACTCCAAGATGACTTACTAGTGGCAAAGTAACAAATCTGCAGTGTCGAAATTAGCAAATCAAATGATGATAATGACTTGCACTGAAACCATATCTGATTTCTCAAGAAACATATCCGAAAATTCAAATCTCTCTTAACCTAGTTTAGCATATCTCTCGCGACTGCTAGGTTTTCCTTTATTGACATCTAGGCTTCATTATTACAAGTTCCACTAGTACAATTGAAAGGTTGAATAACTCCTATTTTGTACCATTACTAAGTGAGTGGAGGTTGAGTAACTCTTATTTTGTACCATTACCGAAGTGAGTCGAAGTTCACACAATTTTTTCATCTGAAGGAAAAATATATATAGGCCATCAGAGAAAACTATACAAGATGGTGACATGTGAACTTTCCAACTTAATTTGAGGGTGTAATAGTGGCAGAACGTAACATCATAAACCACTGGAATCAGCAGTTTGGTAAATGACCATTTAGCCACATATTAGCCTCCGAACTACTATCAAGTTCAAGAGCCAATTAAATGCCAACTTGTACAGAGAACAAAACTGGTTACAGGAATTTATTTCATCGCTAGCAAGGGCCAGGATTCAACATTTCCCAAAAGGTACATCAGCAATATTAGAAACCTCTCAAAAGCAAAAATATCAAATGAAATAAACGCCTAGTTTCTAAAAAATCCTTTCACATCGATAGAAACAACTTTACGACAAAGATGAGCAAATGATGTCAAACCTTGAATAATGCTGCTACAATTGCCTTATTTGGTGGAGTCCCTTGCCTCTTGCAAGTTTCAAAGTACCTGAAAATTATGCAAATAATAGAAGCCTTAGTATTGCCTCAACAAAAGATCTTGGCACAATAGGCCATAAAGTTAAGATTGACGCACTATAGCACTAAAAGTTAAAATTTCTAATAGCTCAATACGCCATAAAAGTTAAGATCTTGGCACAGTAAATCCTATTTTCCATAACTTATCATAGCACTATGAGATCTTCAAAGAAAAAAAAAACAGCCGAAACAAAAATATTACTATATATTCCAAAAACCTTTCAGGTAATGAATAATGCACGAAATGAAGCGGGTACGAAACTATCTACGTCGTACAAGCATTGACGCTAGACACTTCCCTAAGTTCATAACCAGATACCTTTGTACCGGGTGGCAAATAAGATCCACGAGCAAATTTTAGCATCCTACTAGTTGCAACTTTTCCAATGTATATAATATGTGTTAGAATTGATGATATAAATGTCAACTTTATAAAACTCAAAGCTTTATAAATCATCATATTCTGAACGTCGGAGAAATAATATATAAATATCACTTATTATATTGGAGATCATATATAAGTTAATCCTCTCTACAAGCTTAAACTTTTAGCTCAGACGGTAATTCAGAACAGTATCACAGCTGATGCGAAAGAAATGGTCACCAGGTGTGGGGCATAATAAAAGATTTATAACCTGCGTGTAAGGGGGCATGTCGAGATTACATACAAGTTAATAAACGACAATCCTCTCTACGAGCTTAAACATTTAGATGAGACGGTAATCAAATAATTTGTGAAATATTGAATTGCATTGGCTTATAATGAAATATACCTAATGCATTAGAACCTAAACAAAGAAACTGATACAACAACATTTCTTGTCTTACAGCTAGCTTCATAGTTGCCACTAGGACTACTTGTGAACTCGCACCACAATTCGTAATATTAATCGATGATGCTATCGGAAGTTCTATTTCCGATGAACATCAAAAGCCTTATATTTTCAACTTTTTAAGATCAACACAAATTAAAAAAAAAAAGAAAGAAAAAATGAAAATATATTGACCTTTTCTCCAAGGTGCCGATGTCAGTGACCATGGCGAATTTACTACTAGCGACTGTATGGCATGAATTGCATATGCTTTTTTGCGATAGAAATTGTAAGAATTGAGGAGGAGTTTTCGTTTATATTGGTGATGATGAACTGATGATGATAGATTTTGCCTTTTACAATTCTTACTCATCTTCTACGATCCATATTTTCTACTTTCGGCATGGGTCGCTGATTATCTTAATTTGACCCACAAGAAGGCCCAATAACTGTAAATGGGAGCCCATTATCTGAGGTGGGCTCATTCGTTTATTGAAAAACTTAAATGGGTCCATTTCAATGATATGGGCACTCGAGTAGTGTTTTTAAAGATTATTTTTCACATGTGCACCATGTAAGGAGACTCATATTCGTGATCTATTAGTTATAGTTACGTGTGAAGCGTCTTACCTATAAATTAGACTGTACTTCGTCCTCAGACACTTCGATTTGATTTGTTTGAAACCAATTGCACCGAGTATCATCGTGTCAAAAGTGAAAAGATAAGAAGCACAACAGCTTGCCAACTTCATTGCATGTGTGCCACCTCATAAGGAAGTCCAAATTCTATACACCATCTCAAATGTTACTATTCGATTTTGATTGAGTCTACATTGTAACGCTTTAATTAAGCAACTTCTTTGAATTAGCTTTATAAAAACTTTATACATCAAGGGTAATGCTATTTTGTGTGTTCGTATTAACAGGACTCGTAACATTTTATACACATATTTAAATATTGTCGGAGTAAGTATAAAAGTGAGTGGATCTTCTATTATGTATATAGACTCTCACAAATGTCCAAAAAAATAGACCAAATAGTTTAAGTTTTTGCCTTTTCTAGCTTAGAAATACCTTTTACTATTTGAAGATTGAGAATTTTCATCAGAAAGGAGTAGAGTACCGAATAAAGTACCAAAGAAATAAAATGGTTGCTTCAAAGACAAGTAGTATTAAACGAGGATAGCCAAAAAAGAGAAGTAATTTAATTTAGAGGTACAGAAGAACGCAGGCTTTACAGAGCAAATAGCATGATTCGTCCACATAATAGTAGTGAGTGGTCAGTCAGGCTTCTTCTGAGTCTCAAACTGGCTAGAAAGAAATAAAAGAAGAATTACAAGCGTCTTCTTAACTCTTTCAAAGTCAAAAAGAAGCAAAAGAATAACCAATCTTAATGCATCTCATCACATATCCTTGTCATTCAAAGCCAGACCCACATTTTTGTCGTATTACATCCAAGAATTAATACTCTATAATACAAAACAAATGATGGGATTAGGGTAAAAAAAACCATAATCTTAGTGTAGACGAGAAGTTGTTCTACAAATGAAATCTGTTTTGCACTATTGAATTGAAATCTATCTAAAAGCTTTTTCAGAGAGATTATGCATTTATCTTTTTGTATATATTTACTTTCTTGTACTCTTAATATGTGCCATTTTTTTAATAAGGCTTAAATCTAATTTCGGCCAACCTCGCTTACCATATACAATTTAAGTTTTTTCTTAAGGTCAAGTTTGTTAAGATAATATGCTTCTATAGTTTTGCATATAATTTTGGATAATGCTTCAATATAAAAAGGTTCTCAAATTTTAGATAGATTATTTTTTGGGATAAAAGCATTAAACCCCCTATACTATTGCCCTTGTTGCACTTTGCCCCCTGTCCTTTTATTTTTTGCGACTTGCCCTCTGTACTATGGATAAATAAACACTTTGCCCCCTGAGTCACTTTTTCACCATTGAATTTGAATACGTGTCAACATTTTTTGCCGTTGGATTTGGACTCAGGGGGCAAACTGCTTATTTATCCATAGTACATAGGGCAAGTCGCAAAAAATAAAAGGACGGGGGGCAAAGTGCAACAGGGTTATAGTTCATGGGTTTAATGCTTTTATCCCTTATTCTTTTATATGGATTGTGAATGACGTGTTATGGCTTTCAGCCCAAAGCACCCATTGGGGTGTGAGTGTTAAGAGAGTTGTGCTTAGACTAATGGAGCATGTGCTAAGCCAGGTAAAGGCAGAAGGTTGTTAGGTGGGATAAAAAGTAATCACTAATGACTTTTGAGTCGTTCTCACATATATTTGCATACTTTTTTTTTTATTTATATTAATATGAATTTAATAAATATATATTTGCAACTATGGTAGAAGCTGCTCTATGATAAGAATTAAAGTAAATTGATTTTGGTTACGGAGAGACAATAACAAGAAAAAAAATCATGATTTTTATTTAAGATTAAACCAAAAGTCGTCCATTTATTTTTTTTTTATTGATGCCGAGTTTATTTAACTCTTATATAGCTCTAATCTACTGCAAGCTTTATTCTTAATAGTAAATAATGCCACAAATTGGAAATGAATGATTGTAAATGGAACTCTAGATACAATGATATTAGAGCTATATAAATATCAAAAGCAAGTTATTGATGTTCGTGCGATGTGCATTATTAGGACATCTAATCTATGTATTCACATATGGTACAAATTCAAATAATACTAAAATACTGGAAAGGATTCTTAGTTTGGAAGCATCATAAAGTCACGCCCTCCTGTCTTTTCTCTTTGAATCCAAATACTTAATCAATTAAAAGAAAAACCTAGTTAAACTTTGATATCGTGTAACTAACAAGTAATGTATATGAGAAACTCCTTCTCGTAATAAATCACATTGAGAAAAAAAATATATAATTTTTTGCCCCACATACTCCACCTCAGATCAAATTATATCTTTTTCGAATCAAGCTTCAATAAGTTTAGGACAATATACACTTAAAACTCTACACAAGACAATGGGTTGATTTGGTATAAAGACACTAGTAAACTTATTCAATAGTTTTCGACTGATCAAGACCATTCTATTGTGCCTCGCATCATCTCAACTTTGGTAACTTAAGCATTGATGTCTTTATGGGATTATGCCTTATGCCTCGACTTAGTCTCATGTACAATAAGTAGTCTCATGCACAATAAGTAAAAGAAGTTTGTCTTAAACTCAACTATTGCAAAACTATTTTGAATTATACGAAATACTTAGTTAACCACCAAATATATATCGTGTTAGGTAGATAAATGACTCAAATTAATAGTTGCCTCATCTTTTTTAATGAAGCTGAGAAAATAAAAATAATCACATCATTAAAAAGCTGAGTGCATTTAATTAACACAACAAGTTGGTTGAAGAACTTTACTTTTGTTTCGTTGATGGGATTTGCGGGGCCATTTACGGAATTGAGAAACAAAAATGCTTCTGTAGCAAAAATAGTAGTAAGTAGTATACTAGTTCAACCATGATGATTAATCAAAATAAAGTTATATAGCACGTCAATTTGTCGTTCATATGACGATCAAAAAACAATTAAGTTCAATTCGCCATCCCTATTCAAGAATCGCTTGGGACTGAAATATGATCGATTATGTAATGGATGTTTTACAATTCAATCTTACGATAAAGAAAAGGCGGCCCGCAAATTATGTTAGCTTTGGGCCGATATTATATATTTATATTATATAATTTTTTTTATAAAAAAAGGCTCGTTGGTAGTGCTTTTCAACAATTAATATGTGAATACTGTACAAAAAAATACAAAACCGATTATAGGTAATATTTTAAGCTATATATCACCAACATAGGTTATGGGACATATTCGTCAGCAAGTTGCAAGAAAACATGCTCATCTATAAGACTATAACTAGAAATATTAGCTCAAACAAATGGGAAAATGTGGACAAAAACAAACTTACAAACGGCGGAACATGTTCGGGATGAATGGATGTCCCACCAATTATCATCTTCGAATCTTACACACATTACCATATCCTAATAATATTTTCTAAATTTCTTAACAGTTTATCGTGGATATAGTAAAATATTGTCCTAAGCAGAAGGATATTTCTCATAAGATGTTAAGAAAGACACTTTAACTAAAATATTATTTGTTCAACAATATATCGTTTGCAGTCAAACAATTGACCAGACCATTCATATATTTCGTATTATTATATCAACCTGGAGAAACACAATTTGAGGCAAGGAAAGAGTGTGTATGGGCAGTCCACTTCCACAGGGGTTTTATAATTTTCAGATATATTTGCATAATTTATTTTAATAGGACAAGTTTCAAGTTAACTTGTACTCTTTGATATTTTTTTCGTTCATTTAGTCCCAAAGAATTGAGAGAAAATATGACCATTGACCAGCCATAACATTGGGATGATAAATTTTTCGAATCAAACGCCTCGAAAGTTAGTATAGCTTTTATCTTTGTTGATGTGGTGCAAATTCCTAACCATTAAATTTAGGAAACTCATGAGCATTCAGATAAGATTAATCAAGAAAATCATATTATACAAATCGGTGTAATAAACGCAAACTTAAAAGATATAAAATTACCTTACTTATTATAAGAATATAATTTGTGATCAGGGGTAAAAAAATTCAATTCTTTTCACCAGCTAAACCGTCCGCAAAGACGTCCAATTTTTTATTCAATCTTCGTACTAAGATATTAGTTAAATCACTTAATTTAAGAACTTTTCAAAAATAAAATTACGTGGGTTCCCACATTCTTTGTCACATGTGACGTAAACTTTTCATGTACTTGACCATGACCATCTTTGAAAAAGCACAGTATAATTTGAAGATCCCAGTTTCTCAGTTTACTCCACAAAATCATGTACTTACACAAAAATAACCTGTATGTCCTTTTATCCAAATAAAAAATAAAAATGTCTGTCCTTTTCGTTGTGAAATAAAAAATATACTGAAGTATATATTGTTCAATTAGTACAGCTGGATGTAGTCTAGTTAAATAATGGTACTTTGAGAAAGTTTAAGCGCGTTATTTGGGCTTGTAAACCTAAGATCAAGACATGCTTTTAAAGTTCACCTGCATGGTGGGTGGTGAAAAAATCTTAGTCAATATTTTATTTGTTCACCAGATTCAAATGTTCGTCATATTTTTTAGTATGTCCTCTACTCTTAAGTTTAATTGCTATTGGCCGACAATAAGATTATCATTCAACTGGTTAATTGGTCTTTTCAAACCTACTAACTACATGAGCAAAATATAAGGGATAATATCAGTGACACCCCTGAGGTTTGGTGTAATATCACTCACACCCTCTGAGGTTTGAATAATATCAGTGACACCCCTAAGGTTTGATTTCTAGGGGTGTCACTTTTAAAAAGACACTTGTACCCCTTAATTTAATATTATCAAATACTCCTAATAATTAAAAGACACTAGTACCCTTTATTGTTCAAATAATAAAATCAAATTAGAATATAATAAATTAAAACAATTCATATATATAATTATAAGAAGGAAAAAAAGGTCCCACCCACCCAAGGGCGTATGCACATTGGGGTGGGGGTGGGAGGGGGGGGGGGGTATAGGCCTATAGCCCTCCTAAAATATTTCTGCCTATTTATTGCTATATATATACCCTCAATATATGTAAAGATATATATTAAGTACGGACAGAAAGATAGAAACAATTCTAACTAAAACTTTTGAGGCTTGTAAACTAAGATTTTAAATAAAATCCAAAAATAAATATCAACTGATGAAAAATCTAATTCTCTTCAAAATTCAATACAAAATCCCTTCTCTTAGATAAAAGCTTAAAAAAAGCACGTAAGTATTTCACTCTCTTCAGAAAAGAAAAAAAAGGTAAGTAATCAAAAGTTTTCATGTAATTTATAGTCCAAAAAATATCTTCAATCAAGAGGCATTTAAATAGTGAAGCGTACAAAAAAAAAATATATATAAATCCATATAAATCGCTTTAATGTATGCAAGATGACCAACTATATTCTTATTTGATTTTATTATTTGAACAATAAAGGGTACTTGTTTTTTTTATTTTTGAGGAGTTTTAGCTAATATTAAACTAAAGGGTATAAGTGTCATTCTAAAAGTGACACCCCCCTGAAAATCAAACCTCAGGGGGTGTCACTGATATTATTCAAACCTCAGGGGTGTGAGTGATATTACACCAAACCTCAGGGGGTGTCACTGATATTATCCCTATTAAATTCTTGCTCTATACTTGTTAGACACATTTATGTGACACGAAAGTAGCCCTTTTATTTATTTATATTTAAATAGAAAAGACAGATATGTTTGTGTGTGCGTGTATGAAATAATGAAATATGTGGAGGGTTGAACAGAAATATGTTATTTTAGGAAAATAAGGTGTGTAATGTATTATAGATTACAATTACAAGTGATAAAATTGTCAATACTTGAATGAACTTTTAATACGAAAGAGCATACTCACTCTCCAATTGTAGCACCAACTACCAAGTACTTAACTGAAAAAGCTTAAATGTTTTGCTACATAAGAAAATGCAAAAATATTTAATATTTTTGACGAAAACGCTATACACGTCGAGATTAGCTGCCAAACTTAAAGATAAAAAGCAACCCTATAATCTGTAAGCAAAACGAAACGGACGTATTCAACCGGTACAAAATTCATTTCTTTCAGCATTAATATGATTAGTACATAAAGCATGCATTATGACAGTTATATTCAATTATTAAAGAAACCAATAGCTACGTCTACTTCTTTTTATTTCTTGTAAAGTATAGGAGATATCCTATATACTAGTAATGGGAAAACGGCTAGACGATCTAAAATACGCACGGAATTTTGTATAGACACATCATTTATATCGAATAAATTGTTGGATTCTAAATGTATAATAAAAAGAAATTGTTGGAAACTTTTTCACATGTTTAGGAAACATTAGAAAAGTATTTGTCTTAATGAATTTAGATTTACTCTTGTGTATCTTTTTCACAAAGTTGGAGGAATTCTTTTTTTTTTTGCCACATTTCTCGAGAACCGAGAAACGATTAGAACTTTCGATCCACGTCCCAATTCATTGTACCGACCATTTTTATGATTTTTACTGGACATATCAAAAAGTTTTCACCATATTATGAAAAAAAAGTTTCTAATAGTCAACAAATCAAAGTATAACTCAAAATACAATTTTTCAACTAATGTTATTCTATAATAATTATGTTAGCATTATTATAATCTTAGTAACGCTTTTTTGAAGTTTAAATAATTTGAAGCATCTCTGGATGAGGTTGAAGTTTTAAGAAAGAATAGACATGTCAATAAAAAATGCGTTATTTTTATAATGTTGGTGCCAATTAATTTTAGGATATGTTTGGTAAACTTGAAAGTAGTATTTATAACTATGGAATTATACAGTGTAGAAAATTACAAAAAAAGAAGAAGTGTAGGAATCTTTATCGCAATAAAAGCCCTAAAAAGTGTGGGGCCCCACCAGAACCTCGCCACGTACCCCACAGCGCGTGATTGCACTCTCCTCAACTAGCAGCAGCTGCACAAACGCACTCTCTCTCTCTCGCTCCAGCTGTCACTTTCACTCAATTGCACTGCTACTCACAAACAACACAACAGTGTGGTTTGTTTCTCTCTCTAAATATCGCCACTTTCTTCTCAACTCACTCTGCTGCAATCTCTAACTACTTTCTCTCTCTATAACAGCATAGAAAATGTCGATAACCCTATCATCATCATCATCATCATCATCATCTGATCCTCACTTGTATACACAATCATAGATTACGCCTAAACTTGATATTCGTATCCCTGCATTTACGAGGTATTTGATACCTAATTAAGCAAAAAATCGGAACCACAAAAAATGGAGAAAAAGCAAGGATTCTTCTCAGCATTGAAGGATGAAGTGGTACGTGGCTTGTCTCCAGCTAGGTCACGTGCGAAGAGTCCGGGTCGGAGCGTGTCGCCGATGTCGGGTCTGTTGAGGAGGAAGAAGAATAATAATAATAATAATCCTGAGATGTTGTTGATTGGGAGATCGGGTAGTTTGACGCTGGCACCGTTGATGGAGGGTCCGGATCCGGATGGTGGTGGTGAGATTGGGGAGTCTAAACGGGTCGGGTCAGGGTTAGGGCAGTGGGTCAAGGGGCAGCTCAGTAGGAACCCTTCGGTGGCTGCAGTTAGTGAGAGTGGGAATGGCAACAAGAGGTCTGATTTGAGGCTGTTGCTGGGAGTAATGGGTGCACCTTTAGCTCCCGTGCACGTTAACGCCACTGATCCTCTGCCTCATCTCAGTATAAAGGACACTCCAATTGTATGTATTTTTTGTGAAAATTTGTTTTTGGTTTTGTGTGTTTTATATATACTTATGTTTATTTTGAATGATGTGGACTGGAGATTTGGTTTAATAATATTTATGAGTTCTAATTCTAGCTGGATTGAGTATTGAACTGAGCTGTTTTTATCATTTTAGAATTAAGCATATCATTTGTTGCATTTTTTATTTACAGGAAACCTCATCGGCGCAGTATATACTGCAACAGTATACTGCTGCTTCTGGAGGACTAAAAGCTCAGACAATGATTAAGAATGCTTATGCCATGGGAAAGTTGAGGATGGTAGCTTCTGAGTTTGAAACTGCTACAAAGGTGGTCAAGAACAGGAATGCTTCTAGAGCTGCTGAGTCTGGTGGTTTTGTCCTCTGGCAGATGAATCCCGACATGTGGTATGTCGAGCTTGCAGTTGGGGGAAGCAAGGTTCACGCCGGCTGCAACGGCAAGGTCGTCTGGAGGCACACACCCTGGCTCGGTGCTCACACCGCAAAGGGTCCTGTTAGGCCCTTGCGCCGTGCCCTTCAGGTAAACATACATTTCATCTCACTTTCTTTGTTCTTGTTTTTGCTTACAAATCTTTTATGTAAATGTTGGTATTTGTTGTTGTAGGGACTGGATCCAAAAACTACTGCTAGTATGTTTGCTGATGCAATTTGCATTGGGGAGAAGAGCATTAATGGAGAAGATTGCTTCATTTTGAAGCTTGCAGCCGACCCTCTTACGCTGAAAGCAAGAACAGAAGGACCTGCTGAAATTATAAGACATGTACTCTTTGGCTACTTCAGCCAAAAGACAGGGCTTCTTGTCCACATGGAGGATTCACACCTTACTCGAATTCAATCCAACGGTGGAGATGCTGTTTACTGGGAGACTACCATCAATTCTTTCCTGGATGATTATCGCCCAGTTGAAGGAATCATGATTGCTCATTCTGGCCGTTCTGTCGTGACCCTTTTCCGATTTGGGGAGATGGCAATGAGCCATACCAAGACCAGGATGGAAGAAGCATGGACAATTGAAGAGGTCGCATTCAATGTTCCGGGGTTGTCTGTAGACTGTTTTATCCCCCCAGCTGATTTGAGATCGGGTTCCATGAGCGAAACATGTGAACTTCCACAGGAGGAAAGGGAGAAGTCAGCAGTTTCATTTGCCCCAAACCGAGCGAAAATTGCAGCTCTGGAGAACACCCAGGACTACCAACGTTGATAAAGTTATGTCGAAGGTTTACAATCTGACCAACTAGGATCAACTTTTGGCAAATGTTCATATGGGTAGGCAGTTTCTGATTTACTAATACAGCAGAAGTAATGAATTTAGGAATTTTATATTAGTTGTTATTTCATCCTTGTAGTCTGTGTTATGGGGGCATAATCATTCATAGGTTCCGGTCGAGCCTAAATGAATTGTTATAGTCTCTTGCAGAATCCAACCAAGGGGTTGGAGCTCGTTTTTTTTCTTTCTGGTAATAGGTTGAGCATATGGAGGTCAAGTTTTTAGTTTTACCTCCCTGGAATGGAGAAAGGTGGTGAGCTTTAGTATTAGTATGGCAAAACCATTTACTTTCTTTCTTATTTTTACTTTAACTAACTTTTTTTTTCCTGCCTAAATGTACAAGGCTTTGGCAGTTAGAAGGAAATGCTGCAAAACAGTTGGATTTTAGTGTTCATTTCTTCAATTTTGTTCTGTTCTTGTGTGCCATTTCTTTTATTTTAGTTGTTATTTTCTTCTTCATGTTTTGGAGTTCTTCCTCCTTGGAAGGGGCGGGAACTTCTCTAGAGCTTAGAGAAAAGAGCAAGTTAGCAACTGAAAACACTGTAATCTGGATAACTTCCAATAAGATGTGAATGCTTTTGTATCTTTTTATGTTAAAAATACGGAGAACCCATCCTTATTTCACCCCTTGCTAGTGTTTGTAAGCGGACTTGAGCTTGGATCGTCGATATGATATCTCTTTGTGTGCCAGTTTGTGCATCGGATCTTAATACAATGTGTAAAAGTGGATTAGACGATTTATTATGGTTCGTAAGTTGTATCTATGTGTGAAAACATTTGCTAAGTTTGTATAAGATATTTACTAGCAAAATGCATGATGCCATGTTGTGCTATAGTGCAGCATCTAGGGCCAGTTGGAAAACTTCTTTAATAATGTGGTGCCTGGCTGGCTTTCTGCTTTTTCCCACTGCTCAGTGCAACTTTTGGAATAATCTTTTTGGAAATCTCTTTGCTTGACCGTTGGACTTTAGA
Organism: Misopates orontium; assembly: GCA_946800315.1. NCBI lineage: Eukaryota > Viridiplantae > Streptophyta > Magnoliopsida > Lamiales > Plantaginaceae > Misopates > Misopates orontium. The sequence goes on along the minus strand of OX326948.1, from coordinate 142,074 downwards.
CCAAAACCCCCCTCCCTCCAATTCATCATTTTTGCTTAAATAAATATTACAAAGTTGGGGCGCTTATCTGGGTTGAGTTTGCCTCGTTTAGAGCAATGTTTTGGGAATTATCATTTCACCAACAGGCACGAGTTGCTAGTAAAAGTCCCATGTGATTTCTTAATCATTATCATCATCCTGCTTCTCTTTACTTGCTTTTATCCTCATTATTCTCAGATGGGTATCTGTTTTTTTTTTTTTCATAGTGATTGCCTATCCATACATGTCGAAGTTGGGTGTCTCACACTTCTATTTTACCTAAAAATGTTGTGCTTAATTGGTTGCATTTGTGGGAATTATGTTTGCCCGGTATATGACGTGTCCAGCGATACTTTCTTTTAATAAAAATGATACACTTAATTTAATATATAAATTCATTGGGATTTAATTATAATGAATCAAAATTATTCTATTATGCATGATCACTAAAGCCCAAACACCTACTTCATCTAATTATTCACAAAAATGACATAAACTTTCGAAAATCAGAGTATTGGATTATCATAATAATAGACACATATGGAAGGAAGTATTGAAAAACCATGACTGTAAGATTTTTCTAAAGCATTCCAGCTCCAAAAGGTGGTGAAGGCGCTGCATTCAAAGGTCGAAATTCCCCATTGATGAGGGAATACATTTTTAGTTTGTTAGGATTTCACACTTATCAATTCTCGACTTTATCAGTTCAAATTTATATATAGGTGAAGTAGTTATTGAATATCGTATCACGTAAAAAAAAAAGGTTATGTTGTCGAATCAAACAATCACTATAACTAAAAGAAATGTCACTTGTTTAATTAGTTTACAAAAATGAGTACAACATATATACACGTAAATGAGTGTATTAGAAACTGTAAAAATCAAATAATCGTCCTCTTTGTCAATTTAACGTTCTAGATGAGCTGGTGTAGGGTTACCTACACCGATTCATGTTTGCCTCTAAATTATTTGTTGCATTAATTGTGCTTCACGAAAAACAGTATAATTATTTCACTTTTCATATAGAAATGTTTCATCAAAACGGGTATTTCTGAGTAAATATTCTTTGTGATAACGTCACATACCACGTTCATTAACGCGGCATCTTCATAATATCTTTTTCTCTTAGTGACATATATACGAAAAAGAAACAAGCATGTGAATGCCTTGTAAAAGAGGTAGCTTTGACAAAATGGAAAGGCTGTTAGTCTGTTCTCTCTTTAATGGCATGGCCTCTTCGATCACATCGGACAACGAAGTGGAATCTAACGCAACACATTTAGTGTTTGTGTGTTTGGTCTTAAGTTCAATCAATCTTTAATGTATCTCTCGACTCTTGACGATCCATCTATATATCATATATGCACGTACCCGACAGTAATTATTCCAAATCAAAGAATTATCTGTTTCCACTTTAAAGTCATTGAAAACTTGACGTAGAATTTTTTCGTGGAAATTGATGGAATTGTTTTCGATTTTGACTTCATGGAATTGGAGAATCCTTTTCCTTTTTATTTTATTTTATTTTATATATAGATTTTGTGAGAATAACGTTTTTGAAACATATCGAAATATCTCAGAAAAATGTTTCTAATTAATATTAACAGACAAAACATATATTATAATCGAAATCTTGGTCAATGATCAGAAAATCTCCATTAGAACGACTCGAAGAATATTTAGCTAAGTGCAACATTTTCATGGTAAATATCATCGAAAAACTGATTCGGTGTTACCGTTTCAATGTGCATATTAAATAAAAAATACCAACTTTTGTAGGAGTTTGAGAACTGAGAACTGTCGGCAGAGGGAAGCATACGAGAGATGCGCAATAGTAATATTAATGATATATGAAGTTATTAAGGTAGCAAGAGCAGATGTATTTTAGTGCATGCAGTGTAGTCCATGCTCCCTACCTATTGTATATCAATCAATAATATTATTGCTTGTTGACTGAATTTTGTACCAATATCGAATTCATTGATTTATTTAGTCATTGTCACACGTGCATTTTCCCATCGGGGCTACAACGGGAATTCCAATTTAATGTATCTTTCCTAATTTATAATTTTTCGTAATCATGTGGAATTTTTGATAATCCACATGAGAGAAACTCGACTCTTAAAAGAATAGTACCATATATCATAGAACTAGTAGCCGATTTACCCAAATTGTCTAAATCGGTTCTACGAATCAATAATTATACTCATTTTTGGCTATCCATAATTTATATAATAATTATGCTGATTTTGGGCTGTTCAATTTAATTTATATCAGGGTCATATTCATTAGTTTGGGAGTAGCTAGCCTTTTTCACTAGATGCCTAGATGATTAATGATGGTCTTTTTTTTTTTTTGGTAATTGGATTAATGTGTATTCTATAGTTAAAGAATAATAATTTTGCAAAAATTATGTAAATTTAACCTTTAGAAAACCTTGTTTGTACGATGATGTGGAGATTAAATATTGCACGAGACGAAACTATCATTTGGGCAGATAAGGCTACAAGCTGGGTTCCAAATTTACCCATGGCCGAAGAAATTGTTTGCTAAACTCCAACTTCTTGGGAGGCCCAACATAAGTATTAGATGGGCCTAGATTAATTCCTTAATCTTATATATTTCTCTTTCGTTATTTTAGCATGTAAAAATCCAGACATAGAAGTAGAATAAAAATACTGCTTAACGAATATGGTCTTGTATCCATTGAACTGGGCTTGAATGGAGACCATTTATCAACTAACTTGTAACATTTCTGTAACATTAAGCATTGTAAAGTAACAGTATTTTGGTAGCTTACTAAATTTAGAAGTATAATGCTAAATTGATGTGAGTTTAGTAAAGAAAAAACTATATGATGCGCGATTAGTACTCTTGGAATAAAATTAATTGATGTGGGATAATTATAATTAAATATAAGAGAAGAGAAGAAATGTTAATTCCTCACACGTCAGAAAAGTCTGGATCCCGTTCAACGAAACGTGTCAATCATATCATATTTAGCACAAGACAAAACTGAATTATGAGCAGTGATCCATCCATCATATCGCCTCTACAAATTCTCAAAACCTAATTTCACAAATCAAAAAAGATGAGCTGGTGGTGGGCTGGAGCTATCGGCGCTGCAAAGGTACCTTATCATAATCATCAATCAATACCTATTCCCTTTATTATTTGATCTGTAATCGATTCATTCATTGCATAATCATCATATGTACGTATGTGTGTATCTGCTCATAATTTGATCGCATCATACCTATCTGCTCTTGATTTGATTTTAACAGAAAAAATTCGAAGAGGATGAGGCACCCCCTAAGCATCAGAGCGTAGCTCTCATTATCGGAGTCACCGGAATCGTCGGTAACAGTTTGGCCGAGATATTACCGCTTTCTGATACCCCAGGCGGTCCTTGGAAGGTATACGGTGTGGCTCGCCGTCCTCGTCCTGCCTGGAATGAAGACCATCCCATCAACTACATCAGCTGCGATGTGTCAGATCCCGACGATGTTAAGGCCAAGCTTTCCACCCTCACCGATGTCACACACGTGTTCTACGTCACCTGGGCTAACCGATCTACCGAGCCGGAAAATTGTCAAGTCAACGGCAAGATGTTGAAGAATGTGCTTGATGTTGTTATCCCCAATTGCCCTGGTTTGAAGCATATTTCTCTGCAGACTGGCAGGAAGCATTACATTGGACCGTTTCAATTAATAGGGAAGATAGCACCGCACGATCCTCCCTATTCTGAGGATTTGCCTAGGTTGGACACTGTGAATTTCTACTATACTTTGGAGGATATTTTGTTTCAGGAGGTGGAGAAGAAGGAGGATTTGACTTGGTCGGTGCATCGGCCTGGGAACATATTCGGTTTTTCACCATTTAGCATGATGAATTTGGTGGGAACTCTTTGTGCTTACGCAGCTATTTGTAAGCATGAGGGTGCGGTCTTGAGGTTTCCAGGTTCTAAGGCTGCGTGGGATGGGTACTCGGATTGCTCTGATGCGGATTTGATTGCGGAACATCATATCTGGGCGGCAGTGGATCCGTATGCGAAGAATGAGGCTTTCAATGTGAGCAATGGGGATGTGTTTAAGTGGAAGCATTTCTGGAAGGTGTTGGCAGAGCAGTTCGGGGTGGAGTACGGTGAGTTTGAGGAAGGGCAGAAGGTGACATTGGAGGAGCTGATGAAGGATAAAAGCGCCGTTTGGGATGATATTGTGAGGGAGAATGGTTTAACTCCTACTCGGTTGGAGGATGTTGGGAACTGGTGGTTTGCTGATTTTATATTTGGCTATCCATGTCCATTGGATACCATGAATAAAAGTAAGGAACACGGGTTTCTTGGGTTTAGGAACTCGAAGAATTCGTTCATTTCGTGGATTGATAAAGTGAAGGCTTACAAGATAGTTCCTTGATTTGATCCCTATTCGGTTCGACCTTGGTGACGAGTATGTTCCTTTAATTCTGCAACTTTCTTGTGGTTTGTGTCGTTTGGTTGTGTTTCTGTTTCTCTTTAGTGGAGATGTTTGTAAAAGAAAGGGAATAATGTTGAAATGAACTCTCTGAACTGATCTGTAAATTGTTCTGTAATGAAGTTTGCTGAGAAAAGGACTGGAATTAAAGCACCAGTGATGAAGGCAAGCTTTTACATTGTGGGGTGCATATATTGTTTGGTTTAGTGAAGTTTCTGTTTGTAATTTCAATAGAGTTCGTATGATTATTACCTGTCGCTCTGTCTGGATAATCACCTTTGACTCGGCAATGCCATTGTTACAAGTGTACATAGTAATTACTAACATTTCAAGAATTTTGGTAACATTTAATTCTTGGCTAGATTATGACAATGGTTAGTTTTTACTTTTTTTAATATCAAAGAAATTGATAAACTGAATGGAAGAGAGAATTAAGTTGAACGCAATACATGGTTTAAATTACTATCTTCTGTGTGTTGCAATTGCTCAAAGTGTGGGCCTGTTGGAGAAAGCCTAGTGAAGATCCATTTCAGGAAGATATTAACATTATTTTGACACTTCGTGGACCAATTTGTAATCCCTCTGATGTGCCCTGAAATACATGATCCAGGATGCTCGTATTTGATGATTGATAGAAGCCCAATCCCTCCGTCAGACTGCTTGTGTCTATTCTATGTTGCACGTGTAACGGGGAGATAGATACGGTGGGGATACGGATTTGTTGAAGAAACGCGATGTGGTATAGGGGGGCATCTTGGCTACCAATAAGGTTAGAACCACACTAGACACATGTGTGGGGTCCACACACATTGAGAGGAAATGTGATTCTAATATTAGTGGTAGCCAAGATGCACCCACGGATATGGATTTGTTGGAAAAACGTGGATCGATACGGAGGGGTTACAACTATATAAATTTATATTAAATTTATTTCACAGACTAACATAAATGAAAACAACAAAAAATTAGTCTTAAAAATGAAATTGTAGTTAATATGATTGCCTAGCTCCAAAAATATACTAACATAAAGGCTGATTTATATATGTTTAGGATGCCTTTGTTTTTGTTTTTTTTTTCTTGAATTGCCAACAATCACCCTTCACTTGCACAAACACACATTCAATCTACCGGAAAACCTATTTCACAGTCAACGGTTAAAAAATGAGCTGGCGGTGGGCTGGAGCTATTGGCGCTGCAAAGGTAAGTTATCCAAAGATCATATTATACATTTATATGTGTTCATAGCGCAAAGGTAAGTTATCCAAAGATCATAATATACATTTATATGTGTTCATAATGAGATTGGTAATCGATTCAATTCATTACAGAGGTAAGTTACTATAAGATCGTAATAATCATACCTATGTGTGTATCTGATCGTAATATGATCGGTAATGTGATCTAACAGAAAAAATCCGAAGTGGATGAGGCACCTCCTTTGCATCAGAGCGTCGCTCTGATAGTCGGGGTGACCGGAATCGTCGGTAACAGTTTGGCTGAGATCCTACCGCTATCCGACACTCCTGGTGGTCCTTGGAAGGTATATGGTGTGGCTCGCCGTCCTCGTCCTACATAGAATGAGGACCATCCACTCAGCTACGTCAGCTGCGATGTGTCAGATCCAGACGATGCTAAGGCCAAACTTTCAACCCTCACCGATATCACACACGTGTTTTACGTCACGTGGGCTAACCGATCTACTGAGGCGGAAAATTGTGAAGTCAACGGCAAAATGTTGAAGAATGTGCTCGCCGTTGTTATCCCCAATTGCCCTGGTTTGAAGCACATTTCTCTGCAGACTGGGAGGAAGCATTACATGGGACCGTTTGAATTAATGGGGAAGATAGAAGTACACGATCCTCCGTATTCCGAGGATTTGCCGAGGTTGAACTGTGTGAATTTCTACTATACTTTGGAGGATATTTTGTTTGAGGAGGTGGAGAAGAATGAGGATTTGACTTGGTCAGTGCATCGGCCTGGGATTATATTTGGTTTTTCGCCGTTCAGCGTGATGAATATGATTGGAACTCTTTGTGCTTACGCGGCTATCTGTAAGCATGAGGGTGCTGTGTTGAGGTTTCCAGGTTCTAAGGCTGCGTGGGATGCGTACGCGGATTGCTCTGATGCGGATTTGATTGCCGAGCATCAAATTTGGGCGGCAGTGGATCCGTATGCAAAGAATGAGGCTTTCAATGTGAGCAATGGGGATGTGTTTAAGTGGAAGCATTTCTGGAAAGTGTTGGCGGAGCAGTTTGGGGTGGAGTATGGCGATTTTGAAGAAGGGCAGAAGGTGTCATTGCAGGAGCTGATGAAGGATAAAGGCGCTGTTTGGGATGATATTGTGAGGGAGAATGGTTTAACTCCTACTCGGTTGGAGGATATTGGGAATTGGTGGTTTGCTGATTTTATGTTTAGCAAGCCATGTCCATTGGATACCATGAATAAGAGTAAAGAAGACGGGTTTCTCGGGTTTAGGAACTCGAAGAATTCGCTCATTTCTTGGATTGATAAAGTGAAGGCTTACAAGATTGTTCCTTGATCTGATCTCTGTTCCGTTCGACTTAGTTGACGTGTATGTTTCTTTAATTCCACAGTTTTCTCGTGGTTTATGGCATTTGATACTGTGTTTCTGTTTATCTTTAAAGAAAGGAATAATGTTGAAATGAAACTTTCACTCTCTGAACTGATCTGTGTATTGTTTTGTAATGAAATTTGCTGAGAAAAATACTGGAAGTAAAGCGCCAGTGATGAAGGCAAGCTTTTACACTGTGGGGTGCATATATTGCATGGTTTTTGTGAAGTTTCTGTTTATCAATTTCATTAGATTTAATATTAGTGCTGTAGTGTCAATTCATAGTCTTCTGGTGGTTGTCTGAATCATATTAACAGTATTTTGCAATCTCATGGCCCAGTTTGTGATCCTTCTGATGACCCTTGAAAATTGGAAGTAGTTCTAAGAAGGGACCACTGGTCCCCCCCTTGTTGTTCAGAACTGAACTCTGTACTGTTCAGTAAGTAAGCAGATCAATATATAGTAGTAACTTACAACAGTAGACACAAAGTACAGTTCAACAACCTAAGCGTGACTTGACTTTTCATTAGTCGAAAATAGTAAAACAAATACAAAAAATTGAAGTAAATGGAATTTGATTTTGAGCCAATCGTCTTAGCTCAGTGCGTTATACCTTGAATTTGGGTAACCAAAATTGAATTGACTGTCCGTCCACTTGTGTCCCTACAGCTGACTCCCTTAGCACTCTTCACTTTTTCTTAAAAGGAGTAAATTGCAAAAACCACCTCAAGCAAATGAACCTCCTATGTAACTTTTGTTAACAAGGACACCTGACCTGTTTAATTCAAAAGTTAATTGCAATAACAGTTTATACTGCAAAAAAGTACAATAATACAATGTTTTGCTATGAGATTTGATACGTGTGAATCAACTGTAGTAGGAGATGAGTATTTGCTAATTTTTTGATTACACAGAGGAGTATTTAGTAATAAATGTTACATGGGGTTATTTGATAATTGGATAATACTGGAGTAGTTTTTGAAATTGACTCTACCTTAAAAGGTCTAAGATTTCAATTCCACCTTTTCTCTCTCTATATCTCAAATGGCTTTTCCTTCTCTCCTCCTCTCCTTTGTCCTGCTGCCTTTTCTCCTCTCTATTCCTTGTGCACTCACAACAAACTCTGAAGGTAATCAACCAAGCTTCAATTTTGAGCTTTTCTTATACAAGTTGCTAACTTACTTTTCGGTTGTGTAAAAATTTAGCTAATTTTCAAACTGTATGAGTTTCCTTATTCATTTTTATCAAGGGTCTTCTCTGATTTGAGAAAAAGTTTGAGTCTTTTGCTTTTTTACTTGTTAAGAAAGAGAGTCTTTGTTTTGCAGGAAATGCGTTGCATGGTTTGAGGAGCAGGCTTTCTGATCCAACAAATGTTCTGCAGAGTTGGGATCCTACACTTGTTAATCCTTGTACATGGTTCCATGTCACTTGTGACTCCACTTACCATGTTGTTCGCTTGTAAGACTTCAAAAAAGTTTGTCCTTTTAGTATCGATTGTTTGTTGAATTAATGCTTTTGTGATAATTATATATATATACTGTTCATGTCAATTTCAAATTAGGGACTTGGGCAATTCTAACATCTCTGGGACCTTGGGACCAGAGCTAGGTGAACTCAAGCACCTGCAGTATTTGTGAGTCTACAAGCCCTGTACTTTTTCCATTTTGTATACATAGATTCTTTTTATGTAATTAGTAGTAGAGTTGTGTAGGATTTGTTATTGTACCATAGGAAAAATGCACAAGAAGAATGGCAGAAGAGGAATTAGTTATGCATTAAATGATTTATAAGAAAGCTTTGTGATTTTGGTGTTGTAGTTAATCATCGACTACGAGAAATACAAATTGTAACCGTTTCTTGAACCTTTCCGGCATTTACTCATAGATCAGCAGCCTACTTTTGCTTTTTTGTATCTTAAAAGGAAAAAATGTGCATGGATTGCAGGGAACTTTACAGGAACGGCATAGGAGGGAAAATACCAAAGGAGTTGGGGAATTTGGAAAAGCTTGTCAGCATGGATCTTTATGGTAACAAATTCGACGGAGAGATACCCAACTCGTTTGCTAACTTGAAGTCTCTTAGATTTCTGTGAGTATGATAATGTATAAGGCCAATTGAAAAAGTTCATCAGCTCATTGAATTGTTTGCTCAACCGAGTTTTTAACGGTGCAGTCGGTTAAATGATAACAAGCTAACTGGCTCGATCCCAAGGGAACTCACCAAATTATCTAACCTCAAAATTTTGTAAGAGAGTTTTTGAAGCTTCGCGTACTCTGGTGATGAACGTGATGGAAAATTGTTCCTGTTTTTTTATTTTTTATTTTCTCATGACTTGTGTATGGTTCTTGCAGCGATATCTCCAATAATGATTTATGTGGAACAATACCAGTTGATGGACCCTTTGGAAGTTTTCCTATGCAAAGGTATTTTATAGGCTAGTTGTTTCATTTTTTAAATGCTTCAACTAGATGACTATGTCCCATAGGCAACTCTTCGCAAGAGAACTAATTTCTTTGTTCTCTTCATATTTTGGTGGCTTTTTGTTTCTACGAAAAACTGTTTGTCGTTTGTACTTTGAAAAATGTAGGGTGCAGAACGTATTTACAAATGCATAGAAGTTTAAACTACTACTATGTGAAGAAATAAGCGGAACGCATTGCATATACATATTCTAAAGATGAAGCTATGTAAGAAAATAAACATAGAGAAATCTCCATAACTGAACAAAATCCTCCAAGCTGTCTGATATATGATCTGCATGCACTAACTGTTGTCTCTGTTGCCAAATTTTCTGCAGTTTTGAGAACAACAGACTTAATGGACCTGAGCTGAAAGGCTTGGTGTCCTATGACTTTGGATGCTGAGGAGCTCAATATTTCCTCGGACATGAAAGATTATAGGATCTGAGGGACGTATTTATCCTTGATTATGATGTTTCCTAGCAGCTGAGAACTGAATTGCAAGCTCAAACTAGAGATGGTCCATCTCGAGTGATAGCAATTATTAGTATATATCAGTGCATTAGAGAGAATTGATTGTAATGATTTGGTCTTTAACATGTATGGATCTAGCTACTAGTAAATTGTCTTTACTCTTAATACTGTCCTAACATTATTCCAAAACCATTGTTGATGTAATATTTCTCGCAGCCATATATTTATTACATCTAAGTTTTAAGTAAATGTTTATTCAATAAAAGTTTCATTTTCAGATTTATAACTGCAACATTAAAATAATTCAATGCCATTAATCGTATTGCAAACTCCTTATCTTTAGTTAAAAATCATGTTAAAGGATCGAAAGTGAGTATAATATGTGCGTTTAATCATAAACTTAAATTTTGAGTTAGAAAGAATTATTCCATATGTTTTGACTTATTCCTAAAACCTCTCCTCTCTCTCTATTTTTGTTAAACCCCAACGCCAAAGTCAAAAAACAGGGGATCTGATCAGATCATGGCCGCCGCTCTGACAAAAACCCGCCACTTGTTATGGAAAATGGGTACTACCCGTAAAACCATACCCGACCCGATTTCAACCAAGACCGCACATAAACTTCTCCATCAAAACAAAGGGTATTCTGTTCTTGGAAAAGCCAAAGAGGTGGAGTTTGATGCTCCAAGCATACATAGTATCGGGTTTGTGAGCTGGTACTTGGGCATGATCAAGACCCGACCCATTTCCACTAAAAGCATCACCTCTGCTTTCATTTATGCAGCTGCTGATTTGTCCTCTCAGGTATCGAATCGTCGTCTCATCTAAAAGCTCAAGCTTTACGAGTGTGCCCCCTCACATGTACTCTGTAGTATTTGTTGTTACGCAACGATTAAAGATATCGTATTGAATTGTTTGTTCTCATTGAAAAATTAAAGCTTTTAGAGATCATGAGCATTTCTACATATATCCAACACTCGTAGCAAAAAGATTAACACAATAGCTATCGGAGAATTGGGAACACGAGATGCTATTTTTCTTCTCAGCTAAAGATTAGCTTTTTTGATTTGCTGTTTCTGATACAAATGAAATTAGAGGTTAAGACTATAAGTGGAGCTCATATTATAGATCTTTTGATACAGACTATGATGGGGGAAAGTTCGGATTCAGAGAGTTACGATTTAATCAGGACTCTGAGAATGGCTGGATGTGGATTGGTGGTTATGGGGCCGTCATTGCATTATTGGTTCAATTTTGTGTCGAGAGTTTTCCCGAAACGTGATATTGTTTCAACGTTAAAGAAAATGGCGCTGGGGCAGACAATATATGCGTCTGTTATTAATGTTGTATTCCTCTCTGGCAATGCTGCTATGCAAGGTACTTCAGCAAGTATCTCAAAGTATTTTCCACTAGTTATATTGTTTGGTATTATAAACTATAGGGTGCGTGAAACATGTAAAAAAGAATATGCAACTTTGAACAGATTAATCTGTGTAATAGAACATCTTTAAGTTGGTAACATCCTGCCCAAAGCTATATGTAAGACCATACATGTATTACTTAAGCTCATGTTATGTAAATTTAAAAGAACAGTTAGCAGAAATGATGTGATAAAGTTTAGAAGTATACCAATATTTAACCTGATAGGATTCTATGTCAAATGGTACTCGCCTTAGATGATACCATACACTGTTTTGTCATTAGAGCCTGATTATTGCTTTTCCACTGAAGTCTGTAATTGATACAATTTTGACTGAGGGAGCTCTCTATTTGTGAAGGGAAGCATTGTGATTGTTCAGTGTGAATCAATGGTTACAGATTCTACCATGTTACACCTGTAACTTTCATGTTACGCTAACTATAAATTGTAGATGCAACATAGAAAACATTTTTCTGTTCAAGGAAGATAAAATGTTTGTTTTGTGTAATCTCTTATTAAGAGCTGAAAACGATTCCAGATCCAATGTTTTCTCTTTATTATACTCAGGTGAAAGTAGTTCTGAGATTATTGCAAGATTGAAACGCGATTTTTTTCCTTCAATGATTAATGGGATCATCTACTGGCCAGTTTGCGACTTTTTGACGTTCAAATTTTTCCCTGTTCATCTACAGGTAAGGTCGTAGATGTTGCTTCTTTTCTAGTTTCTCCATCCCTACACCCTTGTACCATCTATTTAGTTAAAATAGCTTCTATGGTAAAAGATTTTTTCTCAGATTTACCAAATGTGGATCAATTAATTTTCTTAATTTGGCAGCCGCTGGTGAGTAACTCTTTTTCATACTTATGGACGGTTTACATGACGTACATGGCAAGCTTAACAAAAGTTGCCACGAGTTGAGGTTCTTTTTGGCCGATGGATACAAATAGCTGACGTGGTCCCTTGCAAGTTCCCACGCAGCTTAACAAAAGTTGCCACGAGTTGAGGTTCTTTTTGGCCGATGGATACAAATAGCTGACATGGTCCCTTACAAGTTCCAGCGCAACACTTTTATGTGATAGCAAAGTTAAATTTTAACGCAACCTAACTAGATAAACTTGTGAGTCAATACTTATGACTAGAGGAGCAATTTTTGCAGAAAATATTGATGGAGTTTATAAAGTTACCGGTTCTTGGTCGTAACAGCAGAAGTTCTTAGTAGTTTTCTTGTTTTTTTTATTTATTTATTGTATAACAAGATTTTAAGATATCAACTTCTAGTTGTAATAGGCAAAGACTAGTAAAGGGAGATTTAGTAGGAGTTATGCTGAAGGGCATGAAGAGATGGGAAGCAGGTGTAATAAATCTGTCTGGCTAATCTATTTCTTGGACTATAAACATAATAAAGAGAAAATCTCCTTTATTGTTATAAATTTTCACTGTACATGGTGAACCACTTGAAAAGATGAGTACAAACTCTGGAGAGACTGAATTATAAAACTGTAAAATCGACTCTACAAATCTTCCCCCTCCAACTAATATTGTCAACATACCTTGATTTCCTGCATTATTCACGAATCCTGAGATCTAATTTCACTGCAGACACGATCAAGCAGGCAGCGGATGTACAGGTATATATTGAGAAAAAAAACGTCATCTAAAAATTTGCTCCAGTTTACTACTCTAAGGCATAATTGCAGATCTTCTGAAGTTGAACTGACTGATCTCTCCCAAGTACACGAGCATTTGTCTCCAATGCAACTCGAAAATCCAGTTTACTTGCATGCATTAGTGGCTCTGTTCTTCGTGCAAATCTTGCAGGTACCATCCCATTCAATCCAGACATCATTTGATTACTCAACCGTTTCCCAAGAATGCGAGGCTCTGCACACTGTGATCTAGCATTACCCATACAAGGCTCAATTATTCTCTTCAAAAACACATCCAAACTATTATTTAACAAGTTAGCACAATCCACAGAAATTCCGACTCCATCCAATTCCAACTTCTTCTGCAATCGACTCACTAAAGATCTTGTATCTGGCAACTCGCCACTATGTTGACAAGTCTCAGATGAACTCCCATTTGTAAAACCATGATGTAGAGTTATACGAATAGAATCCACATTAGAAATAACACCTAAAGGAGCAGTAATGGGACTCTGGGCCCGAACGATGGGATTTCCATAAAACTGTTCAACCTCTTCACCATCTTCCTCAAACGGAGATTTGCTAGAGAGAGAATTAAACTCTGTTGCACTCTGTTGTTCTTGTGTTTTTGTCACCGTTTCTTCACATGTGATACTAGGACTCTTGCCCAAGGGTCCAAGAGGGCTTGGACGATCCCGAAACTTGATACCTCTATTGAGAGGGGACCTACATTTGCGAGGGAATGCATCATCGTTAAGGGAATGGAGAGAGTTCTTCTGGTGTCCATTTGCGAGCTCAACGGCGAGTTTATCAAGTTTTGGAGATTTGTGAGGTGGGATCTTAGCCGTACAAGCATTTTGCATTATAGATCGAATAAGCCGATTATGAAGAGGGAGATTTTCTTGACCAATAATCCGTATGCAGCTCTTGGCAAAGTCGGCCTTGCCAAGCTTTAAACCAAAAAATCTTTTTAACTGATCGAAATACATCTCTCCTCTTTGATGGCCAATCTTCTGATAAATAAGATCTTTCAGTTCTAATGTGTCAACGCGAGTAAAAGGATGATTGGTGGCCATTTCGCTGAATCTGATAAACAACAGTTGAAGAAAATGATACAGTAAATAAGATGTTAAACATTACCAACCACAGTAGTGCATAAATAAGTTAATATACATTGCAGAAAGAAAATTTGAGTTAAAAGGAAGACAATGGGCACATGAATTAGCTCAATTAACAACACTTGTACAACAATTCAATTCTAACTATCAAAACAATAACAAGACAACATTAGAAATTCAGACCTCGGACAGAAAACGAAAAACCTTGACTTGCATAATAATACAAGACTGCGCTGAAGCAGCAGCTTAAAAATCTAAAGCTAAAAAAGAATGAAGCAATTACTGTGCTAATGCAATTAAACCCTTCTTCACATCAGAAATGGAGAAGAAAAATTGACGAACGCCCAATTGAGACTCGATTGCAGTTGAATTGGAGATTAGAGTAAGAAAGAGAATTGGCCTGACCTGATTATTCGGAAGACAAGAGTGTGAATTTGAGAGTGTAGAGTTGTTTAACTTTTGGATTATTATTATTATTATTATTATTCTTCTGAGAGTCAAAAGTTTAATTCTAATTGGAACCCAAACAAACCAACAACTCAGCCCGTTATTACATTCTTGGACGTTGGTTTGGTTTGGTCAATGCTCATGTCAACTCTTGAGTTACTCTTTTTTTTTTTTTTTTTTTTTTTTTTTTTTTTTTAAGCAATGGAAATTCTTAGGTTTAAAATGACCCCTAATGTTTTATTGAAATTTAATTAAATCAATTTTAAACGCATTGACGCTCCAACGTATTTGATTTTACCCATGAGACTGAATTTTTTGATTTTGGCTTCCCTAGAGTTTTTTTAAATTTTAGTTGGAAATAGAAGATTTAATACAAAATTGAATAAATTGAATGTTAGATTATTTTCTTTTAGATATGGAAGCTGGTGTCCTTGTCGTGATGATGTAGAATTAAGATAAAAAACACAACAAAGAGAATACTCGAAAAGAATATTAAGTTCAATAGACGACTGAAATGATGCGAGTGTCATTAAGGCTTATATGGGAATTGAGATCCTACCAAGCACCAACATCATGACATGTTCAATTTTCTCTTAGTCTAGCCATATTCGGCAACTGCCATTTTTAGCACTACATGTGGATTGGTCGATTTCTCATAGCTGACGCAGTTGCCCGTGCAACTATTTCTATGGATAGAGATTATGATCCAACTACGCGATACAACAATATATTGAATCGTTTCCTAGTGCAATCATATTCCATATTTTTGGACTTCCATGGTTTTGGTTAGTATACCCATAATGATACCCTATCATGTGGAAATATATGGTTGAACTTTGGAGAGAAAACAACAGAAGTTGTATGAATATATAGCTAACAGAGAAAAACGATTACAATCTACAATAACCTACTTACAGTGTAAGTATAACAAAATAAATCTACAATCAGTAACTATTTAAACAATACATGATTTTAGAAGGCATTAGTTGATAAATGAAGCTTCATGGATCTAAAATTACTAATCAAAGAAAAATATGTTTTCACATTTCTGACTTGCCAAAATATTCTGATGGCTAACTATCACCACTTGAAACAAATTTAATTACATATTATCTATAAAACTCCGGTGACTCAAAATTTGAATCTACAACCCCTCTGGACATTTTAGTTAAGGATGCAAGCACTAAGGATAATCAACAGAATAAACACATTATGCAGCTCTGTTGCTGACATACAACATCTCTGAGAAAGAATGAAAAGCATGCATTGCTTGTTATTAATTTTCCAATATTCAAAAGTTCCAGCTGGTAACTGGAACTGTATATCTGCTCGAGGTATCGAATTATATCAACTGCCCTTTACTCCATTTTTGTGACCGCCATCAAGTCATCAGATATGTAGTCAGCCCTCGAAGATGCTAAATCTGCTAAAAGGCCACGAGATGCTTCATTTTCCAGCACTAGGGGGTCATTCAATACAATAGGGAGGCCTTCGAGATCATTGATAACAGAAGATCCCAACGTAATTTCTGCATTGAACTTTATCCACCTTCGCTCCTTTGCAAGCATCAAAGCAGGATATAGGGTGAATCCTAATATTATTACAGCACCGCTCACTAAAAAAGTCTTTAGGGACGCCAGACACATTACTAGAACAAGCAAGAATACAGGAGGAAAGCATAGCATTGTTGCGCCAAATGTTTTTAAGGGAACTCTGTAAGGTCTGTGAAGATCTGGCTTCTTTATTCTGAGTTTGATGAATGCTGCAAATTCAAAAAGCATTCCTATGGCATAGAGGAAGTTGAGGAACTCCAAGATTTCTTGAAAACTCATCCATGACAGGAAGATCACACCAGCAGCGGAGCACAGTATGCTAAAAGTGGGAGTCCCATATTTCGATCTGATTGGAAGATGTTGTCATGCGAAGAATACTAAGAATAAATTAACTGACACTGATTTAAGAAAATAAACAAATACAAGTCTTATTTTGGAAGGGTTTTAACCTTGCAGACTAAGAGGTGGCAAGATTAGATAGTTTTATTGCATGTTTGAAATTAGTGCGGGTACAAAAACAAACGACAATGACTGATTTCTGTAACATAAGAACCAGTGAAGTTCAAGAACTATTCTGAATGATACTATTCGCCTCTGGTACAATTGACTTGGCTATAATCAAGAAATACTTTGTTTCTATATTTCACACTTGAGTTAAATCAATGTAGGCAAAAAGGGAACTTTGAGTCGGAATCCATTTTGACTTGATGCAGTTGATTCCACTATATTTGCAGGTCATAAATCGATAAAACCACTCTTTTCTATGATGAATCTAACACTAGTACAGTCATCACTTCCCATTTGTTATGCCCAAGAAGAGCTCAGCTATGTACTGCCTTGGGAGAAGGGGGCGTATTCTGTGAATCAGTACATTTCACCCAAGTAGTTACTAGGCTTCTTTTACTTTTAGCAACAGATTAAAATAAATAGCTTTCTTACACTCCGTTGTTACTCATTAGAGTGTTATATGGTTTATGTTCATGGGATGAGAGCTTCTACCTTATATGCAACCCAGAATAACTCGCTATGCTGTACCTTGCGTAGTAATGAACACAATTCATAGAAACGAAACCTAAGTTTCCCGCTGGATTCAAATAAATGGCTTTTAGCGGATGTATTTGCAAAGAAACAACAAATGCTTAGACTTATGGCTGATGCTAACTGCTTTCTACATGATTATCTGATGTACTAAAATACTAAAAAGAGATGAGAAACCTGCTATCTCAAATTTAATCCACGTCTTGAGTCAGCAATAGGCAATCTCTTAAGCAAAGTCATGGATGGAGTATCAATGTTGCTACTGATGGAAATTGCATTAAGCAAGTCTCTCTAATATGGCACCAATCAAATAGACAAGCAGGTCACATAAATAGATATAGCCAAGAATAGAGAATAACCTTGAAGCAAATATAGAAGGGAGCATCCCTATCTCACTCATTCCCAAAAGTTGGAACGCATCACTGCTCATCTCAGCTTCAAACAACCCCATATTAGACAAGGCAGCAGCGGCCTGGATCCACCACTTTAACCAAGACCCACCGATCAACATTCCAATTTGCGCAAAATAACCATCACTCCACGCACTCGGATCAGTTTCCACAGCTCCAGTTCCGGCGAGAAGAGGAACCAAATACGAAGAGACCACCAAAATCACCGCCCCCAACAGAGCCTTTGGAAAGGTCCTACTGGGATTCTCAATCTCCCCAGCCAAAGTACTGGCATTGTCCCAATAGTTCAAATTCCAAAACAAACTATTGAAATAACCCCTCCAGTTCACCTTCTTATAATCCACGACCAACCATCGACTAGGCCTAATACGAGGAACGGACAAAACGCCCATAACGACAAACGGGAAGAGCGAAAAGCAAGCAAGTAAAACAGCTGAAAATCCAACTATATGCAAGCCTCTATAATTCAAGTAAGTCAACAGAACAGTAATGGCCAACAGAGCTGGAATCCTAGCTGCCATATCATTGAAAATGGGAAACGAATGCTTTAAGTAATCAAGAAACAAGACAGGGTAGAGAGCATTATCCATAACTCCACTAAACCATTTCCAAAACCCTTCTTGGAATCCCCAAAAGGGTCCAAACGCTGAGGATATCCACAGCACATAGCCTCCATTCTCGGGGAAAGCGGTGGCGAGTTCAGCTGTGATTAGAGCTTCTGGGATGCTCCAAAAAAGAGGGAAAATTAAGAAACCAAGCAAAGATAAAAGGGGCCCACCTCCTGATTTGACTGAATCTTCAACTCCAAAAGGACCACCTGAGACCTCGTAGAAGATAAGAGCGATTAAGGGTAAAATAGTCAGCTTTGGGTTCTTGTTCGCCATTTCTTCCTCCTCCATATACAAACAGGAGAGAGGAATTGAGATTAAAATGATTCTGAAGATGGTTTGAGTTTATGAATTGATTTGAATGGAGTTTTGTGAATTAAAGACTCGCTTTTTATTTATTTTTGTACCTGAATTGAGCTAGTAGATGTTTTGATATGTTTTGGTTGAAAGTTTCCAAAGTATTATTATTCATTGTAGAAGAACGGTATGACAGACACGTATTTGAAATATAGCCCACATGGGTCTGTCTGTCTATTCTCTTAATGATTCTTTATTTTTCTTTTTGATAATTAATATTCTTTTATGTTTTTCTTCAAGAAAGAAATGTTATTTCTAATTTTTCTCTTCCAACATAAAAAAACCTAGTCATAAAAAGTAAGTGTGGATTTTTGGAGAGAATTTGGCAACAATGTCGGAGAATCCGTTCCAGCATCTTTTGTTTGCGTTTGGGAAAGTTTCCGAGTGTGTACAGAGCCTTGTATCACACCCACAAACAAGAAAAGAACATAACAACCCACTCGTCATTGTATCTTCTTCACACCCCACACTAGATTCTCATCACATTCTTAAAAAGGTAAGCTAACCCCTTTTTGTGAAATGAAGCACTTTAACTGTTTGATACAATACCTCAATGAACTTCCTTTCTTCTTTTTCTATGGTGTGTCAAATTTACTCTTCAATGTACACTTGCTTTTGGTGGTTTTACACTCATGTTGATTGTATGACACATTTTTTATCACACGTTTTTCTTTGTTGTTTATGTCAATCAATGTATATAGGAAAAAAGGTCTTCCAGCCCAACAACAAAAGAACAACTTGGAAGAGCTACATGGACTTTTCTTCACACTCTAGCAGCTCAGGTCTTGTCTTCTTCACACATTTCCCTCCTTGAGTTTTTCCAAAATGGACTCTTCTTTTATGATTGTTTTCTTCCAGAAATTTTCAATTGCTTTTTGTTCCTTACGCCGGTTGAAACGGATGTCATCAAATGTTTATTGTGTTCTTAATAGTAGAGTTTATGATAGATATGGTTGCTACATAAGTTTGTTGATTGTCAAAGTTTTTCTTATTCTTACAGTATCCAGACAAGCCAACCAGGCAACAGAAGAAAGATGTAAAAGAGCTGGTATGTATGTGTTTGATTTCTTTGTTCAATTGACTAATACAGCTGAATTGTCATTTCTCCTGGATGTGAGGCAACATTAACATGATGCTAGGATGTAGTGTTCTTAGAATCAATATAAAAGATTCGTTTTGAGATACTACCCCATGGAGTTAGTTACAGAGGAATCAGTTCATTCTGTGGCTGCCAGAAACTGTATGACAGCTTTTGCATTTTCCATGCAGATGGCAATATTGACTCGCATGTATCCTTGTAAGGAATGTGCAGATCACTTTAAAGAAGTTGTAAGGTGCATTTGTTTTTCCTTCTTATCCCACCCCAAAGTAACATTGTCTCTTAATGGTGTTCTCTTTATTACTTTTCCCTTTATGGGAGTAACAACTACTTTTGGTCTATATATTGGCACTCAATTCCCTTTTAGTCTTAGTAAAAATCTTGTCAGAACAACTGTAACTGAAACATGATTGATTTCTTGCGCTTATAAAGAGAATGATTTACACTCTTCATGTAGCTGTGGCTGTAGGCATCATAGTAAATGCTGTCTAATAATTGGCCTGAGAGAAAGTTTGTGCGCGTAAGTGTGTTAGCTCCTTGTATTGGATTTCAGGCTTAGGCTTGAATAACAATAGCCTTTGTTGCAGCGGCATGGATATTAGCTGCATCAGTGTCAAATGGAAATGTGGGCTTTGAACTTTTAGAAGATATTCTGGTTTGTTTGGGCATTTGAGTGTTTGGTATCAGCTTTGAGAACAGTCGTTCTTTATTTTCATGAGATAATGTGAAAAGGTCATGTTTCTTGTTTCGGTTTTGGTGATATTTGAAGCTTTATCATTGGACTAATTGTAGGTATAATTTAACTATATTATCCAAATTTATTTAATATTTTCTTGTAAATAAAGCAAGTATTCTGACGGACGATATAATAAAATATTTCCCTAGCTGGTTTTAAAGGCACTTGCTAGTTTGATCTCCTTTCCTACCGCATGTTAAATATGTAACGTTTTCTTGTTGTAATTAACAGAAAGTTTTATGTTTTGGTACCTGGAGAAAAACTTTATTCCCCATCTTACTATTTTGGATGGATGATTTAATAGCTTCTGTATGCACTAATTCAATTTCCAAGCAGTACATTAATATACTCAATTGTTATGCAGAGCAAATCCTGTACAGGTTGGGTCTCACGAGGAATTTTCTCAGTGGTTGTGTCACGCGCATAATGTAGTTAACAGAAGGTACCCATTTCACTACATCAAGTTATACTCTCTTGCACTGACTTAGGGAGAAATTGCTTCAATCGATAATAATGATGACTGCTTTGGTTAAAAATACTTGTAAACTGGAAACTAGCTGAATTTTCTTTATTCTACCCTGATTATGTACGGTGATTTTCAAGTAATGTTGGGCTTCATTAATTCCTTCTAGCTGATTTGCTTCAAGTTGATTCTTGTTCTTGTTTGAACAGCTTGGGCAAGGTTACATTTCCTTGCGAACGCGTTGATGCACGGTGGGGCAAGTTAGAGTGCGAGCAGCGCGCGTGTGATCTGCATGGGACTGTAATGGATTTTGGGAATGGAACTAGATGAATTGTCTGTTGTATCCGTTGTTGGATCCCTTTCTGAACCTAGAGGAGAAATAGCTAGAGAAAAGAAGTTTATCGTTCACCGCTTGCGATCATTTTAAGGGAGTTTCCTAGATCCTGGTAAACATACTATACACAAGCGAACATGATAATGTACAAACAAGTATTCAAATGCACAGTATATTTAACTTCTTGTACTTGGTTCTTTGTTTTGACAAGTCAATATCATTTTACCTTAAAGTATGCGACACGATAGTCCAATAAAGCTTTGTGGATCAGCGCTCTTGTGTGTTAAATCTACACAGGAGCGTTGTTTGAGCAACAAAAACACGTGTTTTGGTAGCTGCAAATTGAAGGCAAAGGTTTTTGGTATGCTTTGTTCAATTTCAGCGGTTAACTAAGTGATGATGAGCTAACATGACATATGGAGTGAAATCGGAATAATTTAGTTAGAATCATATGTTATCTGCACAAAATTCAATCCTAAAATGGTATTATTGCCATATAAAACAATGGATGGCCGAGTTTTATGTTTTTAATAAATGAGGTGAAATTGGTGTAAATTAGCAAAATATTATGAAAATAATAATTATCATATTTTTATTTTACAAATCCTACAACTAATTTATTTGGTAGAATGTATATAAGTAACTGTTTCCCAGTATTTATCATTTACACACCAAAAAAGGCAAGGCAAAATGGGAATTGAGTTTTGGTATCAATTTGGGTATATACAGAATTACAGGTCAAGTAATAGAGGGAGCTAAACAATATTGAATTAGGGGGATATTTGGTAATTAGAGGGGGAAATTTTACTAAGTAGAAATCGTACAAGGATCTCGATTAGGGTTGCCATCAATCATATAGATTCAGCTAAAATTAGCATCTTGTGCAAACATTAATCAGCGGCGTGTGAGAGAGACTCAAACGTGTGGAACTCTCACCCGAAGAAGTATTAGTATGGGCCTGGTTCTCGCACGTGTTTTTGTAGAGACGATTCATGTTTATGTCGGAGTTAGTTAATTAATATAATAATAGAGGATTCAAACTACGTTCCTTGTTTGCACTTCATATGTTTGCTATAGGGATTGCCATGTATTTAGTATTTACAGTGCTTTTTCTTTTTCTGTTTTCGTGTTAAACTGGTACCATCACAAATTGGAAGAGAATTGTTTTTTATTTGGGAAGATCCTTACCGTTAGTTAGTTATGCAAATCATCTTGTCTAAGAGGATGTAATTAATGAGAATGATTGTTTTGGTTTACGACTAAACTTTTGCAAAAGATAATTTATATTTTCATATTTGGTGGTGTCCCCATTGTTCTATTTGTTTAAATATATCTATCTCTTGGCCCTGTGCTCTCCAGTTATGGATTGTCCCTGTTATGTGATGTTAGATAATATGGTTTAGAGTTTAGACAACTCGTTTTGCGTTTGATCATATGTTTCGGGTCAACACTTTCCTTAGGACCATCCCTCAACTTTTTGTTGAAGAGTGAACCATTTACCCGATGAACCAAAACCGGCTTTGGGATGACTCTTTTTCGTACTAATCTGCACCTGCGGCCTGGTTGAAACTCCGACTGCTTTGTGTCATTGGAGGTCCACAATCTGTATTTACCAAGGGACTTGATCACTTTTATCACGATAAATCGTGAAATTGGTATAATGATCCTTTTCTTTTCTAATAAACGTAAATAAATGCGTCTGTTTGATCAAACTAAGGAACTTCCAAGATGGAATTGGTGAGCGTAACTTCCTTTCTTAATATCTTAGGCTCTGAAGGTTTATGATATTTTTGGATATCGAAAGTTTTGCAATATATTTTAGTAGAATTCCACTTTACCTGTCACTACTAAGAAATTGCATTGTGACCTGAAATAATGACCATTTCCTTTTGAACATTCCGACATGAACCTCTGACCCCTAGCTTCAGTTTCAGTAGAGTTCACTGTTAGGTATACATACATCTTGCAGGGGATGGGTCAATATAATGGTATTTCAATGGAAGATTTTGTTAGAAAGTAAATTTCATTTGCGTTTTCTATATGCGATTCCATTCTTGTGGATGACTTGATCCACTTGACTGTTCGGGTAACCATTTGTACAAGGAAACATCAACACGCGGTTCCAGTTTCGTAAACGATGTAACTGCTTGATGGTTTTCATTTTTCACTGCAGTGACTATCTGTCTACTTCCAGCTATCGTTATCGAAACAATTTCTGAAGAAAGATCTATATTTAGTCGGTAAAACAAATTCTGTCTCATCTGATCTATATTATTGTTCAGAAGAAAAAGTAGAGATTTTTGGATATGGAGTGCGAAGTAAAGCAGTTAAATAGGAAGGTAGTTAAGAGAGTTGCATTCATTTTAGTTAGAGTGAGCTAAGTGCTAACTAATTACTTTAATGACAAACAATTGACTTTAATGATGGATGCGTTACTTCTTATTTGATCGCACTTAAAGTCTACTTTAAGTCTCAAATTTTCCAACCACCCTTCATCATTTGTTCATCAAGCAGCCACCATTGCGTATACATTGATTTTTACTTTTTTTTTTTTTTTTTTAAATATATGTCTTTTGTCATTATGCTATAATGTTCGTACAATTGATTTTTGGTTTGGTTTTTGTTAATAATATAAGGCGGAAGTCGGTCGATTATAGATACGTGTTAGCACGCAGTTGTTCGAAGTACGAGTATGTTGTCAAATGATTTGCTCTCATTAACGTATGTAACTATCACCATGATTTGTGGTAATTTTCAACATTACAATTAGTGTTTTTAAAATCGAACCGGCGCTTTGAACCGGCAAGGCACCGGTTCACTGGTTTTACCGGTTAAACCGGGTCAACCGGTGGTTGAAGCGGTTCAACCGGTCAAAACCAGTGAACGGATAAGGGACCGAGTCCCGGTCCGACCGGTTCGACCGGCCGGGCCGGGCCGGTCCGGTTTTAAAAACACTGATTACAATACACAAATATTTGTAGAAATCGAAGTCCTATAATTCCCATAAAATGGTCTTACCGAGGAGAGAGCGAAGACTTTTAATCTTGAATTGTAAAAAATAATCGGTTTGAGAAAAATCTCAACAACGTCCTCTCACGCGTGTAGTATAAACTAGGGATAATTACAGCTACACCCCTTGAGGTTTGGTGTAATTACACATACCTCCCCTGTGGTTTGAGAAATTACACATACCTCCCCTGAGGTTTGAAACCTTACACATACCTCCCCTCTTCAATTTAAGGGTTGTTTGGTGTAAGTTATGATAAAATTATGCTTATTATACTTACACCCCTAAAGTTTGGTATATTTATAAAAGTAATCCTTGATGTTACAAAAATTAAAATTAAATACTCCAAAAGGTTTTATAAACTATTATATTATTACCTACAAATATAAAAAGTATTTAAATTTAAATTTTAAAATAAGTTAATCTATCCAAAATATATTTTTGAACCAAAACACGTAACTTTTAGTTTTTTTTCTTTAAAACAATTCCCGTAAATCTCAATCAAAACTTAACTAACTACTCATCTTTGTGCCTTTGTTCTCGTTACAATTTTAAACTAACAACTATTTTAGTAATAGAAGAAGATAAAACACCGAAAATTGGTTTCACTAAATATAGTGCATTTAGGTTGTTTATTTTGTCAAAAAGTTCAACAAAACTTGCTACCTAAAACCAGTGACCATGTCTGATCCAAGGATAATAATTCTATTGTCATTGTTGCTGGTAATTTCGTCATCATTCTTCATTTTTTAAAATGGGTTATGAAAATCTTGATTATTTCTGTTATATTTGTTCATTTTCATTGAAAATGAGAGTTGTTACAATTGAATTTTCTATTTCTTGTCTTTTTATTTCGGAGATTGCATAGATATTTATTATTTTACCAAATGCTTCTTTTTTGTTGTGATAAACTGAAATTTCCGTGGGCACGCGTAATAGTATTTAATATGAAACTATAATGAAATTTATGAGATTATTAAAAGTAAAACAAAAATTAAGAAATAAAAAAACAAACAAAAACAAGAAATTAAATATTTTTACAAAATAAAAACAATATTAAGATTAGATTAAATTTTAAAAATAATTTAAATACTTTTTATATTTTTGGTTAGTCATATAGTAGTTTCTAAAATTATTTGGAATATTTAATTTTAATTTTTCTAACATCAAGGATTACTTTTACAAATATACCAAACTTTAGGGGTGTAAGCATAATTTTATCATAACTTACACCCAAACAACCCTTAAGTTGTAGAGGGGAGGTATGTGTAAGGTTTCAAACCTCAGGGGAGGTATGTGTAATTTCTCAAACCACAGGGGAGGTATGGGAGGTATGTGTAATTACACAAAACCTCATGGGGTGTAGCTGTAATTATCCCTATAAACTATTAACTTCTTCGATGTGGTTGATCGCGGAATGCCGTGTAAAAATTAAAGTCCCTCTATATTTTTAAAAAGACTTTATGACGGGAAGATGTTAAGATTTCGTATAACATTTTAATCAAGCAACGTGGAGAAATATCAACACTAGCGTCAAGTATTTGCCACGACAGTGAGTAGAATATAAAATTGTTAACACAACCTAGAAAAGCATTATCCATACCACACAATCGATGCACAAGAAAGGCCAAAGGGCACTGATTTACTTTCTTTTTTTTCCCTTTTATGTTTGTGAAAATCCGTAACAGCTACTTGTAGAGTATGCATTTGTAAGCTTTTGAATAAATTAACTTAAGCAAACTTGACGTGACATGCATAAACTTAAAAAACATAATTAAACTGTGGAAATCAAACTCGTATGAAATTGCTTGTCTCGGGGATAAAACTAGAGACTAAGGAATGTTACTTACATACATACATACATACATACATACATACGTGTAGAAATACTGTATTAGAAGTTATAATTAAGAAGAATGTGAATATATACATATTGAGGCATGCATGTATGCGTTAAACTCAAGTAAGAGACAGATGGATAGAGACTGAAGGTGACGGTGCATCCTATGCGGACAAAACAATAACAAATTAACAAGAAGTATCTCATGCCTTTTTGCGACCAAGGCGGCAATGCCCTCAGTTTCAAGGCACAACTTCAATTAGAATCTCCATTCTAAATCTATGATCATCAATCTCTTCTCTGGTGCACATTTATTTATAAAACATGTGTAGTACAGAGATTTTTCACTCCATCTCCTCTGCCGGAATATAGCAGCTGCTTCATCGATCGTTGTGCATGTATTTTATCCTTTTCATCTGGTAATTTTATTATTAATATTCATTCTGCGAATGTAGACACATGCAAAACATTGATGATTGGGATTAATTATGGGTTCTTTGTATTTTTTTTCCATTTTTCTTCTTTGCTTTGAGTGAGCGAGGGGTCCTAGAGTAGATTCTTACAATATTGAATATAATTTCTATTGAGCAAACCAAGAAACTTGTTTGGTTAATAACCTTTCCTTTATTAATTATGCTAGTCCTTTTTAGCTAAACCGTAGGATTAGCTGTGGCCTCTCCCTACTTTTGTATTAGTCGTATAGTGTTAATGTCATCACTCTCTAGGGGCCAAAGAATCTAAAACGGCCTAACTCTTAAGATATTTTGCGGTTTGTAATTGTAGCTAACTCTTTCTAAAATATTGGACACTGACTGCATTTGGCTAAGTCTAAGTTGCTAATTTGGATTCTCATAACAAGAATGTATTGACTCTAATATAATTGGACGGGTAATCGTAATTTGTTCCACATATATATGGGTGTACAATACATGTGTCAATCCTATTTTCATTTTGCTCCGAGAAGACTAATCCCATAGTTTGGACGAGCTACCTTTTGTAATGCCCCAATTTTTTTCTCTCACTAGGTTTCCTGCCCACGTTGGCTCGTGTATATGGATGGACCTTTTGTTATTTAACGGTTAAATAACAATAGCCTGCCTGCCTAAAATTCCATTCTAAATTGTAAGAAACGTGATGAGTATAAAGTAGGAACATTATCTTTTTAAGTGCATTTATTTATTTAATCTATTAGCATTTAATGCTTTTATGCCTATAAGCTTAAGCAAATTGTAATACACTTTTCTTAAATTGATATGGAGTTGATGATCTATTTCGTAAAAGATGATGTCCATTCTAAATAAATGCAAAAACTCCATTGATTGGGTCACAACTTAAAATTCACGAGTGGATTGTTGAGTTATGATGACAGCCCACAACCAATATCTCTACTTACAGTTAAATATGGACTTAAACATCATATATCATTAGGATACAAAATGAATGTAGAATGAGACTTTTGTTAAGGTTTAATGAACGTAACGTCTTTTGTTAAAAGGTTGGGAAAAACTCGTCTATAGTTAATGGACGAAAGTACTCACCCCAGAGTCCCAACTCTCTCTCTCTCTCTCTCTCTCTCTCTCTAAATTCTTCCCGGAAAAATCACTAGTTTGTTCTCTCAGATTTGCTACACTGAAGGATAGTTTTGGAAGGGCAATTACGTTTGACAGTGGAAAGTGTTGATCTTTGTTGGGGAAAATAGGGTTTTTGGTAAGTGCAAAATTGCATATAATGTGAGAGGTGAAATAAAAAATTGGTTAGTGGGTGTGAATGTGATGATGGTGGCTGATCCGAAAACTGGTGTGGAGCTTAATAGGAGGCCGCCGTTGTTGCCTTCTGAAAATGGGATTTCAAACAATCAGAAAAAACAAGCCAAATCGAGAGTTGTTTCGTCTAGATATATGTCTCCTTCTCCTTCCGCTTCAACCTCCTCATCTTCTAGAAGGTACCCTTCTCCTTCTAAGAGGTCTCTTTCCGCGGACCGGAGGCGGCCACCTCATCTTGATTTGAAATATTCAAATGCTGGTGATGCCACTAAGCTTCTAGTTACATCTACTCGCAGTTTGTCGGTTTCCTTTCAAGGAGAAGCCTTTTCTTTGCCCATTAAGCTGGCCCCTTCTTCCAGAAGGAGAACTGCTACACCCGTAAGAGATCAACCTCAGAATCCAAGGCCTTCTGATCACCATCGATGGCCTGCTACCAATTCCTTGTCCAGGAGTATGGATTTTGGCACTAAGCTAATTGGATCTGGGAGAGCGTTACAGAAATCAATCATTGATGAAAGGAGGCCTTCCCTTGATTTCAGTAGCTCTCACCTTCTAAAGACGGTTCAACGACCATCTCATGGAAATTCACTTCATAACGAGTTATCGGTGCCATCCGATCATACTGCCTCTGATTCAGACAGTGTTTCTTCTGGCAGTACATCGGGAGTTCAAGACTCTAATGGTGTTTCCCAAGGGCGAAATGTTCCACGTGGGATTGTTGTTTCCGCAAGGTTTTGGCAAGAAACCAACAGTCGGCTGAGGAGGCTTCAGGATCCAGGTTCCCCTTTGTCTACAAGTCCTGCTTCCAAATTGATTGTGCCACCTAAACTGAAAAGATATAACAGCGACGGCCCATTATCGTCCCCACGGACAATGTCTTCCCCAATTCCACGAACCATGTCATCCCCGGTTCGCGGAGGTATTAGACCTGCATCACCTAGCAAGCTTATGCCTGTGGCGTCATCTCCATCGCGAGGGCATAGTCCATCGCGAGGGCAGAGTCCATCTCGCATCAGAAATGCTGTTAGCTCCATAAGTAATAACTTTAGTGAAACACCGTCAGTGCTTAGTTTTGCGGTTGATATTCGGAGAGGGAAAGTTGGGGAGAATAGAATTATCGATGCACATTTATTGAGACTTCTGTACAATCGGCACTTACAGTGGCGCTTTGTAAATGCTCGAACTGAAGCAGTCTTGCTGGTGCAGAAACGCAGTGCAGAGGTTGGTTCTTTTTTGTATATGTTACTTGTTGTCATACTGGTTGTTTCGTATTCTTATAAATTGTGACTGGTAGTTGATATAGCTTCATTTATGACATAATAATAGCATATGCATTTTCTGATGGATAGTTTGCTCTTTAGGAGTTAGGACTATAAGGCAATTAATTGTTTTGGCAAGATTACATATGAAAGCTTAGTGGCATGTGTTGATTCTGCATTTTGCATTTTTTAGCCTCTTTTATATGATTTTACCTTTATAAAGTTTAAACTCTAGAATATTTCTTGCTGCTAATTCTTTCATTTAGTATACTGTCAAATTTGCAACTATAGAAGCATGAGAAATTTTTGATTCTGAGACCTTGAACTAGCAACTTTGGTACTAACTCTTCAAAAACCTTACCCTTTTTCTATGTTTATGTAGAGACTCAAATAATTAAGAAATGAATTCCTATCCTCGTGAACAACTTCAATAAAAGCATAGGTTGGAACCTTTGGCACCCCATCTCTAGGCGTTATCTAGGAAGAAAAGTCGTGATCTGTTTTGTGAAAGTGCTAAAACTAAAGTCACAGGTGCAAGAGTGATGTTAACTAGATTAGCTAGAGCTGCCAGACAAATCCTCGTTCTAGGGGTGACAAAAACCAGTGTACTCTTTGATTTATGGAGTTCTTCTTACCTAGGTCCCCTTGAGCTATTGTTTTTCCAAGTCATCCAAATATATGTTATTTTTCAATTTATGATATAATTTTAACCCTAAGTTTTCCTAAGTTAACAATTTTGGCCACAATGTCCGCTATAGACGTGGCCTATGTTAGTATTTCCTGATCTCATACGGGAATGTTAGATGATTGTGAGTAATTAAAGCAGAAACCACCATTTTAATAACCCTAGGAAAGCAGCATATACAAGTAGAAGGTCTAGTAGCTGCTCTATATGGTGCCATTTTGCCGTCAATCATGCCATTTGAGCATTTACTCATTCAATAGCTTTTATATGCGGTGTTCTAGATGATGCTCATTATGCGATTTGATGCATTTACTAGCAACTGTTTTCTTTTCCCTTATAATGCGCTACTATGTATGCTTCCTGTTTATGGTTGACCCCAAATGTGAAAATCGTCTTCTTTCTCAGTTTCTTAAACAAATTCCCTCTAAAGTTGTTTTTGCACGTTTTCAGTATTTTTAGACTCAATATGCATCTAAATCTGGACCTCAGCAAAGTTGTCTCTTTGGTTTTATTCTTATACCTTCTCTTAGTGTGATTCTCATGTTTCATTTTTGCGGGGAAGTCTGACCTCTATGTGTATGGAGTCTTCACTTTCTCTTCAGTGTATTCGCATTAATAATTGAAATGTTTGTGCTTAATAATGAACCTGCTTGTGTGCTGTATATACACTTACTTTCTTTGCCAATCTACTGCATCAAACTAGTTTTCCGCTTTCTGTAAAGTTGAATCTTTTCTGTACCAGAAAAATCTGTGGAATGCATGGATTACAATCTCAGACCTACGTGATACGGTCACCAAAAAAAGGCACAGATTGCAGTTGCTAAGGCAAAAGTTGAAACTAGCCTCCATTCTAAGAGGACAAGTAAGCTCGTGCTGTGGTTTCCTAATTTATTATACAAAATATGTGTTCTACCGTTTATGCGAAAAGGTACTTATAGTATGTCACTCCGAGAATTATGAGAGGATATTATGACCTCTGACGAACTTACCTAATATTTGAACTTTATCCAAGCAAAAACGTCAGTATCTAATCTGCCTTTTGTAAGTTTATTATTCCAATAATTAGTCGCAGTGACTAGTTGTATTTGGGTGCTTCTGGATATTGTTATCTGGAACAGATAAATGATGTTCTCACCTATCCAAAAAAAGGCAAAGATAACCCCACCCCAAGAAAACGTCTTGATTGGTTTTTGAAAGCATATTTGAGGAAATTGAGCACGAATAGTATATTGTCAGAAACATTAACCTTATGAGAATGTAGATCTGCCTAGTTTTCAGGATTCAGCTAATGCTGAGAAGTGCTATCTCAACATTTTTTTTAGCAATGTCCTGAAGAAAACATCAGCACCTTATTAGTGCCTCTTGAATCAGCTATATTTAGTTGCTCTATATGTCTATAAGCTCACTTTGTTACCTTTGTTGAAAACGTAATACTAGTTCACACCTAGTGGACAATTTATAGATCTTTGCAAAAAGCAGTTGAACTGAAAAGTGAAAACAGATGTCTGAAAATCCATTTTAACTTAAACACTCTTATAAGGTTTATTAATATTTGGTAATAGGATCTGTCTTTTTCCTCTGGTAGGGATATATAGAAATGTAGTTGCAAATAAATTTGTTTAATAACCAGTTGCAGACTTGTATGTTGACACCGTGAACTAATCAGGCTGAAGAGGTTAGAAATTGCAGCTTGCCACATTTGTTTTGATGACCTAGTGCATTTAATAGTTTGGCGTTTTTGGTTGCTATATTTGAGGACATGATTTAGAATGGTACATAGAAGTTGTAGTTCTTTTCATTTAAAAAAAGAAACAAAGTCACACCTGAAAGAACATCTGAAAGAAACTTGTAGTTTTGGTTTGTCTTTAGCAATGGAGAAGGGGTCAAAGAAGCCCTGCTGCTCATACCAGCAAGTTTCACCATCCTACTTATCCATAGAAATCACAGAAGTCGTTATGTTTTTCGAATGTGATAAGATATATGGTACAGGCACAGCCAATAGGTCAACTTTAAACAAAATCCATCATATTCTCCCATCCCAGAGTAATGAGTATTTGAGTGGGACTCTTCCTTGGGTTCTTCATTTTATATTTGATAAAAAGTCCAGCCTTTTGTGGTTGCTGGGGGAAAGAAAGGAAGGGTTTTTGAAGTTGCAAACTGTTGGTTCTAAGAAACCAAAGTAGCTTTATTGTTGTCTCTTTTGTTCTGGATTGGGCTGTGATGGTATTTGCATAGATCCTTGATGGATTTCATCACTAATTTTTGTTCAGGGAAGCATCTGAAGTCCACCGATCTGTTTTCAGCGAATAATATTCTGTACTTATCTAAAAATGGAAACATTTTGGATATGATCTATTTAGTTCTGGATTTTGGCCATATGGTAAACCAATGCAAACCTCCTTCACTTTGTTCTTAGGTGTCCAAAATGTAGTGGCTAAATAACTCTATAGGAAGAAATTGAAAACTATAAGCATCAGAGTATTTCAGTGTCTGAAAGAATGCTGCTTCCTGCATACTGTTAACAAAGAAATATTATTAAATTTGATCTTGTCTCATAAGCGGATATGGATCAGATATGTTGCGAAATAACATGTCTCTTTTTAATGTCACCCCACTTTAAATTGTATTTGACCTTTTTTTCCTTTGATACCTTTTGTCCCCCTTGAGTAACTATCTTCGTTCTTTTCCTTATTCGGAATTTTTGTCCACTATAATGTTGGGGCTTATTCATTGGTTGTCAAATGCCTTTTTATATTCGGGCACCGAGGCACTTGATTATCAGATACCTTATACTTAATACTCGTACCATTAGAATTATATGTAATACATGCTAATGCCAATATGAGCTTATGCAGGCAGTAGACAGATAGCTCTGCTAGATCTAATAATTTCTGATAATATGGCTAAGATTCTCTGCTTGCTCTGTGGACACAAACTTCAATTGTTTGTCTTGCATGTTAATTCAAGAGTATTATTTTTAGTGGGTGCTTTAATCGATCATTAAGTAAGATGTAAGATGTTAGCTATATTTACTTGCAAATATTATACAATTAGGAGAATGGGTTGGCTATTTCTGGTTCTGTTTCTTGTTTCCAACTCCAAATTACTTGTGGGCCAAACTTCAGATTCTCACTGTTTCACTTGAAGTTGATGTCTTGTAAATTTATCTTACCGTGATGTGCATGCACTAGAATATTATATCCACCAATCACTGGACTTTATATCTAGTATCATCCTCTAACTTTTGATGTAATTTTTGTATCTTCGCTCTAGGATCTTCTGTGATGGGATATTGGTACTTGGTTGTACATTTGAAGAGTTAGAAAAACTGTTAAAGAATCTGCACATGGAATCTAAGTTCCAGTAAAACAATTAGTTCATGAGATTGTTTGTGGGCCTAGTGCATCAATATTTTTTCAATCATTTGTTGGCTAAATAATTACTGTGAAGAGAATCAGAACACTCCGTATATGGAGGCACTTTGAAATCCTCTATGTTATTGGGTGATTCTTCTTGTTCTGGCTGAAGCTTCTAACCACTATTTCAAGATCTGCCTTTATTTCAACAATTTGATAATGGCTTATGCATTTAAGTCCTAGTAAATATTTGTCAGTTAGATTTGAGAAATCCTGTGGATTTGCCAAACTTTACTGTCTTCGTACGAAGAAATTGTTCTCCCCTCCATTCATTTCTCGATATTCTATGTTTTTTGTGTGCATGTGCATGCTTAAAAAAAGGACATTCTCAATTTGGCATATCTGAAATTAGTCAATCCCCATGTAGATGACTTCTTTGGAAGATTGGGCGTCTTTGGATAAAGACCACTCAGTTTCTCTGCTTGGAGCTATTGAAGCATTAAAGGCTAGCACCCTTCGTCTTCCAGTTGGAGGAGGAGCAATTGTATGTGGCCAACAAGATCTTTAGTGTTTTTGTTTTTTCACCTAAGTTTGGCCAAATCTGTAATATAATGAATTTTACAGGGTGATGTTCAGAGTTTGAAGCATGCTGTTGGTTCAGCATACGATGTTATGCAGGCAATGACATCTTCAATATGTACACTTCTACCAGAGGTAATCTCATAGCCCATTTAGCGTCATGCTTCTGCTATCAAATATTAATATGATTCTCTTTTGTTGGTTAACTTTTAAACCATAAGAATGCTGCATCTTGTATGTGATGGTTGAATTTTATCAAATTATATTTAGTTCTCTATAAGGATAATGGACAGGTGGGTTTTCAGATAACCAAAATGCAAATTTTGTTAAATTAAGACTTGTTAAAGTTCAAGAAAGATTCAACTACTGCACTAATCGATATGAGTGTCTGGCGAGAGCTATTGCTGAAAAACTCTCATTTGACTCTCAGGTTGAGGAAGTGAACACTTTAGTGACTGAACTTGCAGAAGTAACTGCAAAGGAGCGAGCTTTACTCGAACAATGCACAGATTTCGTATCTTTGTTAGCAGCCATGCAGGTAGTTATACCCTCGTTTTACCCTTCCGGTTTTAGTTATTTTAAATCATTTTCTTGCAGTTATTTACTTCATAATTTAACCTGACAGGTAAAAGACAGTAGTCTAAGGACACATATACTACAACATAACCGTGTACCACCAACAGCTTGACAACATTGGTAGAACTATTTGACTGTCTACTCTAAATGCTAACACCATACTGTATGCATCGACCTAGTGGAGACAGCAGAATTCGAAGTGATGAGAAAAGAAAAAGGACCAGATGAGTACTTTTTTGGCTTCTCATTTGCCATTTTTGTAACACATTGGTTTCTAAGTCATGTACTCCATTTATCCAATATTACAGGGAAAGAAAGGGTCTTTTATTTTCACTAATCGCGCTTGTTTTCCTTTTTCTACTTTTCCCCTTCTCAGGGAGAATGGAAACTGATGTATGTATATACGTAATGTTCTAACTATATTGTCATTAAGAGGTTTCTTGTTCAATCTGAGTGTTATATGTATGCTGCCATAGAATTAAAACTTACTATAGTTCATATTTTTTTTTTTTTTTTTGCTCAAGTTACGCCAGTTTAGATTGATGTGACAATATGTCGTATATTTGTTGAAATCATGAAACACATTTTCTAGTAGAACCCTTTGTTAGCACCTAATGCACGTTTATTAAGAGACATGAAATACAATTTAACGTGATATTGGGTAAACCTATGAGTATTAAGTTGAAAGAAGTGAATCCGCCGTTTGACTCAATACTACATAGATAATATAATCCATCTCTTCTACCTACATAGATAATATAATCCATCTCTTATAAAGAAGACGAGATTATAATAGGGATAAACTTCTTACCCAAACAATTATATGTGATGCAAATGTTTATTACAATCTCCAATGATATAATCTATAATTAATACTTTCTTGGTCATCCCCTTATATAGCAGGAGAAAGATTGATAGCATCCTTACTTCACTATGCAGCAACTCAAAGCAGTTGGATTGCAGTTGCATCACAACCCACCAGACCCCCCCCCCCCCCCCCCCCACATTGCACCACATCCCAATCCTCCCACTTTTTCTGGAACGAGTACAATTTTTTAAAGAAGTGCAAAAAGTAGTTGACTATAACATCATCGATGTACAACGTCATTTTTGCCCAAAAATATGTTTTAAATTTGGCACAACCAAATTGCATGAACTGTACAGAACAGCAGTGCAAGTTGTAGCAAATGGGTCCATTTGCTTGCACTTATATATGCTAATAATATGTATATATTTATGCATGTAAATGATATTGGCTCTTTCAGTACTGAAAAGTCAAGTGAAGTCCTAGAGCCAGGGAAGGAATGTTATCTATCCATAGCAATTGCAATTGTCTTTTTCAGCTTTAGAAGTCAATTCCACGCACCATCTAGCATATCCACAGGCTCAAGGACCTTACCATGGAGAAATTAACATGTGCAACAATTGCATAATGATAATGAGGCGTTGCAACTAATTCAATTATCATTGTAGATGTATAGTTAGATAAGGTGTTGAAAAATTAATACACTTTACGCGAGGAAATACGTGTAATCTTAACATGTGACTCTACCATGTCAATCATGCAACATCTTATGTAATAGTTTTCCTTATTATTTTGTTGTTGGAGATATTAGAATTACCACATAATTCTTCAATTTTTCTAAAGTTCAAATATATTCATTAACATATTTCCACCTGGACATGCCTGCACAAGAGTAGTCTTAATGATTAAAGGTGTGAAATTCTTCTTCTTAATGTCAAATTCAATTATAGATGAAGAAAATAATCTCATGTCTTCTAGATTTGTGTGTGCGAGTCTCAACGACATAAAAAAATGGACCTACTAATCACGATATATATATATATATATATATATATATATATATATATATATATATATATATATATATATATATATATATATATATATATTCACACACATACTGAAAGTGTGGCTGCTTCCATTATCTGGTAAAGGCAGTTGGATTCTTTGGTGTATGGTTACAAATAAATTAATATTCAGATCTTCTAGTTTGATTCTTGGTCAGGTTAAAATGACCTCATCAATTATATTATAGGTTGAAATTTAAAGATAGTTGTCTAATCCACGGATTGTTATCACATTCGTTCTTTTTAGTATTATATAATATAAAAACACTATTAAAATTCTTGGGAAACTGTGACGTTAACCTCTTCTATTTGCCACGTAATTAATAACCGAGAAAGGAAAAGAAGTGTGGTGATCAAGATCGAGATGCGGCATAAAATAGAGGTGCTGATGTAAAAGCAGTTCATAATTCTTGAAATGTACCCGGACCCTTGATTGCACATGACAGATCCCATATGCATGGTTGCAACAGCACATGCGGAACATTGATACGGTAATTGAATATATATATATATATATATATATATATATATATGTAATGTCGGAGACAGAGTACTCGGAGTTAGATCGAAAAGAAAGTTAAAATCACCCATTGATCAAACCAAATATTACATGTCATCAAGGACATGCATGTTGAAAAATATGTAAAAAGTATTAATGCATGGTAATCAATCTTTCTAAAGAATATCATCGTGTAACCTAATCGAAGTAAGTAATCTATTGATTCTTTATGTTCTCCTAAATAAACTCAAGAGATGGGAAAGTCGCGATTAGTATCACACAAAAGAAAATCCCATATTGATCCAAACTTCATTCTTATTAGTACTAGCTCATAGATTACAAGTGTTACTACATATTCAAGGAAGGCCACGTACTCTCATTTCTCTATATTTCTCGAAAGTAAGTTTCATCTTTTATCATACAAAAAAAAAATGAGAATTCAAGTGCCCCCATTAATTTTCACCTAAACCACAAAAGTTCCAAAAAGGAAAAAAGAAAAAAGAGATAAAGTACCATAGGGAATACAATGAAAAATGTAATCACATTGATACAGCTCTAATTAATTAATGTTCACGAAGTTAGCCGTTAAAAAAAAGGAATTCTCTCATCAAATTAAAAGAAAAGGTTCAACAGCTTCGTTTGATCATGTCCATTGTAGCAGCTTATTTGCTGCTGGCACACGAAACCGCTCTCTAACGTCGTCGTATCAGACTCATCCGACGGTGAAGCCAATCTACGCTTGTCACACCGTCGATTCACTCTCCCACCTGCCGTCATCCTAGCCGTGAATCCTGCAGTCAAGCTGAGGTCCAGGCCGTTCGTTTCATGATCATTAACATCGAATCCTGATTTTCTCTTTAGCCTCATGTTCATTTCTCGTGACTCGTACAAAAGATCACCGTTGTTAGCTAATTCGGAGCCATTTACAAACTCCGGCAATGGTCGCAAAACGCCACCGCGAAGCACCGTTTCTACTGCAGACTGACACGTGTCCCAGTTTTTAGTCCACATTAATCCAACTGCTCCGGTTACTGGATTCACAGTTCTCCCGCATGCTTCAAATAATAAAGACTGAAATAGAGCTGCAAAATGAAATAAATCTTAAAATCAGAAAAAAAGGCTAATTAAAATATAAATGTCCAATCTGTACGTTTATAAGCTTGAAATTTTAGATGTAGCACTATTTCTCATAAAGCTATAACTTGTACAAAAATCTTCATTTGCCATTGCTCGTATAACTGTTTACTCGATCGATCACAAACATTTCTTGAACATCTCTAACAAAAGGACAAATATAATAGCGCATTTGAGACAAGGGAGAGGAGCACCTGGTCTTTGGGATTCGGGGACGGACGAAAGGAAGGACATAAGTCCGGCGCGGCCGAAAAACTTGGCTACGAAAAGGGTAGCGTTTGCTTGAGCTTGAGGGCTCTCTATTCCTTGTAAACTTTGCCTGAGAATGCACTTGTCATTGCAGCCTTTGCGGAGAATTCTACACCCGTTGCAACTCATGATATTTCTTTCTACCTAGCTAATTTTTAATAATTAAGTACATACAAACAAACACCTTAGTTAAGAAAAGAATCTGTCTGGTTTTCGAACAACTTTATTAATTGGTTGTTAACTGAATTACTTTTCTCCAAATTGAAGAAATGAATCTGGGATTAGAGAGAGAGAGAGAGAGAGTTTTGAGGAGGTAGCGGTGAGTATGAGGAATATATGTAAATATATATAGCTAGAGGGGAGAGCATGCATGTGATATTGTGGATAAAAGTAGAGAGAAATATATATATATATATATTGTTGATGAGAGAATTATTCAGATCGAGAAGAATTAATAATTATTGAATAGTTTGTTTGTTTCATTATTTGTGACGTTTCCAAAGGTATTGGACTATTTGTTGGGGCAAGTGAGAGAGAGAAAGATAGAGCGGCTCCGTGTCTCCGCGAAAGGGTGTGGCTACTAATTAATTTGCCTGCATGCACCTTTGGATTAATTTGTGGCTTAATTCTTATATATAAAATCAAAGCGATTCATGAAATACATGATTACTTACTTCAATCGATGGTAACGATAATATTCAACAATATCAATTCTGTGTTCATAATTATCCACGTGTGATTGAGTTAACAATAATCTAATGTCAAACCCACAAGATTATGCTTAGAGCGCATTCAATGTATATATTTAATTAAACAAGAAAAAAGCTCAAATTTTATTCAATACAGAAGATTTTATCATTACCACAAGGATAATTCATCGCTTGTCCTTTGAACACCATGTAAAGATCTTCTCGTTTGATGACAACCTTTAATTAGGTAAGATTCGTTGTCGTTATGGTCTAGTCAAGTGCTGTGCACTTACATGACTCATCTTTTCACTTCATCATCATTTTAAAACTCCCACTTAGCATTATTTAATGTATCTTCATGAACAATATATATATATATATATATATATATATATATATATATGTATTAAAACTCTTTTCATGTCAAATCTACACAATTTTTCGTTCGGACCCCATCATTAATTTGCTAGTGTCGCTGATAGTGTTAATATTAGTAATTAATAAGACTGAATAAATTCGTGTACTCATGATGAAAATTAAGAAAAAAGGAATTTAACTTTAGCATGATAGTGGATGATGACGATTTAAGCAAATGTTAGGACTTGGGACTGTGGATGACATCCCATTAATTTATGTTTTTCTCCCATCAAATTATAGCCTTTTACAGTTGGGACGGCTTGCTTTAGTACTAATATAATTTAAACAAAAACACAATATATTAAAATAATAATTCAACTCTTGTGTCCAGGAAAAAGCCTCGAGCTCATTGGATGATCAGCAATTTAATTTATTAAATGGGCAAAAGATAAAAGGTAAGCAACAAAGGTGGATATGGTAGTAAAGTTAAAAGAGTGGATTAAGATCAAAGATTCATTGAAATTGTAGTCCAGACTTGGATACGTGGCATCTTCATCCGATCTATGCCTCCCAATATTTCTGATGTCGACTTCAAACACAGCTTGTGTATTGCAATTCACAACACTTTTATCTAAATGAGATTCAATGCAACATTTTTATCTAAGCTAAGACTCGCATGTCTAGGAATATGGATTAAACGTTTTGGTTCTAGAGGATGTTTTGCTACTAAATATAAGAAACTTCTTAAAAATGTTTTGGATAACTTTCCGACATGTTTTCGTCTAGCAATAAATATGGACTTAGAAAAGATATACTTTTGTTTATTGTTTCTACAGAGTTGGAAAAACACAAAACATTCATTGTTTTCGAAGAAATGTTTATCGATTTTGATTCATGGATAAAATGAGATTTGACGCAACGTTCATGTTTTTTCCTTGAAATATATCTATGCAATCTATGCATAATTCATGAAATTTAGATTCACGATTCTATCATATACCTATTTTTCACCGTTCCGAATCAACTGCAAATATATTTTTAAATATCTCAATTAACTTATTTAAACATCAATTTTATCGGCAAAGCTTTGTTTTCTATTGACTTAGATAATGTAAGTAAAATAGGTTAGTGGATTTGGATATTGTTTCCAAATGTGTGTGGGTGGACCAATTGCGAGTAGGTTTTGAGGTGGTCATCCAAATAGTGCCTTCAACTATATATTATATTATATTTCTATCAAAACAAAAAAAAAAACTATATATTATATTATATAATAAATATTTGGAGAGGGCCGCAAACGGTTTTTGGATTTGGCCTCAATATGCTTTCGAGATTAAAGTTGTCCTTCCATTGAACAGAGAGACAATATGGTGTTTTACACACCTTAGAGAGCCACTACAGACAATTAGTTTAATTGTGAGTTTTTGTAATGATCAGTTTGATGATGCAACCAAAGTTGTTGCATAAGAACATGCTTGTGAGGTAATAAGTGGAGTTTTCGGATCTCACAATGGAGAATTACTATGTCTCACCTAATTATACAACGATTTTATGTTTGCAGTTCATAGTGAATTTGTATATCTTTTATCCACGATGGAATGATCCAAATAATAGTCCGTTAAGTGAAATTGGGTTGGTCGTGATCAAGTTCCTTCTGAAATTTCTCTCTATATTCTAATCTTTTAAGAAATGGATAGAGAAAATTTCTCCATTACTTCAACTTAATAGGTATTAATCCAATTAAGAAGAAGATTACAACATTTTGAAAATCTTCAATGTTTTATGGATGGGCCTTACTATTTCTCTTTAGCTAGTGAGAATTCATAGTCACTAACGTCTTTAAAGACTTACTTGGTTAACCTTCGAACTAGATGCATTAATTAGTCTCCAAATAAATTCGTGGTAAATCATACTAACAAATCTAGTATGACTGAAACACATCAAAAAGACGTTAAACTCAAACTTGGGGCCAAATGGAAGAATTCTACACTTGAAATTTAGTAAAAGAACACCAAAACATACACAAAGATCCGTAGTGACAAAGATCATACTCTCCTTTAGTTCATATTAACTACCACAGATAATTCCCTACCGCCTCGGCCAATGACGACCTCCAATAATACTAGTTTATCCGGGACCTATATATCTAATGATTTATAATCTTTTTATTAAACATTTATTTATTTTTGTGGTTGTTTTTTTGTTGAAGCAGGGTCTTTGGATATGCGGAGATATGGTGCCGGAAGTATCTAAAACAATTATGACGATTATTTCTAGGTATTTTATCTTCCAATCGATGACGTTCTTTTTCTCTTGTATTTTTATCTGGCTTTTCTAATGGTCAACAAATGCATACAGGGAGTATTATCCTGTGCCAGCCATATTGTAATATTCAATTGCCTCACGCCACGTATGGAAGCATTTGTTAATTGCACGTTGCAGTTGCTTAATTTACCGGGGCCAGAAAACAATTACGAGCTCAAGCACAATCAGAGGTGTATTCAAGAATTTATTGAGGATGGGCTAAATATATAGACATCAAAATTAAAGGTGAATATTATGATACAAAAAATAATAAATTAATAACAAGTGGTTGTTTAAGCAAAAATAATAACTTGTAGTTTTTTTTTTTTGGTTAAACATATAATTTTATTAACTACATTTAACTTTAGTTTTAGTTATCTTATGTTGTTAACATAATAATCCCTAAATTATAACAACAAACTGGGCCACAAAACTTAAGAGGGTATTTAAAATTATGTATTGCATGCACTAAAACATGTAATAAAATGTGGATTATCTGACTGAAAATAACACACTTCTTTTGTCGTTCGTACTAGGCCTGCCTGCAGCCAATAATCATCATTCAAGAGAATTTTGAGCTTATTAGTACTTATTTGTAGCAGAGGCTATACTATCTACTCAATAGTTTCTATCGTTATATATTTCCAATTAACACCAAAAATATAAAAAGGAAAAGATGTTTTACATCAGTGATCAGTCTCGCTGGTTAAAAAGTTGTGCCCTTCTAATACCATAACAGGCTACTCTGTTCCTGCACAAAGACATCATTAAGTCTCCAAACTATATGCTATAATCTTGATGTAGTAAATGACAACTAGTCTTGCAACATGCTAATGTCATTTAAAGAGAAAAGCCCCAACTAAGAACAACAAAAAGAAATTCTTCTTTCTAGCTGTTCATGCTAAGAAACAGAATGCCTCCCTTTCCTCGTCGGCGTACATTTTGCTTCATCGTGGTTCATCGACCCAAGACTCTCGGATGAATCTGACCCACTATTCTCACCTTGACCTCCTTTGCTCGACCATATTTTTGAGAAAAGTTTCCTCGACATAACCAAACCTTTCATCTTACCAACGGCAGCCTTGTCAGCATTACTGTTCCTGTTTTCCCCTCCATTCCTATCGTTCACAATTCCGTTCCCCAATCTCAAAGCAGCCAACTCTCCTCTGAGAGCTCTGAGTTCTTCAGCTGATGCTACAGCGTCCCAATCTTCGTCGTTGGAAGCTGTGGCTAACCTTGAGCTCCCGTACGAGCCACAGTTGAGGTCTTTGATAGCTTTCGGTAGATCAGGAGTGTTGCTGCCGGATGAAGCAGCGGCCCTGACTTGTTCAAAGAAGAGTACCTGGACAACAACACGTAAAGGGAGTCTCTCGTTTTGCACCGCATGCATGCATGCATCGGCTGAGAGTTTCTTGCAGTCCATTAGGCGGCATATTTTCTTCCTCTCACTCTTGCTGATTCCGGGATGCTCCTGTACCAAAACTGCCGTCAGTTTCCAGAAGATGACAGATAATGCGAATCCGAGAAACCATCTCTTTATATGAAAATTACTGAACTCAAAAACACTAAAAACTAGAAGGTCCATGTTTAATGTTTTCCAAAACTTCAGGGGCATCGCTATAAATATTCAAACTTAAGTGGAGTCTATCTGTAATTATTTTGTAACTTCAGTCGGGTGGTTCTGTAATTATGCCAAAAGTAGGAGAATGGGCATAAATGTAATTAATCCTACTTACTATATAAGAAACATCAAGCAAACTAGAAGATTTTACCTTGAGATATGTATCAATGGCTCGATATAGACCATCGTGAACTGGTCGTGAAAAGCTGGAAACCGTCTCTGCAATGCCCATGAACAACAAAAGAGGCAGATTAGGATCCAGTGCAATTTCCGCAAGGTAACCATCAACTAACTTTGCTACCATCAGATTTGAAGCTTCAGATAAGATCCCAGGCCTTCGAATCTCCTGAATTTCACCACCATTTTCCAGCTCAATCTCAGCTTTTCTATCTTTCGTTGTGAATTCCTCAAGTATTTTCTGGACTACTTGGATATTGTACATTGTTGCTTCCCCTTCCCGAGATCGAATCAACAGATCATTAACAGAAGCCTCTTCCAACTGCTGCCCGATTCTTGTCACCAATTCCATTTTTATCTTCTCTCCCGACTCAGCTGAGATCGCCGCCTTTAACAACTTCAACAAGAAACTACACGAGACGGTACCCTTTTCTGCAGGCAAAAGCCACACAATTGTATCTAATATTGAGCGAAATTTCAAAACATCGTTATGTTGGAACACACCCTTTCCTGAGCCAGGTAACTTTCTATAAGCGTAAGCTTTTAAAGCTTCTCCAATCACTTCATTAGCTACTGTTCCTTTGTTTCTAATAGTTACCATAATTCGCTTATAAAAATCAACATCAAGCTCAGATAAGTCCTCAACCCACCAATCATGTGGGACCATACGGTTCCTGACGCCATTCTGGCTAGGATCATTCCCATTTTCTTCGGCAATCTTTTTCCGATTGTAAGTATAAGACCAATCCACCCTAGAGACGTCAACTGAAGCCTTGGAAGCAATAGCATCAACGCAGTGGCTGATTAACTTAAGTTCTTCAGACAACGGTAGTAAGGACTTCGTTTTCTGAAGAACTATAATTGAATCTTTCCAGCTCCGGAAAATGCTCGAGTTCAGGAAAACATCGATTTTGTAGATAAAGTTACCTTTTTCGACTGCTTCATGCATTTCCAAATACTCAGCTGCACAACGTGCTGCAATGACATTGTAGGCATTAAGGGTAACAGTCACTCCGTAACAGAACTTGGCACATAGTTCAAAGGCACTGGAACCTCCGGGAATATCGTGAATCTGGACTTCCTCAACGTTTTCTACATTAGCTGAGGATACCAACTTTTGTAAATGAGCACTTTTAGAGAGAAGCGGGAACTGCAGAATTGAAGTACATTTCAGTAAGAGCAACAATGAGGTAAAAAAATATATACTCCTGAAGACTTGGACAAGGACTCTAATCGAACCTCATTTATACATGCAGATCTAAAAGTTGAACTATTTCTCTGAAGTAATCTATTAAAGG
Organism: Misopates orontium; assembly: GCA_946800315.1. Classification (NCBI taxonomy): domain Eukaryota; kingdom Viridiplantae; phylum Streptophyta; class Magnoliopsida; order Lamiales; family Plantaginaceae; genus Misopates; species Misopates orontium. The sequence goes on along the minus strand of OX326948.1, from coordinate 97,584 downwards.
GCTTGGTAATACAGAAAAACTGCCATTCTTCAAGCTAAAAGAAGCATATAGCTAATTTACATACAAAATTGATCACCCAATAATATTGGCGTATGTAATATATATAATCATCATACCTTGTGTAGATAAAACTTCACATCACCTATATGAACAACGATATCTGTTGCTAACTCAGATGTCGAATATCTGCAATTGAAAAGCAGGGATTTATTAAGCAGTAAACTAAAGTAATCAAACAGTTTCCCTTAAGTGAACTCCAAAGACAAATACATCGATGACGTGAAGTACAGAGACAGAGAGATAGACAAAGGTTTGGAACTTGGAAGCAAGCCCAATAACTTATTCTTCACTTACTTTAAGACATCTTAAAGTACATGTCACAACATTTACAGTGACTCCAGAGGAACTTCGACACTGAGCACCTGGGATAGTCATTGACAATTTGCTGATTTCATATTTTCTATATTCTATAAGATGGACACCCAGGGTGGTTGAGTTGAAAGGCTCGGAAAAGAAAACTAATTAAACAGTTCTAGCAGCCAAATTTCAACTTCCTGCAAATTCGTAGCTCAACGTTCTTACAACCATATACCACATGAAAATAGAAGAAGATTTTTTGATCTGAAAAGCTAATAAGCACTGAAACACATAATAACGAATAGTGATTCTCAAACATTAAAGCATAAATGTTTGTATATGGTTAATGGAGAGAGATCTATCTATCTATCTAAGCACCTTATGTTGTTGTTCCCATCAGTCTGAAACGAATCGGGTTTGGATCCAAGCTTCATAAACTTCATCCTGCAACCTTAAAGATCCTCAGCCTTCCTCCTTGAGAAACTATACTTACTTTCAACTGAAAATAGCAAAATGCAATACCATGGAGGAAAGGGCAGTTGAAGTAATAGGTGGGATCTGAAAAAGAGTAAGTAAGGGAGGGATATATATATATCTATGTGCAATTGCTTAGTATGACCGAATCTGTCTGAGCAAGAACAATAGAGTAGAGATTGGGTTTGTATTTGTATTTGTTTGTTAAAAAAAGAAATATATAATTGATAAACATACATACATAGCTAGGTTGTGTTTCCTTGGTCGGCGGCAGAGTGCACAGACTCCGGGTGCACCTAGTCAGCTCAGGGGACAACACCACACTAAATTATTCCCCCTTCTCTATTTAATAAAAATAAAAAATACAATCTTTATTTTTTAGCATTTAAACAAACTAATGACAATCTTTAAAGCATGTGCATTGTAATAATTTTCTTGCAGGCAGGCTAGCTCAAGATCTGCAACGCTAAACAGCATCTTGGTATCAATACTCACCAAATACGCTACACAAATATATGATATTATCTAAGTAACTAATGGAAAATCAACCATCCAACAAAATCTGAAGAACAGAAAAAAAAAAAAAAAGAATCTTTGATATTAAATATGAGCACGTGATCAAGAACAAATAGAATGCAGAAAATTGAAGAGGTGACTCAACCCTAAAGCCACTCACCATGTAAACCCAGGCCAAGACTAGTTGTACTAATTGTAGAAAGAAGAATCTTTTGGAAATAGAGAGATTCCACTTTATAAAAAAAGAAAAAAACAGATATTGAATATGTAAAACAAACAAATTACCTGTTTAATTTGCTAGAATAAATGAAGCAACTTTTTCTCCTTTCTTAGCAAATTAGACAAAAGTAAAAGAACAAAAACACTTATATATTTATTATTATCTTTCATTTGTTTTTCGATTGTATAGCTAGTACTAAAAAAGGTGGAGAAATTTAAGACGAGAGAGTCAAAGAGAAGAAGCACGCCACAGTACTACTGACACTACTCTACTCGCCTCTTTTCAACCCCATTTCTCCTTGTCTTTTTTGGAACTACATGAGTGATGAAAGAGGCCAATGCTGCATGCACTAGCAATAAAATGACTTTTCAGCTTAAAAAATCATCATAAGAAAACTAATAATATAATGACTTAAATTGTCTTCTTCTCCTTATTAATTTGTAGCTCGATCGGAGCATTGTACGTACGAGGTGTTGAATCAACAATCAATTTCTACTCGTATAATAATCCAATGATACAATTCTGAGGGTAACACATGGTGCTCACTATACCTATATATATATATATATATATAAGTAAAAAGATTTTTCTAACTTGTTGTCATTTAGGACATTTGACCAACCGTCGCAGATTTTGGCTCAAATGTAAAGTCAACATGGGTATGGCTTTCAAACATTATTTATTTTGAGGCCATGAATGATAAACAAAATTATTACAAAGGAAAATAAAGGAGTATTATAACATATATATCCTAGATTACAAAAATAGCTAGGTTCCCTAAAGTGCATCACGTTGACCCACCACTTATACTCATATACTTCTTCCATGCATTCCTCGCATCCATTATCTTAAAATGCATAAAAGAAAAAATGTTTGGATAAGAGAAATAGCCTGTATACAACATGGATAACTCACGCAAATCAAACATCATGCAACAAATACAAACTTTGAAAACACAGGGTTTAAGAGAATTTTACCTCTTCAACGAAAATAGGTATGGTACAAATATAGCTAATTATTTTAAATATAATATTCATATTATGCATTAATATAGATCGAAATATGAGTTATCATGGTTCTAATAAATAATGACAAATTCCTTTCGGCCTAAAAGAAACTCCAATTAAATATTTGTTACGCTAGTTAAGTAGCACCGAGAGCTCATCAATTATTATACTTAGTCTGCAAGATGTTACTTAATCTACTAGCACACAACACATAGTCACATATGTCACACATACTCTATTTAATTAAGCAAATGATCTTCTCCACCAATGACACATGCAATACCTCAACTACGTAGTACTAGCTAGGGGTGGCAAATGAGTCATTGAAGTTGAATTGAAATCCAACTTCAATGGTTTTGGTTTTGGTGAATCCAAGTTGAAGTAGGATTTGAAATCTTGGATCTACAAAATTGGATTTGAGTGATTCAATCTATGGATCCATTAGACAAATCACAAATGATTTCATCAATCCAAACCAATCTAGTTCATTAGAAAATGAAGAAGAAACCGACTGTGGCGAGGACGACGGAAACCGATGGCAACAGTGAAAAGTATTAGCAGTAGATGGAGTTTCAATTTTCAGGCTTTGAAGAGACGAAGTTGCTAATATAATTATTGAATTTGAATATAAAAGAAAAAAAAATGGGCTTGACTAAATGGTTGTGGGAGACATTGGAAAGTTATGGGCCTGTTTGGTTCGTTTTTCGCCCATGATTTTCGAATTTTGGAAGGTCTACATATACTTTGGAACACTTTTGGCTTTTTGGGCTTGAAAAAATTTGACCCAAAAATTGAAATTCATAAAACCACTTCTGATTTTTTTTTTTTTTTAATGGAAAGTCTTGTCACATCAACGTTTTCTACTCCCCCTCTCTCTCCTCATTAACTATAATTCTATCTCATTAATAAATCATTATCTCTTCTATTTTTATACACTTACAATATCAAATGATTTTGTATTATAAATATGTATTAACTATAAAGAAAAGTTACATACCAGATTATGAGGATTATGACATAATATATAAGATTTAACAATTTAAGTCATCAACCAATTTCATAAGTTTAGGATAAATATATATATATACATGGATAAATGGAAAACATATAACTACACATTTCTAATATAAGAATAGATAATACTTTCACAATATAAAATATAATAATTAGCATTATAACTATATTTCTTTAAGTGTCATCAAATAATAAATATAATAATTCTTAATTATTAAACAATTATTATCTATTAATATATTATTTATCATTCACCTTTTTTGCATTGATTTGACACCTATATACCTATTTTTCTCCCTATACCTCCAACACTCAAAATACATTCAAATCATCTAAGAAATACATCCAAACTATATTTCAAATGTTCTACACATTTTTCAAAAAAATATTCAAAATATCCAAACAAAATTGAAACGAACCAAACACGTGAAACTATGATGCACGGATACTTGAAAAAATCACAAAATGCAGTGTCGGATACGTATCGAATACGATACACGCCCGATACGTATCGGATACGGCACGTGGTGTATCCGATTTTTTATTTAATTTTAATAATTCGGATACACGTTTCGGATACTCCTTGGGGCGTATCCGATACGCGTATCCGTGTTTTAAGGGGCAATTTGTCAGTTTTTTAAAATCTGTTCGGGTTATTTTGTAACATTAAGTAACTAGAACTTAATTTTGTAAATATCACTAAAAGTTAAAGGGAAACAAGGCTATGGGTTCTCTTCAATTGAAGAACAAACATACAGATTGAAAAATGTATCTTTGAGTTTTTTTAATGTAATTTTTGAATTTACATTTTTGTAATTTGAGTTTATATGGGTTATGGATCTTTTTATGTTTGTTTGCATATTTTTGTTGTGTTTTTGTTTGTAAGTGAAGTTAAATTATTTTTGACAGTCATTCTATTATTATGTTGTTATATAATTAAATTATTAATATAAAATATTCTACGTATCCTGCACGTATCGTATCCTGTAATTTGCAAAAAATTCGTATCCCCGTGTCCGTATCGTGTCGGATTCGAGTCCAGTATCCGTATCCGTGCAACATATGTGAAAATACATCCAAACAAAGCCTATATTTTCAAAGGAATGTGGGTTCGAATCCCCCCTCCAACAGATTTTTTTTTAGAACCATGACGGATTGAAATCTGCCATGGAACCATCAGATTTTTTTTAGAACCATGGCAGAACCATGACAGATTGAAATCTGCCATGGAACCATCAGATCCGAGCGGATCCGATCTGCCATGGTTCCATGGAAGGTCATACTCAATGGATCTGGGTCAAATGTGAGTATATATGTGGACCCAGATCCAAATTGCCACCCTACTTAGTACACACTTCTTTCTTCAATTACATAGTATTTTATTTTAATTAATGTAGTTTAGCAAATAAAGATGCTCTAATCATCACTAGATCATAGGTGTTTAGAGTATGCTACGTTGCTTGGGTTATGGTCACATGAAAATGTCCAATGGGCTTATGTTAAAATAGAAGATATACTATAGGTCGTAGAAAGGAGCATTTGGGGCCGTGAAATAATTATAGGCAGGACCACTAGTAGATGCAATAATTATTAATTACTTTTACCTACAATAAAATCTTGTGTTGTAGATTAAGAATCGTTGGAGTGTAAGTACAGAAGTTATTAAATACGCATCTGATATATAAGCATATTACTTTTTAACGCTTAGTTTTGAAATCATTCAAACGTTCTCAGATATAGTTATAAATTTATTAAGTTATGGTACAAATATAAAACTCGGCTGATACAGTATGGAGATATAAATTGAATTTAGAAAATAAAAAATAAAAGAATTGTAATAAGTTAGTGCTATTTTATGTAAGAATTACAACATAAAACAGGCTGGCGGTGCCTCTATTGGGCTGGCTCATTAAATAACAGCTGAAGTTTGGGCCATTTTCACAAGGTTTACCCTTCGGCTTTGCTGATTCCTTTTTGACTTGTTCGAGACCAATGAGGATAAGTTCACAGTATCAACCAACTAGTTCATCCCTGTAGACTGATCCTTGTTCACTTGCGATAATATTCACTTTCGACACGTTGTGGAACTATTATCCATCTTTAGTTTTTACAAGATTTTTAAATGTTTCGAGTTCGTAGAAATGAACTTATAATCTTCACCAATTTGTAACTAATTGTGCAATAATTCATTTCCTCTGCTGGAAAGTATTAATTATAAGAATTGGAACTAGAACCGCGACCTCAGACTATTGGGTCAGGTTTCAAGGTTGCACTAGTTAAGAGGTTTAGAAGAAATCAAGTAAATACAAATAGTGCTCATGTAATCAATTTGTTGCAATAGCGTTCAAACATGCTTCACGTTTTTTGACCTACGTTTGGAGATTCATTGCTTATTAATTAACTACTTATTGATTGACGTTTTGAGCGGTTCCACAGCCAACAGGCAAATAAATATTCATGCGCATAATTAGAAAAGGTGTTACGCAGAGTAAACAAAACATAAGGCGATGTCTAATATTTTGACTAAAACTTTACTTAATTTGTTGTTGGTGCACTTTCTCTAAAATTAAGCTAGAATTCATGTAAAACCTCCTATTAGGCTAGTACTTAAGTGTTGTTGATAGTGTAAATTAATTAGTAAAGTAATTAAGCCATATATAAGACATGGGCCATGGGCTGCTATGTATCTATATATCGTTAGGCTTAGGTATAAATAAAAAAAGTCCCGAAGCTTTATGATCACATTCAGAAAATATCCACATTTCGATGAAGTTTGTCAACATTGACTGACGGCTAAAGATGTACAATGCCTAAACGAACACAAGATCGATCTTAAGTATATTCTTTTGCTTATCTTGTTATGAAATGGACATAAAACAAACCCCCTCGTCCCTGTTATTAGTTTGCTCATCAATAAAATAATTCTTTTGATTGTATATAAGTGACACTTGAACTCTGGTCTCCGGGTTAGTGGCTGCCGCCTCAAAGTTCCATGCATATGACATAATTAAAGCGTTAGTTAAAAGCCCAGTAATTTGATTAACCCCACTTGAATGGAAATACAACTCATGCAATGGATTGTAGATATTAATTTATCTAGCAGGAAATATGATCATCACATGCATGAGTACTTGTACGCAGTTTGACTATTGCTAATTTGTCAGGGAATGATATTAGAATTATACAAGTGCCTTTTATAATTTATTATTTAACTTTGAAGCTTCATAGTTTGTTAGACCTATTTATATTGAACATATTGTTCATTACACAGTACAGAATCATCCCAAGTACTGAAACACCTGATTTAGTTTGAGAGCTAGAGCATATATATATATATATATATATATATATATATATATATAAAAGAGTGGCAGTTAATTTAGAGAAAGAAAAATGCCTTATGTGAAAAGCATTAAGATGGCTAATTATCAATACAATTCTCCTCCACCTCCTTGTCACCATGAACAAGATTGTGCTCCTTATAAACCACCCGGCGAAAGTGCTTCGCCACCATCACCTACAAGTACTATCCCAAAAGCGCCATCTTATCCCCCGAAAAGTACACCAGTTTATCCACCAGGGACACCTACTACTCCTATCAAGCCACAAACCCCTGCTTATCCACCTGATCATCATAATTACTATCCATATCCACCATCAACACAACCAAACACTCCAGGGTATTCACCATTTGCTCCTACGTCTCCGGTAACCCCGGGTGGACTTACTCCGTTTTCACCACCATCGGGTTCCATTGTTCCGACGCCACCAGGCGGTGGTGGAGGGAACAACACTACCACGATCATCGCGGTGTGCGTATCTCTAGGTGGAGTGTTCTTTCTTGCGTTTCTTGCAGTCGGTCTCTTTTGCTTAGCGAAGAAAAAGAAGAAGCCTGTTCTCATTCCAGCACCGACCCCTTACGGAGAGCATGCTCATGGAGGTGGAGCTGGTGGCCCTCCGTCGCATGCTTTTCAGTAAAAGGATCATATATATATATATATATATATATATATATATATATATATATATATATATATATATATATATATATATATATACATGATCATCATATCGCACATTAAATGTTGTTATCCCTTAATTTGCATATTTAGTTACTTATCGTACAATAATAATGACTTCGGGTAATTGTTTGATATACTCGGATTATTATTTCTATTATTTGTTCAGTACTTCATATTAAATTCAATTGTGTACTTGCATTGAATCTTCGATAAAATGGTGTGACATGTTTCAATAATATCTCTAGCACTATAGATCTATTTCACAATTAACACTTAAAAAAAATAAACACAATACTGAACTAAAGTTCAAAGTGCTTAAAAACACAAATACCCTACAAGATTTAGCCAAATTACACCAACATCTTCTAACTTAAGATGAAAGAAACCATGCCCTTAATTAAATTCGATCACAGCCCTGATTCTAAATTCTAATACTCAACGAATTACTTACACAATAATAGTGCAACAAGATCATGACTTGACGAATTACTTATATAATAATCAGTGGACGGAAAACTTTTATGCTATCAATCAAAAACCATGATTATATTGCATTTTCCACAGGAATTCCTCTCGAAGTCGTCACCAGAAAAGTAATTCAAGAACCGACTATTAAACGCGAGGATGCAAATTCGAAGCAATTCAATAAGTTAAAAGGTATTATGTTTATGCTTGACCATAAACTCTCATTTTTAAGCATATAATGGCCAAATTCAGGAAATTTCATGTGTTGTACACACAGTTCGTAAAATCGATAAATTTGTCCTCAAGTTACGCTCAAAAGTACCCATATCTACTCATATATTTTAGACGTGTGAAAGATATAAAACAAACCCTTTGCATCCCTGTTATTCGTTCATCAAATAGAAAATTTTATTTTTAATGGTGTTTCCAACCTTATTGACTTTAAATTATGCAACACTTATTAGATTCTGGTCCCTGGGTTAGTAACTGTCTTGGTCGAAGTTCCATGCATATTACGTAATTTATATTTTCAATAACAAATTAAGATTGAATAACCCAACTTGATTGGAAAAACATCTAGTGCAATCATAAGCGATAAAATTTTATTAGTAGGAAAGCCGAATAATATGGTTTTCGGTAGGAATGACCTCTTGTCCGAATTGAATATTTGCTAGGTAGTTGTGATCATAATGTGATGATTGATTCACAATTGAGGCTAATAGAATCAGTAAACAAACTGAAAGCTTGGCGCATACTTTGAGCAGAAAAAAATGTTAATAGAGTTTGTTATAAGATGATCAACTAGTTAGGCGGTTTTGGTGAGCTGATTTTTCAGCTGGATTGGAGTGCATGTTAGCATATGTATATAAGCTTATACTACTCCAGATTTAGTGCATTAGAACACACTTTTATCAGCTCAAAACACTCTGTAACTTCACCTCATTTTCATTGAATAAAACTACAGAAAAACTCTCTTGGACGTAGGTTGTTGATCATTTGACCTTCCTAACATCTTAGAATGATCGTGTGCATTTGTGTGAGTGAATTGAACATCAAATTTGGCGCAATTTGATCTATTTTCTTGACAAATTGGTGCGGTGAACGTGGATCGAGTGATCATGGTGTCTGCAAAGTTTGATGTGGAGAAACAAGGTCAAAATGATTTTGGGTCAAAATGATTTTGGGTTATGGCGATTGAAGATGCGAGCTCTGTTAATGCAACAAGGTCTGTTAGATGCACTTGATGCATCAAATATCGACAAAGACATGGATGAGAAGGCGAATAAGATGCTGTTTGAGAAAGCTCACAGTGCAATCATTCTGAGTCTAGAAGATAAATGCTAAGGCAAGTGTCCAAAGAGCGATCTGCAACAAGTGTGTGGCTCAAGCTTGAGAGCTTATACATGACCAAATCTCTGATAAATCACCTTTACTTGAAACAAGCTTTATATTCTTTCAAAATGCAAGAGGATATATCAATCGAAGAACAGATGGATGAGTTCAATGAGTTGATCTTAGATCTAGAGTATATTGAGGTTTCTTCAGATGAAGAAGATCATGCATTGTTGTTATTGAGCTCTTTACCTAAATCCTATAGTCATTTTACAGAAACTCTTATTTATAGTAGAAAATATCCGAGTTTAGATGAGGTGCAATCTGCTTTTAACTCTAATGAGTTGAATGAGAGGCAGGATAAGAAAGGATCTGCAAATGGTGAGGGTTGGATAGTTAAGGGTAAACATCACAAGAAAGATGACAAGTTTGATAAAAAGAAGATAAGAAGTATTAGCAAAGATAACTTTTAAATAAGACCGGAGTAGCGTTTTTTAATCTAATTTATCTTTATCCATTAGAAATTGGTTCTTTGATAATACGATTAAACAAATAAAATAAATCATACATTGGACAAATATGACAGAATATGGTATCTATGTTAATTCAATGTCACTGCTAGAAGAAGGTATAATGACTCTTTTAGCCTCATAGTCGGCGTTTGAGGTGCCTTGATAATGCTTACGCTTGTGGCCATCTAATGCTTGCCCAGTGGGGAAAATCTTTTGACATATATTGCACTCGTGAAGTCTGTTGCGACTCAGATTCATGAGAGCAGATGTAATATTCATGTGATTTGATGATTCGGCTGAGGCCGGGGTGGGGACATTGTTGTTTTTGTGGTGGCTTGATTTGTGATCGTCGAGTGCCTGGGGCAATAAAAAAAGCCCTAGCGCACATGTTGCAGGAGTAACAACTAGTACCAACACTAGCACTGTTAATATGTAAAAGCCTATCAACATGATTTATTGTAACTGGGCACTGTAGCGTCTTTGTTTGGGTTCATATTAAGGCTCCGACTATTATTGCTTTAGTATTTGACTTAAGCAGCAGAGAGTCAGTCTTCCGAGCGAGCAAAATGAGGGACACGACTAAGTCGTCCTCTGACGAAGAATTTTTGTGTCGTGGTCTCTCAGAAGGCTTCCCTTTTCCAAAGACAAGTGTTGAAGGATCAACCTTAGGAGCCATATTAGTTATGTGCCTCCGTACTACTGTAATTTTCTAATCCGGGGAAGAAGAAGAATATTGAGAGAGTATAGGTTTTGGGGGCAGCGTATATATGTAGGACTAGGAGTACTCTATGTTAGTAATATTGCACCATAGAATTAATGAACGAAACAAACAGGAAATTCAATATTTATTTAGACGCAAGAACGGAATAGATAAATATTTATTAACGAATATAAATCAACGATTACTATAATTAACTGCGGTAATTAAATAAACTTTTATCAGAAAGATACTAAACAGAGAAGTCGAGGCATGTGTTTCAAAGTTTCCTTAAAGGGAGATGATATATACGGAGTGAAATCCCTAATTACAGAGCAATTTTCTAATTTTTTTTTTTTTTTTTTGAGTAGAAGATGGAGGAAAGCTTTCGACTAGCTACCGAACATCCCAACTAGGTTGGCACCCTCGGAACACCAGGCGATTCCAAACCCCAGATATTATTAAAAGAAGATAAAAAAACACATGTAACAACGTAACAACAAACCCGAAGGTCAACAAAACCGAAAATTCTCCCTATTACAAGCGTCATTGTTAACAAAATCCGAAATAAACGATGGACAATCATTCCACCAGTGATCCCCAACATGAGACGCACCATAATTTGCCAATGCATCAGCAGCTTTGTTCCCCTCCCGGAAAATATGCGACACCCGAAAATGAATGTCGTTAATGTAACTCAAGCACTCTAACCATCTGCCTCTTAATATCCATGGGACTTTGTCCGATCTCGACTCCAACAAGTGAACCACAAATGTCAAATCACACTCAAGCCAAGGTGTTTCCAATGGAGATCACGAGCCTTGAGAATTTTTCATGCGACCGTACAAATTTCTGCCTCAAATGCAAACACCTGCTCCAATCTAACGGCAAAGCAACCTTGCAAAAAGCCCCTTGAATTCCGAAAAATACCACCTGCACCGCCAATCCCAGGTGTTCCAAGTGCACTTCCGTCAGTATTACATTTAACCCAATCCACCAGCGGCGGATGCCACCTAACTGGAATAATTCGCGGGGCTTTTCTAGGTTGAACTTGCATACCAAAAAGTTTGAGAATCCGGAAATCAACAATTGAAGAAGCTGATCCAACTTTGAAAATTTCTACTTCCTTAATGCATCGCCAAATTTTCCGCAGAAAATCACCAATATTCGGCTCATGATCCTCAAAAACACTACAATTTCGAGTGGACCACAATAACCAAATACACGATATGATTGCAGCATTCCAAAGCGCATGTACCGGACTCCCAAAATGTGCTCGGTCAGCTGCAGTAAGTAGAACATCAAGAGAGCCGGATAAAACTACTCGGTGTTGAAAAATATCAGAAATCCCATGCCAAGCTACTCGGTGTTGAACAACAGAGCAATTTTCTATTGTTTACTATTATGTCCATTTACAAATAGTAGTTAAATTCATTTCATTTTCAATACCTTCCAATAATTAGCAGACTCTTTAAAAACTTAATTAAAGCATTTCTCTAACCAATTAGTAGTAAAGTGGAATAATATCTTTATATTTATAAAATAATAAGTATTTCTAATAAATAAATTACTTAGTAAAAATCTATTTACATATATCAAGCCAATTATGCATTAAGAATTTGTACAAAGAAAGACAAAATTTAATAGCAGAACTTAAAAAATGTGTAGAATAATCTTTAACAATAAAAAAATTAATATAGGAAAAATCCTTCATATTCCACAACGGTTGCATATATATCATAATTGGTTTGATCTTAACAAAAAAGTTCTGGACATATGTGACGTGTACTTATTTAAGAAGTTCAAAGCTTCTATGAAATTTAAAGTTAAAACATGTTTGAACAACGACATCTTTTTAATGTCAATAATATGTGTCTTATTTACAAACAACTTTTAAGATAAATAGAATGTTTACTCAAAAAATACATTTTTTTTTGTCATTCACACTGAACTCCCTACCTCTTCTGAATTCATTTAGTTTCCCTCATTATGGTTATAATTTAATACACCATCTTGTATATTACTTACACACAATAATAAATATAACTTGCTTAATTTGCAATGAGTTTCAGACGAAAAAAATTAGCTGGGATTTTCGAATAAAAAACAGATCTAGACCCAATATTCTGAAGAAAAAAATGTCAAAACTAAAGTAATTAATTATATTTTTTATGTAGTGACTTATTCACGTGATTTATGTATTTATATGAAAGAAGATGGTCTGTCAATCTTATTAATTGGAAAGAGAGTGTCTTGATTAAGTTTCCAAATATGGTAATTGTTAACCAGTATTTAAAACTAAAAAGGAATAAGATTTGAAGAATTAATTGAAAGGGGTTTATACTGCGAAATTGCTCTGTAATTAGGGATTTTGCTCTGTATATATAATCTTCCTTCCTTAAAACAGATTTATCCTCTCCACGGTGTTTGAGAATACGTGATCGACTGTCTCCTAGGATACAACAACATCGAGCTATTTGGTCTACATGAACGACGTAGGTCTGGCGAACTCGAACTATGCTTTTACTCCATCAACACAAACACTGCCTTGAAAATAAATTTCTTTCTCCGCACAATATTTTTTATGCGCATGAATGATGTGTTAAACCCTGAGAAGGAATGACTCCTTATATAGATTAATGCACGGGAGAAAGAGGAGGAAAACGAATTTTACTGGTACTCTAACTCATAATTACTTGCACGGTAAGTAAACGATTCTTCGGATGAATGTAGACTTTTTCAGCGTTTTAAACTGATCACAACTTTATCGCAAAAGGACCGAAAAATAATATTTACCACACCAATTTGTAGCAAAAATAAATTTGAAAACTGCAAAACAAGGACAACACATGGGTGAAATAGATAAACAGGCTAAACAGATCGGTGTTCGACGCGGCCATTTCAACGGATGATTTGCACCTCCCCCATGCGCGCGCGAGAGAGCCTATATGGCACACATTCTTACATAATATAGAAAGTGTTCCTACATATAAACACTTTAAGTGTTCGACATTTTTCCCACGTAGGATATCCACTTTCCACTTTGCTTTTATTTTTTCAATATTTTGCAACTTTAAGTTGCCCACTTTAAGCATCAATTTCTTATTTATCTATGAACCATTTTAAGTACATAATATATCGTTTCGAAACTCTCACGAAGGAGAACACGTTGCCATCTTAAACTCATCAAATAGTCAAGTGAATCCGTTCAAAATCCAACAACTGTACAAATCAATTAAGAAACAACTTTTTTCCAACACTCTATAGTCTGTATCCGCCATCGCTTCAGTCGTTCCGATTTCCTAGTTCAACTAATATTAAGTTTGCCTTTTTATTTAGAAGGAATGGGGTTGAATTGTGAAGAATTGATTGACTACGTGAAGTAACAAAATCATGTTTAAGTCTATTACCCTATGGTTGATATGCTCCATCAACTTATTAAATTATTCCAAAAGCATATAAGTTTCAAGCTTCGTTTGGATAATGTAAGTCGACGACTTCAACTGATTTAAAATATATATTATAATAAAGGGTCAATTGCATTTTCCCCCTTAACGTTTGAGGCGTTTTTTTAAGTTCCCCTAACGTTTCAAAAGGAGCACTTTCCTCCCTGACGTTTGTAAAAATGTGCGATTTGCCCCCTGATGTCAAATCTAATAGATGAAAAGATAGCCACGTGACATAAATGAACGGTAGATAAGGACTGAGGGGGAAAATTGCTATTTTTGAAACGTTAGAGGTCACTTCGCAAAACACCCCAAACGAGAGGGGGTTGATCGCAATTAAATGTGTCCATTTGTACATCAAACCTGCTTCAAAAAGAAAATTGGTAAATCACATCTATAAGTAATCTAGACACGTCACAAAAATAAGCTTTATATATTAATTACAAGAGTCTCATACAATTAAAAAAGTTATCAAGTGTAAGGTGGCGTTTATTGAGCAGTTAAAATTGAAATATTGTTGAGGGACCACATACTCTTTTAATTGTAGACGACATAAGAAGAAGTTTATTGATTGCGAGAGAGAGAGAGAGCCCAATAGTTGGGTTGGGGGGGTATTTGGGCTGGGCAGAGAATTAGAAAAAGCTAGTCCACTAATCAGCAGATAAATAAAGCAGCAGCCACACCAAAACTCTGAATCAACCAAATCCAAAAATGGCTTCTTCTTCTTCTCTGTTACTCTCCAGCAGCAATTCTTCAGCTTTTGTTGACCATAAGAACAACGCTAAGCTCTTCTCCTTGTTGTTGTCTCAAACAAGAAATAGGAGAACAAGTGTTGTTCGTTTGAAGTCGTCTCCAGTACTAGTAGTAGCTCAATCAAAATCTCTCGACCATATCCCCAAGCAGTTCCGACAAGAAAATCTCAAACATGGATGTATGTACTAAACCCACTCACTCTTCTTCTTTTCTCATATACTATTCAATAATAATTGTTGTTGCGATTGATTTAGGGCTTGCTTTTGGAGTTTGTTTGTTTCAATCTGATTATTATTATTATTATTATTGGATGGTTGAATAGGGTTTAGGGGAATTGAATTGAGTAGAATGAATAATAAGACACATGACATATTTAGAAGAGAGATTGATTGTGTTAGCTTTGCTTTGCTTTGATTCATTGTAATACCTGGACAGGATGTTGTCATTGATTGGATATTTTAGATTTTATACTTGTCTTCTGATTCTTATTCATCTACCATTTTTATTATATCTTGTTCAACCTGTAACTAACACACATATATTATCCTTATTTTCAGTGATGGACAATTACAAAAATGCTCCTCAATATCTCTATGGCCTCACACCTTCGCAGATGGATATGTTCATGACAGAAGACAATCCTGTTCGAAGACAGGCAGAAAAAGTAACTGAGGTCATTTCTCTCACATCATACATATCTGTCTGCTCTTTTATTGGGATCCACTATATTTGCATGAGCGTTTCAAAGATCTCATATTCGTTTTCATTCTTCAGGAAAGCATTTCATCTTCCTGCAATTACTTGAACAATGGTGGAATGTGGAGTTTATCTGGAATCAACGACAGAGGGCCCTCCAAGTATAGCATGAGTGTCAGCATGTACCGTGGAGGAGCTAGAGGATCTGGAAGGCCTAGAACTGCCCCTCCTGATTTGCCATCTTTGCTTTTAGATGCAAGGATTGTCTATCTCGGCATGCCAGTACTACATCTTTCCTTCAAGATGATTACTATTATCTCCTTGCCTTTTATTTCAACCTCTTGTTTAATTCTTCCAGATTGTACCTGCAGTGACTGAGCTTATTGTTGCTCAGTTTATGTGGTTAGATTATGACAGCCCCACAAAGCCAATATACCTATACATCAATTCATCTGGCACACAGGTTATGAAATCTAGTTGTCATATTTTGATTATTTGTCATCTTCATACTATCTACCTTTATACTTCACACTAAATATTATTTTTCCCTCAGCTTGTCTTCATCTAACACATTTTTAAAGTTCCAGATACTTTTTCCGCTGCTTATTTCTGTTGTCTACTAAACTGTCTCTATTTGTTGCGCCCGTTTGTGCCCTTAGAATGAGAAGATGGAGACTGTTGGATCTGAAACTGAAGCCTATGCAATAGCAGACATGATGGCGGTAAGCACCTGAGGATGAAATTGAGGTTAACATATGAGTGGATAGAAAATGAGAAACAAATGAGCGTAAAAGTTCTTAAAATTATTTGTGGAGCTTCATGCTATCATTAACAGAAGAAAGGAGACTAGAAATGAATTGTAGGATAGGCCTAACTGGACTTTCTGTTGCTTTGGATGCTGTTTCTTTGTCACAGCTACTAACTGTTGTCCAACCTTTTCTTTTTTCTTCTTTTATGTCCGTAGTACTGTAAAGCAGATGTCTATACCGTAAATTGTGGCATGGCATATGGTCAAGCTGCAATGCTTCTTTCTCTTGGAGCTAAAGGTTATCGTGCACTGCAGCCGAACTCGTCCAGTAAGATACAACTTTTAATTTTTTTTCGTCGGATTTGGAAATGCAAGCAATAGCGTTAATGGTCAAGCTGATCTCTCCCATTCAAAAGCAGTGAAATGCTTATGCTCGTTCTTTTATTCTGCTTGTTTATAGTTTTGGTATTTTTGCTGCAGCAAAGTTGTATCTTCCAAAAGTCAACAGATCGAGTGGAGCTGCAATAGATATGTGGATTAAGGTCTCTCTCTCTCTCTCTCTCTCTCTCTCTCTCCCCGTGTGTGTGTGTGTATGTGGGGATCTCTTTGAATTGTGTGTGCCTTCATGGGTATTTACATCATGTTTAAACCTTTGATGTTGCATCAGGCGAAAGAACTTGACGCCAATACGGAATATTACCTTGAGCTTTTGGCCAAAGGGATTGGAAAGCCAAAGGAAGAAATTCAAAAGGACATCCAACGCCCTAAGTACTTCCAAGCCCAGGAAGCCATCGACTATGGTGTTGCTGACAAAATCATAGATTCACAAGATGCTGCATTTGAGAAACGGGTATCTTTCTGTTTTTCTTTTTCAACTATTTTATTTATATTTTCCACAAGGCATGCATCTTTGATAACATAAGCCAACTCCGTGCCCCCTCGTCAGAATTATGAAGAATTGCTTGCACAATCAAAAGCTATGCGAAGAGCTGCTGGAGTTGGCCCACAAGCAGCCCCATCAGGGTTTAGGTAAACAACAAGCAGAGTCCAGACAGAAGATTGGCATGCTCTGGTTAAAATCACGAACATCACAAGGGTGTCTGATGTAACATGAATATAATCTGAAGTTGTACTTCGAAACGGATCTCTTGCACCCTTTGGTTACAGGTCAAGAGGGGCCACATTTGATTAGTTCTTCCGAAATACTTCTATATGTTGGCAAGAAGAATGAATAGTGTTTTATCTCTCATCTTAATCCTGTAATAGTATAAAGAATAGTTTGACATGAATATTGTTTTTTCAGTTTATAAATGTTGTGATTAGATTAAAAAGTTCAAATTTTCAAAGCTTATAGACTCTGCAATTGGCTCAAGTTATTGTTATTTTGTTTCATCTCTCACGTGTAACTGCATTTCCTGCTTATACATCTGAAAATTATAACTACCATGTTAATATGCCAGTAATTATCAAAAAGAAACGTGGTTAATATGCAAGCACATTTTCGATACGATTTGAACTTTCTTAACAGCACACACTATTAATCAGCATGACATAAATTGCTGAGTGCCAAACAATATTCATCAGACTCATAAAACTGCAAATACAAGAACTCATCAAATGCCTATTTTACATTGGGAAAATTCCTTGCGGATTTGTTTCGTTAATTCAAGGGGAGCCTTGGATGTTGACACTGTATAAACTTCATTTGTTTTTCAAATATTTTGTTATAGTTTGTGAACCGATATATCACGCATTGAATTCCCGTGAATATGAAAGTATTATGAAATCTAAAACGAACAATTTTATGCCAACACATTATTTGCCAAAAAATGCAAAGGGGTTAGCCTTTGAAAATATTTGATTCATTTCACCTTTTTAAATTTGAAGTATTTGCTATGGTTTATTAGGTAAATAGATCAAAAATTGGCTTCTCAATTATAGAAAATAGAATAAAAATAGTATTCTCTCAGTACTAAAGTATTTTATGATAATTTATGAGTGTTTTTCAATGTTTTGGTCATTTTAAAAAAATTCAATGGGGGAGCCTTGGGATGTTGACATTGTATAAACTTCATTTATTTTTTAAATATTTTGTTATAGTTTGTCAACCGATATATCATGCATAGAATTCCCATGAATATGAAAGTATTCTTAAAACAAAACGGACAATTTTATACCAACTCATTATATGCCAAAAAATGCAAAGGGGTTAGCCTTTGAAAATATTGATTCATTTCACCATTTTAAATTTGAAGTATTTGTTATGGTTTGTTGGGTAAATAGATCAAAATTGACTTCTCAATTACAGAAAAATAGAATAAAAATAATATTCTCTGTATATTAAAGTATTTGATGGTAATTTACGAGTGTTTTTCAATGTTTTGTTCATTTAAAAAAAAAAATCAAGGGGGGAGCGTTGGGATGTTAACATTGTATAAACTTCATTTGTTTTTCAAAGATTTTGCTATAGTTTGTCAACCGATATATGAAGACTAGAATTCCCATGAATATGTAAAATAGGTGGAACGAATCAAATAGGTGGAACGAATCAAATATTTTCAAAGGCTAACCCCTTTAATTTGCATTTTGGAAAAATAATGAGTTGGAATAAAATTGTCCGTTTTGTTTTAAGAATTCTTTCATATTCATGGGAATTCTAGTCTTGATATATCGGTTGACAAACTATAGCAAAATCTTTGAAAGAAAATGAAGTTTATTGAATGTCAACATCCCAACGCTCCCCCCTTGTTTTTTTTAAATGACCAAAACATTGAAAAAAACTCGTAAATTACCATAAAATACTTTAATATACAGAGAATACTATTTTTATTATGTTTTTCTATAATTGAGAAGCCAATTTTGATCTATTTACCTAACAAAACATACCAAATACTTCAAATTTAAAAAGGTGAAACGAATCAAATATTTCAAAGGCTAACCTCTTTGCATATTTTTGAAAAAATAATGATTGTCATAAAACTGTCCATTTTGTTTTAAGAATACTTTAATATTCATGGGAATTCTAGTCTTGATATATCGGTTGACAAACTATAGCAAAATATTTGAAAAACAAACGAAGTTTATACAGTGTCAACATGCCAACGCTCCACCCTTGAATTTTTTTTAAATGACTAAAACATTGAAAAACACTCGTAAATTACCATAAAATAGTTTAATATATAGAGAATACTATTTTTATTTTGTTTTTCTATAATTGAGAAGCCAATTTTGATCTATTACCTCACAAACCATAGCAAATACTTCAAATTTAAAAAGGTGGAACGAATCAAATATTTTCAAAGGCTAACCCATTTGCATATTTTTTAAATAATAATGAGTTGTCATATAAATGTCCGTTTTGTTTTCAGAATACTTTTATATTCATGGGAATTTTATGCTTGATATATCCGTTGACAAACTATAGAGAAATCTTTGAAAAACAAATGAAGTTTATACAGGGTCGAACATCCCAAGGCTCCCCCCTTGATTTTTTTTAAAATGAACAAAACATTGAAAAACACACATAAATTATCATAAAATACTTTAATACCGAGAGAATACTATTTTTATTCTATTTTTTATAATTTAGAAGCTAATTTTGATCTATTTACCTAACAAACCATAGAAATACTTCAAATTTAAAAAGGTGTAATGAATCAAATATTTTCAAAGGTTAACCCGTTTGCATTTTTTGAAACTAACGAGTTGGCATAAATCTGTCCGTTTTGTTTTAAGAATACTTCATATTCACGGGAATTGTATGCTTGATATATCGGTTGACAAACTATAGCAAATTCTTTGAAAAACTAATGAAATTTATACAGTGTCGACATCCCAACCCTCCCCCCTTGAATTTTTTTAAAATGACCAAAAAAAACACTCATAAATTATCATAAAATACTTTAGTACTGAGAGAATACTATATTTATTCTGTTTTTCTATAATTAAGAAGTCAATTTTGATCTATTTACCTAACAAACCATAACAAATACTTCAAATTTAAAATGGTGAAATGAATCAATATTTTCAAAGGCTAACCCCTTTGCATTTTTTGACATATAATGAGTTGGCATAAAATTGTCCATTTTGTTTTCAAAATACTTTCATATTCATGGGAATTCTATGTGTGATATATATATCGGTTGACAAACTATAGCAAATATTTGAAAACCAAATGAAGTTTACACAGTGTCAACATCCCAAGTCTCCCTCCTTGAATTTTTTTAAAATGACCAAAACATTGAAAACAAATCATAAATTATCATAAAATACTTTAGTACTGAGTGAATACTATTTTTATTCTATTTTCTAGAATTGAGAAGCCAATTTTGATCTATTTACCTAACAAACCATAGCAAATGCTTCAAATTTATAAAGGTGAAATGAATCAAATATTTTAAAAGGCTAACCCCTTTGCATTTTTTTGAAAAATAATGAGTTGGCATAAAACTGTCCGTTTTATTTTAAGAATAATTTCATATTCATGGGATTTATGTGCTTGATATATCGGTTGACAAACTATAGCAAAATATTTGAAAAACAAATGAAGTTTATACAATGTCAACAACCCAAACGATTCCCCCTTTAAAAGAACAAAACATTGAAAAACACTCGTAAACTACCATGAAATACTTTAATATTGAGAGAATACTAATTCTATTCGGTTTTTCTATGACCGAGAAACCAATTTTGACCTATTTACCTAACAAACCATAACAAATACTTCAAATTTAAAAAGGTGAAATGAATCAAATATTTTCAAAGGCCAACCCCCTTGCATTTTTTTGGCAATTAATGAGTTGGCATAAAATTGTCCGTTTTAGATTTCAGAATATTTTCACATTCATGGGAATTCTATGCATGATATATCGGTTGACCAACTATAGCAAAATATTTGAAAGACAAATGAAGTTTATACTGTGTCAACATCCCAAAGCTCTCCCGCTTGAATTTTATTTAAAAAGACCAAAACATTGAAAAACACTCATATATTATCATAAATACTATAGTACTGAGAAATACTATTTTTATTCTATTTTCCATAATTGAGAAGCCAATTTTGATCTATTTTCCTAACAAACAGTAACAAATACTTCAAATTTAAAAAGGTGAAATTAATCAAATATTTTCAAAGAATAACCCCTTTGCATTTTTTGGATAAATAAAGAGTTGTCATAAAACTGTCCGTTTTGTTTGAAGAATACTTTCATTTTCACGGGAATTCTATGCTTGATATATCGGTTGACAAACTATAGCAAAATATTTGAAAAACAAATGAAGTTTATATAGTGTCTACATGCCAACGCTCCCCCCTTGAATTTTTTTTAAATGGCCAAAACATTGAAAAACAATCGTAAATTACCCTAAAGTACTTTATTATATAGAGAATACTATTTTTATTTTGTTTTTCTATAATTGAGAAGCCTATTTTGATCTATTTACATAACAAACCATAGCAAATACTTCAAATTTAAAAAGGTGGAACGAATCATTTTCATATTCATGGAAATTCTATGCTTGATATAATGAGAAGACTCACTACCAACGGACAGTTTTATGCCGACTCATTATTTTCCAAAAAATGCGAAGGGGTTAGCCTTTGAAAATATTTGATTCGTTCCACCTTTTTAAGTTTGGAATATTTGCTATGGTTTGTTAGGTAAATAGATAAAAATTGGCTTCTCAATTATATAAAAACAAAATAAAAATAGTATTCTCTATATATTAAAGTACTTTATGGTAATTTACGAGTGCTTTTCAATGTTTTGGTCATTTAAAAAAAATTGAAGGGCGGAGCGTTGGCATGTTGACACTGTATAAACTTCATTTGTTTTACAAATATTTTGCTATAGTTTGTCAACCGATATATCAAGCATAGAATTCCAATGAATATGAAAGTATTCTTCAAACAAAATCGACAGTTATATGGCAACTCATTATTTTTCCAAAAAATGCAAAGGGGTTATCCTTTGAAAATATTTGATTCATTTCAACTTTTTAAATTTGAAGTATTTGCTATGGTTTGTTAGGTAAATAGATCAAAATTGGCTTCTCAATTATGAAAAATAGAATAAAAATAGTATTCTCTCAATACTAAAGTATTTATGATAATTTATGAGTGTTTTTCAATGTTTTGGTCATTTTAAAAAAATTCCAAGGGGGAGCCTTGGGATGTTGACACTGTATAAACTTCATTTGTTTTTCTAATATTTTGCTATAGTTTGTCAACCGATATATCATGCATAGAATTCCCATTAATGTGAAAGTATTCTGAAATCTAAAACGGACAATTTTATGCCAACTCATTATTTGTCAAAAACTGCAAAGGGGTTAGCATTTGAAAGTATTGGATTCATTTCAACTTTTTAAATTTGAAGTATTTGTTATGGTTTGTTAGGTAAATAGGTCAAAATTGGTTTCTCAGTCATAGAAAAGCGAATAGAACTAGTATTCTCTCAGTATTAAAGTATTTCATGGTAATTTACGAGTGTTTTTCATGTTTGTTCATTTAAAAAAAAATTCAAGGGAGGAGCGTTGGCTTGTTGACATTGTATAAACTTCATTTGTTTTTCAAATATTTTTCTATAGTCTGTTTACCGATATCAAGCATAGAACTCCCATGAATATGAAAGTATTCTTAAAATAAAACGGACCGTTTTATGGCAACTCATTATTTTTCCAAAAAATGCAAAGGGGTTATCCTTTGAAAATATTTGATTCATTTCACTTTTTTAAATTTGAGTATTTGCAATGGTTTGTTAGGTAAATAGATCAAAATTAGCTTCTAAATTATAGATAATAGAAAAAAAATAGTATTCTCTTAGTACTAAAGTATTTATGATAATTTATGTGTGTTTTTCAATGTTTTGGTCATTTTAAAAAAATTTAAGTGGGAGCCTTGGGATGTCGACACTGTATAAACTTCATTTGTTTTTCAAATATTTTTCTATAGTTTGTTAACCGATATATCAAACATAGAATTCCCAAGAATAAGAAAGTATTCTTAAAGCGAAACGGACAGTTTTATGACAACTCATTATTTTTCCAAAAAATGCAAAGGGTTTAGCCTTTGAAAATATTTGATTCATTTCAACTTTTTAAATTTGAAGTATTTGTTATGGTTTGTTAGGTAAATATATCAAAATTGGCTTTTCATATATGGAAAATAGAATAAAAATAGTATTCTCTCAGTAATAAAGTATTTTTTGATAATTTATGAGTGTTTTTCATTGTTTCGGTCATTTTAAAAAAATTAAAGGGGGAAGCCTTGGGATGTTGACACTGTATAAACTTCATTTGTTTTTCAAATATTTTGCTATAGTTTGTCAACTGATATATCATGCATAGACTTTCCATGAATATGAAAGTATTCTGAAATCTAAAACGAAATCTAAAACGGACAATTTTATGACAACTCATTATGTGCCAAAAAATGCAAAGGGGTTAGCCTTTGAAAATATTTGATTCATTTCACCTTTTTAAATTTGAAGTGTTTGTTATGGTTTGTTAGGTAAATAGGTCAAAATTGGTTTCTCAGTCATAGAAAAACCGAATAGAACTAGTATTCTCTCAATATTAAAGTATTTCATGCTAAGTTACGAGTCTTTTCATGTTTTGTTCATTTAAAAAATATTCAAGGGGGGAGCGTTGGGTTGTTGACATTGTATAAACTTCATTTGTTTTTCAAGTATTTTGCTATAGTCTGTTAACCGATATATCAAGCATAGAATTCCCTTGAATATGAAAGTATTCTTAAAAAAAAAAATGGACAGTTTTATGCCAACTCATTATTTTTCCAAAAAATGCAAAGGGTTTAGCCTTTGAAAATATTTGATTCATTTCACCTTTTTAAATTTGAAGTATTTGCTATGGTTTGTTAGGTAAATAGATCAAAATTAGCTTCTAAATTATAGAAAATAGAATAAAATAGTATTGTCTCGGTACTAAAGTATTTTATGATAATTTATGTGTGTTTTTCAATGTTTTGGTCATTTTAAAAAAATTCAAGGGGGGAGCCTTGGGATGTCGACATTGTAAAAACTTCATTTGTTTTTCAAAGATTTTGCTATAGTTTGTCAACGGATATATCAAGCATAGAATTCCCATGTATATGAAAGTATTCTTAAAACAAAACGGACAGTTATATGACAACTCATTATTATTTAAAAAATATGCAATGGGGTTAGCCTTTGAAAATATTTGATTTGTTCCACCTTTTTAAATTTGAAGTATTTGCTATGGTTTATTAGGTAAATAGATCAAAATTGGCTTCTCAATTATAGAAAAACAAAATAAAAATAGTATTCTCTATATATTAAACTATTTTATGGTAATTTACTAGTGTTTTTCAATGTTTTAGTCATTATAAAAAATTCAAGGGGGGAGCGTTGGCATGTTGACACTGTATAAACTTCATTTGTTTTTCAAATATTTTGCTATAGTTTGTCAACCGATATATCAAGCATAGAATTCCCATGAATATGAAAGTATTATTCAAACAAAACGGACAGTTTTATGACAACTCATGAGTTCTTGTATTTGTCAAGGAAAATTCCTATTGCCCGTGTGCGGCTTGCTCCCCAACCTATGAAAGTTTCAGCATTCCCCCTAACCTTTCAAAAAGTGTACAAATTGCCCCTTGAGTAGTTGATCACCCTTTCAAAAAGTGTGCCAAATGATACGCATAACACTTATAAATGTATGAAGTTCATAGATGCAAGTATGCGTTTACAAGATACACGTCAGTAAACATCTAAATATTTTTGTATTATGGTGCTTTGCTGTTGTTGTTGCATGGGTTTTAAGCTACATTCATTACATATAATGTTCTTCGTCTTTTCCCAATTGACCAGTCCCTACTTCAAATGTTGATTCCAATTTATAAAATTTCGTCCAACATATATAATACCAGAATTGGCAAAGCTTTAAACTGAGAGCATCAAAATTGATATTAAAAAGGTTTACCCCACTTGTTGGCAAACCGTATATTATGGTTGTTTGGAACTGAGTAGAAAGCCCAATAGTTGGTCCCAGTCCACTTTCGGCATGTGGACTATGGCAAGAACGACCCAATACTATTGGAATATCATCACATTGTATGGAGTATGAACATCAAATTTTAAAGACCATTGTCATAATCGACTCGATGAAATTATATTGCACATTGTTATAGGATAATATGAGCTTTAATATATTAATCCTTCGCTTGAAGGCCAAAATAACTATGGGATCATATCACGTGGACATAATATAACCTGCATTAAGTATTGAGTAGGTCTTGATATCATATTAGAATTTAGAGCACTCAAATTCTCCTAATATGCCTTGTAAAGAAAATTATCAATATAACAAATCTCAATTTATTTTCAAGTAATGTTGAATAGATATCAATACATATTCTGAAGATTTTAAATGCTAATTTACACGCGCACGCGCGCGCACACACACACACACACACACACACACACACATATATATATATATATATATATATATATGTATATATATATATATATATGTATTAACTTAGCTTTTGCAGAATATGTTAGGCATGAAAGTCTACAGATGGGGACTGAAAGAGCCCATTTGACATTTGCACCCGTCAAATATTTGAAAGTTTGAAGTGATGTTGATGTGTTAATATTTATCTTTTTTGGTTTTTAACGAATCACATCACACGATCATATTGGTTTATGCAATAATAGTTTAGTGTTTGAAATTCTGAATGTCAACCTGCGCAAAACTCATTAAGATGTTGTACCCCGTTCATCACACTCACTTTTTCAGTTGAAATACCATAGGAATATGCGCACGAGAAATAAATAAGTAGATGACTATTTTCAAGAAAAAATAGAAAAATGAAATACATCTTTCAAATTTATCTGTACTACAGGATGTGCTTACTTCTAAGTCTGATTGGAAGTTTGGATTGATACTCTGGCATTTTGATTACAAACTCTTGACAATCTTATACTAAATTAGTTTAAGACATTTTAAATCTTTTAATATATATATGTAATCCAACTTTAGTGTGAAAATCTGATGCGCTACTCTGCTAATATATGCCCGGAGTTAAGTAGATTATTAAATGTTTCTATCCTATTAATATTGCTACTTCGCCTAATTGATGAGAATGCCGTAGTTTGATGGTCAAGTACTATTGGAAAAGAACATTCATGTAGAGAAACATGAGCATAATTTATTTTTAGCTTTATTGAAAGAACATCTCGGAGCTTTTTAGACCTAAATGATTTAGATTATATCATATATTGATAGATATCACGTACAAAGCTCACTAGTGAATTTCTAGCCTAATCAAAAGCCATAAGAATTACTCAGTCTTTCTTTTTGTTATGAATAAGGCCATTCATAAGAGTCTTACTTCAAATTCTTAAATATCACTTATAAATAACATGTTGCTTTTAAGTTATATAGTTGAAATAAATTAGACATTGGCAGTCATAACTCATAATATATCTATACTAGTATATAAACGAAGCGATATTGGACACTTTGTAACACCAAACTCTTGATTTTTCAAGTTTAACCTTCTAATATATATCATTATGACATTTTATTATTAATATTTCAATATAACCCTGCAATTTAAGTTAGATAAAAATAATTATACCATTTACTAAGAAGGAGGAGTTAGTTTCTCTATAATTCATATTCTTTCAATTACTACATTTCTTTCCATTCTACTCCATGATTATGATGATACACGTTCCTACTAACTCGAACTTTTTTAATCTAGACAAATACTTTTTCTTGTCTTTTCATTCCAGATTTTTTTTTTCCTCACACTTATAAAAATTGGTCCTTTAAAGTGGTCTACTTGTAAAATTGGTCTTCTAAAGTGGCAGTGTCCAATTTAAGTCCTCTAAAGTGGCTAGTGATGCAATTTTGATCCTCTGACGCATGAGTCAACGATTTTGACTATAAATTGGACGAATTCTTCGACTTTGACCCTTACTTTTGGGATTTTTTCATTTCCGACCCAAATATTTTCAAAAAGTTACATTTAAACCCTAAGATATTTCAAAACATTTATTGTGTAAAATTTAAGTTAAACATATTTCAAACAATAATCTTCAATTAATACTTCAATTAGAATAAGTTAAGGAAAGAATAAAAGAAAAGGAACCTAAAATGAATTTAGGAAGAAGATGATTTTTTCTTTTTCTTTTTTATTCTTTCTTGATATTTTTACACAATCTTTTATTTGTATTCATTAATTCATACTCACACTCACTAGTTGTCTTCTATCCGATTTCTTGCTATTTGCATTCTCCCTGTATTATTTCCTTGTTAGTTTCTCATGTAAGTTCTTAAACATTACTGGTTCTTTAATACTTTTTTGTTTCAGTGAACAAGTGTGTTCTCTGTGCTTCTTTTACCAATCGGTAAAAGCTTAACACGATCCTTTTGTTATATCAATTTTTAACGTGACTCCTACTTAGATATTACTTTTTATAATTAAGTACCAAGTCCACTTTGTGAAGTTATATATTTTCAAATATAATTTGTGTTTTTACATAATTTTAGTTAGAGTGTTTCTGGTTTCAACTTCAATTAAAATAAGTTAAGAAAAGAATAAAAGAAAAGAAACGTAAAATGAATTAAGGAAGAAGACGATTTTTTATTTATTTAATTGAAGTACTAATTGAAGACAATTGTAAAAAAGAATTTTAAAACACAAAAAACTAAATGTTTGAAATATGTTTAACTTAAATTTTACGCAATAAATGTTTTGAAATGTTTTAGGGTGTAAATGTGATTTTTTGAAAATACTTGGAGTGGAAATGAAAAAAATCCCAAAATTAAGGGTCAAAATCGAAGAATCCGTCCAATTTTTGAGTCAAAATCGTTGATTCATGCGCCGGAGGATCAAAATTGCATCACTAGCCACTTTAGAGGACTTAAATTGGACATTGCCACTTTAGAGGACCAATTTCGCAAGTAAACCACTTTAAATGACCATTTTTACAATTTTCTCTGAACATGAACGTATAATACTTTACATAATAAAGAAAATTATGTGCGGCTCCGCAAACCACAGTTTCTAGTATATATATATATATATATATATATATATATAGAGAGAGAGAGAGAGAGAGAGAGAGAGAGAGAGAGAGAGAGAGAGAGAGAGAGAGATGTATATGTAAAGCGGCGATTAGAGTTCGTTGGTACTTGTTAATGCCCACAACGTAATGTATATATGTAGCTTATCTTGTCGGAGAAAGACCGTTTACTCTCAACAACCAGCAATTAAGATTTAATTTATCTTATAAGATAAAGTCGTGCAGATATATAAGAATCGAAAAATTGATACTCGATTCCTTTACCCCCAGTCTAATTAAGTTACCCTGCTAAGATGAAACATATTTTCCCAAAGAGGGCACGAAAATACAATATCGTATCAAGAGTTACAGATGCAACTCTGATAATTTTTTATTATCAAACTCATCAATATGTGATGAAAGACTTAGAAACTTCACAATGACTATGAAAATATACATTTATTTTAGAATGATGGCCGTTTTAATTTTGTGTATCATGGTAGGTATAAGTTGCGAATATATTTATTTATTCAAATATTTTATTTGTCTCAGGAAGCGCATAATAGACTTATCAATTGACATAAGAAGGTAAACAAACTCTTATTGGTTCGTCATAATAGTTATAATCGTGATCATGTGAGTAAGTAATGATTTGAGCAACAACTAATCGGTATTATTTACAATTAAGCATAGTTTAGATGAAAAATACTTATTCCATACTAAGAAGCGTGTGGTTGTGCGTGCATAGGGGACTATTGAAGTTCTAATGTGCCACAAAAATATGTAAGGTTTAATTAATTTTTTCTTAAACTGGAGGTACATGTAGCTTCTTAACATTTTCTTAATTAGTACAACTACCCATTATTTTTTTATTACCTTTTTAATAGTTAAACCACAATCAGTCACAAGTTCTGCATATAAAATTTTCCTAGCATAGTTATTTAAGAATTAATTAGTTAGCTCCTTGTCTGGCTTCTAAGTTGCCTGAGTCTAATAGTATATATGGAGAAAGAATAGTATTTATAACCTATAATTTAGAAAACCGTATAATTAAACATTATCTCACTATGAAAATCATACTAAGAGTCGTCTATAAAGTTGTTTGCTCAATATGGTGCGCCGGTCTGAAAATTGGAGACATTAATTTATCAAATTAATATAAAGTCGAAAACAATCAATTGATTCCAGCTCGTTGAAGTCAGCAATTGTTAAAGCTCACCAAAAAATATTGCCAATATATAGAACTCAATAATGAGAAGAAGTACTGATGTTGGGCGACTAAAGAGCGATTAGGGTTTTTCTTCCTCTTCGGCTACGATCACAGGAAAACCTCTCATCATGGACTGCAATCTTCTTTTTCCTGAGAGTATCAATCAACACCATCATCCCGCGGCTGCTTTAGAGCCCCCCTTGATCCAAAAATCTTCTTATGCTACTGTGGCACAAGCCTCCCACTCCCCGATCCCTATTGCACTGGGCGAGGGGAATATTGACGATATTGGTGGATACCTTGCAGTTAAGGTCTCGCAAAAAGCCTACAATCAGCGTCTGGAAGCCTGTAAGTTCTCTCTCGTTGGCAGAATTACATTGGCAAAGGGAGAAAAACCCTGGCGGCAGCAAGATTTGAAACCAAAATTGAATGCGTTTTGGGGTCTCAACATGGATTGGAAATTAATTTCTCTGGGTAAGGGTTTCTTTCATATCATTCTGACTTCAGATTTAGACTTGCAACGAATTTGGGGTCGTGGTGCCCTAAACCTAAAGCCGGGAATTTTGAGATTAATGCCATGGTCCCCGGGGTTCGACCCGACTGCTCACAAAACCACTTCCACTCAAGTTTGGGTTCGTTTCTACAATCTTCCTTGGGTGTTTTGGGATAAAACCATCTTATCGGAGATTGCCCGTAGCGTCGGAGTACCGCTGAAAATTGACAAGGCAACTCTAGATGGTGAATTCGGACACTTTGCTCGGGTGCTTATCGATATTGATCTTCAAAAGCCAATCCGTGAGACTATCCGGGTTGACACTGATGACATGAAGATTTGGATCAATCTTGATTATGAGAGTCTTCCTGATCTCTGCTCTACTTGCATGGCAATTGGTCACAACTCTGCGAATTGTCGCCGCAATGACACTGTAGCTAAACAAGCTGATCAGCGTCCTAACCCAGTCACTCGGGAGCGGTCGAGAGGTAGATCACGGGAAAGGAAAATTTGGAAGCAGAAAAGTACTATTCCCGTGTCCACCTCACTAAATCGCCTGCGAACTGCCCTTGTTGAAGCACCAGCAGAAGGTAAGGAAACTACTGAGGTCCCAGTGACGACAATAAATGATACTATTAATTCTCCGCAGATCGAGAATAACCAAGTGTCCCAGAATCCTTCAGAACCGGTTACTAAATCTCCGCATGCTGAATTAGAACCCGCTTCGGGAAAGTCTTGGGCGGATCAAATGGATGACGAAGAGGGACAATGGACTAAGGTCACTGGGCGTAGAAAAGGTAGTGCAGAACAAGTTGTTCGCGACAAGCGTTCAACTCGGAAGCCAATTAGGTATAAGTCCTCTTTTGGAACTGTCGGGGAATTGCAAACCCGAGGACTCAACGTGCGTTGTTTAATTATTGTCGTCGTTTTACTCCGGATTTTTTATGTTTAGCGGAGCCGAAGACTTCGTTTTCTACGATTCCCTCTAGATTTTGGGAGTCGCTTAATTTGTCTCTTGTTAGCACTACGGTTACTGACCTTCCTTCTCTATGGGTTTTTTTGTAAAAATGGTATTGATTCTCCTCAAAATATTATCTGTGGCACACAACATGTTAGTTTTTCGGTGACCATCCAGGGTTGTTATCATGCGTTCTCATGTATATATGCTAGCAACAATGACCAGGTTCGTCGAGATTTATTTCTGGAGCTTCTTTCACTGAACAATCTGGATGCCCTTCCATGGATGGTTATAGGCGATTTCAATGCGATCAAAGGTTCACACGAGAAGTCTGGACGACCCCCTGCCAATTCTCCTTGTCGAGAGTTCAGATGTTTTTCCGAGGATTGTGATCTCGTTGATATTCCACTTCAAGGGGGTTCGTATACCTGGTGTAATGGCAGACGTAATAATCGCCGTGTGGAATGCTGGCTTGATCGGGCTATGATTAATCCGAGTTGTTTAAACTACTGGAGTAACATCAATTGTGTC
The DNA here is from genome assembly GCA_946800315.1 of Misopates orontium. Lineage (NCBI taxonomy): Eukaryota > Viridiplantae > Streptophyta > Magnoliopsida > Lamiales > Plantaginaceae > Misopates > Misopates orontium. The sequence goes on along the minus strand of OX326948.1, from coordinate 66,071 downwards.
GCTCTCCCGAGGCACCATTCAGATCATTCAGCCATTATGATCTCGTGTGGCCAAGCCATTGTTTCTCGAGCTTCTCGTTTTCGCTTTCAAAGTATGTGGCTGACCCACCCAGATCTCCGTTCCTTTATCCGGAATAATTGGCCAACGCTTCAGAATATGCATCCTATGAATGCACTTCTTCTAAAACTAAAATCTCTTAGAACAGCACTAAGAGATTGGAACAAGAATGTGTTCGGCTGGCTCGATATTAATATCACAGAGGCTGAAAAAAGGCTAGGTACCATACAACAACTTATCACTGAGCAGGGTGCGACAGATATTAATTTGGCCGAGGAGGCGGGTGCTCAGGCTGATATGGAGTTGGCGTTAACTCAGCAAGAGATATACCTCAAAGAAAAAAGTAGAAACACATGGCTCGCCGCTGGAGATCGAAACACCGCATTTTTTCACAGATCGGCAGCTATTAAAAAATCTAGAGCAGGTATTACGTGTTTAATGATCAATGACGAGTTATCTTTGGACCCAGTTGAAATTGCTACACATATTGCACAATTTTATGAAGATATGTTTAGAGTGTCCAGTGAAGTGTCAGAAAATGTGCCTCTGATCAAAGAAGTTGTTCCGCAGCTTGTTGAGGATTGTGAGAATGACGAGCTCACCCGCATTCCGTCGGATGAGGAAATCCACTCTACAGTCATGGACATGGATGGAAATAGTGCGCCGGGTCCGGACGGATTCACCGGGAAGTTTTTTCAAGCTTTCTGGGATATTGTGGGAGCCGATATTTGCCAATGTGTGAAATATTTTTTTCACCATGACAAAGTTACAACAGGCCTTAATTCGAGTTTTATGATACTCATTCCAAAGGTGAAAGACGCGGTCCAGATTGAGAATTATCGCCCAATCGTGCTTAGCAATTTTTGCTTTAAAATCATCACAAAAATCTTGGCGAATCGTTTATCAGGAATTGCGTCGCGAATTCTCTCCCATAATCAGTTTGGATTCGTGAAAGGTCGTGATATCACTCATTGCATCGCTACGGCCTCTGAGGGAATTAACTCTCTTGATAAGAAGGTGTATGGTGGCAACATGGCTCTGAAAATTGATGTTAGGAAAGCTTTCGACACAATGGATTGGAAGTTTATTTACTCAGTGTTGGAAGCTTTCGGTTTCTCAGAAAAATTCCGGAAATGGATTATGGCTTTATTCTCTTCGGCAAGGCTTTCTATTCTTCACAATGGTTCGCCAATGGGTTACTTTGGATGCAGCCGTGGTGTTCGTCAAGGGGATCCTCTTTCCCCGCTGCTTTTCGTGATCGCGGAAGATTTTCTTAGCCGCCTTATTACGAGCTATGTTGAGAAGAGAAAATTGCAACCCATGCGATATACTTCTCAGTCGGTTTTTGCTACACACCTTCTGTATGCGGATGATGTGCTTATGTTCGCCGCTGCCACTAATAGAAATATTTGTGTAATCAGGGAGATTTTTGGTATCTATGCAGATTTATCCGGGCAACATGTTAACTGGGCTAAATCGGGGGTCTGCTTTAGCAAATACATCACAGCTCCTCGCCGATTTCGAATCACCACGGCTCTACAACTCCAGCAAATTTCATGTCCCTTTGTTTATCTTGGTGTTCCTTTATTTAAAGGAAGCCCACGAAAGCGTTGGTTGGAACCTCTCGCGGATAAAGTGCTGGGAAAGTTTGCTCCGTGGAAAGGATCGTCCTTGTCAATGGCGGGAAGAGTGACGCTCGTTTCTTCTGTCATACAAAGTTCATTGATTCACTCTTTCTCTGTATATGCTTGGCCTAAAAGTTTGATTGCTAAAATAGAGCGCGCTATTAAAAACTTTATCTGGTCTGGCTCTACTGATGCAAGGAAGCTTGTTACGGTGCCATAGAATCAATGCTGCTTCCCAATTGCTGAAGGAGGAATTGGTCTCAAAAATTTGAGTAGCTTTAATAAGGCTCTTCTAGCAAAACTTTTCTGGCGTCTCATTGCTTCGCCATCGTATCCGCTCAATTTACTTAAACCCAGAATGTTTGATGGCATAAGCACACTAAAGCGACCATATTTATCGTCTTCCATTTGGTGCTCTTTGAAACATTGCTCTGATCAAGTTTCAAGTGCTACACGCTGGTTAGTTGGTCCACGCTCTGCTTGTAATTTCTGGAATGACTCTTGGATCGTCCCTCCCATTGCCGATCAGCTTCATATTGATGCCGCGGACCGTCTGATGCTGAAGTACAAAGTTTCTGATTTTTTCTACAACGAACAATGGCATCTGCCAGATAATGTGCCGCCTGAAATCGTTCACAATCATATTTTCCAACACGAACAGCAAGATACATGTGTTTGGGCTCACACTTCGAATGGGGAATTTCAAGTACGAAGTGCCTATAAATTATTCTGCCCAGTTTCTCCGGCTACTCACTCTTGGCAGCGGTTTATTTGGAAAGAGTTCCTCCCGCCGACACGCTCTTTAACCTGTTGGCGAGCAACCTTGGGATATTTGCCAACGGAAGATGTTCTTATGCGACGCGGCTATCAGTTTGCCTCTATATGCAGAATGTGCCAATTCTCTACAGAGTCAATTGATCACTTGATGGTTCAATGTCCTTTTGCTAAAGCGGCATGGTTTGCCATTTCTGGAATTTTTCGGCATCGAATTTGTACAGATTCGACACTCACAAAACTGTTTACCGAAGCCTCTCGAGTTCCTCTTAGCTCACAAATTCGTGCTCTTTGGGTAACGGCAATTACCTCATGTGTTTGGCTTCTATGGACCACAAGGAATCGTTGTCTATTTGAGGATGCGGCTCCAGACATAAATCTGTTCTTGCGGCAAATTTGGAAAGCCATCAAGTCCGTGGAATTTTTCAAAACTGGGTGCGCTAGCTCGGCCGATGATCTGCGTATACTCAAGATTTTTCATATGAACATTACACCGCGGAGAGCTCCTAAAATAATTCCAGTTACTTGGTTTCCTCCAATTGGGAATTGGATTAAGTGCAATACCGATGGATGCGCGATTGGATCTCCGGGTATTGGTGGTGCTGGAGGGATTTTTCGCAATTCACGGGGCTTTACTCTTAAGGCTTTCTCCTCTCACCTGGGCAGTGTTTTTGCATTTGAAGTGGAACTTTGGGCGGTCATTATAGCCATGGAGAAAGCTCGGGATCTCGGCTGGACACATATATGGTTGGAAAGTGACTCTACGTTCGTGGTTAATCTCCTCAAGGTTAAATCAGAGAAAGTTCCGTGGGAGCTTAGAAGTCGATGGTGCTCTTGCTTAAGATTTGTTAACTCTATAAATTTTCAAGTCTCACATAAATATAGGGAAGGGAATCGGGCGGCGGATGCGCTTGCTAACTTTGGGGCTCATCAAGCCGGCGAAGTTTGGTGGTCAACACACCCAACTTTTATTAGTAGTTTAATTTCGGATGATTTATGTAATAGGCCTAACTATCGTTTTTGTTGAACTCTTTTTTCATTTTTTTTATTAATAGAATGAGTTTCGAGAATAGCGTAGTGGTGGTGCCAACCTAGTTGGGATTACTAACCGCTTCATCTTCGGTCTCCATTTTGATTTAAAAAAAATAGAACTCAATTTCTATTAATCTAGCATTGCTTGATTTCGTGGATAGAGGAATCTAAGAAGAATATGCTCCCGTTTAGAATTAACTTAAACTTCAAGATTTAATTTCTTGTTATAGTGGGAAGAACAAGAACTTAATTTATAAGCAAAGTCAACAGAGAAACTCTATTGATATGTGTTAATTGTTCAATGTTTAAGTAATTGGAAACAAGTAGGCCACTGTTGCAAAAATACTTCTGCATCAAATTTATTAGATTTAAAATTATTACACAATAAACACCATACTTTTCGGAATATTTTAGAACATTTCCAGAAAAAAATTCATGATTGATGAATGAAAAAAAATGATAAAAGGTGTAACAGTTTCATGTCACTTTACAAAAAATTTTACTAAAAACCTAGCATAAACTACTCTATATAAATATAAGCACACACACGCATATATTAATTACAATATATATGGGTGTGCTATTTTTTCTTCGAAATTCACTTCAGAAAGAAGTACATACATCAACTAATGAAGAAACATTCGCTTTTATATGAAATATCCTAAAATTTAATGTAATATTAAGCTTGTCATTTACTTCATGTTTTTGAAATAGTCTCACAATTTTTTTAATATATATAGATAAGTATCTGTGCCAATCTGAACGTTTCCAAAATCTTTTGCCAACATGTGGAACTTGTTCTCTGGCCAAACTCCTGAAATGCTTGGAGATCGACTTTTATTTTCTAATTTCTGAAGCTGATGAATCACTTCTTTTCCTTGGGTAGATATAGTGATCAGATTTATTTTGACAAAGGGATGGCTGCGAAATTCTGTGGAGATTCTACTAGTTTTTTTTTTTTTTTTTTTTTGAGAGGAAAATAACAATATATTTCAACAAAAGCCAGAACAACAAGTTTTCTACAGAAGCACAACCAGCACAACAAAAAGAACTAAACAGAGGAAAAAACAAAGACAGAACATAAAACATACAGGAAAAGCAAGACAGAAAAACAAAGCAATCTGAAAAAAACACAATAAGAAAAATCTTCAATGTGATATCAAATCTTGTAAATCAGTCAAATGGCTTACCATGTCTAATGTTATATATAGATAGAAAGAAGTAAACTCGTGTAATTAAACAAATACATTCTTCACAAAAAGAGGGCATTATTTGGCTCCCTAGTTTCTCAGAAGCTGCCAATTTAATTACTTTTTCTAGAACACATTAATTAATAGAAGGTCATTTAAGTTAAAATTTATAATTAAACCTCTTCTCTACTAATCTGGAGTTTTTAATGCAGTGATTGTGGTCCACCATGTATAGTACCTGAGCGTAACAAAAATGAAAACAAAGAAATTCTTCTCAGAATTTATAATTAAATCTCTCATTTCTCTATTTATTTGAAGTTTTACTACATAGTTAAACCGCCGTTATTTCAATTTATATAAATGTATATTTTTTGTATTTTATTAAAATATTCTTTTGAATTTTTTCTAACATAAGGCTACATTTGATTTTTAAGATACAATCAAAAGTACTTTTATACGTATTACTTTATAATAAATGAATTAAAATCTGAGTTTAGTGCTGGGTTTTCACATGGGCTTTTGTGCAATTTTCAAACTACAAGGGATTTTTACCCCGAAAGTCTGAATTAAGGTTTACAAAACTCCACAAAAATCAATCTTACATTGACCATGAGTATACCACTCTCTAAGGAAATTAGATGGAGAAAAGATTATGTGTGGAGTTTATTAAACCACAATTTTTTTTTTTTACAATTATCAAATTAAATCACGTGGAGTTTCGTGCAGAGATTTTGAAACCAATGTGAAGTTTTATGCATTCCCCCAACAAATGCAGAACAATTGTAGCTTACCACAATTCGGCTTTCAAATGCCTCTTACCTTATTTGCTATTATTATTTTTTACTTTGCACGTATATATATTTACTTTACTTCTCCCAGTCTTTAGCGGCGGCTCTTACTTAGCACGACCGCTAATTATATACCTCTTTGCTGTTCCCGACGCATTCTCTGCCAATTTTTTTTATAAAATAGTCTTTACCAATATAATTATAACTAGGCTCTAATATATAATGCATGTGATATTGTTGCCTTAGTCGTTGGATTTTACTTACAAAAATCACCAATATTGAGTACTTTTTTATTTTTCTGAGGCGTGTCTGGAGTACGTGAAACATTAACTAGGGGCAAACTTGCAAACTTAATTACATGGTATTAGACAAGTGAAACGAAGTTCCAGTTCAGTTTATTTCTTGTTCTGTTTTAATTTGATCGGCCCCGGTTATTCAGTTGAATGCATGCAAGTATTTTCTCCAGATTAATCTTTGCAATTGGTTCATGAATACTTTGTTTTATAAAATCTTATGATTAAACTCAATTAAGTAAAGATGTCATATAGATTTACTAGTCGAAATAAATATTCTTCCGAATAAATGATCAGGTTGATGCTACAACAATTACTGATTAGGTAATAGAAAAATGCAACTGATCCGGCCGAAGACAAAACCCAAACGTGCAGACCGGTCTAGAATATTCTCCACGCCCAACAAGAAACATATATTGATATCTGATTTTTTCGTAGGTTTTGTTTTCCATAATTGTCTGTCCACCAAAATCTAAGATTTCATTCCTGTCAAATAAATATAGTGAGTGGGCCAATAAGTTCCATGCATTATGTATGTTTCTTTATACCTCAAAGCCTAATAGTTTAATAAAAGATCGTGCCTTGGTCGGCTTAACGAGTCTTAAGTCTTAACAAATAATTGTACTTCCAAGGAGTAAAGATGATGACATAATTTTTCCAAACACTTCGCCTAGCAGTACTTCATCAAACGTACTTGATTTTGAGTATTAAAGCTACTGATCTTAATTCTTGGGAGTTCTCGCATAATTAAATTTATGTTCAATATTTGGTTTCCATACGAGGCTCAAACGAACTTTTTTCAAAAGTTGGTTGGTTTTAGCTATCAAATTGACTCTCTTCAAGTATCTCTTTCATCCATTTCAAACAAAATTTCTAAGTCAGTAATTCACATAATTAAATTGATTGAAATAATATAATATAGATCCACTATTTCAATCAGAGTAAATTTCTAGTTGCCAAAAGGTAATTAAACTAGTTTCATTTTAATTAGAGAATGTCTCTGCGAATAATTTAACAAATAAATATAGAGTTATTACAAATGCAACGATAGAAATGCCCTAGCTAAGCTCGAGTTCTTTCCAAAAAAACTCGTGTAATCGAAATTCTTCAGCCGACTTCTTTGATGAGTTACTTGTATCTTAATTTTACTGGCAAACGTATATATACTTGATTGCCTGTTTAATATCATTGCACATCTTAGGAAAAAGTAAAGTAACGCATTTGAAAAACTTACTAGTAAAAACGCGCGTAGATACTCATGCGCATTATTTTGCACCACCTGAATTATAGTTCTGATTTCAATGTATGTTTTGACTCCTCAAGTTAATATACTTTTATAACTTTTTCAATGTATGTATACTTTATTCGCCAAATAATACACTTCTCCTAACTTGTTTTGAGTTTTTAATTTAGTTTCTTCAAAATATCATGATAATATTAGTTGCAAGTTGGTATACTAATGCTATATTTTGTATTTTGTATATTTTCCTTTCATGTTGTGGTTTGGTGAACATGCAGAAATATCTAACTTTTGTTGTATTGGAAATAAAAATATTTTCAGAAAGATGATATAAATAGAACACAGTCATCCATATTATAAAAAGAAGAGATAGGAGAGAAGAAAAAATGAGATTGGTGAGCGGAATCGACGCGTGTTTGAAGCGCGAAAATCGGCAGAATCTCTGGGATGGCCCCCCAAAGTCCCAAACTTGACCGCCCCTACATACTCTTCAAGATACGTAAGTAGCTACTATATTCCCCTTTTAATTTAATTACTCTTTCTGATATATTCTCGTATTAATGAAAAGCCCTTCTCCTTTTTCATTTCTTTTCCTTTTACATATATATATATATATACTCCTCTTTTCAAGCCAATTTAAGGTCATCTTCCTTTAGACACAATTTTTGTCTCTATCTGCATAATTTTTGTCTCTATCTGCATAAGTCTTCCCTGAATTCGATTGGTTTCTATGAATAATTTCACGTCAAATAAACTCGAGTTATAGACTTGCAGTGTATAGGTGCAGTTTAAATATCTCTATGATTTGGTTACTATACTTGTTTAATAGCTTATTTGAAGACTAATAATTAGTTATAAAGGCAGTTTTAATAGTTTTTCAGTTACGCGGGGTGATTTGACTTGTGTACGTAATTTATTCATAATTAGTTTTTGTAAGTTACCAAAAATAAAAGTACCATATCCAAAATTCTGAACTTTAGGGACGGGGCTTGATGATAGCTTAAATTAAAAATAAAACAATAAGTATCAAAATTTTCATTGTTTATAAACAATATGGACATCTCTTATCCAATGTTTTGCATGTTACATGGTTGTTGGCTGAAGTGCACGAATGTCCTGATGCATTTGCTTGTCCGGTTAGTTCTGTATGTTCCCCTTTCTGTAGAGTTGAAGACCAACGCAAGAGAAATATATATGGTGATATGACAGTTTGCTGGATATTTATGGATTAATGCTTTCTCTATGGTTGAATAAAAATCAAAAATAAGAAAAAAGAACAGTTTTAGTTTTCTAAAATCTTATATGTTATCATATCACAGCTTGTTCCAGTCTGTTTCTATATAGCAGATACTATTAATATTATATATGCAGGATATTAGAATAAGTGGTTTACCTTTTCAATGGTTTAGGTTCTAGCAGTTGGATTATTTTCTTTTCTTTTGAAATATTTGGGACACTCAAACAAGCTAATACATTACTAAGGAGGATCGTCGAGTGAAGCAATAGATAAAATGCAACAACTAGTTGAGGCCATATATGTTCCAATTATAAGCGACACAAAATCAAAAAGGAAAAAAAATATTTTTATTAAGTTAAGCACATGAGTTCTTCTTGTTACGCAAAACGTGCAGGATTTGAATCTAGGACCTCCTCTATTCCTGAGCTCTGATACTGCCGTTCTCTCTAAAAGCTCAAGCTCGTAAAGAGGATTGACATTTATATATTTATATATTAATCTCTAACAAAGTCATTATTGATTGAGTGAAATATCTTTAGTGTTATTTCATTTTGAAATTTTACAACATGAAAAAAGAAGTATATTGCGCTGATTATTTGGTTTGAAGACGGGAAATATATACCTAAAATTAAGCTGATTTGAAGCCTTGGGATAAAGCTTTTAAATTATATGAGGATGGTGGAATAAGTGGACATCCTCATATACCTATAGATTTTGTCTGCAAAGCAAAACAATGGGAAAATCACAGTTCAACAGTAATGCATGCAAATTATATATAATTTATTTTTTTACCTATGATGAAAGTATGAAACCGAATCAATTTTGTAAATCGTATGATCCAACATTAATATCTCTTGCTCAGCTCAGCCAAATATGATGTTAATTTGACGATACATGTCAGTTGATGATCGCAATCCAGCAAAATGTCGCCCAGCCTGTAAAAAAACAGTATTGTTTTTCTCATTTTCTGATCAGTTGTCGTTCAGTGTCGTGCGTTTAACTATTCATGCATGCTGGATAAATCTTTGGTAGCATGTCCAGATTCATTGAGTAATCCTTGTAGTTGGTGTATATACGCTTCACTCAATTCAACGGAGTCATGTGATTAGAGTTAGAATAATAAATGTTAATGAATTGTGTGCTGGCCAATTCCACGCGAGATTTTTAAGGATTCAATTATATATAGCGAAAGGGCCAAGAGCAGTTTGCCCCCAAAATGACCCAATTTGGCACTTTAACTCACAGACCATAAAAAATAAGCACTTAACTCTTAAAAGTTCAAAAACCATAACACTTTGCCTTCCGAGTTAACTTCTTCCAAAATAAAGAGTATTATTGTCATAATACGGTATTGTTAAGAGCACTTTACCCCATAAATTGACATTTTAGCCAAGGACCTTTTTCCATGAATGTTCTCAAAACACTACATTGTTTGCGGGTGGGTTTGAGCGGGTAGTCGTTGAAAATATGATCATAATTTGCGGGTTACCAATTTCTAAACTCAAGCGGGTGAAGTTAAAAACTAAACTACGCAGGTGATGAGTTGGGCGGGTAGCACGTAGGTGGCAGATTTAAATTATGAGAAACATAGCAATATTTTTGTATAAAAACAAAAACATAACCAACTTTGAGTTTGACAGAAATGCAATTTTTGCCCACTAACTTTGTCCATTTGTCACTTTTTCACTGTAGCTTTTCGTCCCATGATCTTGCTCTGTATATGTATGCTTTTCGCTGCAATTTATGTCTAATAGCCATAGGCCTACGAACAGGCTTTAGTATGACGTATATGTCTACGTGTGCATACACAATAGACGTGCCCAAAAGTGCGTATGACGTATAAAATGAGCAAAAGTTACAAGGCAATTTTGTAGTTTTGCATAAAATTTTAAATATATTCAAAAGATTATTATTTTAAAATAATTTATTCAGTTGAACGATTTAACTCTTAAATCTCAAAATCCTCTCAATCAAAGAGTTAAATAGTTCAATTGAATAAATTATTTTAAAATAGTAATCTTTTGAATATATTTAAAATTTTAGCAAAACTACAAAATCGCCTTGTAACTTTTGGTACATTTTACACGTCATACGCACTTTTGGCCACGTGGATTAATTGGGTTTGTTCACAGCCTGACTAAATGGCAGCAAAAAGCGATACATACAGAGTAAGATCACAGCCTGAAAAGCTACATGGCAAAAGTGCCAAATGGATAAAGCTAGTGGGCAAAAATTGCATTTCTACCTTAGAGTTCCAAAAACCAACACAAACAACACCTATAACTTAATAAAAATACTGAAGCTAAAACATTACTTAGTTAAAAAAACAATTTAAGAATGAAAACAAACATTTTATCTGATAAATTATTAATAACAACTTAAATCGATTCACCCTCAAAAATAAAACTATCAAATAACATAAATTAACAAATATAAATTATATTATAGCAATATTATGATACTGCTTCTAAAAACTTTATTTTTTCTACCATTCCTCTGCAAATATACAAACTAGGATTGTATGCGGATAGGTTTGGGAGGAGAATTTTGCAGTTTTGGTTCTCTAAGTTGGCACTTCTGTAAAATTGGTCCTGTAACTTTTCAATCGACAATTTAGTCCTATAAGTTGTAATCTGTTTCAATTTTAGTCCTCCAATGATTTTTCCGGCAATTTTGACCAAAATTTCCCTTTTTCATATTTTTCTTTTAATTATATGCACTAAAATAGAATAAAAAATCGTGTGTTGATAATTCACACCCGCTCTCCTCAAATATTCTCTCTCCCCGTTTCTCCCTCTCCATCTCTTTTTCCAATTTCATAAACCCTAACCTTCATGTTTCTTATGCACCACCTATTAATCCAATTCCAACCTATGAATTCTTTTTTTTTTTTGGTTGCATGGATCGACTCCCTATGCTTTTCCTCAGTTTTTATTCAATTCAATTTTCACACCTAACCTAATCTCTCCTCTCTCTGTGTATGTGCGTGTTTGTGTTTGTTTTTGTGTCTTGGAACTTGTTGTTTCAACGTTGAAGAGAGAGAAGACGGAGAGAGATCAAGTTATTTCTTTTTCTTTTTCTTCTTTCTTAAAAATGAATAAATAATAAATTAAAAGGAAAAACAAAAAACCAAAGCAATTTCCGGCCAAATTTTAACGGAAAATTGAACGGAGGACTAATATTGCAATGGATGGCAACTTAGAGGACTAAAATTTCAGATAAAAAACTTATAGGACTGATTTTACAAATATGCCAAGTTAGAGGACTATTTTGGTGAAATTCCCGGTTTGGGAGGGTTGCATTTAAAGTTACGACCATATCTAAACTTTGGGGTTACCAATTTATCATTAACCCGAGCGGATGAAGTTACAAAATAAACCATGACGGATATAATTTTGACGGATCGGGCCGATTTTGACGAGTCGGGCGGGTCTTGAACACCCCAACTACCCCAAAGTATATTCCAATACAAATGCATGTCAAGAATACTTTCGCCGTAACATTTAAGTGAAGAAAGTGCCCACTTTCTGAATTACTTTGGGTTAGTTAATGTTAAAGAAGCATATCTTAAAGAGTGAATTACATGCATTTGACAAATTACTAAAAAGTATGACTAGATTAAATTCCACATAATATATGACTGACTACTCTCGCTCATATTAGGGGTGTTCATGACCCGCCCGATCCGTCCGACCCGCCGAACCCGCAATCCGCATGGTTTAGTTTTTAACTTAGCCCGCTCGGGTTGATTTATTGGTAACCCGCAAATTTTGGGTATTGTCACATTTTTAATGACAACCCGTCAAAACCCGCATGCCTACATTCTTAATTTGTATATTTGTATGTTCATAATATTAATATAATATAATTTTTTTTTGCTAGTTTATGTTGTTTGATAGTTGTATTTTGGGTTGTAAACCAATTTAGTTTTTTTTTTTTTATAATGTACGTGGATAAAATGTCCTATTACATCCCTATATTGTTATTTTGATTAAGTTAATTTGTGGTTTAAATATTTTTATTAAGTTATGATATTATTTTTGTTGTTTTTTCGAATGCAAAATAGATTAGTTTTTTGTTTTTATAACAAAATATTACTATTTCTTCCTCACAATTTAACTGCCACACGCCCGCAACCCGCTCAACCCGCAATCCACATGATTTAGTTTTTAACTTAACCCGCACGGGTCGATAAATTGGTAACCCGAAAATATTGGGTATGGTCACATTTTTAACGACAACCCGTCCAAACTCGCCCGTGAACACCCCTACTGATTATTTATATTGAATTGTTTTTTATAGTATACCAAATTAAATGTCCAATACTTTTAAGGTATATATAACTTTATCCTAAAACATTTATTTGTTCAACCATGATCATATTGTACGTTATGCCGACATATGTTCAATTCTTTTTCATGATATATATAACAAAAGTTTTCATTTGATATTTAATATATACAGTTAAAAAATGTTTCTCCCAAAATTTTTAAAAGGATATAACACTTTACCATTAATGACCACTTTGTTCCCTAAAAGTGTGTTATGACAGAAATGTTTATTGTAAAACTTTCAGAGGGCAAATTAAGTTCTTAATTTTAAGTTACGAAGGGAAATTAAAGTGATAAAACATGTCTTTTCTGGGGAGTAAATGCTCGTATGAATAATGTGCTATCACAAGAATGCCTTTGATATTTGTGAACGAATTCATTTGAGAGCAAGTGCTGTAATTTTTGAACTTTTAGGGGTTAATGCTTATTTTTATGTTTTGAGGGTAAAGTGTCTATAAGTTATGACATTTTTTGGGGAGGGGCAAACTGCACTTATATATACCATATATAGAAAAAACAAGCTAAGTAGAGGTTTGTTTGTTTTGTTGTCCGGCGTCATTATCTTTAATAGTTATACAAAATATCAGACTGATCACCTCCACGATCATATTCATTTTTTTCTCTTGATGATGTTCATTCTAGTTCGACTTAATTGTAATTCAAATAATATATATACGTATATATAATGTGAAAGGGACCCCCACGTTCTTGCAGATTGCCAGGTGTCATTCCATATCCCACCTTCCCCGAATCTTGACGCCAGTTCCCGGATTAAATTGCTTCGCTGATGGAGTTAATTTAATGTTGTTTCATCAAATGATTAATGATATTTGTGTTACTAACTCGATCGTTTTCAGAACATATGTGTATATATATATATATATATATATATATATATATATATATATATATATATATATATATTTGAGTATGTATGATATTATTGTGTTTTTTAAGGGTTCGAAAGGCTATATAAGCCTAATTAAACTTGTTCCTCCGTGCGTTGTCAGGCCCCAGCTTGTATCGTATTTTAATTTGATTTAAAGACCTGGAACCCCATTTATATATAAATTATTAGTATTAAGAATTTAAAAGGTTATATTATGCTTATGTCAATCAGTGATAACCAACTATCTGTGATCGTTTAACAGTATAAATAAGCCTTGTCCATCACCTTACATTTTCAAGCATCGAGCAAAGTCGAGCTTCTCTTACATAATATTATTATATATAGTTAAGGCAATAAAAGAAAAATAATAAAAGAAGATGGAAACTGTGGGAGCAATATTGTCTGAAGGGGAATGGAACTCCTTCAATGGAATATGCACTGAAGAGGCTGATTTCATGGCACAATTGCTTGGTAACGAGATGATCATGCCGGCAAGCAATTTCCATAATGCAGCCGCTTCTACTAGCTTCTGGCCTGCTCATCAGAACAACATGAACATCGTTGCAGCTGGTTATGTTGATGATAATTCATCAATGTATTCATCAGATGATACAAATGCTACTAGTGCTGTCTACTCATTTTCACAAGGCAGCTGTAACTACAGCGAAGGGAGTAACGTTCTGTTTCCCCCATCGGGCCATGAACGCTACTATCCTAATGTGATCTCTCAACAATTTATTGATTACTGCATGATGACGGAGAATAAGAACGAGAACGATGATGCTGTAGCTAACAATGTAATACAAGGCGACGACTTCTTAAACCAGGATGTCAGCAACGACAGTATAGAGTCTAACGATCAGAAACAACCGTGTGAAGATGATAAGCCAGGAAAGGAAACGGAAGAACCAATAATATCAGAGACATTGAAGGAAGATAATCTCAGCGGCCCTTCAGAGATATCCAAGAAACGACCTGGAGTCCCTGTAGAAGTAAGTTTTTGATTGCATCAATCCAAATGCATTGAAATCGGGATCATATATAATCTCAGTTGTTTACGATAATTTAATTAATTACACAATGCAGGTCCAGAGGAGCAAGAAAAGCATGAAACTCAAAAAATGTTCCAAGGTTCATGATGATAATGACGAAGATCATGATAATAATAAAAGCAAGAATGTTATTCATGTGGGTCAGAGGCAAAGCTCAAGCAGCTGCTGCTCAGAAGATGAATATCCTCATGAAAGTTCAAGCGGGGCTCTCAACTCAAGTGGAAAAAGACGAGCCGGTAGGGGCTCGGCCACTGATCCCCAGAGCCTCTATGCTAGGGTAATTTATAATTAATTCAGAATCTTAATGTTGTTATATGTAATTTCACTCAGATAATTAATTGACATAATTTTCAGTAACTAATTATATAACACTTCTTTCGTTGTAGAAAAGAAGAGAGAGAATAAACGAGAGATTGAAAATCTTGCAGAGCCTTGTACCTAATGGAACTAAGGTAATTAACATAGTTACTCTACATTGATGAAAATATTTCTCTAACAATGAAATGGGAACCTAAAAGCAATTGTATTTGTGATGTTAGGTTGACATCAGCACAATGCTTGAAGAGGCTGTTCAGTATGTTAAGTTTCTGCAACTTCAGATTAAGGTAACAAACACTTTCGAATGAGAATATTGAAAAGGACTAATTATATGTACAGAAGATAGCATATCATGAATAACTATATGTCCTTAATTAATGAAATTAATTGGTTTCCTGGTTTTCGTGATGCATGCAGCTTTTGAGCTCAGATGATCTGTGGATGTATTCTCCTATTGCCTACAATGGGATGGACATAGGCCTTGATTGGAAGGCAATCTCCACTCCAAAATCTTAATCATGGACTTAATTTTTGTGAATAAATACAACACCACAGATCATAAATACGTACATGGTTGCCCATTTTTGTGATGGCTTTATCCTTTCCAATTTTCTCCAAATGTGAACACACTAAAACGAAGGCTGTATCTCTTAATGAGGACTAATTAGTTGATTCTTGTTCGTTTTTTCAGTCGATTAATGCTATCATTGAATCTGATGACCCTAACTAGTTTGTTTTTTTTTCAACTTTTTGTGCTGAGTCAGTAACAGTAACTTTTATTTCCATGTATCATGTTGGAAGGATTGGCTGCATGTAAACCATGGCTGTTTATCTGACTTGTCAAGTTAAAATTTCACCAACATTTGTATATATAGTTACTATACTACATGGTTTTCGTGACACTAAAAGTATATTGTAATATCATAACTGACAGTACGGCTTAGATACATATTGGCAATGGCGTAATGCTAAATATGAAATCTAATAGAAACTGACCTATACTTAAGAATCGTCATAAAGCCTCTAATCTGAATTTAAGGCTTACAGTTAAGATTAATGTATAGATAGAAACATATATGGATAAATACATCAAAACCATAACTAGAGAATATCATTCATATTGCTTTAGCTATATATATTTGCATCAACACATACAATTCCTCCAACAATATAGCTCCTCAGTTAAAAACACAAATAAAATACACAGAGAATGAATATGTCTGTCCTTTCAACAATATTATGTACAAAATTTCTTCCCTAACATTGCAGTATTTCAGACATATAGGCAGTCAATATTTTTGTTACATTGCAAATCATATCGATGATGAGTTGAAACGTTGAAAAGCCATGGCAGTCTTTTCTACATGCTTCAATAGAATCCCATAAATCTTATTTCTCATCCTCCCATAAGCTTCAATCTCCGAATCTTCCAAATTATCACAACCTATTATTAATCCTTCTCCATTCTTTGAGGGACTTGCATCTTTGTTTGCGATTAAATCCAACCAATCACTCACCTTTTTCACCTTATACATCATCCCAGCCATCTCACCATCATACTCTATCAAAGAGCTTTTTCTCTCAACTTCATCCAAATATTTCTCCACATAACTCAAAAACAAATTTCTACACACTTCCTGCAGTGAAGTACCCAACTCTACACTTGAAAACAATGTACTTCTTTTACTCCACTCAGGTTGCTCTTCATTCTCCGTTGCTAATACTAAAGGAACATTTGTAGTGCTCCTAGTCTTTTTGACAATACAAGCACCTTTTGGTTTAGTATTACGGCTTGATGTGCTAGATTTCTTTAAACTGTTTGTCGAAGACACATTATTAGTTGAGGGAGAAAGAGGAGTGGAGCAAGGGGAGAGGTCAAGAGCCACGGCAGATTTTATCCATGTGGTTGCATTTCTTTTCCTTTCAAGCGCGATAGTCAAAGTTTCCTTGATAGAATTAGTATTGCAGGATTCACTGTCGGGTGTTTTTAATGGACTTATGCTTGTTAGTGACTGCATTATCAATCTAGTACGAGCCAGATCATCTTGAAGATCGAAAAATTTATCGACATATGGCTGAAGATTGTCTCCTTCTGGCAAAGGGAACTCTGAGAATGTGCTGTGGAAAAGATGGTTTTGAACTGTGAGCCTAAATTTGCTAAAATAAAAACTTGAACCTTGTAAGATGTTATGAATCTCCAAGTTTTTAATAGTAGTTTATCACAAAAAGCTTATGCAAGAACTTCACATAACATTCTGGTCATTTTTCTCAGAAATTCCTCTTAAATTATTTTAACCTTTATTTCAATACCTTAAGGAGTTGAGCAATCTCTCAGCAGCAGAGGCCTCTTGTAGTGCATCAGCGGCAGCAAGAATGGCAATATCTCTTTGCCTCATTACCTCCTGTCCAGCTCAAGAAATTAGATACCTTAAGTTACTTTCTATGTAACTATATATATATATATATATATATATATATATATATATATATATATATATATATATATATATATATATATATATATTTATTTATTCGATCAAAATATATATATATATATATACATATATGATATATATATTTATTATCAAGTAGGATGAAAATTTATTAAGAGATATTACTTATTCCTTGAGATGAAAAAGAAATTTCCACACCTATAATCTAATGCACTTTAGAACAAAGTATTATGATAACATATGCATGCAATCATACCTTGCCAAGCTTCACCAAGTTTGGTGGAAGGGAGTTCCATGATATTCCAGTTTCTGCCCCTCTTTTTTCGTAAATTAAATTGCATAATGGATTGAAAATCTGCTCGTTTTTTACAGTTGATGCACAAGTTTGAGATTTATTGGAAGACTTGATTAATCTCTTTGTTGAAGTTACAACTCTTCTTGGTTTTGAACTTGAGTTGTCATCTGAACTATCGTATCTGACTGAACGAACGGGTGAAACCTGTTGATACAAATCGAACAAGAATGAGTTTAGAAGGTCAAATCCAGTGCAATCTTGAAAAAGAGTATAATTAAACCACACAAGTCAAATGGAGTGATTAAGAATAACTAAAAGCTTTATCTAACTCAAATGAATTAATCTTTCAACAAAAAAGGGGTTGAATAGGATAAAAAGATTTACATTTGCACTACGACTTCTAGGTGGTCGTCTAATCTCACGCTTAACAACTGAAGAGTCAAATATTTCCTTAACTCCCAAGATTTCGGATTCGGTCCAACTTCTTCTCTTGGAAATGTGTGCAGATGAAGCGGAAGATATCACACTATCTGCATCACTGTCATTATCAAAAGAACTTAGCCTATCTTTAGGCCATTCTTCAATAATATCATTGCTTATTTTCTCGAATTCTGGTATTTTCACGCTGCATTTCTCCATACTAGTATCTCTTGAACGAAGTTTTGTAGCACTCAGAGAACGAGACCTTCCCCTGTATCCGCCCTTGAACCCCTCACTTCTTTTTCTTAATGATTCTGTATCTGAGAGACCACGCTTATGTGGAGTTTTCGAAATCTTTTTCTCCAAGATCACACCCTTTTCAACAATTGAATCCATTGGAGATGCCTCAAGAAGCTTCAACAAATTTGCTTGCGAAATGATATCTACAGGAGTTCCTTGGCACTGACGCCTCCCTGGAATTGGTATTATACCTCTCAACAATGGAACAGGATGCGCCTTTTCTAACTTTTGTACATATACGAATTGGCCAAGTTTTAATTTGTTTCCTAGGATCATCTCATTCTGTTCTTCGGGGAGAGAAACATACAATGTGTGTGAAGAATCGGAAACCTTAAGGAAGAATCCTCTGTTAGGCCATAGATCGCCTTCTTCCAATACAGGGATTATGCTTCTGATTTGTAACAATACCAGCTTTCTATCATCTTCTACGATATTGTTCATGTCCTCAAGAAGCCTTAAGAGGATTCCACTTTTTAAAGAAGCCATTTTTAAGAATTTCATGAAAAGAATATATACAGTTTTTAGAATGAATTGGCCAAACAGTGCTAAGAATACAATTCTAAGAACCATACATAAAGAGAATTCTAAGAGAGGATATTGAAAATTGAAGAATGTAAATTCTTAGTTTTTTTTTGTTTTGATAGAGAAGTCAAAAGTGAATCTCAGGTGCTGAGAGTTCAACAGTTGTTGACAAAATCATCCAAAACATACATACATACATACATACATACATTGAAAAGGGATTGAAGAAGATCGTTGAGAGAAAAAGATAGAGGCAAAATGGGCAAGGCGATGATGCGCATTTGTGGGATAGGTAATGGATTAATTAGCACAATTTTGTTAAATCATTTCATACCACTCCACAGCGGGAAAATAGGATGCGGTCAAAAACAATTTTCTTTCGTCATCTAATAATAGTTATTCAAATATTTCAGGATAATCATATAATAAAACTTTAAGCAATGCCTAAATTTACTTGTCTACACTTAAAAAACGATAGCTGTTTGGATATACGTACGTACCACTCTCGATTTGATGTTGAAATCATACTGATCTCTAATTTTGGACTTCCATTTTTTTTTTTTTTTGAAATAATAACTTATCCACCCAAGGTTTTCAATGGCATTATCCTTCCTATGATTATAAATTTAATACTTTTGACTTTAAAGCACTAATCAATTTTTAAAATATCGAGGATTCTTCGTCATATTTACTTTTTCTTTAGTCCGAAACTTCGCTCCTAATTGTCTAGTTGTAAAATTAAAGTTGTCTGACTTCAAATTTGTACAGCTCCACAACTGGATAACCAAGGAGTTAGTACTGGTGAAGGTTCCTTTACTTTAATCATCGGTAAATGTTGAAAGTTTCCCCATGCAGTGTTTAATTCGTGTACTCCAGACAGATATATATATATATATATATACCATATTTTAATCTTATGTCCGCTGCATGGTTTTCAAGTTTATCAATAGAACCTGTTAAGTCTAACCACGCTTTCTCAATTCAAAGTTTGCTTCCTGTTTCAACTTTCAACTATGCATTAATGCTGACCAAAAGCCGTTATATATATACAATATCCTTCAATATCCCAGGATTCTACATCCACCTAGATAATTTCAGCCAAAAATTGTTATTAAGGTCAACCTGTTGAAAAATGGAAGGCTTAATCCCGCTCCTCCTCAACATCATGAAGAAGCAGAGGCCTCAAAACCTTTACCGCTGCCTCTCTGAGAACTCCAGTGGCCGGAGCTACCATCTACTTCTCACTGGGGAGGCTGCCGAGGGCTCCCTGCAGTACTGCAGTGATCTTGCGTTGTCGTCAAGTACTGATAGTGGCGTGAGGCACAGGGGTTTTACTTCTGTCAAGCACTACCAAGCTTATGCGCAGACAAACAACAACAACGTTAAGTGAAAAAGAAAATGTTACCAAGTTGAAATTGTTTGTTTGATTGTTTTATTTTTTGTTTTTGCAATTGTCACAAGTATTATCATAGACAATAGGATTGTCAAACAAGTGTAAATTTGATTTATATCGAGTAAATTGTCTGTTGATTCTCAGTATTGGTATTGAGCTTTGAGACAAGGGGAATGGTCCTATATTTATCTTCCTCTCTAATGCGTCTGCTATTTCTCTATTTTCTCTCTACTGTAAATAAAACTCTTGTAGATGAAACCAGAATAAAAACTGACAAAACTCTTCAAGAACTCAATCATCAGGATTTATGATTGAAAAGGAACTGCAGAAATAATTTATTTTCTTTTCTAGTGAGGGAGAGGGGTGGAGCAGAGGGACAAAAGCAACGTACAAATAAAGCACTATGACAGTATAAAGCAACTGAATGTTACAAGACAAGAGCTGGTCGAGATACCTTCCTAGCATTGAACCTGTCATTGACGCCATATCTACGCTGGAACGGTTCTATCTCTTGATGAAAAGTTACCCCTCCATGCTTCATTCAGCCTTATTAAACTCTCTTTCCTCAGAAAATGGCCTTTCGTGTATGTCTGGAGGCATGCCCTCCCTCATCTCTTCTTCAGAATCTCCTGTCCCTTTGTTCGTATTCTCAGGATTAGCAGGAATATAGGAAGGCCTTTTATCTACAGGGTTTTTAAAATTTGCCTCCATTTAAGAGTATTTATGGTCTTGCAGGACGCGGTTGCCTTCTCTGCTACCGTTAACTTTCTCATTCTTCTATTGTGCGTCAGCCACTCCTGTTGTTTCTTTGGCCCGGTCATTTTGCACCGCAATAAGATTTCTCCACCATCCACGTTCTTGCCAAGAACACAAAATCTTCAGTAATTAAATAGCTGATATAAAAGATGCAGGACACCAATATGTCTCTAATTTACATATTCGAGAAGATGAGGGAAGTGACAGCTTGTCATCGATCATGAAATACATTTTGGAAAAAACACCATGATGATTCCAATCTTGAGCAAAATAATAATTTCTATTTTGCTTTATGCTGATAGTATATACACAAATAACAAAATGAAACATGAAGCAATAAGGTGTGGATTCAGAATAAAACTTGGCAAATCAGATTTCTGGCTCTCCATTCTATTTAGATCAAGAAAAATGAAAAAATATATCATCTTCTTTAGGTTTCAAAGAAACAAAAATATGTGGATTTCAATCGAAAACTTGGCAAATCAGATTTCAAAGAAACAAAATGGTTCAGTTGAAAGAATACACCAACACTTACTTCAAGTTGCAAGATCTTTAAAATTTCATTCTAATATTTATTTAAATTATTCGATTTACTGCATTTCCACAACTGCTTTTTATAATAACTAGGTAGCCTACTAGTTTTTTAGCTAACAAAACTCTTTATGAAGTTTTATTTAACAAATCTCCTGATTATAATCTTTTAAAGCTTTTAGTTGTAGTATATCGTTTGCTAATACTCTAACTACTCATAGACAGAATTTTGATGCTAAAAGTTAAAAGTGTGTTTAATTGGTTATCCTCGAGGCACTAGGGAATAGTTGCTACTCAGTTTAGACAATTCTAAATTACTTATTTATAGGAATGGTAAGTTTTATAAGCAGTTTTCCTTTTAAAGATAATTCAGGTGCTACTAACCCTTCTTCTGATAACATGCATACAAGGATATGCAAAGATTCCTATACTCTTTGACGGGGTTCATCACTTGAAGTTCCTTTGAATCATCTAATTGAACTCCTGGCCTCCTCAACAGTAAGTTGCGTATAAAAAGATTTTTGTTCCTAATTCATCTGATAGACATGATGTTACCAGTATAGCTCATCAACATCAATTAGCTTATTCTCCCTGTAGTGTGAAGAGACTGACATCCTCACATAGAGGAAACTTCAAATAATGTCATTCCTTGCTTACATACTCTTATTACTAATAACACCTTTGTCATGCCTACTGTTTCATCATATCTACCAATAACATCTAATAATGGCATTATAACTAGAAAGTCTACTATAACTATTGTACTGCCTGCATATCTTAGTAGTTATGATTACAATCCGCATAAGTCCTTGCACAAAGCTAACTTCTCTACTTATATCATATATCGTATAGAAAATCACATGAGTTTACCTAGACTAAACTCTACTCGTACATCATTCACTGCTTCCATATCTCAAATCATAGAACCTAAGACATATAACCAGGTTAGAAAAATCACATGAATTACAAATAACGAAGCAAAATGTACTCAATACTTTAGAGAAGACTAAAACTTAGATCCTTACAAACTTGACCTAAGGCCATCATTGGTTTGGCTCTATAAGGGTATATAATGTAAAGTGTAAATCTAATGGCACAATAGAAAGATACAAGGTTCGATTTCAAGCAAAATGACACACACACGAAGAAAGTTTGGACTATTTTGACCAGTAGAAAAAATCAATACAGTTAAGATTTATCTTGGCTTTAAGAGCTTCTAACAACAGGTTCCTTCATCAAGTTTATGTGAATAATGCATTCCTCACGTGATTTAGATGAGAAACACTTCATGAAACCACCACTCAGGTACTGTGATCCTAATGATCAAATTGTGTGTCTCTTGAGGATAACCTTATATGGTTTATAAAAAAAAATCTAGGAAGTGGAACAACAAACTTACCACTTGTGTTATTGCTTATGAATACACTCAAAGTGTTTGTAGTTCCTCCTTATTGTTTGAAAGAACAAATATTACTTTTACTGTTTTTGTGTCTGTGATGACATTATACTCACAGGCACATTAAGAACCATCTTGATGCCAAATTCACCATTAAAGACCTCGGCATTGAAGTTACAAGAAGCAAGAAATGAATAAAAATATGCATATGTCAAAGGAAATATGCTTTGGACATCCTCACTGAAGTTGGTTACTTAAGTTCTAAACCAAGTAACACTCCCATGGATTCTTCTACAAGGCTTATAGATGTTGATTCTAGCTTATTGATAGAATCTGAAGTATACAGATGCATTGTTGGTGGACTACTTTATCTCACCATCATGCCACACTTGAGGTTCAATGCTCGATGCCTTACTTGACATATGGCTAAGCCAATCACCATCCATTTAGCATAAGCATATGAGGTTCTACACTACATGAAGTCTACTATAGGAAAATGTCTCTTTTACCCTGCACAAAATGAGACTTAAATCAAAGATTTTTTGGATGGAGATCAAGCTGCTTGCCCTGATACTAGGTGTAATATAAAAGGATATTGCTGCATCTACACTGGCAATTCATTGAATTTTTGGCGAGCAAAGAAGCAACAAACAGTTAGTAAATCTTCCATAGAGGCTAAAATAGATTGCCACTACTACTTGTGAGATCATCTGGATCACTCGACTTTTAAAGGATTCCACAAAAAACAAACAAACAAACAAAGACTTCTATCCTCTATACTGATTATAGAAGTGCTTAGTATACTGCAATTTATTTTTGTCAATATAATTTATTTCCTCTTGAATTTTGCATTTTTGTTCTTAATTTTGTCATTATAATGTATATTACTTGATTTTTATATATAAATAATATAATGAACTTTTAATAAATACATATTTTTGTGTGTGTGTGTGTGTATATATATATATATACATATATATATATATATACATATATATATATATATATATATATATTGCAATCTTGATATTTATGTTCAATTATGGTTATACTTAGCTAGGTTAAGCGTCTTGATTGCTTTTTTGTTTATAATTTTTTTGGCTAATTATTTATTGCGCATAAATGAATAAGTTGTGAAAGAACTATCAGGTGTGATCATACCAACACTAATGCACCAGATTTCATCAGTACTTTGAAGCCAAGCCTGCTTGGGCAAGATTTTCTTAAAGTCATTGATATATCCAATGGTCATCAAATGGCCGATATTCTCAGAAAGGCATTGTCTTGCAACCCTTCAACAGAATGATGTGCAAGATTGGCGACATTGATATTCACAAGTTAGTTAAAACAATTAACAGCTACTTTCATTTCATAGCAAGCCAGATGTGTTAGCTTAGTAATTTCAGGTTTTACTGTTATTTTGATTCCATTCATTCCTAAACCCTAAACCCTATAGACTGTAGATTTAATTTTAGTGCTGGGAAAAAAAATGGAGGGAATATTTAAACTCTTCAGTTTAAATATTAAGAGTCACATTTTTTGGAGCAGAAGAGTTGTGTTCTTTTTGTGAAAGAATGTCAATGGAAAAGTTGTGACCTTTTCTTACAACTCTTCTCCGTCTATAAAACCGAAGGATTATCAGATGCAAAACACATCAAAAATTCGGATCTCTCATATACAATACAAAATAATTACTGCAGAAATTATTTCTGTATTTCTTGCATACTTGTTCTTTTTCTGTTTTACTAATTTCGTCGGTCCAACACGCAGTTAGTGGTTTTATTTTCCTGGGCTTAAATTGTATCCTGGGAAGCGATTCGCTGCAATCCTTTTGGCACACGAGGTGGGACCGAATTACGCTTTAAGGAGAGCGTCTTTTATTCGCGACTTTCAAGTTACAGATTGTGGCATTTTCGTTAAACTCACCAACAAAAGACCTGTAATTAACTTGACTTGTTTTGGGCACCTACCCATACGGATCCGAGCCATATATTATTGCAACTAGCTTGTTCTCTCCTCTTTCTTTCGAAATTTTGGCCCTTTAGCTCAGTACCCATGGTACACTTGGAATCCGTACGGCGTATCTGGAGATATGACAAAATTTGCGTTTAATATATGATGTAAAAATATGTAAATTGCTAAGAAGATATTATTGCAATTCTAGGGTGGGACCACAACATTGAGATCCACCTCCCGCGTGGCGCAGGGTGGCAGTCGCCAGCCTATCCTCCCTTTTATGGGAAAATCAAACTATTTAATTCCCAAAATCTAATTGCCAACAAATAAGTTACTTGTTCTGTCATGTGCTCACATGTATATGTACATTTATTTCTTTTATGCCTGCTGGTTCGAAATTTTAGAACCAATTTCGATGCTTTAAGATTGATGAGTGGTTCAGTTAGGTTAAAACGTTTATTTACATGTGTCAGAAGAATCTCAACCACTAAACTTAGTAAAACTCAAGTCTAACATTTAATGGTATATATGTGTGTTTGGACTTTGGACTTCAGTGCAACGCATGATCGTGTTAGAATTGGGAAATCGTAGCATTAGTAGAACTCTAGTAGAAATAAATATATAGAGATAGAAACGAAAATAAAATTATAATTTGTAGGGTTAATAGTAATAATATGTAGATTTAGCGGGACGTAATATATATTGATAATGAAGAAACAGGAGAGGGGGTGATGGGGCTCAATTGTCGAGTAATGGACCCCGTAAGTGAGCTGTATAGAACACACACCCATTTCTAATGCCTCAAATAAATACGCATGGGAGCAAACATCTTTCTATTGCCTCCTCTACTTTGTACATGAATTGTACTATATACGACAAAATCTTCAATTATATATATGACCGGATTCAGTGTAACGAAATTAACTTTTGTTGCTTCAACTCGTGTAAAATCAAAACATCCAAAATTGCATATCAATAACATTATTTGCACTTGATGATCTACAAGTGAAGTTGTGAAGCAAGAGTACGTTTTTTTGGTTTTCTTATTTCTATCTAATTCAGCAAATCCCCAATCTATGGGATCTGTTGCACTTTGGTCCTTAATTTATGAAAATATGTGATATACCACATAACCTATTATATTTGTGCAATTTACCCCATGGGTCATTGACCATCAGTTCGTTTTGGATATGTCGGAGTTTTTGATCGTTACATTTGGCATCAAAGAGCAAATCGTACAAAAAAACAATAAATTTAGGGGCATATCATACATTTCTCCGGGTTAGGGGACAAAGTGCAACAACCCAATAGGTTGGGGGGTTTGCTGCGATTAACTTTATAATTAGATCTCAAACTTTCCTGTTTTACACGAAATACAAGTTTATAAAAATGAAGAAACAACGTAACACAAGATCCCTTTATACATATACTTATAAAATATATTTATACAAATGTTATATGTGTAGCAAGGTTTTCATATATATATATATATATATATAAAATACACTTTATGAATATAAAATATAAGTTACACATATTATATATTTTTATAGAGTTACATATATAATTACATATTCTTAGCTATAATTTCATATAATATGGAGTTAATTCATTTTAAATTATACTTTTCTGTTTATTTTTTTATTTATGCACTTTCAATGTTTAACTTTACCAATTATTTAACTTGTTATATGAGGTTTTAAATATTATCTCAGTTCACTTTTATACTTTACATGAAATAATAAATAAAACATATGATGCCCACTATAACGCATTATCCTAATATGCTAATTTATTTATATAATTAATTTTTTTTTGTAACATTCGAGCGTATAATATCTTAGTAAAAATAGTTGTAGTAGACTAGTTAATTAAAATTAAACACAATTTCTTGTATATTACATTAGTGATACATAGAAATAATATTATATTATATTCTTACGAACCTGGGTACTCGATTAAAAATGTCTAAGTACGAGAAATTTGCAATAAACTCCCGTGTGAAAGTATTACGGAAAAAACTCTTTTAAGAATAATCGAACACACCCATATTTTAATAGACAAAATTCACGAAATAAAAGTAAGCAAAAAATCTCTTTTATTGTGAGAAAAGAGAGGGGGAGGGGTTTTGTCATCTTCTTTTTGTCTAAAATTATTGTGTGACTTTATTTTTCTTAAGTAATGATGTATTCATGGTGAACTATAATTTTTTTAATAAAAAAAATTAGTTAAAGAAATTATATACGTTAATAAAAAAAAGTTTTCGAGCCTTGTTTCGCCCTCCCAATCTAAATTTCTGACTCCGCCCCTGTTTAAACTGTATGCATGAACTTGACTTAAATTAAACAGGTCAATAGTAACTCAGCATGAATTGTATGAACTTGTGAATTATTGAAAAATTCATGGACTTTGGACGTTATAAAACAAGTCAAGTCCGGACAAAATATTTAAATGTTTTTAGAATATATATTACTCCTATTTAGCTTGAGTCAACTCCGTTGCAAGGGAACTGCACATACGTATATATGGCTTTCCAATTAAGCAAACTTAGAACAAATTTTTCCAGCTTACATCGAACGCTAGAACTCGTCTCAAAAGTAAGTATGAATATTTGTATACATACAACTCCTAATTTAAAAAAATGACATTGGAAATTTTCTCACGTACGTGGATAAGCTATGATGCTGAAACATTTCTATTTTGATTTTCACCTCAAAAGGCCAAATTAGATTCGCTCAAAATCCATCCTGAAGGAATTAAGTTGTTCAAAGTAGTTTACGCAACAAATTTTTTTCCAACAACAATTACTAAGCATGAGTAGGTGTAAAGAAAGATTTTACAGGACACTTGTACTTTTCTTTCACAATGTGCGTCTGTATATGTTTCAAATCAAATATTTTATTTATTGAGGCAATTTGATTAATTTCTAATCTCACATGGTTTTTATTACTTGGTAAAAAAACGAGTGATCCGAGAGATGGAGCACATGAGGGCGGCTTTTTAACCTTTGACTGATCAGATTCAGACGAGGAAACCAAAGCCCCATCAAACCATCACGCTACTAGCTGCTGCACTCCACTGCCCATATGAAATTAACATATATACTTTAATTTAATTATATGTAGATGGTAATTAATGTTAAATCCACGTCTCCATAATCCCATATATTGATTATTCCTGGACTTAGATCGGTTGATGTGTGTTTGCACTTCGTCCTAGAAATCTTCATGTGTCTGTCTGGTGACACACTCATTTTTGAATTCATTGAGAATTGCAAATGTACCTTTAATTTATAATAACTATAGTCTATGATATGTATAAATATATATACCCTATCAACAATATGGCCATCTTTACCAAAAATAAAAAATAAAATCAACATATATATAGGAGATTTTGGCATGATTTATCATGAGTCATCAGCTTAAAATATTCAGTTACTAGCTAGTGATCATATGAGGAACAATTAATTTCATCCTTTTTATCCCAAAAGATTTTCATGCATGATAGATAAGAATGAACAAAAAGTGCGCATTGGAATGAGTTCTAACGATCATAAGCCAGAAAACAGTAGCATATATATTTTAAAAGTAATAACTAAGCTGAAGAAAGGCAATTTAATTAAAGATTGAAATGTGAGCGCACGTGCATACATGTGTGTAAATCTGCTAGGAAATTATGAGTAGCTAGCAATATGCACACGTGCATACATGTGTGTGGGTGTGCGTGTAATTTGGAGTGGAGAGGAAGTGAGTTCATGTGAATTTTCTCAAACAAATACAAGCAAGCAGTCAAACACCGAGCTCTTCGAAACCTCCCCGGCTTCTTAATATTAAGTTTCTAAGTAAAAATAATAAAACAGGATAAGTACAATTAGGGGACATAACCTGCTGCTAGCTGCTTTATATAAGCAGTTCAACGTCAGGGGTTCCCATTTGGTACTAAAGAATTAGTTAGGTTAGTCTAATTAGGGACAAGTTGCGCGTATACTAATTAATTAGCAAGCACACACCGTTTCTTTTTCAGGCAAAAAGAAACAATTAATTTGTTTAAACTACTTCTAGCAGTCAAACTGACCTAGGTTTTGACTGAAACTACAGTACTCCATATGTTCTGATCCTTTCTTAATTTTTTTAATCAGGGTACATTTTTTTAATACTGAACGAACTACTGCTGCCATTTTAAACTTTAAAAGTAAACATATATCATTATAGGTGTACATATGCTACATCTTGGGGGTTGGAGGAGGGGCAGGGTAAATATGTAAGCTGAATATGCGCTCAATTTAAGAGCATACCAAAATCTTGCAAATTTCGGCTTCATATATATATATCCTCTATGTACGCCATGAGATTTGCATATGTAATTTTATACTTTTTTTTTTTTTTAATTATCAGTTAAATCCACTATACTTCCATTTTCATAAAAACCTCTGTGAACTATAACCACTACAATATGAGTAAACTTGTCAAAAATAGGAGGGGATAAATTCTTTTCCTGGAACAGGATCATTCATGAGTGAATAAGCAGTTGCAGCATAATTTGAAAGTTGTGCAAGTAAAAAGACATTCTAAACAATTCATAGGGGAAGGTACGTAAAACGTTTGGACAAGGCTGATCAGTAAAATAATTACATAGAAGAGTGAAATTAATTTAAAAGTTAATGTAATGGAATTAATGTGATGGTGATGATGATACACATCGCATGAATTAGCTAGTGCGTAGATGCGAGCAATTAAGCGTGGAAACTAAAGACAGAGGAAGCTGGCATTAATATATATGGTGAAAGAAAAGGATACATGCATAGGTATCCAAATGGAAAAGAAGTAAAATTGATCGATCTGTCTTCTGTTATGAATTAAGCCTGTAATATATACATGCAGTAGTACTAGTACTACTGCCTTGCTGTATTGCATGTGAACCCCAGGCCTCTTATTAATTCCAATACATTCCCTCTTTCGAGTCCACCCCGGGCATACATACATAATTACAACTGGCACTTTTTTGATTCATTCTCAAAGAGAGAGACAGTGTTACGTCAGGACAAAACTCTTGTAAGATTTCATATCAGCCTCATTCTCTTTCGTCTTTTCCTCCTCAACCAACCAACCAACCCCATATATCATTTTATCCTTTACATTAATTCCACACACTTAATTTGTTACGTACGTACAAGACCATCATATATCGATCATATATATCTTCTTCACCCTCACTCACGTACCTACTATATATATATAGCTAGCTATAATCATCGATCACATTGTACTGCATATAATTAGCTACTTTCAAGATGAATAATAATAGTTACCAGCTCTATGCTAATAATAATTATAATGAAGGATATTGCAGCAGCGGATGTGAGTCCGGTTGGACTCTATACTTGGACCACTCTTCCATTTCTCATGGAAGAACAATTAATAATCCTTCGTCTTTTAGCAACAAATTACTCAAAGGAGAAGAAGAATACCGAGAAGAAAGAACGGAGGAAGATGAAGATTTGTCCATGGTTTCTGATGCTTCATCCGGACCTCCACATTTTCATGAAGAAGAAACCTATGTTAATTACCACTTCAATAACAATGATGCCTTACTACTCAGGCAGAAAAAGAAGGAAAAAACTCGACGATGTCGTAAAGTTAAAAAACCGGATCAGCATTCTTCTCTGCTTGATGACACTGCTAGTTCTTCCCTCGTCCAATTCTCCAATAGCACTACTGTAAGTACGTACCTAGCTAGCTACATGTTATAATAAATATTATTATTCACATATTTCATATCTATTCATGAGTTCTTATTAATCTTTTGAGTTTATTATTTTTGTAATGCTTGCTTTTACAGAAGAAGACTACTTTCAGCCACCCTCCATTGATGGAAGAATACTCACAAGGCTACTCCACCACTCAGTTTCAAGTATATTATATATACTTTATTATTTTGCTAATTTTCTATGCAAATATTAATTCTAAATTGTTGAAACGAGTTTTCATTTACTAATCGACAAATATTTAAATTTTATAGGTGAGACCACATGAACACCAGGATGAACAGCATTACGTTCACTTCCAGCCATCATTTTCTGCAGGAAATCAGTTGAGTTTTCTCATGTTATATATATATTTGCTTATAATATGACATTTATAAATTTTATTGCTCTAAATTAATATCACCACAAAAGGAATGGTCATTGTTGTTAACTATGCATTTTTTTTTTTTTTGGCTCAGCTGGTTTAAAGGTAAGAGGTGGTGATCAGGCTATCACTTTAAATAACATCTTTCAGTACTGATGTTGCTGGATAAAGAAAAGGAAAGGAGGTCTCTCATCATCGCAAAGGGGCGCAAACTGAATCTTGAATGGAAATTTGGTTCCCTTTTCCTATTTGTTTTTTTTTTCTTTTTGTATTTCCTTTCTTCTTTCATAGCTGTGAATGCAATGAAAAACAGCTGAAAGAAAGTGAAGAAAAAACCATGGTAGTTGATTTTCGTTTTGTTGAGGATTAAGATATCTTTGTCTACAAATAATGACAACATATTAGCAATTTAATTTATTTCTAGTGCCTTCTTTTTTTATTTATTTTTCTCATTCTTATACGATGCCTCCTTTATCTCAACAATATGCGGAATCCCCACTAGTAGTGTATTGAGAGATTACATATAAATTTGGGAAAAAAGGTTTCTCTAAGTGGACGACAACGAACTTCTAAGAACTGTCAACAATAGTTGACAGAAACTAAAGATTTATTGGCTAACCGTGCATGTTACCTACCGACATACTCGATCTCTTCTTCAATTAATTAATCAGGCAACAAAACCAGAGTTAATTCCTATTTTCAACTAGTAGCTAGGTACGTACGTGACTTAGTTATAATTAACAATAACGCTACTATTGTTATTTTCTTTTATCATTAACGACTTATATACAAATTAATTTGGTTGCCTAGAGAATTCTTATGAATGAACAATACATTTTGGTTCATTAAAGCTTTTATTGAGCGCGCATGTTACATTGTAAATGGTACATTCTTTTGTACAAAATCATGGGAACTGACTGGGGCTATCAATACATTTTGGAAAACCTGCACAAAATCCCTCAGTGGTTTGAAAACTACTTAAAATTTCCTTGTGGTTTCAGAAACCCTGCACACATTTCTTTCCGTTAAATTTAACATAACTCCGTTAGTTTTATTTAAAAATGACTAAATTGCCCTTATTTATTTTTAACTTATTCTTAAAAAAAATCTGGATG
Source organism: Misopates orontium (assembly GCA_946800315.1). Taxonomy (NCBI): domain Eukaryota; kingdom Viridiplantae; phylum Streptophyta; class Magnoliopsida; order Lamiales; family Plantaginaceae; genus Misopates; species Misopates orontium. Next base: position 33,977 of record OX326948.1, on the reverse strand, counting down.
TTTAAATAAACAAACAAAAAAGTAGGGATTTTATGCAGGGTTTTCAAACCACAAGGGGGATTTTGTGCAAGGTCTTCAAACCACAGGGGGATTTCGTGCAGGTTGTCAAACTACAAGGGGGTTTCATGTTTTCAGTTTTTAAGGGTGAAATGGACTTTTTAATTCGAAAAAGTACGCAAAAGTTAAACCCACTCTGACATAGAGCGAGTGGTCGCCACTTTGTGACGGAGTTTAATGGATTAGGGATTTTGTGCAGGGTTTTTGAAACCACAAGGGGATTCTGTGCATGATTTCTGAAACCACAATGAAATTCTAGGTAATTATCAAACCACAAGGGGATTCCGTGCAGGCTTTCAAAACCACAAGGGGGTTTTATGCATTTTCCCCAAACTGACTGGCGGTAATGTAGACAAGACCTTGTCTCAAAGTGTGCAGACAATGCTCCACCCTATTAATTAGTCTCTTCTTCTTTAGATTACAAAATGAATTAATATATTTAGAGATTTATAATTATACTTATGCAGCTAGGCTCGGAATACGGCATATATGATTTATAAAAGTTGTAATCCTAGGTGATGGATGGTCAGTGAGGAAAAGTATACCAAAAATATACATGTTGGGATATTTCATATGCATCTTTATGACTCTTTTCAAAGCGCAGAGATCCTGCCTGTGATCTTCCTGACCCAATGCCAACATGCATGCTCCCTTTTTTAATTTTGATATTATTACATTTGGAAGTATTCTGTTCCGGCATTTAGATTAATTACTACTTTGCCTCCTTCAAATCTGTTTGTTCATGAGCTGCCATGCCATTATGGACTTCATCTCGTGCACACATAATTTGTTGGACATTAATGTTTGAGGTACTATTCTTTACTCTACAGTGAATAGGATCAAAAAGGTATGGAAGGCACCATTTTTGTCTCGCCAAAAAAGAGCAAAACACTACTAAACAATTTATCTATGATTGCTGTCCAAATTGAATTTTCACCTAGGACTGTTCCCAATCCTCATGACAAGGCAACACTCTTCTCCTCCATGCAGACAAGTGTAAATTAATTATTTATGACTACTGACTTTTCCTACTACTTCTTATCTCTGCAGCTCCCCACTTTTCATACCTGTATGTATATATTACTTCAATCGTCTGCTTACAGGCCCACAGGGCATGTGGTTTTGGATATATCACTGAGACTTCAAAATTTTTATAGATTTCCAGCATGCACTAGCTAGGAGTTCTAAGCCCATTTACTAATTGCACTCTTCTGCAGTATGGTACATCTATTTTAAGCTACCATTTGATAAAACAAAATATGATGTCCAATGTTCAACTAGCTAAAGTTTCTGAGCATGAATTAACTACATATACTTGTTAATATTACATCGTTATTATACATGTATTGCATAAAGAAATGGAGAAAGTGATGATAATAATTGATGAAGATGTATACTTCTGCAAGGGGGGTTGCAATCTTATTAAGACAGCCTGTCAAGCCATCATAAAGGGTAATGAAGGCAGTTATTAGTTGCTTGATGACCTTAGCAGCAGTAATTCACAGGACCACAGATAAATATGATTATGATTGAGTAAAGCACAGAGCAACAGAGGGTCCAATAATCAATCTAGTTGGATTCATTGTACAGCTAGCTGGACTTTCATCCAATGTGCAAGGGTCATGAACCATATGGACACTCTCATTCCATGTACATAAATCAGCAACTACATTCAATTCACTGGTTTGGTGGAAAACCGAGGTCCCAGAATCAAAAAAGGACCATACTGTAAAAAGATTCGCCTCATTTTGGTGCTGGTTAACTTTGCCTTGAAAATTCTCTAGTCATCGGCACATTCTTAAGGAGCTAAGTTCTTTGTTCATTGTTTTTACAAGCCGCAAGCATGAAATGGTTAGTTTTGCAAAAGAATATACGATCAAAGAAACAACAGAATCCGAATTTAATACCACCTCTATGATTATTGCGTATGATCTTTTGCTGTGGGTACAAATCTGCGTATGTGTATGGAGTAACAACATTTCGTATACAAAGGGTAATAGAAGAAATCAGAAATTTCATTTTATTTTACAGCATATAGATAATGTGGATGAATGGAATGACTGATGTATGTTATCATTGTTGGAAAATTTGGTGTTTGAGCTGGATTGAAACACCTTGAGGGTGTAATTTTGAGCTTGTGGGTGAATGAGAAATTGATGCTGGAATATTATTTTCTGTTAAAATATTTATTTAACAGAAAATATTGTACATTAATTAAATTGATACTTATCGTTATCTTTTGCGATAAAGTATGATACTTATCGTTATCTTTTGCGATAAAGTTGTGATCAGTTTTAAACACTGAAAACCCGTCTACATTCATCCGAGACTCCTAGACTTAGTGGGCAAGTAACCACGAGTTAGAGTTCCAGTAAAACACGTTTTCCTTCAACTTCTCTCTTGCATTAGTCTATATAAGGAGTCGCTCTCCTCAGGGTTTCATATGACAAAAACAATTTCAAAAAACACTTTTTTTTCTTGTGCATTGAAAATCATGAAAATTCTTCGCATAGTCCATGATAATTTGTGGTGGTAGAGGAAAAGGCACAGTTCGAGTTCGCCGGAGCAGTTTCGTTTGTGCAAACCTACCTGCTCGTTGTCGTTGTATCTTGGGAGACAGTCGCTCACGATTCTCAAGCACCGCGGAGAGGGCGAATCTGTTTTAAGGAAACTGTGATTTCACAGGCCTCAACATATCGTTTCCTTACGAATTTTTCGGTTAAGGTTTACTTATATTTGTGCAATTTAATTGTTGTATCATAAATTATTTATTTCGTCAATACATTATGTCCTGCTTGTTTCGATTTATTTATCGGTGCAATATTACTAACAATCTTAAAACAGATGCTTCTTATTTGAGACGAACAGGTTATTGACGGAATTATTTTTGAAGGATATGGTATTCTTCACGATTCTTGAAATTGAATATTTGTTTGAAGAATTTTATTATTCTTCACATATTTTCTCGTTACTATTTTTCCCGGAAATAAGCGGTTGAGGTATCTCCATAAAGTCTGAAATCGTACGACTTTGGCTTAATTAGAGCAATTCTAATTTCTAATTTTTATTATGAAAGCTTATATTGAAGTCTGTCACCATGGATATGCGTCCTTAATTTTTGCATATCGGCACTTGTTGAAAATTTGGATGTCGGCAATCTACTAAGTTTTGGTTCGTTTTTTGTAATTGTTATTATGCAATTCTAGTAGAAACGGTGCTAGATGAACTTGTCTAAGAAATCCTAAATTGCTTGTGTACGTGTTTTTGATATTTGCATATTTGCAAATTCTAGGATCTTGGAAGAAGTATTATAAATGGTGGGACTCTCATGTGATTACTCTTACATGATTGGTGGGTTTATTTTTATTTTTTTTTTTTTTTTTTTGAAAACTATCCATATGTATACTTGAATTGAGAACGTGGCAAGTTGTATAACATTTGATAGACTTTTGATTAATGGAAACTCTTGCATATATATTGCCTTACGTGTGATTGGTGGAGCTTTGGATATCCATGTTTTTGCATAAGGGTATATCATTGGAGCTGCAATTCCTTTATAAATATCATTAAGTGATTAGCGGAAAAGTTTGTAACATTATTGTTCACATACTTTAATTTGGAACTTTGGTACGAGAAGCTTAAAAAGGAATAAGCATTACGTTTCGTTTATTTGTTTATGTAATAGCATGTTGCTATTTTCATGGCTTTGAGATGTGAACATTAAACATGATTTATATGACATACTGAGTAGATTTTCATATATGGAAATTGTGTATGTGCAATGTTTGTACGTGCCATGCGTGTTTATCACTGAGTAGATTTCATAAAATAAAAGGAATTTATATTCTTGAAGAATTTTATTATTCCTTGTGATAATTATTAATTATTGTTCTGATTTTATAAATTTCAGAAAATATGCATGTGTGGATCTGGAAATACGGATATGGTTACGAGTGAAACCAATCCACAGATTTTCTAGAAATCAAAAATCCCGGTAACTCCGGCGAGTAATTCGATCCTAAAAAACCCAGTCGTTGCACGTGGTGGGTCTGGATATTCCCACGGTTCCTGTGAACCATAGTGAGAAATCGGAGAAGTTCACTGATGTGAATTTCAGATATAGCAATAAAAGATGCCATTTTATCTGATCATGTTGGGTCTTGTGAAATTTTTGATAAATGATCCTCCTACTATTTAGAGAGGATGGGATTGCACAATCTGTTAATGCAATTGATGCATGTAAGCATTCTGACTGTAGGTTGGTAACAAGGCAAAAGGGACAAACGAGTCTAATACAGTGGATAACATCTCTAATGATGAATCTGACTTAGACCTTGTGTTGTGTCTCTGAAGTTAATCTGGTGGATACTAATTGAAAAGAATAGTATCTAGACACTGGAGCTATACGTCATATATGTACGGCTAAATCTGCTTTCTCTGAGCTGATTCTTGTGGAATCCAGAGATAAGTTGTACATAGAAAACTCATCTACCTCTGAGATTAAGGGGAAAAGGACAATGTGCCTCATGATGACTTCTCGAAAAGAGGTCAAGTTTCAGAATGTGCTGTATTTGCCAGACATTCACAGGAATCTGATTTCTGGAACACTATTGAGAACTCAGGGATTTAAGATGGTTCTTGAGTCTGATAAACAAGTGTTTTCAAAACATGGTGTTCATGTTGGGAAAGGGTTATGTGAAAGAGGGAATGTGGAAAATGAGTGCAATGGTTGAGTGTTCAAATCTATTGACATAGTAGATTAGAACATGTTAATTATGATTCTTTACGTAGACTAATTAACATGAGTCACATACCCATTTGTTATATTGATTCCAAACATAAGTGTGGAACTTGTATAGAATCAAGATTGTTGAAAGAAACAATGAACCTCTCGATTTATTTCATATTGATGAATGTGATTTAAAGTTTACACAAACAAGAGGTGGTAACAAATATTTATTACTTTCATTGATGATAGTACTATATATTGATATGGTTATTTACTGAAAAGTAAAGATGAGGCCATAAACAAGTTTATTTTATATAAACAAGAAGTGGAAAACCAACTTAATAAGAAAATTAAGATGGTAAGAAGTGATGGCGGTGAATATGTTGAACCATTTGGTGAATTCAGTTCACAACATGGAATTATTCACGAAGTCACAGCTCCATATTCTACTCAGTCTAATGGAGTAGCTGAATGGAAAAATCATACTTTAAAATATATGATGTATGCAATAAGTTATAAATTGCACAGAACATGTGGGGTGAAGCCATTTTGTTGGCTAATTATCTTTTAAATAAGATACCCTGAAAGAAAGAAGAAAAGACTCCCTACAAGTTATGGAAAGGTAGATGACCTTCGTACAAATACTTGAAAGTGTAGGGGTGTCTTGCTAAGGTGACCTTTGCCAAAGAAAATGAAAATAGGTCCAAAGACTATAGACTGTATTTTCATTGGATATGCACGCAATAGTAGTGCTTATAGGTTTCTTGTGTATGATTCTAAAAACCTTGATATTCACAAGAACACCATAATGGAATAAAGGAATGCATCGTTTCGAACATGTATTTCCTTGTAAATCCAAAGAGGCTGGACCAAGTTCTTCAAAATGGATCTTTGAAGATATAGACAATAGTCAAAATCAACAAGAACTTGAAGATTCTGATGAGTCTAAGAAAAGCCTAGACGAAGTAAAAGGGTAAGGACAGAAAATTCTTTCGGGCCTGATTTTCTGACTTAAATGATTAAGGCTGAACCTCAAAAGTATAAGGAAGTTGTAAGCTCCACTGAAGGTCCTTTATGGAAAGAAGCCATAAAAAGTGAAATTGATTCCATTTTTACAAAATCACACTTGGGAACTGGTTGACCTCCATGTTGGTTGTAAACCATTGGGTTCTAAGTGGGGTTTCAAAATGAAACTGATGGAACAATTGATAAGTATAAGGCTAGGCTTGTGATCGAAAGACACAAACAACAAGAGAGCCATAAATACTTTGATTCTTATTCTCTTGTGATGAGAATAAATTCAATGAGAATGATTTTGGCAAGTGCCACTCTCCAAAATCTAGAAGTCCATCAAATGGACGTGAAAACTTCTTTCTTAAATGGAGATCTTCGTGAAGAAATCTACATAGAACAACCCGAGGGTTATGTAGCTCCTGGAAAATAAAGAAAAGTATGCAAATTGATGAAGTCCTTGTATGGACTTAAACAAGCACCTAAACAGTGGCATGAAAAATTTGACATGTCACGATGTCAAATAGTTTCAAGATCAATGAGTGTGACAAGTGTGTCTGTATCAAAAATACAAAAGATGGATAATTAGTTCTCTGTTTGTATATAGATGACAAACTCATTGTGGAAGAAAGTATAAAATGGTGAAGTCCATTAAATACTTGCTGAATTCAAGATTCGACATGAAAGATATGGGATTGGCTGATGTAATTCTGGGAATAAAGATTATAAGGTCGCCAGACGGTCTCATACTGAGTCAATCACATTATGTGGATAAGATTCTTGAAAAAATTCAGTAAGGATGATTCTGGTGTGGCCAGAACCCCAATTGACATAAGTCAACATCTATCCAAGAACAACTAAGATAGTGTTGCACAAGTCGAATATGCTAGAGTGATAGGCAGTCTGATGTACTTGATGGGTTACAAAAGACTAGACCTTGCCTACACAATTAGCTGGTTGGGTAGATTCACGAGTAATCCAGGCAGTGAACACTGGAAAACAAATATGTGAGTACTAAGGTACTTGAGGTATACTCGTAATTATGAGTTGCATTATACCAGAGATCCTGTTATGCTTTAAGGATATATTGATCCAAGCTGGATATCTGATATACAAGACTCAAAAGCAAAAAGTGGATATGTATTCACTTGAGGCAGTGTGGTCGTCTCATGGAAATCTTCAAGATAAATTGTAATAACCAGATCCAAGGTGGAATCTGAGTTTGTGGCATTGAACAAATGCAGTGAAGAAGCCGAATGGCTACGAAATTTCTTGAAAGATATTCCTGATTGGTCAAAACTCATGCCTGCTATATGCATCTATTGTGACAACCAATCTAAAATTGGTAGGGCACAAAACTTTTGAATAACGGTAAGTCGAGACATATAAGTCGTCGAGACTACAACGTTAGTCAATTGATCTCAACTGGAGTTATCTCGATTGACTATGTAAAGTCAAAAGATAACATCGTGGATCCACTAACCAAAGGGTTGAATAGAGATCAAGTTGATAAGACATCGAAAGGAATGGGACTCAAGCCCATTGTTAATTAAGGTTAATACGAAGGAAAACCCAACCTTGCTGACTGGAGATCCCAAGATCTTGGTTCAATGGGACAACCTAATTGTAAAAATCTTGTTGGATCACTGTGGGGGTTACCCCTGTCCATTCCTATGATGAAACAGTGACACCCGTTGTGGAAAAGGTTAAGCTGTAGGCTTTTAATGATCTTTATGCGTCGAAAAGTTCGAGCAGAGTAATGCGGGTTACTCGTAGTTAAATGATCACCTATTTGAGAGAGAAGAGGGGCCGCTTCTTAGGAGAATTGTGGGGGCTAAATTCTCTGATAAACTCTTGCAGAACCAGGCATATGTTCACGGCCAAAATGAACATAAACCATGAGAACCGAAACTGTGTCAGGTAAATACCTGAGTGGATTATATCATCGTTTGCACAAACGGCAGACAGTTCAAAGACATCGCGTCTACTGATCAGCTAGCAAAGTAAATATTTTCTCACGAGGGAAGGTTCAAAGACGCGTTCTACCTATCCTATGCAGGTGTAAGCCGTAGAACTCTGTCACCACATGTTGTCTGCATGATGAGTCAATTTCATTCATGTGGGGGATTGTTGGAAAATTTGGTGTTTGAGCTGGATTGAAACACCTTGAGGGTGTAATTTTGAGCTTGTGGGTGAATGAGAAATTGATGCTGGAATATTATTTTCTGTTAAAATATTTATTTAACAGAAAATATTGTGCATTAATTAAATTGATACTTATCGTTATCTTTTGCGATAAAGTATGATACTTATCGTTATCTTTTGCGATAAAGTTGTGATCAGTTTTAAACACTGAAAACCCGTCTACATTCATCCGAGACTCCTAGACTTAGTGGGCAAGTAACCACGAGTTAGAGTTCCAGTAAAACACGTTTTCCTTCAACTTCTCTCTTGCATTAGTCTATATAAGGAGTCGCTCTCCTCAGGGTTTCATATGACAAAAACAATTTCAAAAAACACTTTTTTTTCTTGTGCATTGAAAATCATGAAAATTCTTCGCATAGTCCATGATAATTTGTGGTGGTAGAGGAAAAGGCACAGTTCGAGTTCGCCGGAGCAGTTTCGTTTGTGCAAACCTACCTGCTCGTTGTCGTTGTATCTTGGGAGACAGTCGCTCACGATTCTCAAGCACCGCGGAGAGGGCGAATCTGTTTTAAGGAAACTGTGATTTCACAGGCCTCGACATATCGTTTCCTTACGAATTTTTCGGTTAAGGTTTACTTATATTTGTGCAATTTAATTGTTGTATCATAAATTATTTATTTCGTCAATACATTATGTCCTGCTTGTTTCGATTTATTTATCGGTGCAATATTACTAACAATTGCATGCAGAAAAACACTCCCCAATCATAAGCATGATTTAAAACACATTTATAAGAATGTATGAACAATTCGGTTCCTACCTCTAATGTTGTACATATGTTGTATGAACAAGTCATTCCATGTATCAGTAACTCCTGGCAAGCACCAGTGCATGCAATCATGATGTCGTTTTCCACCAGTTGTGTATGGATGGGCATCAGCTCTGAACTCACTCATGTGTGTTATGTCCAATATGTGGAAACTAGATCCTTTGAGGGCTCTATGTAAGTGCTGATTTACGAGTCGCGTCTCCTTATCTGTTTTATTGTTCTTCAGGGAGAAAAAATCTTCGACCTACATAGTACATTCTCCAGTTTGAATCTAATAAATGCCAAACAGAGTACTGCATAACTAAAAACATGTAGGGAAAGTTAAAGAGCTTACTTCTCGTGGCACGAGAGGCTGAAAACGTGAACAAGAACCACTTTTGCCTCCTTCAGTATGTCTTGGGGACTGTGTACGAAAGAAAAAAACGGCACCTGGCCGTGCCTTTTCCTCCACATATTGTACCTACGCAAAAGTTGCAGTGGAATTCCGAATAAGAACACACATTTGAACTTCCAAAATGGAGGTAAGAAAACTTTGATGACGAACTTCTTGAACTTGACCAAAAACACTCCATTTTTCTCTTCACATATGAAAGAATAAATGAATCCAATACCAAACAATTCAAAGTAGGTACTTTTAACTTGAAATATAACAGATGAAAGTATACAGCTATACCATGTGTGCCAACACCATATCAAGGCCAACATCAGGTGGAATTGGAGGAATCACAGGTTCACCTCTCTTGAAGAAAAGCATAGGTGATTTCACAGGGTCAAACATCAAAGGAGGCCACCACCTAATTCAGAAGGGAAGACATATGTGAAGCAATAACATTCATATTCCTCTTAATGTAACAAAAAACCCATTTACCATCTTTGAAAATATTAAGAGGAAATTGCATCAAGTGAAAGAGGCCACAATTATATACTTAACATTAGATGGTGCCACAAGGCTTTAGGCCATGATTGGTTTCGAATGATATTTACCGCCGAGTCACTAATCAAAAGATGACCTATTCGAAACTGATATATATAGATAGATAGATAGATAGATAGATACCATGTCCACCTATTTTCTGAATTTGTGGTTCCCTAATCAAGTAGCTATTGTTGAATTTAGATGGAACTTCTAAAATTTGTTGCTCAAAAATCACATCTCCTTTTTGCTGCAGAATCTATGTTGGTGCATGGTTACAAGTTATAACTCAGGTGATTTGCATCTACAACTTACAGCAAAATGATGAGATAATTGTTATAATCATGTGATATTATATGCTGTACTTTTGATACTATGGGATAATATATTTATACAATTTAGACATGTTTAGGTATAACACTAAATTTTAATTTAATTATCTCCATGCATACCACAGTTTGTGTTTTCTAGTCTAACTAGATTCAACATAATCTATACAAAATTGCAACTTTCGGAAAAAAAGACAGAAGAAAAAAAATAACTTAGTTACCAGTGCCCTGTGTTGAAGATGAGTACATCATGGAAAGTTGGAGCCTCGGCCCAAGTCTTTTCTGGTAAATCCACATCAATTCTATAACCCTCTTTGTACCCAAGTGACTCCAGCGTACCCCTGTTGCTACTCGCTGACCACCTAGAAAGGACATGATTAATCAAGACAATTTTAAAAATGCACAATATAAATTAGTACAGGGTATAAATAACCCACAAAAACTAGATACTACATAGAAGCTTAGAGGAAAGAGCAGAAAGTATTGACAAACTAAAGGGGGAAAATACGTAAAATTCCCATGTATCTGCACTCCCTCCCCCCTTTCGCCCTTCTGTTATGAAAAAATCCTTCAACGAACTCCCTTTATGTTTATTTTAATGGAGAGTACAATAAGATCCGTTAAGCGCGTTTGTTTGAAGTGGATGGTGCAGGTTTCAAAAAACAAATTGAGTTTTACGCATTTTTTTTCGGATAAATGACCATTGACATAGCATTTAACACCCATAAAGTATCATGGATAAAAGAGAGATTTTTTCTGCAGGATTTTTGATAATAGCAGGAAGTTTTAAGCAAAATATAACACGAGGGGGTTCAGTGGAAGTTCCCGAAACTACAAGGATTTTTATACATTTCCCCCAAAATTAAAGCTATTATATGAAGCCTTCATCAAGACCTTATGCAAGCTAGTTGAAAAGTTCAGGTTTTAAAACATAGTCAGCAGAGTAGGACATCATACAAACTGCATCAAGAAACTTAATTACCTTAACCCTATTAGACAAGACGAATACACATCATCAAGTTCTTATGCAGGTTCTTTTTAATGTGAATAACCTATAGTTTTTCTCACTAGAGGTCTCAAAATTAAGATTAGTGTTTCTTAATGTTAAATTTAAATTGACAAGACCGCACATTTCCATAAAGTAGGAGATAAAGCTATAACTTGCTCTTAATTTGATGCTTGTACGTCTACTAAGAACAATTATCTTATAATGTCTCAATGACTGGCAACTCTGACCAAATTTAAGGATTCAAATTTTTGGTAACCTGCTCTATGTGTCTGACGAAATTATATGTTGATTCAAAAAAAGCACCGTTGTTACTGATTAAAGATTGGACCTTGACACAGATACATAGCATGCAACACAAAACTTTTATTTTACATACTTGAACTTGTAAAAACATAAAGAAATTAAAAGAAATCTTCATCAGGTTGTATTCACTTAATTTATACGAACCTGTACGAAAATTAGAACTTGGCTTACCTACCATATCGAGCGAGAAGATTTGTTCTATGATATGCAATCGATAAGTTATAGTTAACAAAAGTGAAGCCGCGATCAGATCCAACAGGACGCCACTTTTTCACCTCACTGGATACTTGTCTCAAAGAGCAAAAAAGTGAAACAAACATGTTCCTGTTCAAGGAGTCTCCAACAAAACCTGCACTGAAGCTCCATAAGTTCAAAATTAAAGTAACAGCATCATTAATCATAATCATAATATGAACAAAATCTGAAAGGTACGAATTCCATGCATAAGTGAACGGAATTTAAAGTCGTAAGATGGCATCCAGTGATGCTCTAACCTGAACATCATGGATAATAACATTTCCTGTTAATATAAAAAAAATGAAAATACATGTGGCTGAAAGCAAAAAAAAGTGTTACATTTTCTCTGGTAATACTTGTTAGTACTAGACTAAGACCATGCATATAGTTATCAATGCGATACAGAATCAGCCGCGCAGGCATTAATGCGTGGGTTACTATTTTCTTGTTTTCTAAAACACAGAGAGTAAAAGCTTAATTTCACTTGATACTTGAATGACTTGAATCAATTGGTGGAAAGTAGAAACCTATACCGATATTGGTATCACGGAAGCTCTCAAGAAACTGGCGAGGATCAAATGGCCATAGATGGCAACCATTTGGTTTCCAGCGCCACTTGAAAATATCAAAGGCATTGGACTTTTTACTGATAATGCAATTCCAACCTTTGAATATCTCCTTGCAGGTGTGGTCGTAATGTGGCGGAAATACGACAGTTGGATCATAGATCCACTGTCCATCCCCGTAGTTGCAGTTGTTTTTGCTAATATTATTATTATTATTGTTATCATTATTATTATTATAAGGCAAAACAGAGTATGTTAAGGAAGGCGATGCAATGACGTCGTTTCGCAACAGAGAGAAGCCGAGGAAGAGAGAGGCGAGGCAGAGTAGAGACAGGATGAGGCGGGAAAGGAGAGACGAAGTGGAGGGAATGGGCTTCTTCGAGTTTTGATGGAGTTCTGCTGTGGCCATGGATTAACGTTGGCATGAGAATACATCATCCATCACTCATTCATTACACAAATAATAATAGTAATAGTAACAATATAATAATTAGATTGATGGCTCGCACGATAACTTCTGGATTACAGATCGAGTTGAGAAATGGGTATTAATTAGAAATGGAAGATCTAAAAGTATTTATGATTTCAACGATATGGTTAATGACCTTATTGGTAGAATTAGAGAAGCACCATCACTCTTGTTCTCCATGGAAGAATAACGTCTCATGCCTAATAAAAAGGAGGAATATGTTTAGGGGCTGAGATTTACGGAGAGAACTGGCCTCTTGATCTCACCAGATCTCCGATGTAAGAGAATACAAATCAGAAGGGTACTCAGACCCAGGTTTCTATTTACAATGACCTACTAAAGACTTACGTATTAAACAACATTATACTTCGAACACTTAAATACAAATATATTAAGGAGAAGATAGTATACATGTTCGATCTAAAATACTAAAAAGCTACGTGTAGAAGGAATAATGACAATACTATTGAAATAAAATCCAAATTTTATTAATAATTGATTAAAAGATGTAGGAAAATAACAATAACTATGTGTTAAGAAATCAGATGAATCTGCGTTCAAATTTAATGTTAAATTCACTCTCAAAAAAGAACACAATCAATCTAAGATGATAAGCAAACAATCACACAACAAAAGACAAAAAATTTTACTTGGTTCGCACTATGATCAACTAATTCACAACCTACATGATCCAAGGGAGTTTTCTGCAGATTTTATTCGATCTGATGAGGTAAAAATACAGAGTGTTTTGAGCTTAAATAATGTGTGTTACAATGCAATGAATCTAGACTAATATGTACTTATATACATGAGCTAACATGCACTTCAATCCAGCAGAAACAGCTCCAAAACCGTCTAACAACTACCAGAAAAACTAACTCTGATACCAGCTTTTTCCCGCCACTTTGAGTGCCAAAACCTTCAGCCTTGTTTCATGATTATTTCATTTTCATTTATGAGTGTTTTTCAATGTTTTCTTATTCTTCATTTAAAAAAAATACAAGGGGAACGATTCGGATGCTATCACTTTATACACATCATTTTGTTTTAAGTAGTGTGCAATAGTTTGACGATCTACACATCATGTATAGAATTCTCATAAATATAAAAAGATTCTGAAATCTTAAACGGGCGATTTTACTCCAGTTCATTATTTGCCAAAAAATGCAAAGGGGTTAGCCTTTGAGAATATTTAATTCGTTCGTCCTATTTGAATTTGAAATATTTTGTATAGTTGGTTAGGTTATTAGATCAAAAGTGGCTTCTCAATTATAGAAACACTAGATAAAACAGTCTTCTCTCATTATCAAAGTATTTCTGATGGAAATCAAGAGTTTATTTAAATTAGGAGTCTTATTTATTTCGAGAGCTTATTAAGATTATGAGTCTTGTTTATTTTCTAGTTATTTATTTCATAGTTATCTTGTTACTTTATTTAAGAGTTCTAGTTTTAGTAGGTTTTATATTCTTTGCTTATAAATAGAGGTCTAGGATTTTATTGTTAAAACAAGTTATGATGAGTTGATTATTATTGATTGCTGTTTTGCAATTCTCCCTTCTAAGTTCTCTTCTTTTCTTCTAATTCTGTCTATAATCCTCTGAAATCTATTTCTTCTCTCTTATTTCTCTAATCTCTCTTCTCACGAGTACCCGATCTCTATCAATTTGGCACCAGAGCCATACATATCCTTTATTTTCCGCTGCATTATTCTGTTTCGTTAAATTTTTCTATTTTGGAAAAAAAAAACCATTCAAGTTTTTTTCTCAAATTTCGAGTTCCTTTAGAAAAAAAAAATCTGTCCAAAAAAAAAATATTCCGAAAATTGAAATAAATAAATAAAAAAACTGCGAGAAAGAAGAAAAACTCCAGCGGCAATTCCAGATTTGCACCAGCATCAAGCCCAAATTTGCAACTTCGAGCCATCATCAGATTCGTCGTTTAATCGGAGTTCATCCATGGAGTATAATAGTCGTACGTATCACATCTACAATCACGACCGGTACAGAGAGTATGAATATTACCCAAGTAAGCATGATTTTGGGTACCCTATGTACTTGTCTTTTAATGATATCCCTGAATTTGATGGTATATATGGTTATATTTCTTTTGATGATTGGATGAAGTGTTTAGAAGGCTACTTTGAATATTATGGCATGGCAGACATGATTAAAATCCGTTTTGCTGAAATAAAATTAAAAGGGTCTGTTAGAGAATATTGGCAAAGTATTGGGATGGAGCGCGAGCAAGACTATAAACTACCAATTACTTTGTGGAATAGATGAAGTATATGTTGAGAGAAAAATATTCATATTCTTTCTATAGAATTCAATTACTGAATGAGTGGTTGAATTTAAAACAATTGTCTTCAAGTGTGAGTGAATACTTTGATAGATTTAATGACTTGAAGAAAAGATGCAACATTCAAGAAGAAGACTTTGTCACAACCATTAGATTTACTAATGGGTTACGAGATGATCTTAAGAAACTGGTTGATTTTTGGAGATCTGAGACTCTGTTTCATGCATACAGAAGAGCTTTAATATATGAGAAACACCAAATATCCTCAATTTATTCAGGTAGTTCGACTTTTCAAGTCGGGGAATCTATGCAACTGAAGATTGTTTCACCTGAAGAGTCTACTTATTCCTTCAAGTCCTCTCAAGACAACGACTTATGCGTTCCAAGACTAATTATGAAAAGGAAGTTGAGTCTTGCATGTCACCATCTACTGAACATGATTTGCATGCCGATTTTCAACCAAAATTTGCACACAGTATTGAAGATTATAAATTGGTTATTGACATGCACTGTGATAAATTAGAGTTGAATAAAGGTGATTTTGCTACTTCTTCAATTTTGGTTCCTATGCTACTTCACATACAACTGTTACAGTTGTTCATCATGAAGGAAGCCTATGCTCGAAACAATGTTGGAGATGGGATTTTGATGTATTTAGTTCGATGGAAAGGTCATCCTGACTTGAAAAAATTAGAGACTCGATTGTTGCATTCACTCGATTTCCACACTTCTTGACGAGTATCTTCATGCAAACTCTCCGGGGACGAGTTTTTTTCAAGCCGGGGAGAATGATGGAAATCAAGAGTTTATTCAAATTAGGAGTCTTATTTATTTCGAGAGTTTATTAAGATTATGAGTCTTGTTTATTTTCTAGTTATTTATTTCATAGTTATCTTGTTACTTTATTTAAGAGTTCTAGTTTTAGTAGGTTTTATATTCTTTGCTTATAAATAGAGGTCTAGGATTTTATTGTTAAAACAAGTTATGATGAGTTGATTATTATTGATTGCTATTTTGCAATTCTCCCTTCTAAGTTCTCTTCTTTTCTTCTAATTCTTGTTCTTATTCTGTCTCTAATAATCTGAAATCTATTTCTTCTCTCCGATTTCTCTAATCTCTCTTCTCACGAGTACCCGATCTCTATCAATTTCATGGTCATTTATGAGTGTTTTCAATGTTTTGTGCACTTAAAAAAAAAAATCAAGGGGGAGGGTTGAGGTGTTGACACTTTCTAAACATCATTTGTTTTTCAAATATTTTGCAATAGTTTGACAACCTACACATCATGGATAGAATTTCCATGAATATGAAAGATTCTGATATCTAAAACGGACAATTTTACGCTAGCTCATTATTCGTCAAAAATCGCAAAGAGGTTAGCCTTTGTGAATATTTGATTCGTTCGACATTTTTGGATTTGAAGTATTTGTTATAGTTTGTCAGCTTAATAGATCAAAACTGACTACTCAATTATAGAAATATGTTTTTCAAAATTATCAAAGGCTTTCTGAGTCGTTTATGGGAGTTTTTTCTAATACACACATTACACCTAAAACACACACTAACTCGACTTTCAAAATTTTGTTATAGTTTTGATGTAAATGGACTAAAAATAGTTGTCTCTCATTATTAAAGTATTTCATGGTCATTTATGAGTGTTTTTCAATATTTTGTTCATTTCAAAAAAATACAAGGGGGGAGGATTGGGATGGTTACACTTTACAAACATCATTTATCTTAAAAATATTTTTCAATAGTTTGACAACCTACACATCATGCATAGAGTTCCCATGAATATGAAAGGATTTTGAAACCTAAAACGGACAATTTTAGGTCGATTCATTATTCACCAAAAAATGCAAATGGGTTAGCCTTTGAGAATATTTGATCATTCGACTTTTTTAAATTTGATGTATTTGATATAGTTTGTTAGGTTAATAGATCAAAAATTCCTACTCAATGATAGAAATATTTTTCTCATAATTATCAAAGGCATTAGTCGTCTGTCACTATTAAAAAATTCCATGGTCATTTATGAGTGCTTTTCAATATTTTATTCATTAGAAAAATAGAAGGGGAGAGGGTTGGAATGTTGACACTTTGTAAACATCATTTGGTTTTCAAATATTTTGCAATAGTTTGACAACCTACACATCATGCATTGAATTCCCATAAATATAATAGGATTCAGAAATCTTAAACTGACAATTTTAATCCAGCTCATTATTCGCCAAAAAGTACAAAGGGGTTAGCCTTTGAGAATATTTAATTTGTTCATCCTGTTTGAATTAGAAGTATTTTTTATAGTTGGTTAGGTTAATATATCAAAATTGGCTTCTCAGTTACAGAAAAACTAGATAGAAGTAGTCTTCTCTCAGTATTAAAGTACTTCATGGTCAGGTATGAGTGTTTTCAATGTTTTGTTTATTTAAAAAAAAAAAAAATCAAGAGGAGAGGGTTGGGGGTGTTGACACATTATAAACATATTTTGTTTTTAAAATATTTTGCAATAGTTTGACAACCAACAAATCATGCATATAATTCATATGAATATGAAAGGAGTCTAATATCTAACACGGCCAAATTTACGCTAGCTCATTATTCTCCAAAAAATTCAAAGGGTTAACCTTTGGGAAAATTGATTCGTTCGACCTTTTTGAATTTGAGGTATTTGGTATGGTTTGTTAGCTTAATAGCTCAAAATTGACTACTCAACGATAGATATATGTTTTTCAAAATTATCAAAGGCTTTTTGAGATCGTTTGAGAGAGTTTTTCATAATACACTCATTACACCGAAACACACACTACACCTAAAACACACACTAACTAGACCTTCACTTACTTGTTTTTCAAGAAGTAGATCTTAATAAATCTATGATTTTCATGTCACTCTTGAAATTCATTAGTTAGAACTTAGAATGAAAGTTGTCATGAAAACTGTAATTAATTCTACCTAGGCAATATGGATTAAATAAGGATATTGTTGCATTGCATAAGTCTTCGCTGGAAACGAACTGCTGAAAATTGTTACACTCTTACGCAGTCGCGACTACCATCAGAACAACTTACATGTTTATTCAGTTCCTCAGATCACACTGAACTTTGGCACCAAAGAATGGGACATGTGAACTACAAACTGCTGATCAAACTCAGCCGATCCAAAGCTGTTACAGGTCTTCCAGATTTGAGTTCTAAACCATCACAAAAATACGAACTATGTCTTCGTGGTAAGCAAAAGAAAGGTAATCACCCTATAGGTAATCATTCAATCACATCTCGCATTCTTGAACTTCTTCATATAGACCTTGTTGGACCAGTTCAGACAGAAAGTACAGGGGGTAAAAGGTACATATTTAATTGTGTTGATGATTTTTCACGGTTTACTTGGGTAAAATTCTTAAAAGAAAAATCTGAAACATTTGAAGATTTTAAAGCACTAAGTGTTAATATGATGAATGATAAAGACCTGAAGATTAAAAGAATTAGAAGTGATCATGGTAAGGAATTTGAAAATTCATTGTTTTCTAAGTTTTGTGAAGAATATGGTATCTCTCATGAGTTTTCATCACCTAAAACTCCGCAACAAAATGGAGTGGTTGAGAGAAAAAATAGAACATTACTTGAAATGGCTCGAGTCATGTTAAACTCAAAGAGATTACCCATGCGTCACTGGGCAGAAGCGGTAAACACAGCATGTTTTATCATCAACCGCACTTACCTCCGACCAGGTACATCCTCAACCTCATATGAGCTGTGGAAAGGTAAGAAACCCAATGTCAAATTCTTCCATATCTTTGGTTGCACTTGTTTTGTACTCAAAGATCGAGAACACTTGAATAAGTTCCAATCCAAAGGTGACCTTGGTATTTTTCTTGGTTATTCTAATAACAGTCGTGCTTATAGAGTGCTTATTCTAAGAACTCAAACTGTTATTGAGACCTCTAATGTTGAATTTGATGACTCCAGGGATTTCTCAAACACCTCACAAGAGCGTGAAATTCAATCATTCATTGGAAATCAAGAAAAGCATAGATCCTGCAGTGATGATGAGTGCAGTCATGAACCAGTTGCCCAACCAGTTGTTTCTCCAGTCGTGACTCCAGACGCGACAACTGAAAATCATGCAGATACACTTCAAGAGTCTAATTCATATCCAGAGTCAGAAGATACTGATCAATCTCCAGAACATGTTTCAGTTGGTCCATCCACCAGAATCAGGAAGAATCATCCTACTGATTCAATCATAGGTGATTTATCTGAAGGTATCCGTACTCGTAATTTACCACGAAATAGGTATGATCAGATGCTTCATCATGCTTGTTGTACTTCTCAAATTGAACCAAAGAATGTAAAAGAAGCTTTACTGGAAGATGCATGGATTGAAGCGATGCAAGATGAGCTTGGTCAATTTGTTAGAAATAAAGTGTGGGAACTAGTTCCCCGACCATCCAACATTAATGTAATCGGAACAAAATGGATATTTAAAAACAAATCTGATGAATCCGGTAACATTGTGAGAAACAAAGCTAGACTAGTCGCTCAAGGGTATACTCAGGTTGAGAGCATAGATTATGATGAAACATTTGCTCCTGTCGCACGACTTGAGTCAATCCGTCTCTTATTTGCTATTGCATGTGTTCTTCAATTCAAACTTTTTCAAATGGATGTCAAAAGTGCCTTTCTAAATGGTTATCTTAATGAAGAAGTATTTGTTGAACAACCAAAAGGTTTCGTGGATCCTCACCATCCCTCACATGTGTTTAAACTTAAAAAGGCATTGTATGGATTGAAACAAGCACCTCGTGCTTGGTATGAGAGACTTACAATTTATCTCATTGAGAATGGATATACTAGGGGAGGAGTGGACAAAACTTTATTTGTTAAACATGTCTCAACCCATATGTTAATTGCTCAAATTTATGTTGATGACATAGTTTTTGGATCCAACTTAGAAGACCAGTTGGGGAACTTCATCAATCTTATGAAGAAAGAGTTTGAAATGAGTATGGTTGGTGAACTAACATATTTTCTTGGCTTGCATGTCAAACAAGGGTCCGATGGGTTATTCATATCCCAATCAAAATATGCTCGGAATCTTGTGAAGAAATTTGGGCTTGAAACTGCAAAACCCCTAAGAACACCTATGGGAACTAACGATAAGCTTGCTCTCGATACTGAAGGAAACTCCATAGACCCTAGTCTCTATCGAAGCATGATAGGGAGTCTCCTGTACCTTACTGCGAGTCGTCCTGATATCTGTTTTAGTGTTGGTGTCTGTGATCGTTATGAAGCAAATCCCAAAGAATCACATATTCGTGCTGTTAAACGAATAATTCGTTATGTTAGTGGAACTGCAGATTTTGGACTAAGCTACTCGTTTGATACTAATTCGAATCTTGCAGGATACAGTGATGCCGACTGGGCTGGATGTGCAGACGACAGAAAAAGCACAACTGGAGGATGTTTATATGTAGGAAACAATCTTGTTTCTTGGTATAGCAAAAAACAGAATTCCATATCGTTGTCTACTGCTGAAACTGAATATATTGCAGCTGGAAGCTGTTGTGCCCAACTAGTTTGGATGCAACAAATGCTCAACGACTACGGTATTGTACAAAGTGAACTACTTGTTTTCTGTGACAATACTAGTGCTATTAACATTGCTAAAAATCCTGTCCAGCACTCTCGTACTAAGCATATTGATATCCGACATCACTACATACGTGAGCTGGTTGAAAACAAATCTATTGTCCTTAAACATGTCGCGACCGAAAGACAATTTGCTGATATTTTTACTAAAGCTCTAGATTCACAACGCTTTGAGACCCTCAGAAAGTCTCTCGGCATTTGTCTCCACTAAGCGTTGGTCGCGTGCCCGATTTAACTGAGATGTGTTTATTTGTTGAACTAACTGTCATAACTTACTTGCAGACCTGTTGGACAGCCGGTTCTGGAGCATACTTAGAACTGCATTGATACATAGTGCACATCATTCCCTCAGTTAAATCAGTGAAATCGAAGGATTTTACAACGGGCAATTTTTGTTTTTAATTTGTTTTTATAATCTCTTTGACATGGACATTGTCCACTTTTGCTACCTCATCACTTTAAAAACAGAAGAATTGAGCTGAAAAGAAAAGTATGAGTATTCAAAAGAGTTATGAAAAGAAAAGAACAAAGAGAGCATGAGCCTATAGAAAAAGTGCTTCAAAAGAAAAATATATGGAGGAAAAAGTTGCCTAAACTCAATGAATATGTGTGAAAGCATTCAATTCATATTTCACGGTCATCACAAAATTGAAAAGAGCTACCATATTCTATATAAAGTTATGTGCGAAAGCTACCTCTATGCAAAAGGCTCAAAGTGTGTGTACAAGGTGCAATTGTATTGTTTGAAAAGAGATATCTTGCAAAACGATTTTTGCCCCTTTCAAATTCTCTTCCCTTTCATCTGTTTATCATATGAGAATTCACACACACACATTTTAATGTATTCATCTGGTTCATGAGTATGCTTCAGTTCCGACCTGTTTTATACTCAGTCTTATAGTCTGTCATGACAGGGTGTCTCGACATCCACTTACACCAGTTGAATCGGTCATCGGTAAGTTATGTGAGTAATTTGCTGAGTTACTCTCTGTTTGTTTCTTTTAATTTGTGTTTTAATTTCTTTTGTTTTTTTTATTTTATTAAACAGGTGCTTTTTATTTTTATTTTTGTCTTTAAAATGCGATATGTTTAATTTCGACATGAATTTATTTTCCCGCCTATGCTTTGCCGCGTTTTATTTTCATAGAGATTGAGTTGCGTGTTATTGTTGGAATCTTTCTTTTGATTAGTCTTGGTAAGAGTCCTATCACTTATGGGAAGTTGTGGATAATGATTATAGAAGATATGACATTGATTTGATTTCATCTATTTATATATCTTACCTTATTATCATATCTCACGCAATCCTACTATCTCTCTCTCGTGTGTTCATTTTTTTAGTGTGTGGATTTGTGTTTATGTCTTCTTTCTCACCTACGTTTATCAAGAAAATCTTTAACATGGTGAAATCTAAGTCATCAGGAGAATCTTCGCAGTCGACCCCACCAGTCGACCATGATAGTGCATCCACCACGGGCAACAAGTTGGCCCAAGTCTTGCAACCAATGCCGCTCAAAATCAGAATTCCGGCGGACTTTGTTCCACCGCCATCTTCCGATGCGCCGCCGCAAGATACCACACCACCATCACCGGCAACAGAGTCACCACCCCGTGCCACTTCTCCGCAGGCACGCGAGTTCTCTCCTCCATTGGATGACTCGCACTCTGTTCCACTGCCGGAAGACGCTTCGCCGTCACCTGCACCTGTTCCTGCATCCTCTCGCAGCCACACCGCCGCGGCCAAAGGGAAGCAGAAGGCTCAACCTCCGAAGCGCACCCCATCTGCTCGCCAAAAGTCCAAACCTGTTGCAGAGGGTGTCGCGAGCTGAGTCGGGACCCGTACCAAGATTCCTGTTCCTCAGGCACGCGAGTTCTCTCTTCGATTGGATGACTCGCACTCTGTTCCACTGCCGGAAGACGCTTCGCCGTCACCTGCACCTGTTCCTGCATCCTCTCGCAGCCACACCGCCGCGGCCAAAGGGAAGCAGAAGGCTCAACCTCCGAAGCGCACCCCATCTGCTCACCAAAAGTCCAAACCTGTTGCAGAGGGTGTCGCGAGCCGAGTCGGGACCCGTACCAAGATTCCTGTTTCTAAACGTCCCCGATCCGCTCCTGCTGCCTCGGACTCTGCTCCAATCGAGCTATCTGACTCAGATTCCAGCCCTGTCCGCAAACAGCAGAAACGATCAGCTCAGTCCTTGTCTGATCAGGACAACCAGTCAGGCGACCAGTCGGCCTCTGAGGAAGGCAGTCACGCCCAGGCTGAAGAAGAAGCTGAAGGAGGTTACGCCGTCCCTCCCCGTGTCCTACCGTCCGATGAGCCTTTCAGGGTGAAGAAGGCATTTTCCGACAGGTTCTACACATCTCATGTCAAACTCAGGTATACTCCTCTCACTGGCCGCATTCCTGTTCGTGAAGTTCAACTTCATGATGATTCTTATGAGGGTATGGGTGTTATTGAGTTTTTGGAAGGGAGAGGGTTTCTTGAATCCACTCGCAGGGTACAACCGTTTGTAACCCAGATTGTGCACGAGTTTTATGCCAATCTGGATACTCAACTAGGCGTTCCGGGCTCTGCCAAGGAACATTCAGCATTTGTAAAGAAGTTCATCTTCCAGATCAGTCCTCAAATTCTGAACATGCAGTTGGGGTCTCCTGACGTACAAACCGGTCGCGACTCCGAGTTGGAACTGGAGGCTGACATGGATGCAGTCGCGTCACCCATAACCGGCCAACCCGTGAAGTGGCCAAAGAATGGAAATCTACAGCGAGGTTCCCTTCTTCCATGGTATGGTCTGATCTATGGAATTATGGTAAGAAATTGGTACCCTATGTCTCGTACATCTACCGTAAGTCCATTAACTGCTTCTGTCTTATTCCGAATCGATTCGAATGCTCCCATTAATCTTGGGAAACTGGTCTTTGAACGTTTACAACTTGAAGCATTCGACCACAAGGTTAAGATGACCTTAGGCTATCCATCATTGATCTATCGCACGCTCACATCTCAAATGGATATCCGGGTCTCGAAGGACAAGATGACGAGCCGCCCTAAGCCTTATCATGCCCCGAGTCACCTTGTTCAAGCTCTACTTGGTTCTCCGATCCGGCGACCTGTCCCAACTGCCAGGGATAATGAAGCTGGACCGTCTGTTCCCTAGGGCAGTCTCGACAATCTACAGTCGCAACTTGCCCAGGTCATTAAACTGTTGGAGTCCATGAACGAGTCCCTTTCCCAATTAGCGGCAAAGCCTAGTTGGCAAAATGGGGGAGTAAAACAGAACATGTAGAATGGGGGAGTCTTGAAGAATGGGGGAGATCTCTACGGCTGCTGCTGTTTTTATCCCGTTTTCATTTTTAGTTTGTTTTATTTTACCGCTTAAGAACAATTGTTTTTAATTGCTTATCTTATTAAGTTGTTTTGCGGAGTGTTGCAACACGTTTTTATTGCTGTCGAGACTCGTTACTTGATTTATGTGCCTATCTCTTACTAACTTGTTTTATTTCAGCATGTCTATATTTTTCTTGGGATTTAAAAGTGTTTTTGCCAAACAAGTCAATTGGGGGAGATTTTTAGGACCGCAAGTCCGACACCTTTCAAACTCGGTTGAACAGTCAGGACTGCCAGGTCCAACTAGATTTTATTTCCTTGTTTGCAAAATTATTTTAAAGGAAAATTCGATTTTATTTACTTTGATTTATTTACTTAATTATTCGCTCATTATTATATGGTAAGTATCTTGTTTTAGACGAGTGAATATTTAGGTGAGTTTGTAAAGATTTAACTTGATCTTATAGTATCTTATCTTATGGAAAGTTAATCTTTATCAATCTCTTTACTATATCATTTAGTAATCTATTCCTTGTGGAGTTCTTCTTTGTCTTTGGTGTGCAGAATATACGAAGATCATGAAGATCTTATCAAACGGAAACAAAGACTTATCAAAAGGAAGAATCGCCTTATCATGGAAATATTCGGATATATTTGAAAAGATCTTGTCTCAACTGGATATGGAGACTGGCCGAGATTCAAGGATATCTTTCAGGAGAGCTATCCTATAAATAGTAGAAATCCTATGAATCAATGTAGAACACCCGTGTAACAAAATATACATCTTTAGGTGTTCTCTTTTATTTTGATTTCTTAGTTTTCAGCCTCTTGAGTTACATCAAGAACGTGAGAAGCCGACAAGAGTTGAAGGTAGTTCAACGGGAAATGATTGCGCCAGTTAGAGGGATCTATACGTACGTGCAGGTCGCTTGGAAGCATTCTCATAAGAAGATCACTACGGGAGTTTTGGTCTTACGGGTCAAACGGAGTAGACGCGAAAAAGGTTCTGGTGGTATCAACATTAGAGGGATTCGGTGTTAGAGTAAAACCAGTTGGTGTAATAACTTTTGTTCGTTGAAAGAAGTTTGATTCAGGCGAATGCTTCGTGGATGTAGGACATAGTCCGAACCACGTTAAAATCTGCTGTCTTACTTTACTGTCTTACATACTTGTCTTACTTATCTGTCTAGACTAGGTATCGCAACTACTGCTTAAAACGTAAAGTATTAGACTTAAAGATCTATCAGTGTCCTTGGGCTTGACCTAATTTTACAAAGTTGACATAGATATTGGCTATTAGTTTCATTAAAATTAATATTCTAATTTGACATTTCTTTCTAGATTTGGATCCATGCACAACTACTCACACGTTTAAATATTGGAATTTAGTTTAGGACCAAAGTGTTGAGGCTTGATATTGCTTTACAGAAAGACTTTGAAACACTGAAATAACAACTTGTAAAACTCGAAAAAATGAGTAAGTTGTGAAGGCTACTGGAATATTGCCTCTGTTTTTCTATGTTTACTTGATGCCTTTAACTGTAAATGATTGACTGCAAGAAATTGTGTTATCTATGACAAAAAGTTGTACCTCACAATTTGGTGGTTCTAGTCATTGCTGTTTTATTGTTTTTTTTCCATGAATTTCATTGAAAATTTACATAACCCAAGATATTAATGAAGGAACTTCTTATAGTTGTACGAAAAATGATTCAATTAGCTCTCGAAATAAGTACAACTTCCTTTACGAATATGCAACTAGACCCATTAAGCTTCTTGATAAGTATGCGTCCATTCCAGGTATAAATGGACAATTCTAATCTACTATATATTTTATTCCTCAAAGCTTAACTGAATTATGTGAAGCTAGTGCCTTTCCCGAATTCTACAAACATCATCTTGTACTTGGTTTTGTTCATTCAAACTTGAAAAGGGAATCGAAATTTTTTTATTTTTACATAATGATTCCAAGTATAAAAAAAGTTTTAGGATTGTAAATTAATTTGAAACGGGTGTAGGTGCGATTATCTTCCATATATTGCAGCACAATTAAAAGATTCAAAAAACCCATGAACGATTTGTAATTCAATATACCTGAAATTAATTTAGGGAAAGATGAAAGACAAAAAATTGTCATTTTCTTTTAGGGATAATTACAGCTACACCCCCTGAGGTTTGGTGTAATTACACATACCTCCCCTGTGGTTTGAAAAATTACAATGACCTCCCATGAGGTTTGAAACCTTACACAAACCTCCCCTCTACCATTTAGGGCATGTTTGGATATCATGTGTGATATTATAATGCTTATTATACTTACATCCTTCAAGTTTGGTATAATTATAAAAACAATCTTTGATGTTTGGAAAAGAATAACTCTAAATATTTTTAGAAACTCCTACATTTGCTAAATTACAATACATAAATATTTCAATTAAAACTTTAAATTTAATCCGAATATTTTATTTAAATACGTGTAATTATTATTGATATTCAAAATTAGAGAAGTAGATGGTCAAGTTAATTAAATGAGAAAAAACTAACTCTAATAAAGATAAAAGTTTAACATACCTTCAGCATTGTCCTTGACAATAGAAGAAATGTAAAATCTTAATAAATGTTGAATATGATGCATTATATATATAACGTGTCTTCATTTTCTCCAGATTTACTTTAATACTAGTGAAGAAAATCAGACTCTAATTTACAAGTATTTTTAGAGTACGACTTTAGATATTTATTTAAATTTGAATTTATAATAATTCTAATTTGACGTTTGTATTAATTATACATTTAAATACTCTTTTGAACATGGAAGTTGTTTGTTAGAATACATTTAGTATTTGTGATTCTTAATATTAAATTTATTGTGGTGAATAACATGAAAAATATAATGAATACAAAATTATTTTTAAATATTGCATAACTTTGGTATATTTGACTGGAAAAATTGCAAAATAGTCCTTTAAAGTGGCCTTCTTGCAAAATTGTCCTCTAAAGTGACAGTCTCCAATTTAAGTCCTCTAAAGTGGATCATGATGCAGTTTTAGTCCTCCGATGCTAAAGTCGACAATTTTGACACAAAAATTGGACAAATTATTTGATTTTGACCCTTAACTTTAGGATTTTTTTTTCATTTGCGCCCCAAATCTTTTCAAAAAGTTACATTTGCAGTGGTTGAACCGATCAAGCAAGCTTGAACGCCCCGTCCGTTTTTAAGAACATAGGTTATCGCTCACACACAAAAAAAAATAAATAATAAAACACTTGTATAAAATAACATCTCCATGTGAAAAATAAGAAAAGAAATAGAAAACTTAATTGCAAAAATTTGCCTTCTCAATGAAAATTAACAGAAATTTAATTTCAAATTTAAACAATTTTTTAAATACTTTTTATATTGTTAGTCAATAATATAGTAGTTTCTAGAATTATTTGGACTATATTTTTATTTTTCAAAAAATCAAAGATTGTTTTATAATTATACCAAATTTCAAGGATGTAAGTATAATAAGCATTATAATATCACACATGATATCCAACCATGCCCTAAATGGTGGAGGGGAGGTTTGTGTAAGGTTTCAAACCTCAGGGGAGGTCATTGTAATTTCTCAAACCACAGGGGAGGTAAGTGTAATTACACCAAACCTCAGGGGGTGTAGCTGTAATTATCCCTTTCTTTTATTGAGGGTCCAAAATTGATATCTAAGCAAATATTCAATTTTAGCTAAAAGATAGATGAAAATCTTTAAGTATTCTGTATTTGTGTTTAGGAGAAATTATAATTTGAACCGAAATTGCAATTATTGTCTGCTTTTACTGGATTTGGATTATATTGCGAAAGTCTAAATTTAAAAATTAGTAAACTTTTTATGCCACCTTCAATTCTAATTAAAAGCCAATTATAAACTGTCCGACCCACCTCTTTTATATCTCTTTATTTTTCTTGATTAAATGCCTGCTTGTCACTCATCCTTTTATCTATAAAAACATATTTTACTCACCTCATATATATACAAGATAAGAAGATGTAATTAATGAAGTGGAATTTGTATATATATATACAAATTACAAGATAAGAAGATGTAATTAATGAAGTGGAATTTGTATATATATATATATATATACAAATTCCACTTCATTAATTACATCTTCTTATCTTGTAATTTGTATATATATATACAAATTCCACTTCATTAATTACATCTTCTTATCTTGTAATTTGACTTGTCAAAATATTTATCTTCAATGTACTATGTTTTGTCCGTAAAAAATAATTTTTCAATAACCTCATCTCCTTCATAATAGTTTGTCTAGCTTATCTTCAAAAATAGGGTGTAGAAGAAATCCTTCTTCGCCCTACTCTTTCTTATTCTCAAAAATATTTTTCCAGAAAAATAAAAGCTATCTTTCAAAATTTCCTTTGTCGTTGAAATATAAGTTAATTTTCTTCAATTTACTTAATGCGTTCCAGTCTTATCCTTAATTTATATCCAGTAGCCTCACAATACTAGACCTGTACCCGTATCATGAAAATACTCAAAAAAATACTAATAAACTTAAAATGCTCATTAAATGAATAGAAATTATTAATCTCGATTCCCAAAGTCTGCAATGACATATATGATTCATATTTTTTAGTCAGAATGAATTAGAATTAATTATACAGCCACACAAACTAATTATGAATGAATGACCTTACTTGTCAAATCCTGGATTTACGGTATTTTACCATCATCAACAATCGTTTCATCATTATTGCAGCCACTCTATGTAACTTTAGGTTTAATTATCAATTACTTCACGCTTTTCACTTTTCTCATTTTGTTCTCTCTTATTTTGCAATGCCATAGCTATGAGTGCACATTGTAAGAAATTCCCCTTGTTGTATCTGTATCCACAATGCAAATCACTCGTACGTTGCTCAGCTTTCCTTGGAAGGTTGTTGATAGCTGTTTGAGGAAGGAAATGAAAAAATCATTTTCCATTATGAGAAATAGGAGGATAAAAGCCAACATAACTGATGGAGTAGTGTAGTTTAATTGTAGCCTCTTTTTTCGATTAACTTATCTACGTATTTATAAACGCTTTTTATTATTCTCAATTGTGTGTTTTATTTCTGGATTTTTGTAGAGTATTTGATGAGCTGTTTCTTATTTTAGTGATTTCTTTAAGGCATTCGCAATTGCCTCAGATGTGTTTTATGTTGATATTTTGGTCGAGCACGGGACTGTATTTCCTTAAGTACGAGAAGGAATGACCTGGTAAAAGTTCTCTCTGACATTGGAAAGCATGGACCTCCTGTAAGTATGCCCATTTAATTAAATTTTGGTGATATATATTATTGGGCTTCTTCTTCCTAGATACCAGTACTATAAAATATTAAATGTGTGCATGACAGTCAGAGCGTCAGATTTTTTAAACCAACAGTTTACATTTGGCATTATAATAAAAAGATATAATGGATTATATGTGAATACCTGTGCAAAGCTATGAATTAAATGATGGTTTGAGACTACCAAATGAATATTTATGTATGTTATATTCTCATAAATCTCTAGCCAAACAGATCACTAGCCTTAAGGAAAAAAATTGGAGTAGTTATATGATTTGCATCACATGAGAGTTCACACATAATCATGGAAAAATATGTAACACACTAACCCAACTATTCCCAATAATTTTTTTCTTGATAATGTCTCAAATGTTAATAGTATTCTGAATAAAGATACCATGATAAACATAATTTCAGTGCATTAGCAATAATAAAGTATTCTCCACATAATGAGCAAGAATAGTCTTACTTCATAAGACTTAGTGGTCCGTGACTTAGAATTCCTCATGCTCTCATACAACATTAATGTATGTAAAAGTAATTGGAGGTAAAGACTCCACAAGCTCTGAACGTTACGAAAATTAACGTAGCTATTAAAACACACCATAACTCTTAACAACCGTCCATCTTTGGTTAATAAGAAAATACATGATGAAAAAGTAAATGTCACTTTTTCTATCACATTCTCAAGCACATGTGTGTATATTGCATGTATTCTAATGAATCACAATTAACTTTACAGAGTAGTGTGGTTTACAATCAAATGACTCTTTCGAGCAATGGAGGCATTATAAGGGTTTAGGGTTTAGGATTTATGGTTTAGGGTCTAGGGTCTAGGGTTAGTGTCTGTGCAAATATGTATATGCTTTTAACTTTAGGGTACTTAAAAAATGATTAAGTGGAACTTGCTCCAAAAGTGAGCAAGCCCAAAAACACGAGTATCCCCAAAGTTGATAACACAAATTAAAAAGTGGAACTTGCTCCAAAAGTGAGCAAGCCCTAACATCCAACGACCCCAAAAATGGGTAGCATAATTACCTTTAATTCTTTTCAGTAGCACTTTTATTATTTTATTTTATGATTTTATAAATGTAACACTTATATATATTTTTTCGATACAAAGTGATTTGCCTGGCTATTGTAAATTAGAAGCAATTGGAGTTGTGGAAGTTGGAAAATTGTTTCCGAAGGAATATGCAAAACATGGAATTTATATTAACAGTTTGAAAATTGATTGTTTTCTCACAATTTATATTTTTATATTTAACCATTGATAATTTTATTTTTGCAGAATAATAATTTTTCGCTTTTAGTTAGCTCAATTAAGTTGAGTATTTTACATTATGGAGTGAAATTAAGTTCTTTTATCTTTTGGAGTTATTATTTCTCATGAACAATAAAGAATACAAAAGGCAGTAATATTGGATGAAATGC
This sequence comes from Misopates orontium, assembly GCA_946800315.1. NCBI lineage: Eukaryota > Viridiplantae > Streptophyta > Magnoliopsida > Lamiales > Plantaginaceae > Misopates > Misopates orontium. The sequence goes on along the minus strand of OX326948.1, from coordinate 3,330 downwards.
AAACACTAAATTTTAACTTGTGAGAATACTAAAATAATCTTATAAATTGGCAATTCTATAATTCGAAAAATATTTCCATCTTAGTTGAATCACGTCAACAATGCAACAGACGCATAAAATAATTTGTACATCAATCAATGCCAAATGCCATTATATTCTGAACATCCTTGCATTCATTTATTTGGTTTTAGTAAGCCTAAAAATTACAAGTCACTTTGTTCTACAAAAACGGATTTAGGCCCAATTACTTCATAATACTCCACCAGCCCAATAAACAAATCATATATTAAGTTCGGGCCAAGTATTGGGCTAGAAATTTATTTATCCCAATAAGATACAATCGCCCCATATAAATACACAGTTAGGGTTACATCACTTTGTCAAACTGAGAAAGAGGCGCCTGTTCGGTCCCTCAAATCAACCACCAAAATGGTTAGTTCACATTCAATTAGGCTTACACATTCGTAAAAGATCTGATTTTGACGATGAACTGTTTAGTTTTTTTTCTTTTTTTGGGTTGATTTGTGCTTAATGCATCTGTAGCTGTAACATTTCAGTTGCAATAATTGTTTAGCTTATTGAATATCAGAGTTTTCACAGTTGCAGAGGTTTTGTTATGCTGTGATTTTAATGGGTTGTGAAGATTTGGTTGGTTTTATCTGCTTTCTTTAAATTACCAAAGTAGTCATTTACACGCACACACACAGAGCTAGAGATCGAGAGAATTTTCAGAGAGTTTTGCATTAGATCTGAAAATGATGAAGTTTGCTTAGTTTCATTTGGGGTTTTTAGCTGAGCAAGTTGTTTGTTGTCGTGCATGTTTTAGTTAA